>JAZHEH010000276.1:1279375-2558750 GCA_036589455.1 Ateles fusciceps
TAGGCCTAAAAATGTCCACAAGTACTCAATATCTTTCAGTTTCTTCATGGTTAAATAAGCCCAAATTATAATCATAAATGTGATTAAAAAAAAAATCTTTCAGGTCTAGGCATGGTGTCTTACACCTGTAATCCCAGCATTTTGGGAGACCAAGGCAGATGGATCACGAGGTCAGGAGTTAGAGACCAGCCTGACCAACATGATGAAACCCCGTCACCAAAAAAAAAAATCTTTCAAAAGTAGAACACCTATATCTAGCAATATTTAAAAGGTATATCACAACCAAGTTGAATTTATTCCAGAAATACAAAATTGGTTTAACATATATGAAAACTAATGAATTTTACTTATTACAGTAACAAACTAAAGGATAAATCATATGATATCAATAGACTAAAAAACTGGTAAAACAACATAATTTATAATATTTAAAAACTAGAAATAGAAGGGAATTTTCTTACTGTGATAGCAGAGAGTTTCCAAGCCTTAAGCAAAATCATAATTCAAGGTAAATTGTTAAAAGCTTTTATTCCGAGATTGGGAATAAGAAAATAAAACCCACTATGACTACTTTTAATCAATATTGTAAAAGACCATCTACCCAGACAGACATTAAGAAAAAATAAAATATTTAAATTTAAGAGAGAAAAAATATCTTAATGTTCAGATGATATGATTTTATAGATAATCCAAAAATATCTTCAGATAAATTATTATGTGTAATAAGAGTAACAAGATTGCTAGGTATAAACTCAATATATCAAAATCAATTGAATTTCTCTGTAACGATAACGAGCATAAAATGAAATTTTAAAATTCATATTATTTACAATAACATCAAAAAAACTAAATGTCAAATTGTAAATCTAAGAAGGACGTGCAAGACCTCTAGACAGAGATCTATAAAATATGTTGAGAGAAGTGAATGAAAGAAAGAAGATATGAACAAATCCAGACCACAAACATAGGTTAGAATACTTTATTTTTTCTGGTTTTTACTTTCATTTTTATTTTTTAAACTATAAATTTGTCTTGGCAAACATTAAAGAGGACCCAAACAGAAGAAGAGGTAGACCATGTCCATGCACAGAAAGAATATGTATTTCAAGCAGACCAATTAGAAGACTTAATATTTAAATATTTATCAATACTTTTCAAACTCATCTATAGATTTAATATAACTTGAAAGGAGTTCATTTTTTCTTACTTTTTAAAAAGAACTAGAGTTGATTCTAAAATTTATACAGAAATATGAATTGCCAAGAATAACTAGGACAGACTTGTAGAAAAAAGCATAAATTTGGTTTACTTGATCTACCAGAAATACAAACTTATTGTAAAGCTACAAGTTGTATGCTATATAAGTAATTACTCTAAGAAATCAATAAGAAAATATATTAGAAAATAGGTACGAAACCTAACAGATACTTCACAAACAGATTTTCCAAATGTCAAATAAAGATGAAAATTGCTCAAATTCTCATTTAGGGGAGACAAACAAGATGCCATTACACATGAAATAGAATGGCAAAATATTGAATCTAGGGACCATTTCAGGTGCAGAAAAGAGTATGGAGTAACAGAATGTCTTATGCAATTCAAGTTGGAATGTAAATCAGTTTAATAATGTTGGGAAGACAAAGGACAAAACAACAAAACCACAACACAAAAAACGTCTGGCTGTACCTAATAAATTTGAAGAGACGTATATCTTATGGTCAAACAATTCTAAATAGAAATGAGCACATTTATACAAAGATGGCTACTAAAATGTAGACAGGCAGAATTATTCCTAATATCCTAAAACTAGAAACAATCAAAGGCTCATGAACAGTAAAAGGTATAAAGTATGATATATTCACATGATGAATGTATATTTATGTACGTATATATAAGCTATATAATATGCAATAAATCAATCTAAATCAGTCAGTTTTGTTCAGGTGATACAATGCTAAATACAATCATGAAAATAAAGACCATAATAAGATATTTACATTTTTTGTTTTGGTTCTGACTTTGAGGTAATGTAGGTAGTGTGATTAGGAAAGGTCAAGTGACTGTCTTTTAAGTGATCAGCACTGATCTTTTCCTTAATGTGTCTGGTTACATGGATTTGTCCTTCATAATAAATGTTTAACCAACATATTTAAGTTTTTTATACTTTTTCCTATATGTTCACAATTTTAGAAAAGCAACCTATTTTTGTTTCCTACACATAAAACCACTGACATTACTTTAAAAAAAAAAAAAACCTAGAAGGCAGATCATCTATAGTCCCTATATTTTCTAATAAGGTTCCCATAGCAACCCAAGTAGCGTGAGAATAGAGTCTATTAAATTCACTTAGAGTATTGGCTTTCTTGGCTTGCCGTCACCAGTCTCAGAATACAAGTCCTTCGGCCTGGCAGAGTGATGTCATTAGCTATGTTTGTCAAAACAGATGATCTATAAACCAGCAAAAATTTATCCAAGGCAGTTTTAGTCGAAGATGGTGAAGGTGGAGTGCTGCTCATCAGCAGGATTCTTAAGAAACACTCCTGTTGAGATTCCTTCAGGGAAACTATTGAGCCATCACAAAGCATCCAGCAACCAGTGCTGCTGTTTCACACATAACTCCACCTTCAAACCCAAGAAAGGCAATGAATGAGAACCACTTAAGGTCGGGACCAGAGATGTTGCCTCCTTTTTGATTTTTTTTTTCTGTTTGTTTCTTCTGGAAGCATGGCTGCACTAAGTTAGCTTACAGAATTGTAGTTCATGTTGAGAGTTCTGTACATGAGAATTAGCTATTTAAATCTAGACCATTCTAACCTTGGAATTTCCATATGCTCTATCTATGTAAACTGAGTGACATTTACTGCCTACTTTAGTATTCCATCTGCCAAAGCAACTTCTTCACCTGAATACCTAAAATGCACCTTGTTATTATTATGCCTAAAAATTAGCTCCTTATATTTGACTTTATCTCCCTAAACCTCCTTCTCTCAAGGTCTTCCTCATTCTAAGAAGTTGAAACCATCTTTTCAGTTACTGAGGTCAAAATCCTGGCCCATCTCTGATTGCTCTTCCTCAAACCCTGTATCTGCTCTTTCAACAAATCCTGCAAACTACCTTTCAGTATAGATCGAGAATCTGATTGGACTTCACCGACTCCAGTGCTAAAATCTTTGTTCAGGTCACCATCATGTCTCTTCTAGATCTTTACAGTAGCCTTCTACCTGATTGTTTTACCCTCCTTCTCAACGACACCTGGCTTTTCTCAAAAAATCAGCTCTAACACCGAGTTTTGTCATTCCTGTGTTCAATGCCCTCCAAAGGCTTCCCACTTCACTCATAACAATATTCCTTACTATAACCTGCAAGGACCTTCCCGATCTGGGTTCTGGTAACTTTTCTGACCTCATATCTTATAACTCCTCCCCTTGCTCATTCTGCTCCAGTCACAGTGGTTTTGTGCTTGAGTTTGATCTTTCCTATGCCTGGAAAGTTTTTTCCTTAAAGATTCAGAGAGCTTGTTTCCTAACTTCAGTTTCTACTAAAATACTATGTTCTCAATGAGGTCTTCCCTGTCTCCCCTATTTAAAAATTCAACTCCCTGTCCTGACATTCTCCAGACTTTTATCTGCTTGTTTTTATTTTTTCGTTCTTAAGACTCATCAGAATCTTAAAAAAGTCATACACACTTTACTTATTCGTCTTGTTTATATTTAGTCTCCCCTACTAGAATATTAGCTGCACAAGGGCAGAAATCTTTGTCAGTTTTAATCATTCTGCATTCCCAATACCTATAAAATGATTGGCATATAGTAAGTGCTCAGACGCTTTTGTTAATAAGTAAATGAATAAACATTTCCCAAGATATGTGATGCTAACTACTTCCATTCCAAGATTTAACAATTGTTTCTTGTAAAAGAGATTTTTGTATGAAAAAGTTTGGGGATTTCACAAATTCCATTTCTCCCTTGGAGTTTCACAAGGCACATTTTCAAATGGATATGAGCATTTACGTAATTTTGAAACAAATGCTTAATTTTCTTCAACCCAGGATTCCCTCAACACATTTGATCATGGAATTCTGTCATACACATATGCAACCATTTATTTATTTTTAATGTTTGTGTGCTATGTGAGTGTGTGTGCACAAAATACCTCTTAACATCACTAGGGAACACACTTTATAAAGTGCTGTGTTAGAGTACAGAATTGAATTTGTCTCCAGGTTCAATTTTATTGAACCAGTCTATGCTTTTCTACAGTTTCTAATCATCTGGCTCCATTCAGACAAGGAAAATAAGGGCACACAAAGGGAGCTCTTATGAATGGTCTTTGATATATAATGATGCCATAATATGTTTCTATTTTAAAAAATCTGTAAACTCATCATTGCAAATTAAATTGTTATTTAAAAAAATGTAAAATGTATATTATTCAAAATAATCCAATAATGCAAATTGCCTTTATAACAATAACTACGGTGCCAGCCAGCACTGGGTTCAACTTCTGTCTCTATCACAAATTATTTAGATGTAACTTGCAATTACTTTAATTAGACCCGCATATGTTCAACAAAGAATAATATGTTTATTGATCCCCTTAACCTCAGTTTTTTACATAGTCCAGTTTCTTTATTTCTGAAATGGTGGCAATATTTACATTAGAGAAGACTAATGGAGATAGAGCTTGTGCAGAGTCTGGCATCATGCCTAGTATATTGCAGTTGCTGGGAAAATAGTCCCTTTACCTTCCTTTAATTGTCTGCTTAAAATTTGACTTCTCACAAGGAGCTATAAATATAAACTGCACAAAATACTTCAGATGAATATACCTGTGATTTATATGTGTCATGCTTTCATGCACATTTTTCTAATTACTTTACAGCAAATTATAAAACAAAGCGTTTAGTTGAAGCTCAATTATAAATGCTGATTCTAACAATTTGCTCTATACAGCAGGGATTGGAAAACATAATTCACAGCCAAATTCTCTCTATTTGCCATAAACTCTTTCAGCCATCTTTTTTGTTTTAGTTAATTTTGTTTTTCAATATGAAGTGATTTTAAATGTCATCTAGGTAAGAGTAGAATAACACTTCCAATGTAATTGGAGCTGATGCTGGGTATGTAAAATCATTAGAAGTGGCTTATGAAAATCCAATTGTCCAGCAACATTTAAGAGCCTGATCTGTTCTAATCTCTGAGCTGGGCATAAAGGACACACAAATGAATGCAGCACAGTAGTAGGAGCTTACAGACACTCTTTGAAAATAACAATGCCATGACAGTGTCTAGTGGTAGAACCTAGCCACTCTTGCTACACTGCATCTTTAGCCAGGTCAAAACAATGACTGCAGGTGACATTTTGCAAGACATTTCTGAAGGGTAAGAACTGCTTCTGTGCTAATGCATCTTTGCTAATTAGAAAGATTTTACAAGGGTGTCATCAAGCCTCAAGTCTAATTGTATGGAGTCCTCACTGAAGAAGGACTACAACTATCTATCTTTCAATCTAGGTGTAAATACATTGGTCTATAAGAATTGAGGATCTGAACTGGTTGTCATTTAAAGAAAAAGGTAGTAAAGGTGAAATTGTAAGACTATATCTAGCAGCAGACAGCCAGGAAATGCTTGCTGTTGAAGCTTAGCTTTGCCATTACTTGAGAAAATGTAGGCATGTCTTATAGCATCTCTCGGCCTCAGTTCCCAATAAGTGTAAGAATCCGAATTACAGACTAAAAGGTCTCAAAAGGTCCTTTCAGCCACGGTGTGCTATGATCCTATAAACTATTCATGGAAATATTCTAAACAAATCAATAGCACTGACAATACTAAGCCCCAAAGCCCCAAGTGTATTGGTCCTATTATCCCATTAATTCGGTAAGTCAGTTGGATAGGTAAAATTATGCAGTTAAAGCAGCTTTCGTTTAGTCAAAAAAAAAAAGCTGCAAAATGTATTGGTCCAATTTGAACTTTATAAAAAGGTTCAGAATTGCCAAAAATACCTTTCTCCTCCTGTAAAAGAACATTCAAGCTCATGTCTATGCGAGGTACTGCTAGTGAGAGTTGAGCTCCAAAAAAAGAAAGTAAATGCCTTTGTAAAAGACAAATGAGTAAGGGAAATCGAAGGCATATGAAAAGAAGACACATAATAGGAGAAAAAATAATCCACTCTTCCATGAAAAATGTTGAAACCAAGGAAATGGAATTATCTTTATTTCACAAAAAAATCTTTGATACCGCTGGGTGCTGTGGCTCGCGCCTGTAATCCCAGCACTTAGGGAGGCTGAGGCAGGTGGTTCGCCTGAGGTCAGGAGTTTGAGACCAGCCTGGCCAACATGGCAAAACCCTGTCTCTACCCCAAAAATACAAAAATTAGCCAAGTGTGGTGGAGCATGCCTGTAGTTCCAGCTACTTGGGGGCTGAGTCAGGATAATTACTTGAGTCTGGGAGGCAGAGGTTGCAGTGAGGTGAGACTGCACCATTGCACTCCAGCCTGGGCAACAGAGTGAGACTCCATCTCAAAAAATATATATATATATATATTTTATAGAAAAATGCAGAAAGATAGAAAAAGATGTTCATACATGTGAGTGAGCATCACTATGTAAGAGAATCTCAGATTGAACCATATCTTAACCACTGTCAAAGTTTAAAAAGGGGATTCCTTTCTATATGATAAAATTTCCTTCAAAGATGCCTTATAATTCTTCAGTACCTCAAACTCTAAAAGCCACAGTGATTATATTGCAATTGGCTTATGATGTATATTCAATATTTTTGAAGATCAGTATTGACATATGACACAATTTATATTTGGTCTTAATTACTTCAGTCTCATTGTTACATAAGCAGAAGTTTTACAAACTCAAGTAGCTTTATAAACTGGCAGAGATTGCAATTTATTATACTTAATAAATAATAGTGTTCATATCCTATTACTGTTTCAACAATGGCAATTTGACAGAAATGTCAGCCTCCTAAGATGCTGGGGTGTATAATAAGGCCATCTCCCTGCACCATGGAATCACTGTGACCCAGCAGGCACACTGTAGTCTCCAGAGAAAACTCCAGCTTTCCCGAGGATAGTATCTTTAATGCTCACGTTTCAGCTACAGGAGCATCATGCTTTTGCATTCTATTGTCACAGTTTTGTTAGAAAACTCATTGTGTTTTCAGCATTAAAACATACACATGGCTCTACATTTTCCAAAAAAGAAAGAGTACTGAGAAAAGTTACAATTATGGGCAGAGGATTATTATTCTTGGATAGAAGATTGACTTTATCAAATTGAAGATGTTTTCCTATTATAACATAAAGCCAAAAATAGAAAAAGTTTTGAAATCTGGAACTGTAGTTCTGAGATTGTGATCTCATTTCTAGAGCAAACAATAAATAAAGGACATCTATGCCCATTTCAGTATGTCCCCACTTATTAGTGTGTATATCTGAAGGACAGAATGACTGGAAAAGTTCCAGTTGTTATAAGATAGAATCAGTATATTTTGTATGTATGAGAGAAAAGAACTTTAATATGCACATTACCATCTTTCCATTGGTCAGATCAGTGGTAATAGCAAAAACAATGATTCTTAGTGCAACATATATTTTCTATGGTTACCAAACATCATTCAGGACTTTGCAGTATGAAGAGTAAGAACCATTTCATTCTACAGTTCTTGGTAAAATTTGTTAAATATATGTTGGGAAAATAATGATCAGTTAGAAGTAGAAAGCACAAGCATACTACCGGTTAAAGGACAGGGGATAATGTCACATTGTTTTAATAGTTTAGTGTCTATTTTACAGCAACATCAGTTTTCTGTGTTTGTCATAAATGTGGGCTTTGCCAAACTGCTAGATCCTACCTACAATGGCATTTAAAAAATTACTTTAGTTTTGATGAGAATTTAAACATTAATGAGGCAAAACAGAAAGGTGAAAAATGTTTTCTTTTGGCTCAGGGAATGTCAAATTTTTAAACTTTATTTCCACAATCTGCAAAAATATCTGTATTTTCTATCTGTGAGACAGAAAAAACAAAGATGACAAAAGTTAGAACAATACGTAAAGTCTTGTATCTCAATAAAGTTAATCATCATAAATATAAGTAGAATCTGCTAAAAGACAGTTCTAAACTAGTTCACTCAGAGTGCTATTTTTATTGACTAAAGATTATATAAAACAACTGCAGCTATGTAAGACAGGCACCGTTTTTTTTTCAATTTCAAGAAAATTTTTAATAGTAGATACGTAAAACAAGGTGTAGACCCATTATACTTATATCTTTTACACAACTATAAAGTCAAAGCAAATTAAAAAATAAATATAAGCAATATTTCCATACCAAGAAAACATAATAAAAATGCATTTTAAAGAGACAGAATTGCATAATATTATCTCCACTCTGTAAAGTATGGCTGGAAAAGGGAAAAAAAACATTTAGCAAAATATTTACAAAGATATCTCCTAGATAGAGACATAATTTTGGTGCAAAAAAATGATAGAAAGAGAAATCAGGATACTTTGGATCATTTACTGCACATGAGCTACTCTGGAAGTATGACATGCATTCTCTCAACTCAATTTCAAAATACCATGGGACAAAGGTTTCAACTTCTGAAGAGTTAATGACAAACCAAAATTTTTCTGAATAGTACACAGGAAAAGAAAGAGTTGAAAATAATATCATTAACAAGTATGACTAAGGAGATAAGACTTAGAGGGAAGCCAGGATAATTATCTTGAAGTACTAGACAGACTATGAGGTGAAGGAGCAGATTAGAAGTTGATTGGGAAAATTCTTTTCAAGAATTCCAAGAGTTGTTAGAATATAGACTGTACTGTCATTAGCCCTGTCTTACAGACAAGAACACTGAGACCCAGGAAAAGTAATGTAATTCTAGTAATTAAAAGAGCAAAGATTAAATTCCAGGAATATATGACTTCATGACACTGTGCTATACAGGCAGACAGATTTCAACTCCATATACAGACTGATCAGACAGACTTGCTGATCTCCAAGGCTTCTTCTAAATGTATAATTAATAATAATATATCATTTATTCACAGAAATAAGAGCTTAGGCAATTTTTGCAGAAAAAAACCTGTAAATACGTAGTGTTTGATTTTAATAACAAAAAAAACATGACTTTTTATAACAATATAACTTCCAAGGGCTTTGCTTTTGAATAAAAAAAAAAAAGGCATGCCTTCTTGTATAGCACATTCTACATACGTCAATGTGTTACCCAACTACATTTGAAATAATGTCTTCTACACATTGAGAGCATCATAAACTCATAAAAGTAAATGTTTTTAGAGAAAAGGATGCTTGTTTCTTCCGTATACATTATTTTGTTTTATGCTAACCACATTCTTGTGAGACAGATATGAATATTTTACAGGTGAATAATAGTCTTATTCACACACACACAGGCAGTCACTGACAGCTAATGTAATCATTGGTTTGTCAGATATTTAAACTTGAGCTTTTCCTGGGGTCCTAGTTGTTGGTAGTAACTGTTACCCACCTTAAACAGGCAATATTGAGAAGGCAACACAAAAGAAGGTGTGACATAGGCCTTTGTGGCACATGGAATTCCTGCATGAATTAGCCAAAGGCTCTGGGAAAATGTGTGGTATGCAATCTGTAAGATGCCCTCAAGGACCCCATCTCCTTGTCATGCTAGACCTACTAACTCCTGACAAATAAGATATGGCAAAAGTGGTGTGATGTCACTTCTGAGATCTGATCAAGGAACTTACAACATTTACCTCGAATATTCAGTCAAAGAATTGCTATCGACCCGTGATTCTTTAGTGCCTTCCATTCCCTCCACCATCCTTTTTGAGCAGAAATGTCTACAGCGTTGTTTGCTCATCTGTCATTGCATGTTAGGTGTATGTGGGACAGATAATGGTTAGTTACATCTACAGTCAAGAACTCTATTCGTGTTGCCAAACTTAAGGAACTGTATGTGAAGAGTCTCATCTTTACCTGGACTTGATTTAGGCGATGGGATGTGAAATTTGAGCTGAGACTATAATGAGATGATAATGTCCTTTGTGTCTTTCACAATATTTTGAGGAAAGAGGGACATAAACCATGGTGACACCATAATCGAGCAAAGTTACAGTAGAACACATAAGCACCTTATACACTATGAATGCAGATCTGCATGTAAGGTTGTATTAGGAAAGGGTGGTGAGTCTTAGTGTCATGACACATAGAAATCACATGCAGAAAAGACAGGCATGGACAATTACGGTGTGTAAAGAGAACATGTTTCTGAATGGTTGAGAACAACATGAGTAGATGAGATGAGGTTAGCCTGGTGGTGAGGCAAGATGCACCTAAAATTCTGTAGTATTTGGCACTGTTCCATGGGCAAAAATGAGAAAGACTCCTAAAACACAGTTTTGTCCTTGAGGGTTTCTAGACACACACGTGTGCCCATGCACATACACATACACACACAGACACACACACACACACACACACACTCAGTAAACCAGGAAAACACAGTGTAACACATTAGAAAATGAAGAAAGGAATCCCTGCACTTTGGGAGGCCGAGGTGGGCGGATCACAAGGTCAAGAGATCGAGCCCATCCTGGCCAACATGGTGAAACCCCATCTCTACTAAAAATACAAACATTAGCTGGGCATGGTGGTGTGTGCCTGTAGTCCCAGCTACTCAGGAGGCTGAGGCAGGAGTATTGCTTGAACCCGGGAGGCAGAGGTTGCAGTGAGCCGAGATTGCGCCACTGCACTCCAGCCTGGCGACAGAGCGAGACTCTGTCTCAGAAAAAAAAAGAAAATGAAGAAAGGAAGAGCATAGTTTGAATGCCTATATGCCAAGAAATGCATATGTGGGGTATTATATCATCAATCTTTCTATTAAGGAACCATCAGAGGTGGACATTTACATAGATAGATGTATACATATGTACATAGATACGTGGATATATAGCTAGGCAGATGGCCCATGTCTCACAGCATATAGGAGATGAAGTCACAATTTGATGTCTCCCTGGCTTCAGTGTGTGCATTGTGTGTGTGTGTGTGTGTTTATTACAATGCTTGAATCCCATAGTACACCTTTTCCATTAAATCACTGCTGTGATACAGTACAACTCTAGAAGATAGATATCTTGATTATTTTCTGGTAGAAACAAAAGGCCCCATATTCTCATAAAAGCGTGTTTGTGACTGAAGTTATCAGCCTGAATGTAATGAGAAAATGAATGGGTAGTGAACAGATAAAAACACAGCTGTTATTACTTCATTAATAAAACCCTGAACTGCATCTTTTGGTAAGTTAAATGCTACTTTCTTCCTCAAAAGCTTATTAACTAAGTTAGCATGCTGCTATTTGTTTTTTGAAGCATCCATATCTGAGGTGTTAATCTATTTCACTCACAATAAGAACCTGGCTTTAAAGTAGTTATCAATTGCTCTGAGAGCAGGATCCATTCTGCCCAGAACCAATGAGCTTACAGGCTGTGTCTGCCTTGTTAAACAACCATAGCTGCTGAGATAATTTGGGAACAGTTTAGTATTTTGTGCCTAATTCGCATCTTGTGACAAGCAGAGCTGCCCCCTGGGACACAAAGTAAACTCTTATTCCAACCCCTTTTGCTAAGTTTCCTCATTAATTCTGCTTATCTTCCTGTACTGCTCATGCTAACTCTAATTCAGCCTTCCTAAGAACTGGAGTGTGAGATAGAAATGGGTCACACTGCCGGGGGTGGGGGCACTCCTTACTGTGTTCATGGCCCTACAGCTGGGGTTGCCAGATAAAATACTCAAACATGAATTAATCTGAACTTCATGTAAACAACAAATACAATGTTTATAGATACACCTCATGCAATACATGAAACATATCTAGCCTTAAAAAGTGTTGCATCTCCGAAATTTAAATTTATGTGGGTGTCCTGCATTTTTATTTACTAAATCTGGCCAATCTACCCATGATGTACCTTCTACAGCTGAGACCCTAGTAGAATGCAGTTAGGGCCCTGGCCCAGTGTGCTTGCAGTCCAGCACAAAGTAGGATATTATCATATTTAGAGAAAACATACCATTTTCTATTATGCTGCTGGGGAAGGACTATGGGAAGAATTCAAGCTTTAGAGACATTTTGATCTGGATTACTATTCATCTTTACTATTTATTAGTTGGGCATACTACTTTTACTTCCATTGGCCTTATTTCTTCACATCTGTCAGGAAAAAAATTCCCTTACTAGGACTAGGCTTTTTAAAAAGTCTAACTTTCTGTGCCCTGAATCTCTATGTCTTTCTTTCTCATGAATGGCAGCCTCACTCATGCACACTCTAAATATGGATAGCTCTCTGGAATACATACCACGTAGCTCCCCAAATCTGGTATTTGCAAGGCTACTAAAATGAAGACGGGAGCAATCTTCCCCAAACCAAAGATCCAATCACTCAGATTATGGTGATTTCATACATCACATATTTAAGATTCCTGGTAGCTTCAAAAGACAAAATGCGATAACTCCTATGAAGTCACCTACCATGCTCATAACTTATATAACAGTCAATATTCATTCTCTTTCCTCTATGGCTCATAACTGGTGAGTGCCTGAAAGCTTCATCAATAAAAGGAGCCCATATTCAATATACTTTCAATACAGCACAATCTTCTGCTTCAATTGCCATGCAAAAAAAAAAAAAAAAAAAAAAGGGATGGAATTCTTCTCAGAAGAGTGAATGCAACATTCAGAGATGCAGCCTCACTGGGTAAGCAAGTTTACTTGACTTCCTCAAGCTGTGTTCCAATCCTGTTGGAAACACTAATATTTAACACCTTTAACACTCAGTACTACTAAGTGAACTGGAAGCTTAAACTTTAAAAAGTCCTCATTAGATTAATTCCATTTTTATAAGCTACTGGTTAAAATCTCAAGAAAGTTGATTGCTGATTGAGAACTAATCTAGAACTCAATTGCATGGTCTTGTGTTTCATGGGTGCTTTGCTTATGCTTTTTAGTCAGTTAAGCAACTTGAACGTTAAGAAAAACATATACCATTTACATTTATTTTCAAAAGTGTTATTTCAATAAATATTCATTGAGCTTTTATAATTATGCTAAGCACTGGGCTGAAGATACACAATGAGCAAGTTCTGCCATCACAGAACTTATTTTCTAGCTGATGAGAAAAAGGTGAACACATAAATCAGTTAGACTTTAACAAGTGCAATGGAGGAAACAAAAGAAGCTATTATGAATAAAATAGGAAGTTCATAAAATAGAGAGGCTAAGTCAAGTCTCTTACAGAATGTATTTTAATTGAACTATTTATTATGAGAAGGAATCAACCATGTGCAGATAAGTAGAACAGCTAGTGTCGAGGGAAAACCAGGACAAAGGCCCTGGGGTAGGTAGAGAAACGAAAAGAATAATGTGGCAGAAGTGGTTAGAGAACTAGGCAGAGCGAAATCATGGAGGACTTGGCATGGCAGCTGATTTTATTCTAAATCCATTAGAAAGTTTTATGCAGGGGAATGGCATGCTTTTATTTACGTTTTAAGGAAAAAGCTATATGTAATCCAAATTAAGTTATAACCTGATTCCCTTTGTTGATGAGAGCCAATATTGCCAAACAGATCGCTTCATCCTCGTCCTGTTTATGCTGACATCTTCATTAGGATGTTTCCATCGCTGCCCATAAATATCAAATGCTCTTTCCTGGAAGACCAGTTCAAGGCCCACTTTGCAACTCATCTCACTGCCTCCCCAGGCATTCTGCCCTTGCTGCTTTCTCTGAATCTGGCACAGACTAAAGGAAAATTTATCCTTCTAATGTCCAGTGTTGCTCAAAGAGCTAGCATTTGGTGAATATTTGAAGTAAAATCCCAAGCTTGTCCCATTAGCTAGTATTCTGCAATCAGTGCCTTCAGGCAAACTGCACATAGCTACTGACAGAGTAAGCTGTTTAAGAAAATCTCATCACTTCACTGCTTGAAACCTCAGAAGGTTTTCTTCTGCAACAAGATAAGATTACACTTATTTCAAAGGGCAGACAGGGTGGTATAATCTGCTCTGACCCCTTCACCAACCACACCAAGTTTATCCAGTTACCTGGGACTCCTTGCCATTTCCCAAATGTGCTCTTCCATCCCCTATTTCCCTTTATTTTTCCTTTTCCCTCTCTCTCATATTTCTTTTGTCCAGCTACTAACTGTAGGAATATTACTTTTTATTCTTTCACTTAAAAAGGGCTTGAACTGTTCTGATGTATATGGGTGCTCCTTCCTCTGTCTCCCTTTACCCCAGGATTTACCTAAGCCATAGCTTTAGCATATATGCTCCTTTGGACAAATAGTTTTAAAAAGGTTGCCTACAATTGATTTCTCTCTGAGATTCACAGATGAATAGAATATACCTAAGACTCTGTGAAACTGTGCAGTAGAGGTACAGAACCTAATTTTTCCATATGTATGTGAACATGAACCCTATTTATGTTCACATGTGTCAAATGTATATTAACATCCTGTATTTGGGACATCTTAATCTGACCTTTTGTAAAACAAAACAAAACTTCAATTTAAGTCCTTCTTGCAGTAATTGCAATAATTGATTTAAAAGGATGTCCCATGTGGTTAGGTGTGGTGGCACATGCCTGTAATCCCAGCACTTTGGGACACCAAGATGGGTGGATCACCTGAGGTCAGGAGTTCGAGATCAGCCTGGCCAACATGGTGAAACTCCATCTCTACTAAAAATACAAACAAACAAAAAAAAATTAGCAGGGCATGGTGGTGGGCGCCTGTAATCCCAGCTACTTGAGAAGCTGAGGCAAGAGAATTGCTTGAATCCAGGAAGCCGAGGTTGCAGTGAGCCAAGATCTCACCATTGCGCTCCATCCTGGGCAACAAGAGCAAAACTCTGCCTCAGAAAAAAAAAGTCTGTCCCATGCACTGAACTGTGAACTTCTTGAGAGTCTGTCTCACTTGACTTATTGTAGTTCGCCTGGTACAAGGCCTGAACTCTCATAGGGGCTCAACTCGTTCTGATTAGCTAAACCATCATGAGACCATAAAGCAAACAGACTCTACTTACTGAAAATAACCTGAATCATCTTCACTTTGCTGCATCTTCAGATGTTCCAGCATTGTCCTTTCTTCCCCTCTTATTCCACTAACTTATCCTAGCTCCTGAAGCAAATGTAAGGCAGAACCGGATATAAAAAAAATGATTTTTTAACCTCTGATAACTTTGAGAATTGCTTTCTCTTTCTTTCTTTTCTTTCTCTCTCTCTCTCTCTCTCTTTCTTTCTTTCTTTTTTTGACAGAGTTTCACTTTTGTTGCCCAGGATGGAGTGCAGTGGCACAATCTTGGCTCACTGCAACCTCTGACACCCGGGTCCAAGGGATTCTCCTGCCTGAGCCTCCTAAGTAGCTGGAATTACAGGCATGCACCACCACACCCGGCTAATTTTGTATTTTTAGTAGAGATGGGGTTTCACCATGTTGGTCAGTCTGGTCTGGAACTCCTGACCTCAAGTGATAGATACACCCACCTCGGCCTCCCAAAGCACTGGGATTACACCTCGGCCTCACCACACCTGTCCCTCTGTGAGAATTACTTTCTAATAACAATCTTAACATCACTGTTGCTTTTTATTTCCCTTTATTTTAGCACATTCCAGATTTTCAGAACCGACTCCCAACTCACGTGCAGTTTAGATATTTGGCATATGTAAGTAATCAACTTGATACTGATTAAAAGATCAGATTATTCTGAGTCTGATTTGATCAGTCCAATGCCCAATACTTTTTGTTAGACTTTATTTCTGACAAAGAAGCATTATTCCCCTTTTACAAAAAGTTCAATAATTTGATAAATGTTCGAGCCGTGCCCTTATTTCAATTCATAAAAATGTTGCCCTAGAAGAAACTAGAAGTTCTGCTCATGGCTGGTCTTCAACCTTCAACTAGAATTTATTGTCCCAAATCTACCTATCACTATATAATTAATCTATAATTCATGTTTCACCATATTACATAAGAAATTCATGAAAGTCTGTCCAAGATTTTGATAAAGTCCATATATTCACAACTACATAGAAACTTCTGATCTAGTTATTTAACAACTTTATGGAAAATATTATACTATTAATCTAGCAAAGATGTATTGGTCCTATGTTAGCCTTCAGTGAACAGCACTGCTTTTTCCAATAGTATAATACTTTCCTCATTGTCTGCCAATCAAATTGTATTAGCTGATTTTACAATCTTGTCCAAAAACATCTTTACAGAAATGCTCATGTTCTTCTTTGTAGAAATCATGACTAGTAGGTCTGTATATTTTTCCAGTACATCTTTTGGTCGTATCATTTTCAAAGATCATCGAACACTATTAATCTCACCTGAAAATTATATCAGAATTTAATTTATTTGACTTAGTTGTCATGACTTTGTTTAAACACTTTTACTTCTCCCCACTGGAGGTACCAATCTGTGTTACAACAAATCTTAATAATTAAGCCAAAATATTACCCTTATATGTATGGCTTGGGAGTCTTGGGAACATCCATGTAAAATAAAGATAACTTTGTTAAAAATAATATTTAGAGGGCTTGTGATTAACAGTGCATGTACTGAGGCCTAAGTTAAAATAAACAAAAAAAGAAAATCAAAGTATAAAGAGAGAGAGTGGGCCGAACACAGTGGCTCATGTCTTTAATCTTACCGCTTTGAAAGACCAACGCAGGAGAATCTTTTGAGCCCAGGAGTTTGATACCAGCCTGGGCAACATAGAGAAACCCCATCTCTACAAAAATATAAAAAATTAGCTGCAATGTGGTGACACATGCCTCTGGTTCCAGCTACACAGGAGGATATAATGGGAAGAATACTTGAGCCTGGGAGGTCAAGACTGCAGTGAACTATGATTACACCACTGCACTCCAGCCTGGGTGACAGAGCAAGACCCTGCCTTCAAAAATAAAAAATAGAGAGAAAGAGAGTGGTCATATTCCTTAAAATAAAATAAGTGGGAAAACAATAAGGTGTAAGTATTAAATGCTTCTTCAACAGAATCTTTGGAAGTCAGTGGAGAGATGGTTCAAATCACTACTTCATTTGTCAACTGTCTTCTATCAGAGGAGAAAGATGAGTAAGGTCTTTATACCCCCATGGCATGTAACAGTAGAACCACCCAACTGACTTCACTCAGCACGGTCTATACTCACCAAAAACCCTTCAATACAACACAGCTTTGTAGATTATCCCATAGGAGAGACTACAATGACAAGCTAAGTGGTCCTTTTTCTACAGTTGACAGTTATAATTCTGAATATAGCTATAAACAGGATCTGGTTCATATTTCATTTGCTTGTAGCTTGGATAATTGTGAGTTATTAGCCAAGATCCTTATAACATGAAGAGATTCAGAAAACATTACCTTCAAAACTAAGGACTAGTCACAGAACTGCTTTGTTATTTGAAACACTGCCAGAGTACAACCTCTTTGAGGAACCTTGGAGCCCTCTTTCCCATCAATTAGTCACCTAAATAATTCAAGAGCTCTGGAGGAAGATAAGATTTGAATTCAACTCCTATCTGCTACTTTCTTGCTCTTTAGAAAGCTATTTCAGCTAATTAGTAGTCAAGTTTTGTCATTTATAAGATGGATATTTAAATAGCTACGACTTCATGCAGATTCTTATTTTGAGAGCTTAAAAAATCATGTAACTTTTATTTTTCCACTATATCTGATTTCTCACATAGTTTAACATGGCCAAGGGCACACTAGCAAAACTATACTCTTTTAATGGCACTCCTTCAAAAACACACATCTAGGCATACATATTTATAAATTACCATTTTATTCTATACACAAATATAATATATTCAAATGAATGAAACCCTTTTTTTTTTGTTCCAAGTAAGTCTATTATAGAGACTTCAACTTAGGAAAAAAAATCCTTAGTTCTATCTCCAATTCACAAACTAGAACAGAATGCCAATTCACAAACTAGAACAGAAATATGAATTCATTTGACTGACATATGAGCCTGTTAGATTTAAAGGAAAAACACCAATTCATTTACAATATGCAGGGTCGCTTTAAGGAAAAAAAAAAAAAAGACCACTTTCTATCATCTAAACAGAATAATTAACTGGTCACTTCTTAGGAGATTATCTTCAGTGCTCACTGAAATACACTAAAGCCTATTTTCTTTATACAAGGACATGAAAGAATACCCAATATATGGTCAAGTTGGAAGTAATAGTCTGTCAATTGTAAACCTATAAATATATTTTATATCACAGACTTTGAGTATAACACATTTCTATGCCTTCCATATGGAAAACACAGTGTTCCTTTTTTTTAGCTTAAAAAATACAAAGATTTTCTTAGAATAACTTTTTAAGAATTTAATTAAGAAGCTTATTTTTGTTTTACAAATCTTTTGATTAAAAAAATTACACCAGAGTTTGCTCAATCAATACTTTACCTAAATATATTACGCTATCCTAAAAACAATGTCAAATCACCAACAAGATATTTAACTGACAGCATTCATTTTGTTTACCAGTTGCGAATGAAGGAAATTTGCATGGAAGATATTCCACACAATCTTCAACTCTCTTTTAGCTTTGCTAATATGTTTTCAAATGGCATTGCACCTGCTTTCATATAAACATCTTTGATGCCTGGAATATCAAATGAATCAAGGCATTGTTAGAAAAATAACCACTTTACAAATAACTCAAAAGGAGATATGTTTCATGATTGAGCATCTCACACAGTAGCTAGAGATTTCTTAGGAAAGAAATCTTCTGTGATTATTGTGCCTTCCAAAATGGCCAACCTGACATGCCTTTGGCCAATTGCCTAGTCTAAATGATTGGTTGTTTCTCATACTACACAATGAGTATTTGAGCTTAACAAAGAAGTCTGTCCATTCTATCTCTTGATCTATTCAAACTGTGAGGGAAATTTTAAACATTTGACCCTAAAAATCTCTATTTTCTCTCATGTATGCATGAATGAATGAGGTTAAGATATAAATTTAAGATATATATTGTTAGTTACTGATTTTACATCAACTCTATTTCAAAAACGTCACAAACACAATTCTGTGTGCATTTCAAAATTTCTGCTCTAATTATGTCAGTTAACTTTATTTTTTAACTGACACTGTATTCCAGATGAGTATTTGCTGTTGAAATTTTCATGGTACCAATCCCAGGAGCATAATTAAGAAAATTTCATGAATATAAATAAGGAAAAATCCTGTTGAATGTTGACAGTTTTACAGATGTAAGGTTTGGCATGGCTTCCTCAATAGGATGATCACTCCTTAAAATTAATAAATTAACTCCAAAACCTTTATGGTTACTTGTTTTTACTGAAGTTGATATTCTCTTTCCAATCCTAAAGTGGTAACCCTAGGAAGCTGATAGATACAGAAAGAGAGACTGAAATAGTAAGTCTTACTTTAATGTGGGAGCAATATGGGGCCCATACAGATTTTCACTATGGCATTCCTCAGTATAGCTTATTCACTTTGGCTGGTACTCAACTTAAGTGCCTCCTCTCCTCGAAAATTGTTCCCGAACTTTCCAAGCCCATTCAATTTCTTTCTTTTCTTTTTTCATATCGTATCTTGCCTAATCCTTTTTTAGAGCACTTACTATATCACCTCACTTATGTGTAGCTTTCTAATTTTAGTCTTAGAGTTTGGACATCCAGGGATACGGGATATGAATTATATATCTGCATCTCCAATATCTTATACATCTGCCATATAGTAAATGTGATAAATGTATGTCAATTAAATATAGAATTCTTGCAGCATATGACTTGGAGTTTCCTGCTATAAAACAGGAATTTGTTAAACTGTAGGAAGTATTCTGGTTTTGCGTCTGATCAGTAAGCTCACAAATAGAGCTGGTCATTGAGAGTATACAGATTTGGAAAGAAGACATGTGTGCTTCAGATCATCAACTCCATGTGACCCTGTGTTCCTCAAGAATAAATGAAATTCATATTGCTCAAAGCAAGAATAATAAAAGAGAAAAAAGTGTATTATGTAACTCATTAAAATAGAACAACTTGACAACACAACCAAGTGACATTTATCCGTTTATCTCAGGGATGCAAAGTTGGTTCAATATTAAAAAATCAATAAATGTAATCCATCACATGAAGAGGCTAAAAAACATCAGATGATCATTTCAATAGATTTAGAGAAAGCACTTGACAAAATCCAAAACCCATTTATGGTAAAAACTTTCAGTTAACTAGAAATAGAGGTGGACATTCTCAACTTGATAAAGAATATCTACAAAATATCTATAACTAATGTAATTTTTAATGATAAGAAACTTGTAGCTTTCTCATTAAGATTATGAACAAGGCAAAGATGCCCCCTTTTATCATTCTTTTTCAACATCATACTGGAAGTTGCAGTGATATAAATAAGATAAGAAAAGATAATAAAAGGTACACAGATTTGAAAGGGAAGAAGTAAAACTGTCTTTGTAGATGACATAATTGCTTAGGTAAAAAAAAAATTAAAATTTAAAATATTCCTATAACAAATAAATAATTATAGCAATGGAACAGGCTACAAGGTTAATATACAAAAGTCAATATATTTCCTAGATACCATAATAAACAAATATGATATGAAATTAAAAACACAACAGCATTTGCATTAGCATCCCCCAAATGAAATATCTAGGTGTAAGTCTAGCAAAATAAATATAAGATGTATACAAATAAAACTATAAAACTCCAGTGAAAGACTTAAAAAAAACCTAAGTGAAGAGATATTCCATGTTCACGGATAGAAATACTCAATATTGTCAAGATAATCAGCTCTTTTCAACTACATTTATAGATTTAATGCAATTCAAATAAAAATCCCAGAAAGTTATATTGTGTTTCTTGATAAACTAATTCTAAAATTTATAGGGAGAGGCAGTAGATCCAGAAAACTCAACACAACATTAAAAGATAAAGTTGAAAGACTGACCCACCTTACTTCAATACTTACTATAAAGCTATAATAATCAAAACAGTATGGTATTGGCAAAAAAAAAAAAAAAAAAAAAAGAGGAATAGTTTAATGGAACCGAATAGAGAACCCAGAATAGAAACACATTAATACAGTCAGCTGATCTTTGACAAAGGAGAAAAGACAACATATGGAGAAAAGATAAACTTTCCAACAAATGGTGCTGAAACAACTCAACATCCACATGCAATAAGACATGAACCTAGACACAGCCCTTACATATTTCACAAAAATTAACTCAAAATAAACCACAGACCTAAATGTAAAATGCAAAAGTATAACAATCATGGAAGATCACATATGAGAGTATCTAGATAAACTAGATTTGGCAATTACTTTTTGGATACAATATTAAAGACACAATACATGAAAGGAAGATTTTATAATCTGGACTGTATTAATATTGTTCAAGAGAACAAAGGGAAAAGCGACAGAATGACAGAAAATATTTGCAAAAGATATATTTGATAAAGGATCATTTTTCAAAATATACAAAGAATTCTTAACAATAAGAAAACAAACTGATTTAAAAATGGGCCAAAGACCTTGGAAGATACCTCACTGAAGGAAATCTCAGATGACAAATAAGCATATGGAAAAATGCTCCACATTAAGTGTCATTAGTGAAGTCCAAATTGAAATAGTTAGTTACCACTATATACCTATTGAAATTGCCCAAATCCAGAACACTGACAACGTGAAATGATGGAGACCATGTGGGGCAACAGGAACTCTCATTCATTGTTGGTGGGAATGCAAAATGGTACAGTCACCTTGGAAGACAGTTTGGCAGTTTCTAACAAACTAAACATAACCTTCCCATATGACCCAGCAATCATGCTTTTTGGTATTTACACAAAAAAAGTTGAAAATGTATTTTTACACAAAAGCCTGCACACAGATGCTTCCAACAATTATATCCATAATTGTCAAAACTTAGAAGCAACCAAGATGTCCTTCAAAAGGTGACAATGTAATATTACCCAGCTCTAGAAACAAATGGGCTACCAAGCAGTGAAAACACCTGAAAAAATTACTAAGTGAAATAAGCCAGTACAAAAGGTATTATTCCAAATTTATCACAGTCTGTAAAAGTTAAAACTATGACAATAGTAAAAAGACCACTAGTTGGGGAAAGGGAAGGATGAATAGAAAGAACACAAAGAATTTATAAGGCAATAAACCTACTCTGTATGATAATATAATAATGGATATATATCATTATACATTGTCTGAATCTATAAAAAGTATAGCATCAAGAACGAATCATAATGTACACTTTGAACTTTGAGTGATAATGACGAGTCAATGTAGGTTTGTCAGTTGCAACAAATGCACCTTTCTTGTGGGAGATCTTGATTATGGGAGTAGCTGTGCATGTTGGAAGACAGAGAATACATGAGAAATCTCTGTAATTTGTACTCAATTTTTCTACGAACTTAAAACTGTGTGAAAATCAAGTCCATTAAAGAACCTGACACACACACAAATAGAACTAGCATTGATTAATTATTGGCACAATAAAGTGACATTATTAAACTTATATAGACTATGCCTATATTTCTGCTTCCCAGCTGAATTTATACCTAGAGATGTCATATTACTAGGGATGATAGACAGCACTTTCAATGGAAGAAATTTTACCCACGTGGATTCTATTATCAAAGTTAAATCTAGCCAAGCATGGTGGCTTACGCTTGTAATCCCAGCACTTTGAGAGGCTGAGGTGGGTGGATCGCTTGAAGTCAGAAGTTAGAGACCAGCCTGGCTGACATGGTGAAACCCCATTTCTACTAAAAATACAAAAATTAGTCGGGCATAATGGCGGGCACCTGTAATCCCAGCTACTTGGGTGGCTGAGACAGGAGAATCTCTTGAACCTGGGAGGCAGAGGTTGCAATGAGCCAAGATTGCACCACTGCACTCCAGCCTGGGCAACAGAGCAAGATTCCGACTCAAAGATAAGAAATAAAAAAGTTAAATCTGAGAATATTGTTCTCAAAGCAACAAACAGAATTTTATGTATTCAATTAGAATAATCTGTGGAGGTAAATTTATGAGGTCAGTGAAAACAGAATATTCACTAAATTTATAAAGCTATTCACCATTGCAAACAATCCTTTCTTAGCTGCCATTATCTATATACAGACCAGCCACTCCCTTCATCTGAGTTGTTCCCCTTCCCTCCAAGACAATCTCTATTGCTGGAGTCAGTCACCCACTGAGAATTCATTTCCCATAAGGTCTTATAGCTATGATTAGAGCTTATCTTTTGCAAAATTCACCATTACCTTAGTCTTGTGATCCATGTAGATGAACTACACAACAATCTACTATTTTTTCTAGTATCAGTAGCTACATTTCTTTAAACGAGTTCTAAAACAGAACTCTTAATACATAGATTGGATCTATAGCAAATCATTACTCTGTAAGTTAACAGTGCCACTGGCAGTCCTCAGACACAATAGGAAGCACAATAGGATGGAGACTGGTCCATTTCTTTCAACACTAATTAACATCTGCATGGCAATTTTAGTTTGCTACAGCCATGGCTACACTGGGGATCTAGAGCTACCCCATCCCCACCACCAGCCACACAGTGTTTCCTGCATTTGAGGGCATGCTTCTGAACAACTTATAAAGCCTTACTGAGCCTGCAATCACCATGGACTAGTGGGGGGCAAATTTCTCTTGAACGAGAAGCCCAGGGCCCATTTTATTCAAAATGACTACTGATGCTCATACCTCCATGCTACGAATCCCTGCCATCATCAGTGAATGAGGCGGGTACAAATTGTGTGCCCTTCTCAACAATATATCCTCACTACAAAAACATGCTCATAATTTTCCATAATCTGTGGCCCGTGACTCAGCTTTCTACTCCTCTACCACCAGTTAAACTCTCCACTTGCCTGCATGAAATTGCTCATCCACATCCAGCAACATACCCTTTTCATTTTCAATCTCTTCTTTGACTCTTTCTTATTTTCTTCTATTTTAATTGAAACCTGAATCTTGCCTGAAAAGTCTCATTTCTGTCTACCTGGCTCAAGAGGTATTTTTATTTTCTCACTTTCAATGTTGGGGATCTGTCCTCCTGGCTTCTAAAGTACTTTTTCTCTTGTCTCTTATGAAAAATCCTGTTCCTACTTTTACACTGTTGGTGGGAATGTAAATTAGTTCAACCATTGTGGAAGACAGTGTGGTGATTCCTCAAGGACCTAGAAATAGAAATTCCATTTGACCCAGCAATTCCATTCCTGGGTATATATCCAAAGGATTATAAATCGTTCTACTATAAGGACACACGCACATGAATATTCATTGAAGCACTGTTTACAATAGCAAAGACCTAGAACCACCCCAAATGCCCATCGATGATAGACTGGACAGGGAAAATGTGGCACATATACACCATAGAATATTATGCAGCCATCAAAAACGATGAGTTCTTGTCCTTTGTAGGGACATGGATGAACGTGGAAACCATCATTCTCAATAAACTGATACGAGAACAGAAAATCAAACACCACATGTTCTCACTCATAGGTGGGTGTTGAACAATGAGGACACATGGACACAGGGAGGGGAGCATCACACACTGGGGTCTGTCAGGGGAAAATAGGGTAGGGACAGCAGGGGGTGGGGAGTTGAGGAGAGATAGCATGGGGAGAAATGCCAGATATAGGTGATGGGGAGGAAGGCAGCAAATCACTACCTATGCAACAATCTTGCATGCTCTTCAAATGTACCCGAAAACCTAAAATGCAATAAAAAAAGAAAAATCCTATTCCTTTAAAGTTTATGCCATCCACACAGTGGCAGAGATTTCTAAAATTGCATTTCCTCTTTTCTCTCAGGGTTCCATTTCCCAGCCTTTTTTACAGTAAAATGAGGTCATGTGATTTAGTCCCAACTAATCGAATATTAATCAAAAATTGATGTGAGTTCTTGTAGATCAGTCTTTTAAGAATTGGGCATGCATTGGCTCTGTTCTCTTTCCCCATCTGCTGACTACATGCAGATAACAAAGAAACCTATGTAATAATGAAACCGTAAGAAGGAAGAAGCCTGGATCTCTAACTCACTACTTGGATAAAGCTAGTCATTTGCTACCTTAAACAGGAAATACCGCTAACCTGGAGAGGAAAAAATAGTATCAGGAAATAAATTGCTACTGTCCTTGAGCCATTATAATAATGTGGGCTCTATTTTTTGACGCATCGGACATTACCCTTAACTATACTCTTCATTGTCATCTACTAAACTCCAATATAGTTTATATTATTAATGGGAAACTTTGACATATAACATTTTTTTCCTCTCTATCCCAATTCTAGCATTATCATGAGTAACTGGAATATCCATTAGATAACTTATTCAAAACTATGTCCTCTCAAGTACTTGACCTCTAGTTTCCAATTATTTTCCCCTCCACCTCAGTTTGGTTATTTACTCCCATAGGAATACTTTCAATATTACCATCTCCTATAACTCCTCCATCTTCAACATCAAAGTCAACCAATCTGCCATATGACTATAATCTCTCCTTCTCACCAGCTTGTTCAAGCACTCTCATGATGACTATTAACTGATTTCATTGTGACAAGTCATCCTTCTTTCACTTCCTTCCACAACTATCTCACATTCCATGGTGCTTCATTTGAATAAGATCCTGAATTTCACTGATTTTCTGTTTTTTCATTACATTTATCCAGCAAAACCACAAGCCTGCAGGAATTGACCTGTCTCTTCTATGATGTAATACCCATAGAATGGAGCAATAATGAGTAATACCATATAATTGGGAACACCAATTCAGTATAAAGATGTTTCACAAGTTTCTAATTAACTCTCAACACTTCCAACAATACAACCACCAACTTAACATCTATCTCTCAAATATGTCAAAGTCATCCCAAATCAACACTTCTATATCTAATCTAGTGAACATCTCCCATAAATCTGTTCTTCTGTCAGAATTATTTCTCAGTAAGTGGCCCACTTTTTAATCTGGAGCTGTGAACTATAAACGTTGCAGTCATCCTTGATAATTCTCCCTCTTCCAACCTATAACATCAATCCTTCTCAAACACTAGATATTACTTCCTAAACATCCATCAAGTTTTCCTCATATTTTCTATTATCACACTAGTCCAAGCTAATATCTTCTTCCCTGGAGTACATCTTCAGAAACTTGAAATTTTATATTAGTGTATTACCTGATTATCATCTATAAGCTTACTACACTATAAGCTCCGTTAGACTAGGCTTTTGTCCATTTTTACTCACTATTTTATCTCTGGCATTATGTATTATTTCTTTGCTTATAGTGGCTTGATATGTATTTGCTAAATAAATGGGCGAATTGATAAATTAATACAAGTAAGTGTATAATTATTATCACAATAAACATTCATGTATAAAGCAAGTATTCACATCCACATTATATAAGAGAAAAAAATCTGAATTTAACAGAATCCAAGGAAGCAGATGAATTTGGATTCAAATGTAGATCTCAGTTTCCCTAACTCTAACTCCTGAGTGTCTTTCCATCCGTATACTGTGATGCATATTGAACCTTATGAAACATTCTGTCTTCATTTAACTTACAACCATAGACACAGAGAATTAGTTCTAATTTGTAATGCAGTTATCTGTGACTATAAAAGTAGTGCCCATGCAAGGCATTCTAATGTTTTAAAACATAAACCATTCACTCCAAATACTTTAAAAGAAACATTTTAATTTTGTGAATGAAAATGTTTAATAGCCCAAACTCGAAATTAAAATTGATACCAAAATGTATCCAAAGTAATCATCTCACAAAAGGAAAGGGATTTAATTTAAAAATTATTCATCTTTTATTGAGCATTTGCCATGTTGTAAACATTATGCTAAGCAATTTATATGTGCAGAAAATAAAACCTATTATTATCCCTATTTTACAGATACGAAAATTGAGAATTAGAGGAAATAAAGCCAGGAGCCAAATACAACTTCTGTTGATTCCAGACACTGCACTTAACATTAAATTACCTTCCCAATAAGTAGTTAATTCTTTCATTTTGAACCATTATTTAGTGAAAAATCAACAAGAGCATTTTTTTCTATTAATAGCATCTGATAATGAGACATTTCAATTATAATCAGATGGAGAAGGAAAGTACTATGCACATTACAAAGCTTAGCATTTTCGAGATATTAAATGAGCAAATTGTTTAGTCTTACCCATGAATTCAATTCCCAAGTGGTCTGCTACACCAAAGTCAGCATGGAAGGAAGGGAAAGAGAAAAAGGAAAAGAGAAAAGGGTTAGAAAAAAACTCTACACATGGAAATCAGTGCTAATCCTCCAAGGTAAGGCATGTGCCTCAATTTTAAATCCTATGTTTGCTTAGAAAAGATAAATTACAGGTCACCAACGATAGACTTGCTCTGAACACTGATGGGTATTTCCCCAAAGCCTCTGAGCTATAGCTTAAAATTTTAGATGAACTAACATTGCATAACTTACGAAGAATGCTAAGTAAAAATTTAGCAAAGAAAGAAAAAGAAAAAGTGTTACGCCATGAATAGCTGGCACTAATATTCTTTTCAGAACCCATAATATTTTATGTGGAATATATATTTGTTCAACATGAATTTATTTGAACCTCTATAATAAAAATAAAACTGAATAAGCAAGGAAATTCTGTGTAACAGGCCCTAATCAGGTGTTCTTTACCTCCATAAAAAAGCAATGATGTTGGACTTTTTTTTCTCTTTCACTTTTCAGATGAGAAAACTTTGCTTCAGCGAGATTAAAACTCTTACAGAAGTTACAAAATCTGAGGCAGATCCAGGGCACAAATTCGGTTGATCTGACCATTAAGCCCCATGACTGTTCGACTTGACAGTTCATCCTACCAAACACAAATGGCAGATGTGTCCATGTATGTTCTATGTGCATGTAGATCACAGACCATCTTGACCAGCTAACAGCTGCCTGATTAGCAAAGGAATGAACCGTAACTGGGCTGGGCCCACGCATTCAACCTTAGATGTTCCTCTATTTAAATGTTTTTTTTTTTTTAATCATTCAGTTATTCACTCATTCATGTTTAAAATTCATTGCATTAATGAATAATTTTTTCTGTTGCCATAATATTTGTCTGAAGTGAGAATAAGTGAAAAAAACTATTGCCACCATTGTATTTGTTTCCGAGACTAATTGCTGAGCATCCTTTTGTGAGTTCTTTATTTAGCAAATAAGCTTTTCCTTTTAGAAAATGTATTTTTAGTTACCTTGCTGTCAATGCCTTTTGTGTTTATAAATAGGTTGTTTAAAAATTTTATTGTGGAAAAAATGTGTATATATACATATATGTATATGTACATATATATATGTAATGTAAAATTTATTATTAAAACCATGTTTAAGTGCATGACTCGGTGTCATTAATTATTAGGTTGGTGCAAAAGTAATTGTGGTTTTGCCATTATTATTGTTAACTTGATACATTCACAGTGTTGTGAATGTATCAATAACCACCACCACCTTTATTTTCAAATTCTCCCAGCATCCCAATCGGAAACTCTGTACCCCTTAATCCATAATTCCTCATTCATCCCTCCTCCTAGCCCTCGGTAACTTCTAATATACTTTCTGTCCCTATCAGTTTGTCTTATGAATCGTTCACATCTACTTATTTAAAAAAAGATGCTGACAATGTTTTTAGAAAGTAGATGCATTCGTTTCTTTCCCTGGCATTTCTTGTCTCCTTACTCTGTGCTCATCATACACACAGTGATAGATATCAGGCACAATTTCATGGAAAGACAGGATTCTTGTTCTCAAGTAGCTCAGAAATGAATGAGAGACCATGGATAAAATGCTCTGGTTATTCTTTGTAGTAAGTGCTATAATGGAAAAGCAGAAAATGTGCACTGGATAAAGAGGCCATGGACCATAAACTTGCTCCTTGGAGGGAGAGAATGTGCAATATAAAGAATGGAGCTTGTACAACCCCATCAAAAAGTGGGCAAAGGATATGAATAGACACTTCTCAAAAGAAGACATTTATGCGGCCAACAAACATATAAAAAAAGCACATCATCACTGGTCATTAGAGAAATGCAAATCAAAACCACAATGAGATACCATCTCACACCAGTTAGAATGGCAATTATGAAAAAGTCAGGAAACAATAGATGCTGGCAAGGATGTGGAGAAATAGAAATACTTTTACACTGTTGGTGGGAGTGTAAATTATTTCATCCATTACGGATGACAGTGTGGCAATCCCCCCAAGGATCTAGAAACAGAAATACCATTTGATCTAGCAATTCCATTACTGGGCATATTCTCAAAGGATTATAAATCATTCCACTATAAAGATACATGCACATGTATGTTTATTGCAGTACTATTTACAATAGCAAAGACTTAGAACCAACCCAAATGCCAATCAATGATAGACTGGATAAAGAAAATGTGGTATATATATACCATGGAATACTATGCAGCCATATAAAAGAATAAGTTCATATCCTCTGCAGGGACATGGATGAAGCTGGAAACCATCATTCTCAGCAAACTAACACAGGAATAGAAAATCGAACACTGCATGTTCTCACTTACAACTGGGAGTTGAACAATGAGAACACATGGACACAGGGAGGGGAACATCACATATTGGGGCCTGTTGGGGGATGAGAGACAAAAGAAGAGAAAGCATTAGGACAAATACATAATGCATGTAGGGCTTAAAACCTACATGACAGGTTGATAGGTGCAGCAAACCATCATGGCACATGTATACCTATGTAGCAAACCTGCAGATTCTGCACATGTATCCCAGAACTTAAAATAAAAATAAAATAAAAAAGAAAGGAGTTTGTAGAAAAGTTGGCAAGACTGTTGTCAGTAGGCTTGTTCAGGTTGTTGACTTCTCTGCACAAAAGATTTTCAGAGTGAATTCCAAGTTAGAGTAGACAAAGAAGTTCTTATCAAAGTGAAAGTACTGAAGAGTAAGGTGCAACAAACTACTTTGTCTACATTTACTTCAGATTTGCTCTCAAAATCTTAGAGGCAAAGTGAGCTGCTCAAAAAGAGAGAGATAACCTCTAGTGCCTTGAAAGGAACGCCCTTTATGGGAACTGTACAGACATATTCATAAAATGCTGCTGAGGTCAAGTATGTAAAGGTGGATCTGTGGTTAGTACAGGCACTCAGTATCCACATTCCTTAACACATATCGCATGTATCATTAGCATATAACATCTCTGTCTAAGGGTGTTTTTTTGATATTAAAATGAGAAAAATATTACCGTAAGCTAAACCTTGAGTCTAGCTATGTGCGTAGGACCCTGCAGAAGTCTCTGCCCCTCTCCCAATGCCCAGCAGGCAGAAATTTGTAGCTAATAGCTTCTTGTGCTTTTGGTGTTGATTGGTTGGAGACTGGGGAAGTTACATCAGGAATAAGGAACTTTTGTTCTCTTCCCCCAAGCCCATACTGAGTATCAGAAACTTGTAACCATCTGGCAGTCTGTTGGCATTCGGTAGGATCCAGTTATCTTGCAAAAGAGTTAGGTGCTGATGCCTGAGGGTGCAAGGGAAAAAGCCAGCTGCAAAAGGGGCCCATGGGGCTTTACACACAGGATAAATAAGTATGGGTCCTAACCTTACTTATCCTGACTCAAGACCACATTTTCATTATTATGCAAATAAGAAGCTTCATGACTGTGGTACCTAGGACATTGGAGAGAGACTTGTGTCATTTAAAATAAAGATTACCTATCATTATATTAAAAATAATATTTTAAAAGGCTTGGAATAAAACTAAACTTTTTCATACAGGCAGAAGAGGAGGTTGCAGGAAGAAAACCAGGAGAGGCAAGTGAATAGAAATCAGGGAGCAGAGGACGTCAAATAGTGAACCGCAGGTGTTCCATGACATGAGTGGGCAGTTAGAAAGCCTTTAGATTCAGCCTGTTAGAACAAAAACTTTCCAGTGGAGCTGAGATGGCTCAGATTGGCTGTCTGTCACTTGTTTTGCTGGCAGGTATAACCCATGTATGGCCTTTCTTCCTTCTTCCATGACCTTGAGTGCTCTGCCTCTGCAGGTGACAAGGGATATAGAGAATCAGGCAGGCTTTGTGAATCTGTATATTGTGCTAAGAAATGAGTAGCATGTTTGATAAATGTAGGGCCAAACTGAATGCTTTGAAACCTCAATACTTTCATGACCAGTAGCAGAGACAGAAATCAGAATTTGAAAATTATTGAAACATTGAAGAAAATAAGTAGAAATCTTCTTAAGAGAAGGAAAATCTGTCCTCTTTAACATAACAGAAAAGTTGCATCCAATTATTAGAGTTGTTAACTTTAAGAAATACTCTCAAGCAAGATGGCATTTATGTTTGTATTTTAAAGGGAAATTACTAATTTTTTTATAATAGCTTATTCATGGAAACTGATAGCACTGAAAATAGAAACAAAAAGTTAACTCTTAAAAATTTCTTTCTCTTTCTTTCTCTCTCACTTTCTCATGTCACACACACACACACACACACACACTCACACACACATACTACCATTATTTTATTAAAATGTTAAACACTGTGATCATTATTGCAGAGTTTAAGAAACTGACAGGATTTGGTTCATACTAAAGAATCAATGAAAATCATGAAGAACAGATGACAAAGGCAATTCATTTTGTCATTTGAGCCATAAACCACACTATTTCTCATAACCCTTCACTGGTTATTTCTCAAAGCAAACAGTATGCCAGGGATATTCAGGCCTGAGGGAAAACATCAACAGAGACAGGGGGAAGAGTATGTACTGAGCCCTTACTGTATACCAGGAAATGCTTGAAGTACTATCTCACAGCAATTTATAAGATTGTTATAATGCTCATTTTACAGGTAAGAAACGGAAGCACAGAGAGGTGAATTAACTTTCTCTAAACCACACTGCCTGTAAGTGCTGGGAATATGATTGAGCCTAGGCCAGCTTGGTTCTTAGCTACCAGTTATACTCAGAGTTTACTTATCCCCTTCCAATAAAGAAAAAGCTATTTTTTACAAAATTATCAGGTAATGAGATCTTCAGGGAGGAATTATTTAATCCACTTAAGAGAACAAGTTGTTTTCAAGTATCCTCAGGCAGAGTAGAAGCACCATTTATTTACTTTCTCACCCCTAGTTTATTGATGAAGTGCCAAATATAAGCTCGGTAGCCGGGGTAGACAAAGGAAGACAACTGCTGTCTGTCTCCAAGGAGTCAAACTGGCAAATCATTAATATTTCTTCATTGGTTACCAGGGAAATTTCTTCACGAGGCTGGCCTAGTTGAAGTTATTTGCTTGTACATACAGCAAGTGATATATAAAATGTTGAGTCTGAAAATATGCCCAACATTGAACCAAATTATCTTACAACTGGCAACATACTTAATAAATGCCAGCAGACTTCCTGCACAACTGAAGCATTCTTAAGGTTTTAGGACTAGGTACCTGTCTAGTGAGACAAATTGAATTTTTTGAACACCAAAAATCCCTGGAACATACTTGGAAATTCAAAGCCCATATTTTTTAATTAACAAAAATTATATAAATTTATAGTGTACAACAAGGTATTTTGAAATACATATACATTGTGGAAGGGCTAAATCAGGTTAATTAACATATGCATTCATATAATTATTTTTATGTGGTGAGAACATTTGAAATGTACTCTGTTAGCAGATGCATTGTTATTAACTATCATTGCCACATTGCACAACAGTTCTCTTGAACTTTTTCTTCTTAGCTAACTGCTAACTTAAATTTAAGGCCCAGGTATTTCTAAAGTATTCACAATTCCGTGTGTGAATACAAAATACAAATACAATACAAAACCTCTTGTTTATATGATGACAAAAAGGGGCTGCTGACAGTCCCTCCACATGGGACAGCTGCAACAGAGCAAGTGAAAACATCGTTGACTTGATTCCAATCTCAGGATGCCTACTTCAAGACGTTACCCAGCCTAAGAGCAGGAACTTACTGCAATGCAGCGCTGGGACAAAACAGCACAATATGGGTTTTGGCATCAGCCCTGAGCTAAAAGTAATGGAGTGAGGTGATTCTGATCATAGACGAGTCCCAAATGTGATGATTTTAACCCTGGTCTACGGGATACGGAAAAGCATCTTCCAGGAAAATATTGATCTGTGTTTTAAAAAGTTAGACTCTTGCTGGAAGTTAAATGGGCTTCTCTGTTGCAAGCATCTCCCAAACCCCTCCTAGGTGTGTGGAGAGTCTATGGGCAGTAGTTTAGTGACAGCATTTCCAACTTGATGAAAACAGCCACGTCGTCATGAAGAGCACCCCGTGGAACCAGTAATGTAAAGTACCTGCTCCGGGAAATACTTGCCATAGGAGTGTGGAGCAAACCACCCACTCAATTACACAACATGTCAGTCATAAATGCTTTATCTTAATAACTGAACTGAAATCTGTTACTTCATAGATTCCACCCACAGATCCCTGTCAAGTGACTTTTTCACTCGTGACACTCTAGGTAGAGGTAGTCCATTGCAACTGAGAAGTGTAAACTGGATTTGTGAAGAAGGCAAGCTGGGTCTTGAACATTTGCTAACTATAACACCTAAGCTCATCATGCTCTAGCACAGACAAGATGCTGAGATGTCCCATGTTGAGACATTGCCCTGCATGTCCCGGTTTATTACAGCAAAAGAGGAAAGCTAGGAGAGGCTGGGGTAGACTTTAAGGTTTCTGATTAGGAGGGGGAGAAAGGAATGTGGCTGGCTCTCTGGCTGCAGTTGCTGAGGGGAAGCTGCAGGTTAGAAAACAAATCATGGGATCTACAGAATACATACGTTTCAAAAGGCTAAAGGGTCAAAGGACAGGAGAATAGGGTTCAACAAAGACTTCCAGAGCATAGGGCTGTGTCAACAAGAGAAGTGACACTTGATGGTCACTAAGAAAAACTGGCAGCAGGAAGGAGCGTGGCAGCGAGAATCTCTTCGGCCTTAGATCTCACAGTGGGAAAGGGGCACAGGGGAACTGTCAAGAGTGTGAGCACACTCCTGGTGAGTGAGGCAGGAAAGCTCCTTTTTAGGAGCTGTGTTCAATCCTAGAATGTCGATCCTAAAAGGAAAGGGGTATTATCACTGCATCCTTTTTCTGGCATTTTATCCTTAGTGCAAGATTTAGGATATTAATGCAGGGCTGATTCTAAACTTCATGCTCCCTTTATGAAATTATGTGAAGTCACTAAATGCATAATTTTATTTTTATGGGCACATGTATTTAATTTTAGATTTACACATGCTCACAAGTAAAAAGTGGAAGGTAAAATCAGATCAATCAAAAGAAATGGATACTTCTCTCAATACCTTAGAAGTAATTCCTGCTAATTTTTTTTGTGTTAGTTCTTTCCAGTCCTCCTTCCATATACGTAAAATTAACTAAATGTCAATTTTACACAAAATCATCCTGTTTTATGTGCCTAAATCAGGGGTCTCTCTGTGGCCACTGCAGCTCTGTAATCCCAATCTCCCACACCCAACCTCCATCATATCAGAACTGACAGCTCTTTCCACTGTGGAGAGAGGGTCATGACATTATTACTGTGGTCAGCCTCACACCAGACAGGCCATCGGTCATGCAGGAGGCAAAAACCACTTTTCCAGAAAAGCACACAGCCCCAGTCTCCTTTCTCAGGGCTGTAATACAGAGCATGCTCTCTTGATTTTTCTTCCCCGAAGCTCCACTGCTGATACCTGTATTTAATAATCTCTTATCACCTCTAAATAAGAATGTCAATTTGTATCAAAGGATGGGGGAGAAGCAGGTAGCCATGGAGACTGCACCCCATGTTGAGCGAACTCAAGATGAGCATTCTGCTTTGCAAAGTGAAGGTTCAGGGGAGACCACTGGCTTAGGCTGTTCCTCAAAGATAGGTTTTGACTAAACAAGGGGTAGAATTTTGCAGTGAAAACATCTTGGGGCATTAGACTGAACTCAGATTCTATTTTTGCAATTACTGATTAAAGGATTTAATAAGAATGACCATTATAGGGAAGAACTCTTCATTGAAAAATAAAATCCTTTTTTATTGCTTCTGTCAATAGTGATAGTAACTGTGTACAGGTGAATACATTACAGTTCCTGCTTTTGAGACTCACATGTGGTCCAAGATCCTCTCACATTTTATCAGCTTTCTAAAATTCTTACGTTTTGTCGCCAGGCACTTCTACTTCCACACATATCCCTTTTTCGGTTTGTTTCTGAGACAGAGTCTCGCTCTGTCTCCCAGGCTGGAGTGCAGTGGCATGGTCTCGGTTCATTGCAGCCTCTGCCTCCTGGGTTTAAGCAATTCTCCTGCCTCAGCCTCCCAAGTAGCTGGGATTACAGGCACATGCCACCATGTCCGGCCAATTTTTGTACTTTTAGTAGAGACAGGGTTTTGCCATGTTGGCCAGGCTGGTCTCAAACTCCTGGCCTTACATGCTGGGATTACAGGCATGAGCCACTGTGCCCGGCCAACATATCCTTTTATCTAATTTAAAAAATTAGCCTGTAAAGTAGTGCAACTGAGTCCCATTTAACAATAAAATAAAAAGAAGCTTCTGTGAAAAGCTAAAGGTATTATTTATAGATTCCTAGATTCCCTAGGATGGGAAAAAAATCTCAAATCCCAGGCCTGAAGGGTAGTCGTTTCTTTTTCTCACTCTTTCATCACTCTACCCTATCACAGAATCTGACATTTTGTGGACACTCAATATGTATTTACTGCATGAGTAAAATGCCATCTGGTTAAGCCCTCAGCATGTGACATCTGTATGTCTTTCAGAGCATATCCAGCCTGTTCCCTGTCACTTCTGAGTTTTTGATGATTCCAAGCAACATGACACCTCTGGTGGCAACTCATTCAATATTGAAAAACAATATCCACAAATGTTTCCAGAAAACTCCTCCATATCAAAGTACATTCAAATGCTGCTCATTTGAATTTACAATTCTGGAGTTAAAAAACCACTACATTATTACCCAAGAGGGTCCAACTCATGTTTGTCTTTGTATATAATTTAGGATTATAATTTTTGTATATAATTTAGGATTCACTTGAGTAAGTGTTCCACTATCAGAAAAAATATCAAATTTTCCGTGGTCATTAAAATGCTATTATATATGCTATTTAAGGCTTTTCCCTTAACAATGTCAATTTAATCAATCTTTGTAATAGCTGTCACATGTTCTTTTTTTTTTTTTTTTTTTGATTCTATCTTTTCAGCTTCAGTCTTTATTGGTATCAATGAAGATACATAGCTGGATGTGGTGGCTCATACCTGTAATCCTAGCACTTTGGGAGGCCGAGGCAGGTGAATCACTTGAGCCCAGGAGTTCCAGACTTGCCTGGACAACATAACTAAATTCCATCTCTACAAAAAGTACAAAAATCAGCCAGGCATGGTGGTATGTGCTTACAGTCTCAGCTACTAGGAAGGCTGAGGTGGGAGGATGACTTGAACCTGGGAAATTGAGGTTGCAGTAAGCCAAGATAGAGCCACTGTCCTCCAGCCTGTGCAACAGAGTGACATCATTTCTTAAAAAAAAAAAAAAAGACACACAGAAGAGTGTATAATTAATAGATGGAAGGGTTATAATAAAATAGGGGAAAGTCTACTCAAAAAACAGAAACAAATGAAAGAAAAGAAAGAAGGATTACATGGCAAACAGTCATGAAGTTTATATATGTGTTTGCAGTTATCATACTAACTGATGGAAACCTTCGTCCACAGATTGCTTTCATACCATGCTTTTACTCATACTTGTAAATTCAAACTGCAGTATCATTATGATAAATACCAGTTCACAAAATGGTGGGCATTTTTAAGAAACATTGCTCTGAGCTGCACTCCACTAAAGAAAAGGCAAAGACAACTCACCCCCCACTTCCCATCATAGATGACACCTTGTGACATGAAGATACTAGAAGAGGAACCCTTTGCTGCCCAACTGTCTAAGACAGAGGAGCCAAGCAGAAAAGCAACCCAAGGGGTCCAGGTAGAGGATTCTTAGTCCTGGACCAACCGCCCAAGATACTTATCTAAAGCAGCCAAATATTGTAATGTAATGGATATGGTAGAAAATCTCTTTACTGATGACTTAAGAAAAGAGAAGGTCCATGGAGAAAACAGTGAAAAGAATTTATTCTAAAAAGGCAAGTTCTAACCAGGAGGAAGTACTCTTAGGTTAAGACTCAGAAATTACGCAGCAACTGATGCCATCAAGAAATGGTGTAAGGTAAGACAAGATGAACTCACATTTTTAAAAAAAATGTTTTGTTAACTACTCATCAAGTTAGGCTTATCTTTAGTGGCAAGGCACAGTAGCTTCTGAAGGTCAGGCTGGTCCATGGTTAAAAGCTGGTTGACTCTGTTTACTTTTATACAAAGGTGTCTGCTTATGTGGAAAGAAAATCATTGCATAACAAATTGTTCTTCAAATGCAGAAGGTAGCTAGCTATTTAAAGTTCTCTCATAGAAAATCACTGAAAGATTAAAAGAAAAAAAACAAATAATACCTTTTTCTCCCCTTTCCTCCAAAACTCCAAGCATTCTGGTCTGCTCATACTACCCCCAAGCAGACCCTTGTACACAACACACATCATCTTTTTGTTCGAGCCATTCCATTAGCTTAAATGTCTTTCCTGATAAACTCCAAAGTCTTCCTCTAACAAACTCTTCCTATCTTTCAAGGCCTAATTCCTCCTGAAGCTATCTTTGATTTCCTGAAATAATGTTACCTCTTCTACTTTTCTATGAGTGATGACGGGATCTCTATTTAGCATGTAAGATTATTATGCCGTGGATTATAACTAGTCGTGATATATCTATATCATCATTAGTTAGGTGAACTGTGATCTCTTCCACTTCTAGTGCCTTTCCAGTAGCATTTGACAAGTGAATGTTTATTGAATATTTTTTCATAATCCCATCAATTTTCTTTCTCATTGTAGGTATACCTTTGGGAAGTATAACCCTCAACAAAATTGGCATAGAAGGGACATACCTAAGAGTCATAAAAGTCATTTATGACAAACCCACAGCCAGCATCATACTGAACAGGGAAAAGTTGAAAGCATTTCCCCTGAGAACTGGAACAAGACAAGGATGCCCCACTCTCACCATTTCTATTCAGCAAAGTATGGGAAGTCCTAACCAGGGCTTCAGACGAGAGAAATAAACAAAGGGCACCCAAATCAGCAAAGAGGAAGTCAGACTGTTGCTGTTTGCCAATAATATAATCATATACCTAGAAAACCCTAAAAACTTATCCAAAAAGCTCCTAGAACTGATAAATGAATTTAATTAAGTTTCAGGATACAAAATTAATGTATATAAATCAGTGGCACTGCAATATACCAACAGCAATCAAACTGAGAAATAAAAAACTCAACCCCTTTTACAATAGCCACAAAAAATAAATAAATGCAATACTTAGGAATATACCTAACCAAGGAGGTGAAAGACTTCTACAAGGAAAACTACAAAACACTGCAGAAAGAAATCATAGATGACACGAACAAATGGAAACATGTCCCATGCTCATGGATGGGTAGAATCAATATTGTGAAAAAGACCATACTGCCCAAAATGATCTATAAATTCAATGCAATTCCTATCAAAATAGCACCATCATTTTTCACAGAACTAGAAAAAACAATCCTAAAATTCATATGGAACCAAAAAAGAGCCCACATAGCCAAAGCAAGACTAAGCAAAAAGTTTATACTAATTTCTACTAATACTTTCATTCAGGCCATCTTTGGCACCATAATTTTCCAGATTTTCTGGGCATTTCCAACTGGTGTCCATTGAAACCCACATATGCACACTCTATATTTGGAGTTATATAATTTATTGCTCATTGCATTGCTAATCACCTACAGCGGGGTGGGGGAAGGTCAAGTCCTGCTTTTTCCTATTCTAACACCTCAGTCAAATCAGGCCATCATGCAAGTGACTGCTCCAATAAGAAGATTTTTCAAATGTCTTCTCTTAAAAATAAAAGAAAAAAAACAAGAAGTGTTGAATGCCACTACAGTTGCAGAGAAAAGCCTCTGCAATGGAGGAAACTATTATCTAATAATTAATTAGTTGGGAACTCGGTTGAATCTGGGTATTTTAAAGTCTTACCCTCCTGCTCCCATTACCTTCTCCTCTAGTCTTGATAACTTTCTATAGGTATTTTTGAGATATTTGACTGGAAATAATTACTTCACTTGGCACCCTGTTAGTGTGATAAACTTTTCAATGTGGTCTGCAGATGTCAGAAGCTAAGTATGGATGAATTTAGAAATTTCTAATTTTACATAACTTAGCCATTACCAAGGCAAACAAATAGAATCTACAACATGCTTCCTTGAAACTACCACCTACATATTATATATTTGGGAATCTGAATGACATCTTCCTCCCTCATCTTCATAGCATCCTTGCTAGTAATGGTATTTTATAGATGAGAAAACTGAGTTTCAGAGCAGTAAGCTAATTTTCTTTTTTTTAATAGCTGCATTTTATTATTATTTTTTAAATTTTACTTTAAGTGCTGGGATGCATGTGCTAATCACGCAGGCTTGTTACATAGGTTTACTTGTGCCATGGTGTTTTGTTGCACCTGTCAACTCGTCATCTAGGTTTTAAGCTGCACATGCATTAGGTATCCGTCCTACTGCTCTCCCTCCCCTTCCCCCAACATCCCTGACAGGCCCAGGAGTGTGTGATGTTCCCCTTCCTGTGTCCATGTGTTCTCATTGTTCAACTCCCACTTATGAGTGTTAATTTTCTTAAGATACAAAGTATATTACTTTGTTAAACCATGCAGCCTTCACCCACAGAAAACTTTCCACCTTGCTTAGTGTGCCCTGTGGATTGGTGATGCTGTGGCCCTATCCTGCTTCTCCAGTGCTATCCCCATGTTCCCTTTCCAATTCCAAAGTCCCGCCTTGCTCCTACGCAGTCTGGTAAGCTTCATGTGTATAGTCTCACTTCTAGTAAAACCAGCCCTGGAACGCATATCTTTTCCTACAGAGAGTCACCACTATAAACGGTCTTTTGTGGAATGTTTTATATCTATATATTCTGAGATTCATCACACTCCACTCTATTATAGTTATTTGTACACTTGCCCATCTTCTCCATGGGATTGTAAGAAATTTAATTAAATGATTTGCTTAATTTTTCTTTATATTGTAGATTTCAGGATAATTCCTGACACAGATCAAGCATTTGAACAAATTAAAAAAGAAAAAAGAAAAAACCTTAAATAACTTCATGGATTTCTGAACTTTTGTTCAAGGTGATCTCTGTTATTTGTTGTTCCTTCTTGCCTATATCCCTTCTTCCATTGCCTTAGGGAAGGGAGGTGTTGGCAATAAAAAGAGAGAAAAATATTTGAAGTTACCCAATCCTTAGCCCAGAAGAAATAAAGGTACAGAAAAATAGATTTCATGGTATAGACAAAGGACCAGATGCCCTCTGCAGATTAATACATTCAAGATTTTCTAGGTGAAGGTAATAAATGGAAAAAATCCAAAAACGCCTGGGAGAAGACCTTCAGCAATAAGTACGCACATTGCTGCTGCTAAACCATGCATTTCTTTCCCCTGCCTCCTACTCCAATGAGAGAAAATAAAACAAGAATTGTTAATGCCACAGAGAATCTGCCCAACCCCCCAAGCTCCGTGTCCTCCAACAGCACCAATGCTTAGGCTCTGCGTAAGTCACACCTCTTCCCAAAATTTGATGCAAACCCCAGGAAGCTGGAATTGGATAAATGAACGGTGATTACACTTTTCTCTAAGCCACTGCAGTGTAACTTTAAATAGAAAATTAGGAAATTTAAATAATTAAAAAAATAATACAGTTTAAGTTTTTATGCTTAATCTAGGCAGTCACTCTATTTACTTTACATGATAACTCACTGAAAACCTACAGCAACATTTTAGAGTAGGTTCTATTTTTATTCCCATTTTAGAGATACAGTTGAGGCATGGATTAACTAATTTCCTCAACTTGTAACAAAAAGTGCTGGGATTCAAACTCAGGTGATAGGTTTCAAGTATTCACCCTTTGAATTCAGTATATCTATGGTCAGTCTTACCACACATCCACCCCATGTTTTGTAGACTGAGTTTTGTTCTTGCTGCAAAATTAAGAAGCTATTTAATTAACTTACTATATTTCAAAATTAGATACAATTTCACTGAACTCAATGTTGTCACGTTATCTTTACATTTTATTTTAAACTTCTCTTTTTTTAAATTGGCATTTCTTGCTCTTACAAAATTTGGAGTCTAAAATAAGGTAATCTGTATGGCAACTAAACAAAATTATTAAACAGCTAGGTGCAAATCATTTTTCAACCAATTTTGGAGCTTTCATGCTGTTAAGCACTTACTATGGGATCATTCTTGCTATCAGCATTTGATATTATTAAACCGAACGATTTTATTTGGTGTCAATTCAGTTTGAATTTTTGTCTTAAGCAATTGTTCTTTTATTCAGGTTGATAGATGGATGGTGAATCCAAGATGAGTTCAAAACCGTAGGAAATTTAAATAAAACCTTTCCCCCATTGTTCAAATTGAGCTTTCACTAGAGGAAACAAAATTCATTTGCTCATTGCAGGGACCAAAAGGTGACAGCAGCCACGCAGGGGACCAGAAATGTCAATCAAAGATATGAGTGGGAGGAGTGAATCTTGTGATGGCTGATAACCTCATTGCCCTGGATGACTGCATGCCCACAGCAAGTCAAATTCTCTTCTGTACCAACTTCATCTGTTCCTTCCAGCACTAATATTCAGTGCCCCCTTTAAGATGCTTCTCCTAAGTACAAACTCCTTGAAGCATCCTCTAGAAAACTTGTCTCCACTCCTCTGTCAAATACTTTCTTGTACCTGCAATGCTTTGTCTAACTGTTGACTTAGCCCCTCATGTCTTCCACCAACAAGCTGGCTCAAGCCAACTACTTCTCTCACCTGGGTGGTTTTTACCATAGAAGCCGCCTCCCTGATTTCTCTGCTTCCACCTTTGCTCCCTACCTACAGTCTCTTTCCACACAGTCCAGAGAGATCCCTTTAAAACTTAAATCAGATCACGCTATCCCTTGGCTTGAAATCCCTCCCATGGCACCTCATCTCACTCAGAACAAAAGCCAAAGTCACCATCAGAATCTAAAATGGACCTATGCAATCTATGCCTCCATTAACTCTCTGACCACAGTCCTCCTACCATTCCCCTCTTTCTTACTCCATCCAATTCAGCAAAATTAACCTCTTAGCAAAATGCATTATTCTTCCTCAGAACCATGTGTTGGCTGCTGCGCCTGCCTGTAATGGTCTTCTTTCAGACATTTACAAAGCTCAATCTCTCACCTTCTTTCACTCCTGATGGCATTTTATCAGAGGTCATATCATATAAAACAGCACTCTCTATCCTCCTCACCCTACTTTTCTTTACTCCTAACAATTACTACCATGTAAACAATAACCATGTCTTTTTGGTAATTGCCTATATCCTTTTCTGCTCCACACTAGAATGTAAAGGTCTTTGAGGCAGGGGCTTCACCATGTGTTAGTGGTCTAGGGCTTCCATAACAAAGCACCAGAAACTAGAGGCTTTAAACAACAGTTAACATATCCTCTCCCAGTTCTGGAAGGTGGAAGTCTGAAAGCAAGGTGTCAGCAGTGTTGGTTCCATCTCAGAATTGTGAGGCAGAATCTGTCCTATGCCACTCTCCTAGCTTCTCATGGTTCGCTGGCAACATTTGCTATTCTTTGGCTCGTAGAAGCATTGCCCTGATCTCTCCCTTCATCTTTACATGGTGTACTCCCTGTGTGCATGTTTGTGTCCAAATTTCCCCTTTTGATGAAGATAGAAGTTATATTCGAAGGGCCTATGCTAAAGATCCCATTTTAATTTGATTACCTGTTTAAAGACCCCCATCTCCATATAAGGTCATTGAAGTTACTGGTATTAGGACTTGTATTAGTCCGTTGTCACACTGCTAATAAAGACATAACCAACACTGAGTAATTTATTATGAAAAAGAGTTTTAATGGACTCACAGTTCCACATGGCTGGGAAGGCCTCACAATTATGGTAGAAGGCAAAGGAGGAGCAAAGGTACATCTTACATGGTGGCAGGCAAGAGAGCATCTGCAGGGTAACAATCCTTTATAAAACCCTCAGATCTCCTGACACTCACTATCACGAGAACAGCATGGGAAAACCCACCCCCATGATTCAATTATCTTCCACTGGGTCCCTCTTAAGAGTGTCCCAATGTCTTTACTCATTTTAGCATTAACTCAAAAGTGCACAGTCCAACGTCCCATCTGAGACAAGGCAAGTCCCTTCCACCCATGAGCCTGTAAAATCAAAACCAAGTTAGTTACTTCCTAGATATAATGTGAGTACAGGCACTGGGTAAACGCACCCATTCCACATGGGAGAAACTGACCAAAATGAAGGGGTTGCAGGCCCCATGCAAGTCCGAAATTCCGCAGGGCAGTCAGATCTTAAAGCTCCAAAATGATCTCCTTTGAATCCATATCTCATATCCAGGTCATCTTGATGTAAGAGGTGGGTTCCCATGGTCTTGGGCAGGACATAACATACAAATCTTTAGAAGACAAAATTTAAGCCACAAGGATGTGTTTGTGTTGTTTCATTCATTGTATCTATGACATCCAGCACAATGTCTGGGATAAAGTAGGTGCTCAACAAATATTTTTTAGTGACTCAATGAAATTCATCATGTTGAAATGCAGCAAAGGCCAATTTACTCATTCATACTTTTCCAGCTCCCGTGATCTTTGTATCAAACTCATGACTCTAATACAAACTACTTCTTTTACTGTCATGCTTTTTTTCCCCTGCATATATGTTTATCTGTTATCTCCAAATAAAATAAAATTTTAATTAGTTATTTAAATCTTTAGCAAATATTTACTCAATGCCTACTCTATAACATGTTCTGGGAACCCTTGTGAGGATATTAGGATAAGTAAATTAAATTAAAAAATCTTGTCGATTCCATGAGCTCAAAACACAATTTCTAAATCCAAATTTAGCCAACATCTCAAGGTTTCTACTGACACAACCCTGAACTAAGCTCTGGGAATGCAAAAGTGTTGAAGACATGGCCGGTGCCCTAAATAAGTTTTCAGTCTCGGGTGAAGGGATGCAGTGTCCACCATCAAAAGCACTGAACCACCTCACTGAAGTACTCATGATCTACACTTTTTTTTTCCTGAAAATTACCATCTGAAAATATTTGGCTTGGTGGTACCTAAAGGGATGTGATATAGTCAAAAAAGATATTAGCCTTTAACTATATGGGCTTTCATACCAACCTTAGTAAAGTTACTTAACATTGCTATATTTCAGTTCCTCATCTACTGAAGAAATGAAATGCGTATGATTTATGAAACAATTGAATTAGATAATATATCTAATTTGGTAAACATTGCTATTTGGCTACTTGATATCTACTCTCTATGGTTTTACTGTAGAAGCCGCCTCCCTGATTTCTCTGCTTCCACCTTTGCTCCCTACCTACAGTCTCTTTCCACACAGTCCAGAGAGATGCCTTTAAAACTTAAATCAGATCACACTATCCCTTTGCTTGAAAATCCCTCCCACGGCACCTCATCTCCACTGTACCAGATCTATTCAAAGTGTCAATGTAGCCAATGAAAACCCTGAAATTTGCAGCCTTCTTTGTACCATTTAGGGTGGTCATGTGACACAGTGCCGTTTTATAATACTGGAGCAAATAATTTCCAAATGGGGCTTTCAGAAAAGCTCTTTCTAAGCGGACAGATTTAATTGCCGCATGCCATTTGCTGGGTGCCTCTTTCTTTAGCCTGGAGGATGGACAGAGCAGCCTTCCTGCAATTTGAAGGCAGCTGCATGAGTTTAGAAAACTACATGCTACAATGGTAGATGAGAAGAACTTAAGGATCTGGATCTCTGATGAGTCTGCAGTGCTGTAACAGCCCCAGACTCCTACATCTCTGTACTTCTTAGAACTTCAGAAACATAAAACCCACAATTTACTCAAACCATGGTTTACTTGGGTTTTCTGGTTCTTGCAGCTGAACATTATCTTAATTGATAAAAGCACAAGCACAATCTCTTGCTCATAGTAGATGTGTATTTGATATGTTCTATTTGGTTCTGTTTGCACCAGAACTCCAAAACCAAACTACTGCAGAATTTATGTAATGAGAACTTTAGATCTATGTCATTTATAAGTGGATATCCTTTTTCTAGAAACAAAGTATTTAAAAGCTATTATACCCCGTTATATGCAATTCTTACACTCAAGTATTTATTGTTTTATTATCTTCCTATTGGGTACACACACACACACACACACACACACACACACACACACACACACACCCCATCTTAACATTACTCTCAGAATCTTCCATTTGTGTTGGTTGTTCTGCTCTTTCAAGCAGAGAATCTTCTACCTTAGAATTTTTAGCAGTCCTTCATAAATGAACATTAAGCAGTTTTCTTCTTTGAATTCTATTAGATACTGAAAAATAATCATCATTCAGGAATCCCTTAAAGTAAGCTCTATTTGTTCCATACAAATGCATTTTTAAAAACGCATTTTAATAGATCTGTGGAGGGCAGCAGCATCATCTGCTATTATAATTCCCCCAAATTTCAGAATGTTGTAATTGAACATCCTCTTAGCATTGCAGGTTGTATTATCTTCTCTTCCAGTGAGGCTTCAAGTCTCTTTTCTTCTGAATCTTGTGCCAAGCTTGTTTGCTATCTCATTCTCTTTTGTAGCCAAAATCCACTGGTTAGAAAAAAGCCTCATGAATGTTCTGCCCAATACAGAGTATTCATTCAGAGCATAGTGGTTCCTGCTGCATAGCTAAAAAGATGATTTTCAGTTCCCTAAGCTGTTGAATCTATAATCCCACCCATGAAACGGGATGAAAATGCTGGGAGGAAATTCATCTCTTCTGGGGTAATGATGAAGTATAGCTCAACCAGACAGTGTTTCTCAACTATAGACTGTTGACAATCTGTATCAGAATCAGCTTGTGCAGGCTAAAAATGCAAATTCTATGAGCTGTATGTTTAATAAATTCCTAGGGTTACTCTTATGCACTTTAAGTTTGAGTTTTACTCACTTCCCAGTATGCTATATGTGTGTATGTGGTCATGGTAGCTTAAAGGTTACATTGCATTAATATTCCTTCTTAGTACTCTTTGTGATTGGATTTCACAGCAACATTCAAGGTAGATAAAACAAAATATCCGCTGTGTTGTATCTTTTCATTTTATTAATTTTTTCCTTTTGTTAAAATATTTATATTCTCCCTCACATATTGCAAAGGCCTGAGACAAATTTTGCATTGACTTTGTTTTTTCTTGTGTTTTTCCTTTTTATTTTCTATTCCCAGTTTATCCATTTCCTACAACTTCTGTCTTTTTTCTATAAAGATTTTTAACATCAATACCCTTTTTTGCCTGCCCAGGCATGTTTTTAATTCCCCTTGTGCCTTACACGTAGAAGCACACATTGGTGTTTCCTTCCAGTATCAAAACTAATTTTGTAGATCACCAATTCCTCATTTTCAATAATAATATATGTGAAAAAAGGAAATTATCTGGCCTCTTCAGGAAGGTGCTTATTGAATAGGGATAACCCCAATGGTTATGACAGTAAGAGCAAGGATCCAGCTTCATCAACTTTATTTCCAAATACGAAAGAAAAAAAGATAGTTAATGTGTGTTGATCATTCAATAAGCCAAGTTCTGTATGAGGCACCACTACTGGCATGTATAAGAGTCAACAAGCGTGTAATATATGAAGCCCTTTAGTTTTTGTTTTTATTTTTTGAGACAGAGTCTCTCTTTGTCACCCAGGCTGGATTGCAGTGGTGGGATCTCAGCTCACTGCAACCTCTGCCTCCCGGGTGCAAGCGTTCCTCCTGCCTCAGCCTCCCAAGTATCTGGGATTACAGGTGCACACCACCATGCCCAGATAATTTTTGTATTTTTAGTAGAAACAGGGTTTTGCCATGTTGACCAGGCTGGTCTCAAACTCCTGACCTCAAGTGATCCATCTACCTCAGCCTCCTAAAGTGCCGGGATTACAGGCGTGAGCCACCGCTCCTGGACTGTGAAGCCCTTTAAGTTTCCAACCTATTTTTTTTTGAAATTTGAGAAATAGAAGCAAAAGAGTTTTTTTCAACATTCATTTAATTAACCCTTTGTTGTTCCTTTGGGGAAATAATTATCTTATTTTGCAAACATTGTCTTCATCAGTCTTTTAGTTATTGTAACACAAATGCAGCTCCTTGTTTGGAAAAAGAAAAGATTGTAGAGGCCTTTTGGATCCTAGGAGAGTGACTATTTTATACTATCATGTAAAATGTAGTTAAGTGGTAGACAGAATTGACAGAATTGCATCTCGACAGATTGTTTCTCCATTTTTAGGTAAGAATGTTGAATCTCAATGAGGGTAAGTAAATTGTCCAAAATCATGTAACTAGTAAGTAGTATTTCAAATTTCAACTCCAGTTTGGGATTCAAGATACACACTGCATCTATCAGAGATTTGAAATTGTATCACTGATGCAGAGTGGGAGTGGGAGCCCAAAGTTGTTGCCGAGGGCCACCCAGGGCTTCGCGGTCCACTCCAGCCGTCAGTCACCTGGCTCTTTCGCCAGCACAATTTTAGTGAAATTGTATCAGTGATACAATTTCAAATCTCTGATAGATGCAGTGTGTATCTTGATATCAGGCCTGCAAGAGCAGGACTCAAACCCAGTCTTGGCCTCCAGGGATACCTGTTTCCCTGCACTCTGACTCCCACCATCTTCTTTATATTTGGATTAGTAGAGAGTGCAGCAGTATTGTATTAATAAGGACTAAATACAGAGTCCATCGTTGTGCATAATGGGATTTAATTAGAAAGAGACACTTAAGGAAATGTTTTTGAAACAAATAAATGAGGCCCATAAAAGGAGTCACTCACCAGAACATTATTAGGTAGCCAGCTTTCTTTTATCATTTCTGCCACTGTGATTTAGTTTACTTTGCTAATATGTAGGAATTTCATCTAAATTCCCAGCTATTTATGGCATTCATAATCTTAGTTAATTTGTGTCCATATATATTTATCTATAGTTCTATTTAACTTTGACAAATGATATGTTGGAAGTTTCAATTATAATTACAGCAACAAGCTCTTTTAAATCTAATATGTTTTGCCATATATATTTAGTTGCTATGTAGATCGGTTTATACTGGATAATGGTTGGATAGCACCTTGATAAATTGTGCTTTTAACATTACTTAATGTCTCGTTTTATCCTGATTCATCCCATCAACCTTCCCTTGCATCTTGCCTCTCATTAATATTGCCACTTTTTAACTTTATGTGTTCCTATTTTTAAAATGCATTTGACTGGTACCCCTTCTCCCTTCCCTTCATTTTCCACCTTATCATTGACGTGTGTTTCTTTTAAACAGTAGATGGCTGTGCTTTGCTGTGCTTACCTAACATCCATCTTTAGATGAGAGAATTCAGTTGTTTGTACTTATTTTAATAACTAATATGCTTACATTTATTCCTTCACAATTCCTTATATTTGTTTTTGATTTTATATTGACATTTTCCCTTTACATTACTGTATTAGTCTGTTTTATACTGCTAAAACAGTATAGCACAGACTGTGTAATTTACAGTGAACAGAAATGTATTGACTCATATTTCCGGAGACTGGAAAGTCTAGGATCAGGGGCTGGCCAATATCTGACAAGAGCCTTTCTGCTCATCATCCCATGATGGCAGGGCAGAGAGAATGGAGAGAGAAAAGGGGGCCTAAACTTGTGCTTTGAGAATAACACCAGTCCCACCCAGGGGCGGGGAGCCCTCATAACATAATTCCCTCTTAAATGTCCCACTTCTTAATATTGTTATAGCAGCAAATTTCAACATGAGTTTTGGAGGGGACAAATATTCAAATCATAGCTATTATTAATGCAATAAGCATGTTTCAGAGTCTAACACAGTAGTCCCCCACCTTATCCACAAATTCACCTTCTGTGGTTTCACTTATCTACAGTCAATTATGGTCCAAAAATATTACAGTATTTTGAGAGAGATAGATCATCTTCACAAAGTGTTTAGTATATTGTTATAATTATTCTATCTTAAGTTATTGTTAAATCTCTTCCTGTACCTAATTTATAAATTAACTTTATCATAGGTGTGCATGTACAGAAGAAAATATAGTTTTAGCCAGGTGTGGTGGCTTGTGCCTGTAGTCCTAGCTACTCCAGAAGCTAAGGCAGGAGGATGACTTGAGACCCGAAGTTTGAGGCAGCAGTGACTTATATTACCACCACTACAACTCTTATATGGGTGACAGATTGAGATCCTGTATCTAAAACATAAATCAAAAATAAAAACATCGGATTCGGTAATATCCATGGTTTTAGGCATTCATTATGGACTTAGAACATGTCCCTAACTAATTAGCAAAAACTACTGTATGAACTATTCTAGATGCTTGGGCTATACCATTGAACAAAGCAGAAAAACCCTACATAGCAAAGACAGGGTTATGATGCGTCTATCAGAACATTTCATTTCCCTCTCATCCACACAGGGAGACTATATTTACCAAATGCCCTTGCAGGTAAGCAGAGCCAAATTTCTGAGTTCTGACTAATGTAAGAAAAAGGATATATTCTAGTTCCTGGGCCAATTTTAAAAATTCTCCTGCAGTCCCAGAGGGATGAACTACAAGATGGGTTCTGTATTCCTAAATTCATTCCCAATTTTTTATGTAGCTATATGGAATCCAGAATTCCTCTCCATTCACACCAATAGATACAATATTTGGCCATGATGAGAGAAAGAAATAAATCTGTTGGGTCAAGTAGCAAAAATGTTGATTCACTTTTCCATATATGACACTTACGTTTATATGTCAACTTCACTAGGCTATAGTACCCAGTTATTTAACCAAATGCTAATTAAAATGTTGCTGTGACAAAATTGTGGAGATATGGTTGACATCTACAACTGACTTTAATTAAGAGATATTTACCCTCACTAGTTTGTGAGGGCGTCAGCCCACAACTGGTTGAAGAGCAAAACTGAAGTTTTTCTGGAAAAAGAAATTCTGCCTCAAGCATACAGTACCAACTCCTGCCTAAATTTCCAGTCAGCTGGCCTGCCCTACAGATCTCAGACTAGTAGACCCCACAATCATGTGAGCCAACTCCCTAAAATAAATATCTTCATATAGAATATGATTATATAATGTGATTAATATAGTATAATATAGATCATTATATTAATTGTCACTATTCATATTTCTTCTGTTTATCTAGAGAAAGAGCCCTGATACACATTTTGGTACAAGGAGTGGGGTATAAATTTCCCAGGGCAGGTGTAACACATTACTATGAACCAAATGGCTTAAAACAACAGAATTTCATTCTTTCACAATTCTAGAGGCTAGCAGTCCTAAATCAAGGGTTTAGCAGGGCCAGACTCCTTCCAATGGCTCTAGGAAAGAATCCTTCCTTGCCTCTTCCAGTTTCTGGCTGTTGCCAGCAATCCTTGGTGTTCCTGAGCTTTTAGCAGCATAACTCCAATCCATGCCTCAGTCATCCCATGAACTTCTTCTCTGTGTGTCCTCTGTCTTCAAGTTTCTCTCTTTTATGAAGGTAACAGGCATTGGATTCAGGACCCAATTAATCCTGTACGACTCCATCTTAACTTGGTTACATGTGCAGACTATTTTCAAATTATATTATATTACAGATACAGGTACTAGGGCTTAAGACTTCAGCATGTCTTTTTAGGAGGTACAGGATTCAACCTACAACATCACAGCAATTAGATACCCTGATTAACACAGAAAAATAAAGATACTGGGCAGAAGTGATAAACACTAATTTCAGGCTTGCTCTTAAATATAGTACTTTAAGTAATCTTCAACCCTCCCCATTTTAAGCTGGCTAGAGGTAGAGAATCCAACAGAGGGTGCTCTGGTCCCTGTGTGGAACAGAGTGCCTGTGATGACACAAGGGAAAAAGAAACCCGTTCTTTTAATTCACTGAGATTTGCGGTTTGCTTTCTTATAGCAGTTAGGATATTCTCTTTAATAACTTTGACTTTGTAATTTTTCCATCCTAACTGGGCAAAATAAAAAAATAAGTAAATTATATGCCATGATTTATTAAGTCTAAAATACTATAGATTGCAAGGCTCCAATTAAATTATGATGTTATTGACTATAAGAAATATTCCTTGCAGGGATGTAAAAGCATACTTTTTAAAAAAATGCATTTTTTGAACATGGACATTGTGATGTGATAAGCGTTATGGGAAACAAAGTAGGGGAAGAAGGATTGAGACGGTCTAGGTGGGGTGGAGGTGAGGTTATGCTATTAATAGTCCACCAAGGTACACTGTGGAGAACACAGGCACATGAGCATAACCTGACAGGGGTGAAGGAGGTAACTACATGGACATCTGACCTTGTCTTTTTCCTATGTTTGCCAGTTTCCTACAGTTGCTTTTTTTTGGCCCAGAAAAATTTGTCAAACATGCTTTGTGCATAAATGCTACACTAAAGTAAACTTGTTTTTTATACAGATATGGATTGACAATTGTGGAATTCTTTACTTGCATATGAGGATTGAATGAATACGTAAATGTTATAGGTAATGAAAGCCATACTTTTAACTGTCAAAGAAGAAAAGTAGCATAAGGAAAGAGAGAAGGCTAGAATGAATGCTGTAATACTGAATTGGAATTGGAGAAATCCATACATTCTTGCAGATATTTTTTATGTATAGATAGACATAAATAAGCAGAGTGAATGTTTAGAAAGATATTCACGATATTTTTAATATATTTACTACTGAGTTGTAGAATATGGAGTAATATTTATTTTTGTCTTTTATCGTATATATGCACGTTTCCATATAAATATATATTCATGTATTTTTATTTTGTGTACATATATCATAACATTTTAAAATAATCATATAATATTTTATAAAAACAATGAAGCTACTTAAATTTTAAAATTACGATTAAAAATAGAAATATTATTTAGAAGAGTTTTGGAAAATAAAAGCAATAATATTACTCAATAATATCTATATTTTTATACACATACATAGATTTAAAAAGTATAAAATAAAATAAATACTTATTACTTATCACTTGGTGATGGTATTGTAGAGTCTTTTTACACTTCTCTTTATTTTTAAAATTTTACAGAACGAACGCATATTGAGTTTTAAATAGAAAATGCTATTAAAACCTTTACTCTGCATTTATCTTCTCACTTAATTCTAGTAGAAGTTCAACATAACAACATCGAACTTTTAAGATTTGATAAATATCAGTTTATTAAAACTATTTTCCTGACCTAAAATGCATTTGTTACTAGCTGAATATTAAAGTATCTTATAACTATTTTAAGAAAATGGTAATCTTCTTAGACGTATATCATAGATTTGATAAATTATAACTCAGATTTCAAATATTTGTTAATACAAATCCTACTAGAACTTTCAGTTTGGATGATGATGATATGATTTGGCTGTGTCCCCATCCAAATCTCATCTTGAATTGTAGCTCCCACAAGTCCCCGCGTATTGTGGGAGGGATCTGGTGGGACATAATGGAAGTGGTTTGCCCCCATACTGTTCTCGTGGCAATGAAAAAGTCTCACGAGGTCTGATCTGATGGTTTTATGAAGGGAAACCTTTTTCCTTTGGTTTTCATCCTCTCCTCTGCCACCATGTAAGACAAGCCTTCCACCTTCCACCATGAATGTGAAGCCTCCCCCAACCATGTGGAACTGTGAGTCCATTAAACCTCTTTTTTGTAATAAATTACCCGGTCTCACGTATGTCTTTATCAGCAGCATGTAAAAGGACTAATACAGATTAGCTCAGCTATAAGCCAGAACATGTAGAACATAAAAGAAATATATATATGCATGTGTGTGTGTGTGTGTGTATGTATGTATATATTTAAAGCAGAAATAAAATACACCTGGCACCTGGTCTTAATGAAGTCAGTATTCATAAATATTTTATTTATAAACTTCAACTACTTTTTAAAAAATAGTATAAAGAACAAATTCACAATCAGCTATGTAGTAAGAAGTCATACTTTATATATATATATATATATATATATATATACATACACATATATATATACATATATATATAATATAGTTGCACTTTAGGTTCTGGGGTATATGTGCAGAACATGCAGGATTGTTGCACAGGTACATACATGGCAATGTGGTTTGCTGCCTCCATCCCCCGCATCACCTATATCTGGCATTTCTCTCCATGTTATCCCTCCCCCAACCTCCATAACCCCCGCTGTCCCTTCCCTATACTCCTCCAACAGACCCCAGTGTGTGATGCACCCCCTCCCTGTGTCCACATGTTCTCATTGTTCAACACCTGGCTATGAGTGAGAACATGTGGTGTGTGATTTCCCTGTTTTTGCGTCAGTTTGCTGAGAATGATGGTTTCCAGATTCATCCATGTCCCTACAAAGGACATGAACTCATTGTTTTTTATGGCTGCAGAGTATTCCATGGTGTATATATGCCACATTTTCCTTGTCCAGTCTATCATCAATGGGCATTTGGGTTGGTTCCATGTCTTTGCTATTGTAAACAGTGCCACCATAAACATACATGTGCATGTGTCTTTATAACAGAATGGTTTATAATCCTTTGGATGTATACCCAGTAATGGTATTGCTGGGTCAACTGGAATTTCTATTCCATTTGAGGAGTTGCCTTTCTATTCCTTGAGGAATTGCCACACTGTCTTCCACAATGGTTGAACTAATTTACACTGCCACCAACAGTGTAAAAGTGTTCCTATTTCTCCACATCCTCTCCAGTATCTGTTGTCTCCAGATTTTTTAATGATTGCCATTCTAAATGGTGTGAGATGGTATCTCAATGTGATTTTGATTTGCATTTCTCTAATGACCAGTGATGATGAGCAATTTTTCATGTTTGTTGGCCTCATATATGTCTTCTTTTGAAAAGTGTCTGTTCATATCCGTCACCCACTTTTGAATGGGGTTGTTTTTTTCTTGTAAATCTGTTCTAGTTCTTTGTAGATTCTGGATATTAGCCCTTTGTCAGACAAGTAGATTGCAAAAATTTTTTCCCATTCTGTTGGTTGCCAGTTCACTCTAATGATTGTTTCTTTTGCTGTACAGAAGCTTTGGAGTTTTAGTTCTTTGTAGATTCTGGATATGCCCTTTGTCAGACAAGTAGATTGCAAAAATTTTTTCCCATTCTGTTGGTTGCCAGTTCACTCTAATGATTGTTTCTTTTGCTGTACAGAAGCTCTGGAGTTTAGTTAGATTCCATTTGTCTATTTTGGTTTTTGTTGCCAATGCTTTTCGTGTTTTAGTCATGAAGTCCTTGCCTATGCCTATGTCCTGAATGATTTTATCTAGATTTTCTTCTAGGGTGTTTATGATGTTAGGTCTTATGTTTACATTTTACATCACAACTCAATTTTCCATGTTGCACTAACTTCTCTAAATCTGTGTTGAGCATGAGACTGTCATCATAAAATAAATATTTTATTTTTTATTTTATTTACTTTTATTTCAAATTAAACTTCTCTATGTGAAAGAGATGGGCATCTATTGTCACCATATAATGAGATATTTAAAAATGTTCTTTTCAAATGTCATCGTGAATGGTACAAAATCTCTTCTTTCTGCCTCTGCAGAGGTTCCCTGTAATTTAATATACATGGACATTTCTGTATGTATTAATATTTTCCAGATTCTGCCCATTATTGGACCTCTACTAAAACCCCTCAGAGTTGACTTATAATCTGTTCATCCTCCTCTCTGACTGCTTTGCTCTCTGTATACATATAAGCAAGAGCACCTGCATTTACAAATGTCTGTTTCTAAAAACTTGTTTTAAGTTCTTTTCTTTAAAGACCAAAGTTACAAAGAGGATCTTAAACTTAGTGCTAAACAAATTAGCAGCAAATAATGTTGTGTGCAGAAACTTCAAATCTTTCAAATTAGCCATCTCTCCAGCTCCTCCTTGATAACATGCTATTAAGCCTATCAGTGGTTTCATTTTTTTGAAATAAGCCAATTTATACATACTCTAAAAATGTGTACATGCAGGTACCACTCTTTGTTGATGATCCCTTAAGTGCCTTATCCTATGACTTCCTAGGAGCTCTGTTTTCTTTGAAACAATAATGACCCTTTTCCTCTGAAAGCTCCTGCACCTCAGGACAACCTTTTTGTCAGCAACATTCTAACTAACCATAATGAGCCTTTCATTCCCAAACTTCTATTCTTTTTCTCAACAGCATTAATCTAATGGGCATTTGCACTGTTGTTAATATTAGACACACTGAAAAGATATTCTAGTTTACCAGTGTCCTCCTGCATAAGCTGGTTAGTCTGGCTTGTATCCACACCACTTTTGCACACATTTCATTCTTTGTCCTTCAAAATTATGATTTCTGTCCAAATATTTATCAGGTAGTGATCATTATCTTCCCTTTACTTTTCACCCTCTTTATTTTTCCTTCTTTCATAATTATATGTCACTTCTTATCAGTAGTTTTGAAACTCTCGCTTCTTTTGTACTCACTGAATATAATACAGTTAAATATCAGTTTAAAAAGGAATCCTCAAAACTCAGCATAAATACAGCCAATGGGTAATAAGCTAAGGAAATAACAATGGTCAACACTAAAGGTGTTGTGTTCAGTTATTGAAGTTTTGCTCCCAAGTGTTATCATAAAGGACAACTGAGTTGAAAATCCATACATGGGGGGCATCTGCATGTGCATTTGTGAGTGTATGCATCCACGGCTGCGCCTTGCTCTGTATGTTTATACTCAATAATATCTTGTCCTTGAACTTCTAGAATATCTTTTCCATGAAGACATCTGTAAACTATTAGTTACTATTCTTTCTTTGTGTCCTGTAGATTGTTAACTCCCAATACATAACTCTCAACCAACGATCAGCAATTTTTTTTAATAATAAGCCAGACAGTAAATATTTTAGGCTATGGGATCCATTAGGTTGCTATTGTAACTGATCAACTCTGTTGTAGCTCTAAAGTCACCATAGACAATACGTAAATAATTGAGTATGTTCATATTTTAATACAACTTTTTATTTATAGACACTGATATTTGAATTTCATATGATTTTCACATGTCACAAAATATTATTCTTTTGATTTTTAAAAAATCATTTAAAAATGTGGAGACCATTCTTAGCTTGTCAGCCATATAACAGAGTTGGTGGACCAGATTTGACCTGAAGGTAGTAGTTTGCTAACCCTCGCTCTAAACTGTCCTTTCTCTTGGAATCACTTAATCCGAAGGTCAACAACTCTTTTTCTCATATCAGAGAGATACCTCTGAGTGTAAAGGACTGAATTTAACTTATGTAAGGCATTCTTTCTTCTTCAATACCTATTCTGCAGTCCCCAACAATGGTTCAGAGTTCTGGACAAAGCAAATCTTTGGAAAACTTACAAGGGGATTCTAAAGAGTGTGTTTTTCATCTGGCTGTCCTTCAAAGATCATAATGGGCTGATGACAATAAGATTAGCTTCATAAAAGCTCAGAATATGAACAAGATGGAGGGTCATGAAATTTAGTCAGCCTCTGCCAACCATGGGCTTTGTGAAAGAAGAAAATGAGGGAGTGAGACTGTAAGATCCTTGTGGATCTGTGATGCTAGACAAATTGCTTAATCATTGAGAGCCAAGACTAACCCAGGGTTTCTGACTCCAGGTCATCTTTTTCTCTTTGTTCGTCTCCCCCATTCTGTTTCCTTTGATAATATTTGATGGTTAGTATTCTATATTAATGTAAATTCTGCATTTTTAATATGGAAGTTTGAAAGAAATTGAAAGGGAGTATACCAAACATGAATATAGCGAATCTTATCTTGGAGTTGCTGATTCTGTTCAGAGACAACCCAGGAATATGAAATTTCCTGTTTCTAGCTGCCCGGGAGGGTGGCCATTGTAAAAGCATGGAGGGCATCAAAGCACAGGGGACTGAGAGGTGTTTGCTGAACATTTTCACACAATCTTTTATCAGGACCATATTTTGCTCTGATACAAGAGCCTGTATAAAATGTTGTTTCTAACTGTGACTGCCAAAGGCAGTTCTCAGGAAACCAGACGAAAATGGCATGATGATGAAAGCATATAAGTTTCAGGTCAAGATAGCTTCCTGAGAAGGGTGCCAGGATCGTTTTCCTGCTACAAATCTTTCTTAATGACATAACAGATAGATATTTTAAAAATTCCCTAACACGTCTGGAAATGAAAGAGGACCAGATTAAAAATGGAGATTACAGCTTCAATCAGAGGAGAATCTTACCTCATAATGTGAGGGTGGCTCCAAGTGTTTCCTACCCAAGCAGCTTGCTGCAAGTGGGGCCCGAGGAAAAATGACAAGGCCAATCACAAGAATACTACAGTCCAGCCAGCCAGAAGGAATTAGCATGTCCCAACTAACCCACCCTAAGTTAAGATTGGTATTTAGCAACTAGTAAGTTTCTTTTCAGGTAGGAGGAGTGAGAGTGGACCTCTGAGAGGAACACAGTGGCACCTTGAGTAGTTGATGGCATTAAGAGTAAAGACCATCCAGGCCAAGAAGATTAGCCTATTCATGATATTTCCTTTACTCTCATAATTTTTCTTTTTATGAAGTTCAGTGACCTTGTTTTATGCTATGGCTTTCCTCAAATGCCAAATGATTCTTGGCCGTCTTTATTTGCAATTCGCTGTTACTCTACTGTGACATTCACTGAGGGTTGTTAACATGGGGCAGGAGCAACTGTCTCCATAGGAGTACCCCTTGGGACCAAGGCTGAAAACTAAAAAGGTCAAGGATGAATGAAAGGACTCGGTATTAGTCTCAGGAGTGAACGGGCTCGAAATTTCAGTTCTTCCTGCTGCATGCCTAAATTGCTAAGTGTTCCAGGGCAGGGTTAAGGATAGATTAAAAAATCAGTGGGCTCAGTTTCCTGGCTAATCCAGTTTTTAGGAAGAGCCAAGAGCTGATACCAGCAAAGGAAGCACAGCCTGAAATCCAAAAACTCCACCTTAAGATAGCAAAGCTCTCACTGTCTATGACAGCAAATATATAATGCTACAATAATAACTGATGGTCTGGGCCTGATATACCCAGGATGGGAGAACTACCATTTTCTACTGGCTGATTTCTGCCTTTTGGAAAAGAAAAAAAAAAAGAGTGCAGTATATCAAACAAAGGAACAGACAAAGTAATTGGCTTTATTATTTTCCACAACCTCACTTGACCTCCATTCTCCCATGTGAAGTGGATTAAGAGACAGGAATATTAAATTGGCCATATTCTTTTTCTTTTTTCAGTTCTTAATCTTCGAAAATACACTCAAATTTCAGCTGTTCACTCTTTACAGATAATTTAATTTGGGGAAACTGGGAATAGCTAAAAGTTTAAAAATGAAAGATTCTGAAAAAAAAAAAAAAACTTCAAATATGTGTGTCATGGCACATACTGTTTCCAGAATTGTCAAGGTGTTGTGCCCAGGCAGGGTAGGGTTAACCACGGTGGTTGATCCTTAGACTAGTAGACCTTGGTCTTGGATGTAAGTTAGCCTGCTATGCTGGGCTCTGTGTTGGAAGGTCAGCTGCAGATGCTGGTATCCAGAAGGGCAGGGAACATGGATTCCACCAAGTAGAATGTTATTAGGCAACTGGTAGGAGGCCAGGAAAGCAGTTGGACTCAGAACCCAGTCCAAACAGGTGGGCAGATAGAATACAGCTAGAAACAGCAATATTTAGAGACTCAGGCAGGCAGGCAAAGTCAGTGGCATCTGTCAGTGGGCAACAGTATCACACTCAGGAACTGAGTCTGGGTCAGGATTGAGACTCCCTATCTTTTTAGAGAGCAAAATAGCACCTCAGATCTAAAATGAGTGAGTAGAATGCTCTCTAGATCTGCTGAAGTTCTGTATTAAAAAGGGAAAGTGACAATATCTGACAATTAAATAGATAACATGAATGGGATGGAATGCCTAGCAAAAGTCCATATATATTTTAGGCATTAGATACATTTTTGTTTTCTTCCTGACTCCCCTGATCTCAATGAAATATTAAGACTAAGAAAAATTTGAGAATTAAGGGTACCTCCTTTCTAATAGAATGGCATCATGAGGTCTAAGTCATCCAGCTACCAGAGAGTTCTAATGAAAGATGTCCACAGTAAGGTTGGTGGAAAGAGCTTTGACAAGAAGGCCAGGAAAGGGAGAAAACAGTCTATCTGGGTTTGATGCTAAGCACAGGTTCGTATTTGCTTTGTGAGAAGACTGTAAAGTTGTAAGACCATGGCAGTGTGGACTTTGATGTGATCTCTTTGTATCCATGGGCTAATGAAGCCTGCGGTGTTCAGAAACAAACACACACACACACACACACGTATATGCATACCTTTTCTGTCTTTTCTTAACATATTATATCTTAAGCACTTTTTCAAATCAGTAAATATATTTCTCAAATATATAATTTTATCTTGGCAGAATATTTCCATCATATGATTGCACAGTTATTTATATAAATAATCCCCTCTCATTGCACACTTTTGAAAGAGTTGCTATAATAAATAACAATGCAGTGTTATTAAACCCTTGCATATAAATCTTTGACCACATTTTCATTTCCCAGAATGGTGGTTACTCAATCATGAATATAGACTCCCTTAATGTTGCCATATATTATTGCTTTGTATTGCCTGTTTGCTTTCTGAAAGGTTATGCCAATCTATACTCCCACCAATAGGAAATGATGGCACCTAGAGGACAGTGAATTTTCAATGGGGTTTAAGGAAAACAGTGCATGGACTGATCAGCAATAAGGAGGAGGGATTTAGGCTGAAATGATTTTAGGTATGAGTTTGAGATCTGGGCCCAACTGAGCCATTGCTAAGGAAGCCCCCTGTCTCCACAAACTAGGTCCCTCAGATTAGCCATGAGCTAAAAAAGGGTCACAGCATCTGTCTTAAAAATGGTCAGAGCCATATTTTAGCATAACTTTTTATTATCATTGTTTTAATTTCCCAGTGGTAGTAATCTAAATTTACACATTCTTAACAGAATGTTTCTTATGAAACTCTCCAGCAACTGCTCCCACTAATGCGTTGCAAAGTGAGTAAAGAGGAGCTATCAGGCAACATCTAAGAGGCAGGCCTTCCTCAACATCAGGTAAAAAGCAAAACAACTTGTATACCGCTGTGTGAAAGAGATCTGCTCTTAAGGAAAATAATGTCATTAGTAATCTCATCCCAGGGAGGTAAAGAGTGCAGGGAGCATATAAGGCTTTGGACAGCAATGCTGACTCCAGGCCCTGTTGCAATCCTTTTCCATCTGCATGCCCTAGAGCAAATCACTTTTCTCTGAAATAGAGACTTCTTATTTTATTTATTTATTTATTTAAAGACAGAGTCTCACTCTGTCACCCAGGCTGGAGTGCAATGGCACGATCTTGGCTCACTTCAACCTTTGGCGCCTGGGTTTAAGTGATTCTCCTGCCTCAGCCTGCCAAGTGGCTGGGATTACAGGCACCCGCCATCACGCCTGGCTAATTTTTGTATTTTCAGTAGAGACAGGTTTCACCATGTTGGTTAGGCGGGTTTCAAACTCCTGACCTCCCTCAGGTGATCCACCCACCTCGGCCTCCCAAAGTGCTGCGATTACAGGCATGAGCCATCACACCCAGCCAAGACTTCTTTCATTAAAATATTTTCTTAATTTGGTACATAAGGTCTGCTTAAAACACACACACACAAAACTGTGTTCCATAATATACCGTATACATTAAAATGTCTTCTAATATCATTTCTAATTATGTAGATCTGGGTAGCCAGTTCACATCAGTTTAAGGCAGATTCTTTTTCGCTGTTTTTCCTTATAGGCTTTGGATCAGCAGTCTCAGGTACAAATCTGTCTCCTATCAGTGAATTAGACTTTTTGTTTCCCTAAAATGTTATTGAGTCCGCTGGCTCAGGGCTGCTTAGAGAGACCTGTATGGGCCAGTTAAAACATACTGCTTGGCTCTAGTCTCTTCATGGCCTCACTGGCTCTGATAAGGACTAATTCATCTCAATGGTCACATTAATTAAGCTCAAAGCTTAGAGCAACCTTAGCAACTTCTAACGTTCCCGGGAACCAAGCAGGAGCATAAATGGGTCTTGAGCAAGATGTAAATTAATAAATTAGCAGTGAGTCCTATGACTGACATAAAGGCCTTCAATTCCTATTTGTTTTGCAAACACTGTCCCAGAAATACAGAACCTATCAGCATGCATAATCAGCCCCAGGGACCTGCCTATTTGCAAATCATGCCAAAAATCTGCATATAATAAATTTTTTCTTTGATAGTCTTGTTCAACTCTTCCTGTCCCCTAATTTGAAGTATGCCATTGCTTTAGGAACTCAATTTTAACATAACAGTTTCCCTAAATGGGTCCCTTTATCTCTGTTTAGCAGGGTAGGAGTTGTGGCAACACAAACAGGTAGGCACAAGCACATTCAAACCATGATATAGCTTCTAATGGGGCTCAGCTATTACAAAAGATTCTCATGTGCCGTCATTTTTGAGCCTCATGATTACCTACTAATGGATATTATTATATTTATAGATAATAGAAAAGATAGAAAAGATTTATAGATAATAGAAAATTTTTATAGATAATAGAAAATTTTTCTATAGATAATAGAAAAGTTATATCTATTTATAGATAAAAGAAACTACATTCAATAAATAAAAAGACTGTCCATTGAACGTGTACAGTCTTAAGGTTGTGATCAAGATAGGTTTTAACTCAGAACTTTTAACTTCAAGTTTTCTACTCCTTCTAAATTATCATGTTGTAAATAAATCATCTATGTATTAGAAAATGTAACTCATAAATATAATTAGCGTGTGTGTTCTCACTGAAACTAAATATTGAGTCACTGTCCTAGAAGGAAAAGAGATTTTGTTAACAATTTTGGTTAAACTCAAATATCTTAGTGTTTGTCTACATTGTTTTGGACAGTTCTAGGTCCATTGAACGTTCATGGAAATTACAAGAGAAATGGACTTGTAGACAAAGAAGTGCAGGATATCTGAGTGTTTATACAAAGTTAAACCAATTAGGACTATTCTGAGTTTCTAGTATGTTAACCTGACTTGTGACTCTGCAAAGAAAAGAAGTTCTAGTTTCTGCCTCATCTGCAACTCAAAAATGAGTCACAATATACAACAGAGAAGATGCTGTTAACATTTATGTCGGCCTTTATCTTTGATCAAAGATCACCATGAGAAGATACAGAAATCAGCTCTCTGATGTGAAATGCAAAAATACTGGTACCATAGGTGCTTGCTTTTATTTATGGCAACCAGTACTCACTTGTCCACCCAGGGGCAAGTATCTCATTGGCTGGGGCTCAGTGATCACCCATTACCTATAACCTCGACATCACCTTGTAGAAAAATCAACCAAAATATGGGTTTAATTAGCCTTGAGATTGGGATAATTTATTAGTTTGCAAGTAATCTGTTCCAAAAAGGTTTTAAATTATCGTTTCTATTAGCTGTAATCACACAACCAGACAAAAATCTGAGGGACCTAGTGATATTCATCCCTAGGTTACTCCCCAGCCTCCAAAATGTCATTCACATCAATCCCTCTTGTCCGTCTGCTGGATCTGTCCTCCAGTGGCTGTTTCTCATCTTCTCAGACCATGAGTCAAATGCCTCTATCGGTTCCCTAGTCCTTAACTACCTCAGCACTAAGCACTTCTACCCGGCTTTGCGACTCACCTGGATTGTCTGCTCAGTGTTATAGTTTACTATGCCTCAACATGGTTGCTCTCATTGCTAAGCATCTTTGGGGCTTTGGTTATGTTTTCCACCGTTATTTTCTCTCTGATTATATAAATCCCAAATGAAACTCACTTGTTACAAAAAACCATCTCTGACTACTCCAGACCTCATTTGCAGATAAAGTGGTGACTCAAAGGAGTTCAATTATTACTTTAAAATCATAGACCTGACAAATGACAAAGGTAAGGTCAGTATCCAGAAACGCAGAGCTCCAAAATGATGCCACTCTCTCCTTCTGCACTGTGCTTCAATCAGGTCTTTCTTTTTTATCACTAGAGTTGGGTGAAAACCATGTAAGACTTTCTATACAATACAGGCCACTGAGGAACTATCCACAAAAGGCGAGGCAAACATTGAGTGTGAAATTCTATTAACAGGAGTATAATGTACATACGCTTAGAAACTAGATCTGCAGCACAGACTCTCAAACAAACAAACACAAAGGTTTTATAAAATTTACTAAGAAAGAAAAAAGTCTCATTTTCTCTGAAGAACTATATCTCAGGGCAAATTTTCCTCTACAGGGGAACTGTTAGAGAATACATTCCTTGGCATGTTTTAGAGAGTGTTAATGCCTTTTACTTCCCATCAGGTGTTCAGCATAGCAGCTGCAGCACTGTCATCTGGAGGAAGGGGGAAGAACCTGGGTTATGTTGGTGTCTGATTTAATTTTATTCCTTTGCCAGTTAGATTTTGTGTCTTTCTTTTTTTTCTCAGATAGCCACTCCCAATTTGTTTTGTAACCTCACAGAAGCTTTTCTGGTTTATAAAATTCACTTTTCATTCAAGTAAAAAATCTTATCTGTAATGAAAATAAATGAGTAATGGTAAAATTCAAACAAATGTCTGTAACTCGTATCAGAATATTTTCATTCTTGTAACTGCAGGACTTAGGGAAGTATTATGTTTATCCTAGGTCTCAAGAGCCAAAGGGAGAAAAATCTATGCACTTCCTCTAAAGACAGAAGAAAAAGGGCATCCAGGAAGGTAGGAAAGGTATAGCTTCTCTCCCAGCTACAGGGACTCTGATAAGTGGTTTAACCTCCCTAGCCTGTTTCCTCATCCTTATAATGGACTTAGAATGGATCTCCAGTTAAGATGCTTCTTGCTGCATTCTTCTCTCAGCCTGTGACTTGGCAGGGGGCAGACGTAAGCAATGTTAGAAAATATCAATGAGTATGTATCTCTCACTTATTCCTGGGTTTCTGGATGGACAGTGAATGTTGTACATTCCTAGCAGAATTTTCTTTATAATCAAACATATTTTGTAAAAGCCTTCTTTCTGTTATCCTTTTGCTGGACAATGCTGTGGCTTGGCTGAACCCTCCTATGACTACACCAGTCCCCCTGGCCAATTTTAGTGGGTCTAGGAACAGTTATGCAGAAGACAGCCAGTTGTCCTTTTTCAGGGGATGTAGAATTCCAAGGAATGTCATTTGGGGACATCCCTTCAGAGTGGGGGCAGAGGTTTCTCCATTTGGTGTGAGAGAATTTAAAACACTCTTTTAAAAACCCATGCAAAGAATAAAAAAAAAAGTTCAAAGAAAACACATGGAAATATTAATACTGGTTGCCACAGCATGGCGACAGAATTAGACATATATTAGGTTTATAATGATTTATTTAAACTCAGTGCAACAAAAGGAATCCTGTAAAATTACTTTTAATATAAAAATATGAACCACTTTATTTTGTTTTCATGTTGTTGAAATTGACTCTGGGAGATATTTTGCTATTGGAACCTATTATAACTTTGCTTCAAGAGAATTAACTGTTGTTTTGGTTTCATGGCAAGGTTAATGTGATTTATGAAAGCTATTTTTATATTTTGTTTTTAATCTTTGAAAAACATCAAAAACAGCAGAATTATTACGGATATGGATAATTAGTTACCATTAAAATTAAACATCCACCCTTTGCTTCAGAACAACGGTTTCCTTTCATTTCTGCAATCATTATAATACCTTCGAGGACCTCTCCCTGAAGGTTTCCCTCTAAATGAAGCCAGAGGACAAGGGTGGCCCATACTGCTCCAGGAAGTACTACATGCTCAGCCTTCCTAGGACTCGCTCTGGGCAGGTCCTCACTCAGCAAGAGAAAGACTTGCTTCTGGTTCCCAGGGCTTTAATATGTGCAGACGGGCCAAAGGCAAGTCACAGTCATCTGTGCACTCTTGCCTTTGTTTTCTTTTTGTTGTTGTTCAAATCTTTGAAATTAGATTTTTAATCTACATTATATAAATTTTCTCTTTTTTCTTACAACTGGGTAACAAAAAACAGTCTCACAAATGGGCTATGAAGATGAAAACTTGTTCATTTGAGTAGAATAAAATCTCATTGTTAAAGTTCTCAATACCAAGAGTTATTTTTCAAGCTTGTTTCTCTGATGTGAAATGAAAAGTGTAAAGCTCAGGCATATCTATGGGAATTTATACACATTATTATATACTGGCAAGTAATAATGGATTCATTTAAAAAGTATTTTGACAGAACAAATTGTTAGCAATGAAAAGGGATGTGAAATACTATTTTAGTGGCCTTTTTTTCAACTTTTATTTTAAGTGCAGGGGGTACACATGTAGGTTTGTAACATGGGTAAATTTACATGTCCCTGGGGTTCGAAGTACAAGGTATGTCATCTCCCAGGTGGTGAGCATACTACCAGATAGGTAGTTTTTGATCCTCACCATCCCCCTACCCTCCCGCCTCTAATAGGCCCCAGCATCTATTTTTCCCATCTTTGTGTCCACGTGCACCCAATATTTAGCTCCGTCTTATAAGTGAGAACATGCAGTATTTGGTTTTCTGTTCTTGCATTATTTTGCTTCAGATAAGGGCCTCCAGCTGCATCCATGTGGCTGAAAAGGATGTGATTTCACTTTGTAATGACTGTATAGTATTCCATATTATACATGTACCACATTTTTTAATCCAGTCCTCCGATGATGAGCATCTAGGTTGGTTACATGTGTTTTCTAACACCCAAGTGTTGTCACACTTGATGAAAAAAGCTGCATGCCTTTTACGCCTCTGCCCCCAACTCACAAATGTCTTAACAGAAACCTAAGCACATTTTAATTAACAGCATTGAGCCACACTGGAAAACATCCAGGCAGCTTGTTGCAAGAACTCAGCTCTGGGGCTGGGAATGGTTGGATATGGGTACCAAATGGAGTCCTGTAGCTGATTCACTGACAACCTGGGGCCAAATTACCCTAGTCGTCTTCTTTGAGTTGAAGATTCTGTTTATGTTAACTAAAAGCACAGAGTATCCTTCATATCAAATTGTCTATGACTATTAGCTCCTCATGCTTGATAAAGCTTGAAATAGCTAATCAAAATTTAATTTAAATATATAAATGCGAAAATATTCAATTCCAGTAAACTGTTTAACAAATCCTGCCATCTCTTACACTTTTTCCTTTAGACTTTCTGAGCATAAAGTTTACCCTATGATACAATACAATAAGCTAAACTATCTCCAAAATGACAATCAAGCTGTAAACATCTACACCACATAATGTATGCTAAATGTACTGGTTTAATTTTCTTTTTAAATGAATAAGTAGAAATCCACTCCATCTTGCACATTAGCATATAGTATATAGAAAGAATGCATTCTTACAGCCTGGACCAAACATATTTATATTTATTTCTCACGTAGTACGCTCACCTTTATAAGATTCAATTGTATGTTACATAATAACAATTGCTACAGAATATTGATTAGCTTTCACTTGTTGAAATATACAAACAGATATGTAACTTGATCCGATAATATGTTTCGAATGTCAATTTCCCTGTACTTTGAACTCTGTGACTGAAACACTGTCATAAACTAATATAGTTTATAGAGCAAAGCAGGGAAAAAAGAAGTCCAAACCAATAAGGATCTTCTACAGGACTGCCTGCCCTTTGGGAGGATGCCAGCCCTCAGAACCCTGCCTGGACAGCTGTGCTTAGAGTTTCTACGACTTCTTCAATTACCATATTGTACCTGTATTTCCAGGAATAATATGTCAGATTCCAGAAAAATAAGCTTGAGATAAATATTTTAGCGTAAGAGATTATTGGGTAATGCACTTGGGAACAATACCTGTGAGTACTGGGATGATCAGAGCTGCACAGAAGCAAAACTTAACTCAAAATGTATCAAAGATATAAATATAAGAGCTGAAATTATAAAACTCTTAGAAATAAATCCATAGGTGTAAATCATCATGACCTTGGGTTAGGCAATGGTTTTTTAGATATAACACCAAAAGCACAAGCAACGAAACAGTAAAAAAGACATGACTTCATCAAAATGACAAATGTTTATACTTTAAAGAACACCATGAAGAAAGTGAAAAGACAGCATAGAGAATGGGAGAAAATATTTGTAAATCATGTAACTGATAAAGGACATGTATGCATAATACATAAAAAACTGCAACTACTCAATAATAAAAAATGCCCAACTGACTGGGTCAGGTGGCTCACCTCTGTAATCTCACCCCTTTGGGAGGCTAAGAAAGGAGTATCTCTTGAGTTCAGGAGTTCAAGGCCAGCCTAGGCAACATAGTGAGACCCTGTCTCTACAGAAAATAAGTTAGCTGAGCATGGTGGTGCACATCTGTATTGCCAACTACTTGGGAGGCTAAAGTGGGAGGAAGACTTGAGCCCAGGAGGTCAAGGCTGAAGTGAGCCATGATCATGTCACTGTACTAAAGTCTGGGTGACAGAGTGAGACCCTGCCAAAAAAAAAAGAAAAAAGTGCCTACAATTAAAAAATGGGCAACATATTTGCATAGACATTTCTCCAAAAAACATACACTAATAGCCGATAAGCACATAAAAAGATGCTCCATATTACTAGTTATTAGGTAGAAGAAAATAAAAATCACAGTAGAATACCACTCCACACCTACTACTATAGCTAGAATCAAAAAGACAGATAATAGTAAGTATTGGGAGGACATGGAAAAGCGGAGGCCCACATATATTGCTGGTGAGAATGAATAATGGGGTAAGTCCTCCAGAAAACAATTTGACAGTTCTTCAATATGTTAAACAGAGAGCTACCATATAACTCAGCAATTCCACCTCTGGGTATATAGAGAAGAGAATTCAAAACACATGTCTATTCAAAAACGTGTACATGAATGTTCAAAGGAGCATCATTTATAATAATCAAAAAGAAGAAAAATGCCCATCAGTTGATAAAAAACTGTGGTATATCCATGAGATGGAATATTATATGCTATATCCATGAAATGGTGTTTCATGGTACAATGTAGATGAACCTTGAAAAGTTTATGCTGAGTGAAAGAAGCCAGATACAAAAGGCTACATAAGTATAATTACATGTACTATAAAATGGTCAGAACAGGCAAAGCCATAGAGACACAAAGTAGATTGGTGGTTTCCAGGGGATGGGGATAGTAGGTATAAATGAGGGGGCAACTACTAACGAGCATGGATTTTTGTTGTTGTTGTTTTTGATTTTATTGACAGGTGGGGGATGAAAACTCTGGAATTAGATAGTGGTGATAGTTGCACAACTTTATGTATATACTAAAAAAAATCTAAAAATGTTATACTTTAAATGAGTGTATTTTATAATGTGTGAATTATATGTCAATTTAAAAAAAGAAAAAACTGGGTCTAGGGAACAATTGAACTGTAAATGCAGTTGCAACGGAGACCTAAGTCAAGCCCTGGGGTTGCTCTGAAGATAAAATTGTTCTGAGATGAGGGGAAGAAGGCTGGGTCCCTGTGTCCACCAGTTGCGAGATGCTAGCTGACCACTCTCTTCCAGAAGGAAGAGAGATACAGCTGTGAGCTCTCAGTTTTCAGCAGCCAAGCTTCTCAGTAGCTGGGAGAATCAGTGCCCGAGTCCTAACTGGGAGTGGGGAATGTTGAAGGTGCATCATTCTGACCACGTAACGACAGTCTCCCTCACCACTCTGTCAGCTCTATAACATGTTCACCGTCACATTCCAGTGTCTTGATAAATGAGTGAAATGAGTGAATGAGGCTTCTTTGAGTTTGTTCCCACTTTGGAATCTCATATCCTGGTTCCCAAAATGTGCTTTGTTCTGAGTTTCTCTAAACCATGAGAACATCTGCCTTACTCTCAAAGCAGTCAGATTCCAAGGATGTTCACTTTTTCATTTCAGTGCTCTTACTTCCCCACACCTACTAGTCGTGCAGGTACTAGAGAAACACCATTCATACTTGCCCTCTGTCCACAGCTAGGATTATCCTAAGGAAGATTCTGTCATTCTTGGCTCTCAGAGGAAAACAATAACCTGGAATGGCAGATTATTATGTGAATGCAAATGTCAGAAGGTGAGCACACAAATGAATATCTAGATTCTCTCTCTGGCAGAAGAAGGAAAAGTAAAGGGGATTAACAATGATGAGGCTGGCACTCTACAACAGGTATATTAGGCATTCAAATTGTTAGTCTAGTTAGCCCCAGTCAGGCTGTTAGCACCACTATATACTTAAGAGTACTGAGGAGATTAAATGGCTTACTCAACCTCACGCTACTTTGAAGCTCTTTTTTGAAGGAAAGACACCTTAGCATCCACTTGCAGGGAAAGGTAGCTTCAGTTGTCTGGGTTCTCTGTGGTCCAGAATCTTAATCAAGCCACCCAGACTCCAGGACAGGTTAGTGAGGGGACTGGAACTGGCCCCACAAACCCAGGCAGGGCATATTGAACATATCTTCTGCAAAATGCTGCCTACTAACCATGTCCCATACTAGATTCCACATTAAATGTCTGCCCACCTAACCAGAATGTGTGCCTCCCATTTCTAGGTCTCAATAACCTGGGGTCTACTTGAGCCTGCCACAGGCCACCTCTAGAAATCACACCTGCAATCATCATACAGAACAAGTGTGTAGAGCAAGTTATGACCCCAGAGATCCTCCCAGGAGTCAAGCTGGGCAAAAGCCAGGGTATAGTGTTAGCAACATGCATTTAGACCTTGGTGAGAGTTCTTGGGCGTGGACATACTGGCTAGTGCCTCTCTCCCTGCTGGGCTGCTGCTCAGGAGGCTTTCCCTGCTCCCGAGCCCAGGAACTCCCCATCTCAGAAGTACATAGACACCTGCCCTGCACAGCTTGCAGGAGCCTCCCTGTAGTATGGGTCTATTTGGACTCAGACTTCTGGAATGTGGTGCTGAATTTGGGCAGGTGTTCTTGCTGGAAACTTCTCTGGGCACACCCTGGTGACGTTTCATTATAAGTCCAGTTTGCACTCGTCTCTGAGAAACAGAGCTATTTTCACCAGTTCTGTTGCTTTTCACAGAAACATAAACCCTTTATGTTTTGGCCCTGTGGGTCTCCATTGACTCATGTTTCTGCAGGGAAACTAAAGACCTTACTGGCTGCTGCTGTAATTTTGGGAATCCAGGTCTGCCTTTGCAAGCCCGTCTGGCATGCAGTGGGCAGGGGAGCAGGGAAGGAGGGGAAAAATGTACTATTCATCCATTTCACCATATTCAGAAGAGTCATTGTTTAGGTCAAAAACAGAAGTGGAAGGTTCAATTATACACTGAGTGTCAGCCTTTTTATGTATTTTGTCATACTTGAGCCTTACAGTAGTGATGAGTATAAGTATAAATATAAGTAATAAATACATTTATCTTTTAATGGGAACACATAGTCAGGAAAGTGAAATGACTTGCCTGGAAACTCTCTGCAGATGTTAAATGCAGTACTGCAATTCTAACCTGGGATTCTAGACTTCCAGATTTTCATTCTGTGTATTCTGTAGGGCTGGCTTTCTAAAGAGGCCACTTATAAGTATCACTTGTTATGCTTACTAAGTTTACAGATTTCCAGGATTTTTCCTCAAAACGGATTCAGCAGATCTCAGAGAGGGCACAAGAATCTATCATTTTTTTTTTCAATTAAGTGTGGGCAACACTTCACTCAACCAGATCATGCAGGTGTCCTTCGCCTTCCCAGTGACAAGGATTTATAATTTAGGAATCTGCTTTAAATTTTAAAAGCAATGGCAAGATGACTTTGGAAGCAGTATTGACAATAAACTGGAGACAGAAGAAATCAGCAGTAAAAAGATCCTTTCAGGGGCTACTTCTGTTACGCAGTTGAGAGGGAAATGATGTCGTACATTTACAAAAGGGCAATAGGGCTGGAAAAGGCAAGGGGGAAGGCGACTCTGTAGGGCAGAGGGACGACGGCGTGATATGACAGAGAGGGCAGCTCAGCTCTGTGACTCTAGGTCGCCTTTGCTCAGGTGAGTTCTGTTCCATCTTGACTCTGTGATGGTGCTTGAAATAAAACGAGGTCGTGGAATGGATAGGAAAGAAGTAAGAAGTAAATGTCTTGCTTGAAGAAGATCATAGAATTGGAACCATTTTTAAGATATTCACAGTCTTTGAAAGTATTAAAGGATTTTTCTAGTCTTTGTAACATGCACCACCACCAACAACAAAAAAACAACTCTTTTTGATCTTGCAGATGCAAATAACTGGAATGAAACAACAACACAAAACTGAATGAAAGCAAGGGAAGACTCTAGTTATTTCATCATCTTATTTATTCTCTAATGAGAAACCACAAAAACGATTAAAAGAAAGGTCACCTTTTATTTAGCAGTAGGGAATATATGCTGAGAGTTGACGTTCTGAACTACTTAACAAGATGAACTCAAATCTATCATCAACGCTTGGAAATCGCTAGTTTTTTACAGTAAGTAGACAACGGCCAGTAGGTAGCAGAGGATACTTAATGGGATATCTTCTACCAGGACGTTACTAATATAATTAAGAAGTTTTAAAAAGCTTTGATTTAAATGAAAAAGCAATTTAAATGATTAACAAAAAATTTGAGGGCTGAGTTTATCTGCTTCTCCATTTGTCTTGCTAGAGATGCTCTGAGGATAACTTCCAGGCCCAGGCTATAAAGCAGGCAGATGTTAGAAATATAAGGGATATCTAAGCCATAAAATGTGATGAGAGAAAATCATAGGGTGTTTCCACTCTAAATTAAGGGCCAGAAGCCCCACTGCCAATATAAACAGAAGGAAAAGGAAAAGTAGAAAAATAAAAGTGAAAGTTTATTAGGAATTTAATTTATGCCAGACACTGTGATGTATTTATTTCACCTAATCCTCACAGCAATAATGAGACATAGAGATTCACAGATGGGACAGCTAAGTGTTAAAGTTTGTAGCTTTTCAGTGGAAAGTATAACTGATAAATCAAGATTCTAAGTCACTCATCTGACATTAAGTGTCGATTTCCCTTCAAGGAATAATCATTCCACTCTTCTCTGCTATTCAAATCTCTCCTCATTTTTAGTTGTTAGCCTTTTCACTCACTTTATTACTCTCGGAAACCATCCTGTAAGTAGACTGATGTTCTGTGTGCATTCCCGGACCCACCTGTGTTCACTGAGTTTCTCCATCTTTCAAGGTTCAGTGCTGTGTATCCCTCTCTAAAATGCCCTCCCATAGCACTGCTGCCAACTGCGAGTTCTGCTTCTTGTTCATGGAGGGTGCTTTTCACTAATGCCCTCATTTGCAAATTGCAGTACTAAACCCAGCCTTGGGGATTCTCTTTCAATGCTGCTCTATTTTCTCACTCTTTCCATTGTACTGAATGCCAAAGCACGTAAATCCTGCAACAAGGTCTTACAAGACCTTCTCCTTCTTATGGAACTCAGCAGAGGACCCAGAATAATAGGTGTTTCATTATTAGAACAAACACCACGAATTACTTTAGGTCTTCTAAAATGCTTCCACCTCTGTTGTCTCCTCTATTTTAGTATGTCACCTCATTAAATACTCATAAGAACCTCTGATAAATATTATAGTTTACAGTAATTATTATACTATGCTGTAATGGGTATTATTTCCCACATGTTACATTTAGGGGAACAAAGGATCAGAGAGGATATAGTCATTGGTGCAAGGTTACACTGCTGGGAAATTGCAGCTGGCTTTGCTGCTTCTCTTGGGGTCCGTGCTTGATATATGTTTGATGAATAAGTAAACAGGTAAATTAAAATTCCTCTCAGGTCTCCTAACACCAGACTTTCTACCACATCATTCAGAATGACTTATTTGACAGCTTATGTATGTTCATGTTTTTCTCATCAAGTCTTATTCCAGCATAGTTGACATAGCATTGCCTTTACAAAATCTCACAATTAGTTCTTGTGAATATCAAACGCATTAGTTGAGTCAGAGAGAAAACAATAACTAACCTAGTTTTAAGATAAGTGAATTCTTCATTAATGATGATTAAGAAATTAATGGTGGCTTCAAACAAGGAAAAGCTTTAACACTTGGCAGTCTGAAGGATGCCAATTACAAAATATGTCTAATTATGTTTTTAAAAACTTTCTTAAGGGCATTATCATGATTATATAGGATTTTAAAAAAATCATTAAAATATATCCACTTTTTTCTTTTCAAAGTATTATAGTGTGTGGATACAGCAGGTCAATAACAGTTTCTGTCCAAAGCAGAAATTGAATTTCAAATAATGTATGGACAATCAAATGTATTTAACATTTAGAACACAAAGCAGGGCTGAGAAAATCTGTTTTTCTAAATGGCAGATGGATCAGAGAGAAGCAGGAAGAGGTGAGGTGGGACAGTGGAAGTTGCTGTAAAGTCCTCCCTTCATTAGAATCAGTAACTTGATAGCAACACTCAGACAGATCTGTCCAGCCATGGAACTTATGTGTAACAAAAGCTGGATAATTTTAACTTAGCGCTTTAAGCAGAGAAAAAAAGAAAGATGCCCCCCCTCCCCGCCCTCAGGCAGGACAACATATCCATTAAAACAAGCTTAAAATTTAAAGGTCTCAGGTTCTGGTCCCAGTGCCCAGACTGTTCTTGAGAAAGAACAAGTGAAGAGTCATGGCCCAGGTGTCTAAAAGAAAACCTTTTTTCTTTCTAAAAGAAGAAGAAAGCCATCCCCCTCCTGTCTGCTTTTCCTTCCACAGGCCTCCTGTCCTACAGTGGTCTGATCCCCTCCTGAGAAGTTAGCTGCCCTCTTCCATAGCCTCCTGAAGTAGGAGACTTGCAGGGCTTGTTTCCCAGACCAAAGAGGACACTGGCCACAGCCAGCAAGTGGCACAGAAAGCAACCTCTAGTTGCCCTCACTGCCCATCAGCATAAGACACTCCCATCAGTGCCATGATAGTTACAAATGCCATGGGAACACTCAGAAGTTACCACCCCTTTCCATGGCAACACCCAGAAGTTACTACCCCATTTTCTACTGATTTCTAAATAAACCACTGCCTAATCTGCATACAATTATTAGTGGGTATAAAGGCAGCTAGCCAGCCGCCCATACATGGATACGCTCCACACACTTCCTGTGGTCTATCCCTGCTCTGCAAGGAACAGACAACCAACCATAAACACTGCTGCTTCAGTAAAGCTGCTTTCTTCCACCACAGGCTTGAGCGAAGCCAAGTACCTTTCCTGCATCACACTTATTCATCATAAATCATTCTTACGCTTTGCCTGGTAACGCAGCTCTGTCTCCCTAACCTGACAAGCTGGGTCTTCAATGGATCAGCCACATTATTCTGTGCATTCAGCAGCCACCATGTGGAAGCTGCTGTACAAAAAGAAGCAAGGGAGAGAGGCTCTAATGTCTGTTCAGTGGAGAAGTCCCCAGTGAAACAGACCTTTTAATGGCTGCTGCATCGAACTTCTAGTGTAATATCCAGGCAAACTTCCTTACCAAGAGTAGCCCTTTTCATCCATTTAGTCCATCTTTATTCATTGTTTTGGGGCATACATCTTCATTCTTCACGGAGACAAGAGTGCAGACTTACCTGAATCAAACTTGGACCAATTTGGACATAATAACCAGGAGTAGAAGTAAGATAAGCAAACAAAGCAAGTGTATGCAAAAAAGAAAAAGAACCAATAAGACACAAGTGCTTGGAAATAGGCCACAGAACTCTGAGAAATGTGAGATTTATACGAAATGGCAATTTGCATTTTTGAGGCTTAAAATATAGAAAAAGTCTACCATATCAGGTTTTTAGTTCTAGCTCAGGCACCATTTTACTTTCAGCAATTTATTTAATATTAGTGGACTTCAGTTTTCTAAGCTATTAAATGGTAATTTTGCTATTGAAATCTGTAGCTTGAGAGATTCACTGAGGTCCTGGAAGAAAGGCAGTCCAGGAACCAAAATGTCTCAAAGGCCACTATGATATAGAACAGGCTGTTACTTGGAAAGCCATTAGTAGAATTGCTGAATTAGAGTGGAAGAGACATATGCACAATGCAAGACTGGAAACTGGGGCGGTCTTCTCAGCAGCATGGAAAAGGAAAGATCACTTAGAATTTAAAACCAAAACTGATAAAATTTCTTCTACTCCATAGATAAGTACATTTTCATTCAGGAAAATACTTTGTTACTTTCTGGAAGAGGGGTCCTGATTTATGAAAATACCCACATATTCCTCCGTACAAAGTTGAACACTCTCAGGGATGGTCTGGGAGAATCAGGACTGCAACAAAGATATTACATGTATCTAACAGCAGTGGCAGCCCGTCTACAGCTGGGTGCCAGGATGCCAGCTATAGCAGGAGAGGCACAGCTGGGGTTGTGTGCTCTGTTGGGCCTGGGGAAGCCCGGAACAGGTGAGAGCCCCACACCTCCTTGTTGGGGGTGCTGAGGGTGACTCAGTGTGGGCCTGCAGGTGCCCCTTCACTTGAACAGCCTGGGCACCACGGACGACACGACTGAGGAAGTAGGAGGCACATAGGCTCTTGTGTGGGAAGGAGTGAATCCCCACCATCAGGTCAAGGATAGCCTGAGCATGGAGGCCGAGCTGTCAGTTCCAGCTGAAGTCCATCGCCAGGAGCGAGAACTTATGATGCTTTTTCCGGGCCCACCCATGGCTGCCCATGGACCAATCAGCATGCATTTCCTCCCTTCAGAAGCCCAGAAAAACCCTGAACTCGGGCAGACTCACAGAAAGACATCAAGACAACCTGTCTGTGGAAAGGAGCTACCCACTTCAGGTCTCCTGAGAGCTGTTCTTTTGCTCGGTGAAGCTCCTCTTCGCCTTACCCACCAGTTGTCTGCATACCTCATTCTTCCTGGATGTAGGACAAGAACTCGGGATCTGCCAAATGGTGTGACTAAAAGAGCTGTAACACAAACATGGCTGAAACACCCCACTTCCCACTTGCCATGTTGTGGGCTACAAGAAGGAGAGAAGAGCTGTGGCCCTTCAGGAAGCCCAGACCTAGAGGATCCCCGAGCCAGGGCTGTGACACCCTCTTTGGGGCTCTGTGGTTCCTGGTGTCTCCAAGCTTCCAGGAAACACCATGTTCCCCTCGTCTAGATGTAGATGCCCACAGCAGAAGCTGTGTGCAGTACATCTGGTCCAGCCACGGCCTCACACAGGGCTGGGACCTGTGCTAGCACCTGGAGCTGCCCACCCTGCCAAAGCAGCCAGCATCCTTTGCTATGCACAGTGGCTGGACCCTGAGCTTCTTCGTCCACACACTCCTCACTGCTTCACACCTGGACCACCATCAGCAGGTGTGGGATCTAGGCCAGCAGCATGGCACAGCCTGCCAGGCCAAGTGGACAGAATGAGCCCAGCAGGTGTGAGCAATACATAGGCAGAAGGCACCACCAACCACAGAGGTTTCCAGCTGGTGAAGTGACACCTGGAGGATCCTATGACATTGCCACATGTTATAATGAGAATACTGAGATTTCTAGACCAAAGGGAATTTATAAGTTCATGACATCAGGAGAGAAAAGAGAAGGGTTCTAGCCATATGGGGAAGGCAGAGAGCTCAAGAGAAAGATCAGGTAGAGAAAATTTTGGTTGAAATTTAGGTATTAGACACACAAAATTTAAAGAAAGAAAAGTGTCTAATCTCTAATGATATTTGTTGTAAGATTTTAAGTGAACACCTCCTACATTTCCCCAAAGCTCTGGTATTCATTTGACAAATGGTGGGGAAATCAATGAACTGGAGCCAGGTCCCACATTTGGGCCAAAGAGTAAGGAGCAGTTGTTCCAGGTGAGATGCAAGGGAGGTCCTGAGTTTAACTGGAATAGAAAATAAATGCAAAAAGTGCCTGAGCAGTTTACAGAAAGTCTGGAAAAGGCACAATGAACATTTGTCAGGATGTCATAGCAAATTATAAAAAATTATTTCCTAGGACAATATGACCCAAGCCAAGATATCACTAACATGGGTTTTGGAAGATACTTCATTAAACTAGGAGGACAGTGATGACCGTAAAGCAATGACCATGGGAACATTTTTTTAAAAGCAGATCAGCATGGTGGGTTTGGACTTTTGCTACAGCACTGAATAGCTTTGTGATCTCCAGAAGTCTATGCAAACTTTCTCTACTGCACCGTCCTTCTCTGTAAAACGGATACAGCCTCAGATGGCACACCAGAGAGCTGTGAGGATGAAAGGAGGCCCCTCACATAAAGTGCTTAGCAGACCGCCAAACACGACAGTGTGCAAAAGAGTTCACAGTGACTCAAACAGGCTTAGTGCTGAGAATTAAGTAGGATGATATTCATAAAAGTGCTTTGTAAATTACAAAGAAAATACATGTGAAATTGTTGGTTACTAGACAATGAAAATAAAAGAGTAAAATTCTAACTTCTCTGTCCTAAAACTAAAAAAATAATAATTCTCTCTTAGGCTTTACAGGATGAAATGTTTTCTCATGGGTCAGAAGTAGCTGTCGGCCTTTCTATTACAGAGACATTATGAGAGGATGAGAGAGCACTAAATTATTTAACATAAGGATCAATAAATTTCCCATATCGTAAACCTGGCTCCCCCAGGCTTCCTCATCAGTGGTAGTCTTAGGGGAGAAGCCCCATGTGGTCTCTGGGTTTTAGAATGTGCATTAGCATTTACTAGTAATGATAGTGATTAACATTATTTATTAAATTAAGCCTAGGAAAATCTCTAAACACCCTGTTCTACTCTTCAATGTAAATTAATGATCATTTTTAGTTTCATTAGAATCCATAGTAGTTTATGAATTGGTATGTTTGCCAAAGTTAACTCAATAGTGTATACAAATAGTGGTCAATGAAAAGACCTGTTTAGAAAGCTACATGCTGACATAATTGAAAACCACTTGGTTATGAGTCATAGAGCTTGAGAGGAAATGCTTTCATCTGCTGCAATTCAATTATACTACAAATTACATCAAAGGAGATCCTGATAAAGCCTGCACAGATGACGGTGAACAACGATTAGCACTGAAAAGAAGAGCATTCCTAGGAGTGAACCATGCCACCTACACAGAGTATGAGTAACTTCTAAGTAGCAGCCCTGTTGCTCCTTGAATCTAGGACTGAGGGGTCACTCGCCAGGCCAGCTGCTGTTTTGCATAGTCCTCTCAAGACCCGTGTGTACACACATTCCAAGTCATGCTTCAGACGCAGCTTTGGGCCCTCAGTGACTTTAAACATTAAAATTGGGTTTGGAAACGACTGCTTCCATGTACAATCTCTAAATTTGACTTGTCAATGATTTTTATGGTCTCCGCCACAAAAGTCTGAAATGTGATCAGATCTAGGAGTTAAGAGAATGAACATAAATGAGATTGTGTCACAAAAGACAACCCATTTAAATAATAAACATTTTCCGAGCATATTGTAGATAATGCAAATAAAGGTATAAAAGTGTAAAAAAAAAGACCTTTGTCCTCAAGATTACCATGCTCTGCAGGAAAAGTCTCATATGGAAGCAACTATAATGTTATAGGGCAATCTGCTGAGTCTTATTTAAAAAGGTATAGGCTGGTCATGGTGGCTGACATCTGTAATCCCACCACTTTGGGAGGCTGAGGTGGGCGGATCACTTGAGGTCAGAAGTTCAAGACCAGCCTGGCCAACATGGTGAAACCCCATCTCTACTAACAATACAAAAATTAGCCAGCTGTGACAGTGGATGCCTGTAATCCCAGCTGTTCAGGAGGCTGCGGCAGGAGAATCACTTGAACCTGGGAGGCAGAGGTTGCAGTGAGCTGAGATTGTGCCACTTACAGCTGGGCAACAGAGCAAGACCCTGTCTCAAAAACAAAAACAAAACAAAAACAGAAGGTATGAATAATGTACTTTGTATCTCTTTAACTTGATTAACTCATCAAAACACTTATATATTTCAGATCTAGGACATGCTGTGGTCTGCCTGGAGTGATATGAGCACAGGTTTCAAAAACTGATGCCCTCTGATAAATTTCTTGAGTTACTGCATGACTGAAAACGTCTTTCTGTTGCCTTTACATTTAAGGACAACATGTCAAGATGTACAACTTTGGTTCACATTTGATTTTTCTAACACTTTTATAGTATTTCTTTATTGCTGTCTGGTTTTGACTGTTGCAGAGGAGAAATTCAAATCTTGTCTGGTTCTCTTCTTTGAAATCTATTGTTTTTTACTTTGTAAGATAAAACATCTAACTTTTGCTTTGAGGTTTCAAAACTTCGCAGAAAATGTCTACATGTTAGTTTCTACTGAGTACTTTTACTTGAGTGTGATAAGCCAGCTTTCTCAATATTTCCTTGGTCCTGAGTTTTCTGTCATTCATAACTCTTATGCTAATTTTTATCTTCTGAGAGGTCGCTTCTGCATCCTGAGTATGCTTTTTAAATTCAACTTTTTTTTTTTTTGGTTTTTAGTAGTGTTGATTCTTTTTTCCATATCTTATTTTTATTTCACCTACATTTTACTATAATTATGTCTGTTTAATAGAAGCACTATTATTTTTTTTATCTCACCTGGGATTAAAAGAAAAATAACTAGGCTTAACATTTTATTTTGTTTCATATGAAAATGTAAATTTAAAAGATTTCTTTCTTCTTGAGCCAAAATACCTTTATTTTTTGGTTTGTTTTGGTGATTTGCCTCAAAGAAAAACAAAACAAAAAAGCAAAACAAACCGCATATCTTTAAATTTGGGTTGTTAATTTTCAGCATTTTGAACATAAGTCTAGGCGCCTTGTTTCTCAAAGGATGGTGCAAGGAATATCAGCATCGACTCAGAGAAGCCTGTGAGAAATGGGAGGATCTTAGATTCCCACCCAGACATAGTGAATCTACCTTTCAACAAGATCCCCACATAATTCACATATACATTAACATTTGAGAAAACCTGGTCTAGAGGAGTCATGTACTTGGTTGCTGGGAGTCATTTAACTCAACTGAGATACCAGGCTTCACACCAACACTGAAGCCAGCTGACATCTTTTTAAGTCTCTGTCTCTAAAGTGTGGCTTGAAGATAACCTACTTGCCAAGCTCTGGTGTGACCAAAGATTGTAGGATACAGTCCACAAAGTGTTTTACATGTTTATTCAATAAACTATCATGGTTTCTTCCCTGAAGCATGGATTAAGACAGACGAGGCAATCTAACTCTGGAAATTTCAAAGCCCGCCCCCTGGAGGACTGCTGGTGAATGCAGCTCCATGGCAAGGAAGGGAAACAATTGAACAGGAATAGCTTGCTTAAATCCAGGTAGGTGTTGAAATATGGGCCTATTAATGTTCACAGTTTTATTTTGCTTTTTCGCTAAGGATTTAATTAATTTAGAGGTCATTGCTTTTACTGTCAATGTGGAATAAAATGATGAATAGGCTAACCTCAATATGTGTAGCCCAAATTGGTGTATTCCCAATGTTTCCTACTGCTTGTCACCTTTATTCTTCACTTGTTCTGTAAGTGTTATAACAGGATCTGATAGCAAGGTAGCTCTAAGCTAAATGGATCACTGTTATCTCCCCAGAATTTCACCATTGCAGGAGAAACAAAAGCTGGTTAAAATTGCAAAAACTTTAGAAGGTGGCCACAAGCCTCTCTTCCTAAAAAGGCAATGCACATCACTGACATAAAAGTTCTTTCTGCCCTTTTGTTTATTCAATGAATATTCAATAGACACAGGTGTAGGCTCTGGTGATTTGGTGGTGAACAAACAGGTGAAGCTGCTTCCTTCATAGAGCTTGCTATCTAGTGAAAATATAAACACTACAAAACTAATCATGTGAAGATGGTTATAAGTCATATGCACAACGTACATCATGGTAAGGAGTTAGGTAGGCATGCATTGCCAGGCATTTGTATGTACATACGCTTGGAGACAGACACTGCTATTTTGCAAAGGAGGCTGAAGGGAGCCCCCAGTGAAAAAGTGAATTTCAGTGGAGATTTGAAGGAAGTGAAGGAAGGGGCCCTGCAAATGGCTAAAGGAAGAACATCGTGACTAAAGGACACACATGGACTCCTCTCCACAGTTGGGCAGTAATATATTTTATTCTGAAAATTCATAAGAAATTAAAGACAAAAATGTATTATATAGCCATTAAAATTAGATACCAAGTCCTGTATGTAGTGGCTTTTAACTATTAATATCTTTTATGTCTCCCCATTCTTCCTATTGCCAGTGTCCTAATTCACACCCTCGGCTTCACTAGCTTGGACTATTGCAGTCGCTTCTGTTTTTTGTTTTGTTTTTGTTTTTGTTTTTTTGAGAAGGAGCTGGAGTACAATGGCGGGATCTCTGCTCACTGCAACCTCCGCCTCCTGAGTTCAAGGGATTCTCCTGCCTCAGCCTCCGCACCTGGGATTACAGGTGCCCGCCACCACACCCAGCTAATTTTTGCATTTTTAGTAGAGACGGGGTTTCACCACATTGGCCAGGCTTGTCTCGAACTCCTGACCTCAGGTGATCCACCGACCTTGGCCTCCCAAAGTGCTGGATTTACAGGCATGAGCCACTGCGCCTGGCCTGCAGTCACTTCTTTTCTGGTCTCTGTCTTGAGTCACGTGCTAACCAAGTCCATTTTGAAGCAAAAATGTACCTAGTGCAACATCTCAGCCTAAAACTCTTCAAAAACATTCATGTAGAAAAAAACAGCATTGGAGATCCACTGCTAACTCATTCCCAAATGTCATTCCCAAATGGATTTTATACTTAAATATAAAAAGTAGATAGTTAAAACTTTTCAGAGAAAATAAATCAATACACATCCATAACCTTAGGTTAAGGCTACTTTTAAACAAGACAGGAAGCACACAAAGAATAAGGATGGGCTGATATCTTTAACTGTACTATAATTAAGAACCTCTGCCTATCAAAATCATAGGGCAAGCCATAAACTGGGAAGTAATTTATAAGACACATAATTGGCAAAGGAATTAGTATCCAGAATATATTTTTAAAAATACCTATCCTATAAATATCCATTAAAAAAAAAACAACTTTCAAATCAGAAGTGGGCTTTTCACAAGAGCAGAAATATAAAAATCAACAAGTTATAAGAAACCTGTCTAGAAATTGGATTGTTGAAATGCCTTTACAACCCATTAGATTAACTTAAATTTAAAAAAAGTAATGAAGTATTTATTGACAAGGTCATGGAAAGCAGATTGTGAGGATGGGGGTGTAAATCACTGAAAAAATGGAAAACTACTTAGGATTATCTCTTGCAAAATTAAAGATGAATATTTTTTACATAACATTTCTCTAGCATCATTGATAGTAAAGCAAAATCTAGAAACAAGAAATGGCAGTTATGAGGTTGAAACACAAATGAACCCTGAAAGCAAATTCTCTATGGCCATATTAATAAAGACAAATCTCACAAACATAAGGTTGAATTTCTTAAAAATTACCAAAATATACATTATGTATTAAACTATTTAAATAAGTTTCTATATGATAAGATATAATATATTATGGGTACATAGGTACAAACTTAGGAATGCTAAGGAAAGGAATTTATATCTCAGAGGAGCACAATACTGGTCTCAATGGTATTATGATGTTCACATTTTTTAAATGGGGTAGATGGAAATACCAATGTTGCTTTTTTCACATTTTATAAATATAAAATACATATTTTGTATAAATAACATATTTTATGATTATAAAGAAGAAGAATGAGTGTTGAAAACTGTGGCTCTTTTGTTCAAATCCCACATCCTCTACTTTGTGTGATATGCCCTGAGACTCAACATTGTTTTTCTCCTTTCTGTACACAACTGAATTACATACACAGTCACTAGCACAATCATTGGCAAATGGCAAGTACTAAATATATACTGGATAATATGGGAGGGGGCTCTTTAATGGCTTCTCATGCCTGTTCCCTTCTTTGCATGGTGCGTATGTTGTCTTGAACTGGCCTTGGCCCTCTGTCCAGCTTCATATCCCACCATCGCTTCCTCTCAGTCACTGCTGCAGCATATGCCAGCTTTCCTCATTTCTTTGCCTTCAGTACTAAGCCCATTTATCTGTCACTATTCCTCAAGGCTCAAGCCAAATTGCACCTATACTGTGAACAGGTAACACTATAGCATGGACTCCAATACATGTAATTCCCATAATTTTAGTAAAAATTCATGTAATTTTAGTGTTTATATGTGGGTTTCATCATAATTTATGACAGGGGCCATACATTGTTTTATCATTTTATCCCAGGACAGGTGAAAAAACAATAAATAAATATCTATTTAAGAAATAAATTCATAATTTTGAGATGACATTAGTTGTCTAAATTCTGGGTTGGATTTAAAACATGAAGCATGGGTAATTCTGTTAATCATAAATAGGTAAAAGTTTTGTTGTTGTGGAAAAAGCTAATGAAGTATTTCTAAAAAATGAAAGTTTAATTGGATTTTTCTCATTCTAAGGCATTTAAAAAAGTAAACCACATATATAATCATCTATGAAAGATTTCCCAGATTTATAAGAATATCCCCAAATTAAAAGAAAAATGTCTGTCTGTGTGTTTAATTATGTAATGTCACTGATAACCAAAAATTATAAGTAATTTGTAATAGCAAAGTGAAATTAGCCAACTTCTTTATTGAATTTAAATGAATTTGAGTATTTATTTTCTGGAACATTTAGTAAAGTGATCTCAATGTATCAGGCAGATTTAACTGTGTGATACACAGTGTAAATAAAAACTGTATTTACAAGCTATAAATTATTAAAATGAAAGGGGAAACTCTAAGGTGCTTATTCAAAATAGCCACTTGAATATTGTGCTATTTTTTTTTACTACCTATGTAGAAATTATCATGTTCGAGGGGCATATAGAAGAGCAATTATCTAAGATATATGCAAAATGAGAGAAAATAAGTGAAGAACCTACAAATTAACCTAAGTATTTCTCACTGACAACACAAAAAGTTAACATCAGATACCTCTACCCACTTACGATAATGGGAGTCAATTTATTGGAGAAATATTTTGCAGATGTTGAGAAAGATGAAGAAGGAAAAAACTGTGAGAGGAGACTATTTAAGTAAAGAAAGAAAACGAATCTGTAAACAAGGAATAGTAGTATTGTTAGTCCCTGGACTGTCCCAATGAAACGTTGACGTGATTTTTGAAAAAAATAAAAGAAATAAATTTATTTAAAAATATGCCACATGACTATCTTTGCAGTTAATAAGGGAAGACAGGAAACAGGAAAAAAGGGAAAAAGAAGCTTGCTTTGGAGGCATGATGTATAAATCAGTATTTCTCACTCCTTAATGTGCATAGGATTAATCAAGGGAGCTTATTATTAATAAAATAAAGATGCTGATACAGTTTGGTCCAGGGTGGCACTTGAGATTCTGTGTCTCTAACAAGCTCCCAGATGATGCTGATGTTGCTGGCCTTGGATCACACTTTAAATTCCAACAAGGGAGGGAAATCACATCATAGTCCCATGGATGTATGTTTACATCCTAGCTGTGATTCATGTAAGTATGTATTCTGGACTTGTGGAGGCCTCTGAGCTTTACATGGGTGAACATGGGTAATAACACTCTGCTCACCCTGTTGTGAGGTAATGAAATAATGTTAGTAAAGCCCCAGGCACAAAGTAGGTATTCATGACTGTCAGTTCCCCTTACTGAGTGCTTGCAACTTTAGTTGTTCAAACTGATGTTATTGAACATGTAATAATTATTATATTTCAAGTGTAATGAAAACAAATAAGTCAAGATGCCCCCTAAATAAGTCAAAAATTAGATGTCATTTCATTTTTATAACATTTGTCTTTTTATGTACTTTGACAGATGTCTCATTTATAAGCCGAACATGATTAGAGGGAAAGAACTTGTTGGAAAGATACTGCAACCATTTGGAAAAGCAAGAGGCTAAAACTCATGTTGGGATGGTGACTTTCTTCCATGACATTTATGTCCAACAACCAATTAGGATCTTGGCAGCAAACAATGTGTGGAAAGCTGTAATTCCATCACATTAAAGCAGAAAACAGTAGAAATAAAATATAATGTGAGTCTTTCAAGTCTATGTAGAAAGTGAGTAGACATGCTTCAAAAATAAAATGATTTGCATGTGGGACAAATAGGAATGGGAAATGTTATATGCAGATGGGGCCTATCTGATGTCTACAACAAGTTCTTTCAGACACAATTACAATCCAAACTGTAGGGGAACATGAGACTTACCTAAATATCATGCACTAATTCCAGTTCCCCCATCAGACTGCCATCTACATCATCTTCTCTAGATAACTGGTTGTCACTCCTATATTATTTTCTTTTTCCCTCCTGATAAGCCACTCTGGATTTAGATACTAAGGGTACATGGCAACTCCTAGATGCATCTTAGAAATGTGAAACAACATCCTCAAATCAGTGTCTTTTCTAGAGACAAATACTTGAAAAGTCTTAACTAATCATCAGGTTGGGTCTAAGTGGGGCAAACTTTAGCTTCACTTCTCAAATTAATTCTAGGTCCCTGAGGAGAAGCCTAGCTTGTTATCCAATACCTTGTCCACTCTCTACTAATATGTGATGTGTGAATGAGGTCAGGATTTTTGTCTTTACTGTACATTTTTATAAAACAGCATAAACTAAGTAGAAAGGCAATCATAGAACTAGATCACAAATGAAATATATAGAAAATAATGCTGTCTTATCTAAGTATTCAGACAACCGAGCATAATTCCAGGCCTCAATTGTTATTGTCATTGTCGAAAATACCTATAAGTCATGTTTATAACAGGAAGTGTCAATGAGGCACATGAGGAACTCAAACCTCGTTGACATTCATATCTGCTTAAAGCCACAGCTGATGTTTCCCTGAGGTGTCACTTGCCTTCTGACATGAAAAGACTTGGTCTCTCTGAAAATAAGTGTTTCTCTAGCAGTAGAATAGGATGAATAAAGTACTATTTCTTGTTTTTTGTTTTTTTGGGACAGAGTCTTGCTCTGTCACCCAGGCTGGCACTCCAGTGGCACAATCTCGGCTCACGGCAACCTCTGCCTCCGGGGTTCAAGCAATTCTCCTGCCTCAGCCTCCCGAGTAGTTGGGACTACAGGAGCGTGCCACCACATTCAGCTAAATTTTGAATTTTTAGTAGAGATGGGGTTTCATCATGTTGGTCAGGCTGGTCTCCAACTCCTGACCTCGTAACTCACCTGCCACGGCCTCCCAAAGTGCTGGGATTATGGGCGTGAGCCACCGTACTCGACCTAAAGTTCTATTTCTTAAATGTCCATAAGAAATCTCCATAAAATTTATTAATCAGATTAGATAAAATCTCCTAAAGCACCCTTTTCCCATCATTCTCAGTTGATATTTCAGAAAAAAACTGTGACGGAAAAATTTAAGAATAAAGACTTTAGCAATAGAAGTGATATATTAAAATGTACTGATCCAAACTAAGAAGTCCTTGGAACAGGCGTGTGCCCATTTGCTTACAGCCCACCAAATTCAGAATATTTAATCTGAAAGGGAATTTACAGATTGTAGAACCATCTCTGCAATTTTACAGACAAAGGCCCAGAGGCTTAGGTTGCTTAGTCAATTTGTCCAAGTCATAAGCTCATCAGGAATATCTCCGTAGGGATCATCCTAGATTCAAGATCACATCAACTCTTTCATGCTCTAATACATTAGCCTCTTCACTGATGTGTCTGCTTCCATCCTCCATACACCTCCCCACCTTCCAGCTGATTTCCTCCCAGAGTCTCATGATCTGGCAATAACACACCTCCCCTTCAAGCCAGTTTCTGAAGGGAGGAGGAGATATGTGAACTGGGTCTGGAAGGGTGGTAGGAATTTGCAAAGTTGACAAAGGGGAAGGGTACTAAAATGAAAAAAAAAAAAATTAAAGAAGAAACAGATGGACAAAAGCAGCAGAGACAAGATTAAAGGGACTTATCTGAGAAGCAGTGAGTGTTTTTACTCTAAGTGCATTCACGTTTAAATGAAAGTGTGCTGAAAAACGAGACGCAAAGCTGACAGTGGAAGATATGTGACTTCAAAGGAATGTCTGATGGTATCTGCTGGTCAAAGCTGCAGTCTAACTAGGGTGTGGGCTCATTATCTACTACAATGTTAGCAAAGACCCAAGACTCTAACCAGTCAAAGGGTGGCCTTGCAACATTGCCATCAACTGAGACCTTAGAAACCCTCAGAAACTCCAGTCTCTTCCCCAACCTCCTAAAACTAAAGCTTTGTTTTTCACAGGAGCATCAGGGGATTTGTGGTGGCAATGCATTTGAACAGCACTGACTAAAAATGAGTTCCAAGGGAAGCTGATGAAAGCTACATGACTGACTTCAATATACTTGGGGATGCTCTAACCCCCAGTAGTACAGTTGCTATAGCAGAAAACTAATTGATATCTAATTAGATAAAGTATGGGTCAAAGTTTCCAAAATTGGGAACTTCTGTAGTGAGGGGAAGGCAAATCTAGATTGCGTACCTTCCCAGGTAGGCTATGTTGAAATTCTGGGGCTCTGAAAATAGCATCAGTTTTGACCGTCTGCATTCTCAAGCCTAGCAAAGGGCAATTAGTTGGCAACAAAGTGGTGTCTGGATGAAAATGGATGGAGAAGAGTCATTTGCATTTATTAAGGCTTTGTGTTATAAGGCAAATGCTTCACATACGCATTCTCATTTAAACCTCAATTTAAAAGATTGGAATCTGAGGCCTGAAGAGGATAATTGATTTTCTCATGTATGATTATATCAATAATAATGATAATGATTTCGTGGCCAGCATTTACTTGAGCACTTACTACAGTGGTCCCCTTTTATGCTCAACCCCCTGTGGATGCCGGAAAACATGAACAGTACTGAACCTGATTGCTGTCATTTGAAACACATTTCTGTTCATGTCTTCTACCCACAAATGCAATGCCTTTTCCATCTTAATTAAGCTCTTATCATGTAGCCATAACTTTTGCTGTTTGATGTGTGACAGCAAAATTAGCAGGAATTTCTTTGGCCTTCTTCAGAAGTTCACTTAGAAGAGTCATTCTTACTACAGATGTTAGCAATGTCGGCATATAATTTTTTCTCTGCTTATTAAGTCCAGAAGTTTCACCTTTTCACTTCGAGGAAGCACTTTGCAGTTTCTCTTTGGCAGGTCCGAATTGGCAGCATCACCACTCCTGCACTTTGGGGCCATTAAGTGAAATAAGGGTTACTAGCACTATGCTAGTGTGACAGCTGATCAGATAACTAAAAGGGCTACTAAGTGACTGGTCAGCTGGTAGCATGGATGGCTGGACAAAGGACGGCTGAACAAATGTGCTGGACAAAGGACGGCTGGACAAATGTGCTGGACAAAGGGGACAAAGCATAATGGTGTGAGATTTCATCACACTATTTAGAACAGTACACAATTTAAAGCTTATAAATGGTGTATGTCTGGAATTGTCCACTTAACATTTTTGGATTGTGGTTGACCTTGGGGGAACTAAAACTGCAAAGTGAAGCCGTGGATAAGGAGGGAATACTCAGTTGTTCAAATTATTGAACTAAATATTTTTTGTACTCATGATCTCATTTAATTTTCATCACAATCCTATAAGAGGTATTGTTGTCTTCATTTCATAGCTCAAAATACACATTTATGCTTGATCATGGGCTTGTCTGACTTGAAAGCCCACACTCTTTCCTCAACACCAAAATAACTCAATCACCACCCTTTTATTCATCTGCAGTGTTCTGTGAAAGGTGTCAAAGAGATTCTGATTCTCTCATAAAGTCAAAAAATGAATGAAAAAAGAAACCCTTTAAGATGAAAAATTATACATTATAAGATTTCTGAGATTTACGGATGAGATTATTAAATGAAGATTTTTTTTTAAATGTGCCCTTCAGCAAAGGTGAACTACACAGACTTTTGTTGATAATATTTTCTTCAATGACTTATCAGGAGATAGATGGGTAATTAGATCTCTCCATCTATTCTGTTGTTTAGAGTCCTACACAAATAAGTGCAGAAACATTTACAGGCAATTTAAAAGAATATTGACCATACACTTCCAAAATAAACTTCTAAACCATTTCCCACATCCACAGATCAAGTTGTCTACTGTCCCTGTCATACCACAACCAAATCCCTTGAATGGTCTGCATTCATTCAACACACGTGCCTTTACCAGAGGGTAGGATAGTCTACGGGAAGTACAGGGGTCTGGAGTCCTCACAGAGTTCTGAATGGAAAATTCCTCACTTAAGAGTCACACGGACTCAGACAGTTTCTTTGATACTCTTTAAAGCAGAATTTTCTGCATCATAAAATACGTGTGTTAGTTCAGAGGACTGTAGTAAAAATTCAATGCAATCACAAGATAAAGAACCTAGTGGGGCTGGGTGCAATGCTTACATCTGTAATCCCAACACTTTGGGAGGCCAAGACAGGTGAATCATTTGAGCCCAGGACTTCAAGACCAGCTTGAGAAAAATGGCAACGCCCTGTCCCTCCATAAAAACAAAACAAAAATAATCAAAAACCAAAAAATAGCTGGGCTTGGTGGCACATGCCTGTAGTCCCAGCTACTTAGGAGGCTGAGTGGGGAGGATGGTTGGATCTCGGGAGATCGAAACTTCAGTGAGCCGTGATCGTGCCACTGCACTCCAGCCTGGGTGACAGAGCGAGATCTTTTCCAAAAAAAAAACAAAAACAAAAACAAAAACAAAAATAAAGGGCCTGGTGAATAGTACTACCCATGAGTGGTCCTGTTCTTCTACATTAACCCTGATATTTTATGTAGACACAATTTGAAAGATATACTTTTGTGTTGAAATCAATATAGCTGAGTAAGATATCATAATTGACATAGATAGGCAAGATTCTGGGCAGTTGCTGTAACCTAGTTTTTCAGTTTTAATCCATTAAATCTGAGTTTACCAATTTGATCCCCTTGATCAGTATGTTTGTTTTCAAAGAAGTTAGATCATGCAGAGTAGCCTCAAGCTGATCCATAAAGTCTGAAATATTTTCAAACCCTTTTGCATATTCATTTTCTCCTAATGTAAACCCTCCCCTGGACCTCGGGACATTTACGTTTATCCAAGATGCTACTCATTTATGGCAACACACCAGGACCTCCTCTCTGTGTCATGAATGAGCTGTTTTTCCCACTTTCTTAGCACCTAGTCAAACATTCTTTAATGATATCTGATCTCACAAAGGAATTAGAATAAAGGAATTCGGTTAAAAACTCATAGTAAGCACCTCTAGTAGATTCAGCCCATTCTTTTACCTAGATGACTGCTTCTTTTCACATGCTATTTGAAGCAAATTAAATCTATAACTAACAGTGGAATTTTCCTAATTTTTTGGTAAGAGATGCTTCCCTCTCACTCCTAAAATGAAAACCGGTCAAAGCAGCTCACATACTAGAGACTTCGGTAATTTAAAGGAACCCGAAGAAAGCAAAGCATGGGATAGCAATGGATCATGTTGAGTGTTAAATTGAATGTGTCTATTGGAACAGATAATCTGAATTTACCATCACATCACACAGACGTTACATGAAGAAAACAAATGCCACAGGGGCATGTGAGCATATCCATCCTCCAGAATATTCCTCCCCCAAGGACTTCTGTGCACTCTTCAAATAGTGTCTTGAAACATAAGCCCTGTTTGTCCAAGGTAAACAGACTATTCACCAGTAATATATCTGTCACAATAGACTCTGCTGCCACTTAGTAGCCTGGCAAAGGCAGCTGAAGCTTACAGTTTTCCATTTGCACAAAGTCTAAAATTGTGAACTCTGTGGATACCAGTGACACCATGATTAACCCTCACTTCCATAATGCCACAGCTTGACGGCTGTAATTCATTGTTGGAGGGCTTGGCAATCTGCTAATGGCCTTAATGACACATTCCATCTGGATTGTGTCAGCTCATTTTTTGAGAACAGAAAGAAAAACAAAGATGTTTTTCTAACACTACCTTGCCAGCATGTAAGGAAGCTGATGGAGTCACCACTTCAACTAAAAGTTTTCATAGCTATTTCAGTCTCATGCTCTTAATTTCCAGGGCTTACGGATCCCAATACCACGGATAAATTTCTGCAGATTCCTGAGATTAAACATGGAGGTTGGACTGATACAGATATAATGGTTTAAAATACATACCTCCAGACTGTGGCCACATCTTTGAAGTGCAACTTCTCTCTAGCAGAGCACACCAGTCTGCATAATAGGCATGCTCCATCACATGCTCCTTATCCCAGGACTCAGTCATTGGAAATTCCTTTACTGCATCCACTATATTTTAATCCACTATTTCTCTATCTGAACAAAATACTCATTTACTTTCATATCCTTGCCTTTGCCCTTTGGTAAAGAATAATTTAATTCCTTCCACCTTCCAACTCCCTAGATCTCTTCTCCTTAGTTAGGTAGTCTTAGGATCCTTCAGTTAACAGCCTTTCCAGCTCAACTGTGCCCCTAGCTCCTCTGTGCACCAGCTGTCCACCTACATCAAGTCTAAGGATTTGGATTCTGCTCAGGTTACTTTAAGGGAAGTGAAAGTTCAAATTGGGAGACTCCTAGTCATATTTTAAAATGCCTTTTTCACTAGCATTCGATACTGAACTCTTACTTTTAATATATCTTATTTGGTATTTTGTAGCCTGTTTGCTAATCTCCTATAACTTCCAAATATTATAATATAGAAAATAGACTTAATTAGTGATATGTATGCCACTTTCATCATTTTTGTCACCATCAACAGCCAGATGTACTAACACTAATTGAGTACCTACTAAATGCCAGGCATTATCATTAACATGCAATATGCACACTCTCATTCTCCATAATGTTCAGCACAGTAAATTACTGTAAACCAGAGTTCAATATTTGTTAAATGAGTTAATGGTGCTAATGATTGGGATGCTTAAAAATCAAGCTAAGTCAATATTGGTGGCTGAATATGGTTCCCTTTCTTTCCTGTAGGTAAAAATAATTGTTACGATAATCAATGTGGGGCTTGCTCATTTGTTAAAATCAAAAGGGAAACTAAGAAATATCCTAACCAAATGTAAGATGTCTCTCCCCTTCCTCAGAAAAGTAAAGATGTAGAAACCCAGAGAATTGCTAAAACATTTTACTAATGTTAACTTGATTTTCAAATAGTTAGTAAATACAGTTTTTAAAAATCGTAAGTAGTAGTCTAGAAGATGATAGGAACAGAAAACAGAGAAATAAGATTCAAGCACAAGAGAGTGAGAAACTGGCTGGAAATCCAGAGAGGAAGCAAAGAGAGTCAAAGGCAGGAACCTTAAGAAAGACATGGAAGTCCAGGGACCTATCCAGACATGGCCAACATGACCAAGGATGTATCACGGCGGGTCTAGCTCTTCTATTCTTGGACATTGGACCTACATGCAGCCAGGACCAAAGGCTGATGTTTCGCTGCCCCTTTCGCTATCCTCTTTGCTCAGTACCCTGCCTGGACATACTGTCTGCTACAATGTCTCACTTGACTTCTTGAATTAGAAGAAACCCTAGAGACCTAGAGAACCTGGAGTTCACCACTGGGCCTGGTACACGAATCCCCCATCAATATTGTCAACAAGTGCTACATGGCTTCTGTCTGCATGTCTCAAAAGACCATCTTGTAAATAACATTGCAGTTTCTAGAAAGGTTTCCATTATATTAAGCTAAAAATCTCTCATTTTTTTTGAGACGGAGTTTTGCTCTTGTCACCTAGACTGGTGTGCAATGGTGTGATCACGGCTCACTGCAACATCTGACTCCTGGGTTCAAGTGATTCTCCTGCCTCAGCCTCCTGAGTTGCTGGGATTACAGGTGCCAGTCACCATGCTCAGCTAATTATTGTGTTTTTAGTAGATATGGTGTTTCACCAGGTTGGCCAGGCTAGTCTCGAACTGGTGACCTCAGGTGATCTGCCTGCCTTGGCCTCTCACAGTGCTGGGATTACAGGCATGAGCCACTGTACCCAGCCTAGGCTAAAATCTCTTTACCCCCTTACTTTCTAGATACCAGAGCTTTTTCTCCAGCTATACAGCCCCACCAATAAGTCTCAACATCTTTGTTAGAACTCTATCATGCTGATATCCTCTGTTCTTAGAAATTACCTAGCCCCTGGCATATGTCAGGTCCTCAATAAATTACTGGCAGACTGCTTGACTACATATTATCTAAATAATCCTCTTCTATATCATTTAATTCCACTCTCAGAATGATGACTGACATCCAACTGTCCTATGAACCTTGAGTATCTCCCAGTCACCTGCAGAGCCTCTGTGTCACCTACTGCTCTCTGCATTCTAACTGATTCCAGCCAAGCCAGTCCTTCTCTATATCCCAAGGGGTTCTAGGTAAGGATGTAGGGGTGGGAAATATGACTGAAAATGAAGTCAATGTGAGATTATAAAATACATTAAAATTCCACAAAAAAATCTGACCGTATCTCTACAGCCCAGTGATTTTCCATTTGTATGCTGTAGCTTGCAGACGTTTCAATAACTCTTCATTACTATGCTTCTAGTTTCTAAGAAATCTGGGCTTTGTTGTTGTTACAAGTGATTGGAGTTGCAACCATAAAAATAAATGATGAAATTTTCTTTGAAGAGAGAAGTGGCTTCATACTCACCCTTCACTCCTTTGGGGTGTTTTCCTGTAAACTTAATAAACCCCCAAACAAGATAGACCTCTGGATTTTAAAGTACAAGTTTTCTGGCCTTCTTCCCCTTAGAATTGTAAACCTACAAATTAGCTCTGTGCTATCTCCCAAGTGTAGAGCAGACGACAGGGTACATCCATTTATCTCTCAGGGAGATAAGAGAGGTTTCCATTGTTCTTTCTTTGACTGCTGTATAGATTTGTGTAAGATTCTGTCCAGAGTTTATAGTTTCTTGTGTGCCACCTTACATACATGTCAACCTGGTAATGCTTTCTCAAAATTAAACTGTGTTTCCTTTCTTCTTCTGTATTGGAACTGAGGAGTCTTTTGTTGCAGGATTGTTTCATTTACCCAATGCTATAACTGACTGTGTATATTTAGTCAGCACCTAGCTGTGTGGGTTCTGTGACGTTACAAATATCAGGGTACGATGTACTGTGCGTAAGAGGAAAACAGAGTTAAACTTTTTTTCAAGTAGGTTCTCAAAGACATAGCCTCAGGTATATAAAAGAATATTGAAAAGGCAATAAATAGCAGTACTTCTGGAGGGTAACACTCTGAACCATTTTAAGGATATTTAAAAATATTTTAATGCAATCACAATTATTTTACTAGTTATTGCACTGTAATTTCTTCTGACTTGTTTTGCTTAAAACTAATTCCTTCAACTGTGCTGACAACAAAACCAGGTTGAGAATCTATTGCCCTAAGACAGAGCCAGGTCAAAAACGCAACTTCAGGAGGCCACACTCACTGTATTGTCTACATTCAAAAACTCGCCTAGAAGACAACTGCAATCTTACCAATTGAGATCAGGTTCTACATCACTAGCAGATAAGACAAAATGAGGTCGGAGAAGGCAAAAGCTAGTTATTTATTGCAAGTAGTGAGTGGAAGGCAAAACACAGTTATTTATTGCAGGTAGGGAGGGAGTGGCAGTGAAAGGAGAGAACAGATTTCAGGTACTTTGGAGGCCAACGTGAGCAAACCAGGACGTTTGACATAATGAACATGACAAAGAAGAAAGCAGTGATAGATGCTTTTGGAGTTTTGAATCCGAGTGAGGGACAGAAAGAAAATACTGTTTTCCAAATTATGAAATTTTATACGAGAGGTAGATTTGAGCACTGAATAGGTGACTTCGGACATGATCCACCTTAGATGCCATAAGACGTCCCAAAGGAACCTGGATAGTCAATTACGGAGCAGGTCGAGAATTGAGGGGTTTATTTAGAATGCAGCCACATTTAAGGTTACTTTTAAACTTTAAAAGTTGTTGCAGCCACTGGGCCGACTTAACTGAAAGATGTGGCCCAGAGAGAGCCATAGGAGATGTCCCATTTCTGTGGCGGCAATGAAGAGCCATGAATTAGAGCAGGAAGCAGTAGCTGCAGGAGAATTAGGAGGACTAACATCTTCCAGAGTCCAGAGCAGGAAAGAGTTTCAGAACAACAGTGTCGAATGCAATGGAGTGAAAATGAAGACTGATTTTAAAAAGGTTCATTTTCATTTCTAAATGTGTCCTGTTACTTCTCTTTTTGGATCTTAATTTTTCTAATTGCCTCTTTTCAGAGCTTTTCTAATTCTGGTACACATCTTTTTTTTCATAGCTTCTTATTTTAGCTATTTTTTTTTTAAAATATATATTAGGTTTTAGTTTTCACTTGTTTTGGGATCAAGTTTATGGCATAATTTCTTTGTATCATTCTGTTTTCATTCTACTTATCTTAGAAGAACTTATATAATAACTTTGTAGGAGAGTTGACCAAAATCTATTTTTACCCCCTCTTCCTCTCCTCTCTTCGTCCTCCTCCTCATCTTTTGCCTCCTTTCTTCTTTGAAGTTTCTTTGTACTTTAGGAAGAAGGAAGGGTCAGAATAGTTTTCTAGCATTATGGCTCTAGGGCTCCCTCTCCTGTCATTTTTGCAAAATAATAAATGACAAAATAATTTTAAAATCCCCACTCACTGTGGTAATGCTGCTTTTGTTCCTCCTTTTCTTTCTTCCTGTCTCTCTCTACCACTTTATTTCCTTTGCTTCTGTTGTAGCTATTTGATAAATTTTGATTTTCTCCCAACAATTGCATATTGGTGTGGGGCTTTGCCTCGGAGGGGCATTACATTTGATTAGTTCTGAGAGTGCATAAGGTTCAGGGGGCTGCAGCATTTTCAGACTTTGCTGCAGAGTCCTCGTTCTCTCCCATGAAACATTTTGGTTGCTGCTCTATGGTGGACTTGACAGGCTTCCAATAGGATCTGACTGACAATCTGTGGTACTACTGAGCTTTGAGACTCTTACTTTAGTATTACATTCATGAAGATTTTGCAATATACTCTGTAATCTATTTGTGTTTGTTTTAATGATAGAATAATGTTTTCAGTGCCTTATTACTGTGTAAAATTGACACCTCAGGAGAATGCACCATATTCATGATCTCACATGAGCCTAAAAGTACATCTACAACACAGTTTGATAAACTCATAAGTCTGTCTTAGACATTTTATTATGATTGTGAGGACATTGTACAGATTTCAGTAGGCAGTATTATTTGCCTTGCCTTTGAGAATATATAAAAGTAAATATGAATCTATTAGTAAAGGAGAGGGATGAGACTGCAGAGAGGAATACAGTTAAAGGAAAGTCCTTCTTTTAGAATTGTTGAACAAAATTATAGGAGGCCTTTGTTTCTCACTGAACTTCTGCACTAGGCCCTAAAAGACCAGACCAAACCAAAATGGAATCATTCATACTAAATGCCACATAATTAAAATGAAAATTTAAGAAAGCAGATAGATCCCCAGACAAAGCAATCGTTCCTGAAAACAAGAGATTCCAGTTTACTTCAGTTAGCCTAATAAGGAAGTCTCTTCTGCTTTAACCCTTTAAAAAAAAGTAACCTGAAATTAACCTGATGTTTACTAGATTTTTTTTCTATATTTCTATTTCCTACTTCTCACCTTTCAAAACCCAGTATTTTGCCATTGCCCAGAAGAAAACTCATTCAATTTTGTAGAATGAAGGCTGCCCTGTTAATGTATCTCCTATAAAAGCCAATTAGATCTATAACAAAATTTGTTGTAATGTTGTCTTTTGACAGATCCAAGAAACATCAACATTTTTTTAAAGCGCAGGGAAGAATCAGGAGAGATGAGACTGAAAGATAACCCTTGAATACAAAATATAATGTTAAGGAATAAAATCCAAATGAATAAAAGTTTTTTTAAATAAAGAAATTAGCCCTGTAACACATATCCCATCATGAATCTGCACACATACACAAGAACACCTGATCTTGATGGATATGTTTCATACCTTGGGTGCGGTAACAGTATCACAAGTGTCCAAACTCATTAAGATTGTATACATTAAATGTGTAACTTTTTAAAAAATATCATTATACTTCTATTTTACCAATAAGGCTTTTATATAAAAAAGAATGCTTTCTTTTTTGTGATATCAAAGTACCATCAACCATTTATTTGAAGATCTCTAGTAATGGAAGTCAATTATTCCAGACAGGACATAGGACTCACTTAACATAGAGATTTTCATTTTACTTCTCTATTTTTATACGTGAGTTTTATATATACCCTCTTTCTCAGTGCCACCATAGAGAAGAAATTAATTTCTGTCCACACGATGATTTGTCTGAAGAAATGTGAACTTTTGATGGGAGAGAGGTTAGAGCTTAGTTTCCCTTTGGCACCAATATTACATTTGGGTGAGTGGCCACTATTTCCTATGTGAGGCATTCCTCCATTAGAGGATGTAAAGGCTGGTGGAGAAAGAGAGTTAGAGTATAGATCGATGGTAGCTGATGGTAAACACTCTTCAATGTGTTTAAAACTCATGTCTAAGCCCAAGATGAATTTTGTGACAACTGGAAGTCTAAGCTTGAGGGCAACTTGGTTAGTTCCACCCAAGACCTGTTTGAGCTGCAGCCAAGCCCAGCTCTTAGGTACACAGCAGCATGGCGGTGCCTACACTTAATATTCTTTCTTCTGCTTATTAAGCATTGTGTTCAGACACAAAAAGCGTAAGCCTTTAGGGAGTAAACAGTGCAAACAAATGAGCAGATTAGGCTTTTATTAAACTGAAAGTCCCAAAATTACACAGCTTGGCTGTAAAAGTACCAATTTATAGTAACTAATTAGAGAACATTTCAGGCCAACGAATAAATTTTGGTTATATAAAAATTCAACCAAATCAGTTAAAACCAAAACCTTAAAAAAATATAAAGATTGCATATCATACCAGACATGGAGGATATTAGTTCCCTATTCTGATAATAAAACTGATTCCGAAAGGTGATTTGTGGGAGAGAGAGGAGATTTAATTATGGATTTGTGAAGTTTGTTTTTTTTTCCACTAAAAAAAAAATGGATGCCATTCTGAATGAGATGGCACATTTATTATTTGAGGCACCTTCCTAGGCTCCAAACATAGAACAATGAGACACAAAAGAGAAAAATAGAAAACTAAAGAGATAATTGGGCTAAAATCAAGAAAATAAGTACATAGAATAGAATAGAAATATAAAGTGTTGTTCACAGCTGAAACAATAGTCCAGGAAGTTTGAGGGAATCAAGAAAGACAGTGGTAGCTAAGAGTTATGCTATTATAGATAAAAAATAAATGAAAGAGAATTTGGTAGACCATATTATATTTTAATATAAAATAATGACCCTGTAGTGGGGCAGAATTACTCTATTGTGCTACTAATGTTAGGCTTGGCCTCATGACTTGTTCAAGCTAATGGAATGTGAGTAAAAATGATATGATGCCTTGCAGAAGATGCTTTAGAGTCCATTAAGCGGTTTTCCCATACGCTTTTGATCCAGAAAGAGACAATCTCATCTACCTCAGCCACAGAATAAAGATGATGATGAGACATACCCACAGAACCCACAGAAGACATTAAGTATGAGTGAGAAATGAAACTTTGTTGTTGTTTTTTAATGCCACAGAGATGTTAGGATTATATGTTATTGCAACAGAACCTTATTCTTAGTAACACCTGGATCTGAGAAGGCTGAAGTTTTAAGTCTCCGTCCCAGGACAAATAAGGGGGTAAAGGGATGTCACTGAACATTTTTCAGATTTCTAGCACCCTGGGTAGCTGCAGGCCTAAGGGGACAACAGCCAGAGACTTAAAATGAGACACTAAATAAGATGCTTCCTGACTGGGTGACCAGATCTACCCTGTCTCTAATACTCTCAGCACAGATATACCCACTTACATTGTAATGATTCATTATGGAATGTGAGACAAAAACAGAAGGGAAAAAAAAGTAAGCATAAACAGAAAGGAAAAGCAAAGTGAAACACAACAAACTCCCACTCGAAAATGAACCAGCAAATCCAAATTCCAAATTTCACTGTGAAATGTAATGCTAAAATGACAACCATCACAAACAATACAGAGAAGAAGAACTGACTCCAGAGGGAATGATAAATATTTTTAAAGTTATAGAAGAATGTTTCAGGAGAGAAATTAAAAAAAAACAAACTTCATTTTCCAAAACCAAAATAAAAAACCCAAGAGATTGTTAAAAAAGAAAGAAAGAAAGAAAGAAAGAAAAGCTCCCCAGTTTATAGATAGAATTTTTAAAAAAACTCTATTAAATATAAACAAATTTAAATCACAAAAATAGCAAAAGCTAGTCACAATATAAAGAGGTATGTAAACTGAAGACAATATTTAAAATTTAACTCAGAATGCAATAGCAAGACCAAGACAAAAAACATTAAAATAGCACCTAACAGAGATGAAAAATAGGTTAAAAGCTCCAACATTAAACAAAATAAGTCTCAAAGTCTTGAATAAAAGGAATAGCAAAGAAGTAATAATTGAAGCTATAACTGGTGAAAATTTTTAGATTTAAAGATACAAATTAAAATTCTCTTTGAGTACCCAGCAGGATAATGAAAGATAAATTCAAATAAATATATGTTATACTGAAATGCCAAGGCGTTTAAGACCAATCAATGAAGAAAACTACTTTCAGATGATAAAGTGCCTCCAAATATCTGTCTCTCCATATAATCTATGAAAGATAGGTAAAATTTGTAAAAAACCAACTTTTTTTAGAATTCTAGAAATAAACCAAGGCCTACAACAATCTAAGGAGGGTTTATAGAAGAAAACAAGGCAGAACCTTGGTAAAAACAATAATAACAACAACAAAACCAGCAAGTTTTGTATCATTTTAAGCTCTATTTCCAGCCCCCTTTCCCCAGCTCTGTGTGAACTTTAAAAACTAACAACCTAGCAACCATAAAAGCAGTAAAAACTGGAAGTCCATTAAACACTGGTAGAGGTAGAAAGAGATTGGAGATCCTCAGAAGTTCCAAAATGAAGAATTGTCAGTAGTTTTTAAAGTTTATCTGACCTGACTTAAAGCTCATTAAGGTAGGAAAGCCCTATCATGAGACAGTTTGTTGAAGCAATTAGCAGCAATTGTTTAACATGGCTGATGCTGAGGGAGCACAGAAAGTTGGGGATGAACAAGAAAACTGTCAAAAAGCTTAAAAAGAAAATATGGGGATTAATATTTCATAGTGGGCTTTGAAAATCTCTATCTATGCCCAGGGATTCACAATGTTATACACATGAATAGAGTTATGCACAAGGGTAGGAAAGATCTCAGGAGGCCCTACTCCCTCACCTCTGTCTCATGTTGCATCCTGAAAAAGCAAGAAGTAAATGCAATTACAGAGATGTAAACTGCTGGATCACTGAAGGCTTACTCCAATACAAATGTAAATATTTGGCAAAGGAAAGGAAATCTACTGAATAAATATGTTTAGAGCAATTTCTGCAGAAATCAGTGGACCACTAAGTTAATGGAAAAGAGACATCAGTGGCTGTACATGATAAAGAATACACACTTTACAGAATTATCCCAGGAAGGTTACCAAAAATAATAAAAAAAAAAAACAGCAATAAACATCAATAATCACATAAGACCTTTGGCAAGTGGAGGTGAATCTAATTTTCAGAGTTGTCACATTATATTATTTACAACGTTCAGCTTTCAATAAATATTATGGGATATACAAAGAAACATAAAAGTAAACCCACTTGGGAGGCAGAAAGGGGAGAAGGACAGCACAGCAATAAATTAAAGTCCCTCCAAGAATGCCCACAGATATATTGATGTTAATAAAAAAACTACTTTAAGTAAACTAAACATACTTTAATACATGATAATATGTTCAACAAACAACAGGACTTCATATCTAAATAATTAAATAAAATATGGGAATAATACCTTAAACAGAGACTATTAATAATTATGTAGAAATTATTTTTAAAAGAAGTAAATAGAAAATGTGGCATTGAAATGGGCAATAACTGAAATAAATTCACTAGTGGCATCCAAGAATAGACTTAAGCAGGCAAAAGAAAAAAAAAACAGTAAACTTGATAATAGCTAAATTGAGATTTTATGGTTTGAGGAACAGAAACAAAAAAAAAAAAACAGATAAATAAACGCGCTAAAAACTCTCAATAAATGAGGTATCAGTGGAATGTATCTCAAAGTAATAGATGCTATTCATGACAAACCCAAAGCCAATATCATACTGAACGGCCAAAAACTGGAAGCATTCCCTTTGAAAACTGGCCTAGACAAGGATGCCTTCTCTCACCACTCCTATTCAATATAGTATTGGAAGTTCTAGCCAAAGCAATCAGGCAAGAAAAAGAAATAAAGAGTAGTCAATGAGGAAAAGAGGAAGTTAACTTGTCTTTATTTGCAGATGACATGCTTATATATTTAGAAGACTCTATCATCTCAGCCCAAGATCTCCTTAAGCTGATAAGCAACTTCAGCAAAGTCTCAGGATACAAAATCAATGTGCAGAAATCACAAGCATTTCTATACACCAATAACAGACAAACAGAGAGCCAAATCATGAGCAAACTCCCATTCACAATTGCTACAAAGAGAATAAAATACCTAGGAATACAACTAACAAAGGATGTGAAGGACCTCTTCAAGGAGAACTACAAACCACTGCTCAAGTAAATAAGAGAGGACACAAACAGATGGAAAAAGATTCCATGCTCATGGTTAGGAAGAATCAATATCATGAAAATGGCCATACTGCACAAAGCAATTTATAGATTCAGTGCTATCCCCATCAAGCTACCATTGACCTTCTTCACAGAACTAGAAAAAAAAAACCACTTTAAACTTCATATGGAACCAAAAGAGAGCCCACATAGCCAAGACAATCCTAAGCAAAAAGAAAAAAGGTGGAGGCATCACCCTACCTGACTTCAAACTATACCTCAAGTCTGCAGTAATCAAAACAGCACGGTACTGGTACCAAAACAGAGATATAGACCAATGGAACAGAACAGAGGCCTCGGAGGCAACGCCACACATCTACAACCATCTGATCTTTGACAAACCTCACAAAAACAAGCAATGGGGAAAGGAGTCCCTGTTTAATAAATGGTGTTGGGAAAACTGGCTATCCATATGCAGAAAGCAGAAACTGGACCCCTTCCTGACACCTTACACTAAACTTAACTCCAGATGGATTAAAGACATAAACATAAGACCTAACACCATAAAAATCCTAGAAGAAAACCTAGGCAAAACCATTCAGGACATAGGCGTAGGCAAGGACTTCATGACCAAAACACCAAAAGCATTGGCAACAAAAGCCAAAATAGACAAATGGGACCTAATCAAACTCCACAGCTTCTGCACAGCAAAAGAAACAGTCATTAGAGTGAATCTGCAACCAACAGAATGGGAAAAATTTTTTGCCATGTACCCATCTGACAAAGGGCTGATATCCAGAATCTACAAAGAACTAAAACAGATTTACAAAAAACAAAACAAAACAAAACAAAAAAAACAAGCCCATTCAAAAGTGGGCAAAGGACGTGAACACACACTTTACAAAAGAAGACATACATGAAGCCAACAAACATATGAAAAAATGCTCATCATCACTGGTCATTAGAGAAATGCAAATCAAAACTACATTGAGATACCACCTCACACCAGTTAGAATGGTAATCATTAAAAAATCTGGAGACAACAGATGCTGGAGAGGATGTGGAGAAATAGGAACACTTTTACACTGTTGGTGGAAGTGTAAATTAGTTCAAACATTGTGGAAGACAGTGTGGCGATTCCTCAAGGACCTAGAAATAGAAATTCCATTTGACCCAGCAATCCCATTACTGGGTATATATCCAAAGGATTATAAATCGTTCTGTTATAAGGACACATGCACACGAATGTTCAGTGCAGCACTGTTTACAATAGCAAAGACCTGGAACCAACCCAAATGCCCACTGATGATAGACTGGACAGGGAAACTGTGGCACATATACACCACGGAATACTATGCAGCCATCAAAAACAATGAGCTTGTGTCCTTTGTAGGGACATGGATGAACCTGGAAACCATCATTCTCAGCAAACTGACACAAGAACAGAAAATCAAACACCGCATGTTCTCACTCATAGGTGGGTGTTGAACAATGAGAACACATGGACACAGGGAGGGGGAGCATCACACACTGGGGTCTGTCGGGGGAAATAGGGGAGGGACAGTGGGGGGTGGGGGGGAGTTGAGGAGAGATAGCATGGGGAGAAATGCCAGATATAGGTGATGGGGAGGAAGGCACCACATCACACTGCAATGTGTGTACATATGCAACAATCTTGCATGTTCTTCAAATGTACCCCAAAACCTGAAATGCAATAAAAAAAATTAACTCCAGATGGATTAAAGATTTAAACATAAGACATATAGCATCATTAAAACCCTAGAAGAAAATCTAGTCAAAACCATTCAGGACATAGGCATAGGCAAAGACTTCATGACTAAAACACCAAAAGCAAAGGCAACAAAAGCCAAAATAGACAAATGGAATCTAATTAAACTTGAGTTTCTGCACAGCAAAAGAAACAATCATTAGAGTGAACCGGCAACCAACAGAATGAGAAAAAATTTTTGCAATCTACCCATCTGTCAAAGGGCTAATATCCAGAATCTCCAAAGAACTAAAGCAGAGCTACAAGAAAAAAACAAACCCGTTCAAAAGTGGGCAAAGGATATGAACAGACACTTTACAGAAGAAGACATTTATGAGGCCAAGAAACATATTTAAAAATGCTCATCATCACTGGTCATTAGAGAAATGCAAATCAAAACCACATTGAGAGACCATTTCAAACCAGTGAGAATGGCGATCATTAAAAAACCTGGAGACAATAGATGCTGGAGAGGATGTGGAGAAATAGGAACACTTTTACACTGTTGGTGGGAGTGTAAATTAGTTCAACCATTGTGGAAGACAGTGTGGCGATTCCTCAAGGATCTAGAAATAGAAATCCCATTTGACCCAGCAATCTTATTATGGGGTATATACCCAAAGGATTATAAATCCTTCTATTATAAAGACACATGCACATGTATGTTCATTGTGGCACTGTTTACAATAGCAAAGACCTGGAACTAACCCAAATGCCCATCAATGATAGACTAGACAAGGAAAATGTGGCACATATACACCATGGAATACTATACAGCCATAAAAAAGATTAGTTCATGTCCTTTGTAGGGACATGGATGAATCTGGAAACCATCATTCTCAATAAACTGACTCAAGAACAGAAAACCAAACACCACATGTTCTCACTCATAGGTGGGTGTTGAACAATGAGAGCACATGGGCACCAGGAGCAGAACAGCACACACTGGGGTCTGTTGGGGGCTGGGGGGGCTAGGGGAGGGACAGTGGGTGGTGGGGATATTGGGGAGGGATAACACTGGCAGAAATGCCTGATGTAGGTGACGGAGGGATGGAGGCAGCAAACCACCATGGCTTGTGTGCACCAATGTAACAATCCTGCAAGATCTATAAATGTACCCTAGAACTTAAAGTAAAAAAAAAAAAAAAAAAAGGAACAAAACCTCAAAAAAACTATGGGGTACTATCAATCACATTGATATGTACAAAATGGAAGTCCTAAAAAGACAAGAGAGAGAAAATAAGACAAAAAGAATACTTGAAGAAATGATAGCTGAAAACTCCCAAATTTGTTTAAAAATACTAATTCATACATCCAAGAAGCTCAATGACCTCCAAGTAAGGTAAACTAAAAGACAGACTAAATTAGACCCATCATAATCAAACTGTCAAAACACAAATACAAAGAGAGAATTGTAAAATCATTTTTAAAAAGGAGTCATCACATACAAGATTTCCAATAAAATTAGTAGCAGGCTTCTAATCAGATACCATAGAAGTCAGACTATGGTGGGATGACATATTCAAACTGCTGAAGGGAAAAAACCGATACTGAAACTATCCTTCGAAACTAAAGAAGTAAAGGTATGTATATAAGAGAAATAGAATATTAATTTATACCAGACCTGCCCTATGAGAAATACCAAAGGGTGTCCTTCAGGCTAAAATGAAGATTATTTTTTTCCTTCTTCTTTTTCTTTCTTTTTTTTTTTTTTTTTTGAGACAGAGTCTCACTCTGTTGCCCAGGCTGGAGTGCAGTGGCACCATCTTGGCTCACTGCAACCTCCTCCTCCCAGGTTTAAGCAATTCTCCTACCCCAGCCTCCTGAGTAGCTGGGACTATAGGCATGCACCACCACTCCAGCCAATTTCTGTATTTTTAGTAGAGATGGGGTTTCACTATGTTAGCCAGGCTGTTCTTGAACTCCTGACCTCAGGCGATCTGCCTGCCTTGACCTCCCAAAGTGCTGGGATTACAGGCGTGAGCCACAGCTCCAGTAGTTTCTTGCCTTTATGTGATTCTATTTACTTGTATATTATCTTAAAATACAGCATAAGACATAAATACAACAGAAGATCAACCAAAACCTTCGCTCCTGCTGAATAATTTGAGTTGCTCTACTTCTCAAACAAGTAAACACCAATAATAATGCTAGATTCTCTAATTTCAACCTAAATGAAAACAACAACACAACAAAAAAATCAAATATATAAAGTACAATTGCTTTTAATTGAGCAACTTTCAAAATTTCTCTCATAGGGCATATTCTTAAAACCTATAAAGGAATTAAAAACTCTATTCTTTTTAACTTGATGAGTTACTCTGTGCTTGTATGGCATAAGAAGGCCAGTTGCCTGCAACCTAGGTCTGTTATGTCTGCAGTAGTCTTTATAAGTAAATGGAGACATAGCCAAATGGTTCTCCCCAGCATAGTAGCCTGCACAAATTGGGCTCAGAATTGAAAACAACCAGTGATGTGGATGGGTCTTGACATTTGTATTTGAGTTTTGACATTCAGATTTATTGACACTCATTCTTCATTCCTACACACTGAAAAAAGAGCAGTAACAAACAAGGCCAGACAATGTCACGTGGACTCCAGGGATCTGCAAAATACCAATTTGTTAAGCTTGCAGAAGCAGCCTTGGCAGGGATTTGAAGGCACAGGTGGATAACGCCCGTGGGGGACAGGGGGATCTGTTCTGTTTCATTGTAACAGGTGGTATATCTCTTAAACTTGCCTCTCTCGATGAAATAACTTTCTACTGCCCGAAATGTCTTCTTGAAATGTCTAAGACCTGGAAAATTCCTAATCCGTTTTCAAGGTTCAGCTCCTGCAAAGACTCCTCCTTGTTTACCTAAACATTATAATTGTTCCCTTCTTCATGTACTCATATGATTGCCTAGAATTTTTTAAAGTGGATCACTCAAGAAGCTCTTTGTTAGGTAATAAGAATCAAGTTGTGAATAAGACACAATTCTTTCCTTTTAAGTTAGAGGAAGACACACCTAATACCAGGCCACTGCAGTGGGTTATAATAAATGTGATGGTGAAAGAAGTAAAGGAGGCTGAAAAATCAGTAGGGGCACTACCTAGTTTTGAGTGTAAGAGAGAGTTGCAGAGCCAGTATTGAAATGAAAGCAGAAGCATAAGAAACAATATAAGACATAGGTGTGTGTGCGTGTGTGTGTGTGTGTGTGTGTATGTGTGTGTGTCTAGATGGAAAATGGCTGCATGTCTTAGGCTGTTTTGTGCTGATATAACAGAAAATTTGAGACTGGGTAATAAAGAACAAAGATTTATTTATTACAGTTCTGGTGGCTGTAAAGTCTAAGGCCAAGGGCCCACATACAGTTAGAGTCTTCTTGTTGCAGCACTCCCATAGTGGAAGGTGGAAGGGCAAGATAGCATAAACACGAGAGACATAAACGTGATAAACGGGAAGGGAGCCTGTTTATCAGAAACCCATTCCCATGACAATTAACCCACTCCTGCAATGATGGCATTAACCTACTCATGAAAACAGAGCCCTTATGACCTAACCACGTTTTAAAGGTCCCCTTTCTCAACACCTTTGCATTTAGGGACACATTCAAACAATAGCAAGCTGCCCCCTGGCTTGTAAAATATATGGCATTCTCACATGCAAAATAAATTCTTTTTTATCTCACCCTAGTCTTCACTGGTTCCAGCATCATCAACTCCAAAGTTCAAAATCCAGAGTCTCATTTAAATCAGATATGGGTGATACTCAAGGCATGATTTATCTTGAGGGCAAATTCCCCTCCATCTGTGAGCCTATGAAATCAAAAAAGTTACATGCTTCCAAAACACAATGGTGGGGCAGGAATTGGATATATATTCCCATTTCAAAAGAGAGAGAGGCAAGAAAAGAGAAGTGACAGGTCCTCAGTCAGCACTAAAACCAACAACAGAAAAAAATACATTATGTCTTGAAATTAGACAATAATCTGCGTTGAGCCCTTATCTCACACCTCGGCACAACAGGAAGGCACTGGGCCCCCACATCCTCATGAAGCCCTGTCTCTAGGGCTTTGTTAAGCTCAGTTCACCCAGCAATACTAATGGGTTAGAGTCTTACGCCTGCAGCTCTTCCATGCTGCAGTTGAACACTGGTTGTTCCACAGTTCTGGGGTCTCAGGATCTGCTTCACTCCCATGATTCCACTAAACATTATGAAAGTAAGGACTTTATGTGGTGGCCTCACTCCTATGGCTCTGCTGGACATTTCCTTAGTGGAGGATCTTTGTAGTGGCTCCACCCCTGTGACAGGTCTCTGCCTTGGCCCACAGGCTGTTTGCAACATCCCTCTAAATTTAGGAGTAGATTGCCATGGCCCTGCAGCTCTTGCATTCTGCACACCTGAAATACCTTAGGGATCATTCTCCCAATGTCTTGACAAACACAACATTGCATTTTCTATCCCTATAATCTCTTTAGCAAACACCTTGGTCACACTATTAATATTTCTCTCTCAAACATGCTTTACTTGGCTAGGCTCTGAGAGTTTTCTATATCTTTTCATTCTATTTCCTTTTTAATTACAAATTCCATCGTTAATCATTTCTCTCTTCTCTCATTTCACTATAAGGAACCAAAGAAGTCATGCAGCCCTGTAAATACTTTGCTGCTTAAATATTCCTTCTGACAATTGTCCTAGTTCATCCCTCTAAAATTTGCCTTCCACAAAGTCTTAGGACACAGACATAATTCCGCCACATTCTTTGCAACTTTATAAAATGATTGGTTTGTCCTCCACTTTTCAATACCCTATTCTTAATTTACAACTAAGACCTTGTCAGAGTAGCCTTTAACTGTTTAAATTTCTACCAATATTCTGATCTCAACCACTTAAGTAACTCCTGAGAAAATGTAGGCTCTCACTACAGCTCTTGTCTTTTTCTAAGCTCTCACCAGAATTGCCCTTAGCACTCCATTTATGGTGACCTAGACTTTTCTAACTGGCTCATTCAAATTTTTCTAGCCTGTACCCATTATCAAACTCCAAAGCCGCTTCCACATTTTCAGGTATTTGTTATAACAACAGTCTTGCTACTCAGTATAAATTGTTTGTCTTAGTTTGTCTTTTGCTTAAGTAACAGAATACCTGAGTCTAGGTAATTTATAAAGAATAAAGATTTATTTCTTATAGTTCTATTGACTGGAAATTCGAAGGCCAAGGGACCTACATCTGGTGAGGCCCTCTTGCTACAGCATCCCACAGCAGAAGGTCAAAGGGTAAGACAGCACATGCAGGAAAAAGAGGAACAAGGGAAGGGGCTGAACTTACCCTTTTATTAGGATCCCAATCCTGCGAGAACTAACGTATCCCTTGATAACAGCAATAATCTATTTGTGAGGGCAGAGCCTTCATGACCTAATCATCTCTTTAAAATCCCACCCCTCAACACTGTTGCATTAGGCATTAAGTTCCAAACACATGAATTTTGGGGATACATTCAAATCACAGTACTGGAGGAGAATGGAATAGGGTGTTTCAAGCAAAGAGAGTAGCATGGCCATAGTCTTCAATGTAGAAAAAGCATGATGCATCTAAAAATCTGAAAGCAACTCTCAATGGTTTTGTGGGAGCACAAAAAGATACATTGGAAGAGTGGAAAGTAGCAAAGCAAACAGGTAAAGATGAGGGCAGTACTTGTAAACCACTGTAATTACATTTCCAGGGTATTTTTTTTTGTCCTGATGGATCCATTTCCTTTTTCTTTAAATACCTGTAACTGATTTTTTACTTCCTTATAGCCCATGTGCTTCAGTAAATATTGACTACCACACATGCCTCAGGAAACAGGAGTACAAAGATGCCTTCCCTGACTCCACCACATACTTAGAATTCAAATATGGAGAAAGTTATCTCATTAGAATTAAATCCATGACGTTAAGCCTTCTTGCTTGGCATGTAAGGGTGTATTGCATTAGGGTCTAAATACACTTTCTTGCTTTGAGATATGAACTTGAATAAGCTGACCCGAAGGAAAAAGAAGTGGCAAATATTTTATAAACACTATGAGAGACCCAATCAGAAAAAGACTAGTGATGGATTATGGTCATATGGTTTAAGTCTGGAATGAGACCTCCCTTGAAGACCCTAAACTTATAGATATAAGCTAAGATAAGGTTTTATCATTATTTGCATTGTGGTTTCTGTTACATGTAGCACAGGGTCCTAATTGATAAGGTCAGATTAAGAAGTATTAATTTTACTTGACAATGATGGGAATTAACTGAATAAATGAGAGAGTAACAGGAACGTGAGCTACACAAAGAAAGAGCCTTGACATGCAGTCTGGATGAGATGGCATAGACTCATCATTCCTTTTTCTTCTCCTCTATGTACAATTATAAACTTTAAAGATAACACAACAGGCAACCACAGGAGGACTGAGACACAGAATGAGGCAGGTAGACTGGTTAAGGATTGCAGGATTGAAGGAACAATGTCTGTACCTCAACATCTCCCAGTTCTTTCCCCAACTCCCACATCAGCACAAAGATATCCCATACTGACATCTTATAATTCCCAAATCAATATGGAAAAGCAGCTTAGGTAGGACACTTCCTCCCTTTATTGAAATTGAACCTGCTGACAAGAGGCCAAGGGAAGTGCCTGGCAATGAAAGTTCCCCAACCTTTACAACTCACACAAGACACTGAGCAACCCCAGGATGCCTAAATGCTGGGGCAGGAATCAGGCAAGAGACCACAGACAAGGGACCAGGAAAAGTGCTCTTCCAGAGCCTAGCTAATAAGGATGCCCTGCCTGGGAAAGCACTGTTGGTTCTCACTGGTGGCACCAAGGAGGATTAGCAAAAGACCTAATAGTATTAGGTGACCTAAGCAGATAAAAATAGTATCTCAAAATTAAATTGTCATATTAAAACTATAGACAAGAAAATTAGATAAGTATTTACATGGTTGGCCTAAACAGAGTAACTGCCTGTCGAAATAAAAGACTGAACCAGAGTCTCCCAACATACCAGCCAAAATGTGCAAGACATAATAAAACTACACTTGTCATAGCAAGAGCCAGGAAATCACAACTTGATTAACAACAACAACAACAAAAATTGAAAGAAAAAAAAAAAGACACAATGCTGAGATGACAGAATGTTAGAATTATTTGTAACAAAAGTTCTTCAACAAGTAACTACAAATATCCTCAAAAAAATTAAAAATAGAAAATTTCACTAAATAAATAGAAAATGTGAAAATGTAAATTAAAAATTTGGAAGTGAAATATACAACAATCATAATAAAACTCCCTGCAGAAACTTAGCAGAATAAATATGTCATAAGGAGTTAGCAAACTTGAAAATAGAACAATAGGAAGATAGAGTTTTTGAGACATCATCAAGATGTCTCACTAGGGGATGCCTAACTCTCATTCCTCTCCACCAAAAAGATGACCAAAACAACAAATAAATAACTGCATTTAGGCCAGGGCAAGTAAAGGAAAGCACTGAAGTACAGCAGGGCAATGAAGAGACCCTGTGCATCACAGAAACTCAGAAGAGCTGCATAGAGATCAGAAGAGAACACCCTGACTTTGCCACTCATGCCCCCAACTGAAACCAGCTCAGAAACAAGAAGTATTTCTCCCATTATGGAAATGGGAAGGAGGAGACCCCTAGCAACCTTCATAGCCACTATGAATACCTGTAATCTTTGTGACTAAAAATCCTGCAGTGTTCACAGAATCTGAGCCTAGCTTCGTGTGTTGCCTGGAGTTCACACAGCTGCACTTCTCTAAAAGATCTCACTCACATTGCACCCCAACCCCTATGGTCCAAGCTGCTACTGTGCAGCACAATCTTGAAACCAGAGCTCTTGATAGAGTATGCCCTGCTCCAGAAGCAAGTAGCCACTGCATCCTTTCATCCCCAAGACTCTACCATCATTGTACCACATTCTCACACAGGGAAAAGCACCAGATCCCAGTTAAACTGCTGCAGCTCCTTGTCATTGGGAAACATACTGGCTAGGAGAGAATCCCTCTGCGGCATCCCAGTCACTGCTGAGCTCCACCCCTAGCTACTCAGAGCCTAGGCTCAGGAGGGAGCTAATCCCCCAGCAACTGAACCAACCAGCTGCCCCACTCCTCAGGAATTCAGCCCTTGACCCCAAGAGCAGTATACCCCATACAGCAGTGTAACCCTGGGGCCTGAGCCCATGTGGTGCCCTGCCACCCAAGGACCAGAAACTCCTTCCAGCCAAGAAGTTACACTTGAGCCAGAAAAGCAGCCACAGCCCCTCAGTACCTAAATCAACTGTTATGACCAAAATCTCATCTTGAATTATAATCCCCATGTGTCAAGGGTAGGGCAAGGTGAAGATAATTGGATCATGGAGGTGGTTTTCCCCATGCTGTTCTCATAACAATGAGTGAATCTCATGAAATCTGATGGTTTTGTAGGCTTCTGGCATTTTCCCTGCTTGCATTCACTCCGTCCTGCCATGCTGTGAAGAAGGTATCTGGTTCTCCTTTGCCTTCTGCCATGATTGTTAGTTTCCTGAGGCCTCCTCAGCAATGTGGAACTGTAAGTCAGTTAAATCTCTTTCCCTTATAAATTACCCAGTCCTAGGTATTTCTTCATAGCAGTGTGAGAACAGACTAATACACCAACCCAGTGTCCTGTCCTTCAGGAATTGGAGCTTTAGTCCAGAGGATCAGTCACAATTCCATCATCCAAGCCCATGCAGCACTCAGTCCCTAAGAATCACTTGCTCCCATCCAGCAGAGAAACTGTGCCCAAGCTAGAAGAACAGCTATACTTCCTTAGTGCCTGCAGCAATCTAATGCTTGGGCCTCAGCCTAGCAGAGCAGCTATGTTTCCTGGAATGTGAGCTAATCGGCACCCATTCCTCCAGGGAAATAGAGCCTTGGCTGAGCTTGGTTGCCTTGCCCTCTGGGCTGAAGAGCCTCGCACTTTACTTTCCTGAATCTGTACATGCACTTTGGAATCTGAACTGCTGAGGCACCTCACCTCCATGGGGGAATGAAGACACCTTTGTATGCACCCCTACTCCCTAGAGTCCAAAGTATAGCTGTGCCCCATCATTCCTGGGTTCTTGCTGCTGATGCATCCAATATTGAAGAGCTATGGCCATGGCTATGTCCCACCACTTCAGGGTCCAGAGTCACCACTACACAGTACCCTCTCTCTCAGTGTTCAAATTGTCTCTGTGCTCCACTGGTTTCAGGATCCAAATTGCAGCTGGACTTGATCCATAAGTCCTAAGCCTCTAGAACACCACTTCTTCCCAAGAACTATGTCAGTGCTACATCTTGAACCCCAGGACAGAGTCACAACTGTCTCCCTGCTCTCTTGGTCTCAAGCTACTGAGGAGTGCCTGAGAGTCACAGCCCTGAGTTTGGTGGGGATGGCTGCATCCACCTGCACCTCAGTGAATGAGCCTACATCAATGTCACAGGTGCTACAGTAGTGAAACAAGACACAGAGCTCAGGACCCCAGCTCTATAGCTACTCTGAGTACCTGTACCTTCTACCACAGCACCACTGCAGCTGCCTGTGTGACATGTCAAACCAGACAACAAAAAGGATCCCCTCAGCTGAGTCTCTCAACTGTGTGGAAAACATAAACAGGAACACCCCTAAAGCCCTTATCAGCAAGAACCATACAACTTACCCTGCCACTACTGCTGCCACAAACTCCTACAGTGTAGACCACTGAGGCACCTGCAGTCATCAATGATGTTGACCACAACTGAAGAAGATACACAAAGACTACACCACTGCACTCACACAGAACCAGAGGCAATGCACCGTGTCTAATTGACACCCTAAGACCCATCTGCAAATGAAAATCTTTCCCTACAAAAAACACTCCATAAAATTAGAAGTAGTTATTGTTCTTCCAGATGCACAAAAATCAACACAGGGACACAAGAAACATGAAAAAGCAAGGAAACATGACACCACCAAAGAAACACAGGTCTTCAGTAATGAATCCCAAATAAATGAAATGAAAATTACAAATTGCCTGAAGATTACTCCATAATAATATAAAGGGAATTCATGACATACAATAGAATACAGATAGAAAATTCAGTAAAATCAAGAAAATAATTCATAATCTGATTGTGAAATTTAAGAAAGAGATAAATATAAGAAATACTAGAGCTAAAGAAGTTAATGAATGGAGTACAAAGTACACATAAGAGTCAACAGCAGACTAGATCAAGCAGCAAAAAGGCTCTCTGGACTTTAAAATAGATCTTTTAAAATTAAGTAGTTAGAAAAAAAAATGAAAAAGAGTGAAGAAAATGAAAGCCTTTGGGACTTATAAAACACCATTAAGTGAATAAATATTAGATTACGAGAGTTTCAGAGGGTGAAGAGATGCAAAAAGGCACAGAAAGCTTATTTGACAAAATAATAACTGAATAATTCCCAAGTTAGGTGAGAGAGATGAACATACAGATCCATGAAGCTCAAAAGTCTTCAAGCATATTCTACCAAAGGGGTGCTCATGGAGGCATATTATAACAAAAATGTCAAAAGTCAAAGACAAAGAGATAACTGGAAAATCAGCAAGAGGAGAATGTCAGGTGACATAAAAGGGAATCCCCATAAGACCATCACTGATTTCTTAGCAGAAATATCACAGATCAGAAAAGAATGAGACGACATATTCAAATTGCTGAAAGAAAAAAAAACAAGAACTGTCAACCAAAAATACCATAGCCAATAAAGCTGTTCACCAAAAATGAAGGAGAAACAAATTATTTCTGAGGTAAGCAAAAGGTCAGAAAATTTATCACCAATAGAACTGCCTTACAAGAAATGTTTAAAGTAGTTCTTCAGTTGGAAAGAAAAGGATTATAATTACTATAATGGAAATATATAAAAGTATAAAACTCACTGATAGAAATAGTAAAAAATATAAATAGAAATATAGTAAAATTCAGAATATTCCATTACTGAAATGATATGTGTAAATATTTCAAGTATCTACTATGAAGATAAAAAGTCAAAATGGTCACAATTATAGCTACAATAGTTATATACACAATAAAATGATGTAAATTGTTACAACAAAATTATAAATTGTAGGGGAGTGGGTAACACTGGAGTACCTAAACACATAAAGCAAATAATAATGAACATAAAGTAATAAATAGATAATAATACAATAATAGTAGGGAACTTCAATACCTCACAATCAGCAGTATAATAATCCTAGTGGTTGCCAATACCTCACTATTAATAACAGATCAGCCAGATAGAAAATTAATGAGAAAATATAGAATTTGAAATGCAATTTAGGCCAAATTCACCTAAGAATCATGTATAAAACTTTCCACACAACCAACAGCAGAATATACATTATTCTCTAGTGTACATGGACCATTCCCAGAATGCATCTTATGTTAGGCCACAAAACAAATCTTAAAATATTTAAGTAGATAGAAATCATATCTAGTATTATTTTCAACTATATGTGCATGAAACTAGATATCAATAACAGAAGGAATCAAAGCAAATTCACAAATACATAGAATTTAAACAACATGCTCACGAACAGTCAATGGGTCAAAGAGGAAATCAAAGGAGTACTAAAAAAAATTATTGAGCCAAATGACAATAGAAACACAACATATAAAAACCTCTAGGATACAGCAAAAGCAGTTCAAGAGGATTGTTCATAGCATGAAATGCCTACTTAAAAAAAAAATAAGGGATCCCAAATATATAGCCACACATTATGCCTCAAGGAAACAGGGGAAGAAGTGAAACTAAACCCAAATTTAGCAGAAGAAATGGGATAATAGGTCAGGTGTGGTGGCTCGCACCTGTAACTCCAGCATAACTTGAGCCCAGGAGTGAGAGGTTGCAGTGAGCTGAGATTGCGCCACATTAACAGCCGGGGTGACAGAGTGAGACACCAACTCAAACAAACAAACAAAAAACAACAAAAAAGATGGGGGTGGGAGGGACAAAAAGGATCAGAACATAAATAAATCAAATAGAGAACAGAAAAGTAAAACAGAAAAAAATCAGTAAAACCAAGAGTTGTTTCTTTGAAAAAGTAAACAAAATCAATAAACATCTAGCTAGACTAAGAAAAAACGGATGAAGACTCAAATAAATAAAATATAAATGAAAGTGAAGACCTTATAACAGATGCCTCAGAAATATGAAAGGATCATAATGGGCTATTGTGAACAATTATATGTCAACAAATTGGATAACCTAGAGGGAATGAATAAATTTCTAGAAAAAAAATACAACCTACTAAGATTGAATCAAGACAAAATAGGAGGTTTAAACAAACCAATAATGCAATAAAGAGATTGAAGAATACATTAAAAACTTTTCAACAAAGAAAAGCCTGGAACCAGATTGCTTCATGATTGAATTCTGTCAAATATTCAAATAGTTAATGCCAATACTTCTCAAAGTCTTCCCCCAAAATAATGGGAGAGGGAATACTTCCAAACACATCTTACAAGACTAGAATTACCTGTCTACCTAAGCTAGAGAAAGATCCCACAAGAAAGGAAAACTAGAATTCAGTATGTCTAATGAGCATTAATGTAAAAATTCTCAATAAAACAATAGCACAACTAACTCAGCAATACATCAAAAAAAATATACTATGACCAAGTGTGATATATCCCTGCAATGCAAAGCAAGTTTAGTATATGCAAATCAGTCACTGTGATATATCACATTAACAGAATGAAAGATAAAAGCATGATCATCTCAACTGCTGCAGAAAAAAGTGTCATGAAGCTCAGCATCCTTTCTTGATAAAAACACATAACAGTTTTGGTACAGAAGAAAAATGTCTCAATATAATAAAAGTCATTTATGAAAATCTCACAGCTAACACTATAATCAATAGGGGACAACTCTAAGCTTTTCTATCAAGATATGGGACAAGACAGAGATGCTCACTCTTGCCACTTCTATTCAACATAGTACTGGAAGTGCTAGCAAGAGAAATAAGACAAGAAAATAAATAAATAATAATAATAATGAAATAATAACAGTAAGTATCCAAATTGCATAGGAAAAAGCAAATTTCAAGCTACAAAAAGAAAAATAAACAAATCTGTATTAAACTAAAAAGCTTCTGCACAGCAAATGAAACAATCAACAAAATGAAAAGGCAATCTATCCACTTCGAAAAAGTATTTGCAAGTCATATATCTGATAAGGGATTAATATATGAAATTTATTAAGAATATTTACAACCTGAGAGCTGAAAACAAATGACCCAAGTAAAAACTGGACAAAGGACCTAAACAGGCATTTCTAAAAAAAAGACATAAAAATGGCCAACAGAGATATAAAAATGGCCTCAATTTCATTTATTATTAGGGAAATGCAATTTAAAACAGCTATGAGATAATCACTCCACACATGGTAGAATGGCTATTACCTAAAAGACAAGCAATAAGTGTTGGCAAGGGTGTGAAGAAAGTGAACCCAGTGCACTGTTGGCAGGAATGCAGATTAATATAGTCATTATCAAAAACAGAATGGAGGTTACGAAAGAAATTAAAAACAGAACAACCATATGACTCAGAAATCTCTTTTCCAGCTATATAATTAAAGGAGATGAAATTGCCACCTCACAAAGATATCTTCACTCCATGTTCACTGTAACATTATTCATGATAGCCAAGACACAGAAAGAGGGTCTGCACAGTGGCTCATGCCTCTAATCCCAGAACTTCAGAATGCTGAGGTAAGAGGATCACTTGAGCACAGGAGTTCAAGACCAGTCTGAGCAACACAGGGAGACCCTGTCTCTAGGAAAAATAAAAAATTAATTGGTCATGGTGGCACATGTCTGTTGCCCCACCTACTTGGGAAGCTGAGGCCAGAGGGTTGCTTGAGCCTAGGAGGTTGAGGCTGCAGTGAACTATGATCACATCACTTATTCCAACCTGAGTGATAGAGTGACAGTGTCTAAAAAAAAAAAAAAAAGATACAGAAGCAAATTGGAAACTGTGGGTAATACTACACACTACTCAGCCTTTAAAAAGAAGACATCGCCATTTGTTATAACATGGATGACCCCAAAGGACCTCAGGTTAAGTGAAATAAGCCAAACACAGAGAGAAAAAATATTGCGTGATCTCACTTACTTGTGGAATATTTGGGAAAAAAAGATGTCAAATATACAGACATATAGAATAAAACAGTGGTTTTTAAGGGCACAAGAGAGTGGGTATTGGGAAGATATAGGAAAGGACACAAAGTAGCAGATATATAGGATTAAGCAAGTCTAGCGATCTAATGTACAACATGACAATTATAGTTAATAAAATTGTATTGTATTAAGTATTCTCATTAAATGAGTAGATTATAGTTGTTTTTGCCACATGTAAAGTAGCTATATGTTTTCTGACTACTAGAAGCGGATAAACAAAGTATGTTGATGATAAATCTGCTAATCTGTTTCATTATAAGTAACCATTTACCATTATAGTAAAAATTTTACTCTCTCTCTGTCCTCCATAACATCATGTTATAAACCTCAAATATGCACAATAAAATTTATTTTATAAAATAATAAAATCAGCTTACTTCAAAATTTGGAAAAATGTGGACACCAAAAGTTAGTTTAACCAAAAAGCAAAGCAAAGAAATTGGCTGGGAGACAATATTCATAATCCCATGTGGAAGGATGGTAGTCTAAACAGAGATAGTGGCAATGAAGGAGGAAATAGATTTTGAAGTATTTTTAGATAAAGAATAAATAAAGCATAAAGATTTGCTGGAACAGGAGTATTAAGTAAGAGTAAGAAATCAAAGGTAAATCCAAAATTGATCTAGACAACAGAGTGAATGTTGATATAAATGTCAAAGGAAACAGATTTGGGAAGAAAAAAATATCATGAGCTCATTTTTCCTGTTTGCTTGAAGTGCTATTGAGGTGGACAATTTTATGTCAACCACTAATGTTATAACATCGTGATTTATAAATTCTCCATTGAATGAGGAATAGTTAGTCCAGGACTTAGCATTTATTAAGTATTAATAATTTTGGTAAGTGTTGAATGAATAATTAAGTGAATAAATTTATTTTCCTCTAAGCACTAAGAATGCTTTTCCCTCCATGGGGACCAGCGTGGCAGACAAACTTTACATGGAATAAGAACAGACTGTCACACTTCCGAAGATCACAGACTGCTTGAGGCATCAAGAGTCCATAGTAAATGAGTGTGACTGTAAATGTGGCATGCGTTTCCATATACCAGAATGGAACTCTTGTTAGGGTACTATAGTACCTATGATTAAGTCCCAACACAAGTGTCTCTAGAATAAAATACTGGCTTTATTTTATGTCTTCTTTTTAATTTTTAATCACTTGAAAACATTTTATTTTTTAACATTAAAAAGAACATTCATATGACTCAATTACATCATCAAAGTTGATCAAGTTCATTAAAAGCATGTTATATTTTATTTCATATTATTTCTAATTTTTCCAAAATTAGCAACTTTTTAAGAAGAAAGGTAATAAAATTACAACAAATTTACACTGGAATGTTAATCTGTGTGGCATCCTTTGCTCTGTCCTAATTCACCCTAGCTGGCTGTACAGAGACCCTTGCGTGATCTTTCGTTACTATCAAGGAGCCAGAGATAAATCCTTGGATCATTAATTCAAGAAGATTTGCCTCACAAATCAGCACATTATTACTACTTCTGCTAAACAAAACTCTCAGGGAGTTCATGCCAGAGGCTCACTTTATACCTTTAGGATGTAGCTGCCTAATTATTTTTTCTCTTCGTTCTAATAAATATCCCACAGGGGGAGACCCAAATTCTATTTTTCCCTAGAGCTCCTGAGTATTCTGTTCCTTGTCCAAGACATCCAAAACAGAGTTCCAGTGTTCACTCCAGTTATCCCCAGGGAGGACGAAGAGTTTCTTGTCAGCTCTTATCTCCAGATGGGTGGCAATCTCAGCCTACATTTCCACAGTGTCTACTGTGCCCTTCTAAGGTCATGGTCTATCCTGGTATCCATTCTGATGATGCTTAACCTGGAATATGTTTAAATTGCTGAAACACCTCCTAGTGTTTGTTTCTTTCCTCCTCTGATCGGAGGGCTTTTCTGATTTTCTTAGTACTGTCTGCTTCTACAATGTCTGTCAGCCACGGTAGAGAAGTCCAAGCCACCTTCTGAAGGAGACATATTCTGGTACAAACTAGGATGACCGTTTGTGTTGGCCGTTTTAGAAATCATATTAGGCATTTGCAAAATAATATGTTTTCAAAAATAGAGCTGTGAGTAAGAATGTGACTTTATCCACAATAGGGTTTTGGAAAGAGGGGGTCATCACCAGGAAGAGTGCCCTATAAACTCAGGCTGAGATTCTTGATACACCCACCCATTTTAAAAGTACTTGAGTAGAAAATAATGGAAAGTTTTGAAATGCCTTTCTAAATTATTATAATCATTAAAATGTAAGGCTTTCACTTTTATAATTTAAGGCAGTTAAAATACTATGCATATTCATGCTGTTATTTCATTTTTGTATTTTAAGAAACAGAATGGAGAATAAGAGTACATGCAAAAACTAAATAAAACAAATAAGAATAATATAATGACTCATTTTTATTCTATTCATTAAAGAAGCAGAGTTCATGGTTGCTTTGTATACATTTATATCCCACACTAAGTACAGAATATTTGTATTTTAATAATATTATTATTGGTATAGTTACAGACTCAGAATTCAGTCCTTACAGAAATGAGGGCTGGGTCTGCATCACATCATAAATTGGTAGATTTATAATATCAAGCAAAGCAACTTGTTCATCAATGAAATCTTGCAATTCTTAAACACTGCATTATGTATGTATGTCTGAGTGTACACACAAAATATGTTACATTTGGTTATATTTACACAATTTAGATAGAGAAAAAAGACATGTAAGAATTATAAAAATCCACTCTTAGTAGAGGAGAAAAGAAAGGTTTGATTTTTTTTTTACTTGTGCTAGTAATTTTTAGACTTCTGATTTTTCATAGGTGAGATTTAAAAGTTAGTCTTCTAATCCTAATCTATTGCTTTTTGCTTCACTGTGCAGAATAGTTATTTGTTAAAATCAGCAATCCAAATCACACATATTCTAAACACATATCACAGTGATAAGAACTGATTTAAATTATTCTTAAGGAGAAATAGAAATAGAAAATATATTTCAATATTGAATTATGTTATTAATTTTCCTAAATTCAAGTAATTAAATAATGCTATATAAAATTGACAATCATAATTCAGGACAGAATTCAATATAAAATACACATTTACAATTTAAGTAAAATGATGAAACTCTTGAAAGTATATTTTCTTAAGGTATCAGCCAATATTGGCAGAAATTATGAAACATTTTGAATATGTAAGTAGAACTCAGCCTTTGAACTAGTGCTTCAGGAATTCTAGGTTGGTAACAAAAAGAATAGAAGCCACATGAGAATTATGGACTATCCTAGTTGTTATGTACTAAAAATTAAAATGACTTCTAATGGGAAAAAACACATTGGTTGGTAATAACCGTATTTCACAAACTATTTATTTCCATTTTCTGTGTGGGTTAAAATGTTACAAATAATCTAGATACAATTTGGAGCCTTTCATCTTTAGTCCTCAAAGACTGACAAAGATGATGATAAAGCAACTGACAATTTTGTTTGTTAGAATCTCAGTTTTATCAGTAATTGCTTCTTAAACTATAGGATCTTAAATAGGTAGAAAGACAACACATATAACATTTCTTTTTGTTCAAAAATCAAATTGCTTGAGGGTTGAGTTTAAATTTGGGAGCAAATTTGAATGTCATAGATGTAGATATACAACAAAAAAAGCTGTTTCCTACACTGTGACATGGATTTTCTGTCAAAAGCCTTTGTCTTTGCATTAAATGTCTTAAGAAGCTAGAAAATATATTTTAATCAGATGAAAGAGATACAATAAAATTATTTAAAATAAAGTAAAATATTTTATATGATTAACATAGTTAACATGAATTGCTATCAGTGAAAGAAAAATGTATATACTGCATACAGAAAGGCAGAGGATGAGAAAAATATTTTACGTATTTTCTTGAAGAGATGAAAATCTCTACAGTTAGTTGGTGCTAGGTGGATTATTAACACGGACATAAAAATTTCTTGGGATAACATCTAGCTAAGGATGAGGGATTAACCACATGCATCTATTTTCTTTCCTTCGTGAGACCCAAATAAATGTAAGTATAAAATAAATAAGTTATTACAACAAACATGAGGTAGATAAAGAACCATCAGGGTATAAGAAGTTTCTACAAATTACTGAAGGCCACATGTCCATGGAAGAGTGGTAACTATTGAACTGGGATAGAGAAAAATGCAGTGTGGGACACAATTGAGAAGTGAGACAGCTCTCCCAGTAAAACCACGGAGAAGTCTGAGACTGAAATCATGCCTAGTACACATGAAAGTGAAAGAAAGACATGGAACTGAACACATGAAGTGGGGGAGGGGGACAAATACCCCACATACTCCTAGACACATTTCTCCTACTCCTGACTTGCAACAGTCAGTGGCCAGGCATCCAGCCTTTAGAAGGGAGCCTGGAAGGTAATCTGTTGAGAGAATGTGACTCCCATAACATTCTGATATCTTGGGGCCTCCGAAACGACACCAGCTCCACGTCAAGCATCTTAAAGTGAAGAACCCCTCCAAGCTGAAAGCATTATGGACATACATAGAGTTCTCAAGAACTCCTCTTAAACATGAACATTGGATTAGAGAGAGAGAGAGAGAGAGACAGAGAGAGAGAGAGATAACATAGAAATAATTCATAGAAAATAAAAAAATATTATATTACCAACAGTAATATCCTTAGAGACATTTCAAAAAAAAAAAGCATCTCACCTATAAAATGCAACGCAAATTCCTGAGGAAAGGAGTGATCTGATATCTTGGAATTTACAATGTTATGGTTAAGATAAAAAGAGTAAAAGACTAGGAATATATGAACATTTCTCAATAAATAAGAAAAATAGACAAAGATTGGGAAAAGGTAAGATAATAAGATTAAGAAAACCAATCCAGGAGATCCAATAGCCTACCAAGAGAAATTGAAGAATGAGAAAACAGAAAATAAAAAAAAAAACTGTAGAGAAGAAAATTATCCAGACCACAATAAAATGTATTTCATAGCGCAGAGGAACAGGAAGCTCTAAATTAAAAGAGCCCATGAAGAGAAATGTTAAACGATCCCGGTAGTGTGAACATAGAATAAAGACATTTTTCAGACACTCTAGAAATACTCAGGAAATGCAAGGTCCTTATTTAGCCAAAGGAGAGAAAAACAAAACTAAAAACAAAAAAGCAAGAAAATCCAAAAATGAAGTATACAACCCAGGCGAACAGTGCAGATAAATCCCATGAAGACATGTAGGTAGCAAATTAAGAAGGTAACTGTTTGGGTGTTAGATGGGTGCTCCAGGAGAAAAGGCCACTATGAGTATTAGTGGGAGAAAATTAATAGATTTGCTAGTTGGACCAACAATCCAAAAAGCTATATAGAAAGTAAATATAATCAAAATCTTATACTTGGTTTTACAATAGATCATTGTATCCACATATTAAGGAGATACATATATCATTATATATCCACATATTAAGGCGATTAGTCTTCATACAGTACCAGATTTCAAAATATACCTATGAATAAGGTAAAAAATATATATATTTATGATCACACAACATTTAGGTATTCTTAACAAACAGCAGAAATGGGAAGACAGAAGGCCATAGGGAGGAGAGATTAAAAAAGACTAAGGGGGAGCGCGGTGGCTCACGCCTGTAATCTCAGCACTTTGGGAGGCTGAGGCGGGTGGATCATGAGGTCAGGAGATCCAGACCATCCTGGCCAACATGGTGAAACCCCGTCTCTACTAAAAATACAAAAAAATTAGCTGGACGTGGCGGCGCACACCTGTAGTTCCAGCTACTCAGGGAGGATGACGCAGGAGAATTGCTTGAACCCAGGAGGCAGAGATTGCAGTGAGCCGAAATTGCACCACTGCACTACAGCCTGGGCGACAGTGCGAGACTCAGTCTCGAAAAAAAAAAAAAAAAAAGTCTAAGGATGCTTAATATCCTCATTTAGTAAGTAAGGAGTCAAACATCGGTCTAACTGATTGATGAAACAGAAAATACATGTATACATTCTTTTCCTTTAATTACAGAAGGTAATCAGTGTACTACTTGATGTAGAAGATTTATGCTAGGATGAAGAAGACATAGTTGTCTATCAGCTGAACTGCAAGAGAACTCTACTCTCACCCCATTTCCACTAGCAAGACCACTGAAAGGATAAGAGAAACAATGTCCCACTAAAACATTTAGACCTATATTTAAATTAGCTACTATCCTACCAACCAACCTTAAGCAAATTATACAATGTGATCCTTATCCTTAAACTATTTTTAAGGTTAATTTCCATTCTATATAAGCGGATCTTTATAGACAAATTTGTGAAAGAAGTGTTTTCTAAGTCCTTGACTAGTTGTGCTCATTTTTGTTACTGTTCAGGCTGACCATTTCAGTCTTCAGTGTCTATATTACAAATCAGCATCACAATAAAAACGAGAAGGCCCACCTAAGAGCAAAGAGAAAACCTGGCTACAAAATATTTTCTGCTTTAGAAAGTGGTGATTGATGCTGTTTACTTTTGTACATTCACATGTAAAAATATTTAAAGTAAATTATGATTCATTCCCTATCAAGAAAATATCAACAAATGATTAAAATAACTACTTTTAGCAAACTCTAAATTCTTCATCAGCATTTTGCATTTAGGATTAATTTCAGAGCAACCATGAGCTCACATATCAAAAGAGCATTTAAAAAGAGATTTTGTTCAAAGAAACAGGCACATCAAAGCAATTGAATAGGAAATAACTGTCTAACTTCTGGAAAAGCAATATTATCCTTTCTGCAATGAAAACCTTGAACACACAAATTCTGAGTGGAAATCAAATCTGATATTAAATTTTATTACTTAGAGATGACTTGCTATGTCAGTTAAGAGCTGACATTTCAAAATAATTCAAAAAATCCTGTTCAGATAGATAATATTTATTCATTCCACAAACTAAAATTCAGTCTAAAAACCTTGCTACACTTTACAAGAAAGTAAACATTTATATGCATACCACATTTTTATCATTTTAGAACAGGATACTGAGTTCCTCCAACAATAATTTTTCCATCAGAGAGAAGTTGCATGAGGAAAAGAGAAAAATAAAATAAATTAATGAATTGATTGTTCGTCATGGCTTTTTTCTTTAACATTACATCTGCATTCCTATATTCCTCTCTTTGGTATTGTCACTTCTCCCAGTAAACAGTGTTAATTTTTAATGCATGGTGATAAATTTCAATTTCTGAGTAATTATCATCATAGTTCGAACTTTCTTCACTACAGTCAAACAATTTATCCTATTTTACTTTCTATTTATTTATAATCCTTTCTATAATAATTCTAACATTTGTATCATGTAAGTATGCTTTCCATCCAACACGATATTTTTAATTGTTTAGTTTACTTATATCACTTTGGCATTTTATCATATGTAAAACTTTAGTCCTCTAAAATTTATTCTGTGTAAATTGTAAGAAAAATAATTTAATTTTATAGTTTCATTTCTATATGGTTAGAGAGCTAGCCTATTAAAAAATGCATTATTTTCTTATTTACTTAAAATGTCATCTTTATTTTCTAATGTTCATAGGTACTGAGTTTTGTTCTGGAAACCAGGAAGGTACTAATCATTAGTTTTCTAATTTATCAAATAGTTTGTCTTTTCTTATATGTTTATTCTGAAGAATTAGAAATAGTTCAAATCCTTTCCTAAGTACATTTTTAATGAAAATTGTATTGAATTTACCAATCAGTTTAGAAAGCACTTCCTTCTTTATAATGTTGATAATCTGATATAGGATCATAATAAATAGAGAGTTCTAGGCAGTATAATTTAAATTACACTTTGTCCTCTGACACGATTTTCAAACCAGAAGCATGGCAGGAACCTTCTTGGTTGTAAATTAGTCTCTCTGTCTCTGTCTCTCTGTCTCTCTCTTCTTTCCTCTCTTTCTGTTGCTCTCTCTCTGCCTCAAACACACACAACCCAAAACATAGTTTTGTAGTTTTAATCATACAGTTTCTGTAGCATTTTATACTATCTTATATTTTATACCTAGGGTTTACTGACTTTGCATTGCTTTTATAAAAGAAAATAATTTCCCTATCATATTATCTCTTTTTAAAAAATTTTTATTTGCACAGGGCAACGTAGTTTAACAGAAACATAATGTGAAGCCAGGTGTGGTGGCTCACACCTGTAATCCCAGCACTCTGGAAAGCTGAGGCAGGCAGATCACTTGAGGCCAGGACTTTGAGACCAGCCTGGCCAACTGGCAAAACCCCATCTCTACTAAAAATACAAAAATTAGTCAGCCGTGGTGGCGCTTGCAATAATCTCAGCAGAAGAACCTCTTGCACCCAGGAGGCAGAGGATGCAGTGAGCTGAGATCGCTCCACTATACTCCAGGGCGACAGAGTGAGATTCTGTCTCAAAAAAATAAAAGAAGAAAAAGAGAAGGGAAACATAATGTGAGTCGTATGCAAAGCATGTATGCAATTAAAAATTTTCCACTATCCACATTAAAACAGTAAAAACAAACAGATGGATTAATTTTAATATATTTTACTTCATTCAGTATGTTCAAATATTATCATTTCAACATCTAATAAAAATTAGGAAGTAAAATGAGTTATTTTACATTTTTTTTCTACATGAAGTCTTTGAATTCTAGTACACGTATTTTACTTACAGAGCATCTTAATTTAGACTATCTACATTTTGCATGCTCAACAGCCACATGTGACCAATTCAAAGTGCTCAAAGTTGTTTCTCATTTATCTCAGGGTTTCCAAGTACAAAAATTTGCATATATTGATAATGTTTTTTACTCTTATATTAATTGTTGTGATTATTGGTTATTAATTTGGTCAGCAATACAGAATAGTTTTTAAATTTTATTTTTATTTGTTTTGTGCTAGCAGTTTAAGTTTTATTTTAAATTTAAGAGGAGGAATTCCTCTTTAACTCTATTGTTATTTTGATATTTGTCAATTTACTTTAGATAATTATCTTTAATTATATGAGGAAAGTACTTTTCAAATATATTTTATTAAGACTCTTTAAGGATAAATGGATATTTCTTTAATACTTTCTGCATTTCCAGATGATTACATGGCTTTTTTCCTGGCCCTATCAATGTGATTTCACATTTCTTAATTGACATGCTAACGCTGAGTGATTATTAGAAAACCTTTGAAATAGGTCCCACTTTGTCATGGTGTATTTGAATTTTAATATAATCTAAGATTCATTCTTTCTACATGAGATAATTGTTTCCCAAATTTCAGCTAGGAGTGATTTTCATGAAATTACTGTATCCAATAAACACTTGGCAAGCAAGAATCAGGTGTCACAAAAAACCATATTTGTCAGTGTATAAATGTCACCGAAAAGGGGCAGTTTGGCAATAACTATAAGAATCAAATGCATTTCAGAGACTTTCGGATGCATCATTTTAAAAAGAAGATGGACGATGACAACATTAATCCATTAATGAGGGCAGAGCCCTCATGACCTAATCACCTCTTAACGGCCCAGCTTCTTAATATCATCACCATGGCAACTGTACTTCAACATGGGTTTTGGAAAAGACATTCAAACCAGAGCATACTATGCATGACTAAACAAAAAGCTGGTTGACATGGAAAGCTTGGTACAGGATACAGTGCTATAACTGTAACTTTCTCAGTGGAATATATTGAAGACAGGAGTTAAATACATTGAATAAAGTCTAGGCTATTTTGTTAAGTATTCTTTTCATTCCTTAGAATCATGTATACACAGACACAAATGCATGCATGCAAATGTATATATGTATAAGGAAGGACTGATTTCTGTATTTCTGCATAATTCAAATTGCTTTATATATTCAATTTATTGCTATCACTGTCAGATTTCATATCTCATTTGTGTTTCTTATACAATAAATTGAGCTTTCATTGTATGCCCTATGCTTTAAAGTCATTTAAATGGCATGAAATTATACAAACGTTGGGGGCTGGTAAAATTTCAAGTATTTTTAATTAGCATTTAAAACATTTTATTTCTTGTTTTGTTCATTTTTCCCATTCATGATGAAAATTGGAAAATTTCTATTTGTGGCTGGATGTGGTGGTTTATGCCTCTAATCCCAGCACTTTGTGAGGGTAAGGTGGGTGGATTGCTTGAGCCTACGAGTTTTGAGACCAACCTAGGCAACATGGTGAAACCCCATAACTATAAACAATCCAAAAACCTAGCTAGCCTGGTGGCATGTACCTGTAGTTCCAGCTACTTGGAAGGCTAAGTGGGGAGGATCACTTGAACGCAGGGAGGCTGAAGCTGCAGTGAGCCGTGATTGCACCACTGCACTCCCACCTGGGCAACAGAGTGAGTCAAAAAGAAAAGAACAAAAGAAAGACTGAAAGAACGAAAGAACAAAAGAGAGAGAGAAGGAAGAAAGAAAGAGACAGAGGGAGGAAGGGAGGGAAGGAAGGGAAGGAGGGGAAGGAAGAAAGGAAGAAAGAAAAAGAAAGGAAAAAGAAAAAATAAAATTTCTATTTGTAAATACACATATATATGTTTTATAATTTTCACTTTAAATTTTTTTATTTTGAAAATACTGAGAAGCATTCCATTTACATTTTTCCTTGCTTTCTAAATCATATTTCATTCCATTACTAGAATTATTACAAGCCAAACTGATTTATTTCTTAATTTTATATATTTTATTAATTTTCTTTTATGAAATGCATTGACTTTTGATTTTCCTTTAAAATTGTTTCTGATTTCCATTTTTGTTGTTTATACTGAAAAGTAGCAATTCAATCTCAGGTTTTTATGCTGAGTACTTTATTAACAGAATTTAAATGATGATTGTCTATTGTTATTTTCTAAGTGGTTTTTGTTTGCGGCTTTGATTTCCAATTTAAGCTAAGGATTCCTTAGAAGAGTTTTGGTTTTTGTTTGTTTTAATGGGAGAGTATCTGGGTTATTTTTTGTTACTTTGTTTTTGCTTCTTGTTTTATTGCACTACGGCCACAAATGGTCTCTAAAACTGCCTTATTTTCTTGAAGATATTACTTTTTCATTATAGTTAGATTATAATTAATTTAAAAGTGTCCCACAGATATTTCTGAAAAAATGCTATTGTGTTTTTAGATAAGCCTTGATAAAACAGAAGTCAGTTTGCTCTAACTTTGGTTTCATAAATTTTACTTTCTTTCTGAAAAAAATTGCATTGTGATTTAGGTCATAAAATATTCTATATTTTCTTCTGAAGTTTTAAAGTTTTATTTTTATAATTAGTTCTTCAAGTCATCTGTAGATTTTTAAAAATACAAAATATGTTTAACTTTTTTCATGTGGGCACCCAATTTCCTCAGTGCTATTTATTGAATTTTTCTTCTAGTTCTAAGAGTACCTATTCTCCTGAGAGACTGCATTATGTAATCTGAAGCTGTTGGGAATATGATATTTTTAATTTCTTTACAATATGTCTTAGTTTACATCTATAATATACATTTAATTGTGTATGCCATTGCCATGTACATACCATAATAAAATCAGAAAATTTAATAGATTTCTTATGAAAAGATTTGTCAAAATTATATTTTCTATTTAGTTATAGTTGTCTGTAGGTAAGACTGTCTTTTAGATGCTGATCTTATTATAGATCGTTAGATTCAGTAGCTGTTCTCTATTTATTTATTTTTATTTTCTAAGTAGATAAACCATAGTGTCTGTAATGCAGAATAATATAGTTTTATTTCATTTTGTTAAAGTTCTTTGTCTTATTTTTTATTCTGTTATTAGGCTTGCTTAAAACTTCAGTATGAAGTTGATGACAGAGATGATAGTGGTACTTTGCCTTTTTGATGATTATGCTTCGATATTAATTATCAGAGTAATTTTTTTCTCTTCCTTGGTATTTGGTTTGCTATTTTTATCTGCTTTTAATTCACACATTGTTCATGTTTTCTCTTTCTGCTGCATTCTGGGTTGATTTCTACATTTGCTAACAATCTCTCCTGTAAAAGATTTTCTTATATGCTTTTTCTTATTTTTGTTGGAATTTTTCCTGTGAGATCAATAGCATCATGAGTTATTCTTTAGGGACCACATGTGCCCTTGGCTATGGGCATCTCTATTGGAAGTTCTTCTATTTGTCTCTACCAGGGCCCTGTGTTCTTCTGGGGTTGTGGGGCAACTTTATAGGCTATTTTCTCAACTCAGGCAAAAAGCTTCCTGTGCTACATGCTGAGACTAAATTAAATGCCAAGCCACAGCCAAATGCTTATTGCTGGCTTTCTTTTTTCTGCAAATATTCAGGAGGTTACCCCAATCTTCTGATAAAATTGAGGGTAGTGAATGGAGCTTTTTATATTTCACATGCTACACATCAATTCCAAACTCCTGGTTTTAGCCTTAAATCTCATTTTCAGCAACTCATGCACACAGGACCCATAGAGATTCCTTTTTGTGTGTCTTGCACCTATTGTTTCCCCTCCCTCCCTCCCTTCCTCCCTTCCTTCTTTCCCTCCTTCTTTCTCTTTCTTTGTTCCTTCCTTCCTCTGTTTCTTATTATTTAATCAATAGATTAGTATGATTATTATTATAATGGATTTCAATTTTTCGAGTGATAAGGATGTATTGAGAGGATTTTGTCAACAAAAGCTAGGAAACCTGGTTAAGAGTCTTCTTTGTCTCAAACACTTGTATGTTTGTATGTTATGCTACTTTTGCAGGAACAGACAACTTCTTATCACTTTGGCTAAGGATATCACCATTGGTGCTTTACTTTAGAGTGTGCCACCTGTGTCAAGAGGTAACCAGGAGCTCTATGTGCAGGATCTCAGTGATGTGACTGGTTGGACATTTGAAAGACTTCCCAAGGATTTTGGTAAAATATTTGACATTTTCTGTCCTTATGACATAGTTTTGGTTTTATTAACTCCTGCTGTTGGTTAATGTCTTTGTTTAGGGTTGTTATAAAAGGATAATTGAGGCTGGGCAACTGTCAAAGAAAAGAGGTTTATTTGGCTCATGATTGTGGTGACTGGAAAGTTCAAGATTGGACAGCTGCATCTGGTGAGGGCCTCATGCTGCTTTAATTTAAGGCAGAAAGTAGAAGGGGAATAGGCATATGCAAACAGACTGCATGGTAAGAGAGGAAGTAAGAGAGAGAGACCAAGAAAGTCAGGTTTCTTTTAACATCAGACTAACCCATTTCCTAGAGATGGAGAACTCATTTGTGAGAAAACATTAATATATTAATGAGAAATGCCCCCCATGACCCATTCATCTCCCATTAGGCTCTACCTACTGCCCCATTGGGGATTAAATTTCAACATGAGTTTTGGCAGGGACAAACCACATCCAAAGCATTGAAGTTCAAAATGTTAATGTGGCTTGATTTGGGTGGTGATGGTCTCTTTTACTTATCACCATACAGGACTATTTTTTTTTTTACATTCACTGAATGTAATGAACCAGCTCTTTGCCAATAATAACCAGTTTTACCTGCTTATTATTTCTGTCTGTATACACATTATTGGCAAGACAGCATGTCACTAGTTTTTCATGCTGATATGGAAGTACCTCTACAGTTCCATTCATTTGACCACTGATCATTCACTGCAAGACATATTTATGGGGGAGAAAATGGAGAGGTACAGACTACTGACCAAGATTTTCACTGGTGAGATGGTAAGGCGTAGGCAATCAGTGGTCACTAGATTTCTTCCTGCTGAAATACTGAAGTCCTAAAATTTTTTGATTTCCAGATACTCAGTGAGAATAAACAGGGGAAATCATATCTTGCAATGCGATGTCATACATTTATTCATAATTTTAAATTTTCTTATCAAATGAGGTAATTTGTATTCATTGACATCTCTTTTTTGCTTTTTCTCTCTGCAAGTCTTTCTTCTTATACTTTATTACTCGTAAAAACACATCTATAGATGCTGATCTGTTCATTTATAATACAGAAAACTTTGACTTTGAGCTTTAAGTCCTAAAATGCTCTCCACAACTTGCTTTTTAACCAGATGTTCAGCAGACTTCCTCAACTGAAAGTGTCATCCAGGGCTATGCCCAACACCGAGCATTACAGACACTTGGAAAAACACAGATTCGGGGGATGTTACTGGAGCATAAAGGTCAACCTCAAATGACACAATAAAAGCAGAATCAGGCTTGTAACCTTCAGCAATCCCCTTTCTACCTCAACTGTAGTAAATCAAAGCTGCTTTGTTTTGACTAGGGTATGACAAACCATTTGAGGTGACATAATTGCAATTCACATGGGACATTTTGTCCTAGTTGGCTTCACTGATAGTATTAACATAGAGAAAGGCTGAGAAGAAAAAATATTTTGGAGCCATTTAGAGCTCTAAAAATAAAGATACTGACCAAATCAAGCCAAAAATGCCCAAATTAAAATCTTTTAAAATTTAAATTCACCCAAATTTAATTTAAATTTAATTAAAACCAATTTGTTAAGAAATAAAAAATATACATTCCATTAGAGGGAGAGCAATTATTTATTCCTTCAACAAATATTTACTGAGCCTCTCCTTCTACCAGACTTTTGTTTCTCAATTACTCAACCAGATGGGGCTGCATGCCTGCTGTGGCCTGGTTATTATTATACAGAGCATCTCCTTTCACTCTCAAAGGTATCCTGATTAGGATGACAATGATATGATCACATTCCTCTTCAGCTATTATATTGCATCATTCATTCTGACATTTTGTGTGTATGTTTCGCTTTGTTTTGAACATATCAGGTTTATTCCAGGCTTAAGTTCTTTTCCATGGATGTTTTCTCCCCATGAAAAGCAACCTCCCCCTAAAGACTTTTCTTTCTTGTTATTCAGATCTCAATTTAAATACTTCTTTCCAGTTAAACTAAAAATAAAGTAGCAATCTAATCATTCTCTACTGAATTACCTTATCACTGTCTGATAGGTTTATTCTGTAATTTCCATATTTATTCATTCAGTATATCAGTCTCCAAACCAACACATGTACAGAAACAGGTAATACGTCTAACTCATTAGAACAGTGCTTGGGGTTTCATCGAATCTCCAGTACGTATAAAGATTGTAGTATCTTTGCAGATTTTCATCAGGTAAACTCTTTCTGAAGAGGTCTTTAGTTTTTTGCTCATTTTATGTGAACATAAACACAAGTCTCAGACACATTTTTCATACTCCAGAGCAAACCCTGTGCATCACAAACTTTTCAGGTAATGATGGCTATTTTCAGCTCTGAATGCTATTATTTCTATTTAAGAAGAGAGGAAAATTGTTTTTCTTCTGGAATAGTTTGGACTGTTATTGAATTTGACCTATTGAGAAAAGATTTTTGAGCCCAGAAAACTTCACCTAGATGAAAATAACCAAAATACCTTCCCCAGGTAGAGCAACTTACAAGTGCTTTTGTATTAATGATCTTTGTTCAGAAGAGTCAATGAAATAAATATAGAGCAATTTTTCACAAAACAAAAACAAACAAACAAACAAAAACAATAGTGCTTGGTTAACAGCAAGTGTTGAATGACTGAATGACTGAATTAATATATTCCTGAAAACCATCTCTTCAACAAGGCTCAGTTTCACTGTTACGTATCATTATTGCATTCTGGATATTTACTTGCTGGTACTTTGTACAACTTTAAATTAAGCAGTAACTAGTGTTAGTTATCAACTGTATAAGTTCCATGAGGACAGGATCCATATATTTTTCTCAACTCTGAAAAGAAGAATTCATGCTTACTTGTGAAATGTATTACTTGCATATTTTAGGTGGACAATCAAATAAATCAGTAGATTGCATTTAGTGTATACTACATACTACATACATTGGGAACATTAAGGAGAATATATTATCTGACTGGAAAGTTTAATTTGAATATGTTCAGATAAGCATAGATTTATCCTTGATAATTATTTTACATTAGTATGTAAAACCGGGAACGGATTTGCCTGCCATTGGAAGCTGTTGGAATAAAGTTATTCATGACTGACCCCTAACAGAATTAGAACGTTTTCTGTAACCATGCTTTCTGTCAAAGCGAAGGGAGTTCTGCAGAAAAGAATAAACAGATAGTGGAGAGCAGCTGCTAAAGTCCAGAATGATGGATAGAGCTCACAGGAGTAAAAACGACTTCTCAGGTCCCAGGCTGCTTGGATTGTATCCCATATCCTGAGATAACTTTGGCCTGAGATCTGATCCACCATCTGCTTTCTTAGAGGATTTACAGGAAGACTGAAAACAAACGGTACATTTTCAGTTTAGAAAAAAAGATGTCTACAGAGTGAGTCCTGAGACTGTGAATCAGTGAGATGCTGGATGCAGCTGCAAGGTGCAAGAACGCACGTATGAAATATTGGTTGATATGAGCCAGTAGCAGGCGCTGGCATCACTGAGGGACAACTCGGTTTACAAAGAACCAGTAAGTTCCTTGTTCAACTTGTAACATGTTTCTTTCCTTGTTTGATTGCAACATTAACAGGAAGATTAGAAAAATGTGAAGCAGATGGTATACCTAGGCCCATCGTCAAGTCCTTATGAACAAAAGTAAAGTAAAATATGTGTCAGAGTTTTCCCCTGTGCAAGAAAACCTGTTGTTGTTTGTATGTGGATTAATCAATTGATTTACAGTGGGGTAGTCTCCTTCTTAGCAGATAATCCTATTTCCTAATATTTCCCAAATTTCTTTTGGTTGAAAGAATCCTCCCCTCTCTCTGAGGAAACTCCCCATCCCAATGGAAGCCAGGGGACTCAGATTCTTCCCCCTCCTTTATCCCGATGCAGCCAGAAGTGAAGCTATGGCCTAAGCTTCGGCTAGAAATATGATTTGGCATCTCACCTGCAAAATGACAGCAGTAATATCAATCTACATGATTATTTGGGCAGAGAGACTGAGATAAAATGAGATCAAGTGTTCAAAAGAAGTATTAGGTGTCCAACAAATGGTAGATCTTTTTGAGGCTGATTGTTTGAGAAGACTATACAAACTACTATGAGATTACTGTAGGAAGCAAGTAATTCCATTGAAGGAAAGTGGTAGTTACTACAGAGGCAGTACAGTAAAATCTGTGTGTGTTTGGAACAAGGACGTCTGTATGTCTGGCTACAGGGTGCATTTCTGGTCACCATGTAAACTGGGGCCTTGTTTACTGATAATACCACAATGGTTCCTGTGAATCATGCTTGTTATGAAGGGAACAGGAAGTAAACTCAAACTACCTGAGACACTCCTGAGAAATATCTCCCTACTGTTGACCACTATCCCAGGTATAGTTCTTTTCTAAGCAACTCAGAGATGTCATTTGTTCCTTTCACAAAGCACAAAGAAGATGTCAGTGTTCAGCATCTTTCATCCTGCTGGTTCACCTAGATCTTGAGCCATGCAATCTCAAAACAATTAAAAGCATAGTAATCTATGGCTATACATGTGCTGATGTCTTTCTGCTCATGCTCATTATACATTACTAATTTCTGGTACCATGATATTACACACCAGTAATGAGTCACCCCAATAATGTTATATTATTATATATAACATTATATTAGTTTATATAATATATATTATATATGTGTATATATTTGCTTCAGATAATTAAACCCCCCCCACACAGTGGAAAGATTAAGGGATGTTAGGAGTCAAATAAAGCTGCATAGCTCAACAGAATTGGTCTCTTGATCTCAAGGTATACCTAATGAAATATGGCTGAGGTTTGTCATTTGAAAACAATAGTAAGTCCTCTTTCCTGGTTATGAAAAAAAAAAAAAAGAGTTACGTGGGATGCTGATTCCAGAAGCAAAGCAATGTTTATCTGCTTCTTTTTTTCTTTTCCCCCTTTCTCTCTTATTTTAATCTTCTCTCATTTTGTAGCCTGGCTGCTTCTGCTTCATTAACTCATGTTTCATCATAGCTACCTTTTATAACAATCCACTCCTAAGTATATATTACTAATCACTTGTGAGACCAAAATGAGTTAATAAAACTCAAAATTGAATTTGGGGGATGGAAGATGACTAAAGAAAGGTATGCTCTCCTTTTTAATATATTAACAAAACCCCAATCACTAAGAGTATTATATTGATGCACAAATATATAGATCCATAGAGCAGAATAGAAATATCAGAAATAGAACCAAATAAATATGAAATATTTCATTATGTATCTTTTCATTTATTTATAAGAATATGACATTAATACAAAATATAATTTCATACTGACAAATATGCTACTACTAATATTATTAATTAAGTAATCTTGGGAATCTGTGTAATCGTCGAGGGAAAAAAGAAAGCTGGATTCAAGATTTAAGGATAAAATACTGAAATGATTACATTCCTAAAATTTTTAGATAGAAAAATTAGTGAATAAATTTGGAGTGAGAAGGAACTTTTTAAAGTATTAAACAAAACCCAATAGTTACAATAATAAACATTATTTATTCTAATAAAAGAATAAAAGAAAGAAATAAAGAAGGGAGGAAAAACAAAGAAATAAAGAGAGGAAAAAAGAAGGAGGGAGGGAGGAGAAAAGGAGGCAGGGAGAAAACAAGAATGATTGAAAAAAAAAAGGAAAAAGAAGTTCCCGTTTTGCCTGAATTATCTTAATCAAAGACAAAACGCAATGATCAAAAGAAAACCCTATTTCAATCTCATGTCATAATCAAAGTCCTAATTTCCCCTAAATAAAAATAGCTCCTACAAATCAATAAGAAAAATGACCAATAACTGACTTACACACTGGGGAGGAATATTAAGAAACTTCACAGAAAAAAAATATATAAATAACTTTTAAATATAAAAAGATGTTTTCATGTCACTCCTCATAAAAAGAAATTTAAAAATACATGAGTTAGCACTCTTCACTTCTAAGATTAAACATAGACATATATAGTTTCATTAAACAAACCGTCTTCTCAAAGAGACTTTGGAAAACAGAGGGTTTGAGATTGAAATTGGCACCATTCTAAGGATTCCAGTGAGAAAAACCTAAAGGTCTATAAAGGTACATATATTTCACCCTAATTTTCCACTTTAGAAATTTATTCTACATAGTACTTAAAGTAGCATAATTTAAACAGCAAATAAACTAAATGCAAATTCACAGATGGGCTGTTACATTGTTTTCTGAGTCCTTCTGGATTGCTGTAACAAAATATCGTAAATTGGGCAGTTTATAAATAACAGCAATCTATTTATTATGGTTCTAAAGCCTGGAAAGTCCAAGATCAAAGTGCTGGCAGGTAAAGGCCCTTGCACATATATCATATCTTTTTGCTGTATCCTCACATGGTGGAAGAAGCTAGGCAGCTCTGGGGCCTCTTTAAGGGCATTAATCTCATTCATGAAGACTTCACTCTGATCGTCTAATCTAACTCCTAATGTCATCACATTGAGGATTATGTTTCAAGGTATGAATTTTTGGTGAGAATACAAACATTCAGACCATAGCAGTCATATTATGCTATATGTAATGAATGGAATTGTATACAATTATAAAAAAATTAGAATGTTCTAGATGAACTGAAATAAAATGATCTTGATCATTTTAGATGGAAAAGCTAGATCATTGCTAGATGAAAAAGCAAGGTGTGGAACAATATGTATTATGAGCTGTTACTTTTAAAAAAGAGATAAGGGATTTTTTGTTCATTTTACTTATACATTTATACAATAGCTTTATAAAGATTTACAAGGAATTAACAGCATTGATTGCCTATTAGAGAGAAACTGGGTGAATGGGGGATAAGGGTAGAAGATTTTTTCTTGTAAACCTTTTTATGCTGTTTGATACTGAACCATGTGAATGTATTACTACCCTAAAAATTAAATTCAATTAAAATAGGATTTTAAAATAACATATACTGTTTCTATATTAATTATCCATAATACTTAGCAGTCATAGGCATTGAGTGAATACTAAATAAATTTTAAAGTGGATGTACTAAAACCACATTTAAAATGGGAGCTGGTAAAACATGTTACCTTGAACAAGTCTCTCTTTCACTCGTTCAGTCAAAATTACTTGAGTGTCTGAGGTAATGGAAGCATGTAAGGCACTTGAAATGTCGTGGTGACCAAATCCAGCATGGTCCTTGTCCTCAACAAGCTGCTGATTAAGTTCCATAATAAGACACACAAAAACCAAACAAACAAAAGCTAAGGAAAACATTTAAGACATAGTCTGAGGATTGTATTTGGACCTATAGTGATGCATACTTAAGGAACAATGCCATTTTACAAAAATAGTAAAATGGTAAGGCATGCTGTATCTCTCAACTTAGTTCTTCTATATCTTACAGTAAGTCTTGATGTTTTTTTCATCTAGGTTTTACTTTTCTAGTCTTACTTGCATAGCTCAAAAATGAGGATAGTAATAGCTACTTTATCTTGCAAGAGTTAAACGACAGAATATTTGTGCATGTACCTGGCAAGGTTTCTTGCATGAATTAGAATAGTTTGTTAATAAATGTTACTTGTAGCTGAATAGGCTTATACTATAGGAATGTTTATTTGATTTATAAATTCCTCATTGCTTACTTTTAATTAAGGAACACCATTTACAGATTATCCACAAAACACTCTTATTGGGTCTGGAATGTGTTCCTGGATGACTAAAGTGGGTTATGCCCAATATTTAAAAACGTCCTGCAGGTATAATCACAGAGCTTTTCTGTGAAGACAAGAAATCAGGAAAAACTGAAAATTTGATAACCCTCATGGTTTAAAACACAGTGGGAATCAAATGTTTATCTGCCAGATCAATTCCACCTTAATTCTCAAACAAAACTTCCCTGAAGGGGTTGAAGTTTTCAAGATGCCAAAGAAAATGGAGCTGTGGAGACACCAACCAATATAATTGAACAGTGACAACCTATTCATAAAGAAAGATTAAAAAAAGTTAGGGGAGCCAGAAATTCAGAAAATCCAGTGCTCGTTCTCAAAAATTTATCCACATATCAAACAAATCGTCAAAAAATTAATTTTAATTTTTCACAGTTTTGTCAAGCGCCTATCATGTATAAGAATTAGGTTATGTACCTTGGATTGCTTTGTATAATGCAATCATTTTACGTCAAACTCTACTAATTATGCATCCATCTTTTGACCTATTTCAAGTTACATTTTTAATTAAACCACTAGTCACGACGCTTAATGAACATACTAATTTCAATAAATGATGGAGAATGTTTTCCTCTTGACCGCTCATGAAAAAATAAAAATAAATATTAAAAAGTTTCCTATTGCAAGAAAATTTGGTTGGCCCATATCAAAAAGCACTTTGAAGGATAAAGTATAGAATCATAAGATTTGATTTCAAATGCTTACAAATCAATTATTTTTGTAGGTTAATTAATTTATCTGAACGTCTGTTGCCTCCACCATAAAATTACTGTAACTCAGGAATAATAAATAAGGAAGTGTAGACAGGGGCCGAGCACAAAATTTGGCATAGTTAAGTCCTAATTCTGTGAAAACCTCTACTGAAACTTGAAATATGTGCCCATGAGGACCTAAGGAGATGTTTCTCTTAAGAGAAAATTCAGAACCCCGTGTCTCTGATTACTGTCAACAATGTAGTCAGTTTTTCTGCTTTCTCTGCTCACGTTCTTTATCCACATTATGAAATACTATTTATAATTCGTGTCCAATTTATTAAAACTAGATTAAAAACTGAAATGCTGGTTGTACCAAATTAGAAATAAAGATGGCAATAGCTCAAACCATTCCATTTCATGTTAATCACACACTGGTGAAATTGCTCTATCATATTCTGTTAAAATATCTCTCTCAGGAAAAGAAGGATGGGGGTGTGCGGCTTGGTACAGCACTGTGTCGGTCATCTCCTAGCATCAGTATCATGTAAAACACTATCAAAAGAAAGAGGTAATTCTGCCATTTATCTTCAAAATTAGCTCTTGGGCATATAATGTAAATAAATACATTCATTTAGGAAAGTCTAATTAACAGAGTTGAAAATTATTATGGTTTTTTTTCCTGAATTTTGCAGAAAGTGGTTATCTCTAGCTAGTGATACATGAAATGTTATTAGATGTGATTGAAATTGATCCACAGTGGACTATGAGAAAGAAGCACAAAAAGCTATAGGTGGAAGAATGAAAGTAATCTCCAGTGTGCTGGACCCTTTTGATTGAGGGCTAATTGCATTTTGTGGTTATTGTTTCTTTACTTTCAATCTTCAGGTATTCTTGGCCACATTTTCCTTTTTTTTTAATGCTTCCTTCTACTTACTCCAAAGTGAACCTTTGCAAACTTCTAGTTAAAAAGGCCATTGGCATACTCACAAAAGACTGTTCCCTCATATGCTTTCCATGGAAAAATAAATAATTTATGAATATAGGATGTGGAGGGGGAGCTGCATCAATAGCTAAATCTTGGAAGGAGTCACCATCCTCATATATAAGTGATAAGGCAAATATAGTGAAGGTAGAAATATACTACAAAAACTTGTATATAAAATTAAACTGTACTTGTATATACAATTAAACTGTATGGAGAGTTGAGCAGAATCAGGCTCCAAACACCTTATAGGAGTGGTAAGAACCCTGTTAAGATTGCTCAAATGGAGAGGATGAGAGCAAAGGGAGGTGGTGGGGGTCGGCGGAGAGTGGTGAAACTTAGGAACCTGTCCTGGACTTTACACCTTCTTGAGCCAGTAGCCATGGCCATGAGATGACTACCTTACACCAACTTTAGCTGTAGGTGCCCTGTAAGCAAAGACCAAAAACACTGCTAGGACTGTCTCTCCGGGGAGTCATGGTATGAGCAGAGTGGAGGTCTCCAAACAGCAAATTCCTGCTTACCAGATGAACACAGAACATCACCTCAGGGCATGTCTGAGCAAGGTGGCTTTGAGCAAAGTCTTCCCTACTCTGCCTGAAACTAACCTCGCAACTGTCAAGATAAAACTAAATAAAACCCTCCTCCCTCCAAGCCCACAAGTTTTACATGGGAACGCATATTACAATTTGTTAGAAGACACCACAAATCCTAATACAGCAGAACAGTATGAAAAATCACATCAAAAATAGTGACGCTCAAAGGAAGAGAAGCAATACGAGGAATCATAATTAGAACGCTATGGGAAAGCGATTCTCTCGATGTTAGTAACTGCCTCTTCATGTTCTATTTTTTTAAGCTGTATGCTAAGTGGGTTTAAAATTTCAGCACTTCCATTTACTAAGTGTGTGTCCTTGGACAAATTATTTTATTTATTTTATTTCCTATTTATTTATTTTATTTATTTTTCACAGTTTGCATACATTATAGTGGGAATTAATTTAAACTACCTTACAAAACTGTGTGAGGATTATTTGTAAAATGCTTAGATCAGTGCCTGGCAGTAATCATCAAGAAAGCATTTGTTGTTATTGTCATTCTTTTAACATCTATTAAGTGTAAAATAATAATTAAAAAGAAATAATATAATAAATACAATACAAATGTGTTGCAGAAAGTTGGGAGAATATACAAAAGATACTGAAAAAATTGTGCAATCCTACCATATTTTGCAATGCATTGCCTTCAAGTTTTTTTTTTTAAGCTTATATAGTTAAGTATATGCATGCTTATGTTACAAATTTGGGTGAGTGTATAGTTTTGCCTCATATTTTTTATTCCAGTGTAATTATTCATAGCTCTACTTTTCACTCTCCAAGTATCCTAGTTTAGATGATAAGTTATATGGACACCCTAGTCATACCATACATATTGCTTTGAATCCGACAACGTATTTAATACCATACAGTGGTTGTTTTTCAAAGCATAAGATATTATTCTAAAATGCATCTGTAATCAAATTCAAATCAATATAGGGTTGAAGCATATTTAACCAATTATATATTTTTAATTGAGGAAATAATATAACCAAATGTAAACTACAATTCTCTTAAAATTAAATATTCTCATAGTGTTACCTCTCTCTGCAGAGTAGAAAGTCCACAAACAGCACCAGATATGTCATTATAGATTATATAATCAATTTATCTTTGTAGATCATCAAGAAATGTCAAATTATTCAATAAATTCTGTTGGAAAAATTAAATGTATTTTTAAACAAATTACTCTTAATATAAAACTACATACTAACACACATTTCAGAAGAAATATAATAAAACTGAATAGCTTAATTACTATTAATTCATTTTATTCTTAGGCTAAGGATAGCATTAGCCCATATGAACTATTTTTCTAAAATAATTAAATAGATTTGACTCTATAAAAGCAAAATTTTTGTATGCTTTAAAAAATATTATAAATAATAAATCAAAGAGCAATCTGAAAAAATTATATGATAGTGAATAGTTTATTATTATCAAAATAGAAAACTTTTAAATAAGACTGAAATATTACAGTATTTCAAAGTGAGCAAAGGAAAATAATTAAAAATTCATTAAGGTAGAAATGAAACTAACCAACATACAAATGAAAAAACATTCAATATTGCTGGTAATCAAGGTGCAATATAAAATATTAGTGGTAAAAATTTTCCCTGTACAATTAGCAGTTAAAATAATGCTATCCAGTGTTGGTAAAGATACAAGTAAAATCAGTTTTACTTTTCATTCATGGAAATGTAAATTGATATAATCCTTCTGGAGGAAAAGTTATCAAAATATATCAAAAGCTAGGAATTTATCCCCAAGAAATCATTTGTATATCAAGGTACAGAGACCTATTGCATAACAAACACTTGTTAATTACTGTAATCAGGCAAAATTGGAAACCTGCTAAATGGCCCTTCATAGATGACTGGTAAAATAATTTTTGTTAAGTCCTTATAATAGTATAATCTTTAAAATAATAGTTTAAAAGAACATAAAATTATGAAAATGCTGTGGGAAAAAGCTCACAATATATTGAGCGCGAAGCAGAAGTTACAAAATATGGATAGTATAATCCTGGCGGTGTTCTTTTTTTTTTAATCTTTTTAATTGAGACAGGATCTCACTACATCACCCAGGCTGGAGTGCAGTGGCACAATCATAACTCACTGCAGCCTTGAACTCCTGAGCTTAAGCGATCCTTCAGTTTCAGCCTCCCAAGTAGCTGGGACTACAGATGCACACAGCCATGCCTGGCTAACTTTTTTTTTTTTTCAGGAAACGAGGTCTCCCTATGTTGCCCAGGCTGACATCCAACTCATGGGCTCAAGTAATACTCATACCTTGACTTCCCAAAGTACTGAGATGACATGCGTGAGCACCCAGCCAATCCTAATTTTGTAAGGCAAATGAGTACTGTGTAATAAGATACGAATATTTAATTTCTTGTACCTCAGATTTAAGGTGTCAACATAATGAATAATAGATAATGAAGTGTGAGACAAATCACCACGTGTAATTTATAAAGGAAATAATTAGATAATCTAGGACCATTCCATAACACTTGATCTCCCCTGACTTTGAAAATATAAAAAGAACAAAAGAGAGAGAGAGAGAGAGGAAGTGTCATTTTTGATCCTGACAGTCTGTTGACAGAGGCTTCTGAATGACCAGCTCTCCCAGGACACACTGAGACAATGCAGTGAACATGTCTTGTGGACTAGCTGTGGGCCACACAGTAGAACTGAGAACCAGTTGGAAGCTGTCTTCAGACCTGCCCAACAGTTCCCCTGGGAGGGCAGAAGAACAATCCATCTTCCTGGGTAGAGTGGACCCCCAGTGAGCCAGGGCCAACAGGGAAAACTGCAGTTAGCAAGCTGGGCAGACAGACCCAAACACTGGAGCTGGGAGAGGCAAGGGCACCTGTGCTTCCCTCTGGCCCTATGAGGCCTGCTTTTCAATGTAATGGTTAAAAGCAAATACAAGTCTGGCACGGTGGCTCAAGGCTGTGATCCCAGCACTTTGGGAGGCTGAGATGGGAGGATCTCCTGAGGACAGGAGTTCAAGACCAGACTGGACAACATAGAAATACCCTGTCTTTATCAACTTTTTTTTAAAAAAAAAGTAGCCAAGTGTGGTGGCAGGCACTTGTAGTCCCAGCTACTTGAGAGGCTGAGGCAAGAGAATCACTTGAGCCCAGAAGTTGAGGCTGCAGCGAGCCAAGATGATGCCACTGCACTCCAGCCTGGGTGACAAGCAAGACCCTGTCTCTAAAAAACAAACAAATAAAAATAAATACATATGTATGCCACAGAAAAAGTATAAAATATTTGGAGCAGTATGCACAAATTAATTATCGGTGGTTATCTCTGAATCATGTATCCATAGGAAATTTTTCCTTTCTTGTAAATAAAATTATTTTGATAGTGTCTAGAAATCATGTTTGCATATGTGATTGATAAAAGATTGATGTTTATACAATTTAAAACTGAAGACTTGAAGATATTAGCAATGAAGTATATAAAAAATGCCACAACCTGACTGAATTAATGGGTTTCATGAGATTCACGGTGATGTGGTCAAAATCAGATAATTCTCTCTTACGCCTTCTCATGCCAAGCCAGAAAGACTGTAATAAGAGTGACAAATTTTATATACAAATCTATTCTGCTAACATAGTTTTTATGGCTCCTGGAAGGTAGAGTAGCTTAGCAGATTTAAGCATTCCCAGCAGATCCCAGTCTGGAAGATACACCCTTTCTTCTGTATGGATTAATAGACCAAAGGAAAGTGGTAATTAGTTTCTGCTTTGTGTCCTCAAGAATCTGCTTTTCTCTATCTAATTTATTCACGGAAATGTCCTTCCCAGGACCATGTTGCACTTCTCCACAGAAGGCCCTTCACACTTTAGTATAAATGATATCAGTGAAGTTGGGCAGTGTGCACCTTGTACAACAGTTCATGGATACACACCCGGTGTGAATAGCTCACTGCAATCTTCTCTCCCAGAGAAACCCTTTCTTAAGTAACCCAGATCTCTCTTTTCACTTTAGGTGAACTTTTATTGCCCCTCCATTTTTATATGTCCTTAGCAATCGTGTCTTTAGTGTGTATCCTTATTTGTGCTACTTTGTGCATTTTTACTTCCTCGGTACAACTGGAGATACTCGAGGCCAGGTAATACGCTGCATGCTTTTTAATCCCTGGAAGCACCTGTCTCAGTGCCTTGTACACTGTGTAATAATCAAGATGACAGTTAAAACAACAAAAATAATGATGATGATAATATTTGTGGAGCTCTCACAATGTCCCAAGCATAACATGCTCTGGAGTATTTTATTTCATCTTAGCAACAGCTATATATATGTTACAGATTAGAATATCTTAATTTATAAAGAAGAAAACCAGGGTTTATTAATGTTATGCAACTTGTCCAATGTCAAAACTATTAGTAAGATTTTGAATGAGTGAAGGAAGAAAACATTTCAATATCTTGCAGACATTACATCCTTTGTAGTCTGTAATTCAATGTCAATAAACACAGTTAACAACACTGTGAGTTTACTGATGGTGTGAATGGTTGTGTCCCACCAAAATTCTTATGTAGAAACCTAATCCTTAATGTGGTATTAGTAAGAGGCGGGGCCTCTGGGAGGTGATAGGTCAGGAGGAAAAAATCCTCATGAATAGGATTCAAGTCTTTACAAAAGAGGCCCAGAGAGCTGTCTCATGCCTTCCGCAATGTAAGGACACAGAGAATGCACCCTCTATGAGAAAAACTGCCCACAGCAGACACTGAATCTGCCAGCACCTTGATCTTGACTTCCTAACATTCACAAAAGTGAGAAATAAACTTCTGCTGTTTATGAACCACCTAGTTAATGGTATTTTGCCATAGCAGCCCAAATAGATTAACACAATAGGATCTGTGATTATTGTTGTTTGGATCCAAAGCACGGTGTGTGCTATATGTGCTTAATTAACTAGGGAAATGAATGAATGAGTGAGTGAAGAAATATACTATTTTGGTGGTGCACTGAACTCCCTTTCTGAATGGCTTGCATGGACAGCCTGCTCTACTGAGGGCTGTTACTTTCTTTAAGCAGAATGCCCATGGAATTGTTCTACAGATAAAGACACCAAGGTCCAAATAAACTGTGATTTGCCAAAGGCCACACCACACAGATCAGGTGGTCACAGAATCAAAACCAAAACCCTTTCACTTCCAATTCAGAGCACCTTCTGTTTCACCCTTTCACCTAATTGTTGACACACAGAACACATGTTCCTAAATACTAAATACAACTGAGAAAGGCAAGAGTACAAAACATGGGTCTTTTGGGGGAAAACTTCCTGTTAATAATCTTCAGGAAAATCTCCTTATATATGCAAATATCTGCCCAGGCTCCTGGCCCTACATTGGCTTTTCCAGGTTGTTCTCAATGTTTCTTCCTTCACTGTGACACAGATGGTGAAGGAGCACCACTTTGCTCTGAACCTGATGGTCTAGGCCCTGGGAGTGACAATCCCTGGGAACATGAGGAAGGAGACCAAGCTTGGACACGATGTGATTGTCTCTGAAGACCATTTGGAAGTAGGGCTGTGTTTATGAATTTATTTTCCTACGTGATGCCCTCTCTTGGCCTAGAACCACATTCTATAGAAGATTGTTCTTTTCCTTTCTTTATGGACTTGTGAAGTGGTTCTTCCTGGAAAGCTGAGGCACACAAGCCCAGTTTGGACTGATGGGAAGTCTAAACTCATATCATCTTCTTCACTAGTCTTCCCCTGAATCTCAACCAGACCAGGGTCCTAGCATCTTTCCAGGTGCTGTGAGAACAGAGCGTGCTTCCAAGATGCAAAGAAACAGAGTAGGAATGTAAGTCAGCACATAGGGATATGTGATAGAAGTGATGCTCCTTCCTTCCATGGAGGGGCTAGATGACTCCAAGAGTTTAAGCTCTATACACTGCATGCCAGAGCTTGAGCCTGCAGACTTAAGCCTGCTGTCACAGCCAGGAAGATGCTAAGTACTGAATTCTGATAGAGAGAGAAAGGCATAGGGCGGTGTTAGAAATGGCTGCCTCCAGCTGTGTGTGAGGGAGGCACACCCTTGCTTCCAATGGGCATCTTCTCTACCTGACCCCATTCTTTGATTCTGTTCTGAGTCTGTTCTCTGAAGCAGCCCCTATGCTTCCATTGGCCGGTGATTATGTCAGGATCTTGATGAGAACTCAGCTTAGCACGTGCTCATGAGAGAGGAGATGGAGAAAATCCTTGGCTGGCTCATAGTTCTGACCGACACATAGTTCAGCTCCATCTAACTTTGCTTCAAGGCTGGGGATAGTAACTGCACTGGGTGGGAATGTGTAGTAAGGAAGGAAAATCACGGCAGGAGTCTACAAGTCAGCTTCCGGGAAGCTTACTGCTGCCATCCCTGGGTGCACTGGCAACATAGGAGGCAGGGGGCAGAAATACGTCCTTCAAAAATGCTACATTAGCTGATGCTGGCTCCTCCACAGAAGGTCACTTCCTCTTGACTCTGACCAAAGTCTGAGTCACTCACTACATTCCTTCCAAACTCCTGCTTGCTATTCAGCTTCATGATGTGAATGCAACTTGTGGTACATTGAATCCATAGGAGGGTTGATCAATCTGACAGATTGGTGCATTAGATATTTTTACAAAAACTGTCATTGAAGCACTTTCTAAGATTGATCCTCATACGTAAATGTGTTCCTGAATGGAGTTAGCTCTAGGTTCTTGGAATTGAAAAGAGAGCAGAGGGGATGAGTTTTTGAAACAGTCATTTAACCAATTAAGGCTCTCACAGTGACATCTTTGCATCATTTTCCTAAATATAGGTCATTTAAGATTTTATTTTATTTAAAAAATTTAGTGTAAAAGGTACACATTTCTGACCAACTTTGCATTGCCTGGGAGAGAAGAAAAGAGCAGGGGCTTCTCACCCCATTAATGGGGATTTCACTCAGCAAAAGTATGCATTGGACATACAGACAGAGAGAGAGAAAGGAAGGAAGAAGGAATGGAGAGAAGAGAGGAGACAGAAGAAAAATGGAGGGGAGAGTATTGAATGGAAGCTGATTTCCCGAGCCTAGAGTCATTCTGAAGATATCATGAGCAGCAAATTAAACAATCCTTCAGCAAAAATTTTGACAAGGAAATTTCATTAGGGATTTAAATCTCTATGGAAGCTCAAGTTGCTGCATTAAGATATGAAAATTGTGCAAATATTGTTCCTTAGAATAATGTTTGCCGCAGGTCATTGAGTTTCAGTCAATGGAATTTAGAGTGATAAATGTCCTGTTGAAAATAACTAGAGAAGGGAGGCTTCTAGGGGAGGGAGGAAAGCGCCCTGCAGTTGGGAGCTCAGCTCCTAGAGTCATTTGGAATGGAAGTTAAACTCTAGCATTAACTAGCTGTATGACCTTGAGCAAGTTTACTTAGCATCCCTGAGGTCTAATTTCCTCATCTATAAAATGTGGGCAATTGTCAGCACTCTCCTTACTAAACTGTGATTGGGAGGGTTTACTAAAATAATCCATGTAAAGCTTTTGGCACAGTGCCTGGCACATGTATCATTTAAATGCATATTAGTAATGATTATAGTGATGAATAAGGGAAGGGGGCTGACATTATCTGGCATTGACTCTGTCAGTCTATATGATAATAATAATGCTTATAGGTATTATTGTTACCATTGCTCAGGTGAAATCATCCATTTAGATATCATAGTTCATCCCTGCAAGAGTGGAGGATGGGTCCACCATAATGACTGTTCTCTCCTCATAGAACAAAAGGATCCCATGGTTACAGTCACTATCCCTGAAAACCTATTTCTACTCTATTAAATTGCTATTAAAATTACAACTGTGTGAGCTGGGCACGGTGGCTCACGCCTATAATGCCAGTTAACATTGCTGAGGCCTGGGAGCCAAATCAAATATGTTAAGGTCAGAAAGGGGTAAATGTTATACCAAATTCATTCCCATGTTTATATATCCACGTTTTTCTCCCTTACTAATCTGCGGGATCCTCAGAGTCTAAATTCTGTTTTCACACCTTTGTATTAACAGAACCTGACCGGATAGGTGTCTCTTGGTGGGTGCTCAGAAAATACTGATGAAATGAATTAATGATTACCTAAAGAAATGCATGTGTGCATGGATGAATGGGAGATATAATGCTTTTCCATTTAAGCTGTGTCTCAGGGACTCATCCATGGGTTCTCAGTGCTTATACTTTTTTTAAAAATTTCAAGGAATTCTGGCATTTTGACTCAAAAAATAATATACCATTTTACAGAAAACTGGAGAAAAAAGAAAATGATTTCATAAAATTCCCTATCCTTTCAACATTTTAGTATATTTCTTTTCTACATTTGGGCCAAAGTATGTTCCTTTTGCAATTTTATATAAAAATAGTTCTCTATCTTGCAATTTCAACTAATAGAAACATTTCAGAAAGCTATACTTTTCTTTTCTTTTTTCTTTCTTTTTTTTTTTTTTTTTTAGATAGAGTCTTGCTTTGTCACCCAGGCTGGAGTACAGTGCCTTGACCTCAGCTCACTGCAACCTTGCCTCCTGGGTTCAAGCAATTCTCTTGCCTCAGCCTCCTGAGGTAGCTGAGACTACAGGCACCTACCACCACACCCAGCTAATTTTTGTATTTTTAGTAGATATGGGGTTTCACCATGTTGGCCAGGCTGGTCTCGAACCCTCCTGACCTCAAGCATCTTTGCCTCCCAAAGTGCTGGGATTATAGGCATGAGCCACTGTGCCCAGCTCACACAGCTATAATTTTAATAGTCATTTAATAGAAATAGAAATAGGTTTTCAGAGATAGTGACTATAATCATGGGATGGTTTTGTTCTATGAGAAGAGAACAGTCCTTATGGTGGATCCATCCTCCACTCCTGCAGTGATGAACTATGATATCTAAATGGATGCTAAAATTTGATTAGACTGTTTAAAGAGTTTTTTTACCCACTTTGTACCACATGCAAGGCCTTGCCTTTTGTAGCCTGTACTCAATAGCTATTCCACTGCCATATATGAAAAGAAAGCAAAGAAGAAAAGAAGGGAAGGAGGGAGGGAGGAAGGAATAGAGGAAGGAAGGGAGGAAGGAGGGAAGGAAGGGAGGAAGGAGGGAAGGAAGGGAGGAAGAAAGGAAGGAAGGGAGGGAGGGAATAAGTATTAAAGGAGACAAAATAATGAAGAAAGGTAATAGGAAAAGAGAAGGGTTAAAAAAGAAAAACAAAGAGGAAAACTAGATACATTAGGAAAAGTGGGAAAACAGAGAAAGAGAAAGAAAAAGAAAGAAATCAGCAAGCCCATTATTTTATGCAAGTTTCCTAATATGTCAAATATATATCTAACACCATAACCACGAATACCCTTTCAGATGGCATCTTAGCAAGTGGACCAAATCACTTCATAAATAAGATACCAAAAACTCCAGTAATGTCATCCTTTCTGGGTAATTCCTAGAGAACCATGCCTCACCTTTCAGGAAATAGAGGTATCCCTGTGGCAACCTTCACTTTTCTCAAGGAAAGCTAAATTTGCAAAGAAAGAGTAATTGCTGTATGGTGGGTTGCTTTGTCAAGATAAAACAGAATTAAATGAAACAAAACCTTTTTCTTTCAAATAAACAAATATAGCTAAAAATTCAGGGGGAAAATGAAAATATGCATTTTGAAAAGATATTGGAAGATGGCGAGACAAGCTCATTATGCAGCAAAATGAACAAACACAGGCAGGGCGACCTCTGCAGTCAGTACAAAATATTTTGCTGAAGTCTGTGTTACATATATTCAGTATGTATGATATTCAGAAAGCCATAACTTTGCCTTTACAATTGCAAAATGCCTATCATTATCCTCACTAAATTGCTGATTCAATAAAAATCCCCTGTTTTGAGTAATGATTCAATTCTAGCAGCTATTGAAAGAGCAGAGAATTCTTTAAAGATAACATTTCACATTTGACTAGAATTGGGCATTTTAGTATAAAAGGTTACTTTTACTCATACACAAACAGAAAATAATGACTAGCCATACTTTTCGTCCTCAAATTGTCGTCTTTCATGAATGGAGAAAAAAATAATTTGTCCTTAGGACAGTAATCACTGATCTGTAAATAGTGTTGGCAAAAATGGAGTTTTCAGAGTTTCTTTATTTTTATTAAAGAAACTTTAATAAATAAATAAATAGATAAGGAAAATAGAGTTTTCAAAGCTTCTTTGAAAACTTCTTACATGATTTTATACACGTTTTCTTAACTTTAGTAAGGTATGGTTTAAATTACCAACCAAAGCATAAGCAGCAGTATAACACTGTAGTTTCCATACCATTATTTCAGCTCTTTTAGTTTTCTAGATCCCTGTTTTTGAAATGAGGTGGTGGGTGGCTGGGCAAAGGGAGAGCTAAGGAGGCCCCAGTTGTTGTGAGTTTCCAGCAGGGGTTCAAGGTAGAACTGGTAGGCCGGGCCTCACTGTCGGAGAAGACCTGGACTCAGCCAGCTCTGAGCATGCTTTCAACATCAACATCTGCCATCAGTTTCTGCCCTCAGCAGCTTTCAGAGACACAAGACTGAAATATAGCTTTCAGCTGAGTTAACAACCACCGCATAGAATAAGAGCTGCCTAAATATTGCGTTAGAGAGAAGAAAAATGCTTGACCTACTTGGATCCGATAAGATGGAATCAGTTTTCGGCAGAAATTGATCACAACGGACTCCTTGGTAGCCTTCTTTGCACCTGAGAAAAGGGGATAAATGACAAACATACGCATGTGGTTGTGAAAGATTTAAGATTCAAACAAGTAAAATAGCCATCAATGACATAAAGGTGCGAACAGTACATTCATGCTTTCGTATTGTTTGATTCAGTCTGTTACCGACATCGACAGGCAGATTCTCGATTCTATTTGTGCCAAAAAAAAAAAACAACAACAACAGAAAGCCAACAGTGTAGCTCTGCTTTTGTAGTTTGATATGCAATATCTAAGGAGCATATTGAATTGCATTTTAAGATACCTCACGGCAATCTAAATAATGGTTCTTAAAATTGTAATTCTGGATACAGGTGTATTTTTCTTTATGGAACACACTGGTCTCTGAAAGGCATTTAGAAACATCATATTGCAAGTGCCATTATTCTAATAAAAGATATTTTGAAATATAATTGATCAATTAAAGACTTTGGCTACTACTAATTTTGTTTCCATGTGTTTTATTAGCTTGTTCATTGCTCCTACTATTTTTTTTTTTTAACCTCTTAGCTGTTCTTCCAATTCAGTGTCACCTAACCACTTTGCCAGAAATAACAGCATTTTATCTGGTAAGGTCTGAAAGACATCTCTAAACTCAGATTTTTTTCTCTCCCTATTTCTCTCTTTTATAGTCAGTAAACATGTGCAAAGTGCCTACTTTCTGCCAGGCATTCTACAAGGCAACTGTCCTGAGGCGGGCACAATTTAGAGGCCAAGAATTTGCCTGGAAGCACCGGCAATCGGGCATGCCCGCTCAGCCCTGCCAGGCTTCTGTCGGGTCTTCACACAGCTCGCTCAGTCAGGGCTGCTTGGCTGCCTTGGACAGCAGTGGCTCATCAGCCAGCAGGTCCAGGAACAAATACAGCGTGGCCCGAAACGCCTGTCTCTGAACAGTCTTGTTAAGTGGGGGAGGTAGCATTTACTGGCCTGCTTGAAGCTTAATCTACCATGCTCAAGTTCAGCAGGGAAGCATCCATTGTTGCTTATAGCATGAATCTGTCCTACTTACAGAGGAGGAAATAGTGCTGCTGGCATAAAAAAAATCAGATTTAAAAAAACAATTCTCTGCTTGTTAGAAATCTATGAAATCGACAAAAGAATTCAAAGAGACCGTTCTGTCAAGAGACAGGAGCCTTGAGTTCTTTCCTTAGAATATGCTTTGTTTTCTGAGTGTAATAAGCTATTAAATAAGGTCCATTGCAATGGGAGAAGCAACATTGAAATGCATCGAGGTAATTTTTCTACCTTTCATTGTGAGCCAAATTGGAATTCAGGTAATCGGGCAGGCTCTCTTCAATACCTTTTTAAGCCTGGCACTCTGGACTGGATTTGGCAATTTTCCTTGTAGACTGAGAACAAAGACCTCCAATATATGGATACTCCAGATACCCAACAGGTTATTGAAACAATTTTTAAAAGCATACACATATTTTTATAACCTTTTAAAAATTCATTTATTTCACTTGAAATAAAGCAGGCATATCACTGAAACAGTCAGAATATACTTTGCGTACTTTGTACTGAGGCATATTTGTCACACACAAAAATAAATTCTTGTTTTCTGAAAGCTGCCCTAATGCAATTAGCTTGTTCTTATCCTGATTCACCTGTACCATGGTGCTATCATTCTCACTTCCCCATAATAATGAGTTACCTCCTGGGCATGTACTATTGTATGCATTCACTTTTTGAAGATTTTATTTCCAATCTTTGTGAGAGATTTTAAGTACACTTTACTCTTTGTATTTTTATGTAATATAAGAAGAATATCCTAAGTAGATAGTGACTTTTAAGGAGAAGTATCTTTTTGGGTTTGTTTTGCTGTTTAAGGGTTCCTTGTTACTTAAAATGCATTATTCTATTTGCATGTGGGAAAGAAAATAAAGATGTTTGAAATGTTTCTCATCTTACACTGATTTTCCATGAGTGCTAACCTACCCTGGGGTGTGGTATCAGGAAAACTGCAGAGCAAGTATGTTCCTCCTGCCTCTATACCTCTGTGCTGTAACTAATAAAGTGTGACGATGTTGCAGCAGCCCAGCCCAGGCTAGGAAGCTCCCCTCAGGGGGCTGTGTGGCTGGGCAGGCAGCAAACCCTGTTCCTTTGTTACGGAGGCGAGTCACTGCTAATCGACACCCAGTTTTAAGCAAAATTTCCACTGAAAATTGCAGATACATCACCTTGATAAGTTCGCACTCATCCAAATGTGAAGATGGAATGTTGCTAGCAGGTAATGCCAATGAAGTGGATTGAAGTTACAAGAACGTTAAAGACAAGACACAGGGAAGAAAAGTTTTAAATGCACTTGTAGTGCATAGATGGAAGTTGGCAGACCTTCTGATAGTGAGGCGAGCATATCTTTTGAGAAGTATTATTGCATTGCTTGTTTTTGTTTTGGTTATTTTGGGGAGAGCTGAGTGTGTATTTGTTTTTTTGTTTTCTTTTTGAAAGATTCAAGAATAAGAAAAATTCATATAATAGAAATGCCTTTCTGTTCATCTTAATACATGACAGAGTTAATAACATTAAGAAGTACATGTGTAATCTTTAATGGGGAATATATGTTAAAAAAAAATACAAATCTTGCCTTAACCAGGCTAATAATCTATTATCTTTCTTTTTAAAAAATTTTTACTTTAAGCTCTGGGATACATGTGCAGAACATGCAGGTTTGTTACATAGGTATACATGTGCCACGGTAGTTTGCTGTACCCACCAACCTGACCTCCAGGTTTTAAACCTCGCATGCATTAGGTATTTGTCCTAATGCTTTCCCTTCCTTTGCCCTCAACCCCTGACAGGCCCCAGTGTGTGCTGATCACCTCCGTGTCCATGTGTTCTCACTGTTCAACTCTCACTTATGAGTGAGAACACGTGGTGTTTGGTTTTCTGTTCCTGGGTTAGCTTACTGAGAATGATGATTTCTAGCTTCATCCATGTCCCTGCAAAGGAAATGAACTCATTCTTTTTTATGGGTGAATAGTATTCCACGATGTATATGTGCCACATTGTCTTTATCCAGTCTATCATTGATGGGCATTTGGGTTGGTTCCAAGTCTTTGCTATTGTACATAGTACTGCAATAAACATACATGTGCATGTGTCTTTATAGTATATATTCTATTACCTTTTTACTCTGCATTGCTTTCAAAGCCCCACTCAATCTGTCCACTCACTGTTCTTTGTATTTCTTTATCCCTTAGAAGCCTGGCATCACAGGAATTATATGAAAAATCTCAGTGTTCCCCAGTTGTTTTACAAAACAGGGAGCATGCTCAGGACAGGAAGCATAGTCAAACTTGATAAACATTGTGTAAAAAAATGAGAAAATCATTATCCACAGTGACATAACCACACCAGCAAACCCAGTTCACAAGAACTAAGACATTGTAATTAAAAAAAAAAAAATAGCCTCCAATTCTATGTGTACATCTACTCTGAGATAAAGGAGTTGTTACATTGGGAAACCAGTGAATTCTCTTTTTTTTTTCTTTGAGACCAGGTCTTACTCTATTGTCCAGGCTGGAGTGCAGTGGCTAGCTGCAGTCTTGACCTCCTAGACTCAAGGGATCCTCCAGCCTCAGCCTCCTGAGTAGCTGAAACTACAAGTGTACATTACTATACTCAGCTAATTTTTAAAAAATTTTTTTGTAGAGGGGGCTTTTCCTATGTTGCCTAAGCTGGTCTCTAAAATTCCTGGTCTCAAGCAAGTCTCCTGTCTTGGCTTCCCAAAGTGTTGGGTTAACAGGTGTGAGCCACCACACTTGGCCTAAAAACTAGTAAGTTCTTGATCATGTTAGTTGTTTTGTTTATTTCCACATTTAAAAGGCTGTGAGGAAGGGCATAGCTGAAGAGACCATGTGCACAACAGAGTAGAGCAGACAAAAAGGGGAAGAGATGGTAAGAAAACACAGAGTAAGAGAGATTGGCTGCTGGCCAATCTCCGGGAGAGGGCAGAACTTTTTAAAGAGAGTAAAAACGATTGTGAATATTTTTTATAACAGAGTAGAAACAGATGTTGTATTTATTTAAAACAGAGTACAGGTAGAGGGAGTATACTTTTTTTAGCAGAGTACAATTTGAGGGTGTATATTTTTTATAACAGTGTAGAATTGGGGGATGTATTTATTTTGAAACAGAGTACATGCAGAGGGTGTATATATCTTTTAAAAAAGTAAAAATTGATGGTGTATATTTTTTATAACTGAGTACAAATAGAGGTAGTACTTAATTTCCTGAGACCAACTGAAATATCAGGAAAGGTCTCTCTGGATGAGCCTCAGGGCCAAATAGAGGCTGAAGGCCTTTCCTTCCCCACAAAGAATCTTGCCTTAACTAAGTTGATGTTATGTTACTTTTTTACCGGCATTGCCTTCAAAGCTTCACTCACTCGGCTGTGCAGGGAGTTGTGTAACTTCAAAGGCAGACGTCACCATTTGTACTCTTGACATCCTTGGAGCTTTGCCCTCACCCGTCCCACCTGTCCAGCTGTACCCGAAATAACAAACACCCACTTCTGTCATTGTTTTCCTCTTCTGCATTGTACCCAAGGAAAAGCCTAGTGGCTGGTTTAAGTGAAGAGTTTTAAAAGGCAACAATTGAGCCAAGGTAAAAAGAGTAGTACCAGCAAGGATGAGACGATACGAGATCTGTGATCATTGGTTGAAATTCAGTATTTGTTTTGCCTGGTGTGGTAAAGCAGACTGATCAACATATCACCTGGGTTGGATGTAGAGGACTGTACGAAAGAGACTTATAATGGTCAGGTCACTCATGTGCTAATGTTCCTATAAAAATGGTCATCTTTTTGCCAGCTAAAAGTGTTTGTCCAGGCTACATCGATAACTTCACAACATTTCCACCTCCACAATTTTCATCTGCCAGTGTCTTTCAACCTACTTCCTGAATAACAACTAAGTTATATGACAATGAGTGAAAATTGAACCTCTAGTTGTGATCAATAGCCTCCCTACATTTCCAGATCATTCTTCGATTTCTCCTCCTTTCTCTTGTTAGGAAAACAAAACAAGACAAATGCAACACCAAGCAACACTAACATGGTTCTACTGAAGGAAGTGTGCTATTTTCTTGTTCTGCATCTATGGATTTTCTGGTCATTTACTCACTGATAGAAGGTGTTATTATTGCTTCACTTTCACAATCTCCATTTCTACTCTGTCTTCATTCTTAGGGACTTGATTATCTACAGAGATAGCCAGTCAACATATGGTTGCTCAGCACCTGTCTTCCTCATTAATATCATGATGATTAAGAGGGTTGATCGACATTATGGACTTCATTTAGTTGTATGGGTATACTTTAGGAAAATTATTTAATATCTTTGTTTTTCAGTTTCAGCCAAAAAAAAGTGAGATGGTATCAGGAAGGAGAAAAACAAGTGCAGGTAGCTGATATTATACAATTGCATTTTAGTCATTTTTATGCCTAGAGATTTCATACTCTGTATCTACAAAAATAGATGTCATATAATTTATAGAGACTACTATATGAAGAATATTAGTATGTTCAAATGTTTGCTTCAATCTCTGCATAGTGCCTGGTCTCTTTATAAATGCTACAGAAGGTATACACACTTTATTCTTTGAAACTTGATTTTAGACATAAAGTTTTTACTAGCCAAAATCAATTAGCTTCACAAGGGAAATGGTTGTAGACAAACTATATGGTTTGTTTCCTGACCGTAACTTTTATTCATAGGGAAAACAATGGCCTTTACTTTTTGGTGTTACAGGAAAATAGACACCTGGTCAGTAATATACACGCCTGCCAATTTAACAGGGCCTATTAAAGGCTGAATTGAAAAAGGAACAACCCTCCAGGTATTCTTCTCTATCTTCTGCCAGTTCTCCTGAGCCTCATTGTCAGTCCTTGGTTGGGGAAAATGGAAAGATCGTCTGGCATTTCAAGTTTACATTTGAGAGGCAAGGTGGTCTGGATCTCCGCCGGGTTTTGAAGCCTGGCTGCTCTGCCTTTATGTGCCTTCTTTCTTTATCTGTAAAATGGAGACAACAATAGCCATCCCCTGGATTTATTATTAGGAGTAAATAATACAATATCTGTGGTGCATGAGAAGCATTCAATAAATGTTAGTTTTTAGTATTATTTGAATTTGAAAGCATCATCCCCACTTTTCAACTGAAAAAACAGAGATTGAGAAAGGTTAAGTATCTTACCCCAAAACCACACAGCCAGTAAGAATTTGAACTACATACAAACTCAACTGGGCTTGACCTTAAAGCGATGGTTTTATCTGTGGTACCTTCTGGCATTCTGTATGGAAATTCAGTGAAGACATAAATTGCCATATATCCAGCCACCTTTCCCAAGATTAGGATTTAAAAATATGGCCCAAATATCGTGAACTAAAGCCATGAATTATCTTAAAAATGAAAGACCTAAATTTGTAAATTATTGTCCAATCTAAAAATGTTCTCAACAAACCATGTCACAGATACTGATTACTGATTTAAAGGCATCCTTCCTGAGCTTTGTAATTTAAAACACACTCATCAACTAAGAGTAAGAAGACTTTTCAGGAGAATTGTCACTAAAGAATGATAATGACATTTCTTTTTTTATTGACATAAAAGTTACATATATTTGTAATATACAACATGATGTTTTAATGTTTTAAAACACGATGTTTTGAAATATGTATACAATATGGAAAGGCTAAATCAAGTTAATTAACCTATGCATTACCTTACCTTATTTGTGGTGAGAATGTCATTAGTAAAGCCATTATGGAACACAGAATGGAGATTGTTCAGAAAATTTAAAATAGAACTACCATATGATCAAGTGGTCCCACTACCAGATATATAGCCAAAGGAAATAATATCAGTATGTAGAAGAGATATTTGCAATCCTACACTTACATCAACACCATTCACAATAGCCCAGAAATAGAATCTACCTAAATGTTTATCAACAGATGAATAGATAAATAAAATATGGTATCTACATATACACAATGGAATACTCTTCAGCTTTAGAGAAAAAAAGAAAATTCTGTCATTTGTGACAACATGAATGAACCTGAAAGGCATTATGTTAAGTGAAGTAAGCCAGGCACAGAAAGACAAATACCACATGTTATCACTTATATGTGGAATCTAAAACACTTGAACTCACTGAAGCAGAGAGTAGAATGATGATTACTAGTGGCTGGGGCTAGATAAGGACTAGAGAAATACTCGTCAAAGGCCAATGACATTTCTTTTCTTTCTTTTTTTATTTTTATTTTTTGAGATACAGTCTCTCTCTGTAACCTAGGCTGGAGTGCAGTGGCATGATCTTGGCTCACTGCAACCTCTGCCTCCTGGGCTCAAGTGATTCTCCTGCCTCAGCCCCGTACATGCGTATGCCACCACACCTAGCTAATTTTTGTACTTTTAGTAGACACAGTGTTTCACCATGTTGGCCAGGTTGGTCTCAAACTTCTGACCTCAAGTGATCCACCCATCTGAGCCTCCCAAAGTGCTGGGATTACAGACACGAGCCACTGCACCCAGCTTGCAGTGACAATTCTTGACTGCAGACAACCCTCAACTTAAAAGCCAAAACCAAAACGAATAAACAAAAAAGAGAGGATGGATTCTCATGCAAGGAAAATTGAATTGCCCAGTGTCAAGGAGATGGGAAATCTAGGAGCCAGAATTTCAAATGAGGCCTCAGTCTGAATGCAAAGTGTGTTCTGGGTGGACCAAAAACTGTTTTAGCTAAGGATCAACAGTTTAGAGTTATTGGCTCAAAAGGTATTAATGGTGGGAGAATGCATTCCTTTCCCCTAGCCACTCATCACAGAAACTGAGATCTGAGTGTGACTATGGAGAATATTGTGACATTGATTAAAGAATAAGGTTTCTTTTGCTCAACTGAGAATTTAATTAAGAATTCTTATTTTAAAAAGCACACTAATTAATACAGGAAGGTCTTTAAGTTAACCACTTGGTATTAAAATTACCTACAGACTGGCTATAGGTACAGCCTTTACAGAATCCTTTTAACTATAATTGAAAGAATCTAAAATGTGATTATTTTAAATTTCAGAGCAACAGCTGCTTTCTAACTCTTGAAGGTTTTCCAATGTGTTGCCAATAGATTTCAAATATATAATAAAATTTTTGTCTGATGCAATCATTGCTCAAAATGTCACTCTGACGTTTCTTGCTAATGGAATTGTATCTTAAATTTTAAAAAAATGTAGGGATTTTCCTTTTAGCAAGGTTTAAATTCAGAAGTAGATGGAGGCCAATCCATCACAAACTTACAGTGGTTTTTAGGTGTGAATTTAAAATCATTTGCCCAAATCCCCATGGTGTGCTGCATATCACTATCTGCACCATAAAGAAGGAAAATAAAAAGGTTGAGTTCAAGTTTGATGAGTTAAAAAATATAAGAACAAAGGTGTTTGCTCAACTACAAGGTCTTCTCAACCACGCATCGAGTATCAGGGACTTGTTTCCAGCAGCTACCCATGTACTTCATTGGTCAGTTTTAGCACCCAGGAGACAGCAACCCATTCGCATCTATTTTTTTTTTTTCAGACTGAGTCTAGCTCTGTGGCCGGGTTGAAGTGGCGCGATGTCGGCTTACTGTAATCTCTGTCTCCCAGGTTCAAGTGATTCTCCTGCCTCAGTCTCCCCAGTAACTGGGATTACAGGCAAGCAGCGCCACGTCCAGCTAATTTTTGTATTTTTAGCAGAGACAGGGTTTCACCGTGTTGGCCAGGCTGGTCTCAAACACCTTACCGCGTGATCTGCCCGCCTCAGTCTCCCAAAGGGCTGGGATTACAGGCATGAGCCATCGCGCCCCGTCTCGATATTTTACCTCTAATTATGACACATTTGTTCTTGGAGAATCAGAGACCGAGGCGTTCTCATATCAGTCTGAATACACATTTGGTCTTTATGGAGATTTCTGCCTCTACTTAGTCATGAGTTTCACCTCAACCTCACCACCTCATTAACAAAAATAAAACACCTAACATGGGCATGTACACCCTGTACACTTCAGGGTGCACAGCGATATTCTCCAGAGCAGCAATGTAGGAGGAATCACCCATTCTAGCTAACTTAGCTTTGATTTTACCACATCTGGTATGAAAAATCATCTATTTTTACTATAAGATGGTAAATAAGAGAGTAATATGGTGGCCCCCTGGAAGAAAGTCTTCATAATTAATATCATACCAGAGGTAATAAAATAAAAATTGCCCTTATGAAGAAGAAAAGGTTTAGGGGCGTAACAATGACAGGCTGTTGGAAGATGGATGAACTTTTGCTCCATGTCAATTTGAGGAAATGCACTGTTACTGATTTCTTAGTAGATCTATGGTGGAAAATGTGAGATTCTAGTTCTCAAGGTAGGTAGCCAGTTATGGAGGAAAAGGCATGTCTTTTGGCTGCAGGATGCTCTCCAATTCTGCCACTTAGAAGGGAGATGGAGGCCTGTGATTAACCTCTCAGAAGTCTCAGGTGCTCCTTTCTAAATGGGGTTACCGAGTCTTAATTTGGTGCATGCTCTGTGTACCTTTGCACACACGCACACCCTCATACACACACAAACACTGCCCTTATTCCTTGTAAATACATCTACTAATTAGAGAATTTAGGTAGATAATTTAGATTCTAACAGCAAAGTCAGAGGACAGTCAGGCTGTCTTCCCCTATTTCTCTAGTTAATTAAATGTTTCCATCAGTGCCTTTAATATTTTTCAGCCAATAGTGGGCTGGTTTCATTGTCACATCTACCCCCCATTATTTCTCTTCATTGTTCTGATTTATGATGTCAAAATTGAGAAATTAGCCAATCATAGGATTTGATGTTTAAGGGCCAACCACCGCGAGATTCCTTCACTTGTTTCTATTTGCTCAGAATTAAAAGAGTAATTGACTGACATGTCCAGATTAGAAAGGTTGTATTAGTCTGTTTTCATGCTGCTGCTAATAAAGACATATCCAAGACTGGACAATTTACTAAAAAAAAGAGGTTTAATGGACTTCCAGTTCCAAATAGCTGGGGAGGCCAGCTTCACAATCATGGCAGAAGGCAAGGAGGAAAAAGTCCCATCTTACATGGATGGCAGCAAAGAGAGAGCTTGTGTAGGGAAACTCCCATTTTCAAAACCATCAGATTTTGTGAGACCCATTCACTATTATGAGAATAGCACAGGAAAGATCAACCCCCATGATACAATGACCTCCCACTGGGTCTTTCCCATGACATGTGGGAATTGTAGGAGTTACAATTTTAGATGAGATTTGGGTGGGGTCACAGCCAAACCATATTATTCCACTCCTAGCCCCTTTGAAATCTCAAATCTCATGTCCTCACATTTCAAAACCAATCATGCCTTCCCTACAGTTGCCCAAAGTCTTAACTCATTTCAGCATTAACTCAAAAGTCCACAATCCAACTTCTCATCTGAGACAAGTCCCTTCTTTCTATGAGACTGTAAAATCAAAACCAAATTAATTACTTCCTAGATAAAATGGGGGGTACAGGCATTAGGTAAATACAGTTGTTCCAAATGGGAGAAACTGGCCAAAATGAAGAGGGGTACAGGACTTATGCAAGTCCAAAATCCAGCAGGGAAGTCAAATCTTAAAGCTCCAAAATGATCTCCTTTGACTACACGTCTCTGTCATCTAGGTCACACTGATGCAAGAGGTGTGTTCTCATGGTCTTGGGCTGCTTGGCTTCTGTGGCTTTGCAGGGTACGGTGCAGGGTATGGCTTCCCTCCTGGCTGCTTTCTTGGGCTGGCATTGAGTCTCTGTGACTTTTTCAGGTGCACGATGCAAGTTGTCAGTGGATCTACCATTTTCTGGGGTCTGGAGGATGGTGGGACTCTTCTCACAGATCCACTAGGCAGTGCCCCAGTATGGACTCTGTGTGGGGGCCTCAATCCCACATTTCCCTTATGCAGTACCCTAGCAGAGGTTCTCCGTGAGTGTCCTGCCCCTGCAGCACACTTCTGCCTGCATATACAGGCATTTCCACACATCCTCTGAAATCTAAGTGGAGGTTTCCAAACTTCAATTCTTGACTTTTGTGCACCCACAGGCTCAACAGCACATGGAGTCTGCCAAGCTTGGGGCTTGCACCCTCTGAAGCCATGGCCTGAGTTGTACCTTGGCCCCTTTTAGTAATGGCTGGAGTGGCTGGGATGCATGGCACCAAGCCCCTAGACTACACACAGCAGAGGGGCACTAGGCCTGGCCAACAAAATTATTTTTTTCCTCCCAGGTCTCCAGGCCTATGATGGAGGCCTGTGAAGACCTCTGACATGCCTTGGAGACATTTTCCCCATTGTCTTGGGGATTAACATTTGGCTCTTTTTACTTATGCAAATATCTGCAGCCAGCTTGAATTTCTCCCAGAAAATGGAATTTTCTTTTCTATTGCATTGTCAGGCTGCAAATTTTCTGAACGTTTATGCTCTGCTTCCCTTATAAAACTGAATGCCTTTAATAGCACCCAAGTCACCTCTTGAATGCTTTGCTGCTTAGAAATTTCTTCTGCCAGATCCCCTACGTCATCTCTCTCAAGTTCAAAGTTGTACAGATCTCTAGGGAAGGGCAAAATGCCACCAGTCTCTTTGCTAAAACATAACAGAGAGTCACCTTTGCTTTAGTTCCCAATCTGGACGTTATTTTTTATATCACTATCAGCACTTTTGTCAAAGTCATTTAACAAGTCTCTAGGAAGTTCCAAACTTTCCCACATTTTCCTGTCTACTTCTAAGCCCTCCAAACCATTCCATCCTCTGCCTGTTACCTAGTTCCAAAATTATTTCCACATTTTCAGGTATCTTTTCAACAGTGTTCACTCTACTGGTAACAATTTACTGTACTAGTCCATTTTCACTCTGCTGATAAAGACATACCTGAGACTGGGCAATTTACAAAAGAAAGAGGTTTAATGGACTTACAGTTCCACAGGGCTGGAAAGGCCCACAATCATGGTGGAAGGCAAGGAGGAGCAAGTCACATCTTACATGGATGGCAGAAGGCAAAAAGAGAGCCTCAGCAGAGCAACCCCCGTTTTTAAAACCATCAGATCTTGTGAGACCTGTTCACTACCACGAGAAGCACGGGAGAAACCAGCCCCCATGATTCAATTACCTCCTCTGGGTCCCTCCCATAACAGGTGGGAATTGTGGAAGTTATAATTCAAGATAAGATTTGGATGGGGACACAGCCAAACCATATCAAAGGTAATGACCATGCTTGTTAGCTCTCAGTTCAGCAAGAAAGATAAAACTGTGCCCTGGTAAGACATGCTAAAGTTACTGTATAAATCAACTTGGGCTGTTATAACAAAATACCGTAGACTGGGTGGCTTAAACAACAGATATTTATTTTCTCAAATTTCCGGAGACTGGAAGTCCAAGACCAGGTGCCAGCATGATTGGGTTCTGATGAGGGCTCTCTCCTTGGGTTGCAGATCCCACCTTCTTACTGCCTCCTCACCTAAGAGAGATTCTCTGTCTCTTTTTATAAGCCCACAGTGCTACAGGATTAAGCCCCCACCCTTGTGACCTCATTTAACCTTAACTTTCCCCTAAAACCATATCTCCAAATACAGTCTCATTGAGAATTAGGGCTTCAACATGTGAATAGTGGAGTAGAAGCAGTGCAATTCAGTTCATAGGAGTTACCAAGCTGGGGAACCTAACATCTGCAGACTAGCAAAGACTGGAACGTGAATTCTATTATATGTAGGGTTGCCAGGTAAAATATAGTACACCTGTTCAAATCTGAATTTCAGATAAACAATTTTTTATGTGTGTCCTAGAAGCAATATTTGGGACATACTTATTCTAAAATTGCATTCATTGTTAATCTGCAATTCAGATTTGAACAGGTGTACTGTATTTTGCTTGCTAAATCTGTCAATCTTACCTATGTAGGAATGCAATAATCTGAATAGTCAGGGTAGTAAGAACTATTAACAGGAACACCTAAAGTTTAATGTATACTATTTTTGCTATAATGATATCCCATTCTGATCAATTTAGCCATCTCTTGTTTTAAGGATAAGCCGCTTGGTGAAAATTACACTTCCTCTATACACCACACAAGGGATATAGTGAGCTCACACAGTCTGCAAGAGTAGAATATGAATTTCAATACTGACTTCTTAAAAACCCAAAGCACTGAAAGGCTACTTCAAGAATGTGGTGATGATCAATGAAGTAATGTTGTTTATAAATGTTGGGTGCAGGTTTCTGACTTGATTTGGTGAATTGCCTGCTAAAACTTTGCATAAAATCTGAATAAACCATACCAGCATGCTGGCCAGAAACACAAGTGAGAAGGAAGAAAGGTCCTATTGTTCCTGCTTCATTCTGCATCTCACTTGACTCGGGATAATTTTAACACTGAGGCTCTTACATGCTATTGAATTTGAAAAGCAGTGAATACAGATGAGTAACAGAGGGCAATGATAACCTAAAATCACAGATAAAACACAAGAAGAGACTCATCTGGAGGGCGGTAATGTCCTTTTTGGAAAGCTCTGTTCTCAAAAGGAGAGAGTGTGTTATATACAAGAGATCAAAGAGGTCAGCCTTCTCTGCCTGGGTTATGTGGGTGATTCCCTGAAGCAAAACAGTACATTGCCTCATCAGGAAGAGTGAAAAGAAAATAAATCAGGGAGATAAATCGTATTTAAAAGGCATCCTTATGATTGACATTATAAAGGAGACACAGAGCTCATTAGCAAACAACTGATAAAATCACTCACAGCATGCTTCAAAAAGAAGTGGTAATAATTATTGCCTCTCTAAGAAAGGGGGCAAAGTGTCCACAGGATGTCATTCAGGAATCTGTTTGCAGACATCACAGAGTAAAGTCCCACAGCTTTCTGATTTACTTAAGTGAAGGAGGCAAAATAAGAGTTTTACAGTTCACATGCCTGGATCATAGAAGGTTCTACACGAAACATGATTTTTCTAAAAGGCATTTTAGAAACCCCTAGAGTTGCCAAACCTTCATTCAACAGCATAATTTTCCCTGTTTCTCCCAGGATATTGTACAATCAACGAACAGGGTGCAGCATTTCTGCCAGCTAAAGAAATGGGCAGCTTTGATTGGAAGTCACAATAATATATCTCCCTTGTGTGATCAATGATTTACTGCTGAGGATAAATGGATATAATATTTCATTATGTATGACATTCATTAGCAACAAGGAAGCTTTGGACTGAATGGAAAGTGATTTCATATTAAAAGCCTCATGCACCTCAGACTGAGATGAAACGGAGGTCTGGTCTTAAAAAAATAGCCGAGGCTTATAGGCTTCCGTTGGTGCACAGCCAAATATAATTGTTATTCTAAGTTTGAAAATTTGTTGGGGGAAAACTAGGAAATAATGTAACTAGAGCAATCTTAATTTTATACAAGAATTCATGTTTCTTGTTTTTTATTCATTTTTTTCTGAAGTTATTTATTTACTTATTCATCAAATCATTTATGCTTTTATTTTAATTTTTTAATTTATTTACTTTTTTTGTGAGATGGAGTCTCGCTCTGTTGCCCAGGCTGGAGTGCATTGGCATGATCTAAGCTCACTGCAACCTCTACCTCCTAGGTTCAAGCGATTCTCCTGTCTTGGCCTCCCAAGTAGCTGGGATTACACGCCCGCACCACTATGCCCAGCTAATTCTTGTAGTTTTAATAGAGATGGGGTTTTGCCGTGTTGCCCAGGCTGGTCTTAAACTCCTGACTTCAAGTGATCTGCCTGCCTCAACCTCCCAAAGTGCTGAGATTACAGGTGTGAGCCACTGTGCCCAGTCTATTTGTGTTTTTTTAAGACAAATCATTAAATCTTATTTTTAAAATTTATTATGTTTTCCAGAGGCTTCAGGAATTATCACAAGTCTATTTCTTTTTTTCCAAGTCAAAATTACTTTTATTGGCAAAATGTTTTATCATTGTAACATGGGTTTACATTAATAATACAAATATTTTTCAAATATATTTTCTGTTTGTTTTTTGATCATTTAAACTTTTATTTTAGATTCAGGGGGTATATATGCAGGTTTGTCACATGGGTATTTTGCATGATGCTGAGATTTGGGATGCAATCAACACCGTTACTCTGGTATGAGGCATAGTACCCAATAGTTAGTTTTTCAGCCCTTGCCCCTGTCCATCCTTCCCCTCTCCGGTAATCCCCAGTGTCTATTGTTGCCACTTTTATGTCCATAACTACTCATCGTTCAGTTCTCATGGGTGAGAGCAGGTGGTATTTGGTTTTCTGTTTTTATGTTAATTTGCTTAGGATAATGGCCTCCAGCTGCATCTGTGTTTCCATGAAAGAGATATTTTTATTCTTTCTATGGCTGTGTAGTATTCCATAATGTATATGTACCACATTTTTCTTATCCAATCCACTGTTGGTTGGCACCCAGGTTCACTCCATGTTTTTGATATTGTGAATAGTGTTGTGATAAATATCAAGTGCACATGCCTTTTGGTGAACAATTTATTTCTCTAAGACATATATACTAGCAGTGGGATTGCTGGGTTGAATGGTAGTTCCGTTTTAAGTTCTTTGAGAAATCTCCAAACTGCTTTCCACAGTAAGCCCTGTTTCTTAACTATACTATTATCCTCAATTAAGTGTGCCATGAAGTCTTCAACTTTGGAAACTGAGAATAATGACAAAGTCAAGGAGGAGACAGAAGTGGGATATGGAGTAAATGACTTTCATTCTCAGTATCAGTAGAAAATCAATGCTCCATATCTAAAGTAGCTAAATCAAGAAACAGAGATTTAGGGTGCTATTATACATGTGAAATGAACAACCAGAAAAACCTCAAATGAAATGTATTAATAAGCTTGCATGTGTGTGTTGGACTCAAGGTATGAATGAGGAGATTAGGGGTGTGGGCTTGGAGCAGAAAAATAGGTTCATAGCTGGTTGCTTTTCATTATGAGCACATTTGTATTTTTTTTTCATTTTTTATATTATAAAATACACTTACTAATGATGCAATATAAGATGGATCAAATAATTTAGTTTTTATAAATGTTGCACATTCTTTGCTTTGTTGACTATGACCCATTCATTATCTCTCATCTTCATTTGATTTTCAATACCAAGAATCCCTCAATATTATAGCATATCTTAGACACAAAAAATACAGCATTCAAATTAAAGCAGATAGATGCTAGTGCAAGTTTTGTCTCAAATATAAACATTTTCTAATACCATGGAATTGTGGAGATAGAAGAAATAATAAAGAGCATGTTTCAGCAAAGATGAGGAACTTACCTAAGATATCAAAGGGCATAAGGGGTCGAATAAGAACTAGGCCCCACATGTTCTATTTCTAAATCCAGTGTGCTTTCTGCTATTTTATACTTCCTCTTAAAAAGCAGACTCATTCGTAAATTCCACATGCCATCCCTGATGCCAAATTTTTCTGAATCTTTCCAATGAGAACATATGTTCTCACTGGAAAGAAGTCAGCACAATTCAACTGGCTAGAGTTTGGGTAACACATCCCCCCCCAACCCTGCCTTTTTTTTCCTGGTAACAAAGCAAGGTCAAAAACAGGTGGCAATATTAAAGTCACTAGCTTGGGCAAGATTCAATAATGAGACATACCATTCTAAACCTGAATGTCATATGGAAACTGGGCAAATGACACAAACATGTGTAAGGATAGGTAAGCTATCGAAGGCACTGTAGGGGATATTCCTTCAAATAGTGATATGCATAAAATTGTTGACTTTTCATTAAAACAAAGCAGGGCCCAGCACGGTGGCTCACACCTGTAATCCCAGCACTCTGGGAGGCTGAGACAGGCAGATCATCTGAGGTCAGGAGTTCAAGACCAGCCTGGCCAACATGGTGAAATCCCACCTCTACTAAAAATACAAAAAATAGCCTGGCATGGTGGTGGGTGCCTGTAATCCCAGCTACTTGAAAGGCTGAGGCAGGAGGATTGCTAGAACCCAAGAGGTGGAGGTTGCAGTGAGCAGAGTTCGTGCCATTACACTCCAGCCTGGGTGAGAAGAGTGAAACTCTAATAAAAATAAATAAATAAATAAATAAAATGAAATACTAAAAGCAAAATGCAACTTTGAACAAGTAAGTTGACAAAAATTAAGCAGATATCCATATAAAGTAAATTCAAAGTGAAATTCAGAGGAATATTATTTAACTGGAGTGTTTGGCAAGTTGAAAAGGAATCTCAGAAGATGAGCAGTGACTTGAACTCAATAAATAACTGGTCATTATTTTCTGCTAAAAGAGAGAGAGAGAGAGAGATTCAGTTAATCAAGTGAGAGGTGATATGTATAATACTCCTATATGTGTTTTACTTAGGAATACATTGACCAGGGAGTGCTATCAGAAAGAACTTTTACATCTTGCATAGGAATAAATGAAGAAAATACCAACCTCCTTGAAGAGCCATTCTATGCAATACCCAAGTGCTGAGAGCATTACAAAGGTTAGGTAAAGTAACCTTCATGACACTGTTTAGAAGGAGATGTTATTACCACTATTTTATACATTTAGAGATTGAAGTTGAATCAACCTTGGTGTCTCAGGGCAATGTAAAGCATGTGCTAAAGCTTGGATTTCACTTCAACATAAATCAACGCTGGAGACTTATGTTTATTTCTCTTTCTCTTGTTGCTCTTGAGCATTCACATAGGGTTATGTATATTTCTCAAGTGCTCCATTTATTATTATCTTTTGTTTTTTTTTGAGATGGAGTCTCACTCTGTCACCCAGGCTGGAGTGCAGTGGCACGATCTCGGCTCACTGCAACCTCTGCCTTGTGGGTTCAAGTGATTTTCTGCCTCAACCTCCCAAGTAGCTGGGATTACAGGAATGCGCCACCACACCCCGGCTAAGTTCTGTATTTTTAATAGAGACAGGGTTTCGCCATGTTGGCCAGGCTGGTCTCGAACGCCTAACCTCAGGAGATCAGGCCACCTTGGCCTCCCAAAGTGCTGGGATTTCAGGCATGAGCCACCATGTCTGACCTTAACTATCTTTTGAGGAAGGTCAAGCCTATTGTTTTAGATTTACTGTGCAAATAAAGGTAAAAGTAAGACCATGAGTTTAATGATTTGTCCACAGTCATTTAAGGGCACAGTTAAATCAATCTGAAAATGTCTAAAAGAAAATTACAATGATATTTAATATAGCTTTAGATTTAATAATATGTTCTAATATCCCAGCCTCTCAATTCGTATGCTCACTCAAGATTAAATATACTGAGAAAGCAAGAATTGGTATACCCAGAAAACAGAAACCTCTTTAAATATCTGAAATGAGAAAATTTAATAAAGACAATTGACTACACAGGTGAAGAAATGGCAAGAAGCTAGGCATGGGATGATAAGGTAACAGGGATTGGCAACAGCATGAAATCATTCTCATCCCTAGGCTGAAGGGAGAGAGACATCTGAGTCACAAAGACTAAAGTAAAGCCAATGGGTCTATCAGACAGGAGCTGAAACCCTAGATGAACCCAGCTGCTTGTTTGAAGTGAACCAGAAAAACAGACAAAACAGAAAGGGCCTGTTCACATTTAGTGCTTCCTACTGGCCAACTCCCCTGAAAGCCATTGGTCAGGAGAGCCTAAGAAGTGTTGTTTTCTGAAATTGGGAAGGAACAGAATAGAAGAAGGGCCAAGGCGTGAATCTAAGAGCAAACAGATTTACAGATCAGCTGGGTTGGCAGTACACTCTATATATCATACATTAAGGTATATATCTTTATTTATAGAACGTGAACACCTATGCATGTTTTTGTAATACTAACAGGAAAAGTTCTTTTCCCCCAATCATTCCAGATAATAGAGATCTCAAATTTATCAAAACTAGAATAGCAAACATCTGCATCAATCTTTCGGAATCTTCACTATTACTTCCAATACACACACACACTTCCACCACAAACACTCTCACCCTCACACAACTGCATGTGCATAGGCACACTCACTCCCATTCACTACTTGCTCAAAGCACTTTGGGGAGAGTGATTTATCCCCCTCTAGGCACTCATTTCTTCTAATGGGCCTTGTCTGGTGCACAAAAGAGAGACATGCTTACTGATTACTTATAAAGCTCATAACATTTTTTGAAGATAAAAAGCTCTAGTTTTTTCATTCTATGCCTTGGTTTTAAATAAAGAAAGCTACATTATATAAAGGTTTCTGGGGGATTTATTACCAGACCTCTTTCTAAAAAAAAAATCACACTATAATTACAACTTTAATGACCTACTCTAAAACTTCTGAAGGCTACAACATAATTAGTTGATTTTATAATTAGTACTTCAGAAAAAAATTCTTGTCAGAAGTAAATAAGTGACTGGGGCTCTTGGAATTAATCTACATCGTTTTATGTAGAAAAGGCAGAAGTCATATTTATCAGGTGCCTACAATTTTACAGATTCTGTGCTATACACTTTACATAATTATCTACACATTCCATGCTGTGTTAAGTCAGCATTGTTTTATTTGTTATTTTAAATATGGAAAATGAAGAGTTAGAATAATTTAAGCAAGTTACAAAGCAAATAAGATTTGAAGCTCTGATCTGTATCCAGGCCTTTTTGACCATGAGTTTTCATTGTCAAAAATTGAAAAGCTTTTAAATTACTTTTTTCCACAGATGCCAATTTATACACTAGAACTTTTTTTTTTTTTGACATTGTCTCACACTGTCCCCCAGGCTGTAGTGCAGTGGCGTGATCTCAGCTCATTGCGCCTCCTGGGTTCAAGCAATTCTCCGGCCTCAGACTCCCAAGTAGTTGGGACTACAGGTGTGCACCACCATGCCCAGCTAATTTTTTTGTATTTTTAGTAGAGATGGGGCTTCACCATGTTGGCCAGGATGGTCTTGATCTCCTGACCTCGTGATCCACCCGCCTTGGCCTCTCAAAGTGCTGGGATTACAGGTGTGAGCCACCGCGCCCGGCCTACACTAGAACTTTTAATGTCAATACTAACAGTTGCTTTAAACAAGAAGAAGACATTGAACCTCAAAGAATAAGTAATCAGAATCGAAAAAATAATCATCCTGTTCTTGGTATACAAAAACCACAACAGAAACCTCTTCAAATATCTTTTAATAACGATAATTGATTGCACAGGTGAAGAAAGAGTTAGAAGCTAAAAAGGGATGATAAAATAACATAGGGATTGGCAACAGCATGAAACCATCGCACTCCTAGGCTGAAGGGAGAAAGGGAGATATTTGAGTTGAAGAGGTTAGAGTATAGCCAGTGGGTGTATCAGCTAGGAGCTAGTAGACTACTACATGTAGTTCTCGTCCTCTCTCTCTTTTTTTAATGTCTTCCTTTAACAGAGACATTGAAAATGAATTATTCAGAGGAATATCTTAGTGAATAGAGTAAATGGAGTTATTCTATTACTCCACTTATTATTACTCCCTTTTGGGGGAGGAGGGTGTGGTGGTTATTATCTCACAGCTGATAGCTGTCTTGGGACACTGAGTTTGGGCTTGTTTTGTGAGGCCTTGGGATACAGAAGGACATACAGGTAAGTGGAAACGGAAGGGACAGAGACTTTGGCTCATTATTTAAAAAAAAAAAGACTTTTCAACAGAACCATACAGAAACAAAATGGTCTCTGCCACTGGGTGTGTCACAGCAGAAGCCCTAGAACCCCTTGGTTGAGAGATTCCTGTACAGTCAGATTACTTAAAACCTGCTGTGCTTGGAGATTATGTGAAAGCTTTCTCCAATGCTTGATTTTAAGTATTTTCTGCGAACCAATGAACCTGGATGGATGGGCCCACTAGAGAAGCAGATAATGCCCAAAAGCATTGCTTACATAGTATTCCATCTTTAGAAGTCATGATCACTGCTCAGTATGAAAAATTATTTATATAATACAAGCTCAGGATCAAGCCTCAGATAGACCAAAACTGTTTCTAGATGTAAAGCTTACTTAATTTCAGTGCACCAACATTTTCTAAGGTATTCTATGTCTTTTCTTTATTTTGACTACTGCCACTCTATCATTTGGTTTCTTTGTGAATAAATTGTACAGAATTTGGTTTTATGTTTAGCTCACATTAACCAATGAAAGAACTAGTAAATAACTAGCTCCAATGAAAAACTATACAATTCCATATTAATGAACTTATTTTCACTGATTAAATAGAAACTACTTTCCTCAATAAAAATGTATATTAAAATTATGTTTTCATATTATGTAATTTTATAATCTATATTCTAGTGATCAAAACATTTGAATTTCCTGTTACAGGATAATTTATTTTGGAGACCAGTCGACCAGTTGTTCTTTATGGATCATTTAAATTACATATAAAGACCTTTGCAATCAGCAGCAATCAATTTCCACCTTAATTTGCTTCCTATGATGTTATTAGACTTGGAATAGATACAGATTGTTGAGAGTCTCTAGGGCCTGTGATTTCTTCCTAACACCTTTTCTCAATAATTAGAAGTGCCTCTCCTGAAATGAGTCAGGGCCTCCTTTTGCTTTGGACAAAGAAATGTTAATTTATCAGGCATCACTGCAGCTGACTTGAATTTTAGTTCTTATCAGTGGAGCAGTATGCATCCTCTATATCTGCACCCTTTATAATAGGACTTCGATGGGGCCAGCAGCCATGGAGAAGTGTGTGCACACTGAGTCTCAGTGCTAATGCTTTTGTGGAGAAGGCTACAAGTGATCTATATTCTCTCTCTCTAAGTTGGCCACTTGCCTTAACAGATCAGCATTCAGAGATACATTTAGATATGTTGGTGGGTAGGGTTTGGGTGTGGGGGCAAAATAACTAGGTCCATGGGAAAGTGTCTATATAGATGAGATATGTGTATGTTATATGTGTGTATACATATGTATATGCTTAATCCAACCCTATTTAAAAACTTGCCTGAATATTAAAATGGAAAATATTCTCTGCATAGCTTTAGGTCTTCTTGTTGTTTTCTATATAATTATTCTGCTAATCGCTTGGGTTTTTAAAATTATTTCTACAGAATTGCATTTATATCAAACCATCTGAAGTTCATTTTCAGTGTGTATTATGGAATGAATGTTTGTCTTCTTCCAAAGTTTATATGTTGAAACTCTAGTTTTAATGTGATGGTATTTGGAGGTGTGGGTTTGGAAGATAATTAGGTTACCAGGGTGGGGCCCTCATAAATGGGATTTGTCCGCATATAAGAAGAGGCTAGAGAGCTAGCCCCCTGTCTTTTTACCATGTGAGGATTCAAGGAAAAGTTGATAGTGTGCAGCCTGGAGGAGGCCCCTCACCAGATACAACCAAGATGGTGCCCTGAAATTCAATCTTCACCCTCCAGAACTGTGAGAAATAATTCTGTTGTCTATGGTCTATGATACTTTGAGCTAACAGAGTATGTTCATATCTTAATCTTCCAGTGACATTGTATTGCCTTCAAGGCAAAGATCTGACACGAATTCTTTTAAAATAATGGTAACTAATACTTACTGAATATTTTCAATCCCGATATACATTTTACATATCTTATGTCTCATAACTATAATATTTTCATTTTGGTTCCATTTATTAAAGAAACTGATATTCAAAGAATGTAAATATGTACATGAAAATCATAGAAACCACAAGATAAAATGCACCATTCTATAATAAAGTGCATTTGCTGTCACTGTAGGACTCCAGCAGAGGAGGGTTGACAACTTGTCAGAGACACCATGAAAGGAGGTGAGATTCACACCCAAGACTTTGTTGCCCAGGCTGGAGTGCAGTGACAAGATTTTAGCTCACTGCAGCCTCTGCCTCCTAGTTCAAGAGATTCTCGTGCCTCAGCCTCCAAGGTAACTGGGACTACTGACATGTGGCATTATGCCTGGCTAATTGTTTTGTATTTTTGGTAGCAATGGGATTTCGCCATGTTGTTCAGGCTGGTCTCCAACCCCTGGCCTCAAGCAATCTGCCCACTGTAGTCTCCCAAATTGGTGGGATTACAAGCATGAGCCACCACACCCGGCCATACCTAAGACTTTAATCTCCTAAATCTGGCATCTTTTTTTCTTGAAATTGACTAAAAAAAGTTAGTCTTGTGATTTAAAAACTAAATATTATTGATGATGGTGGGTGGAGATAGGGAATGAACATCTCCAGTCTGTTTTTATTTAGAAAATAAAGGTTAAGCATTTGTAGTAAAAGGACTAAGTTTTATTTTTCATTTTTATATTTAAGAATACACAATGATAAATACTATAAAACATAGTTAATAGATTTTTCACTACCTTCTTTTAATAATCAATAGATGTGGACTTTTCTCTGTGTCATGGTGGTGTGCCAATGATGAGGTTGGCAAGGAAAAAAATCATTCAAATATAGTTAAAAGTTAGTAATTAAATAAGAACTATAAACATTGCTTATTTAAAAAAATATTTTCTCTGATATACCACAATGTTCTTCTTGTTAGACTATTAGCAACAGACATCTATCCTTATTTAGAATTTGTAATTTTCATATCTTGTGTGAAGACTCAATTTTTAAATTAAAGTATGATCCATTTTATACCCAGGGAAAACCAAAAGTAATTATAGTTAAACTGAAAAGGGTAAAGCACAACTTTATGTAAATAAATATTTGATCATCAGAAGCAGAAAACATTGTTTCTGTTTTTTTAGGAATAATAAAAATGAATGCAAAAGAAAATGACACGGAAGCATGAGATGTGGGTAGTTCTACAATATGCTTTTCTTTGTTGCTGAAACAGAGCTGCTTTCTGCAGCCGCTCACAGCGGGCGTCTTAGTGTGGAAAGGAAAGCTCAGTTTGTTGAGGGAGCATCCATCCACATTTTCAGTAAAAAAATGATGAGAGTTGAAATGACTACGGTTTTGTGGCAGCAAGAATCAAGAGGTAGAATAATATACAAATTGAATCCATGGCAAACTTCAGTGTGGCCACACAGGTTTCCATAACTAAGGGAGAGACGTGGCATGGTGAAGAAACTCAGGTTTAACACTAGACAATATCAAAATACAATTTATGTTTTTCACAATGAGTTCCACTGTGGTCCCTAAACCTTTAATAATCGTTCATAAAAAATACCAAGTCCCATGAATGAACTTGATAAAATTCTCTGTATTTGTATTATTTTGAATATCCTCCCTCAGCACTTTCCACACACAGTGCACTGGGAGAACAGTTTCCTTTCTTTACACAGTGTCCTCATTTCAGAGAAATCCTGTTTCCTTGAAGGAGTTCAACCTTTTTTGAGTTGCTCAGGCTAAAAGCTTTGGCAGCCTCCATGACTACTCTTTTTCTTTCACACCCCTTATCCAATGGCAGGAGAGTCAAGTTCAAGGTCTGCCTTTAACCATACTGAAATCTGATCACTTCTCCCCACCATGGCAACAAATCTTGTCTGTATTACTGCAACAGCCCCTTTCTTGGTCTCCATGTTTCTACCCTGGCTATTTAATGCTTACTTTTAAAGGTCAGATGATCTTTTAAAAACATATCAAATTATCTTACTCTTGAGAGCAAATCCCCCAAGTCATTTAAAATGAAATACAGAGTGCTTATGATAATCCTTTAAGGTGGTCCTCCTGACCTCCCATTAGCCCTCCTGCCTGTCTTTTATGATTTTTTTTTTTTTGAGGGGATGAAGTCTCATTCTGTCACCCAAGCTGGAATGCAGTGGCGTGATCTCAGCTCACTGCAACCTCTGCCTCCCGGGTTCAAGCGAGATTCTCCTGCCTCAGCCTCCCGAGTAGCTAGGATTACAGGCATCTGCCACCAGGGCCGGCTAATTTTTGTATTTTTAGTAGAAATTAGGTTTCATCATGTTGGCCAGGCTGGTTACAAACTCCTGACCTCAAGTGATCCTCCCGTCTCGGCCTCCCAAAGCGCTGGGATTACTCTTATGATTCTTTATCAACCACACCACTCCACCCACTATGGTTCTCTTGAAGTTTCTCAAGCACATCAGTAACATTCTCATGTTCCACTTGCTTTAGAAGAAGCTCCTCCTCCAGAAATCTTCATACCTAATGCTCTCATGTCCTCAAGACTTTGCTCAGGTAGCAACTCAGGCCCTAGTGAGCCCTGCCCTGACCAGCATCTTTAACTTTGCCACCTGACTCCCATTGTGAGCATCCAGTCTCTCTGCCCACTCCACCACATTTCTTTTCTGACCAGCACCAGCAACAGCAGCAACAACTCCCGAGTACTTGTTATGGAATACAAATTATTTGCACCCAGCTCAGGTTTACTCATTCGGAAATGCTGGCCATGGAGAATCATAACCTTTTGCTAACCAAGCTCTCCAGGTGTTTCTGATGCACCCGAAGGTTTGAGATTCACAGCCCTATGTAACATGTTACACAATGTGAAAATATTTCAAGCTTTCCCTTTCACACAGAAACAAGTCAAGAATACTACTCTCAATACTTCAGTTAGACAGTTAATTGGTGATTTTAGCCAACAAAATAATGAAAGATACTGATTTGTTATTTTTTAATGTTAGTATAATCTTTTAAAAAACTCTTTAATAGTGAACTTTATTAATCTTGCTTTATATAACATAATACATAAAATCCGTTTTTTCTCCTATATTCCAGTAACAAATATTTAGAAAAAATATTTTTTTAAGCCATCCAAAACAGCAACCAAAATTACAACTACAGTGAAATGAAACTAGCTAATGGTGCATAGGATCCTTTTGGAGATACGTTAAAAATATTGTGAAGGAGCTCTAAAGGAATATTTCTATAAATGGAGAAATATGGAGCATATCCATTTTCCTGAATAGAAAGAAAAGCATTATAAAATATAATTTATTTCAAATTTATTTACAGATTAAGTGCAATTACCATGTGTGTGTATATGTGTCTGCATGTGTGTGTGTGTTCCAAACACAAGATAGAATACTGAAGTATGAAAGCGCTATGAAAGTAAATAAAACTTTACAGACATATACAATGGGAGTTAAAGAGGATTTTCCCTATGACACATGAAGAATGGCAGTAAGGATGGTGTAAAATTGGTCCTGTGATAAACAGACCAGTGGTAGGGAACAGAGGAAATCAAATAGTCATATGTGGGAATTGGTATTATACTTAAATAGCATTGGAAGAAATCAGAGGGGGAAAGGAAAACCCATACAGAAAGGATCATAGGACTATCAATCATAAATATGGACAAAACAATTATGTACTATCACACACACACACACACACACACACACACACACACACACAGAGAGAGAGAGAGAAATACAGATTTTTTACATAGTTAAATATGAAAAACAAAACAAACATAGGAGGAAGATATTTTTATAAATTTAAGCTAGAGAACAATAATAGCACAAAGCAAAAACATTCATAATTAGGAATAAATGTGACCAGGCATAGTGGCTCATGCATGTAATCCCAGCAGTTTAGGAGGCAAAGGTGAGAGGAAAACTTGAGACCAGGAGTTTAAGACCAGCCTGGCAACACAGCATAGGTCCATCTCCACAAAAAAATAAAATAGCCAGGCATGGTCGCACACACACCCATAGTCCTAGCTACTCAGGAGGCTAATGCGGGAAGATCGCTTTCGCCCAAAAGCTTGAATCTGCAGTGAGCTATGATTAGGTGACTGTACCCTAGCCTGGGTGACAGAGTGAGACCTTGTCTCTAATTAATTAATCAATCAGTCTCCTGAGCAAGGTGTCTCAGGACTGTAATCCCACCTACTTGGGAGACTGAGGCAAAAGGATCAATTAAGGCCAATAATGAGACACCAGCCTGGGAAACATAGCAACAGAAGTAAATAAATAATATATTTGACTTCTTAATAAAAACACTTATAAATAATTAAAAGTCACAAAAACAAACTTGAAAGCTCAAGGTAATACAAAGATCACTGCAAATCATATAACCAAAAAATGTTTACTTTTATGAATGTATAACTCTTATATCCAGTTAAAAAAAAATCATAAGCAAAGGACATTAATAGGTAAACAGCCAATGAAACTCAAATGAACCATCCCCTAAAATAAATTATGAAAAAGATATGGTCTAATAATTACATAAATGAAATTAAAATGAGATAGCATTCTATATCCACCATTTGCAGAAATCAGTTCTTTTTTTTTTTGAGACGGAGTGTTGCTCTTGTCACCCAGGCTGGAGTATAGTGGCACGATCTTGGCTCACTGCAACCTCTGCCTCCCGGTTTCAAGCGATTCTCCTGCCTCAGCCTCCTGAGTAGCTGGATTACAGGCATGCGCCACCATGCCCGGTTATTTTTTGTATTTTTTGTAGAGATGGGTCTCACCATGTTGGCCAGGCTGGTCTCCAACTCAGATGATCCATCCGCCTTGGCCTCCCAAAGTGCTGGGATTACAGGTGTGAGCCACCGTGCCCAGCCAGAAATGAATTCTTAATCTTAAAAATTCTGAGGAATAGTGAGTAAATCAGTGTAACAATTCTGAAGAATAATATAAATTAATGATTAGTGTGCACATGTCCTATGATGTGGCAGCTCCATTTCTTGCCATATGCCAGTAAAGGAATTCTCATATTTGTGCAGAAGTATAAGAATGTTAATGACAGCATTCTTATTAATTGTAAAAATTGGAAGCAGCCAAAATGGCCATAAAATCAGTATGTGTAAATAAATATAGGTTGTTCAAAATATAATGGAATATAAGTCTGCAATAAAAGTGAATGGACTGTTTATTTCTTGGTCAAGATATACAGTTCTTCAGCAATCTCTTGGCTCCAAATAAGTATTTACAATGGTTAAAACATAAAAGGAAAACTGTAATAGCAGTTTCTGATTTGAAGACCAGAAAAGGAACAGGAAAACAAAGCGGTGTGTTATTCTGTTACCACAGATTTAAAAGCCCTGGACTCAGGCACTGGGAGCTTAGAGACTTTATTTAGAACCTGCAAGAAACAAAGGGCTGAAAGTGATTCAATGGAACAGGGAAATAAAGTAAGGCTTTCTGCCTGAAACTAGGAAGACATGGTGTATGGCTCATCCTTTAAAAAAAAAAAAAAAAAAAGCCAAGCTTAAAGAACAGCTGCTGGAAAAAAAACAAAAATCAACAACAAAAAGAAAAAAATGCCTGGATTCTAGCTCTAGAGTCACACCATCCAATAGAACTATCTGTCAAGATGCAAGAGAGCTGCCCTTCATGGTAGCCATTAGACGTAGTTGGCTACTGTGAATAGAAAACTGTGTTTTACATTTTATTTAACTTCATTGACTAAATATTCAACTTAAATATTCATAAATGGCTAGTGGCTACCTGATTGGACAGTGCCGCTCTAAATAACCCAAAGGCCTAGAGAGAAGAGAGGACATGAACCGGGACTTCACAAGTTGCGGACACACTTCCGCTGGTTCTGGGATGGGATCTGGACTCCCCAGAGTCACTACCTTATAAAACCCAGTTGTGAGGTGGCTGCTTAGGGGGTATGAGAGGTAATTGCCAGCAGCAATACAAAGATAGATGAGCATCAATAAAAGTAAGCAGGGAGAGAGAGAGAAGGAGAAAAATATAAAATACACGCTCATCAAATGAGACTGGAATCAAATGTTTTAAACACATGAAGAAATTGTATCTTATAAAAGTCAATAAAACCGACTCTAGATAAAGCTAATTTTATAGAACTAATTGACAAACGTTTTGGAAGATGTTTAAAGTGCTCAATAAGATGAATTCAATATTAACCAAAAAAACCTTATTGTCTTATGAAAAAGAATCATACAAAAATCATAGAAATAATTTATATATATATTATCATGCAATTGTAATACAAACTAAAAAGTGCATTGGATGGGATGGTTATAACGGAGACAACTTGAAAACAAATTTGTACATTGAAAGATGATCCTGAGAGTGAAACGTCGATTACACATGGACACAAGGAAGGGAATGATAGACACCAGGCCTACTTGAGGATGACAGGTAAGAGGAGGGTGAGGAACACAAAACTACCTATTGGTTACTATGCTTATTACTTGGGTGACAAAATAATCTGCATACCAGACCCCCACAACACAAAATTTAGTCATGTAACAAATCTGTACTTGTACCTCCTGAACCTAAAATAAAAGTTGGAAAGAAAAGAAAGATGGTCCTGGAAAGCTCACCTATAACCAGAGTCAGAGGGTCAAAGGGATATATCATACAAAACACGTAGGACAGAAGGAGAGGATATAGCATATGCTTCGCAGTAATCTCAGAAAAATAAATGGAAAAAATAGCAGACGAACAATCTTTGAAAAAATTATAGCTGAGTATTCATAAGATTTAAAACAAATGTGAGTTCTTCAATCAAAAACACACTAACAATACTCAAACATGTAATTTTATTTTATGTGTTTATTTTTAAATTTTGAGACAGGGTCTGCTGTGTTGCCCAGGATGGAGTGCAGTGGCGTGATCTTGGCTCACTGTAACCTCCGCCTCCTGGATTCAAGCAATTCTCCTGCCTCAGCCTCCCAAATAGCTGGGATTACAGGCATACACAACCACACCTGGCTAATTTTTGAATTTTTTCCTTTTAAAGAAGAGATGAGGTTTTACCATGTTGGTCAGTCTGGTCTCTTGACCTCAGGTGATCCTCCCACCTCAGCCTCCCAAAGTGCTGGGATTACAGGTGTGAGCCACCGCGCCTCACTCAAAACATGTAATTATAAAATAAAATAAATCAGGCCTGGGAACAGTGGCTCATACCTGTAATCCTAGCACTTTGGGAGGGCGAGGCACGAGGATCATCTGGGGCCTTGAGTTTGAGACCAGCCTGGGCAACATAGTGAGTCCCTGTCTCTACCCAAAAAAAAAAAAAAAAAAAAAAAAAAAGTTAAACGATTAACCAGGAGTGGTGGCAGACACCTGTGATAGCAACTTCTTGGGAGCCTGAGACAGGAGGATCCCTTGAGCACAGGAGGTTGAGGTTGAAGCCTTGCTCTGTTGCTCAGGTTGTTTGCACCACTGTACTCCAGCCTGGGCAACAGAGCAAGGCTCTGTCTCAAAAGAAGAAGAGAAAGAAAAATCTCAGTCCATAACTAGGTACTTTACAATGAAACTGAAAAATATGAAGGGTAAGAAGAAAAATCTCAAAACCAGCCAGTGGTATCACTAGAAAAAAAATCCATAAATTGTGAAATGCTGAATTTATCGTGATGGCTACCTTGAGAAGGAATGCAACAAAAGGAATATTTTCCACAAGCTCTTCATTTTTTCTGTTGTTTTACTTTGAAAAAGGAACCTGAAGTTAATATGCAAATAATTATATGATAAAACTGAGTGCAAAAGTATTCATTTTGTTTTTGTTTCTTAAAATAGTTTATTTTTTTAATATATCAAATTTATATTTCTTTTTTTGTTTTGAGATGGAGTATTACTCTGTCACCCAGGCTGGAGTACAGTGGTGCGATCTGGGCTCACTGCAACCTCCGCCCCTAGGTTCATGCAATTCTCCTGCCTCAGCCTCCCAAGTAGCTGGGATTACAGATGTGTGCCACCAGGTCTGGCTAATTTTTGTATTTTTAGTAGAGACGGGGTTTCACCATGTCGGTCAGGCTGCTCTTGTACTCCTGACCTCAAGAGATCCACCCGCCTCAGCCTCCCAAAGTGCTGGGATTACAGGCATGAACCACCGCACCCAGCCTCAAATTTATATTTCTTTTTGATTGGGTGTTGAGAATATAATATTTAAAAATAATAAACTTGATATACATGTATTATTTCTAAATAGTTAGATTTATAAAGCATAGTGTTGTTCAAAAAATAAACTGGTGTATATCAGCTGAGCATCAGCCCTGCATGCGAAAAAATACATAAGTGCTTGTCCAGGATGGAGACTCACAAACTTTATATAAGGAAGAAAGAATTGGTTCAAGAGGCTTTAATGTTGCCTATGATTTTTTTTTAATACAGTAAGATTTGAAGTAAATATTATTGATATTTTAAAGAATTATTCCATCTGCAGACTTAATCAAGGAGGGCATGGAAATAATGTATATAAAGATTTCAAATCCAAAAATGGTAACTAGGCAATCATCTTGGAAGCTTTTTCAAATTTCACATGTCTCCCTGGAGATTTTAATATGTCATTTTGGGGAAGTATGCCTTCTGTTGCCCTAACCACCCACAGGCGGCATTTAGCATTGCCACTCTAATGAGCTACTATTGCTGAAAAGATTGTCCCTAATCCCTAAGATATGCCTACTTGCAACAGGTTGAGTTCAAATGCTGTAGATTGAGGAAAAAGAAAAGAAAGGGAGTGGATGGTTGATCAGCGGGGTAGAAAGCTTAAAGGCCAGTTTGAAGCTGTCCCTATAGCTTCACGTTCAAATGTGGAATTCCAGACAGTACAAAATTCTAATATAAACCTGGCCATCAGATCATTATCAAGAAACGAGGATAAACATATTTTAATCAATAGTTTTTACCTTAAATGATCACTTAAGTGTTTTAATATATGGTATGAAAGTAGACATAGGCTCCATATACATTCTAATTCTAAGAAAGATGAATGGAAAATTGGCAGGCGAGCTTGAGACCCTGTCCTGCAAATGCCAAAAGAAAAACGCTTCAACATGGGTGGATCACTTAGATAGATTTTCTCCCTGGGCAGAACTGCCTTTTCTTTGTTCCTCCTTCATGTAGATGATAACAGGATAAAGGTTATCTCCAAATTTGCTTTGTTCTACCAAGAACAAATCAACACTGTAAGCTGCCCCGGAGATCATTTATTAATTTCTTCTGTGACCAGAGTTATATAGGGTTTTAAGCCTGAAAGAAACATTGTGGGCCCTGTAGCTTGGATCATGGGAGGGAATGGAAATGTGATAAAGGCAGGTAACAGGTCAGCTGAACTGAATGCACCTGTTCACTTAACTACTAGGGGGTCCACTTCGAGGGTGTATCCAAATGCCCTGGAGGGCTTGTTAATAAACAGATTGCTGGGCTTTGCCCCCAAGAGCCTCTGATCAAGACTCTTGATATTCAAAGAAGTATTCTTGATATTCAAAGAAATGTCTAAGGATCAGCAGTGTTAGCATGGTCTAGCATGCAAAGCAGACTCTTGGTCACCACCCCAGACCTTCTAATCAGATTGTATTTAAACACCTCTCCCACGTGATTTGTATGTCACTGACATTTGAGAAGCACTAGCCCAGAGGGCTTGTCTTGTATCTGTTGATCATGAAATTGAAATATTACAGAACCTGACTTTTCCTTTTCTATAGTTTTCTTTTCCATATGTAAATTATGACTTACTCTCCATAATTTGGCTTACTCTCATAATTATGGCTAACTCTCCATAATTCTCCAGCAAACTAATTCCATATGCAACACATTTTCAGAATTTTCTGTCCCATGACTGCTGCCTCCTAATTGTTTGTGAGCACTATCACAATTTATTTTTATTTTTTGTATTATTTCTATTATTTAGTGATTTGTGTGGGATAGGCACAAGATAGGTGCATGTATCCAACCTGCCTTCTTGATGTAATATTCTGAGGATATTCTTTTATAAAGAAGATTTTAAACTACCATAAAAGTGAATTATGAATTGAATTAAATCTCAAATACAAAAATTTTTAAATATTTTGAATGACAAATTCTTTACAAATGGACAAGCTACAAACAGCATTCTGAATAATTGTGAAGTAACATTTGCAAAACCTCAGAAGATGAAGAGATGCCAACAGACTGATATGGTCGAATATGCATATTTGATATGAAAATATTCTTACTTGATATAAAACATGTGCAATGAAACAGAACTGCATAAATAATACCGGCAGTGAATTGATATAAAACAGTGAAGATTTATTACAAATTTTTCTCATGGACTGGAATAATAAGACAAGCCAAACTACTACAAATGTTATTAGACTGGTAAACTAGAATAATTAGATAGAGTGTTTCTTGATTTTTAACAGAGTGTATGATATCCTTGTGGGCAAGATGAAGGAATATGACATAGTCTGGTAGATTTATAGTTAGTGTAACTATCAACTGTCCCTCAAAAATGCTGAATAATATCAAGTTGGACAGAAGTGTTAGGTGGCACACTTAGGTGTTGGCCTTGCACTGTCTTTCCCAACATTTAATCAGGAAATAGAATAAAGATCTGGGGTGGGGTGTGTGTGTGTATGTGTATGTGTGTGTGTGTGTGCACCCACGTGTGTATTGTGGTTGGTGGAGTGTATCATGAACCTATCTGAAAGGAAGAGCTAACACCATGGACAATGTATTGCTCAAGGTTCTAACATGTTTACAGAAGCACAGAGTCTGAAAGGAAGGAACAAATGACAGAAATTTAAATTTTGTAGGGTTAATTTTTTTTTTCAATACCACATTCAATTAGAAAAAAGTTAATCATGCAAAAAAGGTAAGATAAAGGATTCTTTGTGGGTAGAGGTTTGTGAGCATAAAGTCTTAGCATTTGTTTAGTGGCGCATCATAGCAGTTTAAAAAAATTTTAAAAATAGCTTAGCTGGTTTTCAGATGAATATGTTTCCCTGATGAATAACAGTATGGGAATACAGTCATTATGATTTGATTAACCAGCTTCTGGGGGACCCAAACAGAAATCTGATGTTCAGCTCCTAACCAGGACAAAAAGAAGGTCTCTTGTGGTCCTAATTCCCTTTCAGTGACTCAGTGTGATAAATTTGTGAAAAATCTGATATTTTTCACCAGAACAATTAGGCATTGTTCATACAGCATCCCTGCTTAGATAGTTGGGCCAAATGTCTTAGCCCAGGAACTTATGAATTTCTTACACAATACATTGTAGCAAGTGTGTTAATATGAAATAAATAATAAAACTCCCTAAAACGGCCCACTAAAGGAACCAATTGACCCATAAAAGGGTGCCTGTTGCATGATTCCTCCTTAATTATTGCTCAGAGCTCCTGACAGTACCCAAAACATATATTCACAAATATCTGCAGTTAGTGTTGACATGTTATTCCTGCAGTGAGTAACAGGATAGAATAAACCATCTATTTCCCCAAGAGTGACTTGGGGTCGTTCCTCAAGTTCTGTTGGTATTACCCAAGTTAGTGGCATTGAGTATAAGTTTGGAAATAAGTAGGTAAAACAAAATTAAGTAGTTTTCTTAATTGCAAAATGTTTCAGTCTTTAATTTGCCAATAGATATGGTGAATGTCTAAGGAGAAATATAAAATACCATATTTCTTTCAGTTTGTTAGAATAGATCCTCCTCAAAATATCTCAGACAACTAATTTATTATAAAAGCACTTTAGGAAACTCTGAACTAGAAAACTTCTAGGTTCCCTTCTATGATACATTTCTGTATATATAGCACTGTCTTGCCACTCAGACTTCCAGTAAGAAAGAAAAAAAGGGAGAGAGTGAACGAGAGAGAAAGATGAAAGAAGGAAGGAAGGGTTAAGAAAAGAAGGAGAGGAAAGAAAGGAGACAATAAGAAAAAATAGATAAAATAATAACAATAAAAAATATCAGAAACAGTGGAGTCTGAACATAGCATTATTATACATATACCATTTTTCTTAACTTTATGTCAGTTAGCGTAATTTAAGAATTTAACTACAGCACTTTCAAAACATGTTTCTCACATTTATGTACATCTGATACAAAGATTATGTCCCTTATTATATTCAGAAAATTCCCTCTTCCAAAAGATCCCCAGCTCAGTACATCTGGATCACTCAAGGAATCATCAAGGGACTCGTGTGTCCCTTCAGTTTTCAAGTTGGAGATCAAAAAAAAAAAACAAAATAAACACTCGTGCCAGCTGGAATTCAGTGCTTTCTGATAGTTTCAACACCTGATTCTGTTCTGGGCTGTGTTCCCTTCCAATCTGCACTGTATCTGCCTCCCTCCAACTCCCCAGCCCCAGCATGACATGCCATCCTGTCAAGTTTTTGTTTTTCAATCACATACTGGTATAAGTGTGTGTGTATGGTAATATGCACAATATTCCTGAAACAAATGACTTCATATGCATTAAGTATCACTGTTTTGGTGGGAAATACTAGCTTAAGATTGTGGAAATTCTTTGTTAATTATCATCCCAAATTTCAAGATGAATTACTCTGGAGTTCAAAATTCTAGAGGTAAAATGTATAAATAATTTGCTCCCAGATACTGCTTTCAAAAACTTCAATCTTCTATATTTCAGTCAATTTATCATCTCCATCTAACCCATTTTCATGAAGTGAATGCAGCTTATAGTCAGCGTGTGAGGAGGGGAACTACTGGAATCCACGAGGAAATCGCCAAGTATTTACTTTTACAAGATGAGATGCATCACAGCCTGGAAATCGTGGTATGACCCTTTGTTCAAAGCAGCACTGCTTTCTGTGCTATGTTTGTATCTCTTCCTTCCCCTGCTTCACAGAGTGACCCAGAATGTGAGCCTGAACAGCACCCATGCTAGTATCAGAAGACTCAAGTTCAAATTCTAACTCCGTCATTAATCTTGTAAGAGATGGCAAATTGCTGAGCCTTTAGGCTTATAATATATCCCCATATATTGGAACATTACATGGTAAGAAGAATGAGAAAGTTTTGTATTTCGTAGACACTAAAAATGTAAAAGCTAATGTGTATCTTGAGCTGTTTGCTGCCATACTTCACACTTAATATCTGCAAATTGGGATGCACTGGAGGTGGGGGTGGGGACTAAACATTGGGAGATAACATGTTTTAAAGCACTTAGAAAAGCACCAAGTGCTGAACAAATATAAACAAATAACATAACACTACTACTATTACTACCAAGAAACTGACTATCCAAAAAGATTGCTTTATGTTCCTTATGTGTAGAGTACATTTTTGAAATTTTCATCATCCATCAGAGTATATTGAATGGTGCTTACAATTGGTACTTCTTGCTTGATCATAGGGCTCCGTCCATACATTCCTGAACTGATATTGATGCTCTTGACATCTTAATTGGTTGTGACCTATGAATATGTCACCAGACTCTTGGGATCTCAAAAAGACTCAAGTATAACCATGTAATTCTGATCAAGGGAGAGGCAGGAGTACTTGCCTGACAGATTTATACTGAAAATTTAGGTTAAAGTTTAAGGTAAAGGGAAAAGAAAATGTTATTTTATATTCATTAACCTCACTAGCTTAAGAAAGATGGACTACGCATACATGTATTTACACATTCCGCAAATATGTACAAGAAACCAACCAAGGAAGAAGAAGTTTTGGATTAAAAAATGGTGGAAAATTGTAGTTTAATGGCTCATATTAACTTGCTTTCTAGTGGTTAATAACTGTTCATTATAATGATTAAAATGTATACAATTGTTACAATCGTTATTTCTTTTGTATTTAAGACTTAATAAACTACTTTCATCTATAATATATAATTTATTATAATATATAGTTTCTCCTGCACTGTCCTCTTACATGTGAGTATAATTAATTCCTTACAAAATCTCCCATTTTTAAATAGGAAAATTCAGACTCACAAGGCAAAATGATCCAAAGCCTCACCATTTTGAAAATAGAATTTCTTCCTTGTGACATGAGTTACAGATGACATTTTCACTGTGTCCAAGATCACTGATATCTTCCATCAATTGATTTGTTTAATTGGCAAATTATTTATTCATTTCTTCTGCTGGACTCCCTTCATTCTTCCTAGACAGTTTAAAACTACTATTCATGCCACAGGAAGTAGAGACAAAGAACACGGAAGATAACTTGGAAAAAGAAAAGCGCAAATGCTCTGCCTGCATATGGCTTCTAAAGAAACTTTTATGACAAAACAGATGGTTTTAAAAAAAGAACTGATTCTCAAGCCCAGCTGACATTATACTAATTAGACAATCAGAAGGCACCTACCAAAAGTGATCTGATTGTAATACCAACATTTATAAAACATCATGTTTGCCTCCACTTCCCAACAGGCTCTGTCAAAACCTAGCTGTAATTCTTTTCTTCAATTTGAAATTCTTTATTCTTAAAATAAAAGCTGTGCCCTCTTTCCACCTCCAACTATTGGAGACATCCTCCCCTATGAGGAAAGACAGAAATTCTTGGCTCATCAAAGTGATGCGTTAATAATCTTGGCAAAATTTCACTTTAGTATAAGTACTTTCCAAACTTCCACATCAAACTCTTTTCCTATGTCCAAGTGTCCTGGAGTGACAAGCCTTATATGATTTTCAAGCTGGTTTTCTCACGCAGAAATTTTCGATGTATTTCTCAGTCTATCATGCAACCTAGATGAATCAATTTTTAGTGTGCGATCTAACTTGAGACTTTGATCAAAATGATTTTCACTTGCAATGTCTGTCAAGTGCTGAAAGTAAGTTCCCATGGGCTGCGGCCCGCTGGGCCACCACAGGTGAAATACCATATCCCTAATTGTACTTACCCTGCTGAATTTCTTCTTGAGGATGGTCAAAGTATGATGGGCTTATCATGCTTCATCTTTCTTTTCTCTGTATTATTATTATTTTGTATCTGAGTCAATGTATGGACCAAGTTACGCATTCATAGTGTATTTGTTAGAAATCATGCTGTGTGCTTTGAATGCACACACACACACACACACACACACACCCCATCCATATATGCACAAATGTTTTGAAAATCAGAAAATGTTTGTTTGTGTAGTATTGTGTTCTGGAGAATAATAATACATGGATATTGCCTTCTAACTGGGGCCATGCACCATAGGGGTAGGTGAGAAGGCACATATAAAGCATTAAATGCAAAAGGATAAAATAAGAGAGAAAGTGTCTCTGCATCAAGGAGTAGAACAAGTGCACCAAGTGGAACGCATCTGCCCAGGGCTATTAGAGATCGGCATGATTTGCTGTAAGTGTTAGATGAAGGATATATTTTCAAGTATAAAAAAAGAACTGGCCAAGAGTTTAGAAGGAAGGAACAATATCTTAATGCTAGCTTGACACTAAAACAAGGATGCAGCTACAGTTTTGGACAAAAGTGGTGAGATGAGGATGATCTTTACCTGCAGCTAGAGAAGAACATTAAGAACAACATTAAAATAATTTGAGCAAGAAGAAGGCCCCAGGTGTTATAATTAATAATTAATTTACTGACACTTCCCTCCTCTATCCCTCCTTCCTCCCTTCCTTAACTCACTCACTCCCTTCCTTCCTTCCTTCCTTCCTTCTCTTTCCTTCTTTTCTCTTTTCTTTTCTTTCTTTCCTTCCACAATCATTAGGTGAGTTCTTCATAGGAACTTGCCTAAGCTAGATAATTACTTCAAGATTAACACAAATTGATCCTGATCCATTTCAGGATCTTGGGATAAAGCTTTCCCTAATACCCATGTGTTTCAGAGACCCATAATACATTCATATTTTAGAAAACTTTGATTTGCCCTTGGAAAACCCCGCTTCCTCTTAAGACATTACAAGGTTACATGGTCAACATTTCTATGATAAGTTAGCCATAGAAATGTCAAGAGACCAACATTTGCTTTTTTAAACAACGTAAATATTGTGAAGTACAGGCGTAGTATAGTAGAAAAAGTATAGATCTTCTCATCAAATAAGTTTGAGTGTTAAACATATTGTGGAATGTGGAGAAAAGTACTAAGTACTATTAGAAGCAGTACTGACAGTACAAAGTACACATTGAGTACTTTCTATGAGCCAGGTACTTTATGTGTGTTCTCCTTTGTTCCTCGCAACTACTCTGTGAGCTACATACTTATATTATCCCCATTTTACAGATAAGAACACTGAGACTGCAGAATATTTGGTAACTTGCTTAGGAAATAGAACAAGAGTGAGGTAGAGCTAACACTTGAATCTGAGTCTGTCCTAAGTTTAAACCCATTTTCTTAATGACTACACAATGTCTCTGCAAAAATAATTTATGTAATAGGGCTTATGTAGATCAATATAAATGTTTTCTCTGGAAATTTTGCAATCATAAGTTATTTTATACCCATTTTATCATGGTATTATTTAATCTTTTGGATTATTTAAAGCATATGTTAATGAGTAGACTGTTTCCCCTGTTAAGTTTTAAGGTGGGTGCTCATATTGTCTTGTGCAATTTTCCTCCTTCTTTTAGAACACCCACACACACTAACCAGTCTTACACTAGCATTAAATAACTTTTTTCTAATTTTCTCATGATCAAGTCAGCAATTCATATCTGTTTGAAATGGCTTTATTCTGGCATTGTGCAAATGGTTTATGAAAGAACATTTCCAAAGAAAAGAAACAAAAGATCAAATGTATTAGGAACTGAGATGCTTTTGGGGTTCTCCTTATTTACATGTTTCGCTGTAAGTAGGATGTGAGAAAAATCCAGGAGGTTATTCGGTAATATTTTTTAAAAATAGCTACAGAAGTACAGTTCTGTATAGCTGAAAAATTGGTTGTCTTGATAAATTTAGCTGCTTACAATGTCAGATGGATTTTTCTTGCCAGTCCTCTCCCTTTCATAAGACAGGGCAAGTGTACTTCACTTACAACCCACTCAGAGTGGGGCTGTCACAGCCTCAAAAAATCGCACATTGATCCATAAAGGCAGATACTGATGGTTCCCTGAAACACAGGCCAATTACAGAGTGACACATTCCTAATGACTTTCTGAAATGAGGTCTGGAGGCCCCTCACCTCCCCAGGCCCTACCCTACAACCACCAAGAGTCCTCCTTTCTCTGCTTCCTACCCCTTCCCACATATTTGTGCTGCTAACACAATTTAAGACTTATTAAAGTCACGTTAAAAAGGATAATATCATTCCACTTGCCCACTTGCTACTGGAGTTACCCATAAGTCCTTTAGTTTCTTGGCAATCTAATATTTTATACATCCAGCATTTGAATTTTTTACACAATCTATTGACATAAAATTGGACATGGTGTTTGTTTATATCTCTCAGCTCTGGTCGTAGAAAATGAATATATATGATCCTCTCCTCTCTGAGAAGAAAGAGCTGATGAATGAATTTCTTGGGGATCACCACAAGATGGCTAGCTGCCTGAGTTTTCTGGACAAAATCCAGAGGTCACCTTGGGAATATGGATTTCTCTATAATTTTTTGTTTTACAAAACCTTTCTTCAGTTTGACAGCCACTTCCATTCCAGTTACCCTAACCAGGTTTTGGTTTACTTTATCGGACTTCCGTAACACTTTCTCCTACTTCATCATACAACAGTATCAATCATGTTGAAATTGTGTTTGTGTTGTCATTTTATGCCAATTGAATTCAACAACAAAAAGTGGTCTAAGTGTCTTTGATTATTAAATCTTCCTTAAAATATTGCGAGGCCGAGGCGGGTGGATCGCGGCGTCAAGAGGTCAAGACCATCCATCCTGGCTAACATGGTGAAACCCTGTCTCTACTAAAAATACAAAAAAAAAAAAAAAAAAAAAAAAAATAGCCGGGCGTTGGTATGCACCTGTAGTCCCAGCTACTCGGTAGGCTGAGGCGGAAGAATCGCTTGAACCCAGGAGGCGGAGGTTGCAGAAAGCTGAGACGGCGCCACTGTGCTCCAGTCTGGCGACAGAGCAAGACTCCGTCTCAAAACAGAAATAAATAAATAAATCTTCCTTAAAATAGAAGTAATTTATAAGGCCCCAAATATGAAAGTTTTTGTTTTTCCATTTCGTCTATATTTTCTGAGCGTCATATATCAGCATCCGATAGTCCTAATACAACCTTTGAAAGTCTCAGTCTAGAAGAGAGAAAAACGAGTGTAAACAAACTAGCAGAATAAGATGTTCTGACAGAAGTTTCTAAGGTATGCCGGAATGCAGTGGAAGGAAGTTTTTCCTAGATTAAATCATAGACAGTGGCCTTTCAGGAATTAATTTAAATTGTAATATATCACCATTCAAACAGGACAAAGTATGTGCTATCCATTTTACTTGAAAATGATCAGATTCACTAAGACAAAGTCAGATCTCTCTGCTTGCTCATTTTCTTTTGCCCGGGTAAATTTGAACATACTCCTGTGAGCATTCTGTCAAAACTCTTGGCCTTTTGCTTGACTCTTGGACTTGGTTTTTCCATTTGATTGAGAGTTCCACATGTGCTTGGCCTTCTCAGGCCCAGCACCCTACAACATGCTTGTTGCTAGGAGAGTCTCAGAAAATGCTGAGCCGACGTTAGAAAAATATTGGCTTATTTGTTTGTCTAAGCATGGCTAGCTCTGGGCATTATGAGAATCAGTAAATAAAGAGTTATTTCTGTTTCCCCTAAACAATCTTTCCCTGTGCTTGTCATTCATTCTAGGTTTGTCCCTCACTCTTGTCCTGCTTCTGCATTTACTTGAAGTAATTTCCTTTCAGCCTTGTTAATCCTATAATTATAAGCTGCAAGGTCAGAACCGCCATTTTAAACATACACTTTAAGTATATACACGTATATTATGATTACAAATTTGTCAATGACTCTTCTTGGTATAACAGGAAAAGTTTCACTACTGTGATGGTCTCTAGGGAGAATATTTTGAGTTAAGCCGTTAAATTATGCGAAGTAAACCATGGCCTGGTTTTTCTTCTTGGGAGTCCTATCCCTGTTTAAAAATGAATAATAATCTTGCAGGGGACATTCTGGGAAGGTGTCTCAAAAGTCAGTGTGTCTATTACAGCAAAAAAAAAAAAAAAGGGATTCTCGATTCTATCTGAGAATCTGTGCACTTAGGAGAGGTAAAGAACGGATTAAAGGAATGTTGCCTCTGCACACGAGACAGGGGCTGATGATATAATGCAAACAGATGACTGTCAAGGTGATTTAGTACATCCTTTCTCATCTTGGACCACAGATGGAGGTGCTGACTCAAACAGGCTCCAGCAGAAGCTTGCAGGTAAAGGTTTTATGGAAGAGGCTATTCTACCCAAATACTGTATAATGCAGTATTACAAAATGACATAAGTGGGGTTGTCATTCCCTAGATAAAATACAGTGGTGGACACATGATCTTGGAAGAGTCAGAAAAAATTTACCTTAGAGAACTTGTCATTGGAAGAAGGAAAATACAATATTTCTTAAGAAATTACATTTAATAAAATATTTTCCTCACTATAAATTTATATTACATAAAAGTAGAAAATCTGGGAAATGAGGAATAGAGAGAGAACAGAAACACCTCTCCCCAGAAGTAATTACTATCAAAACTTACAAAAATATTCTTATAGACCTTTATCTAGTCATAGCCATAGGATTTTTAAAACATATTTTAGTCTATATCTAGATGCACACACATATAGCTGTATCCAGTTTTTATCCCATAACATATGAGTTTTCATACTCATACATTAAACTGTGATCCCATTATATTTAACCATTCCGTGACTATTGTTGCTTTGTGTTTCAATTTTCTAGTCTTATATACCCTGCTGAAATTTACATTTTGGTACATAGGTTTCCTTTTTTCTTCATTATTCAATTAAATTACAGTATCAGAAATCAAATTAATCAACATGAAAGAATTAGATGGGACATGAAATGATTAGGAATTACTAGGTCAAATGCTAGAATCATGTTAAATATATATTTTAAATACATACACACATAAATTCTGATTTTAAATTGATATAGGCTCACTGCAGAAAATCAGGAAGTTATTCATACTCTTACTGTATATCTAATGTACATACGAGTTTTAATGGGAATTGAAGTATATGTACATTTGTGTAATTTGTTTTCTAAATAATATAAAATATTGTATTTTATAAAATTATTGTTTGAGATTGTAATTGTTAATGGCTGCTTTAAAATCCTATTGATGTGTCCTATGTTATCTATTTAAGTTCCTGTTAGGAGGAATCATGTTCAATGAGGCTGTATGAACCTTCTTACAGACATATGTTTCTCATAGTTTTTTGTATAACTAGTTTGAATAAATGTATAAAAATGAATTTATTTCAAGAATGTGAGCATTTCTTTCGTTTTTTTTTTCTTTTTAGAGACAGGGTTAAACTCTGTCACCCAGGCTAGAGTGCAATGGCGCAATTATGACTCAGTGAAGCCTCAACCTCCTATGCTCAAAGAATCCTCCTGCCTTAGCCTCGAAGTAGCTAAGACTACAGGCATTGCCACCACATCCAGATAATTTTTTAAATTTTCAGTAGAGACAAGGCCTCATTATACTCCTGGGCTGTTCTCAAACTCCTAGCCTCAAGCTATCTTCTGGCCTTGCCCTTCCAAAGTGCTGGGATTATGAGAGTGAGCCACTGTGCCCAGCCAAGTTTGAGCATTCTTAAGACACACACACACACACACACACACACACACACAAATATACATATGAAGATAAAATACAGCAACAAAAAATAACTGCCAAAAAATAATCTGCCAAAATTTTTAAAACTTCTCCCAAACCTATATCATTTTATTTACATCTTATTTACATCTAACCATAATTATATAACATAGGGAGGGATTATTATTATCATTGTTTTATAGGAAAAAAACCTAAGCATGGAGTGATTTAGTAACTCACTCACAGTCACACAGCTGGTAAGAGATGGAGCCAGGATGTGTACCAGGGCAGGCTGGTCCAGTGCCAGTACTCTTCAGGTAGAAATGATTATGACATATTTAAAATGGAATCTGGTGTTATTAGAAAATAGGCAATGCATAATGACTCCTTTGCTCCTTTAAAAAAAATGCAATTATCATCATCGTCCATTCATTAAATGAAATGCTTTGTTCAAGTCTAGAAATTTGGTTAAGAAACAGACTTTCTAGTTCTAAATTTATTCAAAATAAATGAATGCTTTTAGCTTGACATCATGCATTACATTACTTAGGGAGAGTGAAAAAATGCAATTTAGCAGGATTTCATATCAAGGGATAGTCAGGAGAGGGGAAAAATGGGACAAAGTAGGACGTGGCTAATGGTAAATTAGTAAGGAAGATCAAATAGGTCAATAATTAATTGTGAAAAACAGAGATTGATAGCAGTGGGCAGAGACAACCTGGGGAAGAGCATTGTCTCCTATAGTGACATCGTTTAGCACAGCAAACAGGGTAGAGGGGTAGCCTGTCTATGAGATGCTGCTTCCCTTCCTGTGTCCTGACCCTCTGCTGGCCAGCTTTCAGGGCCATGAATACTACAGTGAAACAAGTAGCTCTCACAGTCTCACAAATTACTATGTATTTTCCCCCTCATTTCTAAACATCATGATATCGATAGAGGCAGGAGGCAGACAAAGGCTTAGGCAGATAGGACAGGGTCCCTGCAGAATCTCCAATCCACCCTATAAGTGTTTACACCAGATGTTTTGTGCAGATAAGGGAACTGCACAGGGGGCTTGCCTGGGCATGCCTGCAGCAGACTGCAGGCCCATCTGCGCTTAGGGAATGGGGAGGAGCCACCAGGAGATTCACACCTTATGCAGGGGATGAGCTTGGCCTCTTCAACTCCTGTGTGGTGGCCCTGGTATTCAATCTGGGAGGTGGAAACCTGCTTGCAGGACCTCCTCTTTTGCTGACAGTTTCCTTTTTTGCTTAATTCATTACATCCTCCTCATCCTTTAATGTGTCTGGTGTCTAATGCTTCCTGGGCTTGAGACAAGAACCCAGATTAGCTGAGCTAAGGAGCAAAATATCCTACATCAATATCATTGAAAAAGTGCCAGCTGGGCGTGGTGGCTCACCCCTGTAATCCCAGCACTTTGGGAGGCTGAAGCAGATGGATCATGAGGTTAGGAGTTCGAGATCAGCCTGGCCAACGCAGTGAAACCCCATCTCTACTAAAAATTCAAAAATTAGCCAGGCATGGTGGTGCATGCCTGTAGTCTCAGCTACTTGGAAGGCTGAGGCAGGTGAATTGGTTGAACCCAGGAGGTGGAGGTTGTGGTAAGCCGAGACTGCACCATTGCACTCCAGCCTGGGCAACAGAGTGGAAAAAAAAAAAAGAAAAGAAAAAGTGCTGAACTTGAAGTTTGAATGTTTGAATTTCTAGTCCTAGTTCTTTTTACTAAAAAAGGCCAACAAATCACATACCATACTTTACATCTAGTTTTCCCATAAAAATGGAATTAACTGTTCTTTATTTTTTTTGAGATGGAGTTTTGCTCTGTCACCCAGGCTCAAGTGCTGTGGAACACTCTCGGCTCACTGCAACCTCCAACTCCTGGATTCAAGTGATTCTCCTCCTCAGCCTCCCAAGTAGCTGGGATTACAGGTGCATGCCACCACGCCCAGCCAATTTTTGTAATTTTAGTTGGGAGAAAGTTTCACCATGTTTGCCAGGCTGGTCTCAAACTCCTAACCTCAGGTGATCCACCAGCCTTGGCCTCCCAAAGTGCTGGGATTACAGGCGTGAGCCACTGTGCCCCGCCAATTGTTATCTTTTATTCTGTTTTATTAGGATAAGTCTTATTGGTTCAAAAAACATAAAGTACCAGAGAAATCTTATTTGAGGGGGAGGGGATCATGGCATGAGAGAAGAGTATGTATGCACTAATACGCCCTGGATTGGAACCTCTGCTCAACCATATGACTGTGGGCCTTTGCAAGTTACTTGATCTCTCTGGACTTTGCTGCCTCATCAATTAAGGAGAATCATAACAGTTGTTCTATAGGTTTGTGTGAGAATTAAACTAGACAGTGCAAGTACCATGCCTGGAGCAATTTTTGACACTATAGGCACATCATAAGTTCCAGTTTCTTATTTTTGGAAATAGGTATTAAAGAGAGAAGAAAATGGAGAGATCATTGTCCTTCACACAAATCGAAAAGTAACACTGAGATCCTCTTGTGGGTCTATTTATGTTTCTGTGCGCTTCATATCTCAAAATATGAGGCTTGGCCTCATAATTATAGACAAAGCCCACAGCCAGTGAGATCTGGAAGCATGTCAGCTATCAGGACTTGGATTTGGATCTAAAATCCATCACAAGTGTGTGTGGGAGTGGCAGGGGGAGGGAGCAGTTTGGCAGACGGGCAGTGCTAGAGAAAATCAAATAAAGGTAATGTCTAGTTTTATGACAAGAAGACAGTATTTGAACAGCAGTAAGGTCAACAGGCAGCAGTTAGGCTCAGGCTAGGAGCCCATCACTAGAACTGCTAGCCCTTTATAAAGGCCTTGTGTTGGGAAGCTATTTTTTCTGGGCCTGGGGAGAGTGACGTAGGGACTTGGGGGACATTTGTGCTCTTTCCAAAATCTCATACTTTCATTGAGGGTTTTCTAGAATCCTCTTAACGTTGAGATGATCATAATTTTTTTCCTAAGGTTGAGATAATCATAGTTTTATTTGTGGGAATTCTGATTCAGGTGTATCACAAGCCACTTCCAGGTGAGGGGAGAAGAGGGGGAAGGAAAATAAAGTCAAGAGAAGGAGTAGGAAGAGGAGAAAAAGGAGAGGAAGAAAGAGAAGGAGGAAGTAGAGAAGTGAAGAAAGTATCGGGTTGGAAGAAAAAGAATGAGCAGGGGTTTTCAGGGAGACATGAGTGTTGAGAGATTTTAATAGGTATATGAGATGAACTTTATTTTTATATCGTTTTAAAAATAACTGAAGAAACAAACAGATAACAATATTCAGTTAAAAAATAACTGAAGAAACTGGAAAAATACAATGCAATAGGAAGCTAGCAATACTTAAGGCAAAGCAAGTAATTTTGATTCTGGATTGATGTAAATCTCTCCAAATGGTACAATGGAGTTGGGAGAGCAGGTTTAGTCATATGAAGAAGGGGAGATGGCATGTTGTCAGTTTCATGAAAGCAAAGATTCTTTGCATTTTCTGTTTTTATATCTCAATGGAATTTTTGCTCAGTTACACTGTACATAAAATTATGAATTCTGCTTTATAATATATAATTGATATTTTATATTTCTGATGGTAACATGTTATTTATGTGACATATTTTGGAGAAAGAAAATAACATGCACACTAGAGCTACTTTCCACTTCTGCCTATATGAAATGAGGATTTCTTTATTTGATAAGGCTTATGTCAATGGGGGAGCGGAAGGGGGCAATTCTCACCCATCTAGGAAGAGATATTCCATGCAATTTACTTCTGAAGTTAAGATTTCCCTATGTTCTTTTGAAGTGAAAAGAAAAATGTGGCCAACGCTAAGTTGAAGAAAACACTCTATTGAAATTTAAATTGTCTCTCTATATAAGAGATTCTTCATGTGGGCATGCTTCTCACTGGCCATTCTATTCTAAAGCTAAAGATTTCTGTCTGCCACTGTAACCCATTCTACTTATATGTATGGAAATAAGTAATGCAAATGAAGGCACCAGACAAGGCAAAATTTTGCTATGAGGAATTATGTCTGGTGTGGCAAATAGAATTAACAACGAAAGAATCAACAAGGCCAAAAGAATTAACAAGGAAATGGTCATTATAAAACAGTTTCAAGAAATTCAACTTCTTAGGTCTCAGACTTTCATCTTCATTTACATCAGTTTGGCAATGTATCATGGAAAGAGTTCTCCAAGTAAGAATGAAAAAATATTAAATAAAATGTATGAAGTCTATTTAGTCTTACAAAATATTGGTAAAGATGTTTACCAATGGTAAAGATGGTAAAGATATTTAGTGCTCAACCATATCTAATTCTCCTCTCCTTTCTTCATTCATTGTACTTCACTCTTGCCTTCCAATCAGATGAGACCAGGGTTCTAGCAAATAAAATGTAATTAGAAGTGACAATGTGCCATTTCAGTTTGAGGTAATTAAAAACATGTATTTGAGTATTCTCCCCCTCCAAAATCTGCTCTGGAGAGTAATTTCAACTCACATCATAATTTTAAACATAAACATTAATTGTGTTAGGCTATGAAGATTTGGGGTAGTTGTTCGTTATTGAAACAAAACCTATATTGACTACTACTGGTTCTTTACCGAGTCTTTAGTTGTTATTCTTGGGCATCTAGCAGACGGTGATTGTCACCATTAATGGTAATTCTGATGCTTTTAGAGATTCTGAAAAATCTCAAATGGGGTGAGACTTACATGTGTTAATGGACAGAGAAATGGAAACCATCTGAATTTATTCTACCAGTGTGTGCAGAATCCAGAAGAATGCCTTGTTTAATCAGATTACAGTCATTTTTATGAAAATACATTTCATAATCAGTAGACCAGCATTTACTTTATAGTTCTTTATTAGGCATCCTTTGAGATTACTGGAAGATAACATTTTTATGTCATTCAATCCTTTTCCTCTCAAAGAATCAAGCTGTAAGTATTAGAATAAACCATATGAAAATGCCAACATCAATACTGTAAAAATGGCCATACTGCCCAAAGTAATTTATAGATTCAACACTATCTCCATTAAGCTACCTATGACCCTCTTCACAGAACTGGTAAAAACCACCTTAAACTTCATATGGAACCAAAAGAGAGTCCACATAGCCAAGACAATTCTAAGCAAAAAGAACAAAGCTGGAGGCAAAATGCTGCTGGACTTCAAACTATACTAAAAGGCTACAGTAATCAAAACAGCATGGTACTGGTACTAAAACAGAGATATAGACCAATGGAACAGAACAGAGTTCTCGGAGGCAACGCTACACATCTACAACCATCTGATCTTTGACAAACCTCACAAAAACAAGCAACGGGGAAAGGATTCCCTGTTTAACAAATGGTGTGGGAATAACTGGCTAGCCATGTGCAGAAAGCAGAAACTGGACCCCTTCCTGACACCTTACACTAAAATTAACTCCAGATGGATTAAAGACTTAAACATAAGACCTAACACCATAAACACCCTAGAAGAAAACCTAGGCAAAACCATTGAGGACATAGGCATAGGAAAGGACTTCGTGACTAAAACACCAAAAGCATTGGCAACAAAAGCCAAAATAGACAAATAGGATCTAATTAAACTCCAGAGCTTCTGTACAGCAAAAGAAACAATCATTAGAGTGAACTGGCAACCAACAGAATGGGAAAAATTTTTTGCAATCTACTCGTCTGACAAAGGGCTAATTTCCAGAATCTACAAAGAAGTAAAGCAGATTTACAAGAAAACAAACAAACCCATTCAAATGTGGGTGAAGGATATGAACAGACACTTTTCAAAAGAAGACACAAATAGGCCAAACAACATATGAAAAAATGCTCATCATCACTGGTCATTAGAGAAATGCAAATCAAAACTACATTGAGATACCATCTCACACCAGTTAGAATGGCGATCAATAAAAAATCTGGAGACAACAGATGCTGGAAAGGATGTGGAGAAATAGGAACACTTTTACACTATTGGTGGGAGTGTAAATTAGTTCAACCATTGTGAAAGACAGTGTGGCGATTCCTCAAGGACCTAGAAATAGAAATTCCATTTGACCCAGCAATCCCATTACTGGGTATGTATCCAAAGGATTATAAATCGTTCTATTATAGTGACACATGCACATGAATGTTCATTGCAGCAGTGTTTACAATAGCAAAGACCTAGAAGCAACCTAGATGCCCATCAATGATAAACTGGACAAGGAAAATGTGGCACATGTACACCATGGGATACTATGCAGCCATAAAAAACAATGAGCTTGTGTCCTTTGTAGGGACTTGGATGAATCTGGAAACCATCATTCTCAGCAAACTGACACAAGAACAGAAAACCAAACACTGCATGTTCTCACTCATAGGTGGGTGTTGAACAATGAGAACACATGGACACAGGGAGGGGGAGCATCACATACTGGGGTCTGTTGTGGGGGAATAGGGGAGGGACAATGTGGGGTAGGGAGGTTGGGGAGCGATAACATGCGGAGAAATGCCAGATATAGGTGACGGGGGGATGGAGGCAGCAAACCACATTGCCAGGTAGGTACCCATGCAACAATCCTGCATGATCTGCACATGTACCCCAGAATCTAAAGTGCAATTATATATATATTTAAAGAAAATGCCAACATTTGACCATTATTGGTCAGCAATTTTATAAGGTGCCATCTCACATTTTCTTTACTTTGAAAAATAAAACACTTTATTAAAGCAGATATAATTCCTCCTTAACAGTCCTAATGATAAACACTTTTTTTCTGCTAAGAAAAAAACTGAGAGAGCTTTAAAAGATGAGGATTCAGACACACAAATTATAGAGCTGTGTTTAAGGAATTCTTCCCTCTCCAACTATCTGTGGAAAACTATATTGGGGCTTTTATATGCTTGAGCAACTTAAAAATCTATCAGGAGCAGAAATCAATCTATGATATGCAACAATAAAATGTGTATGAAAATTACGTGTAAAATTATTGAGGCTACATTTTCTTTTTTCTTTCTAAAAAAGACCTATGGATTTGTTCTAGGTGAATGCCATTCTAAACTACATGATTTGTAAAACCTCTACCTAATAAAATTCTAATTTATATGCAGAAATTTGTTTACTTCTTTGGAAATAAATATTGTTGTGATTCAGAAAACTGAAATTAGCTCATTAATTGGAAGTGTTCAGTAAATCCCTTCTAAGTGAATGACCAACAATCACAGAAGCAATTTTCTAGAAATAATTTTGGCCATTAAGATCCCCAAAATGTTTGTTAATCAAAAAAATCATAAAGACTGATTATGTAGAAATCTCTAGTAGAAAACATTAATTAAACAATAACCAGTTATGTAATACCATCAATTCTCGGGATTTTTTAGAAAAGAACATCTCAGGCAGGCACGGTGGCTCACTCCTGTAATCCCAGCACTTTGGGAGGCTGAGGTGGGCAGATCACTCTGGAATTTGAGACCAGTCTGGCCAGCATGATGAAATGCTGTCTCTACTGAAAATACAAAAAATTTGCCAGTAATCCCAGCTACTCGGGGGGCTGAGGCAGGAGAACAGCTTGAACCTGGGAGGCGGAGGTTGCAGTGAGCCGAGATTGCACCACTGCACTCCAGCCTGGGCGACAGAGCAAGACTCCGTCTCAAAAAGAAAAAAGAAAAAGGAAAAGAAAAAAAGAAAAGAACATTGCAGTGATTCTCCATTCAAAACACTTTGACAAACATCACCTGGGTACCTGCCATGTATCAGGCACTATGAGAAACTTTAAGGCGAACATGGATAAATAAAAACTGCTGAACTCAAGTCTAGGTAGCAGATTAGACATGTGAGTACATAAATATAATATGCTGTAGTAAATACTATAATACAGGTATGTTCAAGGATACCGGATGTCCATGTCAGGGAAATAAATAACTGTGACTGCGGAATGATACAATGACTTATATTTTATCTGTGTCTTAGATGCGTAGGAGTCTGTAAGTGCACTGGAGGTGGAAGATAAGGGCAGGAGGGCACATGGGTGGTAATGTGGAAATGAGTGTGCAAGGTGAGGTCAAGGATGCACTGAATGTGGCTGACATGTGAGGTGCCTGGCAGGAGAGCAAGGACTGAAGATTAGTTTAGAAAACTCATGTGTGCTGGGACCCGCAGTGTCTAGAATGGGCAGGAGAAATCATTTGAAATGTAGCTGAAGGCACTAGAGACTCATTGAAAGAAACAGAGTAAGAGAATAAAAAGACCAGATTTGGGGGAGATAAGTCTGCCTGCTGGATGGCTGTGAGGTGAGTTAAAGATGTGGGGACCTGCTTCCTAGACCTACTCTTATTCTAAGGTTTATATTATTCCACTCCCACCCACCATTTTATGTTTCAGATTCAAGGGTGCACCTCTCTACACCACACACATCACATGTCTTCACCAACACCCCAACTTGATTCCTGCCTTTTAGCTCTGCTCCTAAAACTCCTACATGCAGAACCCTCTTCTATCTTCCCAAACCAGGACCACTCCTCAGAATTTAGTCCAATTTCTCTTCAGAAAAAAAAAAAAAAAAAACAAAAAAGGCAGAATCACAGAATCTCAGAATCGCTGAAATAAGAGATTTGTATTATCCACAGTTTATATCTGATAATTATGAAGCTTAGAGAAGAGCTAAGTCAGAAGGACTAAAATGGTTTGATCCATTGATATATTCCTGATGGCTGTAGAAACAAAGAGGGCATGAAGAATAATTACAAGCAGGGATGCAGTGATGGGGGAATGTTAATTGGGCACCTAGGAGCAGCCATGTGAACTCCTTGGTTGTAGAGAAAAATATAAAAGCTGACAGTCAAATGGCTGCCTGCTGGGTTAAAGCATAGAACTTGGTTTGGCTCAACATGAACCAGGGCAAAGTACACTTTGAAGCCCATTAAGCCTTGGGAAGACTATAAATAAGAAAGTCCTAAGATAAATCCAAAGTGGTTAATGAGGCCAAATGTCTTGATTGACCTAAGATGGTTACTCCAGAGGGCATGATGACTTACTTACTGAGACAGAAAGTTGGTCAGCAGGAATGCTGAGTTGATTTTATCCCGTTTCTTTAACAGGAAGTCATCTGGACCCAAGTGTGGTTCTCTGCGAAATCTAAAAATGTGCTTCATGTCCCATAACCCAGTATTCACTGACATTTACAACTCCCAGTCAAGTTCAGTTATTGTTCTCTTCAGAGCTAAAATATGCATTGCTTCACAGAACTAAAACATATACACATTGACCAATTTCAATGATTTTTGCGAACCAGGTTGAAAGGGCATCAAATTTTGAGGGAAGGGAAATAAATCAAAACGAAGGGCTACTGGGACTCAGACACAGCCACTTTAATTCTGAGATAATTTTGTTGAGTCAAATACACTCATGCACTGCATAATGACGTTTCAGTTAACAATAGCCTGCATATATGACAGTGGTCCTGCAGGACCATGATGGAGCAGAAAAAGTCCCATCGTCTAGTGACATGGTAGTCTTCATGATGTTGTAGTGCACTGTATTACTCATGTGTTTGTGGTTATGCTGGTATAAAAAACCTGCTGCACTGTCAGTCCCATAAAAGTACAGCACATAGGGCCGGGTGCGGTGGCTCATGCCTGTAATCCCAGCACTTTGGGAGGCTGAGGTTGGTAGATCGCCTGAGGTCAGGAGTTAGAGATCAGCCTGGCCAACATGGTGAAACTCTGTCTCTACTAAAGACACAAAAATTAGCTGGATGTAGTGGTGGGCACCTGTAATCCCAGCTACTCGGGAGGCTGAGGCAGGAGAATCACTTGAACCCAGGAGGAAGAGGTTGCAGTGAGCTGAGATCATGCCATTGCACTTCAGCCTGGGCAACAGGAGCGAAACTCTGTCTCAGAAAAAAAAAAAAAGAAAGTATGAAAGTATAGCACATAGAATTCTGTACAGTACATAATATTTGATCATGATAATAAATTACTCTGTTATTAGTTAATATATTTCTATATCACATTTTTTATGGTTGTTTCAGAGGGTACTCTTTTTGAGTACATGGTATTAAAAGAAAAAATGTTAGCTGTAAAATACTCTCAGGCAGGTCATTCAGGAAGTATTCTAGAAGAAGGCATTGTTATCATAGGAGATGACAGCTCCATGTGTGCTATTGTCCCTGAAGACCTTCTAGTGGGACAGGATGTAGTGAAAGATGATGATATGGGCAATCCTGACCCCATGTAGGCCTAGGCTAGTGTATTTATTTACATCTTAGCTTTTAACAAAAAAAGTTTAAGAAGTAGAAAATAAAATAAAAATTATAAGCATAGAAAGAAGCTTATAGAATAAAGATATAAAGAGAGAAACTATTTTTGTATGGCTGTACAATGTGTGTTTTAAACTAAGTATTATTACAAAAGAGTAAAAAATTTAAAAGTTTATAAAGTAAAAAAGTTACAGTGTTATATTAATTTACCATTAAAGAATTTTTTTTTTGTTACAAATACAGTGTAGCCTAACTTTACAGTGTTTATAAAGTCTACAGAGAGTACCGAATCATGTCCTAGACCTCAACTTTCATCTACCACTCACTCACTGACTCAACCAGAGCAACTTCCAGTCTTTGTATCACAAGTTCCTAAGGTCCTGGTCAGGCTTCCAGACCAAGAGTAGTTACCTCCTTTTACTGAGCTGGACTGAGTTTGAACACAATGAGGAAATCATTAAGTTACTTTCTTTCAATAATTCCTTTCCTTCTTTCCAACTGCAGTGCATTTTCTATAATTTATTCATCCCAGGGTGCACTTACACAGTGCATCTGCTTCATCATTATTTCATTATTTCTTCTTGCTTTCAAATTGCATGAGCCATTGAGCAGCTGAGAGGATAAATAGGAAAAACAGCTGGGCTCTTGGAGATGAGGGTGTGGTTAAGTTTTGGGGGGCTTCTACTCAGTCATCTCACAGTCTTGCTTGTTCATTTTTCATGTTTTTTTTTTTATCATTTATCCTTTAATATTCAAAACTAAGGCCTTCTAATTTCTTAGATGACTTGCCTTACCCTCTTCCCCACATTCATGTTCCCAAACCCATTGCCATCAAGTTTCTTCCCTGCTGAGAGATCCTCCAGATAGCCTAAAGTCTAATTCTTTATCAAGGCACTGAAGGTTCTTCAGAATCTGCCCAAATTATATTCCCTTGATACTTCCTACATTACTATTTAGTCAATTTTTTTTTCTGGAACAATTTTTTGTACCCTTGCTTGCTACACACCTTTTTCCAGCTCTAATCTTTTTTTGTTTTGCAAGACACAGCTTTGATCTTCTTTCCTTTCTAGAGCATCTCCTGCCCTCCTGAGTTCTTCTAGAACTTTTGTCAAGACCACTGTGTTGTACTCCATTAATTACTTAAAGGATATACTTAGAATATATTTGAGAGTTTTACTGTTTCTTTGGTTTAGAGATTGTCATACATAATGGGGGTTAATTTTCAAAGCTAAAAAAAAGGCAGCAATATTGACAAAAATGTATTGCTTTGTCTGCTCCATCAGTGGTAATTGATTATTGGTTTACTTCTGGTGCTCAATTTTGAAATTTGGTTTTCAGTGGCATTGGAAGAAAAGGTTTCTACAGAAAGATATATCCCCCAAAGCATCAACTAGCATTATATGCATTTACCTTTTGGTTCAATTTAAAGTATTTTACAAAAGCTAGGAAACAATGTATAAAGACATGTTAAATGGCCTTAGTTTGGATACAGACTGCCATCACTTTTGAAAGAAATGGAAATATGAATCTCTTCCATTGTGATGCAATAAAGACTTCTAATTTATTTGCTTAGTGCAAGAGAATGATTACATTACCCATTATCCCTGAGGGAATGGGCTGTTTTCTCAATCCTCCTGCTTTAATCTCCACATCTGTATTTATTAAAATATATCCTTGTATCTAAATATAATAGGATTACCTGACTATGGGGAACTAACGCTGCTCTATTGTTTAGTGAGATCTCTAAGCCAGCACTTGAAACAGTGAACACAGGGGGTGCTCTGAATATATACACACAGCACATTTCCAGGAAGCCTCCTGTTGGCAAGGATGTAAACTCAATTCAGGAGCATGCAGGCAAATAGTACCTCAGAGCTTTTATACATAAAACAGCACTTCCACAACATCTTACTGCCTGTGTGTAGTTTAGGAAAATGTAAAGAAAAATAATAAAGCAAGTAAGAAAGTTGTTTTCTAGCTCTAGCTCTTAACTGTTTTGAACTAAAATCACTGGAATTTGTTATTTTTGGAAGCATAACAATTTCACCACAAAAATACAAGTATTACTAAAATATATGAGCACACATATTTCAACAGAATGAGCTAGTAAACTTAAACTAATGTATAGTGTCTTCTATCACTATAAGGTAAGTGGAACACTGGGCTGCATCTGCTACTTACAGTTTTTCAATTCTTGGAACTTTGCTGAAAATCTCATGTAAACTTCCTTAGCCATTTCTTTAATACTAGCTTAAAGACACCAATTTACTTTGCTTCTGTAGAAACATAATGATAAAAATATATAAATATAATGACAGCAATAATGGAAACAACATTTTTATTGAATATTATATGTATATTAGGTGTTATAGTAGGCAAGCTACCCATTATTAATTTAATTCCTCTATTTCATGATGCTGTTATACACAAAGTTCTACAGTATATACTGTGATCAATGGGAGAGAGAAAAAGAAAGAGAGGGGGAGAAAGAGAGGAAGGGAGGGAGGAAGGAAGAAAGGAAAGATAAAGCGAGGGAGGGAGAAATACAAAATTAAGACATGGTCTGTATTTTCACAAATCTAACTATTTGAGAGAAGATGTGTGGTAAACAGATGTCAAATTTTCCCCACAGTATGATTTGCAAAGAGTTTTAATTTTTGTCCTATTTAAAGAAAACTGAAGCTAGAAATCATAGATTGTATATGTAGTTTATATATGGGAGTGAGTTTTTTAAGAAATTCAAACAATTGATCAATGCTCAAGAAATGCTTTAAGTCTCCATCAAAGGATTGGTGAATAAATTTCTACTTTTGTAAACATAACATATTTAAGAGACATATGGATATTCAGAATAATTTTTTCTCTTAGGCATAATTTTAAAAATAATTAATCAACTATTCAGCAGTCCTTGCCCATAAAGGAGTCATTTCCACTAAATTGCACAAGGTCACTCAACTTGTTAGAGCAAGCACTAACTAAATCAGGCTGACTCCAAACGACAAGATTTCCCATCACCAGATAAATACAAAGATATTTTGTATCTCCTTATCTATCTATCTATTTATCTACCTATCATCTATCTATCCATCTATCTTCTTATCTATCTTTCATCTATCTATCAATATCTAAGGGAACAGTGTGTGATATTCACAAACACAATGGTAGCTCCAAAGAGTAGGAAGGGACAATATGCATGTGACAAGATTTGTGGTGACAGAGCCTTGCTTAGTATCCAGTCTAAGGATACCTGATAAACAATAAGCAGTGAGAAGACATGTTGCTTCAAGAGAAGAGTACTTTAAAATCTCTTTGTTTTCCTCCTCCTATTCTAGTCACCTTTCTAAGCCTTTTATTCTCCAAATTTTCTTCTGAATCTATGGCTCTCATCTGTTGGCAGACAGAGCAGCCTCTTGAGAGCTATCAGTGCCTTTAAAACTCCTTGTTTCCTTGCCCAGTGATCTATTCAGCAGGCGGTTGTTAAGAACTGAGCTTACTCCATAGCCTGTACAGGAAACCAGGGAAAAAGAAATGCAGCTGTCAGGATTGTCTTCTGAGGACCTTACCAAGCACTGGTGTATTAGAAGATATAAAAACAATGGGAAGGGTTCTCCTCCAAAAGGTGGCTTGCAAATCACTATACATTTATTTTGTGCCTATTACAGAGCAGGATGTGTTCTAGGCACTCTATTAGCTTTGGAGGAGAATGTCCATTACAGTGACTCAGATCACATTAATTAATAAGTCAATTTCCATCTGAACATGCCATTAAATAGCAATGAATCCAAAAAAGTAACTCCTTCATTTTAGAAGGTGTCACTTTTATTGACAAATGACATTTGTCAATGTATTGATTTATGTGTCAATTTATTTACTTCAGGAGAATATTATGCCCAAATAAAAGCCTAGAAGGCACTGGTGTTTCTGAAGATTTCACCAGCTTTCAGCAAAAATATTGGTATAATATTTCCAACTGTACTGAGTTATTCTGAAATTGTTCTTCCCGTACATTTTAATTTTGTTAAGCTTATAAAATCTAAGATTTAGGGAAAATCTCAGCATATTAGGTATTTCACATTAATTTTTCTCAATTGACATTATCACAGCTTTATGAGGTAAATACAGTTATTATCTTCAGTTTACAAATGAGGAAACTGAGTTTCAGACAATCTGGTAAATCGTACAGAATCAGTCAATTGTTCAGTCAGATTTCAAATAAGGCAATTTTGCTCCAAAACTTGAGCTCTTAATTGTTAACTTCCAAAGCTTACTCAAAAGGCAGTTGTTATCTCACATGATTTTTTATCACAAGTCAGTCTTAACAACCATGAGTGATGCCCCAATTATGTTTTAATATTATACTCTTCCTTGACATAAAATCCGGTAATGTCTGGTCTAGACCCTGGGCTTCAAGGCTCTTGAGAAAACAGCCTGAGTTGTTTAGAAAGAAGTAAACCTGCCCTGTGGCAGCACATTTAAACTCCTGCCCAGAACAGCTTAACCTTGAGCAGCCCCAGGATCATGTGACTAACATCCCTTGGCAAGGAGCTTTCAGGCGGGAATTGGACAGTAAGTGGAATCGAAGCTGCTTATAATTATCTGCATCATTTTTAGCTTTCAAATTGAATTCCACTGAAACTGCCTAGTGAAACTAGGGCATTTATTATGTGTCTGTAGCAAAAGAAATGGCTCTGAAGAAAGCCTCACCATATTCATGATCATACTGAGCTGCATTGTGTATGCAGAGCAAACACCAACCCTGTCGGTTCACAACATGATCAGTAACGACTCATAAACACAGACACCCCTGGATATTGTGGTCCTTACTGGAAAAGTCCAGAGAATAAAGACTAAAATCATGACAAGGGAAGGGAGAGTGGTCTGGGAAGACATTTGTGGTTTTCTTTCTTTAGACTATTTTATTAGTGTTTTAGAAGGAGCATGTATTCATGTATTACTTGCATGATTAAAATTTTAATATTCAAAGAACTCAGTGTATTCATTACTTCATCAGATATTGATTGGTTGTTTACTGTGTCAGGCATTCTGCTGGTCAGTGGTGATTGAGCAGTGGATGAAATTAAAACAATGGCACATCTCATGCATCACAGTCAAGAGACTGTCAGAGAGTATCTTGAAGACCCCAGGCAGCTTGTTGGGGTTCAAATTTCACCTCAGCAGTTATTAGATGTGAGGCATTGCTCAAGATATGTATCTTCCATTCCTCAATGTCCTCATCTAAAATACTATGATTGCAATAATTGTACCTATTTCATAGGGTGGTTATTAAAAGTTGTATGACATTAATATAAGTAAAGGGCTTAGAATAGTGTTTGGTGCTTGGTAAAATTCTTTTAGTTTTGGTATAACTAGCTACATGGATAATGCTTTCCATTGGATCTTTTTCTGTTTGTACAAACCATGTCACTGATGTAGATGAACATGGTATATTATATGATCATATCAAAATGGAAACTTTCATAGCTCTGAAATAACATGCATATACAGTGTAATTTATAAAATAAAGTTAGTATATAAGCAAAAGACTTTTTCTTTTTTTTTTTTTCAAATAGGTAAGAACACAGACTCTGAACACTAATTACCGGGGTAGAATCCTAGCTCTATCTTTCCCTGTCCCTGTAGCCTTGAGTGAATTAGCTTTTCCCCTGTTTCTTAATTTTTTGTCTGCAATTAATAATGGTGTTTATCTCAGAGTTGATACGATAATTGAAATATGCCACCTGGGTTTCTGTACACTGCCCTGTAATCAGAAAGGCCCTGCTCTTAGTTTAATGCTCTGATATCACCATTTAAAAATTCTTAATAATTTTTGAACAAGTAGCTTTGCATTATTTTTTACTCCACTGACCCCACAAATTATGCAGCCAGTCATCACAAGAATTAAATGAGCTAATATATGTAAATACTTAGAACACTGCCTGGCACATAAAATGCCATGTAAATATTAACTATTATATTATTATATTCTCTTTATTTAGATATCAGAAGTTCTTATTTCAAGTGAGTATGTAAATGCAAGATTTTTCTTTTCACTAGTGTAAGAAAAATATTTGTTTTTGGTATGGAATTTAAACAATTACTTAGCTGAGCATTAAACATGACATACCACCTGCTATGAAAACCATAATTATGATGGATGTGCTAGCTTTGTAACAGACCGTGGCTACAAAGTTCTTGACTATGACTGTACAACAGTCCAGAGTCAGATAGAGTGGGAAGAGAAGATCCAACACTTCCTGAGCATCTACTATGTACAAATCAGCACAATGGTCATCTTATCAAGTCCTTTCAGTTCTCCTCCAAATTATAACTCTACTTTTGTAGATCATGAAACTAAAACTCAAGACATTTAATACAGCCCAGTCAACATCACAAAACAAAGTATACAAATTGAAATCCAGATCTAACTACAATGTCTAGATTTCCAATGTCAGATTGTCCACCTAAAATACTGAGTGTAGGCGTGGCATATTTGTCAGTCCATAATTATATATGTATGTATATACAGTGCTCAGAAATATCAAGGAAGACATGAACCCAGGATTTTATTATCCTCTCAACAGTCTTCTGAGGGAAAGGAGCTCCATAAAATGCAGTGGGCATCAGAACCCACAGTCCTGGAGGCAGAGTGATCTCTTAGACAAAAAAACTCTGGTAATGTTCACTGTTGTTCTGTTGGAGTAGGTAGTTCGGCAGGCATGAGCAGGGCAGGAGAGGCCCCAACCCAGGCATGTCAGGAGACCATCAGGTGATGGTCAGACAGTTGTCACAGTGTATTTCTAAAATAATAATTGGTTTAAGCCAGTGCCAGGGAAAAGCAGTCTCCCAAAAAGATAGGAAACACCTGAAGTGGTTATTAGTTACTTCCCGATAAGATCTCAGGAGATATGCGTGAGCGCAAGCATGGGCACTAATAGGCAAAATGGCGAAGTTTAACTGGTATATGACCTTTCTCTTAGAACACTTGACTGGTAAGGGAAAGAGGCCTCAAGTGAGTATGCGTGCAACTTCAGTAAACATGCTGCGCATGTGGTCCCTTCTAAGAGCTGACAGGCCGCTGCGCATGTGGGCAGCCCTCTCCAAGGGGAGAATTAGGGGAGAAGTAACTCAACCCACCAAATCATACCACATACAAAACCCAAGACAGAGGTCAAACAGTGCACCTCACTCTCTCTGCCCACTTGGCCTTCTTCCAAGTGTGCTTTACTTCCTTTCATTCCTGCTCTAAAACTTATTTATTTTATTTTATTTATTTTATTTATTTTTTTTTTTGAGAGAGTCTTACTTGTTGCCAGGCGCGAGGCTGGAGTGCAGTGGCGTGATCTTGGCTCACTGCAACCTCCGCCTACCGGGTTCAAGCAATTCTCCTGCCTCAGCCTCCCAGGTAGCTGGGACTACAGGCGCACGCCACCACACCCAGCTAATTTTTGTATTTTTAGTAGAGACAGGGTTTCACCATGTTGGACAGGATGGTCTCGATCTCTTGACCTTGTGATCTGCCCGCCTCGGCCTCCCAAAGTGCTGGGATTACAGGCGTGAGCCACCGCGCCCAACCTAAAACTTTTTAATGAACTTTCACTCTTCCTCTAAAACTTGCCTCAGTCTCTCACTCTGTTTTATACCCCCTCGGTCAAATTCTTTCTTCTGAGGATCAATAATTGAGGTAGTGTTGCAGACATATACAATTTGCCACTGCTAATAGTTCTGTAATTCTAAGCAGTATTCAAGTCTATGAAAAGAGTTTCACAGAGTAAAAAGGAAAGAGGGAGAAAATGTCTACAAGGGAAGAAAAGCCAGAGAAAAATAAGAAAGAAGCAAAAGATGTTCATTTTTCTGTTTCTTCTTTTTGCATGAATGATCTTGTGTAAGAAAGTATCAGTACCAAAAAGTGCATAGTCTGAAATTGATTCTAAAAACAAACAAAAAACTCCCCAAAACTCTCAACCACCCCATGCAAACTCAAATGAAACTAATTTCGGGCCAGGCACAAATCTACAATTTCTAGGCTCACATCTATAATTTCAACAGTTTGGGAGGTGAAGGCTTGAGCCCAGGAGTTTGAGACCAGCCTGGGCAACATGGTGAAATCCTAGCTCTACAAAAAGTACAAAAAATAGCCAGATGTGGTGGTGCACAACTGTATTCCTAGTTACTAGCAAAGCTGAGGTGAGAAGAAAGCTTGAGCCCAAGGTTGTAGTGAACTGAGATCATGCCACTGCACTCCAGCCTGGTTGACCTGGTTGACACAGTGGGACCCTGCTTCAAAAAAAAAAGGAAAGAATTTTGAAGAAAATGAAGGGAAAAATTTTATTTAAATTACAAAATGCATGCTACAAAGTAAAAGAGTTCAGATATCTAAGAAAACTAAGAGGCCTGAATGAAGTTGGTCAAAGTGACCTAGAGACCAACAAATGCATTAGCTCCCCCTAAAAGCAACTCCAGGCCGGGCACGGTGGGTCACGCCTATAATCCCAGCACTTTGGGAGGCCGAGGCAGGTGGATCACGAGGTCAAGAGATCGAGACCATCCTGGTCAACATGGTGAAACCCCGTCTGTACTAAAAATACAAAAATTAGCTGGGCATAGTGGCGTGCGCCTGTAGTCCCAGCTACTCGGGAGGTTGAGGCAGGAGAATTGCTTGAACCCAGGAGGCGGAGGTTGCGGTGAGCTGAGATCGCGCCATTGCACTCCAGCCTGGGTGACAAGAGCGAAACTCCGCCTCAAAAAAAAAGCAGCTCCAAACTACAATAGGAAAAAATATGTTCAAAGATGAAACCAAAATTCAGAGTCCTCTACTAGAGAATAACAAATAAAGGCCAGGTGCCGTGGCTCAGGCTTGTAATCTTAGCACTTTGGGAGCCAGAGTGGGGCAGATGACTTGAGGCCAAGAGTTCAAGACCAGCCTAGCCAACATGGCAAAACCCTTCGCTACTAAAAACACAAAAATTAGCCAGGAGTGGTGGCACACGCCTGTAATCCCAGCTACTCGGGAGGCTGAGGGAGAAGAATTGCTTGAACCCAGGAGGTGGAGCTTGCAGTGAGCCAAGACTGCACCACTGTACTCTAGCCTGGGCAACACGTGAGATTCTATCTCGAAAAAAAACCAAAAAACAAACAAAAAAATAGAAATTGGCAGACCAAAATATGTTCATCTTTTTCTGTGGTGTAGGAACATGAATAAGATGGTAGCCGGGGGGTGTCCCCAGTGTCCCTTCACCTTTAGAGTGACAATGGATGCAAACACCCTTAGCAGAAAAGAAAACAGGCTAGTCTTCCTTAAGGCAATCCAAACAGAAATTTCTATTTTTTTTGCCAACATAATATGTGGTGGATTATGACTTTTAATGAAGAGAGAAGTTCAACTTTAATATGATGATAGTTTTAAGCATACAAACAGAGGGCTGGGACTTTTTCTGTTGATTCCTGTAATAACTCCCTCTTCTGCATAGTGTGGCTGGCCTCCTGTCAATTGAACTCTTTGTTTACTGCAATGCTGTTGTTTTTTTCCTGTTGATTTCAAGAAAAACAAAGATATTTTGTTTCCTATTGAATGATAATCCCTGATTCCTATATGATTTTTTTTTCTAACTCTGTGTATAATTACAGAAACGTCATGTGAATATTTTTATATTTGGATGGATTCGTAGAATTTGTCACCCTTTCAGGATGGTTCTTGCCTAGTTATGTAGATACAAAAAATGATCTGTGCTTATTTGTGAGTGAAGTAAGGTATATCCCAGATAGAGTACCAAAACTGAAACTGCCTTTGCAAAAATTGTAACAGTGAGAAAATTATGGCAGTGGGGGAGATCTGATCCAGCCAACTCTCCTCTTGTCTTGAGTCTTCAAACTTCCTTTAATTATTCCTTGGCTTAAGCCAAGCTAGTTTTGGGAGGCATTTAATTTATAGTTTAAATGGTAATAGTCTTTCCCCAAAACTCAACCACTTTTGTAAAGCTAATGAGAGACCACCAGGCTAGGAGGATAGACGGGGCTGAATTCTGCCAAGGTGTAGACAAGAAGGATCGCCAGCCGTTATTCAAGAGATAAAAGATACACAACTTCCCTGATTACTCCTGCAGACAGCATCACTATTACTGAATCTAAGATTGGCCTTTAGAAATGTCTTTTCAGGTTCTTTGATGTCTGACACCTGGCCTCATCTGGATCCACCATCTGCTCTTGCGGCCCCACCAGAAGCTATTCAGCACACAGGAAGATCATTTCCCACCATCCTGGGGCTGCACCCCCAACCCATCAGCAGCAAACATCCATTGCCTAGCCACCCCATCCCTTCCCACACACAACCTTTGAAAAACCACAAGGCCAGGCACAGTGGCTCACGCCTATAATCCCAGCACTTTGGGAGGCTGAGGCAGGCGGATCACCTAAGGTCAGGAGTTCAACACCAGCCTGACCAACATGGTGAAACCCCATCTCCCCAAACGTACAAAAATCAGCCGGGCATTATGCAAGGTGCCTGTAATCCCAGCTATGTGTGGGGGTGATGTGTGAGAATCGCTCAGACCTGGGAGGTGGAGGTTGCAGTGAGCCAAGATCGTGTTATTGCACTCCAGCCTGGGCAACAGAGTGAGACTCTGTCTCAAAACAAACAAACAAACAAACAAAACAAAACAAAAAAACCCTAACCTAGGAGACTTTGAGGAGGTAATAATTCCCTCTCCCCATGACAAGGCCGACCTCATGTCAATTAAAGTCTTTCTTTACTTCAATGATGTGAATTGATTTTGTTTGTGCAGTGGGGGAAGAGAACCTGTCAGGTGGTTAAAGAACTCACTGCTGCAGGTGGGGGTGAGGAACAAAACTGGACTTCATCTGAGAGATTTGAGACTTTGCACCCAGCACAACATTCTTGTCTTACCTGAATGTACTACCCTGGAAACTGATGCCCCAGAGGTTACCAGGTATAGAGTGCTTGATGAACAGTCCTCCTAATAGACTCAAAAGAGTGATAGACAATGAGGACCATTCCTTGCTGGGATCATAAAGGAAACTATACTCAATTACTTATTAAAAGTCTAGAGAAGTTGAGACTTAAGCCATGTTTAAGTATCAGTAAAAAGACAAGTATGACTCTCGGGGAAAGATAACATGTAAATGAGAGACTAAAACGATAGGCCAAATGAACTAAGAGTCTGGATTCTTAGCTAGGGATTCTAAACTCTCTCTTTGACAACCGAGAGCCATTGTTGCTTTTGAACAAAAATGAGGCAATATGAAAAAAGATATAGTGTGGAAAGTTTATGTAGAAATATGCAGGAAGAGATTGATAGGCAAGAATTTCAACTAGATGGCATCTGATGACTGACTAATTCCATATTGAGTTCTGTTGTCTTTTTATTTTCCTGGTGTGCATATCTGCCACAATTGCAACCTGAATAAATCCAACTATCTGCTTTCCCTAATTTTGCCACACAGCGTCCCAGTTTACACATGTTGCCTTGCTACTCCTGGTTAGCACTCTTTCACTTTCAAAAGTTCCCTTATTTGGAAAAGAAATCATATGGCCACTCTGACGATCCTCAGCCACACGTTTGAACAATCTTGTATGCTGCACTAATCCAATCATTCTCCTAAATGTGCCTTTTATTGCTGAAGTTCCAAAGTTCAGTCTTAAACCATAAGCTCTTTCTCTCTTGGTTCTATGATCTTTCCCTCTGAGCATTTGAATTCATGACACTGGCTTAAATTGTCATCTCCTTGAAAATTCCCCACTTATTTATATTTTCAGCATAGGCCTCTTCTTTGAGCTCTAGACCTAACTTTCTGGTTGGTATCTTCACATGGATCCCACCTGCATGTCATCTCAAACTCAACCTGTCTGAAAGCCAAATGAAGATTTATAGCTGAGGCTACCCTTCCATGCCCCAACCTCCAAACTTTGGACTGTCTCCAGTGTGCCCTCTCCTGGTAGATCTCATTCCACTCATTCTGCACCCAAGCCAGAATCAAGGAGTTACCCTGACCTCTCACCTTCCTTCATTCCCACATCTAATCTCTCAGCAATCTGTGCCACCTTAATTCCAAATACAGTAGGTCTTCACTTAATGTCATCAATAGGTTCTTAGAAATTGCCACTTTAAGCAAAATTCTATATAATGAAAACAATTTTACCATAGGCTAATTGATATAAACAAGAGTTAAAGTTCCTACTGTCTATTTCTGGTCACAAAAATATCACAAAATTCTAAATAAAGACCTCTAATATTAACCATTGAAGTAAATGTGAGCTATATATACATTTAAGAAAGATGAATTTAAAAAGTAATATAATTATTTACCCAATTACTCTAGTTCAGAGTCAAGGGAGGTTGCAGCCTGCCCCAGTAGCTCAGGGTGCAAGGTGGGGTCAGCTCTGGACAAGACCCCAACCATTCCATCTCAGGGCACACTAATTCATAGGCACCCACACTCACATCCCCAGCAATTTACCTAATTCACAGATCCTTGGGATGTGGGAGGAAACAGCAAAACCTGAGAAAACCCATGCAGGACTGGGCACAGCGGCTTACACCTGTAATCCCAGTACTCTGGGAGGCCGAGGCAGGTGGATCACCTGATGTCAAGAGATCAAGACCAGCCTGGCCAACATGGTGAAACCCCATCTCTACTAAAAATACAAAAAATTAGCCAAGTGTGGTAGTACATGCTGTAATCCCAGCTATCAGGGAGGCTGAGGCAGGAGAATCGCTTGAACCCGGGAGGCAGAGGTTGCAGTGAGCCAAGATCGTGCCACTGCATTCCATCCAACCTGAGAAACAGAGTGAGTGAGACTCCATCTCAAAAACAGTAACAACAACAAAAACCCATGCAGATTTGAGGGGATCATGCGAACTTCACACAAGCAGGGACCTAGGCCTGGAGAATTGTTTTGTTTTGGTTTTTTTCCTCAACCATAGTCTAACAAAATGACAATATTTGAGGACCTGCTGCAGCATTCCTCCTTTCATCTCCTCCCTGCCACCATGATCGCCCAAGCTGCTGTAATTAGCTGTGAAAGAATGCAGAAAGCTCATTACTACTCTCCACATCGAATTAGCCCCTGCAATCTTCTGTTTGCCATGGAGCCACATACTTCTTTTTCTTTTGTTTTACTATAAAACTGATCACGTCTATCACCCAGGTGCATTTTCAAACACATCAATAACCCTGTTTTCCTTAAAAAATCAGTAATAAAAAAATGCTGCAAAGACCTGCAACCAACCCAAATACCCATCAATGTTAGACTGGACAAAGAAAATGTGGTACATATACACCATGGAATACTACACAGCCATAAAAAATGATGAGTTCGTGTCCTTAGCAGGGACTTGGATGAATCTGGAAACCATCATTCTCAGCAAACTGACACAAGAACAGAAAGCCAAACACTGTATGTTCTCACTCACAGGTGGGTGTTGAACAACGAGAACACGGGGACTCAGGGAGAGGAGCATCACACACTGGGGGCAGTTGGGGGTGGGGTAGGGGAGAGACAGCAGGGGGTGGGGAGGGAGGGGAGGGTGGGGAGGGATAACATGGGGAGAAATGCCAGATATAGTATGCACCTAAAGTAAAATAAATAAATTTAAATAAAAAAAATGCCACCTGTCTCCTCCCCCAGCCTCCTCTGGTGCCAGCCCTCTCCTGTGCTCTGGCCACACGACCTGTTCTCCATTCTCCCAGGGTGGCCTCAGCTCCTTCTCACCAGGCACCCTTTGCACTTTCTGTTCCCACTGCCTAAAATATGTCTTTCCTAGCACACCCTCGCCTGCTCAAGGCCTGTTTCTTCTAGCTCAGCTTAGTCTTCACTGTCTCAGGAAAATAATCTTCATGATTTGGGCTTTCTTTGAAAAGCAAATCTACAAGTTACATGCCAGATAACTGAAATTTTGCTGATATTAGAGATCAGTAAGGAAAAAAACCCAGAAAGAAAACCGAAGAATTTAAGCCTGAAATTTGGGAAACATAACCATTTAAATACAGGATAGAGAGAGAGATAGAGACAGTGAAGAGATTAGGGGAAGCAAAAAAAGGAAGTCCTCACTCATTTAATTAATCAAAACCCCACCTGTGATAAACAGATGTTAGCATATCTTCACATTATTTTTTGACTGCTGCCTAATTATCCTCCACTCGTTCTTGTGGAGGAATCACACATGTGACATTGGAGGATCCCCTCATTCAGGTTCTACTTTTGAATAGGTGTGTGGTTTCAAGTGAGTTGGTTCATCTCTCTGTAAGCAGCCATTTCACCACCTGTGGAGTATCAGTTACCTCATTCACAAAGGATGAAATACACAGGAGAGAAGTGGAGCCACGTGAGTGAGGTCACAGAGCCCATGATAGGGCCAAGATTGGAACTCAGAAGCCAGAGCTGTCCAACCTGAAATCTAAGCTCTGAACCCTGTTCAGCAGAGCTTCCAAAAAGTGAGAGTCACTAATCCACTGCTCCCTGTAGCTTCGGAGTGACAAAAACGACAAACCCAGGCTAGATCAAAGACTCTCAAGGCAATCGGCTTCTTAACTGGGAGTCAAAGATGCTTGGTTTAGCCAGGTTCTGAAATGACCTTGGTCCATATTTAGCTAAAAACAGAACAGAATACTCTGGGCTTTTCAGATCACAGTAACATACTGCAACCAATGGGACCAACACCGCCCAGGGTAAGGTCCCAGCCAGAGACTCATTCTCCTGTAACAACCGGAGCTTACTGAAAGTGACATAACTAAGAGACACAGGAGTCACAGTGTTGCAGCCATTGTAAGGCTGCAGTGCACTGAAGCATGATGGGTTTTTCAGGCACCAGTGAAGACCTTAGGGCGTGGGAAGAGGAGCTATGTGCACGGATTGGCAACACACTGCGGAGGCAGGCTAGGGCCTCAAGCTCCTTGTCACAGCTGCTTTCCACCTAAGGGGGAATGCAGGAACTTGGGATTATTGCATGCCAGAGGTGAACTTACTGTGCAGAGAATGGAGCCCAGGCTTCAGGGTTCATCTCTTGTTCAACCCTCTAAGGAGGATGAGAATTGATGGGAAATTCAGAGCGTTGCAGGTGGAGAGGAGATGCCAGGCTGCAATCAGGAAACTCCCTATGCAGGCATGTTTCAATGCATTGCCTGAAAAGAATACAAAAGGAGGACCTGGATCTCCCAGTCTCCGCTAAATTTTGTGAATTCTCTCTGCTTGTCAATTTGTATTTTTTGCTTAAAGAGAGACAAAAATTTGTATAAGCTTTAGGAGTCACAGGAGAAGATCCCTGTTTTGTGAGTCCTGGAGATTGTGACCTTTATATATGTCCTTTAAATGGATTACTAGACAGGTAAGCTAGGGAAGGAAGATAACACAGTGGTCATGAGGGAATCTTCCTACAGTTTTCAAAAACAGCAGGTACACTGTCTCAAAATCTCTACAGCCATACGTGTTCATTTGGGTGTAGAAAAATAACATAGGACTGCATAATAAGCATGGCTGAGCTAATTAACAATGACAAGTATTACCAAATCTCTGATAATTTATTGTGAAATCTGGACAAAAATGAGTTTGTCTGTGTTTGTGCTGCATGTATTTGTGCATGTTTGTGCTGATGTGTGTTTGTGCTTCATTTACGGGGTGACTACTGAGGCGAATCTTGACTTGTGAGGGAGGGATAGAACAAAAACAGATATGTGAAAGAAGGCAAAGAGACACAGAGAGGAAGACATGATGAGTAATGAGACATGAGGATGGGAAGAAATGATGGCTGGAGGGAGGGAGAGTGGGATGAAAGAAGACAAGGAGTTCAAGTGACACAAAGTTTTCTAATCACCAGAATCAAGGTCATCTTGATCCCTTTAAGAAATAAAGTTATTACTTTTTTTAAAAAAGTCTTATAACCATTGAGACAAAGTGATTCTTAGTAAAGTACTCTCTCTTCTTGTCACTTGGGCTCCAAAGGGGAGTGGAGGAGGATGCCATATGTTACAGCTTTTTAATTCTCATTTCACATTTTTGATGAACGCGTCTCAGAAGGGCCATTTCTCCCAATGGCACGGTTTCTTTATGTTTTGGAATGTGCCTTCCAGCAGTCACACAGAATCTCACCCTGAAAATTGCTGGGGGACTTCATTCTGAAGTAAAGAAACCATAATTGGTAGCATATTTGGGTAGCAAAATTAAACTGAAGAACCAGGAAAAATAAAGTACTAAAAATGTGTTCCTTGTTCAACTCAAGGAAATAATTACTTTTAGAAAATTGTGCATTGCCCTCAAACACCTTAGTACTGGCACTAGTCTCCCAGTATCTCGACTTCACAGTTACTTTGTTATTCCTCATTAATATTTTTATTATTACCATCTTATGTGGCCGACTAGTCCAAGTTATTTACCTTCATTTTTGCTTATTACTGAAATTCCCTAATTGCTCCTTCATATTTATAGGATGGCTGACTTTCAATTTGCAACATGCAATATTTAGACCAAACAATATACATCTGTGATTCTACTTACATCAATATCTAATATCATGGTGATTATAGGTGACGATGGTGGTGAGAATGGAAAATAAAGAAGAAAGAAAAGAAGGGCCCTGACTGATTTCCTGAGCATTTACTGACTTTAACAGCAGTTCCCAGATGAGAAGTAGCATAGCCCAGCCTCAAACTCATGCCCTTCAGAATCCGTGACACTCACCAATATCAGAGGCTAAATTCCCATCAGAAAACAGAGGCAATCTATGATGTAAAGGTAGACAATTCACAAATTCATACTCCTTTCCCTCTACTTGTGAAAGCATAATTTTTTGTTCATCCTTAGGCCACCAGAGCCTTTGAGGTCATCTGGCACATGAAAGGTACTCAGTCCTTGTTTCCTGAATGAATTATTCAGTGGATGGAACAGCTGCTGATGGTGGCTCAGGATGCTTCTCAGTCTCTACACAGAGCATGGAAACTTGGTCCTAAATTTGAACTTACAGGTATCACCTGTTTGCTCTGGCCATCCCTAATGATAGACACAACAAGATATTATATTAAGATTAAGCTTACGGTGTTGGATATTTTCAAATTGGGGTAAATTTGGCCTATATATAGCAGGAACAATTCCAATCCAGTAATATGCAGACTCATGACTCCTAGGGGAATATACAGGCTTGACTCATCAAGGGGAAGGCCAAGTCCTTATTTCTTGTGAAAATCTCATTGGTTACAAAATACCTCAAAAATACAGAATCTGAGAAGGTAATAGAATCAGATTTCCCAACAATGAAGCATGCTAGCCACATTCAGGATCATTTAAGAGTGGTTATTATTGGCTCCCTGTAGCACTGAGAAGGGCATCTGCATCATAAATAGTTCTTCATTTTCAGAGAACCTAGCTATTTTCAGACATTCTGCCAGAAGTTAATCTCTGTCTCAAAGTGTTTTGAAAATAAAAGTAAAAGGCAAACAGGAAAATAAAAGTTATAAAGGAGAGGGCGGGGGCAGAGAAGAAGAAGGGGAGAGGAGAAGAGAAAGGAAGAAAGAAAAAAGGGAGGGAGGGAGGGAGGAAGCTGGTTTAATTTTTCACTTCCTTGATATTGAAGAACTGTGATGGTGAGCAAGAAACGGAAGTATAAATTTAGCTCCTGTATTATTTTCATTGATATATTTTCATTGCTTAGCAAATTTCTACAAAAATTTTGGAATGTTGTCAGCTTTGCATCTAAAATTTTCCTCATGCCTGTGGGTGTGTGCATAAATATGTATAAACATGAAGTTCTCCGAGATGTTACCTCCAGAAGGGCTCTTGAGAGCTATTCTTGAGGTGAACAAAGAGTTACTAGCAGAACCATGAAGTTTGCTAGTGTTCCCGAATTCTGGCTTCCTAAGGTCCAAGTAACTCTTGGGAGCACACAAGCATGAGCATTCTGACATCCTTGGCAAGGAGTAAGACTTAATACAGCTTGGCTGGGAGTGCCCTAGGGCAGGAGGAATACTTTCATCTTCTCTCCAGGTCTTTCTCTCTTTAATTTTATTCTCCTCTCCTTTTGTCATTATCTCAGGACTGCAAATTAGACAAAAATTAGCTTTTCCTTCCAGCCAGTAGCTCTGTGTTAAAGCCTTTGGAGCACCACACTAAAGACTACTTAGAGTCCACGGGTACCTTGGGCTGACTATGCCACTGTCGAGATATCCAAATCACAGCTGGAAAAAGACTTCAGCATCAGATCACTAAGCTCTGCTCCTGATGGTGGAGAGATCATTCTTTACATCACATGTGCCTCACACCCAAGGCATGAAAGAGCCACATCTGGGCAGTGTTTACACTCAGAACCATGGTACTGCCTCAGGGTGGGCGCCTGTTTTAGTAAACAGACAAAAATCTCTGTGTGCCACCTAGAGAAGAGTTGGTTATAAGAATCATCTCACAACTCTTCCAGCTTCCCTTGGGCTTTAGGTTACGTTTTCACCACTCCTGAGTTCAGAGGACTATAGTCCCTCATTTTTGTGTCAGTGTTGGAGCCCAAGGTGAGGAGAATGGACAGAGAGGCAGGGGAACTCCTCTGTGGACTCCAGTCAGAAACACAGAACTCTGCTTCTTTCAGTTTAAATCAGGTGCTGTTCGCACTCCCAAAGATGGAAAGGAGGTTTGTCTAGAATCACTGTTGCATTAAAGTTTTTAGATGATGTGCAAGTACCCCACTACACTCTGTATATATAATGTATCATGCATTTATTAAAGTCATCTCATAAATATTTATCACCATATTCAAGTATAGAAACAAACACGTGGTTGGAGTATGGAGAATAAGGAGTTCTATTTTCAGATAACTTTTGGAAAAGCAAACTGAGCAACAGGAAGCCATGACAGGTTTTAACAGTGGAGGAAAAGGGGTCAGAATTGGGCTAGAAGTCAGATCTGCAGTTTGTAAAGAACTCTATCCATGATGGGAAGAAGATTCAAAGGATTAACCATATGGCAGTATCAAAATAGAAATAATTCAACGTTCGTCCAGAAAATTATAAATGGTAACTTGGGCTATGGTGGTGAAAATGGAGATGAAAGTGAAATTGATGGATTTGAGAGACAGAAAATCAATTTTTTAAAAAGCAAATAAGGAAAAGAGTAGCGTCAGAGGGAAGGTTGAGGATTTCAGACTATGGAACCTGATGAGAATAGGGTCTCACCTAGAGAAGCATACCCTGGAAAACAACCAGGTTAAATGGGATAATTAACATTTTAGTTGTGAATAAGCTGAATTTAATTTTCCATTTAGACAGTCAAGGGAAGGAGTTATGAACATCTATATCTCCCTGGAGAGTTTTGAGCTATAATAAAGGTTTGAAGACTTGCTCACATAGATGATAAAGAATATCACCAAGGAAGAGAAGAGAATACAGTAATGTAAGAAGGGGGCCTGAGAGCATAAGCATAGGCTCTCCAACAATTGATAGCTGAGAAGAAAAGGCTCAGCTTGCAAATGGATTTGTAAAGATGTAGTAGCCATTGGGAGACAGAGGTGGGTTGTTCACCTGAGATCAGGAGTTCCATACCAGCCTGACCAGCATGGTGAAATCCCATTTCTACTAAAAATACAAAAATTAGACAGGTGTGGTGGCCTTTGCCTGTATTCTCAGCTACTCGGGAGGTTGACGCAGGAGAATTGCTTGAACTTGGGAGGTGGAGGTTGTAGTGAACTGAGATTGTGCCACTGTACTCCAGCCTGTGTAGTAGCCAGATGGTTGGAGCAAAGCTAGTAGAGTGGATGATGTCCAGGGGAAGGAAAAGTCACCACAGAAAGGGTGGGTTCAACTGGTCAAATACTGTTGAGATCTCACGTGAAATGACTACTCAAAAATGTTCTTCGCACTCTGTGATGTGGAGGTGCATTGAAGTTACTGAATTGATGGGCCAAGGAATCCAAGCAGGAAAAAGAAGGAAATGAAAATATTAAGGTTGCTGGTCTCGTATTAAAAAAAAAAAAAAGAGGAATAAAGATACTAGAGATGCTTATGAGGTTAATAAAAGATCAAGGTAGGTACTACTAAAAGAATCAGTCATGAGGAGGCAAGGTTTTCTGAGAGCACAGCAAGGGAATTAGTATAGAGGTGATGAACAGATCCAAAGTGTGATCATGAAAGTGGGTGGATATTATGAAGTGGAAGAAAAAATGATTGGAGATGAGACTGTCAAGGCTACAGTGTAGAACTGGGATAATATCAACATTTAATGAAATATGGTATCTTCAAAAATTTATTGATGATAATAAGCAGGCTAGAATGAATTGTGATATACTGTATCTCAAAGAATAATGCTATTGTTTAAGAACTGAAAAAGTACATGCTACAGGAAGGGCTTGAGAAATCAGTAGGATATCAAACCTACTTTCAGAACACGTGGAACAGAAGAGGAACATAGAAATCAGCCCTCTCTGAAGAAGGTTAACAAGGTGCAGTCAGGTTTCAGGAAAGGGATGGAGCAAACGATCAGAACAATGGCTGGAAATGGAAATAGAAGGATATTCATTAAATATGGAGCTGAATTCCACACATCATGGTGGAAAATTGAGAAAGGGAAAAAATGGACATTATGGTGACTTGGTAGAGAATATGGATCATGAGCTGTAGAGTACCGACGAAAAGAAAGATGAGATACTAACACTTTGTTAGTTAGCGTTGAGTGACAAAAATTAGAATGAGAAACCTGGTTGTGGTGATCTTTGCAGTCTCTTTTACTCAGGGCTGTGGTTCCTTTGTCAATGAATTCTGACCTCACTTATGACTAATTACTGAACCATCATGAAGTGAGAGCTGAAGGGTGGGAGTGCATGCTGTGGGACCAGGGGATGACAGCGACCCCAGAGACTATTGTTCATACTCAGCCATCATGTGCCTCATTGAGAAGCTGAGAAAGTTATGAAAGATATTCCATCAGATTTTGAGTTCATGAACCCCCCCTAAAGACCCTCCATTCCTAAGCCTCAACTTAATTACCATGGTCCACATTATTAAGACTAAACCCCAAGCTGCTTAACTTTGTTGCTAATATGATAACTTTAAATAGCTTGTGCCTAGTGGGCTTGGGACACATTCCCAGCAATAATTAATCTGGATGAAATCAATCTCCCTTTCTATTAATTAAGACATGCCTTTTTCCCAATAATTAAAAGAAAATCTTCATTAGCAAATTGCTACTAATTTACCACTGATGAAAAACAATCTCGGGAGTGTGTGTCTCAAATGTTTCACAGCTTACTGGATTTATTGGCAGGATATCCACTTTTTAATCAGCTAGTATTAAGGAAAACTGATGGACAGGATGAAACTCATGAAGGAAGGGAGGTGGTGCAGAGAGTAAATGACAGAAATTTTATGGCAGTATTATTTATTTATTAGTTCAAAGTTTAAATCAGCCCCAGTACAACTGTCACCACAGTGTAATTATATATATATACACACACACATACACACGTGTGTGTATGTGTGTGTATATATCATGTATATATATCTATTATATATATATATATATATATATATATATATGTATATATGTATAACAGCCATACAAATTACTTTTAGAAGCATGGGGGTAAAGGTGTAAGAGAAAAGCAGACTTGAACACATTAAATATCAAACTGCAAGCCTCAGGCTTTCTTAGTGTAGAGGTACCGTGGGTCAACATAATAAGGCTGCCCAGTTCCTTGACCCAAGCTTCCCATGAAACCTTACATTCAACCGTGGTCAGTAACCTAACAGGTCAGTTGGCTTGGGTGTGTTTCCTGAGTCACGCAATGCCTCTTGCCACTGATTTTCCAAACTTCAGATATAATTTGGGAATGGAAGGCTTACTATAAATGCACTCATTACTGATGGCCAATCTGAAGCAAGTGGAGGGTTGAGGAGCACCTCAAGTGTCTTCTTACAAACTCCGTATTTCTAGTGTTTGTGCTGATATCATTTTCTAGTGTTTGTGACAGGGTTCATGTCCTCCTTTGACAAGAACACATCTCCCCAGAGCTGCAAACCCTTGATGAGCTGTTGACATTATTGAAAGTCTCACTGAGTTCAGAGCACACTGTGTTTTCAGAAAGGTCAATGAGTACCATCTTTCTTACTCCCTGTTGATTGATGCCAAGACTTGGTGATCCTAGCATTCTCCTTCCTCTTTTGCTAACTCCTTAGGTTTGGATATGTGCTCATGAGGCTATTGTTAGAAAAATATACCCAGAGAGGTTAAAGTTCTCCCTCACATCCCCTCTCTTCACAGTCCTTTTCAGGTCTACATTCTCTGCACACCCTGGTGTTTTTGTTTTTCTCATACAAAAATTAGAATTCTAATTGACTTATGCAGTTAAATCTCAGTAAATCTCAATGGCAGATGAACTCAGACCACCTCAGCCTCTGCTTAGGCTCAAGCTCTGACTCCTGTGGTCCATGTCATAACAGAGGTTCCTCTGGGAAAACTGTCAGTTGCCATTGATGGACTCTGTGAGGACCTTGGTTGGATTCATTTCTCTCTCCGAGACTCAGTTTTCAATGGGAATAATTATTCCTTTCTGCTCAGAAACTGCTAGTTACCTATTCAATATTATGTTCCCTCCTTGCTTGGTAAGAGAACATGATTTTTTATTTGCAATGTCAATGAGTACATCTAAGCATCTAAGAGATTACAGATAGCAGTCATGAAATGGGCTTTGAGAAAGGCTCTTTTTACCCCCAGGTTGTCTTTCCTTCTTCCTACCTGGAATGAAATTACAATGGCTGGGGCTCTAGCAGCTGTCATGTAACCTTGAGGACGGAAGCCTCATGTTAGGGAGGGCAAGGCAAAGTTAAAAGGAGTATGTGGCCTCAATGGCTTTATGGAGCCTTCACACCTGCTGTTGACTTTTACCTCAGGTTCTAATTATTTGAGGAGACACGTACTTCTACCTTGCCTAAGCTTCTTTGGTCAAGCCATGAGATCTAAATGTTATGCTCCCTCCCAGTGATGGAGGGGGCGCTTAAACCTGGGAGTTCATGCAAAAATGCTAGCGCAGTAGTCAGGCGCCGACTCTCCACACAAATCCATTCCCTTGATCAGTAGCTTTAGCCTGGCTCTTCTGAAATGTCCACGTGGCTGTGATTGACTGTCTGTCCCTGGTACTGAGGGCTGAAGATGTTTTCTGCGTGGTTTTGAGACGAATACCTTGATAATTTCAAGGACTGCTTTGTGTCTAAGCATCTTTTAGAGGTTAGGATACCCTAGGCCCACAATCTGTGAGGTAGCTCATGTGAATTTATGATTTTAAAAAGAGTCTGTTTGAGACTTGAGGATGGCTTTAAAAGTTTTCTAAAGCAGAGTGTGATTACATCCGATGGACAAACAGTCTTAAGCCTGCAGGCACTCTTGCCCCCCCAGCCACAGCCTACTTCATGAGTTGCTTTGTATTCACATATGAAAGTCACTTTAAAACACAACAAAAGATATGAAAGAAAAGAACAGAGACAGCCAGGACAGCACACAATATGAATCTATTACTTTAGAAAGAGAACTATTCATGTACAGCAAAGATGACATCAGTATCGCCAACAATGGCAGAGGCATTTGGCTTTGGGCTCTCTTTCCTGGCTTGTTTTAATCAGGGCATTGGGAGGAAGAGATGCTTGTCCTCAAAACCCTCCATGAGAACGAGCTACCCACCCCCAGCAGATGGGAAACAGCTTCACTGCCAATGAGGCGTCTGTAGATCTGAGTTTGTTAGTTCAAAGTCATGAAGCTTTAATGACCCAAGGGTCTCTGTTTAATGCAATTATTTGGAGCATCTGTTCTTGCTTCTTATTCCAAACAAACATTTGATTAGTGCCTGTGTTTTGTGTTGGGTAGCAACCCAACCTCAGCAGACCAACCTAGACCATCTCAGCAGACCACTGTGATTTTACAGTCAAGCATACATAAATATACCACATACATGGTCTTAGCTCTGGCTACAGACTTATCATCATTGAACAGCTGCCCAACACCACACAGGCATGCATGTGATACACACACACACACACACACACACATATGCGCACGCAAATATACCAGAGTACCAATAATTGAAAGGTACATAATAATTTACATAACAATTTTAGTAGCCCTATGAAATGGTACAGTAATAGGGAGGTAATTAAAATAAAATTACTCAAAACATATGTCTCTCTCTCTATATATATATACATATCTGTGTATGTATTTAATGTCACATATGTCATATTACTTATATATACTTGTTACAATATATAATAGACTTTATATTTAATATGCTGTTTATATATTTATATGTGTACATTATATTAGAATAGATATGTGTGAGTAAGGGTATATATTCAGGGATTGGGGAGAAGGCTGTTTTCCTCAACTGAGTTCAATTTCCATGAGAGAGGACTTGAGTTAGTTTGTATGTTGGTTTGCTGTAATTACTGTATCCTAGCTCCTGAAACAATGCCTAGGATATAGAAAGAGCTCAATGAATAATTGCCAGATGAGGGAATGAGTAAATGTTTAAGTAAGAACCTTCAGCAATTAGCATATGATCTGGTACACAGGAAACATCCAGTAAATATTTGTCAAAGAAATTAATATATGCATGAATTATTTAGGAAAAATAGATTCTTACCTCTTATTATATACAGATTAACATATTAACAGTAAACCCATCTGACTTACAGGAGTAACTTAGTAAAAATAGGATATGTTCTAAAAATGGAAAAGGGAGGATACTGAAAATAAAAGAGGGAGAACATAAACAATGATAGCTTGGTCTGGCTAGTTTTCGTACTAAGAAAACTATAGCCCATTCTCTGTCCAAGTAAAATAAAATTAAACTGACAAGCAGTGAACTTTAAACAAAATATATTATTAATAAATTGACAGATAAAAAATGGAGTACACTCTACAAGGATCTCAAACAGGTAGGAAAAAATAACAGGAACGCAAGAGAATTGGGTAAAGATCCTGAGCAGAAATCTCAGTACTGTTCTACACAAAATTTATTTTTATTTGAAGTTTAGCTGTGAAGAGAAGGTTGGTAGTCAAAATTTCTCTGAAATTTATTCTAACACTGCAATTATCTGGCTATCAGCACTGCCACTTTACATTAATGTCTTTAATTTCACTTCCAAAAGCAATTTTAATGTCCACCAGAGTTTCCTGAGAAAATTTAGCATTTCACCAAATCTATGCATTAGACATTTCAAAGGAAGAGTGAGTCACTAACAGAGCATGACTACAGAGATTCAGCTTTCATCAAGTGTTCCAATAAATTGTGAGTTCATGGGGCCAAATGTTTTAACACTGTCAGGAAAACACTGATAACGGAGGTAGTTAGGCAATTTATTTTATCTATTGCAGTAGTCACACGCAGTGGCATGATCTTCCTCACTGCAACCTCTACCTGTCATGTCCAAGCGATTCTCTTGCCTCAGCCTCCTGAGTAGCTAGGACTACAGGCCTACTACCACGTCCAGCTAGCTTTTTTTTGTATTTTTAGTAGAGATGGGGTTTCACCATTTTGGCCTCAAACTCCTGACCTTAAGTTATCAAATGTCCTCCCAAAGTGCTGGAATTATAGGTGTGAGCCACGGTGTCTGGCCCAGAATGTTTTAATGTGTGTAAAAGTTGAAAAAAATTTGCAGAGATATCTATACTACTATAATTGCCTTTGGGACTATCAGGTAGAAGGTCCAGAGAAGTACTTCTCCAGGATTTTGATTATTTTCTGTGAAATACTTTAATGAAGAAAGAAAATATCTAGGCAATGCATATGTCATTGTTTGGGATAATTCTAAAATATAACCTTGGTACATGACTGTTTCATTTGCAATGTTTATTCTGTTTCTTTCCTTATGTCTCAGGTAATAAATCCACTCCCAGATTTCAAAGTTTACTTGAGCTCAAAATAATGAAACCAGTAAATTTGTACTATCTAGAACAAGCCACTAATGTTTGAAATTCCATTGTCAAAGTGTCAACAGTTATAGCTTCATCATTCCCATTTAGCATTTTCCAACTTTATTTAAAAATAAAAAACTGTTAAGCCGATTTATTCTCTTCCCTGTTCAAAATGGCATAGCTAACATAAATTTCCCATGTGAAAAATGATTGAAAAAATTATCTTTTAACAGTATTATCTAGGTTTAATTTATAAAATAAATTGAACATATTTAAAATAAAAAAATTAATAAATTTTATATAAGTATACATCCATGAAATCATGAACTTCAATCACAATAATGAATGTTCATCTCACTCAAGTAGTTTCTGAGTATTCCTCCCCCCCCACAACTTCTCAGTCCTCCTTCCCAGGCAACCACTAATCTGTTTTCTATTATGGATTAGTTTGCATTTGTTAGTGTTTTCTCTAAATGAACTCAATTAGTACAGACTCTTTTTTTTTTCTTCTGGATTCTTTTATTTTGCATAATAATTTTGAGTTTTACAGTTCTGAATAGAAATGATAAGTATGAACATCTTGTCTGAATCCTGATTTTAAGGAACAAACTTCCAATCGTAACTAACAAATATACTAATTGTAGATTTTCATAAATGCCATTTACTGAGAAAGTTACCTGCCATTCTACATTCCTAAGAGTTTTTATTTTTTATCAGGAATGTATGGTGGATTTCGTCAAATGAGTTCTCTCATTTGAAATGGTTATATATGTTTTGTTTTAGTTAGGACATATACTGAATTACCATGATTAATTTTCAAATGTTAATTCACTTCTGTGTCTCTAAGATAAATACTTGTTTATGATGAAATATACCTTTTAACGTAAGGTGTGGCTGGATTTAATTTTCTAAATAATTAAGAACTTTTGCATTTATGTTCATGGAAAATATTAGTTCATGTTTTGTTTTCTTGTAAAGTCTTTTTCTGGCTTTGGAATCAAGGTAATGCTTGACCATAGAATAAGCTGGATAATATTCCCTTCCAAATATCCTGGAAGAGTTTGTAAGAATCAGTTTTTCTTTTGTTTTGTTTCTTCTAAATGTTTGGCAGACTTCAAAAGTGAACCATGTGAGCTTAGAGGGATTGTTTTTTCTGTGTGTGTGTAAGGTACTTAACACCATATTCAATTGCTTTTCTAGATATCAGGGTATTTATGTTACCTATAGTTTCGTGAATGAACTCTGGTAATTTGTATCTTCAAGATATTTGTCCATTTCATCACGGTTGTCAAACTCTTTGACATAAAATTTTTCATAATAGTTCCTGTTGTCTTTCAATGCCTACAGAATGTAGTAATTTTACATCCTTCATTTGTAATGTGCAGTTGTTAAGGTTTTTTTTTTTTCCTTTGTTTTTGCACAAGTGTTAGCCTGTAATTCCCCACGGTGCAGACAGTGTAACAGGGAGCCCATGATTAGCATAGCAAGCTATATAACTTGCAGCTTTGTCTTTCCAAAAAGGACATTGTTTTCTCATTTGCACAAAGCCATCACCATGGGCTACCGACAAACTTACTCCCTAAAGATACCTCAGATTAAAGTACAAACTGATTCATAGTTACCTGAAAATAATATTGACATCTGAAAAAATAAGTTAAAACAGAAGAGAAGAAAATCAGCCACTCAAAATAAGGTACTTGACTAGCACTCCCTGTATCTCAAACATTGATATATATTCTTGACATCAAAGTAGAAAACAAAACAAAACCCCTTACCTGATGGAGCTGACCTAGACAGAACAGAGAGATGATAAACAATATACATAAAATAAATAAATGTTATATTATATAGAATGCGATCAGTGCTATGTAAAAAATAAGAAGCCAGAGAGAGTGAAAGAGCAAAGTATGAGGAGTTCAAGGTAGGCATCGAAGGCTTTTCTAAGGTTGGTCTTCGCTAGTCTTATCAAAAAGGTGTAACTGAATTAAAACCTGGAGGACGTGAGGAAGTTGGAATTGAGACATACGGGTGTGTGGGGAAGCCTGCCTCGCATGTTGGAATGAGAGCTTGGAGGCCAGCGTGATGAGGGGAAGAGAGCCAGAAAGGAGAAAGAAGAGAACCATAGAGGTTGCCAAGGTGGGGGCAGGGCAGATCTTGAGACTCTACATCATGACCTGGCTTAAGTTTTAAAAATATATTTTATTTTCCATTTCTGGGGAGATTGTTACCGAATAGATATATTCGGCATGATATGATAGATAAGAGGGGGGGATGTATTCATGTTTTAAATCCTCTTTCTCCTTCATGACATGCAACCTTTCTTACCAGCAACTTCCAGTCCCTTGCTGGACAGGTACCAGGGAGGGCTGAGATGCAATGACAGAGGCTTAGACTGGGCAAATGGCTCAGACAGGTGGATAGTAGCAAAAGAGAATTGAAAATGTGGGCTAGGGAACTAAAGATTTGAGAAGGGAAAGAAAAGGAGTTGTGCTTTAGGAAAAGATATGTAGAGACAATGACCTTATAAAATTTCACTGTGATTTGTTTGATATGATTTCCATTTTTCAGGACATTCAAGAAAAGCTAAAGTGGACACCTATATAATTGTTTAATACTTTTCTATTTTCAAATTTGGTATTCATTTGGATGCAACCATATTCAAATGTACTCTGAGGCATTCCAGCATGTGGAGGTTACTCCAAGAAAAAAAAAGGTAAAAGATCACCAAAGTTCTTGTGCTACAGTGACAGGGATTATGTAAAGATTTTTCAACATACTGCTCAACTTTTTTGTCTGTTACTAATGCAGTTATTTATTTTAACTTGCATAATTTAAAAAAATTAATCCCTTTTTCAGCTGAAAAGTAATACATGAACAAAGTAATACATGAACTTATTTAAAAGCTTAAACTTGCGCCTGCCTTCTGCATTAGATGCTCTCCTCAGAGGCAAACAGTTTGAACAGTTTCCTGAATATCCTTCAAGAAACGACTTGTAGATATTAATTGGAATTCTATGAGATTGCCTTTTCTTTAGGTAAAAAATGTCAAGTATCAGTAATTTCATAGAGTGCAAACTAATACAAGGTCATATGTGTCTTTATTAAAATGAATGAGAAAATTTTACAAAGGTGTCCTGACATCTTCTTTGTGTGTGTGTAGTCCTATTTCTACATCTCTTTGATATAATTCAAAATTAGTACATATAGATTTATATTATGCTTGCTAACAGTCACATAATATTCTGATTTATGGACATATGATAATTAAAATAGTTCCCAGTGATGAGCTTTTTGATTATTTCTGAAATTTTGTTCCTTCAAACAATATTGTAATCAGCATTACTGCTATCAACACATATGAATAGATATGTAGGATAAATAGGTATATAGAAGTAAAATTGCTCTGTTAATTTCTTGTAGATTTTACTAAATTTCTCTTAAAGATATCTTACTCCCTCTCCAAGAGTAGACGAGGGTATCTGTACACCCCACATTTTTTGAATCCCATGAAGAACTGTCAATTAGATGAAGGAAATTTCATGTCTAATTACTCTAATGTTCCACATCTGAAAAAAAGAAGTGTGCATTTCTCATGCATGTTTGCATAAACTGTTTCATGAACTTAAAAAATCCCATTGTTGTTATTGCTCCTTTGATTTTTGATTTTAAGTATATTTCTATGAATTTAGAAAACTAATGGTTGGTTATTTGTTGCAAAGATGTTTACTACAGGTTGTCATTTTTTTTTAATTTCTTTTTTTACTGCAGAACATTTTAAAATGTAACAATTTTATCATTTTTTCTGCCTTTTGGTCCTTAGAAATTTATTTTTCATTAATAAAGGATACAAATGATTTTATTTTGTCTTCATGTACTTTCATTGTACTATTTCTAACACGAAAATCCTTGATCCACTTGGAATTTTTTCTGATATATAAGAAATAAGGCAGTATATCAATTTTAATTAAAAACCCATTTTACTTAATATATTTTATATAATAGTTAAGGCAAATAAAGCCTTCTGAGTAAAATAAATTGTATACACTGATTCAGACAATAATTTGCTTTCAGAGTCAAGCTAAAATAGTTTATAATTTTAAAAACTTCAGAAATTCTACCAATAACATATTTTTGGTGGATGATACATACAATAGTTTAAAAAGTTATCAATAGGCAAACTTCTATGTTACCCGAAGATTCAGCCACCAAGGAAGGTTTCTTTCCATGGAGAGGAATTATTTCCCATGTTTATCTTTAATATACCATTTATTATGTTACTGTATAAATTTCCCTAGCTGTCTCTTTAATAGATTATAAAATCCTTGCAAAAGAATCATATTTTATATACCTTGGTATCAACAGAAAAAAGTTATGCAATACAGGAAAACAATTAATATATAATGAAATAATTAATGAGACTTTCGATAGGTATGTTTAACAATGTTCATTCACTTATTAATTATTTGTGTTGAGCATACATTTAGAAGAAATCTAAAATGACTATATAATAATACCATTGCTTTGTACCTTAAGCATATCTGTGTGTCTGGAGTAATTTTTTTTTCAAAGATTATACATTGCATGCTACAGGGATAGAATAACTGCTATTTCTGAATTATTTTTAACCCAAGGTTCATATTCTTGCTCATTTTATTGGAAAATGACACCAAGCTATACTCAGAAGACTGAACACTACACAGTCAGTGAGCACACAACCCTCTTTATTTTAAAATGATTTGCATGGAATCTTAACTACCTGCCAAAAAGCCTGCAATGGGAGATAAAATTCTTGAGAACAATAAAATGCATTTTAAATCCTCTCATTTCAACATAGCTCCTTTAACCTTCATTTAGGAGGCAAAGGAGTCATGTCCAGCTTATCACCATGATGTACTCACCTAAAGTTGCATCCCATGCAACTCCAGGAAAAAACGGTATTTCTAGCTCCATTTCCCAAGCCCAAAAAACTGCACAAATAATGTAGTGCTCTTGTCCAGCTGCTCCGTGAAGCTTGCTTTTCAGCTACAAATTTTGGCTGCCATGGAATCTCATTGAAAGAAAAGACACCCATAGTGTACCTGGTCTGTGGCTTTGCACCCCCTCAGACACCTAGAAGTGCGTGTGTGTTGCATCTCTAAAAGCTGAAGTTTCTAGTCCTCTTGTTTCTGTGAGTGTGTACTATAACTCAGTGAAATCCTATTTATCCCAACTTGATGAGGCCCTCGCTCTTATGGCACAGCTCATTGCTACCTTATTTATTTCTTGCAGCTATTCCAAACCATTGACCTTCCTCTACTGCTTTCACCCTCTGTTCCCATTACTTTCACTCTTGGCAGGATTGTGATGATCCACTCCCACCAATTTTTTTTAACCGGAACTAGTTGTATGAGAATAGATCCCTTTTTTCATCATCCAAATATGTGTCTTATCAACATAATTTCTTTTCATCTCTGAGGTCTTACAAGAAGAAATGTCCTCTCTACAGAATCAAGTTCTTCCATTTTCTCTTGGAACTTGCTAGTCAAATGCAGAATCTGTAGCCCCTCAATTTGCATTTCCACAGGCTATCCAGGGAGTTTGCATTAAGTCACATTTGAAGAGTACTGGCCTCGATTTCTCTTCTTTGAGACTTCCACTAAAGTTTACAAAAATGACAGCGTCATCTCTAACATACCTTGCCTCTGTCCTGCTAGCTTCTCCATTTTATCGCCTACTCACTTCACTGTTCAGTTTGTAAATATGCGACCTTCTTTTTTCTTTACTTACTGATTCCATAAGGCCTTGCTGCCTCATTCAGTACCCTTAACTATTCCTAGAAATCTTGACAGTTCTCAGTGTCTTTCTCCCAAGAGGTATTCAACATGTAAGTTCCAACTCTAACAAACCACTTGTTATAATCATCACTAATTGAGCTTTGGTAAGTCTCATGAACTATAATAATAAAATATATTTTACTGCCCAACACACTATTTATCAGAAATATTTATTCATATTCTTTCTGTCCCTGTTGTGCCCTCCAAATACCATTAGCATGTCCAGCCTGATTTGGTTACTTAAAACATCTACTCCAAGCCTAGAGAAACATTTTGGGGGCTGTATTAGTTATTTATGGCTGCATAAATAACCCAAAACTAAGCAGCTTAAAACAACACATTTATTATCTCACACGTTTGAAAGTTCAAAAATCCTGGAACAGCTTAACTGAGGGTTTGTGGCTCAAAAATATTTTATGACATTGATGGGGACAGGAGGAAGAGAAATTGTAGGTAGACAGGGCAGGTCCCTGGTGAAGCCCCACCCTTAAGCAGAAAAAATCTGAGACTGGCCCAAAGTGAGAACTTATATCCCTGTTTTCCGCTTAAATGTTGCCTTTTCCAAACCACCCATGGTCTGCTCCACCCCCACATCCTGTGCTTATAAAAACCACAGGCTAAGCCGGCAGAGAGAAGCAGCTAGATGTTCGAGGCTCTGGTTGGCAGAGGGGAGAAGCAGCTTGACTTCAGAAGGAAAACTTGATGGTATGACTTCTGAAATGAATCCATCTTGAGATGGCCAGACTTCAGGGGAAGATTGTCTTTCCATCTCGTCCGCTTTTCAGCTCCTCTTCCTACTGAGAGCCACTTTTATTGGCAATAAAATTCCCCCTCATTTACCATCCTTCAATTCATTCGTGTGACCTCATTTCTCCTGGATGCCGGATAAGGGCCTGGGAGCCAGGAGTATGGATATAAAAAGGCTATTACACTGACCCTTGGCCCTCGCTGACGGAAGGCAGCTGCTTCTGGGGCTTCAGGGGTTGCAGGCACCCCCTCCAGATGCTGCCTGGGGCCTGCACGAAGCTCACTCCTGCTGGCACCCAAAAGTGCTCATCCTGGCTCACCTGCATGCTCCCTCCCACCACGGGTGGATCACAGCAGGTCCAAGTGAATGAAGTTCACCCCTGATGGTGCCAAAGTGGATGACTAGTTCCAGAGCCTCTACACTCCAGTTCCCGCCTTGCTCCCGCCTTGCTCATTTGTGCACTTTTTCCCACAAGGAGTTGAGAGCTGTGGGCTGAGTAAACAAGGCACTCCCTTTGCAAGTCCTGTGAAAGGGTCAGGGAAATATCGTGCTTCAATGTTGCAGTCCAAATGTCAACTGGGATGCAGTCATCTGAAGGTGTGACTGGGACCCAGCAGGTTTCTTGACCTTGGAACTACTGATATTTGGGGGATGATTTATCTTTTTTTTTTTTTTTTAGAGGTCTTCTTGTGTATAATAGGATGTTTACCAGCACCCATGGACTCTACCCATTACATGCCAGTATTACCCCCACCTCCCAGCTGGGACAACCAAAATGTCTCTAGACATTGACAACTCCATGGGGGGGGATAAAATCACCTTCAGTTGAAAATTATGGGCCAAAGGCTCTGCTTCCACAATGGCACACTCACAACTATTGGCTGAAGGCAAGCTCCTCACTGGCTATTGCCAAGAAGTTCTCAGTTGCTTGTCATGTAGGCTTCTCCATAGGACAGTTTGAGTGTCCTTATGACATGGTCACTGGCTTTCCCAAGATGGAATGACCCAAGAGAGAGCAAAGAATAGCTTTGGTATCCTTTAAGACCTAGTCTTGGAAGTCTCATTCCTTCACTTCCTCAATATTTGTTAGAAGTCCCCATTATTTCTCTTTTATTGGACATATCTTTTCTTTTATTAGAAAATATGGAGATCTCTTTTTAATCTGGAGATCACTAGAGTTCTTTTCACACAGATGTCCCATGGTAAGCTCCCCCAGCTTAAATTGGTCTTTCTCTTCTCAACTCCCACCACCTCACCTTACTCTTAGTCCATATCTTCTTCTAAACAACGTAAACTAAAGAAGAAAATAAAATCAGTGCACTCCAAATAGTTGGCCTAATTTTCTTACTATTTTTCCTCTTTATCTCAGTGGCCTCCTGTTGCTTTCTGCCTTTCTCAACCAGCAGCCCAATTATATTCTTCCATCACTTATAGATTTTTGTAGGCAAACTTGAACTAAAGCTTCTCTGTTTAAATGTGTTAACTGAAAGCAGTTTTTCCCAATGTGTGGGCTTGAAATACATCAAAATCACTTGATGAAATGTAAAAATCTAGGCTCTGTGTGGACAGACCATCTCTGTCAGATCTCTGTAGGTGGGGCCCTGGCATCTGCTTCTTATAAAAGCTAAATGACTGCTGAATCTTTCTGTTTTTCCTTTTTTTAAATGTCTGTAAAAATAGCAAATAAACAATTACGTGATGAAGTGGAAGTTCTTTTGGATTACCAAGAAAAAATATGTACCTCAAACTTTTTCTGTGTCTGAAAATGACTTCACCAGTTAACCATGGTTACTTAAACTGATGTGGATGCATGGTTCAGCATTCCATGATATGCGATCTGTAATGATCTGCTGAAATTTAGTTCTAGTGTCTATGGTAATCAATGTCAAAATCACTCACCAAAATTTCCCCATCACCCTCGTGACTCTATTTTTATTAGCTGTTGAGACACAGATGTGTCCCTCATGCTGCTACAGTAGAGGTCAAACAACATTAGATGTTTTTTGTTTTTGTTTCCTTCTTAATGAGATGCTATAAATTAGGAGGCAGCATATTAAGTACTAAAACATTTTTAGAGAATTAATAGCTTGCTGGGAGGAGCTGGGAGCTGCAAGCATAGCCCAGGGCCAGCATCCTGGTTAATGAATAGCAGCCTGGGCAAACTCTTAAGGTTGTCAAAACAATTACAAAATATTAATATTAAGGGTGGCAAATATACCACATGGCCTGTAAAGGCAGACATACACATACATATACATATCATGACAATGAAGAAGCTTAATATTTTGGGAACTAGGTCACATTACCTTTGTTTGTTTGTTGCTTAAGTTTTCATTGGACTCTGAGTCATCTCACAGTACCACCTGGCCCCATGCTTGTCTGGCTTGATTGACTGCACAGGGTTAACTTCCTGAGAATTCTTGGATTTTTTTGAGTTCTTGAGAAGCTTACTGGGTTGTAATCTGGTACAAAGATAGCCTTTCACTGTAAATGTCCACCATTACAACAATAAGGTCACTTGTGGGTTATTTAAAGAAAGAACTTCCATTGAGAATTACAAAAAATTCTGAGCAATAGCGAGTCCACCCAAATTCCTCCACTAAGAGACTTAACTAAGCTTAGTAAGGCTTCTAACAGTTTAAGTCTGTGTCCCAAAGATGATCCTACCCTCCTTAAAATGCCTGCTTCTGCTAGGCACAGTGGCTCACACCTGTAATCCCGGCACTTTGAGAGGCTGAGGCAGGTGAATCACCTGAGGTCAGGAGTTCGAGACCAGTCTGGCCAACATGGTTAAACCCCATCACTACAAAAAATACAAAAATTAGCCAGACATGGTGGCATGTGCCTGTAGTCTCAGTTACTAGGGAGGCTGAGGCAGGAGAATCACTTGAACTCAGGAAGCAGAGGTTGCAGTGAGCTGAGACAGCACCACTGCACTCCAGCCTGGGCCACAGAACAAGACTCCGTCTCATGCATTAAAAAAAATGCTACACTAGAAAGAACAATATTTCCAGGGGAATTTACTGTTTGTTCCAGCCAAAAGCTTGTGATAGGCTTATAGGCCCCTAAAGCTCCTCTTTGAGTAGATACTTGAGAAAGTTTGCAATCATAAATCCTTTCTCTGCCTGTTTATATGTAAATATTCTTCCACCCAAAAGTGTATTCTCAAGGAGTATGAAGGGGAGGCAGAACGTAGAGGGGTGTCTCTTTGAGATGCAAAAGTTTAAAAAGTTATCTCTCTCTCTCAGTCCCTGTGGGAAGATAAAGGCCTAAATTTGGTGGAAAACTTCTTCCAACTTACTACCTTCTGACATAAAGATAGGAGAAGTTTGTTTCACCTCTGGATAAGCACCAATTAGTAAACCCCAATGGCACAATCACATGGTCCGATTCCCACTCCCCCCACCATGCTTAACACCCATCAGTGCCTTTCATTGAGCACACTCCAGTATCTAAGAACGCTTCTGTCTCTTGCTCTGGCAAAGCTGAGCTCAGCTTACAGTAGACTTTCTTCCCTATTGCGATAGTCATGTGAATAAACTCAGTCTTACTGTCTTTAACCAACATCCAGCTTTGTTTGTTTTTGACATTGTAATTTACTGTAATGGGAAGTTAAATCACATTTGTCACATACTTGAAAAATTGGGGGATATGCTATGATGTACTTACAGAAAGAACATGAATACAAATCACATGTGTCAGGTGACCATATTGAGCTTCACATGAGTCCTGACTTCTTAGAAGTTGGAACATAGTGAAGGTTGAAAAGTGTCCCCATTCTTTTGTGTTCTAAGAATAAAGAAATGTCTGAGTGCAAATGACCACTCTGTTCTCACATATTTCAAGATAAGTTCCATCTCCATCTTATCTCATGACTCCCATAAACTTGTGGATTACTCCCTCATCTGCCTGCCTCTATAAAACCCCATATAAAACTACTTTTGTTTATGATGTTTCTCAAAGGGCATAATAGAGTGAGCTGTAGGGCCAAGAGCAGCTGGGTTAGGAGGTAGCAAGGAGCGTGCCTTCAGATCCCCAATAATACATAGTGGTTCCTTCTCATTCTTTGTCATGGACAATTGTTATTTCCTTAATTTTATGTAAAGTGTCATATGAACATAGTTTCAATATTCTCCCTGCCTTTTTCCAACCAAACTGCTGATGTTAATTCCTGATTCTATAGAAATTGTATAGTTGCTGCTGAAATATGTTTAAATTATATTTAAGCTGCAAGATGACAGCTTTTACTCCGGGCACAATAGCTGAGAGAAGAGAATTTGCTCCATAAGAAAGGAAAAAATATCACAGAAGAAAGGGATTTGGAAAAGTGGAAGAGGACTGAAGTTGGGTCTCAATACAACAGTCTTGTTTGTGTTTCTCCCACCGATCATCATGAGGGGGATGCAAATCTCTTACTGCAGACTTAGTGGAAGACACAAGAAGACATAAAAAGTACTCAAGAAGAGTTTATATTCTTAAACATTGTAAAGGTCTTATTTTGCCATGGATTTAGGCAGTTGCATCCAGGAACAGAAATAGCACAAACAATAGAAATATATTTGTTCAACTGATAACGGTTGAGGCAGAGTTTGCACATTGAAGAATAACTTTGAGCAATTATGAATGCAAGACGGAACTGGAACACTGAAAGCAGCCTGGGCTGTGAACACCAGCAACTGTTGAGAGGACCATAGAGGCGAGGCAATTCTAAAGTAAATAACAATTTTGATTAGGCCAAGACAGTGACCATTACGAGGCATTCCAAGAATTAGACATTCACTGATGCACTTGATCTGATATTTTGATCTCATGCACAAATCAAATGATCTCACACCTTGCAGAAAGTACTGGAGGAGAACATATTCTCTGGCTGTGACAGACCTTGGATGCTTTTCAAGTCTTGTGTAAATGCTGGTAAAACTGCATAGATGAGATATTTTCAAGGGTACCTGGAATTATATAATACTAGCTTAACAGTTTTCTATCATGATATTTCTGACTCATTAAGATGTTAAGAAGAAAAAGAAAAAAACATGGAAACAGCAGCAAAATGGAAAAGGCAGGCAACCACTGTCATAGCATCAATGAGTTTTCTCAAAACTATAAAGCAAATTATTGATTATTTTGTGTTGAGACAAAATGTGCAGGTATTTACTTCATCATCTAGTATAGTACATCTAAGAAAAAAAAAGAAAGAAAGAAAAATTTAGGTATGGATAGGCCCACTTAAACTTGAATAGTTGAACCCATGACTTCTTCCTGTTTGAGCCTTGTAGGGGAAAAATATGTTTCAGTGGAAAACTGGGCAATGTCTTAGCATACTTTTCTGTGATATCTAATGATTCTGATTCTGAGGCAGTTAATTTACAACTCTGCAAATTGCCAATAACTAAAAGCAATGCAAAATCATCCCTGTCCATAGACATACACATTCTGTCCTGTCTGGTAGAGTTTTAATTTATTTTACTCTCTGACTGAAGAAAAAGTAAGTTTTGCCTCTATTTGCACATTCATTTAAGTATTCCTAATTATAAATGCATCTGTTACTCGGATTCTTCTTTGAACTGGCTGTATTGTCTCACTAGCTTCCTCATCAGTAAGTTAAATAAAATCTTTAACATGTTGAGAGTTACGATTTCAGTTATTTTTGGAAATTATCTCTAACAGCTCAAAACCTCATTTAATGTTTAAAAAACAAGAGAAAAGGCATCAGCCCTCAAGAATAAAAAAATAAGCATAGATATCACCAGTGGTTTGGAAGCTGGAAAGTTTCTTTCTAGTCATAACTGACTTATGAAGCAAATACTTTAGAAACCTATCATTACCTATGCAGACAGAGAGAAAAGCCAGGAAGCAACCCATTCCCGTATGTGACTGCTGGAAAGCATCAGGGATTGAAGGAATCAGGTACCTCTGAAGGTGGGGTGAGCTGAAAACACAGGTGTTTATATAAGAAGCATTAGATTCCCATATCTCTACCCTCAAGAAAAGCTCTTCTGTTAGCTTCTAGAAAGCTGGCAGACAAGGCAGAAGATTGGAAGATTTACTGCTGTAAAAACTGACCAGCCAAAGAAAAAGGACTTGTCACTGCTGATATAACTCAATTAACCCCTATATTCAGGGTTTTCAATCTGCTTTTTTAATGCTTTTAAATAAGTCAAGGATCAGACATTTGGGAAATTCTCCTGTGGGGTGTGTGTGTGTGTGTGTGTGTTAGAGACAGAGAAAGGAGAGAAAGAGAGAGAGAAATTCAAGAGAAACAGAGGAGTTAAAAACCCGTGAGACAAATGATGAATAAGCAGAAGCCAGGATTAGCCCAGGGACATGCCAAAGAACTGAAGCATACACAGTGTACTTCAATGAAGCAACAGAGTCATTTCACACTAATGGAGACAGAGTAGACTATTTAATAATCAGTGTAAGGAAAACTGATAAATTGTGTAGAAAAGTATAATAAAATTGGAATACAAACATTCTAAATCAAGTTTCTTTCAAGGCCTCACAGTTTGTAGGTTTTAGACCCTCTGATCCATTTAATGAGCAATAATATATTATTATTCATGCTTTGGAATACCTTGGCAATCATGTGGTATTAGTTAGTTTTCAGACTACTGATAAATACATACCTGAGACTGGGCAATTTACAAGAGAAAGAGGTTTAGTGGACTTACAGTTCCATATGGCTGGGGAGGCCTCACAGTCATGGTGGAAGGCAAGGAGGAGCAAGTCACATCTTACATGGATGGTAGCAGGCAAAGAGAGAGCTTATGCAGGGAAACTTGTGTTTTAAAACCATCAGATCTCATGAGCCTTATTCACTATCACGAAACAGCACAGGAAAGACCTGCCCCCATGATTCAATTATCTTTCACTGGGTCCCTCCAGCAACATGTGGGAATCATGGGAGCTACAAGATGAGATTTGGGTGGGGATACAGACCCAAACCATATTGATGTCTTCAAAGAAAACTTTGTTATAAGAAATAAAAGTCAGTATATCTTAAAATATTTTATTATTAAATTTCAAACATATGTAAAGGTAGACAGAAGAAATAATCAATCCCATCAACCATTTCAGTGATGATTATCTTGTGGTGACCTTCTGCCCTACAATTATTTGAAAGCAACTTTGTATCACTTTATCCATACACACTTTTCAGGATCTCTTTAAGACAAATATCTGTGTATGCTTCAGTTCTTTGGCATTTTAAATATATATGTGTGTATATATGTATAATATATATCTGTGTGTTAAAAAACATAGATACACACACACTATTTCACCTAAAATGAACAATGTTTTTAAAAATAATCCAATATTCAGTATTTACATATCTAAATGTTTCATAAATGCTGACAATATCTTTTAGCATTTTTTTGTTTAAATAAATATATAAATAAAGTTCACATTTCACAATTGTTTGATATTTTTATTTAAATTTCTTTTATCCTGTAGGTTTCCTTCTTGTTATCTCTTTCTCTTCAGTGTGTATGTGTATCAGAAGAACCAGGTAGAGTTCTTTCTTTTTTCTCCTTGTAGAGTTCCCTACAATCTTATTTTTGCTAGTTTCAAACACAATGTCACCTCATATATTTCTCCATCATCTGATTTTCTATAAGTTATTAGTTGGATCTAGAATTTTGACCAGAACTAGGTTCATATTTTTTAAACAATACTAGTCCATGAGAGGTGTGCATTATTTCACCACGAAGTATATGATATTTTGTTGTACTCTCTTTTATTGATGTTAACAGCTGTTAATAATCAATGTCTTGGTCTATTAATTAATTTGGAGTTGGAAAATTGTGATATATGAATTCTATCAGTTCTTTGTCACTTACCAGCTGTAATATATTAAAAAAAAAAAAAAAACTCCATCTGCTATTTGGTTACTAGTTGACAGAGGAGATAAATTCTGGCATATGTATATCATAGGATACCATGAAGCCATACAAATGGATAAAATCATGACTTTTGCAGCAAAATGGATGGAACTGTAGGCCATTATCTTAAGTGAAACAACTCAGACTCAAAAAGTACTGCATGTTCTCATTTATAAGTGGGAGCTAAAAAATATGCACCTGGGGGACATAGATACTTAGTGAGAGGTAAATAACATGCTCACATGTGGAATAATAAACAATAGAGATTGGGGGTGGATGATAAGAAATTTCTTAATGTACATTAATTTGGATGATGAATACTCTAAAAGCCTTGACTTTGCCACTGCATGATCTATCCATGTAACAAAATTATACTCATACCCCATACATTTATACAAATAAAAATAATTTAAAACGGATAAAATCTGCTTCTTTCCTTCTGTTTATTAGTTTGTTGTTTTAATTATAAGTTTATTTACAAGCATCCTGCAGTGGTAAACAGTTTTTCTTTTTTTACTTTTATATTATTTTGAATGCATGGAATTTTAACAGATTTGATGTATTTCAATCCATTAACGTTATGCCTGAATTGTCCAATATTTAGCGAGTTGGATTCTGACACTGTGAGTACCTGGACTCCAGGTTGGATCATGAGTACCCTTGATGGGCTCTAGTTTTCTTACTGTCTGTTACAAAAATGTTTCAGGCTCATCTTATACACCAGACCTAGGATTAGCCATTTGTCTGAGAAACTCAGCTTTTTTGTTTCTTTGCTTGTTTGTTTACTTGTTTTTAGTGAAAAAATAGCATTGCAAGGCTATAAATAGTCTGGGAAGGGTGCTCTGCTTAATATTTTAACTAGAAATGGAATATATAAGACACTATATACAATAAGACTTTAATTTTGTGAAAGAAATACAGACACACACAAGCATACAGTTCACAAATATAAGCTGAGAAGACTGAAAAAATATTTCTGAAATATTAACAAAGACTTTATATGGGTATTTTAGTTATTAGCAATAATTTTACCTTCATAGTTATATGTATCTGTATTTTAAAATAAATATACATTACTTTAAAAAAGACAGACTGAAAGATTTAAAGAGCCCAGGTTTTCTAGTAAGCATTTTATATTATGACAAACAAAATTACTGTAACAAGTGCTATTAAATCGTGCAAGATGTCCTCAAAAGGATGTAAGCATGAATTTGTCAATATTTGCAAGACACTTTAAAAATAATAGGCCTATGAGGCATTATTCCATTTAGTTTATGACATATTAATAATACATCTTATTATCTGCCATTTGAAGTAGAGCTTAATGAATTAATAAACATAATATCCAATCATGTTTAATGAAGAGCTTTAAAATTACTCATCTAAATGATTGTCATAATTTTTCAATAATAATTATATTTAGCACTTTTATTGCATTTTTTCCTTGAAAGTATTTTGCAAATACCTAGTTAGTTAATACTTCATACATCCATCTTCATGTGAAATGGATAAGAGGTGTCCTTGCTATATTCCTCTTAATAGTACAGTGTAAACACAAAGATGGGCTTATAAATGCACCCTGTCCAGTCAATGGAGAAAACAGGTACTACCTGATTATGAATTTGACTTAAGGACAAGGTAGGAGTTAATATCAAGAAATGTTACCAGGCAGTAGAAGGTTTGACTTATTCCTTATGAATAAGACCAAGTGGCCTAAACGGCTATGTCTATGCTTTAGTAATCACAAGTGTATCAGCAACTGGATAAAATAACCAGGGCTCCATAGTATTCCATGGTGTATATGTACCACATTTTCTTTATCCAGTCTACCACTTATCAAACATTTAGGTTGATTCTATGTCTTTGTTATTGTGAATAGTGCTGCAATGAATATACATGTGCATATATCTTTATAAATAGAACAATTTACATTTTGGGGGGTATATATCCAGTAATGGTATTGCTGGGTCAAATAGTATTTACTATGCATCCATCAAAAGGACATGGTCATGTCCTCTGCACAAAAATGGATGGAGCTGGAGGCCGTTTTCCTTAGTAAACTAACACAGGAACAGAAAACTAAATACTGCATGTTATCACTTATAAGGGGGTGCTAAATGATGAGAACACATGGACACATAGAGGGGAACAACACACAGTTGGGCCTATTGGAGGGTGTAGGGTGGGAGGAGGCTGAGGATCAGGAAAACAATGGGTACAGGTTTAATACCTGGGTGATGAAATAATCTATAAAACAAACCCCATGACACAAGTGTACCTATGTAACAAACTTTCATATGCACTCCTGAACTTAAAAGTTAAATTTAAAAAAATCAGGGCTCTTTCAGCCATTACCAAGAAATTCTTACAGCCGAGAAAATCTTAAAAGGGGGTTAAATTTGCTTTGATTCCAATACAGACAAGAACATAGCTTCTCTAGTTTTTAATGGGAGTGTTTTAAATTCTAACTCACTTCTAGCAGCTTTGAATAATTTCAACAAAAATTAGAAAAGAAATATGATCTGAACCTCTTTCCAGTTAAACATCCCATTGTCTTTATTCAGTGGTTGCAACTGACCAGCGGTGGTGACAACTAGCTTCTTGATCACCAGATTTGTTCTTTGCTTGGGTAAATAGTTGCTATGGTCTGAATGTCTGGTCTCTCCAAGATTCCTGTGCTCAAACCTAAACCCCGAGGTGGTGGTATTAAAAGGCAGGGCCTTAGGAGGTGAGTAGGTCTTGAAAGCTCTGCTCTCGTAAATGTGATTAGTAGCCTTATAAAAGAGGCCCACGGGAGCCTGTTTACCCTTTCCACTATGTGGGACACAGCAAGAAGTCACCAGATATGAAGAACGGAAATCTCACTAGACACTTGAACTTTCCAACCTCCACAACTGCGAGCAATAAACTTCTATTGTTTATTAATTACCCAGTTTAAGAAATTTTATTATACAGCAGGAAGATTAAGACAATGGTATCCTGTGCTTGGTTTAAAGTCTTCATACATAAAGAGACACTGGGTAGTAGATTATTCAATTTGATCTTTTCATGTGGGAACAACAGAATTGAAAGGGATGTTTTCAAATAGAAGATTTTGAAAGGCTCATCGAGCTAATGGTTATATGATAGAAGATTTAAAAACAAATATTTCAGGAATCCCTTGGAGTGTGATTTTGGATGCTCAGATCTCAGGTGTCTGGCAAGAAGTCATTCACAGCAACAAATGACATCCAGTGCTTGCCATAATTTGGAAACACCAGCTGGGACATTAGTCACAATTCATTTCAGCCTCCAGGTCAAACTGGGCAAATGTAAGGCTGTGTTAATAATTGCTTATGATACTGGGTATTTTAAAGATAACAAAAATATTCCCAAGGACACAGTGAAGTCTACTGTCTTATTTTTTATGAGTACTTACATTCAAAACAAAACCAAACTCCAAAATTTCATCTGCCTAATCATATTATGCTTAGACTAATTACAAGTCTCCAGTTCAGATATAATTTACACAGAATGATCACATTCACCTTTGAACATGGCATGGAAATCAGTATGCTCCTGCTATTAACGTGCCAGCAGGCTGTGCACCAAGAACATTTCATCCAAGAGTGGCATTTGTATGTGATGCATGTGTTTAATTCAGAATCATATCTTTTTTTTCTTTTCTTATAGTTTCGTTTTACAGTCTTAAAGCTCAGATCTCAAGTGTCGGTCAAGAAGTCACCAACCCTAAACTTACAGAAAAGTTTCCAGTATAGTGCAAGGAATGTTTTTTTTTTCCTGCAAATTTTTACTGTAAATTGCCAAGTTAATTCTCCATTACTCTTAAGCACTCTGGTGGTATTTCTCACAAACAAGGACATTTTTGTACGTGACCGTGATATAAATATCAAAATTAGGAAATTAACTTTACCACATTGGTATCATCTAATTTTCAGACTCCATTCAACTTTCATCAGTTCTTCCAATAATGCCCTCTGTGACAAAAAGCTCTGGGTCAGAAGTAAGCATTGTACTTAGCTGTTGTATCTTATTTACTTCCCTCAGTTTGAGACATTTCTTTAGTCTTTTATTGACTTTCATGACTTTGACATTTTTTTTTCTTTTGAGTTGGAGTCTCGCTCTGCTGCCCAGGCTGGAGTGCAGTGGCGCAATCTCAGCTCACTGCAACCTCTGCTTCCAGGGTTCAAGTGATTCTCCTGCCTCAGCCTCTCAAGTAGCTGGGATGCCACCACACACATCTAATTTTTTGTATTTTTAGTAGAGACAGGGTTTCTCCACATTAACCATGATAGTTTCAATCTCCTGACCTCGTGATCCGCCTACCTTGGCCTCCCAAAGTGCTGGGATTACAGGCATGTACCACGTGCCGACTTTGACATTTTTGAAGACTACAAGACAGTTGTTTTGTGGACAGTCTATCAATTTTGGTTTCCCTGATGTTCCCCTCATAATTAGATGCAGGTTACACATTATAGTGTGATGTCATATTCTTCTCATTACATCCTATGAGACTTGTCCCCTCATTAATGATGTTCATACTGATTACTTGATTCAAATGGGGTATGATTGTCTTCTTCACTGTAGATTCACTCTTCCCTATTGTAATTAATATGTATTTTGTGAAACGGTAAGACCAGGTAAATATTCTTCTCCTCAACAAATATTTACTTATTCATTGATTTACTTATATCAGAACAAATGATTTTTTATGTCATTTAATGAGCAATATACTCTATTACTAACATTATTTATTATAATGCTCAATTTGTCCCAAATTTGTCCAGTAGGAGCCCTTTAAAGAGGTTTGTCCTTTTAATATATTTTCATCATTTAAAAAAATAAATGTTATTGTGTATACTTAAGGCATACTACATGCTGTTATGAGCTACACATATATAGTAAAATGGTTGCTATCGTAAACAAATCATCTCACATAGTTATCTATTTTTCCTCTGTAGCAGGAGCAGTTATAATCTAGTCATTTAGCAAAAATCCTGAAATATAATACACTATAATTAATGAGAATCCTCATGTACTTTATATATTTAAACTTATTCATCCTATGTATCTGCTACTTAGTATTCTTTGACCTACATCTTCCCGTTTCCTACCTCCAGTCTTGCCTCTGGTAACCACTGTTTTTTTCTCTATCTCTAACACACATACACACACACACATACACACAACCCACAAAAGATTAATTAAAAATAGAGTTACCATATGACCTAGCAATTCCTCTTCTGTGTATATATTCAAAGGTAATAAAATCACCACCTCATAAAGATATCTGCATGCCCATGTTCATTGCAACATTCTTTACAATAGCCAGGATATGGACATAACCTGAGTGTCCATGGAGGAGGAATAAATAAAGAAACTGATATTATTAGCCTTCAAATAGTAGGAAAACCTGCCATTTGCTGCAACATGGATAACCCTGGAGGACATTATGTTAAGTGAAATAAACCAGAAACAGAAAGAAAAATATTATATGTTCTCAGTTATATGTGAACATGTCATCATTCTTTTTGAGCACTCCTTTGCTTTCTGGTACAAACACATTCCACGATTTCTTGTACTTTTCTTGCAAACTGGCATTTCTCCAGGGCAAACCGGTTTCTTTTGGAGGAGAATGAATATTTAGATGCCACGATGTGGAGTGTCACTAATCCCAGGCTCTCTCACCTGACAAAACTAAGGAATGAACACACATACTGCATGCCTGCACACATATTTACACACACATACGTATATGCATATAGACACATATATTGAAAACCATGAGTTCAGATTAATGGCTACAATTCCAATCTCATACAGAAAGCTTCATCTAGTTTCTTTCTCTTATTTGCAATTTTTCTTCCCCCTCTAGAGAGAAACATGGCTCCCATTGCCCTTAATATATTTACTTACGGATCAATACTACTATATGTAGTCTTCCACTGTTGCCACTACTTCCTTCCCCATGAAGATTCCCTCAGATCTGCTTGGACTTTGACACTATACACTAAGCCACTCCACATACAGACACCCCCTCACCCACTTCAACTCTGACACCATTCACCAGGCAATCCTCTTCCTATTTCATCAACATTTTACTTTTTCCTCTCACTTGGGATCCAAAGCCCAAGTCTAGTTCACTGCAGCCTCCCTGCCCAGCACCAACAACCATTCCGAACACCGCCTTTGTGCTGTCTCATATTATGTCTTCGGGACTGAATTATTTGAGAAGAAAAGGGAAAGACGAAGAGAAAGTGTTAGTTTTATTTGGTATTGCTTATGTTGTTGCACTAAGAGTAATACTACGGATGTCTATTCTGTTGTTTCAAACCAAAAAAATTATTTTGTTTCTGCTACGTGTTGGGGAGAAGGGCTGTGTGTTGAGGACAGACGATGATAATAATGACAGTTAACAATTTAGTTTTTATACAATTTCTAAAAAAAAAATAGACCTCAGATAAGAAGGGGCGTTTTCCCCACCAAAAGGAGACCATGAATCTTCCCGCAGTCCAACAGAAGACCTGCAGCACCCTCAGAAGACAGGAATGGGCCCCTTCTTCGGGACTGGAAAACACTCTCAGCAACTCCATCATGGGCATGTGTTCTTACAGAATCCAAAAATAAGAAAGAAGCTAAAGCAGCATAAACGCTCTTGAATTTGGGGCCATGGGAGCTTTAGAAATTTAGCCAGAAGCTTGAATCTTTAGATTATGGGGGGAGAACGTTTCAAATAAATATGTGGGTTCTGATGTTTAGAAAATGAGATAGAATAGAAATCATGGGACAAAGAAGAAAAGGAGATCAAATGAAGAGACTCCAGAGAGGTTTAGGTTTGATGCACTGTATTAGCCTCTCCTAACCAAGCTTTGTATCTCTGAATTGCTTGGAGTTTGATATCAAGCCATTTGGGTTCAGGTCTTTTCTTTAAGTATTTTTAAGTAATTTTACGATTACCTTTATAAATCCCAAAGATAGAAGTATTCTTTCTAATTCTGTTAATTGTTAAGACGAAAGTTCTAGATTAGATTCAAGCTAACCCATATACCAGCACTCTCTCAAGGCCCAGTGAACCTGGTCACAACTGTCTTCCTTCTTCCTCATCCCAACCCACATTTATAGACAGGTGCCTCTGATGGCTTCTTCTCTTGTCTTCTACCCCTACAATTTATAACAATGAAACATTATACAATGCAACACTCTATCTACCCATCATCTGACCTGCATATGGAGGACAAGTGAATAATTAAAGATGTATTGGAAAACAAGTGTGAAACATGTACTTACTTACTGGTATCACTTACTGGTTCCTTACACTTTCTCCAGAGCATTTTCTAGGTAGTAATGGTTGACTTTGCTTTTAGGAAAAACCACTGGACTGATTTCTGCTAGACTTTCTAACTATATTTCTCTAAATAAGGTATTTTTATATATTGGAGAGGAAGCATTGGCTCTCTCTAGGTCTGTTTCATGAGATCTCTAAAAATATTGAAAAAAAATTATTAAATTTGAGCTTTTTAAAAATATGCATCGCCCAAATTATTGTGAAACTAGACATGCTACTTTTAATTACCTCTAAATTTCTGAAGATCACAGAAGAAATAATGAATAAGGGACTCCAGGGATTTCTTTGTGTGTGTGTGTACTATATGCATACATTCATACTTCTGTGAACCGTATACATAAACACATGTGTACACGTACATTATCAAGCCTTGCTTTGTGTTTCCTTCTCCCTTTTCTACTCTCCATGATTCCGCTTTTAATCAACCTTCCAGTCATGATTAGGCACCCTCTGCACTGCACTCCTCCCTCCCCCAAAAAATAATTTCACTTTTACCTTGAACATGGCTCATTCTTGGAAAATTGCTTCTACAGTTTAGAGGATTCATCCAAACACTTCTAGTCCAGTGTTCAGATGATCCAGTACCAAAGGACCATACTCATATACCTGTTGTCTTTTATGACCTGTACTCTCTATAAGCCCAAGTTCTGATTACTGAACTTTGGTTATTAATGATTTAGTATCTTTCTTAAAAATCTGCCTGAAAATTCAGGTTCTTTTTCTCTGATTGGGCTTTTACCCTTTCCTTGCCAGTTCTCTTTCCGCAATTAAGGACACACAACCCTTACCAAATGTATTTTGGCTGAATTAAGTGTACGAGCTTTTCTGTAGACAAAAAGATCCATGGTCAAGTAGGCTTCTGAAACACTGGCCACTACAATCTCTGCTTAAAATGTGTACATTTTGGTACATTAACATTGAATAGCCCATCTCCCAAACTTGGCTACAGCCTCCGTTTTTCTACTAACATCTTGTGGAAAGACAGCTCACTGGAACAGACTTTGGATAAGCTGGTAAAAAGTCCTAACCTTTGTAAGCTCCAGCCTGCTGACAGGCTCCTGACACTTGGACATCTTGACTGCTGGGCCACACTTTTAGCCGTTGTTGGACTGTGCTAATACTAATGATCTCTATCTGGTGCATCTGTCTCCTGTCTTCTCATTCTCCAGATCATGATTAATGGCATTACACTTGTCTGCTTTTTCAGCCTCCCATCTCTATTGAAACATATGAGTTTTGGATCGAGTTCTGAAATGATCTATTGATTTGTGACTGTGTCATACAACTTGATATTTCTATCCAAGAACTTAGCCTCTCCTTCTTTGCTCAGAGAAAGTTGGTTTTGTTTATGATGAGGGACCCGATCCAGATATGATAAATGATTATTTTAAAACAGTCTTGGAAATTCTATTCTCCTATGCCTGGTACTTACTTTGCCAACACCTCTTGCTACTAAGCATATTTATATGACCCAGTTCTAGCAAATGCACTATAAGGAAAAGTCTTCTGGATGATTTCTGGAAAACAATTTTCATCCAATTAAAAGAACTTGCATTTACCCAGACATTTTTTTTTCTTCCTTAAACATGGTTAGATGAAAATGTGATGCTTGGAGGTACAGTAGCTATCCTGTGACCATGAGTTAATAAGCCTGTCAGTGGCAGAGTGAAAAGGTCAAACAAGCCTGAGAACTTCATGATATCAACGAGGCTCTCTCTCATCTGGGGAATTTGAACATACCCAGATATCTTAACTACAGATTTTTTTGTGTTGCAGCCAAAAGCATTCCTAACTATTGTAACTTCCCACTTGAGCAACTGTCACAGCAACTTGCTGAGAGTCAGAGCTGAAGTAATGGGGTATTAAATGAACCAAGTCAATCATCAAGAAGAGAAGCAAACTAAAAGATTAAACGAAATAATTAATAGTAATGTAAATGAACAAAGGCAGATGACTTATCACACTATGATTCAAAAGTATTTTGTGGTACCTAAAATATGGCATTTAGTATACTAATTGCCAGATACCAAGAAAAATTATATAATACTACATAGTCCTTCTCTTTTGGAAAGATTGCCATCTACCAGAAAACACACTCACTCCACACACACACACACACACACACACACACACACACACACGAAGAGGAAAATGATATAGGATAATGAGTTGTAATGAAGGAAATTTCTGCCAGGGAAAAGTTTATATAAAGTCCCTAAAATTGAATATTTGAACTTATCCTTGAACCATGAGTAAGTATTTTCAGTAACTGAAAGTGTAATACAAAGGAGGAACAGAAACAGAAAGAAGCACTCTAGGTAAAGGGGAGCTCATAGAGCTATAAAATCTGACTCCTGCAGGTAACATCAGGGACCTGGAAGAAAGAATTTGGATGTCTTATGTAACTAAATGCAGGCAGAGCACATCTTCAAGTCTATGAAATAGTAGCCCCAGAGTATACGCTATGCCCAAAGGCAAAAGAACCATTTATAGATCAATAAGAAATGTTAGAAAATTGATCAGTCACTTGATAGATAAAAAATGATGAAGCAAATGGGTTAGAATGTTATAAATAGCTCAGTATGGAAAAAGGATGTATGGGTGTTATTTTTAAAAATTTTTTATTTTTAAATTTTATTTTAAAATTTTCAGTGTGAAATTACTTCCAAATAAAAAGTTAAAGCAAGCAAACTAAAGTCACAAAAACAAACCTAACAAAGACATGTGAACCCTCTCAGAGGCTACAAGGGGCTATTCTGCCTTATGAGAACATGAGATCAAAAAAGGAAATTCAGTGCCAACATAGAGGTCAGTTTATTATAAAGACTAAAAAACACAGCTGAAGGCGTCTGGGAATGCCCACAGTCAAATGAAAAGAAAAGCTAAAGGAAACAGGAGGCACAGATTTTAAACATTGCCTGAAAAACTTAGTAAATTTTGTCATTACTTTCTCACTGTATCTCTTGGGAAGACGGTAGAATCCCAAACTAGACCCAAGGATCCTCGTGAGTTCACAAATACAGAGACATGGGGCATGGCAAATGTAGCAGCCCAGAGTCTTCTAGGAAACCTCTGGAGTTAATGGGGGTCATTTTTAGAAGAAGTCATGATCACCTAGCAAGAGGGTTCTCCCCTCATGTGGGGGAATTTGAATTGGTGTCTGTCATATCCATTTACAATATTTCTCTTAGTCAAAGCTGCAGTAGAGACATTTCTACATCCTTCCTACACTAGAGAGTTGGAAAGATTAATTAGCAGCTTTCTGCAAAGTGCTATATGTTCTCTTTCTCAGGAGACAGAGTAATGACTAATTCCCAGATCTCCTCCCGAAAGGAAGGTTAGAATAACTACCAAAACCCTGCCTCAGAGAAGTGCTAAAAAGTCATACACTGTATTTGGTCATCTGAAGGCACTTGGAAAACTCACTCCAACATTACATATCAAAACTTTAATTATATTCACACCCAATAATCCCAGGCTAGTAGTATAATTTAAATAAAAAAAAAGTCTTTGTGAACAAAAATGTAATTAAAACCTCTTTTGAATAGTAAAAGCAATGAAAGCAAACCTTGTTGTCCAACAATCAGAAGATAGAATAAGTTAATGTGTATCTATTTAAGGAATATTACATAGCCATTAAATTGTGATTTTGAAGGGTTTATAATAACCAAGAAAAATATTCTAGACATATGAAAATTAAATATAAAATTGGTCATTACACTTATTTCAACTTAATTGAAATAAGTTTCAATTAAGTTTCAAAAAAACTTACTTCAACTTTTTTTTTTTTTTTTTTTTGAGACAGTGTTTCACTCTTCTCGACCAGGCTGTAGTGCAGTGGCACGATCTCAGCTTACTGCAACCTCCGCCTCCCAAGTTCAAGCGATTCCCCTGCCTCAGCCTCCCAAGTAGCTGGGATTACAGGTGCTTACCACCACACCCCGCCCAACTTAAAATTCTTATACTGAAAATAACTGGTGGAAGGGAACTACCTGAAGATAAACAATAGCTCTGTTTAGGTGCTAGGACTAGAACTGATGTATCTTCTTTCTACTTTTCCTTATGATCCAGGACTTCTTAATTAGTTTCTGCTATTTTTATCTGAAAATACAAGGAAAACCATATATATCTTTCTTCACCCTGTCCACAAACACTTGACTACACAACCCTATGTTGTGAAAAGATTTTCATATTGCTGTTCTTCTCTAAAATTATCTCTTTACTTACTCTTCTCTGACTTTTTACTCATCTGCCCCTCCAATTTTCTTCTTATTCTGAATTCATTTGGGATTTGGAATTTAAATCCATTTCTTGAGGTATGCACCAGAACAAGCCCATCCTTTGTGTTGGGCAATACAGATGCCACCACACTCCCTGGACTGCAATTTAGTTCCTGGCAGCTCCCACCACTTTTCTTGCTGGGGAAGAAGGTGAATCCTGGCTCCTGGTCCATGGGTCCCTGGATTCCCTTTGGTGTCACTTCCCCAGAATGGTACCAAATCACATCTTCCATTGGGACATCTGCTTTTCACTCCCTTTCTCTTCATACACAAAGAGGGGAAATTAGGCTGAGTTTACCTAAGAGGCAAAGCTATTCTTGAGGAAATCATTTTATTCTGTCTTCTGTCTCTATTGTGAAGCCAATCTGAGGGTTCCTTCAGTTTTAACTGCAATTAGTCACAGATCCATCCCAACTAGTCCCCATTTTAAAGTCCTGAAGTATAATGGAATCCTGGTAGAAAGAAACTTTTAAATCCATGTTTACTTCAATTCTCTGATCTGTATGTGAAAGCTCTTTGCAACTTCTCTACCTAGGGATTGCTCAAGGAACTTTTAACTCAAGCATACATCCATGGTAGGAAACTCACTACTTCAGGAGGATGTTCATTTAGGGGTAGCTTGCTTAGAAAGTTCTACAATGGATAGAAATACTTTGTCTCTCCTGTATATTCTTCTCACTGGTGAATGTTTCATTTAAGAACGTATATGCCTACAGCACTCTATCTTCCTTACTGACCAGAATGGTATCCACATGTTCAAGAATTGTGCAATTCACACAGGTTAAGAAGTTGTTTCCAGAAGATAATACTACAATGCATACATTACTTATTTTCCTTTTCTTTCTTTCTTTCTTTTCTTTTTTTTTTTTTTTGTATTTCAACTTTCAATTCCCTAAATCTGAACTCTAGAAACTTATTTAAGTCATTATAGTTATGTGAATCCCTTAATGGACTACAGGGAGAATGGTAGACATTTTCATTTTTCATAGACCCTATGTTGGAAGCAATTTTACAGGTTTATTGTCTTTCTGAATTCCCATCTGACAATTCTGGAAAAAGGCTGCACAGCCTGTAGTAATCCCTCGAATGCTCCTCCCTGATGTTAGTATGCATGCTATATGATTTATCTTTCAGTAGTTTTATCCTCCCTAAATCTAAAAGACAGCTATTATTATGCTCACTTAACATCTGAATAAATGAATTTCAGAAAGTCTAAGCAGATAAACCTCATGGGAAGACAGCAGCAAGACCAGGGTCTCAGTTCAGAATCAAGTGTTCTAAACAAATTTCTGTGCTCTTTCCAATACACACTATGACCATTTTATATTCTTCTTAATATTGAGCCAGCTCATTCTCCTGTTTCTCCTGCACAAAAGAAATTAAATCCTCCCTCCACATTGTTCAAGTCATTGAATACAATGGTAAATAAAGATCCTGAAAGTTCAATTGTACTCTCACTTCCCTAAGTGTTCCTGAAATGACAGAGCTTCCAGCCTCCTCTCTGCATGAGGTCATCGTTTCTAAGAGCTTCCCAGAGTGTACCTGGAACTCAACAAGCTGTTGAAGGAGTGTGTATGTGAAAACGCTTTTGTTCTTGCCTAAAGTCAACAATCAAGATTCATCTGAGCTCTGTGCATTGGCATCACCAAGGTGAGAAGAAGCCTATCTTGGTTTGGCAGGACTTTCTTGACCAAACTCTGTGGCCACCTATTTCTAGATTGATTCTAGTTCCACAGGATGGTGAGAGCCAACTCAAATAATGGTTAACACCATATTTTTCCATCCTGTCTACACTCTACGGCTGCAGCTAAGCCCATCTGAGAATCTGGAAGTCCTTACCAGTATGGAAGGACAAAGAAAAAATATGTTAGAGAATGTTTAAAAAAATAATGTCTCCTCAACAGCTTTGTAATGTAATCATTTACTGCAAGAAAAGGCTAACAAAAATGTTTTGATAACTAAAAAATATATGTAAAGAAATTATTCATAGTTACCTCCCAATCACTATTTTTAAAATTCAAATCATATGAAAATATGTAAAACATATTCCATGATATTGAGAGACTCTCTCCACCTCGCAACATAATGTAGTGTCAGGTGCAATGGCTTTGAGTTCAAACCCAATTCTCCCATTTACTAGCTGTGACCTTGGGCAAGACACTTAAACTTTGTAAAGTGTCTTTGTTACTTTATCTGTAAAATGGGACACTATAGTAGTTCACATCTCCTCTGGCTGCTGTGAAGGTTAAATGAGACAATTCTGGAAAAGCACTGAGATTATATTGCCTGGAAGTGGTAAATAATAAATGGTGTTGGTGTTCTTGTTTTGCCATATGACAAAGTTCTCATATGACTGTATGAGAATATTGTGGGAGTTCTCAGGCTAAAGACGGTTGGGATCTGGGGCTAAGGTTACCTTTATAAAACCTAGAAGTGAGTTTTAAGTCATAGTTGAATGATGAGTAATATTTAACAGTGGTGGAGGAAGGGATGTATGTGAGAGTTTATTTGGCAACTGTGTTAGAATAACTGCAATGGCACTGTCTGTGGGCCTCTCTGTGTAGAAGCAAGGTAAACTTTATGAGAATTCTGGTAAAGAGAATTAAAAGGAGTTTTGCAGTATACAATAATTTCAATATATGATAAAGTTTATCATTCCAGTTCCAGAAACTTGCTAGCCATCTTGCTTCAAATTATGTGGGGTTATTTTATTCAGCATATCATTCTTTTATTTACTTTTTTTCTACAGCAAAAATATAAGCTGATGTGTTTTTTCCCTGTCTTTTTCTTCATACTGTTGACTGCATGCAGTCAAGATGCTAATTAAAACCACCTAATTTAAATGCCAAGTTTGCCCTGAAATAGATTCCCAGTAATTTTGCAAAATTACTACTGGGCATGGAGGAGGCAAAAGATATGCTTGAATAATCTGTGTTTTGCTTAAAGTGATTTAAGTGGAGAAGTCAGGCATTTTCAGCCTCCATGTCCCGCAGAAAATGTGTTGGAAGGAAACCACAGCAGGAAGTCCACGGATGGAGGCACACTCCAGCTCCAAGGACAGAGTCCACAGGACTTCTGGAGCTTCTCATTTTTATTTTTGGAATCTTTCCAAAATCAGCCAGGACTCTTGTCGGAGCAGCCTTATTAAAATGTAACCACTGCAGAGTTATTTAAACTACAATGAACATCAGAATGGTTAAAAAAAAAGCTGTTAAATCTGTGATCTCCTGTCTTCCTCAAGGTAGCTGATAATAGAAATAAATGTGTGGAAAGTATCAGATTTGAGCAAAAGGAGAATATTATAGGGGACTAGTATGACGTCTGCCAACAGGTCAACTGTGAGTCTGATAGAGGAAACTCAGTATTGGCAGAACCAGGAAGAAGAGAGGTACAAAGAAATTGGTTTGTACAGGCCTCTTGACTGTCATGAGTCAGGAATTAGAGGACATCAATTTCACTATTTTGGGAATAAATGGACCTAAAAGTTATTCGTGTGTAAGCAATATGGTGTGGAGATGAGTCCCAAACACTCAATGGAAAGAAGAATCAGAATGAATTACTTCTAATATCCCTTATAACTCTTTTAATCTATAATTTTTAAAGGTAATGCTCTTTACTCAAGTGAATTAACACTTACAGCCAATAGAAGGAATCCTTTAGATGATACATGTGAATGGATTTATTTCATTTAGACTCTTCTTTGTATACTTTCACTGATAATGACAGAATCTGTGGGTTATTTTGGAACTTCAGATCCCGGATCAACTTCAAAACACTCTTGGTGGTCAGTATGGAAGCCTTTCTTGGGCCTCACCCTTCCCCAGGGCGTACTGAGATTTCCAATAAGCCCAGGGTCCATACAGCTGGTAGATTATCTACATATATATTTGATTCTTTGTCTCTTCTATGCCATCGTTGTTCTCATAACCTCAACGAGAAAACTGCTGGAGCCCATCAAGCAAACCTTATCAATTAACAAGTATTCATTGATAATCTACAAATGTGCAAGGATCTCATTTTTAATTAGCTGATTCACAACATGATTTGAGTCAGCCACGGATGGTGAGGCTCAGTGAATGGGTAATGATGAGGGTCCCCCGAGTGTAAGCCCCATGATCTTCAGGGATGGCAAAGCCCTATCTACATAAATCATCACAGACTCAGCTCCATTACCAAGATGCCGTGATTAAGCCCTGTAAATAGCAGAATGCAGAGTCCAATCCAATTAGCCTTGCATTGGTCTTTATTACATACCAGGAAGCCCATGATCTCCAGTGCACATTTGACAAATTATACTTTCTTGTCTTCTTATAATAAGGAAAGGAAATGTGAAATGCACATTTTTTCCTGTTCTCTCTTGCATCACAGTTGTTGCTATAGTGATGACACATTTTACCAATTACACGTATTGTGACCATATCAACCAACATACAATATGTTTCCATCTTTAATTTGGAAATGCTTTCTGATATCCTGCACATCTGCCACCAACTCAGATAAGATTGAGGAGAAACGTTTGGGTCAGTGGAGCATGAAATCTAATTGAATGGCTCAGAACTCTACCATTTAGATCTGTTCTGCTTTCCAAAGATCAGACAGATGGAAAACAAGGACAAGGACTGAAATACTCCATCTACATAGTGCCCAAGCAAAGCTGGGCCCTACATTAAGAAGGATTGCTTCATACCTGATTCTCACTTCCAAGGCTGTAATGTCATGTTTTACAAAAATAATTTTAACTACTTATCTTTCTGCATTTCTAGGAAGAGCATATTAGACTCTCACATAAATCAACTTGTAACTAGAAAAGCTACTTGTGTATTTAATTAAATTCTGGATAATAGAAGCATTATTTTATGTTGCAGATGTCTACCAGTGATTTTTTTAAACTAAAAGCAGTGTAGGAAATAGAAAAGTGCATAGGCTATGTTTAAATATCACACAAGCCTCTGTTTCTCCACTTACTAGGTATGAGCGAGGAAGTTAGCCTTGAGAGATGTTGTCCTTATCCTTAAGTGGCTATTTTGACATTTTAAAATGGGTTGCTGGAAGATTAGAGGAGACCAAGATTATGAGGCCACTAGCACAGTGTCTGGTAGATAACAGACACTCAAAAATGCATCAGCTTCACTTCTGTTCTATCCAGAATGGAAAAGATCTTTAAGGTTCTTTATGCTCACTGGTCTAGCTATTCTTTGATATGTATTAAGGCTCAAATAATGCATTACTAAATGCTCTCTCTTTCTCTCTCTCTCTCTATATATACATATATGTATACACATACACACATATATATACATACATATCTATATCTATCTATCTATATGATCCTTTCTTAAAATTAATGACGGATTTAAGATTCCCAAGTCCTAAGCCAGGCCTAATATTTCATGGATCTATTAAAAATTCTATTAAATATATTCCTCATCAAAAAGAATCAACCCAGTACATTGGGTTCATTGTAAAATTAAACTTGTATTAAATATTATATATGTATATAGTATATATATATGCATATGTGTACATATCTATTTAATAGTAGAAATCATAGCAAATATAGACTTACAGCTTTCTGAAATGAAAATTGTCAAAAATTATCTGGATTTTAAAAAATTAACATAATTTTAATTGATAAATATTTTATTCTGTAATTTATATTTCCAGTTGCATAAGTCAGTATGAGGTTACCAGGCATTCCAGAGGTAAAGAGATATTTCACTATGACTTAATTGCTCATGATTAAAGATAGTAATTATTAGATTTTGCCACAAGGGAAAAAGTAGATGGGTTAAGGTGGGGGAAAAAGGAAGGAAGGCAAAATTTGTTAGTAATTAAGATGAAATACAGCAAAGGAGAATTTCTACCTTAAATATAAATCTTCATTGCTTCAACCATGAGTTACATAGCAAATCAATAAAATAGGCAAGTTATGAAAGCAGGGGGATTTTTCTTGTTGTTTTTAATAAAATGTACAGATTTCACTATTTTCAAAGTTATACTAAGCAAAGAAATAATACACATATTAACTGCCAGAGGGCTTTTACGAATATTATCTCATTTAAATTTTACAATAATGCTGTAAAGGTGTGACACTTATCTGGATATGCCTTTCATATGACAAAATTAAACCCAGAGGTATTAAGTAAAGTGGTAAAGTTAAAATTAAATGCCAAGTTTTTCTGTCTCAAAGCAATAATATTTAGCATTCTTTCTATGGCAGTCGTGCTAGAAGAATTCAAAGGAGTGCAAGAAGGAGTTTGAAAAGTTTTGATGTAGCTGCAGGAAGCATTCTGGGGTCCCTTCCTGTCACACAGCTCTCTGGAAGAGGAATTGTATGTACATTTGGGATAAGCAAATGAAATCATCTAGGCTAGGGGAATAGAATGAGTTGTTTTGGCAGAAGCTGAGATTTTTATTTTTGCACATGTCAAAGATGTATCCCAGAACACTGGGTGGGGACTATACATTTAAAAATAAATTTCATCATTATTTTCAAATTTCATTCCTTATTTTGGAAGGAAAAGGTTTTACATTGCACATTTCCGTCTCCTCTACTTCGCTTCCTGCCTTGCAAGAGGTGCTAGGCTTTTCTGTCTCACAGGTACTATGATTTGGCTGAAAACTCTAGGAAGACAGGGCCCACATCTATCTTGTTGAGGCATGTAACTATCCCTGAAGTCCAATATAATGCCTGGCACATAGAAAATGCCAAAGTGTGGGATGGATGAATAAATGAGAAGCAAGTAAAAATCTGAAAATCCTGGGAACAAGGCAGAGAACAAATCTGGTTCAGAGTCTACACTAGAGAAGAGATAGATGAACTAAGTGTAGTTCAGGCAGACCCTTAAAGGAAATAGCACACATAAGGCAGACCTTTTATGATTTGCTGGAGAAGCAGGCTGGGACTAAGAGACCAATTGTGGCAGGATATATAGCTGTTACCACCTCAGCTTCAGAATCTTTAAGCCCTCCTCCTGAAGTTTAAAAGGAATTGTCCCAAAGTATCAACTTTTTATATCCTTCTTTAATTGCTAAAGTAGAGCAAAGAGAAACAATAGAATGTCTAGATTCAGTTGGCATTGTCACTGTGATTAATGGCACCCTGGGTGAAATAGTCAAATAAAATTGGGAATCTGAAAGATTAAAAATGTCTGGCAGAGATGATGGGTTAGAAAAATAATACAAATGTTCCTTGAATTACAATGGGGTTATATCCTGAAAAAAAAATCCAAAATTGAAAATAGCACACGTTGAAAATGCATTTAATACACTTAGCCTATGGCTCATCACAGTTTAGCCTGGTCTATCTTAAACAGGCTCAGAACACTTCCATTCACCTACAGTTGGGCATAATCATCTAATGTGAAGCTTATTTTATAACAATGCATTGAGTACTGCCACAGATGGATGTTTTATAGACATGATGGGATGCGGAAATACATAACACAAACATACTGGCAACACAGTACACTGTACAGTGTCAGTTGTTTACCCTTGAGATTGCCTGGCTGGCTAAGAGCTGTGTCTCACTGCTGCAGCCCAGCATCACGAGCATATCCTGCTGCCTACTGACAGCCTGGGACAACATCAGAATTAAAAATTCTAAGTGTGGTTTACACTGAATGTATATTGCTTTTACACCATCTTAAAGTCAAAAAATTGTAAGTCAAACCATCATAAGTTAGAGACCGTCTGTGCTCGCTTAATTTCTCTTTTTAGGTCTAAGAAATCATTTGAAAAGGGGTGTGTGGTAGAGGTAATGAATGAACACCATGTTTTTGATAAATATTTCTTGGGTAAATGATTTTCATCAATTCCATTGATACGTTATCTCTGTATCTTTGCCACAAATCCAAAGAACCTCAAAACCTCCTCAGGGGAATATCATTTCTCTTCTTAGAGACAATGTACTTCTAAATCAGAAAAGGAAGCACATCACTATAAAATATAGTATTATCTTTATGATAAATGGTATAGCTAATTTTTCAGGTCCTTATTCACTTTTTAAATGTGAAATTATATTTTAGTAAAAGAAAATGCCAGTGATAACAGGTAGCCTTACCTCCTTGCAGAGTAAGCTCTGCAAGGATGTTGAACATGGACATAGATCTCTCAGCTATGACTGTTTTTTGGCCATTTCCTGACCCAGATGGGAAAAGGAACTGGAAAATTCTGTGTCCTTGCATTTCCTGCGGTGACATGTAACTTGAGGTAGGAAAAACGAAGCTTTGCAAACTATGATTAATATGTGGTTTCTACCACACCCACCACTAGCTTGGTTCTGAGAAAACAAGACAGACACATGAAAAGCCTGAAAGTTAACAGCCTTGAGTCAAGGTTTGACTGAAGTTGCTGTGAAAATGTAGACCTTGGTTTCCAGAGTTTGCAACCTTACTGTACTAGTTAGTAGCTGCCTGACCTTTTACTATCTCCCTCCAGTCTAAACTATTTCAAGTTAATCAGATCGATTTTCTTTTATAGACATTGAGAAAGTACATTTTCGTGGGATCTTTGTCTAACAGCCAACAAGCACTATTTAGTCTCCTTCAGTCACTCTGCTGTTTCACATGCAGCCAGTCATTTATTCATCACACCTCCATAATCTAGTTTTTATCCTCAGTTTAAAGGGTCAAAACTGCAGCTAAGAGAAATTGTGCCAGATGGCAGAATTGTTCAGTTATCACAGCTGGAATTTTCCCCAGGTCTATTTGTCTCCAAGGTCCCCATACTGAGTTTGTTGAGGAGAAGATGAGACAGGCCCGCAAACTCATTTCTTTCCATCATCTTTGATGTAAACTTCCAGCAGGTTTGACTTTATCCGGGTTAATAAGTATTTTAACTAACGCAATAAGAAAACCTTGAAAAGGCAATCCTTTAAGTTCCACAAACCTTCAAGATTCCAACTCTTTTAATTTACACATTGAATAATAAAAACTAAAATGAAAGTGTCATCTCAATACTGGGGCACTGGTTCTCAGTGACACTGGGCAACTTAATTAAGCTCAGTTACTTTAAAATGAAATTAAAACTTTCCATCTCACTAAGATATTATGAATACTAAATAAGGATACAAATGTAATATCCTTGATAATGCCAATTATAATAAGCATATAGAGATTATTAATCTGTAGGCTACAGAGACCAGTCAAAAGCACTTTTAGAACAGGTTTTCCTGTTAGTTAGTGTTTCTTGTTTTTATTAGGCAGAGGTAAATACGAGGGATTGGTGGTTGTGTTAATGATATACGCAGCAAACAGAGAAATTCTAGGCAGACAGGGAGGGTCCCTGGTGAAACCCCACCTTGAAGTCAAAAGCCTGAAACCTGTGGCCCAAAGGGAGAACCTCTATCCCTGTTTACCTGTTCTCTCTCAATTTGTTCTTTTTGAATAACGTCTCTTTACCAATAGAATGTTGCCTTTTCCAAATGATCTGCAGCCCACCCCACCCCCATCCTGTGCCTATAAAGACCCAGACTCATTTGGTACAGAGAGAGAAGTAACTTGACTGGAGAGAGGTAAGTTGACTTCAGAGGGATTCCTGGGCTTCAGAGAAGAAATGGCTTAACTTTGGGGAAGAGTCAGCTGGAGATGGCCAGACTTCAGGGAAGATTATCTGCCTGTCCCATCCCTTCTCCAGCTCCCCTCTCTGCTGAGAGCCATTTCCATTGCTGAATAAAATTCTCCACCTCCACCATTCTCCAAGTGTCCATGCAACCTCATTCTTCTGGGACACTGGACAAGAGCTCAGGACCCACCAAGTGTGGGTACCCAAAAAGGCTATCACCCTGGCCCTTTGCCTTCACTGGTGGAGTGCAGCTGCCCCACATGACAAGGCAAGAGGCCCACTGAGCTGATAACATACCACTGTCCACAGACGGCAGAACCAAGACAGCGTTGTAACACACCCTCTGGGGCTTTGGGGGGTTGCAGTCACCCCCACCTGGGCACCAGCACCACAGGGCACACATGAAGCCTACTCTTGCTGGTGCCCAAAGTGTATTCTCCCTCCCACAAAAGGTAGAGAATGGCAGGTCAAGTAAATGGGGTATCCCTGTCACAAGTCCAATGAAGGAGTTGAGAAAAACTCCTGCATCATTAGTTGGCTGGGATGTCATAACAAATGGTTAAGATTGGGTGACTTACGCAGCAGAAATTTATTTACTTGCAGCTCTGGAGGCTAGAAGTCTAAGATCAAGGCACTGGCAGTGGTGGTTTCTGCTAAGACCTTTCTCCTTGGCTTGTAGATGTTTGTCTTCCCCCTGTGTCTTCACATGATTCTTCCTCTGTATCTGTCTGTCCTCATTTCCACTTCTTAAAGGACACCAGTCTTATTGAATTAGGGTTCACCCTCATAACCTCACCTAAACCTTATTACTGCTTTAAACTATCTGTCTCCGACTACAATCACATTATGATGCACTGGAGATTAGGACTTCAATGTAAAATTTTTTAGGAAGCACAATTTAGCCTGTAATATCGATCATCCAAGAAAAGGTGAGTGATCATAGGGAGACTGATCAGGAAGTCCTTGAATATCTGAAAGTTTGATAAATTGAGAAATTTCACATTTTTCCTCAGGTATTTTTCTTTTTAAAGGTTTGCATGAGGCTGTACTTTAGCATGCAGAAATACCAATCCCTTGGCTAGTTTCCATGGTCCTCAGGAACATAAAGATCAGAAGAAATCTTGTTGCAGAACGTGTGGGTTAGAGTCTTAGTTCTTTGTGAAGCCCCGTGGTCGCCTCTCCTGCTCTCCAGCTCACACTGGTATTAAAGGCTCCCCTGCTCCATATTCACAAAATAGTACCAGATTTCAAGCTTCTAGCGAAGACTTTTTTATTCTTTATTTTTTATACTGTATTTTCTTTTTCCTAAATATTATATCCCTAATTTTCTCTAGCTTACATGAAAGGAGTTTCTAAATATTAGAACTATAATAAAATCTAAATGGAAAAAATAGCACTAATACTTTGGCCCAACATGGTAAATAAAGGGAAAAATGTCTAATGATAATGCCAAAAGCTCCACTTATTCTTGGATTTGCAGTAGAATTTTAATTTTTTTTCTAAGTATACATGATTGTACCTTTATCATGGTAGAAATTTAGAAAATATAGCGTAAATTTAGAAATCATAGTAAGATAAAGTTAAATTAAGAAAATAAAAATCACTCCTTTTCCCTCCATTCAAAAAGAAACACTGTTAAAATTTTGCACTGCTCCAAACTTCAAACACGTCCATGAAAATTGTTATACTATTTAAGGGTGCAAAATTTGTGTTATATCATTTCATATCATACTTTTTATACTCAATATCATACTATCATTGCATCATTATCGACACCATAATTTTCTGAAAATGGGAGTTTAATGAATAATTAACATTTCATAATATAAATACAGTTTAACTTATTTAACAATTTCTGTGAAGTTTGGAATTGGAAACTTTAATATATTTTTTTAATTTTTCTTCTATTTTGGATTCCATATTTATTTCATTTGCTCATTTTTCTGCACTGTTTGGTGATATGACATATTTTCAAGCTGAGAAACACAAACGTTATTATGCTTTATGAAACATCACCCTATTTTATGTTTAAATGTTTAATTGACTTAACTCTGGATAAACAGCATGAGACAGGTGCAAGATAATGTAGGTATACTCTTTCCTAAGAATTAATTAAAACTGTCAATCCAAGTGATATTCTTACTTCATTCAACTTTGGATTGTCCTTCTTTGACTGTTTTCTAATGACCATTGGACCAACTCCCTGCATAAATTCCCCTCCTGTCTCCCTGCCTCATCACTCTCCCTCTCTGCAGGCTCTACACACACACACCTTTAATCTGGGTAGGCTGATTGCCGTGTGCACTGTCTGGCACCACAGCTCCGGCTGGCTGGCTAGAGATGATGATGACAAAGAGGCAAGCTCCCTGCCAAAGTCAAAGACAAATGCCACTCTTGTAATAAAACTCAATTACAGTCAAATTAATCATAATAATGTTGCGGCTGTTAGAGAAAATGGAGCAATTTGGAGGAAATTTGTCTAAAACACTGGGCAAGCGTGGACCCACAGACATCCCAGCGGCCCAGGTGGGCAGGGGACATAGATCACAGGTGGACTTCTAGGCCAGGACGTGGGTCCTCGCCAGAGCTCATGAGAAGCTACGTTCTCTCCCTAAATAATACCTTATTTTACATGACTTTTTAATAAGAGCAATGAATTATCAAAATTAAGGCATCTTCACCGCACATTAGATGCATTTGCCAGTGTAGACAGATGCTCCTTAGCTGTCAAAACACAACTGAAGACCTGGGGGATACACCTGTGTGGCTCAGAGAATGAAAAGTGATTTCCATGCCAACCGGCCGTGGCTTCCGCTATGGCCCCACACTTAGAAGAATCTGTCTCACTGCTTCGTCCTGGCCACATGCCAGGCAGTACAAGGTGCTCATTTTGACATTGTTGTTCCTAAGAAACTTCATCTTTCTTAGCAATTTGTGGTCTTCTTTTTAGACTTCATAGGATGACTTCATAAGGAGGTCATTCAAGAGGAGTCTATTTTACACAGCAGAACTTTATTCACCCCCGATAGACATTTATGTCAGAGCCCAGTGTCCCTAGAGGTCCTTGGCCTCCCACTTCCTCAGGAACTTGCTGGTGTCAGACTCCCCCTTTCTTCCATCCTGCCTCCTTCCCCAAACTTCAGCTGGCTGTGTGTCTGTGTGTGGTGTGTGTCTGTATGTCTATGTGTGGTGTGTGTGTATGTACATGTGTGTGTGGTGTGTTGTGTCTGTGTATATGTGTGGTGTGTGTGTCTGTGTGTCTGTGTTTGTGTGATGCGTGTATATGTGAGATGTGTGTGCGTGTGTGTGTCTGTGGTGTGTGTTTCTGTGTTTGTGTATGTGTATATATATGTGTGTCTGTGTGATGTGTATGTGTGAGTGAGTGGTGTGTGTCTGTGTGGATATGTGAGGAGGGTCTTCCTCTAAGCTTGCACAGGCAGAGCCTCTGCACATTACTGTATTGGCAAAGGATTCTCCTCAACCAATGCACTCAGGACAAACAGGGACTGTCCAGTCCCCCAGGATGTATGCCCAGAAATATGTTTTACATTCACTTTAACAAACTAAAGAATGTACTTAGCATCCCAGGGTTTCCTTTTTTTCATATGTAAAGTGAAAATAATTCCTACCTCATGAAACACTGGCAGAGATTAAGAAAAATGATCTATTTAATATATTTGTACCTAATTGAGGGCTTGGGCCAGAGACTTTCAATTGAAAATCCGTGTCTTCTCTCCCTTATGCTCAAAGGTATTGATGGAAAGAGAAAGAGACATGAGATACGGAAAATAGAAGCAAACAGTTCAGGAAACATATAATCTCTTGATGTCAGACATTATGTATTATGATTTTTTTTAACAAGTACAGTAAAACAATGAAATGCTGTAAGAAAAAAACACACTATAGAATAGTATGATTTATCACAATGTGATCATGTAAGATGTGATGCTTTAGAGATGGGACATGGGATAATTTTGACACCTGAGATAAAGAAAAAGGACATTCAGTGTGAGATCAGATTTTAGATAAAGTGTCTTGTATGTGGAAGGCTGGGATTAAGAAGGCAGGAAGAAGTGCTCATACCATTACTTCTAGCCAAAAGCAGCATTCAGCTTGGAAATGCTATTAGTAAATGAGTTTAATGTATGATTGAAAAACAGAAAAAAGAATTGTACACAAGGGAATAATGTGAAACACCACTGCTTTCTGGATGAATAAAATATTGGTGCCTGTTTTTCAGTGTTTATATCTAAGGTTTTACCTCCTTCAGCATGAAAAAAATACACCTAATTAAATCCAATGATAGGGCATAACATAATCAATATCCTGAATAGCAAAATAAGGTTATTTTAACTTTGAGCACCAATGGATTTCCAGTTATGATGGCAATTATAATGCATTTTTAAAAGATGTTGAAGGACATTGCCTTGGAGGTTTTCAGTGTGTGTTTGCACATGGCTGTCATCCCTGTGGGTGTGTGTGTGTCTGTGTGTCTAGTGTGTGTGACCTGCTTAAAAGCAATTATCATTGAGGCTAAGTATATCAGTGCTCAAAAATAATATCTAAAGTACATTCTAGGTCTTCTTACTAGGCTTTTTGTCTCACATGAGTAGTCTGCTGTAAGAAAATGTCAGGTAATCAGCATCCATGAATTATCGTGTGCTTGTCTGTTTTAATGCTACATGTTATCTGTCTCTCTTTCCCTTTCCCATATCCCTCTCCAAATATTGTATGGCTAGATTTTTAGATTCCATTTTTACTATCTCTTTTTTCAGTTGTGACAATAGATGATTTTTAAAGTGTGAAACCTTATTAAACAGATGTAGAAGTGAAGAATCCTTTCTAGCACAAAACACCATTTCTAATGGCATCTACTGAAGCCTGATCCCATCCTATTTCTAACTAAAATGATTTTTACACCTGCCTAGAGTAGATTTAGCGTAAGCGACATGAATTTTAAAAAACATTCCACTTGGGGGATAAGACAACACTATAAGAAATTATTGATTTGTAGAAATAGGTTTACCTTAAAGTATAAAATAAAAAGGGCCATATTAAAACTTTTTATCCAATAGTCTATAGGTGATGTAATAAAAAAAAGAAATAACATACCATTAACAATGAGAAAATAGATATAATTATTAAATTAAAATAAGTATATATTTATAGTACGTTCCTTGCATCTTCAGTGGAAGTCACTAGATATGTGTGTGGCTCTGCAGCCAGATCTTTTCTTTTATTTCTATTTTTAGCATCAGATAACATATCAGTCAATTTGCCAGAATACATTTCTAAACCTGCAAACTACGTCTAGCCTAGACTGACTGAAACAGCTTTGCCAGTTAGAGTAATGAATAATAAATTAATCAATTAGGACTTTGATGTGATAGGTAATTAACAAGCATTTGAAGAAGATACTAGAATACTTAATATCATCTTCAAATCAGTGACATCTGGACTCACAGATTTCTAAATCTAGTTTTAGAACAGGTGTATAGAATAGTAATGGAACCCAAACAATGGATACCACCTGTTTTGTTTATCAACAAACATAAGAGAAACTGTAGGCAGTGGTCTTGAAAGTACGGTCCCGGATCAGAAGCATTAATATCACCAGGGTTTCTTTTTTGGAAATATGTATTATAGGTATGTACCTAAACTACTGGCAGAAACTCTTGGGGCTGGAATATAATATTCTGTGTTTTATATAACTACCCTACAATGAGTTCTGGATGAAGACTGAAATTTGAAAACCACTGTTTTCGAAGAATGGGATAAAAGGGGAGGAGAAAACAAGTGGTTCCAGAGCAGTAGAAGTGTAATGTTAAGACTGTGAGATCTGAGTAAAAAGTGAATTTGAATCTTGCTTCAATTACTTAAAAACTTCTGAAATTCATGCAAGTTACTTATATTTTGTTAATTTCAGTTTCCTTGCCTGTTAAAAATATAATAAAGCATTAATCTGCACATATTTGTGCTTGATAAGTACTGGTTATTTTATTAATGACTTTCCAATGCACAAAATTAGAGCTCATAAATGCGTGTGAAATTCAACTTTTAAAAATCAATGTATTAACATTTTCCAATTTGTAAAAATTAATTCTGGGCTAGTGGCATAAAGCTCTAGTATTTATACTGCTGCATCTGTAATTTGTGAAATAAACAAATATAATTTGAACAGAGTATAACTGTTGCAAACTCGTTGGAATATGCCACTGTACACACCTGCACTAAAATAAACATTTTCAAACTTGCCTCCCATGAAATATTAGTGCTCAACAAAGTGGCCCACATGGTCTGTTGTTAAAATAACAGTGCCCCTTCTACAATTTTTTAATGATTGCCTGAAAATTCAAATATTTTAACTAAACAAATGATCTGGTCAAATTACAGATCTGAGCCCTTAAAATATTAGATGCATTATATGAACAACTACATGAGTAAAAATAGAAATGTGTTTTATAATATATGTATTGCCATTTCATAAAATGTTGAACTATATTAGTCCTTTAGAATATTTCACAAAGTGCTTCTTGAATTGCCATCTCCCAAGACTAACTGGGAAGTTATATTCTTACAGAATGTTTATTTCTAATTGGATACAAGATTTTTCTTCTTTGTAATCTACTGAGTAACAACTGTGTCAATACCACAGATATTAAATCCTACTTTTCAAAATATTAGACTACAACTCTGTCATCTAAGTAGCTATAGAAAAATTCTGAGGACCTAGAATCACACTGACTTTAGAAAACAAATTCATTTTATATTCTAAGAGATATTAGTAATGCTTCATGCTTCACAGCCACACAGCATTTCCTGCAGCACCCAGCCATGCTAAGCAGTGGCTTTGGAGGCAGAAATTTATTTTAGAGCATTAATTCATATTTTGAATGTCAAACTCTTGAGACAAGAAATGTGGACTTATCAGCACTGCATATGTATTTCAAATGTACATTACAAAAATATGAAAGTGTAAAAATCTTGTAGCTAATCTAAGAATAAAGTTCTAAAGGAACTTGGGAAACTCCAATGCTTCATAAATAAAAACAATATACCTCAGTAAATAATTTTCAAAAGAAAAAAAGACATTCATTTTAAATTGTACAAAAAAAAATTCGCAGATATCAATTTTGAGAACTTTCAGAATCTGTGGGATTATTCTTCATTGCATATTAATGCCATATGTTTTCCCACTAATTCAAAAAGCATTTTTATAATGCCATAAAGCCACATAAAATACTGTTATTTTGGGGATCCAGAATAAGAAGCAAATTTATTTTAAATTTAACATTGCATTGATTTCTACTGCATCTAGCTATCTACTTTGTAACCATAGTACTACACTGTTTTTAAACAAAAGCAATTTTTTAAAAAAGGAAAGAGATGGAGGAAAGGAAGGAATGAATGAGGGAAGGAAGGCAAGATGGAAGGAAGAAAAGAAGACATTCAATGTTAATTTTAAAGAAAGAAAAATTCAGTTTAGATGAAAACTCATTGCAATCTATGGATAAATTACTACTTAATAAGATACAAAATACGTTTAAAAGCCACCAGCCAGTATTACACTTAATGTATGTTCAGCATTTATTCTGGAGATGACAGAGTAAAACAGGTGTTTTTGTATAAGATCAGTGAGGATTCAAAGTAGAATATTCATTCTAGGTAGCAGCTTCACAATATATATTGTTAATTATTAAAATATTTATATTTTGGCCTTATCCAAGGATATATGTTCAAAAAAGTATTGAGTTGTAAACAAATATTATTTCCAAAACATAGATTTGGTTAAAATTTTTTCCTTTCTCATAATGGAATACAATGCAGTCATTAGAAACCATATCTCAGTTTAAACTAAAGCAAAGCTTCTCAATCTTTTTTCTTCTCAAGATGTATACCCTGATTCAGATCAAAGTCATACACAACCCCTAGAATGCGACCTGTGTCCTTGTCTCTCTCTTAAGAAAGTAAAAAGAATATGCTGGGAGCGGTGGTTCATGCCTGTAATCCCAGCACTTTGGGAGGCCAAGGTGGGTGGATCACAAGGTCAGGAGTTCGAGACCAGCCTGGCTAAGATGTTGAAACCCCGTCTCTACTAAAAATACAAAAATTAGCTGGGCACGGTGGTACGCGCCTGTAATCCCAGCTACTCAGGAGGCTGAGGCAGGAGAATCGCTTGGACCTGGGAGGCGGAGGTTGCGGTGAGCCAAGATTGCACCATTGCACTCCAGCCTGGGTGACAGAGTGAGACTCAGTCTCTAAAAAAAAAAAAAAAAAAAAAAAAAAAAAGAAAAGAAAGTAAAAAGAATATAAATGAGTAAGGGTGACTTTGTATGACCAACACTAAATCTTCCAGATTTTTTAAGATGCTAAGTCATTCTGAAATTTTGTGCTCTTAGTATTATGCGTACAAAATTATGTGAAACTCCTCACTCGTAGCCAAGAGTACCCCAGTGTGCTTGACATAAGGCCAAAAATGAACACTAAGGACATTATATTAAAATATGTTAGACATTCCAGTCATCATTTCATGAAAAAGTCAATTACAAAGCAGTATATCCAGTATAATTCCTATTTTTTAAGGAATTATACATTAATGCATTAAATATCATAAAATTGAGGGACATTAAAATGTGATAATAGGCAGAATGGTTCCCCTGAAGAGGTCCACACCCCAATCCCCAAACCTGTGTGAATATTGCCTTACAGACAAGATGGTCTCTGCATATATAACCGATTTACCTTAGAGAGTTTGTCCAGGTTGTCCCATCTAGTCACTTAAAAGTCTAGGCTTTTACTGAAATTGGAGGCAGAAAAGGTTGAAGTGTGAGGAGGGTTTGAATCCCTGGTTGCCGGTTTGGAGACAGAGGGACTAATATAACAAGGAATACAGGGGACCTCAGTGGAGAAGAGAGGTTCTGGCTGGCAGCCAGCAAGGAGACAGGGACCTCAACCCTGCAGTCATCAGGAGGTGAATCTGCCAAGAAGCTGAGTGAGCCTGGGAGCAGCTTTTCCTCCAGATCCTCTAGATAGGAGCCCTGCCTTGGTAGATTCTAAGCAGACAAACTAGCCAAGTCCACCTAGTTTTCTGATCTAAAGGACTAAGAGACAATAATTTTGTTTTACTTTAAGCTGCTAAATTTGGGGTAATTTGTTGTGATATAAATGGAAAACTAATATTATATACAAGGGTTGTGGGATAACATTAATTTTATTTTCTTCTTTACTCTTTTGACCTTTTCAAAATTTATGATGAGGAATAAAGAATAATTAAATGTTAATGTAGTTATATTGCATTGGTTTTTCATTGAAATAAGGTTTAGTACAATCATGAAAATTCTATTACCAGATTGATTATGAGGTTTAACACGTTTTCCAACTGTTTTTTTCCAATTTGCTCTTTTTTTACTGGAAAATATAATCTATTGGCACAATACAGCCTGTTAATGTTTGAATCCAAAGTTTTGTGATCTTCTCAATTGATTAACACCATTACTCTGATACAGAAAATGACATATCAGCAATTGTAAAGTAGAAAAGGTAAGATTTTCCTCTGAATAGACTGTAGTCCTGAAAGACAGACACTGCTAAGCATGCTCCTTGGATTTGCCTAGAAGAGATGCTAAGTTTAATAAAGTTACATACCAAATCAGAGCTAATCAAAACCTGGTCCATAGATTGGCACTCTTTGAATGGCTCTTTACTCAATTATCATCGCTAGAATAGCATTATTTTCCTGTTTAATACAAAATTATTACAAACAAAAGCCAAGGAATTAACAAAGCTTATTATTGATGCTTTTGAATGCATTACTTTGATTCTTCAACTCTTTCTCTGCATACATTCAAACCTGACTTCCTTTTGTAACATCATAAATTTTTAAATGACATATGGTAAAGTGTTAGTGAAAAAAGGATTATGAGATCTCTTCACAGAAAGAGAGGGAGACATTATTATATAATGATATACAGTACTTTTTTCTTTTTAAATGAAAATCAAGAGGGATAGCAGGGTAAGAACATTTAAATTAACTGACAAATTACTCAAGGCTCAGTATGGATAAGCTTGAGAATTAAAAACACCAGGGAAGCCCAGTCCTGAGGGAGAGGGGTGATACAGTTATTTTTCAAAGTAAAATATCTTGGTGCTTCTACTTGTGTGTGTACGCATGTGTGTGTGTGAGTTGGGGGGGCAGGGGAAGTAGCCATCTGAAAATACGCAGACCTTTCTGTTATGCTTAACAAGGCCTGCCCTTAAGACAAACTATTTTACCAGAGCCTAACTGACCTGGAGGAAGGGAATACGGAACTCCAGTTCCCCTCTAGCCTTCTTTTTCCACCTAAAAGGGAAGAGGAATTGAGAACAAATTTTGGAAGTGATGGCCTAGAGACACAGTCTCATTTTAAGAATGATAGCTATCCATAGGGTTATAAAACTAACTTTTCCCCTCCCCCACACAGTTTACCACTGCAACAATAGGGACCTAGTATAGCACGAGATGCTATATTACCAAGGACGTATTTGAAACAATAATAATTAAAAATTTTCTAGAATTATTAATGGAAACCAAATCAAAGATCCCAAAAGCCCAGAGAACATCAAGAACGATAAAAAATAAAGACAGACACAGAAGTCTACACTGGAGCATATCAAGTTCAAACCACAGGAGGTTAAACACAAAGAGAAAATCTTGAAAAAAGCAGGATACACCTTATGTATAAAGAAGCAAAGACAAGTACCATTAAACTCCTCTTCTACGTTAAACAGAAGCTGTGCAAGAAAGAATTTAAAGTATTGAAACAAAAAATCCACCAACCTAGAATTTGCATCCAATAAAATTGTTATTCAGAATGAAAGTCTTCAGAAGTTAGGACTTTCTTAGACCAACAAAAATTGAGGAAATTTTTTGCTATTAATAGTAGACCTGCCTTGCAAGAAAGTTACACGGTATAAGTCAGAAACTTGGATCTACACAAAGAATGGAAGGGCATTAGAGAAGGAATAAATAAAGATAAAAATCTTTCCTTTATCCTATTCTTATTGATCTTTCAGGTTAAAGTTTGTCAAGATAATAATGATGAAGTATTTGGTCATTATAACTCATGGAAAAGTGAAACGAATGAACATAATATGCTAAGAGAGGAGGAAGAAAATGAACTCAATTATGAGCTCAGTTAAAACCAGAGAAGACAGAAAAAGAAAGATAAAAGAAAAAAGAGAACAAGAGCAATGAATAGAAAACAGTAACAAATATGATGGATATTAATTCAACTATTGCATCATTTAAATATCAGTGGTTTAATACATCAATTAAAATACCAAGATTGTCAGAGTGGGGAAAAAAGGCCGAATTGTATATTGTCTATAAGAAGTCCACTTTATAAGGACACATAAAGAAAAAGTAAAGGAATGGAGAAAAATGTAACATGCTAACTCTAATCATAAGAAAGCTGAAGCAGCTATATTCATTTCCAATCAAGGCAACTTTAGAGCCTAGAGAATTATCAGTGATAAAGAGGAGTATTACATAATGAAGACAGGGTAAAGTCTCAGAGAAGACATATAATCCTTAGAGTGTGTGTACCCAACAACAGTGTCAAAATACATGAGGTAAAAACTGATATAACTGCAATAAAAATATATATCAATCCACTATAATAGTTGAAGATTTCAATACTCTTGTAATCATTATGGATAGATACACAGATAGTGTTACAGAACCACCAGATTTAATTTCTCATTGCACAGTAACTGACCAATACACTGAAAACAGTGAGAGTTGCAGCGAAGAAAGCATTTAATAATTGTAGGGCAGCCAAACAAGAAGACAGATGGGATCTTCACATGTGCCTCCCCCAAGAGGTTTGGGAATGGGTTTTCTAAGGGGCCGGGTAGAGTGATGGGCTAACGTGTGGGATTGTTGATTGGTCAAGAAGTGAGGAATGAAGTCACAGGACAGGCAGATGAAGAAACAACCATTTGGTGCTGAGTCAGTTCCTTGGTGGGGGTTTTCAGACAGCTTGGTGTCAGCTGTACTGCTGAAATTCAGGATATGAAGAACACCTTTAGCAATTTTTGGGTAAAAATGTTCGGTGTCAGAGGTTCTATCTATAGGAACAATGAAGAAGCAGGTGGTTAGTGCTATGTGACTCTAGGTTATTTAGCAGCTGCAGGGAAGTGGGTCAAAGTGTACCAGCACACCCTGTCCAATGCCTGACTCTAATTCTGCCTAAAGTCAGGCTTGTAATTCTTGTTAACCTTGTGGTGGTGTTTTCAGTAGGAAATCAGTAAGTCCATAGTTGAAATGAACAGCAGTATCAATCAAGTAGATCTAATGGTCTTCTGTAGAATGCTTCATCCAACCACATCAGAATAGATATTCTTCTCAAGATAGCATAGACTATTTATTCACCAATATAAATCACTTTCTGGATTACAAAACACACCTTCACATATTTAAACACATAGAAATCATGCAAAGTATTCTCTCAGATCATAATGAAATTAAATTGAAAATCAATAAAGATAACTGGAAAACCCAAAACACTTGAAGATTATATACCATACTTCTAAATAACACATGAATCAAATAAGAAGTCTCAAAAGAAATTTTAAAATATTTACAATTAAATAAAAGTTCATCTTATCAAAATTTATGAGATTCAGCAAAGGCAGTGACTAGCAGTAAATTTATAGGATTTGATATATATATTAGAGAAAAAAAGAAAATCTGAAACCAATAGTCTAAGATCATGCCTTAGGAAACTAAGAAGAGCATATTAATTTTAAAGTAAGCTAAAGAAAAGACATACACAACATTAGAGCAGAGTTGATGAAAGTGACAATGGGAAATCAACAGAAAAAATCTGATTCTTTGAAAAAACTGATAAAAGTGATAAATTGTTAGCCAATTTAACTAAGAAAAAGAAAGACAATTAATACTAGAAATAAAAGAGATGTCATCATTATGATCCCATGAATATTAAAAGTATAATAAAAGAGCGTTGTGAAAAATTCTATGTCAAAACTCACAGAAGGAGAAATAGGTAATCTATATAGGTCTATATCTATTAAAGGAATCTAATCAATAATTAATATCATGTGAAGCAGAAAGCAATAAGCTTAGATAGATTCACTGGTGAACTTTACTATACATTTAAGGAAGAAATACCAATTAAAGAAATACTAGTTTAAGAGATATCAATTCTCTATAATATTTTTCAAAAAGTGGAAGCAAAAGGAATACTTTCTCACTCATTCTGTGAGGGTAGTATTACCCTAATATCAAAACCTAACAAAGACATTAGAAAAAAAGAAAACTACATATTAATATCTCTTATGAATATATGAACATTCTTAAAAATATTAGCAAATGAACCCCCTGCTACAGTAAAAGAACTCTATACTACAAACAAGTGGTATTTATTGCTGGTATGCGAGACTGCTTCAACATTTGAAATCTGTTAATGTAATCTATCATATCAATGGGCTAAAGAAATAATCTTATAATTATATTGGTAGATGCAGTAAAAAGCATTTAACAATATTCAACGTCATGAATAGTTATGATGACAATATTTATCATACCATTTCATGATAAAAACTCAAAAACCTTTGACTAGAGGGACACTTTGTAACTGGTAAAGAATATCTACAAAAAATCCTATGGCTAACAACATACTTGAGAAATTACATGTTTTCTCACTAAGATCAGTAACAAAGTAAGAATGTATGCTTTTACCACTCCTATTCAACAATGTACTGGTCCTCCCTAACCCACCAATACAAGAAAAGAAAGGTAAACATATTGAGAAGAAAAACAATAAACCTGTTTTTGTAGATGACATGATTCAGTAAAGAACTATTTGTGAATTGGGCAACTACAGCAAAGTTCCAGGACACAAAGTTAATATACAAAAGATAATTGCTTTCTTATATATCAGCAATAAACAATAGGGATTTGAAATTAAAACATAATGACATTTGCATTAGTTCATGGAAAAAAGAAAAAGAAAACTACAAAAGAAAAAGAAATTTGCCTGTTATATTCTGCTGTTTCAGCACCATTTTTTGAAAAAACTATAATTTCTCCACTGAATTGTGTTTGCTCTTTTGTCAAAGATCAGTTGACTAAATTTTTGTGGTCTATTTCTTGGTTCTCTATTATGTTTTATTGATTTGCCTTTTGTTTCTCTAATACCACACTGTCCTGATTATTGTAGCTTTATAGCATGTCTTAAAGTCATATAATGTCAGCGTGATCCAAAAATTGCACTCCTTGGTAATTACTCACATGAGTTTAAAATTGTGCACACAAAACCTGTACACAAATGTGTATAACAGATTTATTTATAATTGCCAAAAATGTGAGAGCAACCAAAATGGCCTTCAATAGGTGAATGGATAAACAAACTGTGGCACGTTTATGAAACGGAATATTATTCAGTGATAAAAAGAAGTAAGCTGTCAAGCCATGAAAAAATATAGAGAAACCTTAACACAATTGCAAAGTGAAAGAGGCCGGCGTGAAAAGGCTACATATTATATGATTCCAACTATATGATATTCTGGAAAAAAAAATAACAACTACATAGATATTAAAAATATCAGTTTGCCAAGGGTTTGGGGGGAAGGAAAGAGGGATGAACAGGTGGAACAAAAGGGATTTTGGGGGCAGTAAAACTAGTCTGTATGACTGGACACATGCCATTATGCATTTGTCAAAACTCATAGAATGCATACCACAAATAATTAACTTTAACATAAACTATGGCCTTGAGGTAATAACAGTGTTTTGATATTGGCCCATCAATTATAACAAATGTACCACACTAATGCACATCATTAATGTTAGGGAAAACTGGTAGGCAGTTAAACGTCATATGAAAACACTGTATTTTCCATTCAGTTTTTCCATAAATCTAAAATTGCTTTAAAAAGGCTATTATTTTTTAAATGATTATATTCTTTCCTTTCAAATACACCATTTGCATGAAATCCAATGCCATGTGTACAGAGAAACAGCAACTCTTCTGCCTTTATGTTGTGTCTATTTTATCCAAATATTCTATTTAAATTAATCCTATATAAAGGCAATTTTTTTTAAACACAGTTCACATGAATAACCAGTAAACACATTATTTAAAAATAACTTTGCCAGAGACTCTTTTTTTTTTCCAGAAACAAATTTATTATAGCATCAACTTTTGCTTTCTCTTAAGCTTAGGCTTGCACATCAAACATTGGCTTTCAAAGGTAAAACTGTGGGTGGCCATAATTAAAAGGCAAGTACCAGGGCAGACACCGCAGGAAATATGGAGACTGGGATTTCTGACTGCACTACAGTTAGAGTTGACCACATGTTTCCTCTCAGCTGTTTGCTATTCCTAAAGGAAAGCTTAAGTGGTACTGGAAGATACCCAGTTTTGAGACTCTTGCCTTTGTGACTATACAAATGAGGAAAATCTTTCTAGGACACGTACAGAAGCAACCTTACTCATGATTCAAAATGGTTTGAATAAAAAAGAGGGGAGTAACTATTTTTGATTTGGGGTCAGTTACATAAATGGGACTGACCGAGAGTGGGGCTGTAGCATCCACATTCCCAATGACACCTCAAGCTAGCCTCCACAAAGTAGACTAATTCCCATGAGGGCAAAACTGCACCAACACTTTCCTTTTGTTTCACTTACCGTAGCTAACACAGAATTTACTCAATCAGAAAAGAACAACAATGTACATACAAAAATCAAAACATCTTCCCAATACCAGATTCCAGCATTAGACCCAAAGGGCTAGTTACGTTTACCAATTTCTTATACTGATTGCCCTCCTACTTCCTATTCTTCAACTCAAATTTTCAACTTTTTAACTTATTTTGCCACATGCAAACTGGAATTGATTGAGTCTCATCGTCTCCTTAGGCAAGCACTGCAGAACCATGGTCAAACTCATATGCCCTCCTGCCATTCCAAAGGTCTCCTTCAGGAACAAATGGCCAAGGTATGTTGGCTGACAAGATGCAGGATTTCACTCAGGTGTATCCCAGAATTGGGATATGAGAATGGCCTTGTCCATTTCTTATCAAGAGGATGGAAAGCCAGATATCTAATAGTTATTGAACACTTATTGTGTCCGGGAACTGCATTTGGGTCTTCATATATGCTTTCATTCAATTCTCAAAAAAAATATTAGGTGGACATAGATTTTATATTTCACAATTTTTCATATTTTCATTTTTTATTTAAAGGCTTGGATAATTTTACAAATATCTATTTAAGCTAGGAAGTGGTAGGGTCTGGGTCTTAACTGAGCTTTACTTATCTTCAAATCTAAGACTATATTGAAAATAATAATAATTCAATAAATACGGTCAGGTACAGTGGCTCACGCCTGTAATCCTAGAAGTTTGGGAGGCCAAGGCAGGTGGATCATGAGGTCAGGAGTTTGAGACTAGTCTGACCAACATGGTGAAACCCCGTCTCTACTAAAAATACCAAAAAATTTAGCCACGCATGGTGGCACACACCTGTACTCTCAGCTACTCAGGACCCTGAGGCAGGAGAATTGCTTAAACCTGGGAGGTGGAGGTTACAGTGAGCCAAGATCATGCCACTGCACTACAGCTTGGGTGACAGAGTGAGACTCAGTCTCAAAAATAAATAAGTTAATTAATTAATTAGAAAATGCATAAATATAACCTATGTATAATAAGAATTTTCACTCATACTGTAAGCAGAGAATCATTCTTTAACAGTTAGTATGTTACATCTTCCCTAAAATTAACAGCATTACACTGTGATATGAAATTTACACTATTCCTTGACCTCCAGTAAGAATCTTAAGCAAGCCAGGGATACAGAACATGATAGCAAGAAAGCAGGCATAGAATTATTACCACAAATCTCAAGCCAGTGGGTCTCAGCTTGCTGGTCTTTGTGGCGGTGGGACCCGCAGAGCCAGATTACTTGATTCCCGGCCTTCAGCCCCCATTTTTTCAGGGGAATGAGTGGTTCTGTCTCCCTGGCATTCCAGGTGCGGGCTAAAATGGCCGCCCAGTTTTGTTCTGAAAACCAGGGGAGCTGTGTTTATAGGCACCGGTGAGAATTTCCTGGTCTGCCGGTTGTAAAGTCCTTGGGAAAAGCACAGTATCTGAGCCGGAGTACCGGAAAGTCCCTCATGGCTACCCTTGGCTAGGATGGGGAGTTCTCAGGCCCCCTGCACTTCCTGGGTGAGGCAATGCCCTGCCCAGGTTTGGTTTGCCCTTTTTGGGCTACACCCACTGTCTAATCAGTCCCATTGAGATGAACCTGGTACCTGAGTTGGAAATGGGGAGATCGTCTACTGCACTCTGGAGCTGTTCCTATTTGGCTATGATGGAATACTACTCAAATATAAAAAGGAATGAATTAATGGCATTCACAGCAACCTGGATGGGATTGGAGACTATTATTCCAAGTGAAGTAACTCAGGAATGGAAAATTAAACATCCTATGTTCTCACTCTTAAGTGGGAGATAAGCTATGAGGATGCAAAGGCCTAAGAATGATACTATGGACTTTGAGGACTCGAGGGAAAAGGATGGGAAGGGGGTGAGGGATAAAAGACTACAAATTGGGTTCAGTGTATATTGCTAGAGTGATGGGTTCATCACATCACCACTAAAGATCTTACTCATATAACCAAATATCACCTGTCCCCCCAAAACACCTATGGAAATAAAAATTAAAAAAAAAATTTTTTTAAAAAAAGAAAAGAATCATTACCACAAATCTCTTTGGAAACCCAGCAGACCAGAGAAGAAGCACATTGACAGGCAAATTTCCAAAAAAGAGATAGCACACTGTGGACTAGACATTTAATCCTTGGTTAATAACAAAATGCCTAAAAAGAATTGCATATACTAAGATCAAACACCACTTTACCTTTTATTATTTATTCATTTTTTACAGACAAGGTTTTATGTTCATTATATTGGTGATGGGATCAACAGAAGCTCAAACCTCAGTATCACTCAACTATACTCTTATAATAAACCTGCACATGTACCCCCTAAATCTAAAATAAAAATTTGGAAATTATTAACAAATAAATGAGATATGGCCAGATAAGGTGGCTCATGCCTGTAATCCCAGCACTTTGGGAGGCTAAGGTGGGAGGACCAGGAGGTCAGGAGTTCAAGACCAGTCTGGCCAACATGGTGAAACCCCGTCTCTACTAAAAATATAAAAATTAGCCAGGGGTGGTGCTGTACGCCTATAATCCCAGCTGCTCAGGAGGCTGAGGCAGGAAAATTGCTTGAACCTAGAAGGCAGAGGTTGCAGGGAGCGGAGATCATGGCATTGCACTCCAGCCTGGGCAATACAGCAAGACTCTGTCTCAAAAAAATAATAAATAAATAAATAAGACACTGGTTTATTTATAAATTCAGATTTGTCTAACTATACAATACAACATATTCCAAAAAGAGGACTGTAAGAGTATATTAAAACAATTCAACTGTTTGAAATAGAGCAAGGAAATCGTAATTAATAGATTTTGCTTCCAGAATTTATATATGTTAATATGTGTCTTCAATAAAATCAAATCAAATCATTGATTTAAATGACCACTGCCAGACAGGGTAAACACTTGAGTGCACATTTCCAGCTCTGTTCCATTCCCCCCCGATAATTACAGCTATTGAAATAGGCAAAGGCACTTAACAATAGGACAAACCCTCTATCGGTGCTGGCAATAAGGGAAGCGTCTCATCCATAAGTCAAAAATTTCAACAAATTCATACTAGATGCTTGACAATCAATTCGATCATGTAAACAAAAATATGGTGGTCATCAGAGGATACCTGAACATCACTTTAAAAAAAAATATTGTAAGTAGAGAACATAGAGAGTATTTTCATATTTCATTGGACAGCACTGAGATATTTTAGTTCTAGATTTAAAAGACACAAATGCTTAGTATCATTCTTTATACCACTACTTTCCCTTTCATTTCGTGTCTGGATTGATTTGTTCTTTGGTTTCAAGACCATCTCTCTCTGAAGCCCAGGCTGGATTGCAGTGGCACGATCTCAGCTCACTGTAACCTCCGCCTCCTGGGTTCAAGTGATTCTCATGCCTCAGCCTGCTGAGTAGGTGGCATTACAGCTGTGTGCCACCACCATACTCGGCTAATTTTTGTATTTTTAGTAGAGACAGGGTTTCACCATGTTGGCCAGGCTGGTCTTGAACTCCTGACCTCAAGTGATCCACTCGCCTCAACTGCTCAAAGTGTTGAGATCACAGGCATGAGCCACTGCGCTTGACCCGATTAGTTCTTTATAATCTCTAATTATTCTGATTTATAAATATATGCCTATTGCCTTTGTACCCAATGCCCTTTAGACTTGGTTTGAACATTAAAACTCTCTGAGATGACAATTCCATCACTCATCCCCTCTCTTAAAATCTCCAGCTGTTACTTGGTCTCCTCTCTACTAATGACCTAGCTGCATCCATTATTAGGAAAAGAGCCTCACCTTTCCACCACCAGTTCCACCAACCTGCAAGCATCTCTACCTACTAACTTTTTTTCCCTTATATTAAAATGAAAAAAAAAAAGGTGTATTCCTTTTGAAGTCCATACATTCATTTTGTCCTCTCATATGTATATATGTATGTATAATTGGCCCTGTTTCCTTCTGTAGCCACTATTCTAGTTCTCAGTTCTTCTCAGAAAAATATCCCTGACTCATTAGAATATACTCACTGCTATACCTACCAACCTTCAGTTTTCTTCTCATTTTCTTTTTCTTTTCTTTTTTTCTTTGAGTGGATCACTTTTTTTTGTTGTTGTTGTTTTTGTACAGTGATACAATCTCAGCTCACTGCAACCTCCACTTCCCAGGTTTAAGCAGTTCTCCCTCCTCAGCTTCCCAAGTAGCTGGGATTACAGGTGTGCACCACCATTTTCACCATACTGGCCAGGCTGGTCTTGAACTCTTGACCTAAGGTGATCTGCCTGCCTCAGCCTCCTAAAGTGCTGGGATTACAGATGTGAGCCACCGTGCCTGGCCTCTTCTCATCATTTTCAATTGGACTTTCATACTCAGCACTCCAATATAATGGATCTTATCAAAGTCACCAGAGACAGTGTTTTGCAAAGCAAATGGTCACCTATATGTTCCTGTCTTTTTTCTAAACACAATTTGATATAGACAATCACTTCATCCTTCCATCCCTCCATGGTGAAACTGTCTCCTCTTGGCTTCGGTGACATTACATTTGCCTGGTTCTCTTGCTATTCTATGGCGGGCTTTATCTTTTTTTTTTTTTTTTTTAATCAGACTTCTCAATGTCATGTGTCCAAAAGATATGAACTATTTGAATAATCAAAGGCTAGACAAGGAATGTTCAATTCCACAGGCACGTCCTTGACATGCATAATGCCCTTCTCCCATTTGTGGCTTATTTGTTTTCCTTCCTTTTGAGCCCTCCTCCATGCAGGAAAGAGTCATGACTTAATTACACAAAACTGTCTTCCATTAAACTTATTTGGATTGCTTATCTGCAGGCATTGACATCTATATTTTCTGAGGAGAAACGTATAGATTTGTCTACATGAAAGAGAAATATTTGAAGTGTCTGCTAGCTATTATAGTACAAGGACAGTTTTCAAAATAAGATCTTTAATTTTGAGTAAAATTTTTAAAAATACACACTGCTAGGTTGTTCAGGCCTGTCTATAAAAATGATGAATTTAAAAAATTTCCAATCACAATGACTCAGACCACTGTAGTAATATGGTAGAGCTCTAGGAGATTCATTTGTCAGCCTAGAAAGATCACAAATCACATCTTATCATCAAGGTACATGCATTATAAAGTACATTGTAAGGTCGCTGCCATAGATTAAAGCAAGTAGCCAAGTAGATTTTTTTTTCTTTTTTTTTTGAGACAGAGTCTCGCTCTGTTGCCAGGCTGGAATGTAGTGGTGTGATCTCAGCTCACTGAGCCAGGCTGGATTACAGTGGCTTGATCTTGGCTCACTGCAATCTCCGACTCCCTGGTTCAAGCGATTCTCCTGCCTCAGCCCCCTGAGTAGGTGAGGTTACAGGCAAGCACCACCAGGCCTGGCTAATTTTTGTATTTTTAGTAGAGACGGGTTTCACTGTGTTGGCCAGGATGGTCTCGATTTCCTGACCTCGTGATCCACCATCTCACCCTCCCAAAGTGCTGGGATTACATGTGTGAGCCACCGTACAAGTAGCTTTTAAGAGCACATGAGAAGAGAGATAAAAAGTAAAAGCAGCACAGTTTAGTAGCAAATTACATCAAATTGGTGACAAAAGTTAGGTTTTAAGAAGAAACTTGCCCTTGCTTCTAATTCACCCAGAAGCCCAGACCTGTATGTGTGTAATTTGTAGGTTTGTAAATATAGAAATATTTGATAGATGCAGATACTGTATGGATAAAAAGCTAATCTCATTTTCTTTACAAGCTAGAAATGTACAAGGAGTTTCAAGGGCCATGGAAGAATTATCTGTTATTTTCTCTGAAATTCTGCATTTGTTCTAACACATCCTTGGAAATGGCTATTTACAGTAAATTTAAGCTAATATTCCTCTTACTTTAACCTCATGTATATTGCCAAATCCTTCCTAGATCTAACCTGTCTCTAGATCATCCTCACCCCCTCCCCCCACATGCAAAAATACACATTCTGTATACATTTCCAGCTGTTTCTTTATCATTGTTTAAAATTTGGGAAGATCTCTTTTACTTCTTTAAATTAAGATTTTTAGACTCAATACTGAAAATTGGTTTTGTTAAAATTCGTATGTTAAGGAGGGAGAAGGGGGGGATGATCACGCACAGAAACAAAACCAGAAGGGTTGAACGATGATGCAGTGCAGGTGTTAGAAAAACCACAGGATGGGGGAAGAATGACAATAAAAGTAAAAGCATTGCAAAGTTTCCTCAAAAAAGGGAGACAGGTAATTGGAAAAATGCAAAAGGGACCTGGAAACAATAATTGGATTTGAAGTCACTGGATATATGTATATTTTGACTTCTGCAGTCTTTTCCCTGGAGCATTGCCACTGACTTCTCAAAGCAAGCCATACTGTCGGATGCGCACTACAAAACACTGGCCTCCATTCTCAGATTATCTTACACCCACCCTGAGGATGAGTTTTTACAGAGAGAGGTAGAGAGGAGGAGAAGCAGAGTAAATTTTTTTAATAGGTAAAAACAAACCCCCAAAACCCCGTTTTTTGTTGTTCTGTGTGGCCTATAGTTGATTAACCTACCAACCCATACCCTACTACCAGGGACTGCAGAATGCATTTTCCTCAGGGCTGGAAGTTTTTCTCCATCTAAGACTCTTTCTGACCAAAATGAGCCCAGCCAGTTTGAAATGGCAAAACCTTCCTCTCTTATCTTGAGAAACAGGCAGTGGCCACTTTGCAGACACTGAAGTTACCCAAAGTCTCTGAGTTTCTCACATGTGTGCCTCATCAAAATCTTCTCCCTTCTCATTATCTGCAATGAACTGCCAATCACAAGTCCCCCTAAAAGAAAATCCTGGCCTACTGGTTCTCCATTTCCAATTCTACTCTTGTCCAGCTTCTCATGATTCAAGCCCAAAGTGGAACAACAGCAGTCACTTGCTATGGGAGGCTCCTGAAGCAGCTTCTGGGTCTTTGTCTCTTACTGATAGTATGAGACTCTCTGGGAAGCTAGCAGCAGGCTCATTTTGCAAGCAAGCATGTTCATTATATTTAGGCCTAGAAAATGGGATAGCACATGTATTTAAACATACATTTAAAAGTATAATTTGAATACCACTTATTCATCAATTCACTCATAAGCAACAGTTGTGAGGATAAGAATTTTTTTAAAATAACCATTAACAATGGAGATGTTTAAATATTTGTTTTAGGTTCATCTTATTAGTGCTTAATATTTAAATGTTACCATTTAAATGATTTTTGAGAAATCTTTGTACTTTTGCTCCAATAATTACAAAACTTGTTATACCAACAAAGACTTTCTGGACTAGAGAACACAAAAAACTTATTACCATGATATTGTTTATATTGTTTACAGTTTCATATTAAAATTGGATAGGCTAGACAGGGGCTACTATGAATTTGTGCAGAAACAATATAGTCTAAATTTTCTTATATGCAGAAAGATAATAAAACACAGACTCACTTCTTAAGAACCCAAATTCATCTTGAAGAACCTATGTTTCTCCTTTGTATTCTCAGTATATATTACAGCCATTATTCTAGCAATCCATCACTTTGGGTTTCTTAGTTGGAAAATCAGTTTTCCAAGAAGTATTTTTCCACTCAGCTCTGATTCTTTAAAGCCTCAGAAAACAACCTAAGGATAAATCAAATGTGTCCTGAGTCTGACATAAAACAAAAACCATTTCTAGAATAAAAATCATCTACCGAAAGAAAGTCTAGGTTTTACGAATTCTCAAAAATTATTCTTTTAAAGATCTAAAATGACTTGTAAATGAAAGGTTTATAACTTTCATAGTAGAATCGTATTAAAAATAAACTTAAAGAACTATATATTCCTATGTATGAAAACAGACATATATATTCAATATATGTCAGTATGTAATATTTAATATTTCATAGTCTTATTTACATGGCTGATAAAAAGGAAAAATGAAGGTATTTCTTATAAGTATGTCTCATTTTTCCAAATTATTGAGTCAGTAGTAACAGAGATCATAAGGGATCACTATGCTTAGTGCTTCGTATATATTATCACATTTCATTCCTAAATTAAGCCCGTGAAGTAGGTGTTATTTCAACATCTTAACAGAAAAAAAAAAGCCAAGAAATGTTAATTAATGGCTTCGAGGTCATACAGGAGGTAGGATCAACAGAAACTTGAATGCAATTCTAATGTCTAGCGAAGAATTCTTACTACGGCATGCTTCTTTATAAATAAAGGTAGCTCCTATAATCAAATGCAAATATAGAGTGTGACATTTCTACCATAACCTCATGAGCCCATGTTATAACCAACACTTGTTTGTTGGAATTAACTGTAGCCTTTTTAGCACATTCCTAACCAACAGTGACCTGTTCAATAAGATCAATAATAAGGCTTCGGTCCAGCCCCATGGGGCAACAAACTTTCACAGACTCTTCAATAGAGAACTTTCCTTATATTGTTCTTGGACTACTCATGCTATGTGATCAGCTGGTCCTTCATCATAACACTGAAATCTTGACTCCATAGACAGGGCAAATAACAGAGTCAAAGGGAAGGGACAACAATTTGGTAGCAGAATTCAAACAAAGAGAGTGAGGAAGTAACAAAGAAGAATAACAGTAGAAAATTGAGATTTGATTGGGTAATTTTTTGTATATGCATCAATTAGTCCCATCGGGCCATAAGCTCTTCAAATGCCTAGAAGATTTTAAGCAAGTGTGTAAGTCTGAGCCAAAGCTGCTTCACCCAAGCATTAGAAAGGAAGCATGATATGGAGGATAATACAGAGCAGCACTTCTGTTGGTTTAAACCCCTGTCCCAGCTGACACTCCCTCAACATATTCACATTTAAATATATGTCCAGGCAAGGGGTCTTTAGTAAAGCAGCAGTGGAAATTTAATCATCTATTTCATCCAATCTCTAAAAGCTTACGCAAACATGGTAGAGGCATGGAGTCAACAGCATACATAGATGCATGAGTGTCACATTTTCATTGAAAGTGGGCACCCTAGTCTTGGCTGATGACGGTCAGCAGGGGAATTGGTCTTATAAATAAACATGAGCAGTGGCAGTGACTGCCTCTGCTACATGCTGGTACCATGGCTTCAATTTGGGACATGAGTAGTCTCACTGAGAGTACTAGCTGTCCACCTAAAATGCATTTCCTTCTCTTCTTTCGCACAAGACAAATCGTATTTCTTTGCCTGCCTAGAAATTGTTTGCCATGTGACTGAGATCTAGTCAATGAAATGTAAGAGGATATCATTGGTACCATTTCCAGGCCTGGCCCCAGAACACCTCCCACATGTACTCAAGTCATATGCTCTTCTTTTAGCTGATTGGACGGGTGACCCTCAGGAAGACCTTAAAAATCACATGTTAAAGATGGCAAAGCTGACGTCATCCAGAATCCCTTAATAACTTTGTGGAGAAAACCCCTATCTTCCTGCCCCCTGCTTTACCTGGAAGCATTCTGAACTATATTATGGAGAAATAAATAATCTTATGTTTCACTGACCCATTACATGTTTGGTTATATTTACTTTGGAAGTTTTGTTTATCCTTATTAATCCACAGTGACTGCAGAAAACCCAAGCTTAAAAGGAAGGAAATGTCACACAGTCCATGGTAGCAAATGGGATTTATTCAGAGTGCAAAGGATGAAACCTCTGGTGTTTCCCAGAAATGTTTTGCTGGCACTAGAGAAAAACCAGAGTTCTCTGCAGAAAGGGATCAAAGCTAAAGAAACATTGTTTTGTGACAGTTTTTCATCTATAAGTCCCCAGAACCTATAAGATAGAAGTAATTGAATAAATAAGTAACTGAAGAAAGAAAACCTTTTTGCTTAAAAGATTTGATACTTCATAAAGGCCTACATAATGAGATTCAAAATCCCTGGGAAACAGTAGATATAGTCAATTGGAAAATTTCCAGAAGTTTTTTGAAAGAGTTGTGCTTTACTGAATGGCCCTGGGAAAGTTACTTAACCTCTCTAAGCCTAACTTTAATCATGAGGCTAAGAATATTTACTTCACAGTGTTGATGCAAGTGTTTAAAGAGATGATACAGTCGAAGAAAGTCAATATTGTTAAGACCTTGACATATTTAAAAGAAAAAATTGAAAGGTAATTCCTTAAGAATACACAAGTATTAGAATTGCTCAAGACAAACTCTGAATCAAATTGAGTTTATATAATTTCAACCTTTACTAATTCATTGGTTGTTACTACAGTTTAGATGTCATTAAAATTATAAATGTTTATCATGGGATAATGCCAAGTTTGATCACACTTAAACAACTAGCATTTTGCATAATTTTTCCCCATTTCATTCATGAAAATAGCAATTTGGGATGCTTATTTTTCAAAAAGTACGGTTTCTAGGGATGTTATTTATTAGATTGAGTTTGCTGCACTCCTCCACTTTAAAGTGAATATGTTGGGACATTAATCCTTGTCAGGTAGGCTTTAAGGACTCAGTGGAAACCCATCACACAGGCCATGAGCTCAGAAGCACCTGAGAAGCCCTTTTCCACTAGCAACGGGAATCTGAAATGTGGTCCCCAGGACTGATAGCTGATGTGCCTTAGGGTAATCCCAGGACTCTTGTTTAATCCATGTTGTATGGCTGTGGTCTTGAGGCCATTTTTATCGTGATGTCTTAATCACCTTATGTCTTCACAGAATGCGCAATGACTCACTCATCTTGGTCTGTAGTCCTGAATTTAATGAACTAAAGCCTGACAGGGTTCTTGGCCGTAGTGCAGCCCCTACATGAATGGATCCTCTCTTTCTTTGATACTGACTTCCTTTGCCTGCAACACCTTGATAATTAATTGAGATCTTTGGTTCTAAACTGTAAGATCTAGGTGGGACGCCAACCTGGTCCGTAACTGATGTTGAGGACTGACAGTGTCAGAATCCCAGCTGCCTCACTTATCATGTCAGCTGGTGTTCTACAGCCCAAGCTGAGCACATGTGCACCACCAACTCTTGTTAACGGAGTTTTGTAGTGTCTATATAAATCATACAGGAAATTTGTTAAACTGGTTAAGTAGGTCTGCAGGGGGTGATGGGGGACTGAGATTCAGTTCTGACAAGCTCCTGGTAGAAGCCAATGCTATAGCATCCTACAGGTCCATGGGTCACATTTTGAGTAGGCAATATTTATTGCAATGACCTTCCCTCCTCAGTATATATCAAGCCGAGGTTTAGTGCATCTCCTCCACCTGGGGGCCCTCTTAGCTTCCTCTGATAACTTGTTTTTGTACAACTTAAATTTCAGTGTGTCTCATAATAAATTACCCTAGGAGTTAATGTCCTCAGATATAGAGACATGAACTCTGTACACACATGCCTATCCAAGGTTAATACTTCATATTACAAGATTCTTGATCATTACTCTTAAGTTTTGCTATAGCTAAAAGTTAAACAAAATATCTGCCTAACCTAGGTGCTATTTCATCCACTGGAGATTGGGTTTCCTTCACCGACCGTCCAAGACATCAATAATTGAGACATCAAATTCAATTGGATGGTAGATACAGCAAGACTCCTTAAGAAGCTGTAATTCTCATTAAAGTGTTGAAAAACAACCCAAAATGTCACTGGCAATTAACGTGGGTGGAAGGTTGATATATTAGGCAAGAAAACAACCATTTTTCAGTGACTGTTCTATAACTACATCTGGGTACAAACTATTATACTCCCTAAACATTTCTGGAAATAAGCCATTTCCCACAGTTGCAGAACAGATATTTGATCTTGATTTTATACTATGTTTTAGTTAAAGAGAAAATCAGATGTTTAAGTTAGCTCATAGGAATTGCCAGTTACTCTAGTCAATGGGAAACTGCAAATGTGTAACACATAAAAAAGTGACTCCTGTGGTAGTGTGAGAGTGCCAAATATAATGTTATCTCAGTTACCTGACTCACTGTATTCCACGCTTATGGAGCTATGCATTTGCCTTCCCCTCAAATGGAGAGAAATCAAGCCCCTGTCCACTTACTTAACATATTTTTTTTTTATTTAGACTCTGAGGGGTGTCTTTAGCAGAAGGTTCTCTTAACAAGCTATAGAAATATCTAAATCAAGCAGAATTGCCCCTCATTTCCAGTTCTTTAGCAATATGATCTCACACCTGGAAGGCTTCCCACCTGATATTTCAATAGACTCATTCTGAGAATCAGGGCTGTAGATTTCTCCCTAGTAGTGACACTATGCGCCTGAAAGAGCATCTGGTTGAAAATGCAGCTGGAGATGTCTCAATTCTGAATTGAGTGATATACCTTCAATTAATTAGTGACATTTTTTCAGGGTTTGGGTTTGTATTTTGTTTTTCCCAGGTGCCTGCTTTAGCATCCAAAGAAAGTGAGTCTAACCTCGTGATTAATGAATGCCTTGGGTCATGCTTTCATTACCATTTCTTATCTAAATTTTGGTAATGCATACATGGTTTCTGAAAAATAATTCATATGAATAGGAGCAATTTTCCAAGGAGGATCTGGGAGAGACCAGAGTTAAGGCAGACTGACAGAGTCTCGGTGCTAAGAAAGCACTGGGGTAAGGCACAGAGGAGATGGGTCTCCCTTACAATGCATAGGCCAGCAATCCCTGTGTTGCAAAGAGTGGAACCAAACATGAGCCTAATTACTGGTCCACATCAGAGAGTAATATAACCAAATATGAGAGAGCCTGAATGTAGAAATGTCTTTGGGAAAGTGGGTCAACTCTGTGGGAATGGATCCTTGCTAATGTTAGAAATTTGGTATATTAGGTCATTTTTGTGTTGCTATAAAGAAATATCTGAGGATGGGTAATTTATAAATAAAAGAAGTTTAATTGGCTCACAGTTCTGCAGGCTGTACAACCATGGCTCAAGCATCTGCTTCTGGTGAGAGCCTCAGGAAGCTTCTAATCAGGAAGGAAGGCAAAGGGGGAGCAAACATGTCATATTGGAAGAGCAGGAGCAAGAGAAAGAGGGGTGAGGTGCCACCCTCTTTTAAACAACAAGATTTCACATGAGCTACTAGAGCAAAAACTCACTCATCACCAAGGGGATGGTGCTCCCTATGATCCAAACACCACCTCCCACCAGGCCCTACCTCCATCATTAGTGATTATATTTCAACATGACATTTAGAGTGGACAAATATCCTAACCATATTAAAAGTCTTACTGTAGAACCAGAAGGTCCTGGGTAGGCCTGTGCTCACTTGTACCTGTCTCCCAAATTTTGAACCTAGCAGCCTCTCAATTCAAAAGGAAGCAATTTAACTTTTGCAATTATATTGAGCTATCAAATATATATAAACACATGTATATGACTTGTAAAAAAATATGTAGTAATTCAGCCTTGTAAAACAATGCAAAAAACTACTTTCCTCAAAATGGAAATATAATTTTTAAATCTCTGAGTATCATCACATCAAATATTTACACGTTCACATCACTTTTCTCTCTGTGCCTACTTACTGTTTTTAATATGCATTGCTGCCAGCTTCCAAATATCAGAAGCTCTGGTTGAAAAATATCACTCAAATCCATGTTTTCACTGACTCTAGACAGAGAACCGCAATGGTCTCAGATTCATGGCCTGTCCATCTGTTCTATCAGTGGCTCTGGAATTGGAAGAAACAACACACAGAAGCTAGTTGCTCCCTTCAACCAGAGAAAGTTGGGCTGGAGGGCCTGGAAGATTCTGGGCCTTCCTCTTGGCTGCTCCACAGACTTACACAACTCCATTAAACCACTTGCTCAAGATGAAGTTTTAAGAGACTACAGATAGTCCGATGTAGAAATTTAAATTTTTTTTTTTTGGTTCCAGGACCCCTTTACATTTTAAAAACTTATTAAGGATGCCAAGGAGTTTTTGTTTAAGCCAGTCATATCTATTAATAATAATCTAAAGAATTAAAATCTTGAAAATTAAAAATATTTATGTATTCCTTCAATAAAATGTATAGTATTAACAATTCATGTTTATATGAATGGCATATACTATTATAAAATACATTTTTCAAAAACAAAAGAAAATTAGCAAGGAGAGTGGCACTGTTTCACAATTTAATCAATGTACTTAACGTCTTTTTTAATAGAAGACAATTTAGTTCCTGCATTCAGCTTTTGTAATACTATAGGTGATGTAATCTCTGAAAAATAACATGGTGTACTTGTGAGACAATGGGCAAAGGAGGGAAATCACATCTTAGTATTATTCTATTAATAGTTTTGATCTTGTGAACCCTCTGAAATAGACATGGACATCTGAGGGGTTCCTGGGTCACATTTTGAGAACCATTGCCCTAATGCATAGATTTCAGTATCATTTAAAAAAACTAACTTGAAAAAGAATCAACATACAGATCACAATTATCCAATCTATTTCCTCTTCAAAATATCTTTTTGATTACATTCAAAATAATTAACAATTTTTAACAATAAACATAAATTCTACAAGCCAGAACATTTGAATGATATCAACATTTAAAAGAAATATGTATTGTATAGATATGATGACATGCTACTTGATTTATTTTTCTAATTTGAAAAGCAACTAAACGAGATAAAGATAATGAATAAAACCTATCTAACGATCAACATTCTAAGAAATATATTTAATAAATACTTACAACACCAAGTACTGTTCTAAGCAATACTTTCACATTTACTCACTATAAGGACCCAATTAGATTATCCTCATTTTATAATGGATCAAATTAAACCACAGAGAAGCCAAGTATATGGCCCAATATTTCATGATAAGTGACATAACTAGCAATTAAACTCAGGCATTCTGGCTCCCGACTCTATGTAACCAAAACCATTCTTCCCAACCCTGTGGTTACCATTGACATTTAATGTGGTTGCCTTCTAAGGCCATTTTTGGGAATACAATTTTGATAAAAATTTTGTTAGAACATCAAATAGCCAACAGCTTCTCCCTATCTTCTCCCGAGGATAATACACATATTCCTAAGTATTTCTCAGTTTAGCTTTGTTTTGTTTTCTTGTTTTTTATAATTTCAACTTTTATTTTAGATTCTGAGGTACAAGTTCAAGTCTGTTACATGGACATATTGCATGATGCTGAGGTTTGGGGTGTGAATGATCCTGTCATCCAGATAGTGAGCATGGTACCCAACAGTTAGTTTTTTGAACAATTATTTTTCTTTTTACTTATCATCTATGATTTGCAAATCATTATGTTCTTTAAAAACAGGAAATATTCCTCCTGATTTTAGTCACTTTAGAAAACCATTTAACTAGTGTATGAAGTTCTAGAAGTCATTAGAATTCCTATTTAAGCTATTGAATACTTAAAGCATAGTTTTTAAGTAATTCTATTTCAATCGTTTGAACACATTATTGTGTTAATATCAATAACAGTAGTATACCTGTTATAATATGCCAATATGAACACTATTATATTAAATTGATGAAGCACATTAAAAAGTTCTTCAGTGTATGTTTTCTAAGCTTTCCATTAATACAGTGCTTTGAAGGAGGTGGAGCAGAGATTACTATCATTATGGTAAATTTACAGATGAATAAATAGAGGCTTAGAGAGTGTAGGTGAAGTGGCCAAAAGGTTGTAGAGAAGAAATATGCCCTCAAACAGGTGCTCATATTGGATTTCATTTGGTACAGCAATGGCTATTTAAGAATCTGCTGTGGATCTGGCAGGCCCACATGAGGAGATGGTAACCACTGTATAGACAGAGTGGAGTTGGGTTGGGGGTCTCTGACTAGGACAGTGTACAGTAAAAATCTGTAGTTAACAAAACTCTTGAGGCTGGTTCTGCCTTCCAGAACTAAAGTAGATGTTATTTAGTTCACAGTTGATTGAGATCTGGGGAAACTGGTTCATGAACCTAAACTCACACAGACTTAGTTTTAAAGTAGAGTTCAGATAGGTTATACTTTCTACTTATGTTCATTTGTCCACTAAATATTGTATGACCTCAGTTCATTCATCTGTCAATTCATATGAATGAGCAAACTAATTACCCATCTTCCATGTTCCATAGTTTTAATTATTCTCATTGAAGAATACTTTTTCAATTAGAAAAGCCTATTTGGAAAAGTAATTAAGATTTTTAAAAAAATTTTATGAGTTGAGAGCAGAGCTCGGTATATCTTTGGGCTAGTCTACATAATTACCCTGCACATTCTTACCTCTCATAAACTCATTTATTTGCAGTCTTTGATGCATTTTTATTAATTATACTCACATATACAGCCAAAATTTCCCTCCCCCACTCCAAGCAAAGACAATGACAAACAACAACAATAGCAACACCAATTGCTTCGGGAAGAGATCCTCCAGTAAATCTTGATGCTTCATTTAAAACCCTGTGCCAACTCTCCAGATTTCTGCAGCCAGAAGCACTGTGTCCTCACCTCCCGTACAGAAGATACCTTCAAATGAGGCCAGTCATAGCACATAAATATGGTTCATAACAAACCAATGCTGAAAGACAATGGCTGGCATTCAATCAGAGCAGCATGCTTATATGTGTGTTCTCATTCTCTATCTGAGTGCCTTTCTCCAAAATAACAAGTTATGTTTTGATTATTAGGGTAGGAGACCACTTAAGCAGAGAAAAAAATGGCCACAATTTTGAACTAATATTGATGCCCAAATGATAACAGGAGAGAATTTGAGAAAATAAAAATACTCATTTCCAAAGAAAAGTAGGAATTGCAAAGTGTTACCTTGAGTTTTTCAAAGTAAGGTTTTTATAACCAACCCAATAATTTGTGGCTTAACTTATACACAGTAATGTATCTATTGCCTAGAGAAGAATTTAGTGTTAGCTTTCCTGACTAAAGCCACCCAGATTTAATGGAGTTGGCTCCTGAGATTAAATACAAAACAAAACAAAACAGGCGGGCAGTGCTGGCTCAGGCCTGTAATCCCAGCACTTTGGGAGACTGAGGCAGGTGGATTACCTGAGGTTGGGAGTTCAAGACTAGCCTGGCCAATAAAATGAAACCCCCTCTCTACTAAAAATACAAAATTAGTGGGGACGTGGTGGTGTGCGCCTGTAATCCCAGCTACTCCAGAGGCTGAGGCGGGAGAATCGCTTGAACCTGGGAAGCGGAGGTTGCAGTGAGCTGAGATTGCACCTCTGCACTCCAGTCTGGGTAACAGAGCAAGACTCCATCTCAAAAAAAAAAAAATTAATTAAAACCAAACAAAAACTATATTTGTCTTATTTGTGTGAGGCTCTTTAAATGTTCTGTTTTTTTCAATTCCAAGTATAGTGTTTTAAGATAGACAGTTTTGATCCCTATTTATAAATAAAGTTTATAAATAAGGGTAGAATAGGCTCACTATCGCCAACTACCTTTTCCATGTTCACTTGGCTGCAAGGCCCAGGGGTGAGACTGAGGCTTTGGTCTATTTGTTACTGAACTTCTTATTCCAATTTACCAGACCAGCTATGTGATTTGAAAGGCTCAGTACAACAGGAAAATGTAGAAACCCTTGTTCAAAAATTAACAGCGATGGCAGACCAATCAACCAAGTATAAGGCCCTTTTAAGCATGGGGTCCTATGGAACTGTACAAGTAGCATGCTCATGGACCAAAAACAATCATACTTGGGAGTTGCATGTCACAGGTGAAATAATATAAAATAACATGTTTCATTTCTTGTAAAACCTGAAGGATTTTATAGAAATCACAAGCATAATGTTTAAAGCTAAACTGGAAGACATAGGCTTACAAGCAGTTATGACAAATACAGTACCAAATACTTAAGATCCAAGCAAATTCAGTCATATATAAACTTAGAAGCAACAAGAACAAGGTATGAAAGCTTGACTTATTTTCTCTCTTGCCAATACCCTACTCATCACTTTTAATTTTCAAAGGCGAAAAATGCTGTACTCACGGGAAGTGAGTTATTTATGGTACTAGCGGAGAAAATTCACTTGGGATTTAGACTGTTACTCAATCAGTACTATTTTTTCTTAATAGAGCAAGAGCTAAAGGAGAATGTTCTCATATCACCTTACTATTGATTGTTTTGTAAATCTGAAAAGCACAGATATTTTAGGCACTTACTTTTAATGATCAATCATGTGCTTTTTTTCCTCAACCTATTTTTGTCACTATTTTTTAGTCCTCTTCCCAGTATTTCTTGAACACACACTTTTAAAACACAAATTCCCGTTAAACCCATTGAAACATTTCTTTCTCCAAACTGCCGAAATTCAGAATTTGATATGCAGCTCATATTTCAATTCCTTATCTGTCATTTGATTTGCTGAATTCTCAGTTTGCTGTGCTAGATTTAATAGCCTCTTATCTGTCCTAGGGGAGAAAATGACTTGCCAAGTAAAAAATATGCTCAAATGTTTGAACTCCCATCCTGAAAATAAACTGCTTTGATGTTAATTTAAAAGAGGGAGCTCTTTCCACTTTGGATTAAATAAATTATTAAATGTAAAAGCACATTGAGCATAATGCTATATAAAGGTAAACTATTTTGTCATAAATATTTTCAAGTTAGGAAAGAAGAGGAAACTAAACATTTATGTGTGTTCATGTGTGTGTGTGTGTGTGTGTGTGTGTTGTATACACACACACACACACACACACACACAGATATTTTTCCCTCTTCTGCATTCTTTTTTGGTCCTTGTTCAGATGCAGATATATATTGTAATTACCTTTAAAAACAGCACTATCTCTGATGAAATTGTTACAAACTTGGCCAAGTATTCCCCCAGAACATCTGATTTTAAAGCTGAACAGATGTCCAAGAATGATATAACTGGGAAGACTTAAAGAATAGTGCAAGAAGGGAGCCATACCGTTTAACAGAAATGATCAGCAGCTACTCAGGAGAGATGTGGCCAGGTCCCTGTGCTCACTCATCCACCAGTCCTTTGTGAAAACAGAAGTTTATATGTGGTATATTCTGTCATCTCCCAAAGCTGCTTAATAAGAGATATATATCCTTACCTCTCATTTAATTTCCCCATTTTTCTGATGATACGGAATTTAAATAATGAAGCTCTTCCATCCATGACCTCAAATACTTTCACAGACTCAAAAGAACCCACCTGGTTCATGGCAGCCAAAGCAACTAAGACTGAAAAGGAAAATTTTTTGCCAACAAGTATAAATACTCAAACAAATCAATTTAATGAATGCCTAGATACTGAATTCCTAGCAATAAGGAAATGGCAAAGAAGAACCCTAAAACACAGGCATTTGATGGGCTGCTTATTTTGGATATATTGATTTGATACTATTAATATCAATAAAGAAGCAAGCAAAAAGTTAATTTATGTGTCTGAACAACTGAACATCTCCAAGTCAAAAAAAGTGAATCTAGACACAGGACCTTACACTGTTCACAGAAATTGGGTCAAAAAAGGATCATAGATATAAGTGTAAAATATGAAACTGTATAAACATCTACAAGATAACAAAGAAGAAAATCTAGGTTACCTTGGGTTTCAGAAGTTTTTTCCAATTTTCGTTTTGGTGATAAAATACACATAACATAAAATTTGCCATCTTAAACATTTTTAAGTGTGTACTTAAAAATGTCATATTATTGTGTTAAATACAATCATAAGATTGGGCAACCATCACCAACATTTATGTCCATAATTCTTTTCATCTTATAAAACTGAAACACTATACCCATAGAATAATAATTTCCCATTGTCCTCTTCCCCCACATATATTGTAGTAATCATTCTACTTTCTATCTCTATAATTTTGGGCAATTAATTTCATATAATGTACCATCTATGAAAGAAAAAAATTGGTGTAGGACTTATCAATTAAGTTTCAATCAATTAAAATTTAAACCTTCTACTCTGTGAAAGACATCATTAAGAAAAATAAAACACAAACTACACTCTAGGAAAAAAAATTTGCAAAACACGTATCTGTCTGAGAAAGAACTTGTATGAAAAATATACAAGGAATTTTTAAAACTGAACAATAAGAAACAAACAAATACCTCTACAAAGAGGATATACAGATGGCAAATAAGCATATGAAAATATACCCAATATAACATCATTAGGAAATCACAAATTAAAATGAGATACCACTATACACTTATTAGATGGTCAAAGTCCAAAACACAGACAACACCAACTGCTAGCAAGCATACAGTGTAACTGAAACATTCATTGCTGGTGAGAATGTAAACAGTACAACCACTTTTAGAGACAGTTTGGGAGTTTCTTACAAAAGTAAACATACTCTTACTGTACTATCCAGCAATCACACTCCTAGGTACTGACTCAAATGAGTTGAAAAGTTATTTCTACCAAAAAAAAACCTTACATACAAAAATTTTTAATAGCTTTGTTCATAACTGCCAACACTTGGAAGTAACCAAGATATTCTTCAGTAGAAGAATTGCAAACAATAAATAAACAAGAATAAACAGACTGTGGTGCATCCATACAATTGGATAATGTTCAGAGCTAAAAAGAAAGAACCTATGAAGCCATGAAAAAAGGCAGAGAATCCTAAATGCGTATCATTAAGTAATAAAAGTAAGCCTGAAAAGACTATTGTTTGATCCCAACTATATGACATTTTAGAAAGGGCAAAAATATGGAGACAGTAAAAAATATCAGTAGTTGCCAGCAACTAGGGGAGGATGGAGGGATGAATAGATGAAAGATAGGAGATTTTTAAGAAAGTGTGAGTATTCTGTATATTCCAATCCACCTGATGGTGGATACATGGCATATGTTTGTCAAAACCCATAGAACTATACAACACAAAAGAGTGGGCACTAATGGAACTATGGACTTTAGTGAATAATAATATTTCAATATTCATTCTTCAATTGTAATAAGTGTTAATAATAGTGGAAACTGTGGGGGAGGAGGGATTATATAGGAACTCTGTACTTGGGCTCAATTTTTCTGTAAACCTAAAACTGCTCAAAAATATAAAGTCTATTAATTTTCAAAAAGATCTATTTACATATTTAGCATGCTAAAAAGTAATATGATGCAGTTAGCCTTTCATATCTACAGATTTCATGTAAGTGGACTCAAACAACCACACATAGAAAATTTTAGAAAATAATGCAAATAAAAAATGAAGTATAACAACTATTTAGATAGCATTCATATTGCATTAGGCATTATAAGTAATCTACAGATATATAAATGGGAGGATGTGCATAGGTTATAATAAAATACTATGCCATTTTATGTAAGTGACTTGAGCATCCTTAGATTTTGGTATCCTTGGGGATCTTGGAACCAATCCCTCACAGATATGGCAGATACCAAGGGATGACTGTATTGGTATTCTATCAAAGCTCTTAGCATAATTTTCAGAGACCGCTTGACCCAAAATTTTGACTGTTACTATACAGATAAATAAGACTTTTTTCCCAATGATTACTTTTTTTTAATGTAACCATGGTCACAAATGCAGAATGAACAGATTCTTGTAGGACTTCAGAAGGATACTTAAGTTATTAAGATAGTTTTGAATTTAGAAGATTAGTCACCTAAGACTGCCTATGTAATGGTCAAAAAATCCTAGGAATGGGGTCTTACAGCTTAGACTTAAGAATCAGGGAAGAAAGTGCTCTTAACAGATGACCTCTTTCCCTGAGGTAAATTCCCAAGTCTTTCCTAGACTGGTGAAAGGAGATTATGGGGAAATGGTTGTTCCTATAACACAGAGTTGAAGCAATAAGTTAACTTATGAGTACCAAGGAAGATGCTACAAAGTTTACCCATACGTCACAGAGCGAACACACACACACACACACACACACTCACAGGCATGCATTAATACATACATGTGTTCTTGTCAACCACACGCAAACACATACGTGTGCTTTCCTATAGACATATGAAAGCCTGACAGGTTTACTGAGCCCTTATTTGATAAAATCAAATCTGTGCCCAAATATTAGGAAAAAGGAATTAAAGGGGGTGGAGGGAAAGTGTAGCAAGATTAGCTGTCAGTTACAGAATCCCCAGTATTTAACTGAATTACATTTGGCCAAATTAAATTCAACCGATTGCCCTATGCCTGTTACCTTTATTCAAGGTGATTACCTTTATTTATGATATGTTAACTTAAACTGGGTGTTTTTCAATCCAGTAGGAAAAAAAAAAATCTTGCGGTATACAGTTTCCTTAATTTACAGATTAGTAATCATTCTTCCATTGGCATTGCCTGTTTTCTTCTTTTAAGGATGATTTTAATTAGAAATTCTAATTAACTGCACACCACAATTACCCTTTTTGCCTCTTCATGAAATTACAGCTCATAAAGTAGAGTAAATGGAAACCGAGTTACAATCAAAGTAAAGCTGCAGATTAAGAAATAAGCATTGCAAATCTCAGAGCATCCACCAGAATTCAGGCACTCTTTAAATGTGCATGTTCCTTTATATATTCTTGAGATCATAGAGGTCACATTTAAAAAATGATTTCATTATTTCAGTCACTGAATTAAGTAGAATAAGTTAATCTGAACAAAGATAGAGTCCCTTTTTTATTCACCTTGGAAAATCTTCTTAGATTTCCCAAGTCTCTGTTCTTCATTTACAAAAAGAGAATGCTAATCATACTTATCTCACAGGGATTTTCTAAGTTAAAGAAAGTAACGGACATAAACAGTTTAGCACACTGTTGTCCCATTAGGCACCAGTGTATGCCAGCTACTGTTATTAAATAAATACAGCTATTTAGGATCCAGCATTTAAAATGCAATAGACTAAGTTTGTGTTCTGATTCTGCCTGACCTTGAGCTGTTTAAGTTTTCAGGACCTTCATTTGCTCATCTGTAGAATATGAATAATGTTACCTTTACCTTATAATAAAAAGGATTGGCGAACTCTAGATCAAGGGGCAATTCTGGCTCATTGCTTGTTTTTTTTTTTAAATAAAGTTTTATTGTAACACAGCAACATCTATTTGTTTACTTATTGCCAAGTAGTCATCATAGAGACCATATGGCTTTCAGAGCCTTACCTGTTTACTATCAGGATTTTAACATAAAATATTTTCTGACATCTAAGCTAAAATAGGAATGATCAGAGAAACTTGAGTTTTATTGATATTTTAGTCTAGATGTCAGAAAATATTTTCTTACAAAATTCTTATACGAATTTTACACTAAATGGCATTTAACATTTTTTTATTCTAAATAAAAAATTGCCACTGTATACTTTGTACTTTCCATTTGTTTTTATACTGAGTGTTAAAAAAACTCTGCTTGTGTTAATGAAGTAAATACTTAAAGGAGGATGACTGCAGCCCAGATCACCTTTGCTGTAATGAACGTGTGTTTATTTGTTCCTTCCTTATTGGCCTTTGTGTTTTGCTGGTAACATAGGTTCTACCTCTTTATGAGAAAATACACAGATCATATGATGGTTACCATGGAAATAAAGACTTTCACTAGAGTTTGTCGTGATCAATTTCCTGTGACTTTTTAAAAAGCTTGCAAAGAAACTTTGTGATAAACTACCTAATTTAACAAAATGAGAGAAAATACATTTTCGAGGGGGAAAAAACCTATAAATACAACAAAAGTTTAGGTCAAAACTAATGTTATGAGGCATTATATGTTTATCTTTCACTGTTGAGAACAATGGTCCTTCTAATCCATTAAAATAGATGAACAGCAACATCCCTAAAATTAATGAAACATCCATAAAAGAGGCTTTTGAGAGGAAACACTTTCCATTTTTCAGTGTTTACTGAGTTCAAGGTCATAGAAATATTTTTTAAGCTATTGCAACAAATCAATGGGATTATTTTCTCTTAAATATAGTGACTCTTCTGATATGATCAAGCTTCTCTTCTCAGAAAAATAATACCTAAATATCAATGATACGTTCAAATTTACTTTTAATTGTATAGAATTTGTCTAAATTCTCCTGCTAGATATATTTGACTGTGTAACTTTAATTTGTAATGTACAATGATTTTTGTAAAATTTGTTCTTATTCCTATAACTATACAAGTTTTGAGTAGAAATTCCACTCCATTCAATTCAATTGAAATATATATTGAGGACTTCTATTAGGCCCTGTGCTAGGCCCTAGGATAGGGAGATCACAATATGGTAACTGCCCTCCTGTAATAAAATGTAGTTGTTATAAAAGTCATGCTCAAAATTTTGAAACAAGGTAAGACAGTAACCTTTAGCTAAAGGAATAAGATACATGATCTTGTTATGTTGGGAATTACATATTGCATTTCAAACTAGAGGTTGATTCAGAGAAGAAATCTCTAAGAAAGTAGCATTTAGTGACACTCTCTTGAATGACTACAACCGAAAAAAAGTAGAAATTACAGGAACAAAATAATAAAAATTTGGAAAACCATTAACCGAAGCATAGAACTGGCAAATAATAGTCACTTACTTCTTTGAGATGAAGAGTCCAGAATGAATTGAAGATTACAGGTATCACTAGGAGGAAGCTGATAATGAGCAAATTCCTGAACAGTGGATTCAGCCTTCTGCAAAAATAAGGCAGCAGCATGTGCCTAGAGGCATTTGTTTATTTACTAACAAACATAATATGTGCCAAACACTGGGCTAGGGACTGGTGCTGCAACAGTTTACAAGATAAAAACTTCAGGAAATTTGTCCCCTTAACTGGGGGTTAGAATTTTCATCAGTTACAATAAAGAAGTGAGGAATTCAAGTGGTAGATTTAATACAAAAGGCAGTTGTCCAGCACATCAAGTTCTTCAAAATAATATCAAAAAAGTAACTATGCTGAAACCAATAAAGTAAGTTATAAAGTTTTCCTTTTTCTATATTTCCCCAACTATGAACCCTCACATATTTCAAGGTGACAGCCTGCTTTTGTGCTCCTTTCCTCAGGGACTTTCCCTGGGCAGAAACTAAACACAACCTAACTAAATGGTTTTGCTTGCCTTTGGAAAAGCTCAGCCCCATTGGAAAGATTACATTAGACGTCTATGAGGGCAGGGGGAGCAGGAATGTTTTTTTTTGTTTTGTTTTGTTTTTTGACACCAAGGAAGTAAAGCACAGTGGAATATAAGGGAAAAGAAGTACGTGGTGGGGTGGGTGGGGCGGGCGGTTGGGAGGTATGTATAGAAATGCCCAGTAAGCAAAAAGATAAGGCATCTCAGTATTGAATCCTCTGAAACAAGATATGCAAAATGTAGGAATATAAAAACATCCAGCAAAATAGAAGGAAAAGAGACCGTCAAAATTAAGAAAATAAAAAGCCAGAGGAGAAAAAGGCATCTGACAATTGATTCATAATTTCTCCTCTCCCACTATATTTTCCCCAGACTGACAATATTAATGCAAAAATAATTTCCCTGAAGGAAGGCAATATAGGTTGTGCACTTAACTTCTAATTGCATGTGTCTCTTTGTACCATACTAGAGGAAGATGGCTCTCAGAACACTTTTTGATCCTCCTTACTCAGTAAAAAGAACACAGAAACCCAGAAATCCATTCATTTATTCCCCAAACACTTATGAAGCTTCACCCATTCATGAGAAATTGTTTCTGCTCTGGACATACATTGAACTTAAACCTCATGGGAAAGGATAAATATTTTGTCCAAAATTACGTTCCTAAAAAAATGCAAGAACATAAAACAAGACCCAATTCTTCTGATTTCAAAGGATCTGCTGTTTCAATTAATCTATATTGTCCCTTTGATTTTTGGCCCCATAGGAAATGCTAGTATGAAGTGGTCTTTGTTTGTTTGTTTATTTTGTGTTCCTTTTTATAGTGAAGCCCCATCAACCACTGTGCCAAAGGAACAATGTCATCAGAACAATTGTTCTACATCGAAAATCTGATCACATCACTCCTGCCTAAAATTATTCAAGGGTTCTTCACTGCCTTCGGAATAACGTCTACATGGACTTCATTTCATAAATCGGCGTCTGAACATGTGTGCTCTTCACACATTGTTTGCCATTCTGCCCTATGCACCCTATTGTCCCAAAAAGCAATTTAATAACCTGTTATTCTTCCAAACGCTCCAACCTTGCCACCACAGCTCTAAATCTCTTTTTCTTTCTTTTCTTCTTCTTCTTTTTTTTTTTTTTTTTGTGCTGTCCCCCAGGATTATCAGCATTCTTTCAGAGGCCATTTTTATGATTGATTTTAGCATTCTTTAATTTCTGATACTAAACTTTTTCTCCTTACAGATTTGTTTTTGTTTTTAACAGAAAAAATGTATATATTTCTTGTGTACAATATATTTAAAATAAGTACGCACTGTGGAATGGCTAAGTGGAGCTAATTAACATGTGCATTACCTCTCCTACTAATCTTTTTTTTCTTTTGATAACACTACCTACCCTCTTTGAAATTTTTGAGTATGCAATACATAGTTATTAGCTATAGGCACCATGTTGCACTATAGATCTCTTGAACTCATTCTTCTTGTCTAACCGAAATTTTGTGTCCACTGACCAACATCTCCACAATCCCCTCATTTCTCAGCCCTTGGTAACCACTATTCTACTCTTTGCTTCTAAGAATTTGACTTTTTAAATTCCACACGTAAGTGACATTGTGCAGTATTCATCCTTCTGTGCCTGGCTTATTTTACTTAACATAATGTTTAAGTAAAACACAATGCTTCAATTAACATAAACTTCAGGTTTTTCTATGGTGTCAAAATGACATAATTCCCTTCTTTTATAAGGCTGAATAGTATTGCATTATGTATGTATACCACATTTTCTTTTTAAATTGATACATAATTATAAATATTTATGACATACTTGTGATATTTTGATACATGTATACAGTGCATTATGATCCAATTAGGGTATTTGTGATATCCATCTCCGCAAACATTTATAATTTCTTTGTGTTGGGAGCATTTCAAATCTTCTCTTCTAGCTATTATGAAAAATACACTGTATCGTTAACTGCAGTCCCCCTACTGTGCTACCAAACACTAGAACTTAGTCTTTCTAGCTAACTGTATGCTTGTATCCATTAAACAAGTCTCTTTATTTTCTCTGCCCCATCCTTCCCGGCCTTTGGTAACCATCATTCTACTCCACCTCCCTGAGATTCACTTGTTTAGCTCCCAAATACAAGAGATAGCCTGTAATATTTGCCTTTCTATGTGTGGCTTATTTCACTTAATATTATATGACCTCCAGTTTGATCCATGTTGCTGCAAAAGACATGGTTGATTTTTTTAAATGGCTGAATAGTATTTCATTGTGTAATAAGACCATATTTTCTATACCCATTCGTCCATTTATGGACACTTAGGTTGAGTCCGTATCTTGGTTGCTGGGAATAGTGAGGCCACAAACATGCGAGTACGGGTCTCTTTTTGGTATATTGATTTCATTTCATTTGGGTACACACTTAGTAGTGGAATGGTTGGATCATATTGTAGTTCTATTCTTTCATATTTTGAGGAACATTTGTGTTTTACATAATGGCTATACTAATTGAAAATTCTACCCTTCTTCTTTTGTCAAATTTAGAAATGCTACAAATCTATCATATTTAACAAGTGTTGTTGAGAAAGCCTTTTTTGAGGTCTCTTACAGCACAGGTGCCAAAAGATATCCTCTCTGGGAATTTGATATGAGGAAAAGGCTTTGAGAGAGGTCTCAAGGAAGCCTTTTTTGAGGTCTCTTTCACTTTCTCCAGTCCCTTCTCCCAGGAAGCCTTGGGTAATCCAACTCTCAAAAGTGCTTCCAATTTGTCTGGCATAAACTTGCCATGCAGCAACAGCCATGCAGACCAGCAGGTTTGTATTGCACGTCTTCATTCCAGCCTGTGATCTCCATAAGGTAAGAGTGCTTTGTCAGTGGATCCTAGTAATCTCTACATCTCCTATGCTCTACATAGTGCACAGCAAATGACAACTGATGAAACTCATGTGTTTCATGTACACTTGAATCTGGAAATGGATGTGTGCAGTAACATAAAAGAGTCATATATGATGGGGAGAGGTGTAAATGGAGAAGGGGTTCCAAATGAAATCTTCTGAAAATATTTTAAGTAAACTGTTTTGAAACATTTACAGCACAGGTGCCAAAAGATATCCTCTTTGGGAATTTGATATGAGGAAAAGGCTTTGAGAAAATTATTTACCTTGATAAACAAATTTCTCTTAAGTAGACTTTGAAAAATTAAAACTAACAGATTCTCAAAACTGAGTCAGGACTCCATTAAGACTGAAAGAATACCAGATTTTCCAAGAGATGGCTTAAAGAGCAACTTGTCATCTTTGCTCCAGAGGTCAAACTTGGGTCTCTAACAAAGGCAATGCAGTAGATGTAGGTAGCACACACGATTTGACTTTTCATTCAAGACTCAGCAATGTGCAACAAGATCAAAAGGAAAGGACAATCTCTTGTCACATATTCTCACATATTCTTCCATTGCCATTATCTGTGTCTGTCTTCTGCCTTCCCTGCTAGTCTATGCCACATTCCTTAATGCATTTGTGAATGGCAGCTGCTTGTCTGATGGGATCCTCATTTCCTGCCTCCAGCCCTGCTTGGGCAAGCTGCACCTTGGCATCAAATCGAATGCCAGATAAGCAGAATTCTTACATGTGCAATTAAAAGCCACTGAAGTGGAGATAACAGCATCCCATGGATAACTGAATAATTCATGGCAAAATGTTCTCTCTTTATTCATAGCTCCCCACACCCTTGACTTGTTAGGCAGCTAACACTCATACTGAAGTACTGGTTTCAGCTGAGACATTTCTTAAGCAACTCATCTGATCAGGTATTTACGTTTTTTACATTACTTTTTACCAGAATTTCTGGGAAAGTAGAAAAGAAAGAGGAACAAGGGCCAAAAATTTAAAAGAAAAGAAGACACCTTAAACGAATGTAGGGCACACACACACACACACACACACACACACACACACACACACAAAGAAACCACCCAATTCAACTTTTCTTTTAAATGAGTGCTTTAAATTCAAAGCATATGAAATATGTTTCAGGGTTTAAGTTGTTTATTTCTGGCTGTTTTTTGAGAAGTATTACGGCAAACAACCTGCAAAAATCACAATGAAATACAAGTAAGGGTATTTGTTCCACTTGGAGGTCTATAGTTGAGTCCACTTTACTAAGTACCTCCAAAATCAACTGTTAATATTGAATAATGATTTTTTTCCCACAAAATAGTTGACTTCAATTTTAGATACACAATCCTAAAATACAAAGAACTACCTCATAGCAGAATTAGCAGCTTAATAAAGGTAGATTCAGTAAGTAAGAATACACAAGGAGGTGAAAAAATGCTAAGGGCTACAGTTCAAATAAAAGAGGATAAATTATACAACTTTAAATATGTACAAGTATAGAATTTGTTTCTACAAAAGGAGGAAGAATTTTAAAAATCCTTAGCTTTAGCACTTTTTGTGAAGCATAGAAATTAAAATGGTTTAACGTCAGTTATTTTTGCAAAAAAAAATCTGTATGACATATACTGTGTAATAAATATTTAAAACAGTACAAAGATAGTTACAAAATAAAAAAACAAAAAGTAATAGTTATTCCCTTCCTTACTTCCCAAATGCACTCCATCCCAAAGGTATTCATTGTCTATACATTTTTATAATGTATCTTTCAAGAAAAATTGTTTCATGTATATTTTTGCATACATTTGTATATACATTTTTATTTATACAAAGTAACTGGTTATTCACCATGGACTTTTTGTATATTAGGTTCTTAATGGTGACCACTTGAATACACAGTTAGTTGTCACTTCAATTGTTTAAACTGTTTGATCTGCTTCATACTTTTCATTGACTGAATCAATATGACTTATCCAATCACATTCCTATTAATTCATAAATAGCTTGTTTCCAACATTTTTCTGTTTGATAGTTCAAAGGGTTGCACAACAGAAATTCATGCAGAAGTATCTCGGTATTCTTTTGAAAATAATCTGTTGAGTAAATTCACAACAGTAGTATGGCTGGTAATGAAAGACATGTACTTTTTCACTTTGACAGACATTGTTAATGTATTCTTTGAATTTTTATACTACTTTTAACTCCAAATAGTGATGAATAATAATAAATACTGTTCCATATCTAGATGAAACATTGGTTATCAACCTGAGCAGATTACAAAACTTACACTGCTTTATTTTGTATGTCTTTAAATATGAGGGAAAACATTTTTTCTCTAAGATTATTTATTATTCTATTGCCATTTCTGTTCAATCCCTTGTCTAGTTTCTATTGGCCTATTTATATATTTCTTACTGATTAATATAAGCTCTTTATAAGTTAAGGGAATAATTATTTTCATGTCAAATGTTTAACAATTAAACAATTAAATAAGGGAATTTAGAGCAGGCTTTCATAAACAGGATACAAAACCTAGAAGTCATAGAGAAAATATTAATAGATTTTATAAATATATATACCTGTATACGGAAACATTTATAATAAAGCGAGTCAAAGAGAAAAAAACAAGCCACAATAAAAATACAACACATAAACCAGAGATAAATCTGTATCTAAAAGCACAGAAATGGGGAATTTATAGTTGAAAATGTATTGAGTATTCTAAATTTTTCCAGGTTTGAGACATATATGAGGAATGTATGGTCACTGAGACCTGTCACATGGAAGAAAAGATAACAACGAAAGACAGTTACAATCTTTGAACAGAAAGGACTGAAAGGTTTGAAAATTTTACACTTGAGTCCTCTAGAAAACCAGAGATCAGAAGCGGAAGCTTCTTCTGTCAAGCCCTATATACCAAACCACATTCCGGAAGAAGATTTGCTGCTTCGTTAGTGCAAAATTTCCCCTGAATTATAACTGTTTTTAGGCATATTTACCAACAGATCCTGATTTCCTTGAAGGTAAAATCATGCCCATTAATATTTACGGTTTTTGTGCCTTTATTGCACCTCTTGAAGAGTCAATGCTCAATACACAGTTAGAAAACAGGCCTACCTACTAAACCCTTTATTCATTTAATGAATATGTATTAAGCACCTGACATCTGCAAAGCACAGTGCTAGTTACTTGATATATAAAGAAGAGATCACCTCTCTCTACCGTCATGAGTTCAAAGTCTCCAATGAGAAAAATATTTAATTGACTAATCAATCAAATAGTAAAAATAACGACTATGGCAAGTATTCTGAAGACAAAGTTGTAGAGAGAAGATTGTGTTTGACAGGAGATGGGGCTACAGAAGTAGATGCCAACACACTGCACGTGGCCTTTAAGGCCAGGCTAAGAAATTTAACCTTTATCCCCAAAGAGTGGCAACTATTTTAAGTAATAGCATAAGATTTACATTTTGAAAAGATTCAGTATAGGGAGTAGATTGATGAAGGAAATAAATACCAGTTAAGAAGGTATTTCCACAGAACGTTTAAGATAGAGTGGGGATTTGGGTTAGGCGCTCACTAATGGAATGAGAACATGTGGTAAGGTTTGTAGCATCTCAGTACTTCCTGGCATTGCGGACGAAGAAGAGAAAACCTAGATTTTGACACTTCAAACTAAGTAAGTGGTTGTGCCATTTGCTGAAAGGATAAACACTGGAAAATTGCAAGACTTATGAAGGCAAGTGTGAATCAAGAGTGTGGTTTTGGCAATGATTTGCTTGAGACATGTTAATATATCCAAGTAGAGATATCAAGCAAGAACTTGGATTTATCATTCATATGAGAGAACTTTGACAGGATATAAATATTTGTGAGTTATCTGTACATAGAAGGAAATTTATGTTATGAGCATGAATGAACTTATCTAGCAAAAGAGTACAGAGTAGAAGAGACAAAGAGAAAGGTTAGCTGTACTGTACTGGTCAGCTAAAGGAAAGGTAGGCAGAAAGCCAGGAGCATAAAATGTCATGAAACCCAAAAGGTTTTCTAAGAAGCATTCTGTGAAAGACAAAAAAAAAAAAAAAAAAAAAAAAAAAATAGAATGGGAAACAGAATTACATGCTACTGAAGAATCAATCCACTGTAGTCTTAAAACCAGAGTCTAGCTTTGGTATATCATAATGAGGACAATTTATGTAAAGTAATTTCACATACTATTATCTCATATCTGAGCTGGTTCTCCCAACAAAATTGTAAGAAAGAAAGGGAAAAAGCAGTTAAAATTTTTTCTCATCTATTTCAGATTTGAGAAAACTGAGATTCCAATAGGTTAAGCACCTTGTTCTAGGTAATATTGCTAGTTAGTAACGGGTACGACTAAAATCCAGAATTTTAAAAATATCTAATCCAATGTTCATTTTACATTATGCTGATGTCTCCACTAAACGTAACATTATTATTAATTTTATTAGTAGTATTATTATTGAACTGCTATGAATAAGGCACTCACAAGTGGGTCTACATGATGAATCAGGCATGGACTCTACCTTCAAAAGTTTTCTGGCCATAATGCTACATCATCATATATAAAAATAACTATAATATAATGTTGAATCTAGCAGTGAAAGAGAAGTTAATGGAATATATTACTACAGAAGTTCATATCAGGAATGAAAATTTAGGGCATTTGAACTTGAGGACTAGACATGTTAGAAGGCTTACCGGCATGGAGAGATTCAGTTAAAGCACTTATGTGAAAGTAACATCAGAGACAATGATATAGAGAAAAACAATGGATTGATGAGAAAACCAAATAATTCTGCTTGGATGGACCACAGGTAAAATGAAGTAGAGCAGTATAACATATAAATAGAAATGTAGTTAGGATTTACATCACAGTGAGTGTTAATGACAACGAGGCATCTCGGTGTTATAAGGAGATAAAGCAGATCCGATAAACATAAACAGAACAGAGAAATGAAATAATCAGAGTACGGTTTAATAATACCTGGAGCACTTAACAATGAGCTAAACATCCTATACGTAGACATTACCCTGACTCTTCAATATGCCTAACTCATCTCTTCTAAGTACTTCTCTTTTCTTTTACAGATGGGTATGGCCATGCAACTTGCTTTGGTCAATGGAATATGTGTAGAAGTAATGGGGGCCACCTTCAGGGAGAAGTGATTTAGAGCTATGGACAAATCTCCAGGCTCTGCTTCCCAGCTAAGTCCATCATTCTAGGAATAAACTTACTTTTGTTAACACTTGAAGATTTGGGTTTATTTGTTATTTCAGCATTTCTTAACCTAGGCTGACTGTATACTCTGTCAGTGTTTTCACTCAGTTAACTGAACTAAAGCTGATGTTCAGCTGACAGGTAGCTCACATTAATATTAAATGACTAAACTGCTTCTGTAATGCTGATAAATGACCACTGCCAAAACCTAGTCAAGTATATCCTCCTTCATGTCCTAGCCTCTTTATTCCTTTATCAAGGATACTCCTAGAAGCTTCCATAACCCAGCAACGAAAGGTATGGCAGTTGTCCAACTATGGCCTACATCTATTCTAGTTCATTTATGCCATGATGTTTTAAAGTATAATATTTTCATTATCATCCTCTTTTAAGCCCATAAGATGCTCTTATCTCACATTTAAGAAATGATAAAACTAACGATAAAGGCTAAGAAAAGTCCAAGGTTACAGGTTGTCTCACTCTAGGATGTCCGGGTTTCACTACAATGGTCTTTACTGTCTCTAGTTTTAGGTGTATGATTTTGGCAGCTGCATAAGAAGAGGTGCTACCAAAAAGGGGAATATTTATGAGCTTATTAACTCGTTTGAAGATGAAATATGAGGGCCTTCATTAAAGAAAAAGATCATTTGCAATGGTATAAAGAAACTACCTCTGAAGAGGCATTTAGAAGGAGTACCAGGATGATTTAGTATGATTCCATGAAGAACTAAGGAGAATTAAGCTCCCATAGATGGCAAGAAGTGCAGGATCATTTATAGAGATAGAAATATCTTGCATATGAGACTGATTTGCATATATTTGTCTCACATATTATCTCCATAGCTGAGCTGTTAAAGATGGCTTTGAACGAGCAAAGCAAATGTCAAGTGTAACTATCTAAACACACAGAGGAGATTTACAAAAGAAGCCTCTTGGTGCTCTTATGCATTTAGGGATGGATGTTTATTTTTTATGTTTACCTGATGTAATACATTCTTTATATCCAGGCAGACACTAAATTTTAACTGTGGGTAGTGCGTATTTCTCCAATTTAAACATTCTTTTAAAGGCATTATTTAGTTAAAGATTCATTTAATAAATTTTATAAATCCTGAAAATCATTGGAATTTCTGACAGATTTAGGATTGCACTATAGTCCAATCATGAGCCATATCCTTAGTAGCTGAGAGTGTTAGGGGTTTCCTATATCACAGGAAAATAGTATTTCCAAGACTTCCTCATAGGTAGGGTGGGAGCTAAGAATAAATATTAGGAAACAGAAATATGACCAAAAATTTTTCATTTCCAACATGAAGAATTAAGAACTGATGGGGCCCCTCTGTCTCTCTCTGCCCTTCAAAGGTGACCGTGGAGCCTGTGTGTTTAGATGGTGGTGACAGAGACGAAAACAGCCTGGCTCCTTCAGGTACTGCTTGGAGGAGTATTGGTGTGAAGAGTCACCAGATCTACAGCAATTCTATGTGAACAAGAAATAAATTCCTTTACTGCGAGGACACTAAAAGTTTGGAATTTATTTGTTACCACAGCAGAGCAAAACACCATCACAAACGATTATCTTGTATCGACCTAAACAACCTCCCACTAACAAAGCTTATTAGGTTTCAGACGGCTGTTTTTTTTCTTTAGAAAGTTTTTTTTTTTTAATTAAATATTTGCTACTTGGTAAGTTAATCTATCAGTACTAATTCTCAGGAACAAACAAAATTATCACACATAATAAAGACAAAAATCTGTAACCCTCATGTGACTCTTCCTGACAGGTCTTTGCTTTTGAAATCTAAGTTCATCAGAACATTTTGGGATAGAAATATATGTTTTTGATAAATTTTCCCTTTCTGTCCCAACGGGTAATTTGTAACATTATAAACTAAGTTTCATTTTTGAGAGACAGCTACTCCATTAATTTCAGATTCTATGGCTATGCCTTCTTTTTTTACCTGATGAAATTTTTTAAATGTAGAGGATAATCCTTTACTTCTCAGTTGGTCCAACACCTAAGACATCACGCATATGTTATTCCACGATTCATTATAAATGAAACATTTTTCTTCCTTTCTTAAAATTTACCATAGTTAATATATTGCATACATCCATAATCCAAAAAAGTAAGAATAGTCCGTGGTTACATTAAAAAATAGCAAATGTTTATTGAATATGTAACAAGGAAACAAACAAAATAAAACAACCAAAAAAAGAAGCCAAAAGGAAAAATGGTTGTTATCTTTTCTTGGGATTACAAACCAAGTCATGAAAGTAAGAATAATAGTTAACATCCATAGAGTGCTTATTAAGTGCCAGGGACTGGGAGAAGGAGCTTTACATGGATTACCCTATTTTTTCATCACAGTAAAGCTAATCATGTAGAAAAACATTTTATGGAAGAGGAAACTAAGTCACTAGTGATGTAAATTGCTCAATCATCTCTATGGCTAATAAGAGGTAGAACAAGAGGAATTTTAAGCCAGGGCTCATGAACCCATGCTTTTAAAATCTGTACCATACAACTTCTCCATAGAAGCCTGGGTGTTTTGCTTTCATTTTTCTGTGTTTCTCTTCTTTGCCCTGACTCTGGAGTGACCTTGATATCACAACAGAATTACATACTTTCCAATGGTGGAATGAATCTAAGTACTAGATTAGTAGGTGATGAAACAGTCAAAATTTAATGTGGTCCAAACCAAGTCATCTGAAGAAAGTCATGTCAAAGACTTTCCCAGCATTCTGGGATGGAGGACAGGTGTGCATCGTAAGTTCTTCAATCAACGGAGCCTGAAAGTGTTAATTACAATCAAAAAGCAAAAATCAGCCTCAGAAACAAGGAGACTGTTAGGTGTCTGGATTGCATACAGTGGACCACTGCAGAGTGGCTTACCTGTCAAAATCTGTATGTGTTTGGTGGGTACTGAAGGATGGAGGTCAAGGCTGTTACTCACAAAACTGGAATTACAACCTGGAACTTGAGTATGAACATCTGAGAAAATTGCTTGCAGCATGTTTCCAATTAACTATTAACTAGTTACAGAGCTGAATCTTTTGGTGTTGGAAGTGACGGAAGTCATTAACTGGCTGTACAAGGCCAAGTCAGAACCCATATTCGTTCTCCACGTACACGAGATAAACTGCCTAGAAGAGCAAATGCGTAAGGAAGGAGAAACAATGATTCTTTGTAGAAGGGTGTGGCTGTGTGTCCTGCCTACCTGACCTTTTCCCCAACACTTCACATTCAAGTCTTCCATGCAATTTATAGTTTGCCCTATGCTCATATTACTCCATCTTAGGTCTACTCCTCTTGCTGCTGCTTTCTCTGCTCGGGAATGCCCTTCCACTTTATATCCCTATGACAAGCTCTTACTGAACCTCGCCCCCAACAGTGCTCTTTTTGCCCTGTCATCTAATTGTATTAGTCATCTAAGCACACGAGGTCTCTGCACTTCAGGGTATTATACAGAATCTGGCACCAAAGAGGCCCTCAATACTTTTTGTCAAGATTAAAAGAAAGAACACACAAATTGGGAAGGTGCTTTTTGTCTTGCATGCTTTTTATATTACAAAGAGTATTCCTGCGGAGTTAAGAAGATAGTGAGCACTCAGGGAATGTCATTTCATAAGAAAGAAATAATTGCCATATATATTTTTTTCTTTTAGCAGTAATAGCTATGAGATGCCAGCCTATGCGCTGACACACTCAGCACAACAGGATCCTATTGTGTAAAATAGGCACTTTGTGTCCGGATTCACCTGGAATCTTAACAGCAACAAGCTAGGGTGTTAGAGTCTAAGAATTTATCTTTCTCTATGGTTCAAAGAGAAGTGTTATGCTGAGAAATGTTGAGCCTGAAAGGTAACCCCTTTACAAGACTTTAACTTTAGCCTAACCACATATCAGAGAGGAAGAACTGGTAACCAGGAAATACATGATACAAGGATCAAGGTAAGTGGAAAACCCCAGGCCCCTCACCTTCTATGCTTTCTCTTCTTTTTCTTACAAATGCCCTTGAGATATGATGAGTCAAAATATCCAATCAAAGCAGAATATCCGGAGCAAAAATTAAATTCAAATAGGTGATAAAATGAAAGTTTTAATCAATTCAGAGAAGCTCCAACCAAAGAAATATGGAAAATGAATCAACAGAAAATATAATTATGCAAAATAATATCACTGACAGCCTCAGCTCAAGCATTCACAAACACTTTATTTTATTTCCTACAAATAAATCTCTCATTGAAAGGATGAGACATCATTAATCAGTTGTGTATCCCAGCAATGTATGCACATGGAAAAGTGATCTGTGAGCTTTTATTCATTATCTAAACTTTTATCTGTTAGCTACATACTTGAGAAAAGAAAGTAAGATAATAGCTATTTCTCAAAAAATGACCCCTTATGTATTAAGAGCTCATCACAAGTAGAAGTACTTTTAATTTTAATTTGTTTAATACTATTATCATACAATTATCATATTGTATGAGTTAATAGCATTATCATATTGTATGATCTCTCTTTGAATATATCAGCTTAAGATACTCAAATCAATAACACTTCAGTTATTAAATATTTTCAAAATATTAAAATTGTCGAAACATCAAAAAGATAGAAAAGAAATTTGTTTCATAATTAGCTTGGTACCTATAGTAAATAATGATGTACTGTATATTCCAAAATTGCTAAAAGAGTAGATTTTAAATGTTCTCACCACAGAAAATGATAAGTAGGTGAGATGATGGATATATTCATTAGCTTGATGCGTTTATAGCACATATATCAAAATATCACATTGTTCCCTATAAATATGTGATGCTTTGATACAGGTGAAATATACACATATGTAAGTATGTGATATATCATATTTAAAGATAATAAAATAAAAATATAAATATTCACCTAATACTTTTTCTGAAAATATACATAAATGTTAAGTTTTTTTGGTACAAAAAATTTAGAAAAAAATCTCAGAAAACAGGTTGACTCTCGGAGGTAGGAATAGCCATATCTCATGATTAAATGAAATAAAATCATCTAGATAATTATTGATGCAAAATAAATTACATTCCTAATTAATTATGAGGATATATATTTTTTAGTTAAGAGCTCCTGGTAAAAACCCTGAGGGGAAAGTATGTCAATAGTATTCCACTATTAAGCACACATGTATTTATCCAAGTTTTCTCTTTACATACGTGAAAAAATGTAAAATAAATAGGAAATGTCATAATTTTGACAATGGTAAGGCTTCAATAAATAATGTTCAATTGTTTCTCATTCATAATTTCATTGAGGTTTTTAAAAACGATTACAGATTGGGATGTCATTTTCTAAATCCTTTACTGTTGCTGCCTTATTATATGTGTGGGTATACACTCACCTCCCCACATCTCTGGGTTGCTAAACTGCCCATTTTTCTCTTTCTGCACACTCAGGAAGTCTGTGTGCCCATATCAGAAGGCTGAAATACACATTTACACATGACCATGTGACTAATATCTGGCCACTAAAACGTGACTGGAAGTGAAGAGTGTCATGTTAGGACTCAGGGAGTAAAAAGCCAGGGTGCCTTCCTCACCCACTCTGTGTCCATTGTCCTTACAGCTAGAAATAGAAAATTCCAATATGGCAGAACCACAGGTAGAAGCATTAGGTCGCCAGGTCACCCCAGAGAAGTGGTGCTGATCAGGAGCGCTATCCAACAAACATTAAACTGTGATGTGATTGAGAAAAAAATTTTACTATATTCAGCTACCGAGTTGGTTATGTGTCATAGCCGGTAGGGGGAGTTGCCATGACCAATAAAACTATTTGCTTTTAAAAGTAGTAACTATCTGCAAATTACAGAAGGACTGACTGTGTTTCAAGATAATTAACGCCAAACTTTCTTAGTTTTTGTCTCTATAGTTACTTTTCCATTAATTCTTTTATCAAAAACATTTATATCATAGTGATTGGAATGCAGTATTTATAGCAAGCAATGAAAGCAAGAATAAGACCTTTTAACAAAATAAAAACAAAAATTGAACAGTCTGTACTGGTTGGCAGCTGACAGTGATTTCTGTCAATCAGCTATACTACCACTTTCCCAATCAAGACTGGGGGGAAAAATCTATACGCTTCACTAAAAAACCACATTTACATATTTATTTCTAACAAAACAGAAATAGAAATTATGATGAGGATGAAGATGATGGTGATGATTATTGATACCATTTATTGAGTGTTTACTTACTATGTAATAAGCACTTTGTGCATAACTTATTATCTTAATATTTCAGATGTCCCTTGTGAAAACAAAATTAGTATCTCGATTTTTATTGATACAGAATCTCAGGCTTAAAGTTATGAATCAAATACATGTAGGAAGGATTTGCTAATTTTAAGACTCATGTTCTTAACCACTAGTTTAAGAGAAAACAAGTAGAGAATTTAAAATAAATTAGTCTCATTAAGGAAATTTGGTGCTTAATATAGTTCTATGCCCTACCCCTATTACCCTCATATTGAAGTTCAAATGGCTTATGATGGTTAAAAACCTTTCAGGAGGGGCCGGATGCAGTGGCCCATGCCTGTAATTCTGGCACTTTGGGAGGCCAATATGGGTGGATCATGAGGTCAGGCATTCGACAGAGACCAGCCTGGCCAACATAGCGAAACTCCATCTCTACTAAAAATACAAAAAATTAGCCAGGTGTGGTGGCAGGTGCCTGTAATCCCAGCTACTTGGGACGCTGAGGCAGGAGAATTGCTGGAACCTAAGAGGCAGAGGCTGCAGTGGGCAGAAATTGAACCACTGCACTCCAGGCCGGGGAACCGTGCGAGACTCCGTCTCAAGAAAAAAAAACAACACCTTTCAGGAGCTGACATGTCCTCACCTCTATGCTTTTTCCTCTCAATTTCTCTAGATATTACAGTTAAGGTTATTTTACACATGCAAGTCTGCATGAGACAGAGAATATAGTGAAGAATTGGGATAGATTAACCTGTTTAAGCAAAACTGAGAAACGTGATTGGGATCCAGCAAATTTCTTAAAATTCAAGGGTTAGCATGCATTTTAAGGATCGGAGTGTTGGAAAGAAATACAAAAAAGTGTAATTTCCCTATTATTAGCTTCTATTTTTTTTCTACCTCTTTGCTTCACTCTTAGCCTTACTTAGTATAATCCTCAATCACAGATCAGACCAGGGCCATGCATGGATTCCAAATTATTGCTGTCCCTTGTTTCAGCCTCTTTATAAAAGATGGAATTAAAAGAAAACACAAATATATCAATACGTTTTTTTCCAGATGGGGTCTCACTCTGTCACCCAGGTTGGAGTGCAGTGGTGCAATCTTGACCCACTACAACCTCTGCCTCCCAGGCTCAAGTGATCCTCCCACTTCAGCCTCCCAAATAGCTGAAACCACAGGCATCCACCACAATGCCCGGCTAATTTTTTGTAATTTTGGTAGATACAGGGTTTCACCATGTTACTCAGGCTGGTCTCGAACTCTTGAACTCAGATAATCCATCCACCTGGGACTCCCAAAGTGCTGGGATTACAGGTGTGAGCCATTGTGCCTGGCCAAATATGTCAATACATTTTAAAGTCCAGATAAAAATGATGGTATACGGTTAATTTTAAAGCAGCAAAGTTAACAACAGCAACAAAAAGCAGGTAATTTAAATAGGCTGAAGATGTAGGTAAGTGATTTATGGCTGAAGATGTAGGTAAATGATTAAAGATTATATCCCTTCCTTCCCCAAGAGTCATTCAAATAACATACTTCCTTTTCCTAAGTCTAGGTATCTTTTTAAATAGCAGGTAATTACAAAGATAATTAAAATTTTATAGACTATAGAATAGATGGACACTTTATCAATTCATTTTTAATGCAGGCATGAAATGAAAAAATCAATCCCAGTAAAGATAGTAAAAGAAAGAAAATTATAGAACAGGAATATTAGTATATTAGAAATAGATCTATGTCTACAAAGATACGGTAATCTTCAATAATACTACCACATAGAACACAATAATGATTTCGTTAACATATTAGAGACCTATAAGACTTATGCTTCATTGAAAAACTAACAGAAAAAAGTCATATAGTTATTTAAATACATAAAACATAGCTTAAAGCAGTAATTTCTTATTTTAAATGAAATTAAAATAGAAAAAGAGGAAATACTCTTTGATATGAGACATTTCACAAGAAAACTTACAACTCTTAAAAAGCAAAATACTAAAGCCATTTCTATTATGACATGGATAAGATGGAAGTGTCTATTAACACTATAATTATATAAAATATGATTAAAGATTTTAATAAAGTTAGAGATTGAAAGAAAAATACAACTATAATTTTACTGAATAGATGATAATAAATCTAGATAAAACAAGATGGCCAATTCATAAAAGCAATAGAATTAATAAAAGAACTACTTAAGATCGTTGGATATATGATACTTATTCAAAGTATAAGAAAAAATGAAAAACATTCTGTTCTCAAAACTGGCAATACTATAATATACATAGGAATTAATTTAATAAGAAAGTTATAAAATATATGAGAAAATAATTATTAAGTTTTATTGAAAGAAATAAAATATAGCCTGAACTTAAGTAATGATATGTCTTATTCTTGGATACAATAAAAATTAATAAAAATGTCAGCCACCTGAAAATCAAATCAATTCTTAATATAAAATTCCAAATAAAATACCAACCTTTTAAAAACTGGAAAAAATAAGTTGAAAGCTAATCTGTAACAATAAATCATGAAATATGATACATTAACACATTTTTATTTTTAATTATTCCTTAAAGCAAAAATGAGACTTAAAAACATTAAGTATATATATATCTTCAAACACATGAATACTTGGAGATAAGACGATGACAATGAAAAAATTGATGTCAACAAAATTTTGGAAGCTCAAGGAAGGTGGAAGTATTACAACTGACTTACTATACATATGAATTAAATTCTTAATTTAAGCAAAACAAAACTTGTAAATTTTTTATTTACAAGTGTTTTAATACTTTATATTTAGGTCTCAAGAGAATTCTCATTAATAAAAAATTGAGTAAATTTGGACATATAAGTATTGCAAAGTATAGTGTCCCTTGAAAAGAATGAATTCTATATTTGCTGTATTTGGATGACTTTCCATTGATACTGTTCAGTGACAAGAGCAATATTTAGGGTAGCATACAAAAAATGATTTTCTATTTGTAGAAACAATGACTAGGGACCATTATGCATGCATGTGCATTTGCACTTTACCATAAAACATGGGGGCAGCTATATGCTGCTCAGATCTGCAGTAGGAAATATACCAGCTGTCCTTCTGGGCTGCAAGAAACATACCAGCTGCTGTCCTTCTGGGTCCAACCCTTGGTCATACAACACCACACTTCATACAGGATACTAGCACCTGATGACTGGACACAGCATGGCTCATAATACAGGCCCATTTCTTCAGGTTGTAGGTACTCAACTGGGTGAGTTTGATTCAATGAATCCCCTTTGGCTTAGCCAAACTTTTTCAGAACTAGACTGCAGTCTCAGACTTTATCTTTTCCTTCATGAATGTCAGGCCTGTTTAAAGGCTCCTCTCAGCTTCTGCTTCCTTTCCTTTATCTTGTGTAGGTAATTCTCTAAATATATCATTATCCACATATAATCCTGTCTTGGAATCTGTACCTTGAGGACCTGAACTCAACTGAAGTCTATGCTCCAAGAAATTAACAGTGGTTATCATGTTCAGCTGGATGGTATTAGGAGAAAGAGAATATATATAGATATAGATATATATACACACACAAATGAGAGGGGAAAACAAGTTGAGATGGACTAATAATACAACTTTGTGAAATTTTATGCATGCATACAAAAATATGCATATGCACAAACAAATGCAAGTATGTTCAACAAATTATTAATGGTGATTATCTCAGAGTACCATGATTTCATGCGATTTTGAATTTTTTTATGTATTTAATATTTTTAGAAGAAACATATAATATTTAAATAATCAGAAGTAATAGAGCACTTTCCTTTGTAGAAATTAACTAAAACATAGACTATATATCCAATAGGGAGAGAAGGGCCCAAGCATATGGGGTTAAGCTCAGAAGCAGACCCCTTAGACAACACAAACCTGATAAAAGAAAATAACTAGAATATGAGAGTTTAAAAGAATGTAAAAATAAAATGAGCATGTCCATATTTATCTAACAGTTATTCTATACCTTAGAGAAATACCAATTTGAAGTCACACCATCACATGTACCCCTGAACCTAAAAGTTTTTTTTTTAAAAAAGAGACAAATTCGCTTAATGAATATTACAGCAGCAAAGGTACATTCTCACCAGACAAACCAGACAACACAGAAAGGGCAAAGCTGGCCACAGAGAGCAGAAGGGAAGATGCCATTGGTCAGGCATTTACCAAGAGGGCTGCTGCCAATGCAGCTCACATGCCTGCTTCTCACACTATGCCCATACTTTACAGCATCTCTGTAAGAGATGAAGTCCTTACCAGTAGCAACTAGATTCATGCCTCAACTTTACTGTTACATTCACCAGGCCAACCCAGAATTTAAGTAGCAATAGAGCATTCTGCCAAAAGCATCTTCCCTATGTCTAAGATTCTAACTTAACTCCCTGGGAAGGAATGAGATTACATAAGAGAGGACAATAGAAGGAAAGTGGAAGAGCCCTGTGGAATTTGAAAATTTTAAGATTGAGAATAGAAAAAATAGCTTTCAACTTAGATTGTGAAATAGCAGCCTGAGAGATGAGAAGAATCCAGAAAAGCGAGATGTAACTAAAGACCAGAAAGTGTTTTAAATAGAAGAACATCATCAAACGTGTCAAATGAAGCTGTGGGGTTAGATGATGAAGACAAATACAGGGCAATTGGATTTGGTGACCTTGACAAGAGCAGTTTTGTGCGGTGGTTTGGATGAAATCCAAGTTGCAATGGTTGAAGAATGAAGACAAGAGGTTAGTGACAGAATATATAAATGACTTCTTAGAGAAATATTGGTATAGGAAAAACAACAGATAAAAGAAATAGGGTGGTAGCTGGCAATAAATGAGAAGCAAATAGCTTTTTCTTTCTTTTTCAAACAAATGAGAAATTCCAAACCAATGGATAGGTGTGTTTCAACAGAAAGAAAGGATAATCAAATGGCCAAATCATTGAGAAAGTATGCCTGAAAGGAATCAAACTATGAAGGCATTGACCATTGGTAGGAGGGAGGCCATTGAGTTAATTTTAACAAAAGAGCAAAATAAGAAAACAGATGTTGAAGAAATGGATTTTGAGGTTAGTTGTTGAAAGGACAAGGAAGTTTCCATTCAGATCTCCCATTACCTCAGTGAAATACAAAGTCTTCCATTGTCTCTAGAAGAACCTAGGATAGTTAGTAGGTTTTAGGAAAAAAGAAGCTCTATGAATTAGTTTTTTTATAGTATAAAAATGAGTTTTTTAGACAATTGTGGTAAGACTATTAGACAGAGTTGACTCATTTTTGAATATAAAGTGAAGCCCATTTTCTGGCTTAAGAGGTTTTCTCCAGCAATGTTCTGCTCTTTTGGATGTGGCTACAGAGAAACTGGACAGGGGGTTCAGATAGCATTGAGAATTTGCCACCTTGGAACTAAAATAGAATGAGTAATCTGTATTTGCAAAATATGATTATAATTGCATACCAGAGAATAAGGATAATCTATAGAAAAAAACTAAGAAAACTGTAGGAAGGATCTTTGTTCTAGTGAGAAATAGTAGCAGCAACAGATTAGAGAACTCACAATATCTCCTCTAAATATGGACTGGCCATATGGCAATTGGATTGTCAGATCCCAAATATTCAGAGTAACGTCATTTGAGTTTTTAGGGGACTGGAACATAGTGAAGGAGTGGAGAAAGGCAGAACATTTCAGAGGCTGGGTCACTGCTGGGAGGCAAACACAAAGTGCAACAGTAAGCAGCATGAAGACAGTGTGTGTAAGGAAAGAACCCAACTATCATTCAAACCATCCTCATAACTGCCCTTTTCACATAAAAATCCACAAGTCATGCATGTCTTAACATCAATATGTAGAGGCCTCTAGCAGTGCTTTTAATGGTTATATAAGATCCAATTAATATATGACATATTTAGTTTGATTTCATCTTGTTAAATTATGACTAGAATTGAGACACTACCTTATGCATTCATATTAGAAGATACTCTCATCAAGTATTTCTGAGCATGTCTGAGCTCCCTTAGGGATCCTCAGATTATTCCATTTCATGACCATAACAGCCTTTGAAATAAAGGGATATGCATAAAATGTCACAGCCTTCAGGAAAGGCCATCTGTTCCAAGAGTGACATGGTGAGTGAGAACAGGCTCCTTACCCTTTTCTAGTTTGAGATTCTATCCCAGTTTAAACTATGAAGTCACTGCAAATGCTTCAGAGTAGCTCATTTGATTTTTTTAAAGTCTTATTTTATTTTTAATTGACACATAATCATTGGATGTATTCGTGGGACACAGTGTGATGTTTTGATACAAGTATATGATGTGTAATGATCACGTCACAGTAATTAGCTTATCCATTACCTCAAACATTGATAATTTCTTTGAGAATAGTCAAAAGTATCTTTCCTATGTATTTTGAAACATAAATTACAGTATTGTGAATGATAGTCATCCTACTGTGCAGAGGCTAGTTTTAATATCCAAGACAATTCCACTGACAACATACTGTGAAATCAAGAAGCTCATCTGCATCTTCACTTTAATCCACCTTCCTTTAAAAACTGAAGTCCACATTTTGGGACGCATAGCATTTTGGTGCATCTGTTTGTTGTAAACCCAGTCTTACAGTACACCGTGTAATAATGTACTAACATATAACAGACGATCCCAGATCATGAAGATTTTGAAATACAATCTGTGTTGCTATTTGAGGCAATTAAATCTACAGGTTTGCTCTAAACTGAAATGTCATAACTGTCTTGTGAGCTGTTGCTTTTTTAGAGACCTAATTACATCTTGCAGATAAACAGAATATGTAGGGCAAGTATACATGCACTTATTAGGTGAGAGGGAAGTGCCTTATCTCAAAGTTAGAAATGAGTAATTGTGGAAGAAACTTTTATTAGTTCAAGTATCTAACAAGAAACTTTGTTTTAATTATTCCCACACCCTACCCATTCAGAATTCTGTGAGTCATTCTCTGAGGTATTCCAAGCACCAGCTCCTGGCATATATAAAAATAAGCTTCCATGGATTCTTTCACATTCAGCTATCAAGGCACTTCTATTCCAAACATCTTAAAGATTTCATATATTTTTCTTGAGACCTCATCAAAAACACCTAAATAACAAGCAACTTCAGAATTAGCATTGAAAAATTCTCCTCAGAAAATCCTTCTATTTATAAAAGAAGTTAGTTACTCAGGGGTACACAATAATCGTAGATGCATTATAGACTTCAAAGAAAGATGGATATGATATAAAAGAGAATTTAGATCCATATATGTTTTTGCAAAATATACCCATCTTAGAAAACATGAAGTGGTGGTTGTGCGGGGGGGCAGTGTTCTCCTCCTCCCTATTCTTTTGTCTTTAGGAAGAAAAAAAGAAAAAAAAAATGCTGAAGCAATGTAGAAAGTACAATAATTAAAAATACAAACTTCAAAAGAAGATCAGAGATTGGGATATTATAACTGTAGTGGACAATAGCCTGCATACAATTTCATTTGCCTTCATTTTGGAAACGCTCCTGACTTGCTCTGTAGAATTGCAACATTTATGAAGCACTGCTATTTGTTGCAAAACTGTGCATTATTCTCTTCCCATAAAGGGGTGTGTGTGTGTGTGTGTGTGTGTGTGTGTGTGTGCATCTGCGATCACTTTTCTCTACTTGGAAACAGATAAGCAGATTCGCCACCCGGATCAGGTGGAGGTGTGCTGTCAACTATCTGCATTCACTTCAGTGATCACTCCATGGGAAGGACAGTACTGCTTCAAAGGACAGCAGGCCCAAGGCTAGAGTTTGGGCTTTGTCTCTTATGAGGTACATATACTGCATGTTTTTGAACCAATCACTTAACTTCTCTAAGTCTCCATTTCCTTTCTTGAACCAATCACTTAACTTCTCTAAGTCTCCCTTTCCTTTCTTGAACCAATCACTTAACTTCTCTAAGTCTCCAGTTCCTTTCTTGAACCAATCACTTAACTTCTCTAAGTCTCCAGTTCCTTTCTTGAACCAATCACTTAACTTCTCTAAGTCTCCAGTTCCTTTCTTGAACCAATCACTTAACTTCTCTAAGTCTCCCGTTCCTTTCTTGAACCAATCACTTAACTTCTCTAAGTCTCCCACATTTCCTGATAAAATGGGGATAAATGTAAAATTGATAACTCACATAAATCTTTTTGCTAATGGGAGACAAAAACTAAATCTGAAAATTCAAAAATTTGATTAGTAATCTTGTACCATAATAAATGCAGCAAAAAGGTTCAAGAAGATGGCCCTGACTTCCCTTGCAGTTTTATCTCATCTAGCTAAAGGAACTTTGGAGAGTTACTTAAATGTTTTGTGACTCACTTTTCTAATTTGTGAAAGGATACTATGTGGAATTCTGGGAGCATTATGCTGAATAATACATATAAAGTACTCAAAAAAGGTATGTCAATACACATTAGTCAGCATTTTTAAAATAGAAAATATCATCCTCAAATATGAGACAATTTCAGCTTCCACAAGGCTAACAATTGCAATGTATTAAAATGCATCAAATAAGTAAGTTTAAATCCATGTGTTCATAGTGCCATGTTAAAAAAATGATCACCTTTCAAAGATAGGAAAAAAAAATCATTATCCTGAAAATTGATAAATATCTGTCTTTTATCCTGCCTTTCCTATATGAACTATATTATTGGGTAACTAAATAGGAGATGAGGGCAAGTGATTCCTACTGAATTATTTCAACTAATATGTAAAAGTAGATTTTGAATATCACCATTTTCAACCCTCAATTATTTAACGGATGTATGAATTTTGCACCACTTGAAGGAAAGCACCTCTACCTACAGTCCTGCTAAAGCCATGACGGGTTAGCTGGATTCAGAGGCTGCAATCACAAATTCTAGGCTGTGGGAAACTACAGTTCAAATGGGCCCAGTCCTCAATAATAAATTGTTTTTAAAAATAAAAAAAGAAGAGAATGGTAGACTAACCTGGAGACTAAAAAAGACACAAAAGACATAACCAAATCGAAAAAAAAATAGCAGGATAAACTCTAGTGTCTATGGATGCATACTTGAATGATAAAAATATAGGAGTATTAAGAAAGCAAGTGCTATAAAAGTCAGCCTAGGTTGTGGGGGGGGGAAGAGGGAGGTGTGTTTGAGATGAGGCACATGGGACAGGGATTCTCGGCTGGCTGGCAAAATTATTCATTGACCAGTATGGTTGTTGCGAAGCTATTTGACTTGAAACAGTTCATTAAGCTAGGAATTGGTTTTATGTGGTCTCATGTATCTGGTTTAAAAACAAATAAACAAACAATATTTTGAAATAAAAATAAAATCTTAGACCTTGGTATCTTTATCATCATCATCTAATCTGCTGTATAACCAACTCAGGGGAAAAATCACAAAAAGGAATTTGCTTCCAACAAAAAGATCATATTACTAGAAGGTGACCTTAAATCTCATTTCATAGTACTACAGTCATAGTTGTCTTCTGAAAATATTTACACACTTTTTTCCTCTTCTACAAGAGAACTGCAGAAAGATTTTGCAAGCTACTTCTTATACATAAATGTCAGGAGACTTTTTTTAAAATACAAAGTGCATGTAACAAATGTTAAAAATAGTACTTGAAAAAGCAGATTTATTCCCTTAGATTCTTGTTTCTATACCAAAAATGGCATTGTCAACCCTCCCTCTCTCTTTCTTTAGTAAGCATTCCATTTATCTCTATACACTAACTACTTCCTCAAATACTGTATTTTAATCTCATGGGAGTCATTGCTTGAAGTCAGCTCAATTTGTGATTTAAGCAATACATAATAGTATACTCTACTTTGTGTTGTCTAAGGCAAATATTATGTCATGGGATATTTAATGAATTTTTAATGAGAACAAACTTCAGTATTTTCAATAGTTTGGAAATGCAAGCTTTAAATTTTGGAGGAAGGAAGGGTGTGGGAATCTGGTAGTGTGTCTCAAACTAAGATTGAAACCAAGTACCTGAATGGTAATAAGCCCCAGAGATGGAGGTACACTTCTTCTGTATTTCTGCAACATATGAGGGAAGTAGTTGGGGGGTAGATACTGGATTTTCTGATATAGAATATTAGAATCCTAGAATGTTAGCCCTACAATACATCTTCAAGATATGCTAGTTCAATTTCTAGCCAATGGAGGAAACACTTCATTATTTCCATAAGTTTTACCTGGGTCTAACTCCTAGCTGATGCTCTCAACTTTGGGTCTTGCACAATTAATGTTTATTACACATGCATTTCACAAGACAACCAAAGGAAGTAGATATCATTACAGAAAAGGACCTAAAAACACAAAGGAATCTTGGAGTCACCCAATTAAAATAGAGAGGTGCAGCTGGAATGTAAGCCCAAGCCAACCTTATGTCATAACTCATAGTCTTTTCATTCCCTTTTTCTGTTGTCTTGTTTCCCTTGCAAAGCCACTGGATTGAATGGAAAGGAACAGCCCTATTGGGAATAGGAAATACGATAGAACCAGTCAGTGGAGTGAAATGGCTGGGCAGAATTAACACAAAACCGACAGTTACAGAACTCTCCAGCAGGGGTGGTATAGGACATTACTAACCCAACTGCCCTGGCTGAAATGTCTTCTCATTGGCAGGCTGAAGCATTCTAGAAATTAGTCTTCACTGGAGGTAGACAATGGGTAAATTACAAAGAAAACATTTTTAAATGTTAATTATTTACTAATGTTGAATACACCATTTTCCCTCCAGCCTTTGGACAAAGATAAATGGAATATATTTAGAGCTTTCTATGTGCCAAGCATTAAGCTAGGAGTTCATATTATAAGTTGAACTAGAGGAAACTCACAGTGTACTCAAGGACTTCAGCACAGATCATTTGCATTCTAGTTCATCTCTTGGGAAATTTCTTTAGATGAGGGGAAAACATGTTTTTCTGTCTCCAGCAACACCATCCTTATTTCTACCCACCATCTTCTCTGGTCCATGTCTCCTCTAATCCATATTCTCTCAGTGTGTCCCACCGAGCTACCCAGAAAATAATGCAGAAAATGGTGACTCATATTGGATCTTTCAATCAACACTGAGAAATTCATCTCATTGGAAAATGTCAAGTTTCCCAATTATTGGCACCCAAGCATCACCTTATTGACCACTGCTAACTCCACTGATGTCATAAATATGCCTGAGACAGAAAACTAATTGTTCAACATTGATGAGAAAGTAGGGGAGCATGTGGATTCCCCTCAGGACACTGCATAATTCTGCAGAATTAAGGAATCTGTTTGTGTAATTTCTCCAGGGACATGCTCAATTATTCTGCATCAGCTTTGTAACAGAGAATGATAATAGCTATTTTAGAGTTTAATATAGCAGAATCCCAGGCAGAGGAACAGGTGCAAAGGGAATTGCATTAAAAATCTCTCTCTTTAGAAAATCAATCTGCTGGTGTTTACTGCATAAAACCAACTCTCCTGTCTGGCTTCCTACTCTCTGCACTTCCCACCTCCCTGTGCAGACCCAGGATTACTTGAACCCATTTGGTGTCTTCACCCACTGTCTGCTAGAATCAGCTCTAACTTCAACTCTGTAAGTATGGGCAAAAAGAATTTAATGTATTTTATGATGCACATTGAATTCAGTCACAAATTTCTTGTGGCTAATCTGCTCTTAAACTCATTTTTTCTCTGGCTTTAATGAAAAATTAGAAACTATAACCATTTGTTATATGCTCAGCATTATCCTTTGTGTTTTACATATGTATATCACTTTGTCTAATCTTCAAATGAGTAAAGAGATGTTATGAGTCAGTTTTACAGATGAGGAGGTTAAATGGCCTACTCAAGCCTACAACTTGTAAATGCTGGAGTGAAGGTATGAGCTCAGCAGTGTCCGACTCCAAAGTCAGTGCGTGTTCCACTGTTCCATGTTGTTGACAGGTTCCTCAGTGTGAGGACTTGTCTTACACTTCCCCAATGCCATCCAAGAGCTGCATATATAAAATTTAAATGTATTTCTTTTAAATGACCTAGAGCATGATTGTCTGCTGATTGCTCTCCCTGGTGCTGATCACACACCTTCTGCCTGGATTCCAGACCATTGCTTCTTAGATACCTCTTTCTGCTTTCTGCGTGCCCTTTTGGGTTCCAGAATGCTCTTTTTTTTTTTTTTTTAATTGCTGTCTCCTTCCTCATGCTTATCACCTGCCTGAACTGTACACTGTCTATGTCTTTGCCTCTTATGCATATCTACTTGCCTATTTCACTGGACTTCCTCCTGAGCACATCTATTTGGTTCTGTCTTTCCAGGTCCTGCTTTACCTGACTGGACAAGTTCTTGAATTTCCCATGCTGGTTTGTGCATGCCTGTGTGTGTGTGTTTGTGTGTTTGTGTGTGTGTGTGTGCGTGTGTGTGTGTGGGTGTGTGTGTAAGAGAATATGTTTGTGTATTTTGTTTGTCTTATTATTGCTATTGTTAAAGCTACAGGTAACAAGTCCATGATTATTGAGACAATAAGTATCAATGACAGAGATGAGTCAATCGCTGTAATATATTTTGCCATTGAGCCAGAAGACAACACGGAAAGAAATAACCCTTGTCCAGGCCCTTCTGGCACAAGATTATTGCCTTAATTAGTCAAGGAAGCTTCCCCTGTTGTAGCTAGAAATTTATAATAACCTTTCAATAGTCTCTTAAGGTGTCCAACAATTGATATAATTTTCTCTCATGAAAGAAAAGTCGGAACTTGTTACTTGCTCAATTTTACTAGATACAAATATTTAACCTTGAATATATAATTTAGAAAAATTTCATAACCACTCATATATCTTACAGGGTGTGGTTTTATTATTATCTCCTAGAATTCCCTCCATGATAAAAAAAATATCTTGCCAGAGCCACTTTATTTTAGTCCTCCATGTTCTAGGTCATCCGCTGATCTTCTCCCCCTGTACCATGCTATTCACATGACAGGCCAGTTTGAAAATAATTCTATCTTTGAAGCTGAATTACTAAAAATTCACTCAAAGTGCAACCTCATTAGTTTCCTCTGCTTTAGCTCCTCTTGTTACTATTTTTACATATTTAAACATAGCTGGATATCCCAAGTGCCCTGTGAGTATTTCATACAAAAATACTCACCCTGGCTCTTTATCTATCTGCCCTGACTGTTCAAAAATATCTATGTTGGAGCTGAAGAAAACTGGGGTCTATTCTGGACTTGAATGTAAAACAGCAAACAAATTAGTGTTTTGGCTCCATTTGAAAACTGGAATACACACACACACACACACACACACACAGACACAAACACACACACATATACACATATATGGAATATACATACACATATGTATGTATACTGAAGTATATACATATATATTTGTACTTATATGTACATATGTATGTATGTATATATGTATATGTGTATGTGTGCATATGGTGTTTGTATAAAATACCTAGAAGATCTTTTATAACTGAAAATGATCGGACCATTTAAAATACACTTAAGTAGCAATATTTTATTTCAAAAAGAACAAAAATGGAAATATAAAACTCAATATGTAAATAGTATATCATTTTACATTTAATAAAACTTAGGTTTAATTGTTCCATATAATAATTTTATGAGTGAATAAAGAATGGCTCACATGCTGACACTTTTGAGTAATTTTTCCTCTACAAATTTTATGTTTACATAGAAGTCAGCTTCCCTTTGTATATTCTTTTTCACCAAATCATAAAGTACCTGTTCTTAAACAAACAAAAAAGTACCAAAATGTACAAAAGACTTTGCTTAATCTTTTTGTATATTTTTAGAAAATATTTTTCAGTGCCAATTCTATCATCATCATATTGCCTTCTTCCCTCCTTCTCTATCTTCCTCCCTTTCTTCTTTCTTTTTCACCCTATTTTTCAAATACAGTAATTGATGGGCAATAGTTTTGTGTATGATTTGTGTACTTCTTCAATCTTACTATAAGAGATACATGAAATCATGTACATGATATGCAATTCCATTATGTGGTTGATTTGCTCTGCATTTATATTGTTTTGTGGAATACAATATTTAGTAATAAGTTAGAGATTATTTACACAGGCATGATGTATGAGTAGAAAAGTTAAGTGAAGTTGGATGATTGAGTGGAAACTAATTTTACAAGTATTTAGTACACTAGGGACACTTTTATGTTATAAAAACTCACTTTTATACACATATTTCTAACTTTAGGAACTTCAGTAATTAGAAGCCCATATATATCATCACGGGATTAGAGCATAAATACAATTGTTTTAGCTTTTTTACTCAACATAGATCATAGACATTTTTCTATATTAATACATATAAAGAAGGCAATGGTCAGAGAAGTAAAGTAACATGTACGAAATCACACAGCTTGTTAATGATGATGCCGGCTCCATGTTGGTTTTAAGTTAAACTATATTTACTACAGACATCATTTAAAAAAATAAACTAGGCCGGGTGTGGTGGCTCACGCCTGTAAGCCCAGCACTTTGGGAGGCCAAGGTGGTCGGATCACAAGGTCAAGAGATTAAGACTATCCTGGCCAACATGGTGAAACCCTGTCTCTACTAAAAACACAAAAATTAGTTGGGCATGGTGGCACACACCTGTAGTCCCAGCTACTTGGGAGGCTGAGGCAGGCAGGAGAATCACTTGAACCTGGTGGCAGAGGGTGCAGTGAGCCGAGATCACGCCACTGCACTCTAGCCTGGGAGACAGGAGTGAAAACTAAGTCTCAAAAAAAAAAAAAAAAAAAACAAACCTATTTTGGTATTTATTATGCAACTTTTGCCTTCCCTAACATCGAAATTATTAATTAAGAAGAGGTGAACAAAGAAATCTAGTGTAGTTCATATTCTATGAGTAATTCTGTAGACAGGATGCAGTTGCTGAGAACTGGAATTTGGTCAGAATACAAGCTCTAGCTGTACCTGTACTCCTAACGCAAGATTTTGTTATGCACTTTCCAAAAGAGGACTGCAACATTTCTGATTCTACCTGAAAGGTGATCATGCAAAATCTGTTACAGAGAAATGAAGTTTACAAGTTGATACTATATATTATAATCAAGAAAACACATCCATTATGCTGCTAGGAAGACAGCATTACACAGATGATGCACAGGAATTTTAAAATTGTTATTGGCAAAGTTACTTAAAAATTTGGAAGGGAGATTTACAATATCCATACTTATGTGAATTACAACAATAATTTAAGAAATATGACTGTGTATACATGAATAGAGCCAAATAAGACATTTTACAATAAGTACACTGAAAGAGGTTTTATATTTCAAATCAAACTTTTCCTCCTACCCGTGCAAAAAGAAAAGGAATACCAGCTCCCATAATCCCAGAGGAAAATCTCCTACATGATTTAACTCTTTCTGTTTACATGGAGTATTCTAGGTCACGGTTATACTTAGTTCTTTATTTCTATACTGAGCCCTAGATATATGTACAATGGGATAGATTTCACGTGGAAGGTCCATATCAGAATCTCTTAAGTAGTTGCTGTTTTATTACCTAAATTCATTATTTCTGAAATACAGTCCTCAGTTGCTGCAGAGATAGAGGCATCTGAGGATAATGCTGAAAATGGAAGCTGGTAGGTATAAAAGTAATACTGAAGCTTCTGGTTTCATGTTAAAGTTACACAAACCTTGCTTTTTACTGCATCATAGTATATATGCATGCCTTACTAAAAAAGCAATATATTGTTTAGGAGCTATCAATAATAAGTGTTTATTGAGCTCAGATATCTATGGGTAGTAAATTAGACGGTCTTGTCAAGTGCTAGGTGCACTAAGTATGTGTGCAGATCAAATGTCAACTTATCTAGGAAGGCAATGGATGTGTGGAACAAACTATCCCCTCCTCCATGTCTCTCTTCCTCTTGCTGAAACAAACTGCTTAACTGAGCATTTCCTTTCAGGGTAAAGAAGAGGACAAGTGGGAACAAACCCAATCAGCAAGACTTCAAGCCTCTGATTGTGTCACATATGTTAATATCCCATTGGCTATATCAAGTCATGTGGTTAAACCACCTAATGAAACTATAGGCCAGGAAGTTGTGCCCATTTTAGTGATAAAGCAACCGGGTCTTTGAATGCCTTACATAGTCACAAGAAAAAATAACTGACAAAACCAAGGTAAAAACTCTCATTTTTAAATGGCTAACCTAGATCTCCTTCCATTGAAATTTATGGACTCCCTTGACAATTTCTCAGAAGTCTTTGCTTAGTTCTAATATCCTAAGCACTGCAAAAAGGCCCCAGAGAATCTTACTACTTGACTGAAGCTTATCCCCCTAAGCCAGCTTACGTTACCATGATTTATTAGAAAGAACTCCAGGCTGCAGGAGGCACTGAATTCTGAGCCCCGACATGCAGGAGCTGAACAAGTCCTTGAATAATTCATTCAAACTCTCAGAGTCTCATCAAAAGTACATATAAAAAAACCTACCTGTTGGAACTATTATAAATGTAAACAAGGTAATATAAATGAAAATGCTCATCACAGTCCCTGGATGAACAGTGGAACCTGAGTTTTTTATCTTTTCTAACTCTCAGGTAACAGATTCCATAAGCTTGCAAATTCAATGCAACAATTTAAATGAGTTCAAAAAGAAAAGTTTCTGATTTTAGTTTTCTTTAATAGGAGATGGATAAGAGATTGGTGGATAGATAGATGGACAGATAGACAGATAAATTAGCTGTAACAGCATTACTTATTTTTTTTAACTTGAAGTAATTTCAAAATTGCAGAATGTTTACAAAAAATAGTACAAAAAATCTATTTTATTCCTGAACCATTTGAGGTGTGTTAACATGATGTCCCATCACCCCTGAATGTTTTACTGAATTATTTATACAAAATGATAACAAAATTAGGGCATTAATATTACTATATTACTATTATGTAACTCACAGACCACATTCAAGTTTTGCCAGTTATCCCAATAATCAGCTTTATAGTAAAAAAAAGTCTAGGATTGGTGTGGTGGCTCTCACCTGTAATCCCAGCACTTTGGGAGGCTGAGGTGGGTGGATCACCTGAGGTTAGGAGTTAGAGACCAGCCTGGCCAACGTGGTGAAACCCCATCTCTACTAAAATTGCAATAATTAGCCGGAGTAGTGGCCTGTTCCTGTAATCCCAGCTACTTGGCAGGCTGAGGCAGGAGAATCACTTGAGCCCGGAAGGCAGAGTATGCTAAGATCGTGCCATTGCACTCCAGCCTGGGAGACAAGAGTGAAACTCAATCTCAAAAAGGAAAAAAAAAGATCTAAATGAAGATCATGCATTACAATTACATTTACCTGTCATGTCAATACTGGTCTCCTTCAACCTGGAAGTTTCCCAGTCTTTCCTGACACTTATGAAGATTGCCCACCAAATATATTACAGTATTTCCTCAATTCGGTTTTGTCTAATATATTCTCAGGATTATATTCAGTTTTTATGTCTTTGGCAAGATTGTCACAAAAGTAATGCTCTGTTTTTCTTGTTTTTTCTATCAGCTATTACAAGATTTTGATTTGTTCCATTACTTATGATGTTCACTTTGAACACTTGACTAAAGTCATAGCTGCCAAGATTTCTGACAGTACATTTATTCACTTCTTATGATTTGTGATTGATAAATATTTTAAAGGATATTACCTTGAAATGATGTAAATGTGTGATTCTTCACCATCTGATTTGTTCATTTATTAATTTCTATGTGTTTATACTCAAGATTTATCTTATTTCACTTACTGGATGAAAATCTCAAAGTATTCTAGTGGGATACTTGATAAATTGACTCTCCTTTATATATCAGTGTAATTCTTTAATCATTTCTTTTCTTTTTGACAGAATAAAATGTTCCAGGTACATCTTGTATTTTCCCTACACAAATCTAGTAATCAACTATTTCTCTAAAAAGTCTTGTTCCTTTTCAGGGACATGGATGAAGCTGGAAACCATCATCCTCAGCAAACTAACACAGGAACAGAAAACCAAAACTGCATGTTCTCACTCATAAGTGGGAGTTGAACAATGAGAACACATGGACACAGGGAGGGGAACATCACACACCAGGGCCTGTTGGAGGGTAAGGGGAAAGGCGAGGGAGAGCATTAGGACAAATACCTAATGCATGCAGGGCTTAAAACCTAGATAACAGGTTGATAGGTGCAGCAAACCACTATGGCACATGTATACTTATGCAATACACCTGTACGTTCAGCACATGTATCCCAGAACTTAAAGTAAAATAAAACTTAAAAAAAGTCTGGTTTTGTTTCATGTGGTACAGCATTTAGCAATAAAGAACTGGTTATTTAGAAGCCAAGTTTTTCTTATTGCTATTGGTGCACTGCAGTTCCCAGACCTTCGTTAGTGGACAGAGCTAGGCAATATTAGATGAGTATATACATTCACATACAGATATACATATATGTGTGTGTATTCATATCTAAATTTATTTCTACTCATATTGACATTCATTCTTTTTTTCATAATGTATCTACCAATACTTATTTGTTTGCAAGGGCTATCCTAACAAAACACCAATGACTGAGTAGCTTAAAGAATAGAAATTTATTTGCTCATGTTTCTGAAGTCTGGAAGTCTGAGATCAAGGTGTCAGCAGGGTTGATTTTCCTGAGAACTCTCTCCTTGGCTTACAGATGGCCTTTCTTCTGCACATGTGCACCCTCTATCTCTCCCTGTGTATTCAAATTTCTTCTTATAAGGACACCAGTCATATTGGATTAGGACACAACTTAATGACTTCACTTAACCTTAAAACTTATTTAAAGACCTTACCTCCAAATATAGTCACATCCTGAGGTACTGAGTGTTAGAACGTCAGCAATATCTAACATATCTTTCAGTTTAATTGTGATTTTACACTGCTACCTCCAATCTCAAGCCAAAATCATAAGTCTTATTATAATGTTCTCTACTACCGTGTGCTGGAAATCTTTTCTCCAATAGTGAGAAAACTGGCTCCCATTATACTCAATATATTTATATATCGGATTAATCTCTCCAGTATATCATTGCTTTTCCATCTTATCTTTCTGGCAACTGACCAGTCCACTCTCAGCCCTTCCCTGGGTGGATGCCTCCCTACTCCACTTGGGCTCCAATACTCTCGGCTGCAAACTGTCTGCCTGCCATCCAACATTCACGCACTCACACTTACATCTACTCACACACATACTAACACATCCCCATCCACATTCTTATACACACAAACACATGTACACGCACTCACTAATTTGTCTGACCCCCTCAAAATATCGTTCAGACTGAATTATTCTCAAGAAAAGAAGGAAGGGAAGAAAATAGGAAGGGAAAAAGAGAAGGAAGCAAAAACAGAAAAAGGGAGAGAGGGATGGAAAATTATGACTCTGGAAGGCAGGCAGGCAGGAAATGCAGTTCAGTTCTAAAGCATATTAGAACAACTTTTTTTAAAAAAGAATTCCATGGATAACTAGGATAATTGAATAGAAACTATTGACTAAAAAAGATGATTAATTACAGCATGGCCTTTGAAAATACCAAGCTGAAAAACAAAGCAGCAACAGCAGTCAACTTCTCCAACTGCCAAGTTCAAAATAAGGAAAATGTGTTCGTCTTCTTAGAGCAAAACTGAAATAACAGCAAAATAAATGAGAAAAGATGTTTCCAAAGTTACTCTACAAAGGGAGACCCGTTACCTGACTCAGTCAAAAGTAATTGATTATATTAACATAAAAAATTGGCAGTCAAGATGGGAACTGGTTAACAATGGACCTAAGATTGAAAATTCATAATAATTACAGAGGCATTTCTTCCAGACATCATCCAAGTACTGTCCTCAGAGGTATGGTTGTCCTGACTTATGCATTCAAGTCCCTGGCACAGTAGACATAGAGAAAGATGTATGTAAATATCATTAGCTGATTATATAAAATACAAATAAATGAAACAATCATCTGTCAGCATCTCCGTAATCACAGAGCAATGCTTTGATTACAATGGGATTTTCCTATAGAATTATCTGTAGCAAGGGTAAAGCCACAGTGCTATGTTAAAGAATTCTTAAGACAGAAGTGGTAAAGTTAGAGCTCCTGCTTTAACAATTGCACAAAACCATTATCATGCAGTCCATGTAGACATTCCTCATTACCGGGAGCACTGCCTGTCTGTGGAAGCTCTTCTCAGGCAGTGTTACAGGTATGAACTATTGCTCTAAATGGAGATAATGGGCTGCTCACTTGGCTGTACCACTGTAGTTTCAATTGTAAATGTATTAAGTTGCTGTGAATTATACGCCAGTTTCTCTTGTAAATAGATTAAATACAATCTTAAGGGATGAGGCCATCTCAGGGTATTAGGTCAAGATTTGGGACCTGAGCAATGAAGACCAGAACACTGGTGTCTCCTGATGTTATCAAGATAAATTGCACTTCTGAGGCTGTGGAGACAATCTCTTCCACATCTGCCTGCTGCCCTCCAAACCTCAATGTTTGGTGATCCCTCTTCCCACTTACCTAGAATATATTTCCTCTACCTATTAATACATGGTTTGAGTAACAGTAGCATAACTTACTTAGAATGTAGTTTGACCTCAAAGGTAATAGTTCACTGATTTTGTTATCACAGATATTTTTGTTAGCATAAGCTTGTGAGGAAACAACTTTTTTTTCTGGTGAAAAAATGTGGAGATTCTTTGTAGAATCTCAAATTTATTTCATACTTTTCAGAGTGTCTGCTTGGCTACTGTTGTAAAGTTAGGGTTTTGCCAGCTTAGATATAGAATATAGATTACAATAAATGGAACAATCAAGTACTCCTACACACGCAAAAAAAACTGATAACAGAAAAACTCTCCTTAATAATCATGTACCATTAGAGTCTGATTATATCATGGTAAGATATTTTAAAAGGAAAAGCAGACAGAACTAGGGTCTTAATTACTGAGTTATTGTTTTGTTTTGTGTTTACCTAAATTTCTAGTTGACTTGTGTAATCAAGATACAATACAATCAGAAATGATTTGTTTAGGATAGAAACTGCAGCTAGAAATAGGCAGAATGTTTTAAAGGTGAGTAGTTCACATTCTGAATCCAGGGCACTACAGATTCAAACTCTGGTTCAGTTACTTTCTGCCTGGAAAAATCACTTAAGCCCTTTTAATTTCAATTGAAAATCTAGGGTGATAAACAGCTTTTGCTAGAATGTTGTGACTATCAAATGTGCACATCTGGGGCATGGAGACCTCTCAATGACTTTTCATTCTTATTAGTCTCATTGTTTGAAGGTCTCTGGAACTCACTTGGTCCTCAAAGAATTTGCATTCTTTCCTCGTAAGTTCCTGGTGACCTATATGAATGGACAGGGAATATGTTGCCATATTAACAACACTGTCAACACCAAGACATCCCTGCCCAAATCTGAGGCAGCAACACTGCTGCTTCCCATTTTCCAACATCAGTTCATTCAATAACTATTAATAATGGGGTCAAAGAAGTTCTAATTAGAAGAGATTTTCATACTCACTCAGTCTAAGCCCCTTGATTTATGGAACCAAAAACTGACGTCAAGTGGTAAATTGATTTGTCCAGAGCCATAGGATATATTAATACCATTATTTAAAGAAAAAAAAATTAAAGGGACAAATTTTTGTAAATCTAAAATTATATCCCCCTCAAAAATTACATTAAAAATATCTGAACAACCTAGAAGTGTTTGTTTTCTTACTTGAAGGCTGTATAACACTTTTATGTAATTTAAAATATATTTTGCTCAATAGTAGTTCAGAAGTTTCATACCTCAGCCTTAGGTGTCAAGTCATTATTTGTAAATCTAACTGACTCTTATCAAATTCAATTAAAGGTGCAAGGCAAGGCCAGTTACTAAGATGGATAGTCAGGTAATAAACAAAAGGTGTCCCAATTTACAACTCAATAAAAACGAAGGTGCAGAAGGAAGTCACCATTGTCCCAGAAGTCCCTAACCATCTATGTAATACTTGATCATACTTGCTACTTTGTTTTGGAAGGTTTGATACGTGTAACATTTTTGTAATACCCTGTTCATTCCATGAAAATGTAGGCAAGGCATATCATAATTTAAATGTTATTTTGCAAATGAATTGACCCAAGGAAATTCTTCAAAAGGCAATTATAACTTAAATAAAAATAATAATATTTCATATTTAATTGCAAGTGTAGCTGACAAACTACATCTGGATTCTGCATATCACTAAATTTCACAAAACCCCATGAGGTGAACATGACATGCATTTTACAGTGAGTAACCAGAAACTCAGAAGATTTTCATAATGCCCTACTGCCAATCAAGGTTGGGTCCTCAATTTTTTCCTAAATCTACTGTCTCCAAGTTTAAAGTACTTGCTTATTCATATCAACTTATCTTTTTTGGGCAGAGTATCTTCAATAAGTTAATAAATCCTCATTCTGCATTTAATGCATCTAATAATTTAATAATAAAATCAATTTAATAATCATTTACTTTTATCAATTTAATAATAACAATTATTTAATAATTTGCACTACAGGAACACTTCAGGCCCAAACAATATCCTGGTTACCTTCATGTCATCCTCTGACTAATCAACCAACAGAGGTAGACCCTGATGAATCCCCCTCTGGATTAATAATCACGAGGTATCCAGATTACACAGCCTTTGCTACAACATGGTAATCCATTCAATCACAATTTCATGGCTGGGAACTAAGAACAAATATGTTATCTCTGAGTCCAAGCAAGAGAAGAAACTGGGTGTTCAGGTAGATCACCAAAGTTTTAACCACTTGTAAAATGAGTACGGAAAAAAAAAAATTCCATAGTCTTCAACTAACAAGTCAAAGACAACTGATTATCCATCCCCCCACATGTAAGTTCTTAAAGTGCAAAAGGAAAAATAGGCTGTTTCAAAAGTAGAGAAATTCTGACACCTAACTCTATGTGAGTGAAACAAATTTAATTCTTATAAGGGAGAGAGCACTGGTCTGAGCCATCCATGTTGAATGAAAAACTATTTGATTCTTGTTTTCCTTTTTTGCTTTCTTCCTGTCCTCTGGCTAGTTACAGTGAGCCTCTTCCAAACTTCAATTCCTTATACCCCTGGTATTTTTATCAGAGGTTGTTTTCTATCGTGAGGCCAAGAAGTCATTTTGTTTGTCTTCTTAAATCCATCAAATCCTCAGTAGATCCAGACTTCATGAAAATAGTGTTGAAAAATCTTGCTGAGTGATAGGTCTGCTTTGTGAAGAACACAGAAAGGCTGATCAATTATTAAATTGTAATTGATTGCTTAACAATATAAGCTCATAGGAGACTGGGACAAACCACAGTGGGTGGCTAAAATGAGTGGAGCCTGAGATCAACATTTCCAAAGCAGATATGATGCCATTTGTCAAATATCTCAGCTTAAGCATTGCCCAGGATGAAATAAGGTCCAGACTTTATCTGCTAATACAAGAGTGCTGCAGCTTTTGTGAATGTCAGTCTACAAAAAAAAAAAAAAAAGAGTACTTTAAAAAATATTTGCATTTGGAATTGTTGCTAACTACGTTTAATTTAGGCAAAGAGGGACTGAGACCATTATTTAAAGGAAAATGTGCAGGCACCTTGTATAAAGCAGTATGTTAATCTTGAAATACAAATAATTTCACTCAAATTATGTTTAAGACATTTAAGTATTTTTATATTGGGGGACTCATCCCGAGCTCTGCCTCTTCAAAATCTGTGATCTCTCACATGCAGGTTCTCAGGATCTCTGCATCCCTACTACTGTGGCTAAATGTAGTACAATTCCAGCCCTTTATCACTGCTTACCTGACAGAAGCAGTTTTTCTCTAGTGACAGTCATCTAATTTTATTTGGACAACTCAGAGATTCTACAACCTTCCAATTCAACTCCTATATATCTCAAAATACAAAATTCTGATTTATGTTCACGTACCAAAAACCCCATAAATATTTTCTTCCACGGAGAGTGGGATTTCCAAAAATATGTTTGGTAGCACTCAAGTTCCATGAGATGCTCCCTAAATAAAGTGTTCTGGGCTAATTCTATTACCTGTGTAATATCTACATCCAGCACAGATTTCTGATATGACAGCCCATTGTGATAAAATTACATATATATTTGTGTGCAAATATAAAGTGTGTGTACATAATTTTCCTAACTAAATTGTGCTTTGATACAAGGACTATATCTCATATGGCTATGTTTTCCATAAGGTGTGGGACCTTTGCAGTACTCAATGTGTGTATGTGTTTATAGATAGTAGATAGATAGATAGATAGATAGATAGACAGATAGATTTGGTTTTTTTTGAGACAGGGTCTCATTCTGTCACCCAGGCTGGAGTGCAGTGGTGCAATCGAGGGCACTGCAGCCTCCGCCTCCTGGGTTCAAGCAATTCTTCCACCTCAGCCTTCAGAGTAGCTGGGATTACAGGGTTGCACCACCATGCCTGTCCCTTTTTGCATTGTTAGTAGTGACAGGGTTTCAGCATGTTTATCAGGCTGGTTTTGAACTCCTCTCCTCAGGTGATCCACCAACCCTGGCCTCCCAAAGTGCTTAGATTACAGGCATGAACCACCATGCTGGCCTCAATGTGTATTTTTGAGTGAATGAATTAATGATGAAGAAACCTTGGAAGAGACGATCCTTTCCCCGTTGTGTATTCTTAGCATCCCTGTCCATGATCAGTTAACCACATATACATGGATTTATTTCTGGGCAATCTGTTCTGTTTAATTGGCCTACATGTCCTATGTAAGTACCACACTCTTTTGATTACTGTAATTTTGTAACATATTTTGAAATCAGAAAGTGTGATGCCTCCAGCTTTGTTCTTTTTTTCTCAAGATTGATTTAGCTAATTGTTTTTTTTTTTGTCTGTGATTCCATATGCATTTTAAAATTGCTTTTTTTTTCTGGCTGGGCATAATGGCTCCCACCTGTAATCCCAGCACTTTGGGAGGCTGAGGTGGGTGGATCACCTGAGGTCAGGAATTCGAGACCAGCCTGGCCAACATGGTGAAACCCTGCTTCTGCTAAAAATATAAAAATTAGCCAGGTGTAGTGGCATGTACCTGTAGCCCCAGTTACTTGGGAGGCTCAGTCAGGAGAATCACTTGAACCCAGGAGGCAAAGGTTGCAGTGAGCCAAGATTGTGCACCACTGTCCTCCAGCCTGGGCAACAGAGCAAGACTCTGTCTCAAATAATAATAACAATAATAAATTTTCTTTTCTCGTTAGAAAATACCATTGAGATTTTGATGGAGATTGCACTGAATTTGTAGATTGCTTTGGGTAGTATGGATGTCTTTTTTTTTTTAATATATATATCTTATGGCACTTTAGGTTCTGGGGTACATGTGCAGAACATGCAGGATTGTTGCATAGGTATATACATGGCAATGTGGTTTGCTGCCTCCATTCCCCAGTCACCTATATCAGCCATTTCTGCCAACATTATCTCTCTCCAACCTCCCTACCCCCCTCCTGCCACTCGCCTAGCCCCCAACAAAAGACCCCAGTGTGTGATGCTCCCCCTCCCTGGGTCCATGTGTTCTCACTGTTCAACATTGGCCTATAAGTGAGAATATGCGGTGTTTGATTTTCTGTTCTTGTGTCAGTTTGCTGAGAATGATGGTTTTCAGATTCATCCATGTCCCTACAAAGGACACAAACTCAACGTTTTTTTATGGCTGCATAGTATTACATGGTGTATATGTGCCACATTTTCCTTGTCCAGTCTATCATTGATGGGCATTTGGGTTGGTTCCAGGTCTTTGCTATTGTAAACAATGCTGCAATGAACATACATGTGCATGTGTCTTTATAATAGAATGATTTATAAACCTTTGGATATATACCCAGTAATGGGATTGCTGGGTCAAATGGAATTTCTATTTCTAGGTCCTTGAGGAATCGCCACACTGTCTTCCACAATGGTTGAACTAGTTTACACTCCCACCAACAGTGTAAAAGTTCCTATTTCTCCACATCCTCTCCAGAATCTGTCTCCAAATTTTTTAATGATCGCCATTCTAATTGGTGTGAGATGGTATCTTAATGTGGTTTTGATTTGCATTTCTCTAATGACCAGTGATGATGAGCATTTTTTCATATGTTTGTTGTATAAATGGCTTTCTTTTGAAAAGTGTCTGTTCATATCCTTCACCCACTTTTGAATGAGTTTGCTTTTTTTCTTGTAAATCTGTTTTAGTTCTTTATTGATTCTGGATATTAGCCCTTTGTCAGATGGGTAGATTGCAAAATTTTTTCCCATTTTGTTGGTTGCTGGTTCACTCTAATGATGGTTTCTTTTGCTGTACAGGAGCTCTAGAGTTTAATTAGATCCCATTTGTCCATTATGGATATCTTAACAATATTATTTTCCGTGAAAAAAAATTAATCTTTCCATTTCTGTGTGTCTTAATTCATTTCGTCATTTTGTATAGTTTTAAATATACAAGTAATTCACCTTCTTAGGTAAGTTTATTTCTAAGATTTTATTATTTTTGTGCTATTGTCAATGGTTTTTACAGTATTTGGGATTGTTTTACTAATTTTATTTTCAGATTGTTGTTAGTCTATAGAAATGCAACTAATTTTGTATATGGGTTTTGTATCTTACAACTTTACTGAATTCATTTATTAGTTCTAACATTTTGTTGTTGTTGTTGTTTTAAACGAAGCCTTCAGGGTTTCCATATATAAGATCACAGTTGTTTGCAACAGGCAAAATTCTACATTTTCCCTTCCTATTTGAATGTCTTTCATTTCTTTGTCTGTCCTAATTGCTCTTTCTAAGACTTCTAATACTTTGTTGTATAGAAATTGTGATGGTAGGTATCCTTACTTTGGTCATGATTATAGAGGAAAAGCTTTTTCAGTTTTTCACCATCAAATATAATGTTAGCTGTAAACTTTTCATATATAGCCTTTATTATGTTGAAGTAATTTCTTTCTATTCCTAGTTTGTTGAAAGAGAAATATATTCTTTTTAAAAAACTGTGTTGGAATAAATTGATAATCTCCATGCAAAAAAAGGAAATTGGACCTTTATCTTACACCATATGCAAAAAAATAAATAAATAAAAATCAAAACGGATTAATGACATAAATTTGAGGTCTGAAACTGTAAAACTTCTAAAAGAAAACTTAGGGGACATATTTCATGGCATTGTTTTTGCCAGTATTTTCATGGTTATAATACCAAAAGCACAGGTAATAAAAAGCCAACAAGGTGTAGTAAATCAAACTACAAAGTTCCAGTACAGCAAAAGAAATGATCAGCAATGAAAAGTCAACCTACAGAATGGAAGAAAATTATTTGCAAACCAAATATGTTAGTCCCTCAAATAGGTAAGGAATTCCTACATCGCAATAGAAAATAAACAAACAATAAGCCAGCTCAGGCATGAGCTAAGGTCTTGATACACATTTCTCAAAAAAAAAAAAAAAAAAATATATATATATATATATACAAATAGCCAACAGGTATATGTAAAAATGTTCAACATCCTAATCATTAGAGAATAGCAAATCAAAAACACAGTGAAGTGTCATCTTATACATGTTAGCATGGCCATTATTAAAAAAAAAAAAAAAGAAGAGCAAAGAAAACCCCAGAAAATAACATGTGTTGGAAAGGATGTAGAGAAATTGGAAATTGGAACCCCTGAATACTATTCATGGAAATGCAAAATGCATCAATGGAAAAAATTTAAAGGTTTCTCAAAAAGGAAAAAATAGGACTACCATAATCTGGCAACCCTACTACTGGGATTTTATCCAAAAGTACTGAGATCAGAATCTTGAAGAGATAGTAGCACTTCCATGTTCACTGCAACATTATTCACAATAGTTAAGAGGAGGAAACAACCTAAGTTTTCATAGATTAAAAAATATGATATATATATATATATACACATATATATGTACATACAATGAATTCAGGCTTAAGAAAGAAAGTAATCTGCAATATGCCATAATCTGGATGAACCTTATGCTAAGTGAAATAAGTCAGAAAGACAAACACTGCACGATTCCACTTATATGAGGTGTCTAAAATGCATACAAACATATAGTCAGATAGAAAAAACAAGAGCTAGTGTTTGGTAGCATAATAGGGCAACATTAATTAACAATAATTTATTGTATATTTCAAAATGACTAAAAGAGTAGAATGTTGAAATATGAATAAAAATTTATTATCCATAAATTTTTTATTCATAAAAATAATTTTTTTCCCCCATTCTGTTGATTGGCGATTCACTCTAACAGCTGTTTATTTTGCTGGGGGAGAAGCTGTGGAGTTTGATTAGGTCCCATTTGTCTATTTTGGCTTTTGTTGCCAATGCTTTTGGTGTTTTGGTCATGAAGTCCTTGCCTACGCCTATGTCCTGAATAGTTTTGCCTAGATTTTCTTCTAGGGTTTTTATGGTGTTAGGTCTTATGTTTATGTCTTTAATCCATCTGGAGTTAATTTTAGTGTAAGGTGTCAGGAAGGGGTCCAGTTTCTGCTTTCTGCACATGACTAGCCAGTTTTCCCAACACCATTTATTAAACAGGGAATCCTTTCCCCATTGCTTGTTTTTGTCAGATTTGTCAAAGATCGGATGGTTATAGATGTGTTGTGTTGCCAGAATCTGCAAAGAACTAAAAAAGATTTACAAGAAAAAAAAAAACAAACAAGCCCATTCAAAAGTGGGCAAAGGATATGAACAGACACTTTACATAAGAAGACATACATGAGACCAACAAACATATGAAAAAATGCTCATCATCACTGGTCATTAGAGAAATGCAAATCAAAACTACATTCAGATACTATCTCACACCAGTTAGAATGGCGATCGTTACAAAATCTGGAGACAGATGCTGGAGAGGATGTGGAGAAATAGGAACACTTTTACACTGTTGGTGGGAGAGTAAATTAGTTCAAACATTGTGGAAGACAGTGTGGCGATTCCTCAAGGACCTAGAAATAGAAATTCCATTTGACCCAGCAATCCCATTATGGGGTATATATCCAAAGGATTATAAATCGTTCTACTATAAGGACACATGCACATGAATGTTCATTGCAGCACAGTTTACAATAGCAAAACCTGTAACCAACCCAAATGCCCATCGATGATAGACTGGACAGGGAAAATGTGGCACATACACACCCTGGAATATTATACAGCCATCAAAAACGATAAGTTCGAGTCCTTTGTAGGGACATGGATGAACCTGGAAACCATCATTCTCAGCAAACTGACACAAGAACAGAAAATCAAACACCACATGTTCTCACTCATAGGCGGGTGTTGAACAATGAGAACACATGGACACAGGGAGGGGAGCATCACACACTGTGGTCTATCAGGGGGAAATAGGGGAGGGACAGCAAGGGGTGGGGAGTTGGGGGAGAGATAGCATGGGGAGAAATGACAGATATAGGTGATGGGGGAGGAAGGCAGCAAATCACACTGCCATGTGTGCACCTATGCAACAATTTTGCATGTTCTTGATATGTACCCCAAATCCTAAAATGCAATAAATAAATAAATAAATAAATAAAATAAAGAATAATCAAATTTATAGAATCAAATTGTGAAAGAGTGGTTGCCAGGGGCTGGGGGAAAGGAGGAAATGAGGAGTTACTAATCAGTAAGCATAAAATGTCAGTTAAGCAAGATGAATAACTCTAGAGAACTGCTGTGCAACAATGAGTTCTCATCAACATTGAGAAATATATGAAGAGGGTAGATATCATGTTAAATGTTCTTAACATTATAAAATAAATATTTAAAGAAAAGAAGCACCTAGAATCTGCTGACTAAGGTTAGGTAAAAGTGAAAATACATTATTTTTAAAAATCCTATTATTTGTTGAGAGTATATGTGCCCCTCTGTGTGTATGTGTGTGTTCACAGACCACTCTGTCATTATCACAGATGAGTGAACATGTGATTTAATGAGTAAACTGGGATATTTTGGAGAGTGAAATGGGGTGCCAAAAATAATGTATCACATTTTAAAAAATAATTGCTTATTAATAAATTGGCTTATTATGTTGGCATATTATAAAATATTTCTATTCAAAAACAATGTTGAGTAAAATTATTTCTAAAATATATAAACAATATATATCTCATCTCATTATATAGTAGAAATAAAGGCAAAGAATAAAAAGTGTTTTGTCATTTGAACATGCAAAAAATAATATCATTAAACTAATTGCCTTCCATAGAGATTCATATATGTTAATCAATTTTTAATTCAAATCTGTCTCATTGGTAATGGGAGAATAAATCTTGAAAAGGTGGCATTATTTTTTAATTACCTGTAAACCTGTATAGATTTGCATTATATGTATAATAAATTTCATATTGTTGATACTTTAAATTGATTCTTCATTTACATTATGGTATAAACCATACTGTCTTTGAGAAAATACTTTCATTAAAATTGTTGCAACAAATCTGGAATCAATTTTTCTAAGTGCATTCTATTCTCAGCTCTATTTTCTTTTCATATTAAAATATGCAAATGTTTCAGCCCAAACATTTTCATAAGTACATTTTTACTTCAATTTACGGTACCTTTCTTAATAATTTTAACAAGACACAATTGAACAAATAAGTTGTCTTTTATTGTTCTTTAAAATACTTCACTAAATTAGGATACTGCAAAATTCTAGGCCTTCTCAAATTGATGTGATTCTAATATACAATATAATCTCATTCAATTAAAAACAAAGCTCCAGTAAAATTGTTCTTTTAAAATAATTTTTCAATGAGTCAATATATTCTAAAATGCCAAAATGGAATTCTAAAATTCAATCTTATCCAAACTTTGGATTCATGTTTAATTCATTCATTCTTTCCTTTATTTTTGCAGGGATACTTTTTAATGTCATATCTTTCTGAGAAGTCTACCTTCAAGAAGGCATATCTTTGGAATGCATAATTTTATTAAAATTTGTCAACTGATTTTGGTAAAAGAATACTTAGAAAAGAGTTTACCAAAAGAAGTTATGTATGATTATGGAATACCTAACGTTGGTTTACCAAGTATTTATGTAAAAAGCTCAACATTTTTAAAAAAGATTAAGGGTAAGCCATGAAGAGGGAAATGAGGGCCACCAGGCTAAAATATATATTTGATAATAAGCATTAGTTTTTCTTCTAAAGTTGCTTTTATTAAACATATTGGTACATTTTGACAACTATAGATTCTCTTTTTATTGGTAGATTTTTGAAGGCTTTTTGGACCCAGTTATGAATTATGTTTGCACACAGGCCATTGTTACTACATTTCTGCTCCATGAGTTCCACAATTTAATAAGCACACTGCTTTTATCATGACATAGAATCTTTCAAAAATTGTATGTGTATTAAACTGTGAAAAATAAACAAGTAGTTTCTCTTTAATATTCACTTTGAACCCTTATAACTAAATTTCTTGTAGCATTAATATTACTGTGAGATGAATTACCTACATTGGAATGAACTCCCTAAACTTTTAGTTTGATTCTATGAATTAGAAGAAATTCCCTTACTGGCCTTAACTGACTTTTTCTTTAAACCATCTAATAACATCGATATAAAACAGGCATCATTTAACTGTTTGCAAATTTATCTGTTAATAAATCCAAGACATTTACGACTACTTGAGTTTTACTTTTCTATACATGCATAACAATACTTGCAACAGAAAATGAGTGAAATTAATTTAAAAGAACAATTATTTGATAAATAGTCACACTTCAAAGCCATGTTAATTTTTCATCTTTAGGCACAGCTTCCTAAAATAACAAGTGATTTTTTAATTATATGCTAGTGTTTCTTTAGCAGATTTAGGTCTTCCGGCTTTTGTGTAATCAGTAATTTCACTGCAGTCCCCATGGAGGATGCTAAATGTAGATAAACATTTTGCTCCAGTACATGTTTATCATTGGCTTTCTTAGCTATTGGAAATTCTCTAAGCATGCACTTCTGTTTATTTGAGCTATTGCTGCTAAAGAGGTTTATTAAAAAATAATCATTGCCAAATAATAAACGAAATAAACAGTTGTAGATTTATGCCATACAATAAATGACACAACCACTGTGGTGAGAGCATTTATACTACTTTCTAGGCATCCTACAACTGGAAAGCTGAGCTTTTATTATCCTCACATGTATTACAAACTCCTAACCAATAGTGCCCCATGTATTACTCTAACTCCTCTCCCAGTTGCTGTACTGTATCTTCCTGCAGCAGGCAGGTTTAGCACAGGTCACAGAACTGGCTGGTACACCAAGTGGTTTCTGGGGGCAACAAGCCCAATGCTTCTACTACAGACACCTAAAGCCACAAAGAGTTAGCAGTTCTTAGTTACATTTGAGAAGACTTTGTTATGTCAGCAACCATCTGCCTGCTACCTTAAGAAGAGAGATGAAGCTATGATGCATTTGGAAAGAACCATGAAAACAAAGGTATGCAACATCTAAGTGCATGTTAAGAATCTTGCTCCTAGAAGACTGTATTGGAAGCTGAAAGTCAAAGTAGCAGTCTACCAAAAGCACTCTAGATTATTTAATTGTCATGATTATTCATGACAATTTTATTACAAGTGAAAAACCTTGAATAAGTGCGAAACTAGACAGGGTGCCAGGCAGAAGGATAACCAGGGCTTTCCTAGGTCACCCAGATCACGTGGTCCCCCCCAAAACAAGGAGGGAATATTTAGTCACATACAGATTGATGATGATGAGAGTCTTTCTATGCATTTTTTTCTGTAATTGACAATAATTTTTTTACACCAACTAAAAAAAAAATAAAGCCAATCTTCTTTTCTAAATATCTATTGCCTGACTCAGAAATGCTAGAAAAATGAAAATGTATTTTCACTCAACACTAGGTTTGAAGGCCACAAGCAATCAAAAAAGAACTGAAAAATCCTTAATAGCAAACTCTGTCTCCAAGACAGCTGAGAAAGACACTGGTTTTTTGCTAGACACTGCCCCTGATAAGTCCAGAAGTCCTTTATTTAAAGGTCATCCTCCTGACAGTAGAGGAGAACTTGGAAGCTAGGACTCAGAAATGTCCAAATATCCAGGGATAACATCTTTGATATTCCTGAATTAATACAGCTTCTGCTAGAATACTAACCATAATGTGAGATCCCTACCTTATTGTATATGCAAATCACTTTAATGATTAAGGTTTTCAAAAATTTCCTGTTGTCATTCATCTGATCAAAACTTCCAATCCATTTTCACCATCTAGAGCCAGAAGAAGATGCAACTTCCCTTCAGTAGAGCAGAGCTCCGTATATTTAGCTATGCCTCCTCATTTTTTCTCTTCCCAAGCTTAAACCTGCGTCTATATATGATGCCTGATTGTATAATCATGGATCCAATAATAGTTAAGGACTCCTTTTGCTCGTAGCTGTAGGTCAGCTGTTCCCAGCGCAGTGCTATTTTGTCCGCTATGTGAAATTTAGCAATATTTTAAGACATTATTGTTGTCACAACTGAGAATGAAGGCTGGGAAAGGGAGAGTTTGCCACAGACATCTAGTGGTAGAGACCAGAGATGCTGCAAAACATCCTACAATGTGTAAACCAACCCCATCCCCATCCCCAGTCCTCACTGCAAACATACCAAGGAATTATCCAGTCCAGTGTCAATAGCATCTAGGTTGAGACAATTTGTTAAAACACTGCATAAAATTGCTACCATGGGGACCATAAAACCTGTAATTTTTGTAAACAGAAAGGAGAGAGGGAGAGAGGGAAGTCAAGAAACAATATAGCTCATTAAGATCAAGTAAAGTGAGATTTTAAATTTCCTTGATCTGGACACTACAAAGTAGGAGATAGCACAATAGCCTCGCTGGAAGGGTTAGAGAAGATAAACACTGACTCCCCCAAAGCTCTCAAAACAGGCAAAACTTGAGACTCCCTTTTGGCTGAAAGCTACTTCTCTTTTTTATATCTATAAACTCTAAAAGATTTTCAAATTTGCTTTTCAAAAAAAACTTCTTATTTGTCAAATATAACTTACATAGAGTACAGTGTGAAAAATAAACATGTTTAGGAAATTTTTAAGTGAGCTCAGGAAAATCAATCATACAAGCTGAGAAACAGAACACAGCCAACATTTTGGGAGCCCTCTATAATTCCCTCCCACTCTTTGTGCAAACAGCCACGATCTTTACTACCGTGATGCACATTTTTTTTTTTTTTTTCTGAGATGCAGTCTCTCTCTGTCACCAGGCTGGAGTGCAGTGGCTCAATCTCAGCTCACTGCAATCTGCTCACTGCAACTTCTGACTCCCAGGTTCAAGCGATTCTCCTGCCTCAGCCTCCCGAGTACCTGGCACTACAGGCACGTGCCACCATGCCCAACTAATTTTTGTATTTTTAGTAGAGACAGGGTTTCACCATGTTGGCCAGGATGGTCTTAATCTCTTGACTTCATGATCCACCCCCTTGACCTCCCAAGTGATGCACATTTTTTAAAAATTGTGGTTTACCATTTATGTATAGATTTCTGAACAATTACACTTAGTAATATTTGTTTTTAATTTTACATACATGGAATTACATTATAAGCATTATTTGGTATGTTTCATGATTTACTCAAGATTTGTTGGCATAATTCATCCACGTTGACACCTGTAGATGCCATATTTTCTACATTTGTTGTATAGAATTTTTTCTGGTAATATAATACAGTTTATCTATTCTACTGTTCGTAGCATTTTGGGTATTTCCAGTTTGTAGCTCTTATAAATAGTCTTGGTGTGAAACATCCTGAATATATGTTCTAAAAGACAATTTCATGATTTTCTTGAGTATTTTTCTTGATGTGAGACTGCTGGTTCAAAGGTGTATATACCTTAAAATATACGATCAATAGATTATCATCCAACATTTCCAAAACAGTGATTATCAGTTTACGTTACCACATCTAGCACTTGATCAAGTTTTGTGAATGCTCCATAATGGATACAAATAGATTTAAAAGTAATTTGTGTTTTTCAGTTGTTTGGTATGGTATTTTATTGTTCAAATCTTCTAAATCATTCCTACTCTTTATTATCTACCCTTTGTTTTCTCAATTTCTCAAATTTTTGTCAAAATTTGTTTCTTTCTTATCAGTTTTTACTTTATATACCTTAAGACTGTTACTAGGAATGTAAATTTAGGATTGGAGGACTCAAACCTTCATGATTATAAAATGAACCTCTTTATCACCAGTAATGCTTTTTGGCTAAAAAGTGATTTTTTGTGATATTTATAGCTACACCTTTGTTTTGATTATTATTTATACTCTTGATTACTGTTTGTACATATTTTCATTTTTATTCTTCCATTATCTTGATGTTTTAGCTATATCAAAATAACTCATATATTTTATAAACAGAATATACATGTTCAATCTGATAATCTGTTTATAACTAGAGCATTTAATCAGTTTGCATTTAATTTCATTAGAAACGCATTTCATTTTTTCAACCACCTTGTTTTCTCCTTTCAAATTTGTACCCTCAATTATAATTTTTCTTCCTTGTTCATCTGCTTTTCTATTTTTATTAATATTTTAATTAATTTTTAAATTAAATTTTATTCCATATATTTAAGGTATGCAGCATATTTTTATCTTTCAATTTTTGTGACAAAATTTCTGAAGTTAATTTACCTATTTATATTCCTTTAGTGATTATAGTGAATTATATCGAAGTATAAAGTAAAGCAATTTATTCTAACACCCAGAAAGCAATAGGGAATCAGAATGCTTTGCCTTCATTCATACTTGTCTAACTTAGATTGTATCCATCCAATCAACTAAATTTACTGCACAGTTTTATCTTTTCTTCTCTACAATCTTATTTCCAGGTAATTTCCCTGATCTTTCTTCCTGACTGCCTCTTTAGTTACATCTAATCTGCCATTTAATCCATCCATTTAGTTATATTCTTGATTTCTACAAGTTGTATTTCATAAGTTTTTATGTTTAATCTGCCACTTTTTACAGGTTTCTGTTTTTGGAATATGTTCTCAATTCACCTTTTATTTCTTAAAAATAATAATCATGGCTATTTTATGATCTGTCACTGATAATTCTGTCTGATAATACATGAAATTCTTTGTAGTTCTGTTTCTTGTCATCTGTTTTTTCTGGTTTCTACCTCCTGTTACCTCATTTTCTGTGGATTTGATTATATTTGATATGCTTTATCATTATTGCATGATGTTTCTTACCCTAGAAAAAAATCTGCAGCAATAATTTTGGGCTTAAGATAAAGATGCAACTTTACAAACTGTTTCTTTTGTTTTAAGGTACCTAGGAGTCCCTCTGGTTGGCTCAAAAGTTAACATAAATCCACAGTTCATGAGCTAATTGATGTCAGTGTAAGTTTGAAATGAGTATGAAAGCTGATTTTTAAAAATTTCTTCTCAAGGATTATTCATTTGGGATATCACCTCAACATCAGGAGGATTTCCTGTTAAACTCTCAAGTTTTAGATGTGTCCTAGAGTTGGACCTCTCACACATTTTAGGCAGTTAGAAAAACAAAGTTAAAATTTTGTGGGTTTTTTTTTTTCCAGAGTAAAAGCATCTTCTATGCTACTTACATTTTTAAGTACCTCTCTCTCTCATCAGTTTTGTAATAATAATTTCTTACAAACTTTTTAGATTTGTTATGCTTTTTAGAAATTTTCAAGCCCGTTCTTTTTGTTATTGATTGAGATAAGCTAATCCACCTTTAATCTAAGTAGAATGTCAGTGCTTTAATTGTCTGTTTGTCATAATAAGAATAGGTTTGGGAGCAGTGCTGCATATCATTTATCGGCTCTTTCTAAAACATTAGTAAACATATTCTAGTGAAAGATCTATCACTGTGAATATAGAAGGAGAGATGATGGAGAAGAAAGAAAATTACAGTGAAAATACTGAGAAACCAATAAATATAAAAATGTAGAAAATGCTAAGTACCACAGAAGGGTCCCAGTGAAATTACTCTGGAGGTCTATTATGGAACAAATGACTTCCAGTCAGAGTGATCAGAGAAGATTTCTGAAAAAAGAAACATTTGTAAAATATATAGGATTGGAAATGAAATGGTTTATATTAAAAAGAACATGAGTTTTCAAGAAAGACTTTTATATTTGAAGAGCAGTTTTTATATTACCATTTATATGAATTTGACTATGTTGCTGGAACTCAATGAATATATATGTAACTTAAAAGTGATAATCTATATCTAATAGAGAATTATGGTAAATAAATGAAAGATTATGGGTTAAGTCTCTAGTGCAAGGCCTAGGCCTTTTTATAGATATTTAATATTTTGCAGTTACTGAATTATCCCAGTTTATAAGTGTATGCCTATAATTTGATAACCGAGTGAATTATTTTTACAGGTTTAAATTTAAGTCTTGAGTAAGGAAAACAATTATGAAACTAACGTTATATAGCACCTACTATGTATCTCATATAATGGTGTATATTTTTACATAAATTACCCTTTTGATAGTTCCATTCAATTGTTTTCCTGTAATATAAGTACACAAAGGCCAGCCACGGTGGCTCACATCTGCAATCCCAGCACTCTGGGAGGCTGAGGCAGGTGGATCATGAGGTCAGGAGATCAAGACCATCCTGGCCAACATGGTGAAACTCTGTCTCTACTAAAAATACAAAAATTAGCTGTGGTTGGTGGTGTTTGCCTGTAATCACAGCTACTCGGGAGGCTGAGGCAGGAGAATCGCTTGAACCAGGGAGTTGGAGGTTGCAGTGAGCCGAGATCATGCCACCGCACTCCAGCCTGGGCAACAGAGTGAGACTCTGTCTCAAAAAACAAATGAATAAATAAAATAAAATAAATAAATAAATATATACAGACACACACACACACACACACACACACACACACACACACACACCCCCCTCTCTCTCCTTAAAGCAGGTCACAACCACATTGGTATTTTTTGTTTTAATCATTTTGACATTGCTATTAGATGGCTGGTTGGTTACTATTGGAGATGATACAAATGAGATATATTTTATAAGGTATCTTGAACAGATAATCACAAAGGTGCCTCTTGCTTTGGTTCTTATGAGAAAAGAATGTGTTTGTTAGACACGTATAAGGAGATGTTCAAGGGTAATTGTGAAGACTACGTATCATTCACTTGACAATACAGGTTCTACTTTTTGTTTGTTTGTTTGTTTGTTTTGGACAGAGTCTGCCTCTGTCGCCCAGGTTGGAGTGCAATGGCGCAATTTCTGCTCACTGCAACCTCCACCTCTCACGTTCAAGTGACTCTCCTGCCTCCGCCTCCCGAGTAGCTGGGACTACAGGCGCCTGCCACCATGCCCAGCTAGTGTTCCATATTTTTAGTGGAGACAGGATGTCACCGTGTTACCCAGGATGGTCTCGATCTCCTCACCTCGTGATCTGCCCATCTCGACCTCCCCTGGGATTACAGGCATGAGCCACCACGCCCGGCTACATTTTAACTCAGTAACAACTTTAAGGGAAAAAAATATCTTTCTCAGTACCTCTTTTTGATGAAAAGGGTTCAACAGAAAGGGCTAAAAATTGCACGATTAATGAGGACACAGAAAAATTCAATCAGAAAAATAAATAAACTTGGAGACAAAAAGTCCAGGAGGAAAGCAAAATTCCTTTCAGTGAGAGAACTGCTTCTTTGCTTGGAAACAACCTATGGTGCCTTTTGAGTTACATAAGGTGAGTGCCCTTTGGTACAGAATTAAGCAAATACAATTTGGCAAATAAAAGTGCAGAATGCTACCCACAGAAAGGGAGAAACTTTTGCAAGTCACAGGTCTGGGAGATAACTTGTACATAGTATATATAAATAACTATTGAAGTTCAATAATGAAAAAAGGCAAATAACCCAATTAAAAAAGAGTGAGGGATTTGAATAGACATTCATCCAAAGAAGATACACAAATGGCCAATAAGGACATAAAAATATGCTTACCATCATTACCTATCAGAGAAATACAAATCAAAACCATAATCAGAAAAGAAACAATAACAATTATTAGAAAAGGTGTAGAGAAATTGGAACCCTCATGGGAATGTAAATGGTGCAGCCACTTTGGTAATCAGCTTGGTAGTTCCTTAAACTGCTAAACCTAATGTTACCATATAGTACAGTAATTCCACTCCTAGATATATACCCAAGAGAAATAAAAGCATATGTTTACAGAAACACTTGTACACAAATGCTCATAGCAGCATTATTCATAATAGCCAAAAGGTGAAATAACTCAAATGTCCATCAAGTGATGAAATGATAAATAAAATACAGTAGATCCATGCAATGCAATATTGTTCCACAATAAAGGACTGATACATGCAATAACAGAAATTAACCTTGAAAATATTATGCTAAGAGAAAGACACCAGTCACAAAGGTGTACACAGTTTATAATTCTATTTATGTGACATGTCCAAAATACGCACATCTATAGAGAAAGTAGATTTGAGTTTTATTATGTCTGAGGGGATGTCAGGGGATTGGGGTATTGAGAGGTAATGGTAAAGGGGCCATCGTGTCTTTTTGAGTAGCAAAAATGTTTATTGTGGCCATGGAGATATGTTGTTGTTGTTTTTTACTAAAAACTATTAAATTGTACATTTCAATTTGCTAAACTGTATGACATGAATCATATCTCAATAAAGCTATTAAAAATAAAGAACACCATGTTAAATTTAATTTCAGATAAACAATGACTTGACTTTAGTAAAAACAGGCATACCTCTTTTCATTGTACATCACTTTGCCGATATTCCATTTTTTACAAACTGAAGGTTTGTGGCAATCAAATATTGAGCATGTCTACTGTGGCCATTTTACAAACAACATATGCACACTTCCTTTTTCCATGTCATCTTTTGGTCATTCTTGCAATATTTTGAACTTTTTAAATGAAAATTATATCTATCATGGTGATCTGTAATCAGTGATTTTTGATGTTATTATTGTAGTTGTTTTGGAGGGTGCCACAAACCTTGTTCTTAGAAGGTGGAAAACAATAAATATTGTGGCAGAAGTTGATTCTAACTCTTTACAATGATACTGAGAAACTCCAAGCTTCAGTAGAGGCCCGGCATGGTGGCTCACACCTGTAATCCCAGCACTTTGGGAGGCCGAGGCGGGTTTGAGATCAGCCTGGCCAACATGGTGAAACCCCTTGCCTACTAAAATTACAAAAATCAGCTAGGTGTGGTGGCAAACACCTGTAATCCCAGCTACACGGAAGGCTGAGGCAGGAGAATCCCCTGAACCTGGGAGGTAGACATTGCAGTGAGCCGAGATTGCGCCACTGCACTCCCGCCTGGGCTACAGAGAGAGACTCCATCTCAAAAAAAAAAAAAAAAAGACAGACAAGAAAACAAAAGAAAGAAAATACTTCATCGGTAAAGTAACTGCAGATGTGGTAGAAACTGCAACAAAACTAGAATTCTAGAATTAGGGGTGGAGACTGAAGATGTGACTGAATTTCTGCAATCCCATGATAAAACTTGAACAGGTAAGGAGTTGCATTTTATGGATGAACAAAAAAAGTGGTTTCTTCACCTGGTGAAGACTCTGTGACCATTGTTGAAGTGACAACAAAGAATTTAGGATATTCCGTAAACTTAGTTGATAAAGCAGCTGCTGGGTTTGAGAGGATTGAACCCAATTTTTAAAGTTCCGTTGTGGGTAAAATGCTATCAAGCCATGTCACATGCTACAGAGAAATCTGTCATGAAGGGAGGAGTCAGTCAATGCAGCAACCTTCATTGTTGTCTTAAAAATTTTCCACAATCACTCCAACCTTCATCAACCACCACCCTGATGAATTACCAGCCATCAGCGTTGAGGCAAGACCTTCTATAAGCAAAGAAATTAGGACTCCCTGAAAGCTCAGATGATTGTTCATTAGTATTTGTAGTATATAAAGTGTTTTTAATTAAGGTTTTTTTAGACATAATGTTATTGTACATGTAATAGATGATAGTATAGTATAAAAATAACTTTTGTATGTGGTGATAAATTTAAAAAGTCTGACTTCCTTTAATTGCAGTATTTGGTTTATTATGGTAGTCTGGAACTGAACTTGCAATATTTTTGAGGTGTACCTGTATTCAGTACATCCCATGCAGCAGTCTTACACTTAATTATTTGTTTTTTATCTGAAATGACATTTTAACAGGGAATCTTGTATTTTAACTGGCATTCCTGTAGAAAATAGATAAGAGAGGTTTAGACAGAAAATTAGAATGCTCTCATAAGCAAGACAAACAATTTCAGAGTTTATAGCTCAGCATCAGTGGATTTTCAGAATCTGGAAATGACAAGGAAATAATCAATTAAAGAAAAAAGAGTCTACTGATACTTCATTGTAATCCAAAGTACTTTAAGTTTTCCCCCAGACTGGGAATGGCCAATGTATTTTGAGAATAATAATGTCTGACATTCAGTCGTTCTCTTCCTACGTTGTCCTCATCTTCCTTTACCCAGTAAAAGTACATGACAATGTGTTACAGAATTTGATTTTGGAGGTTGGCCAATCCAATAGGCCTGAGGCTGAGCTCAGAACCACAGTCCAGAGGCAAGTTATACAGAGAGACAAGCTGAGATAAGAGAAGCTGGCTGAGATGAGAGAAAAGAGCTTTAAAAATGTCATCTTTTCACCTTCCCAGGAAAACACCAGGTAAAAATAATTCCTGAGAGTTTTGGTTTTTTTTTTTTTGGTGAGAGAGAAGTAGAGCAACTAGAACCTTCTATTTCCAGCAATAGTGACTCCTATCATCTTACTAGGTAAAATAATGAAGCCCAGGAAACTAGAAGAGTTGGATCCATTTAAATTGCAATGTGGGAAAAGGCTTTTTAACAACTGTTTCCATGTATTAATTTTGACTAAAGCTGCCCTTGATGGATGTGGACAGAAAATCATTTTATTCCATACACTGAAATAACATTTACAAGGCTCATACTAGATGGAAGTACTAGGACAGGTCCTCAGAAATTTGAAAGTGAATTAGACAATCCATCTTCTCAAGAATCTAACAGACTAGTTCAGGAGAAAGAAGCTAACACATACTTCCACAGCACAGGAAAAATAATCTACCATAGCACACATCCTATCATACTCATTTAAACTACTACTGTTTTGGTTTAGGCAAAGCCCTAAACATTTTTCTTCTAAAATTTCTATGGCTTCCCTACAAGTCTCATTAATAGTCACCTTTCAAAAACAAAGCTTTAATCATGGTTTTGCTGCCTGTAAAATTATTCGTTGACTACATGTTTTCAACTGAATAAAGTTCAAAGACTTCACCATAGCCACTAATTCTTCCCCAGTTTGCTGGCATCCTACCTTTCCAGCTTCAACTCATCTTTCTCTCCCATGGACCTTAGGCTCCAGCATGCCCAAGAACCTTTGCCATGTGAAAATAATAACATTATTCAAAACCATATATTTCTTGTGAGCAGGAGGACTGTGTTAAGCAAGGTCCTTTTGTCTTCAAAGCATAGTGATATGCTTGAATACACAAAACAGAGCCCAGAAGAGAGATGGAACCAGCTGGGTCCTGAGGACATAAACTGAAGAAGCTGCTTATGGAGTGTTCCGATGAAGGAAAGGGAAAGAGAATTTAAAAAACAGTCATGATTTAAATAAATGTGATGGTGTTTGTGTTGTCATCACGTAAGCCTCTGCCCTTACCTCCACCCCATAACCCCTATATTGCTAAATTTTCAGAACAATCTACTACATTCAAATGACTTTTAAGGTTGGATGGGAGGTATGGAAATTAAACAGGTGATAAAGTTTCACATCTGGGTCAAGGCAATGAAGAACAGAGAAAGCTTTCACAGAATGGCAAGGTAACTCAAATTTAGAGGATGAAAAAGTTTGGAACCAGAAGTGACCATGAAACTATACATTCTCCTAAGACTCTCAGAAGACTTGGAATACTCTGGACAATCAAGGAGCATGAGATGAGGATCCATTTTATCAGATCTCCAGGGGCAGAGGAACCTGCCATGTAAACTCCACCTGTTACACCAGATACAGTTTTTCAGTGCCTCAAGTTAGCACAAAATTGTTTAGTACGATTCCTATGAAAGTCTTTGAGATCACATTGTTGCTGCACAGGCCAGGAGTGAACATCTGGGGAAATGCAATAGGATTACACTGATTCATAGGGGAACACACTTAATATCATTTCCCCTTGACCTCTGCTGAGCTGGCTTCATTATGAAATCTCTTGGTGTTATGAGAGGCATTAATTTCTGAACTGTTCAGGCTGGTATGTGGGTTTTTAGTATCAGGTGTCATCTATTATACCTCACCATGGGATTTTTTTTAATGTGGGGGATGCTGATAAAATCAAAGATCAATCCAACAAATGAGAAATTGCCCATTCAGACCACCCTTCCTTCCACCTCTCTCTGTGGACCTTAATGGCCCTGTCACTAGCTGCCCTTGAAGATAAAACCTCTATCCAGTGTTAACATGAGTTATATTAACTTCTTTATATATCATAATAAAAATACAAGCCTAGCCAGAGAAAATTACTTCCATGTGTAAGCCCAAACAAAATATTTTAAAGAAAATGTAACTTTTAATGTTTATTAATCTAAGTATTTACAAATGACTAATATATGGGTCGGGGGGAGCAGACACTTTTTCCTAATGTATATACTATTCCACCAGGTTGTGATCTGCTTATCATTAATCACTAGGTTGATAGCTCCATGGTACCATGAATTTCACTTCCTTTGGTCACTGACATAGCCTCAGCACCAGCCTCTGACACATGGTAGATGAATGTATTTTAACATATGATTGATTAGGCAAAGGATGTTGCCATCTATAATTATTCTGTTGGTCCATTTACTTTCTCATATGTAAATAATTTTGACTTCAAAGAACATAGCCATATGTTCTTTAAAAATGACTGGCTAATTTTTATTGTTTTCTATGTGCTAGGTATATTTTTAGGTACTTTATCTCCTTTTGTCTACTCCACTTATTTTACAGGCTGGTAAAATTTAAGAAATGTGCCCTATGTCACCAGTAAACGTAAGAGTTGAAACATGAATCTAAAGTCTTTCGTATCCCAGAGCTACCCTCCACTTTGGACACTGGTCACGTGTTTCCCCAAATACACACAGTTCTAACCCATAGGACAGAGTCCCTAAACATGAGACAGAAGTTGTCAGGATATAAGTCTCTGCTTAATATTATTTTCTCTTTTCCTTGCCCAGTATAGACCTTATATAAAGTTTTGCATTAAAAATGTTGATTATGAGCTAAATTTGTACATTTGGTGAACAAGAAAGCTAACAATGTGAGTCCTAGCATAATTGCCTGAAATTTGGTTTGCTAGCTCTACATCTCAGTGTAGAATTTTATTTTTTCCTACCAAGCCTCCACCTACTTCAACAGACAGAAACACACACTGCGTGCACACACACACACACACACACACACACACACACACACGAGTGGGGTGAGAGAGTGATAAGGAATAAAGATTAGTGATTGAGAACATATAAGAAATCCTGCTTAAGAAGATTTATTCCTAACATTTTGAAGACACACTTGTGCTACCACAAGATTATATATTCCTAGACTAAATCCGTCAGTGACTACAGCAGCAATTTTAGTTTAGGATCACTGGATAACAACATCCTTTGGACAGTGTTCAAACTGAACACTTACATTCCGTAAATCAAATGAATAATTGTAGTTACTTTCCTTAAATGATAGAGAAAACTGCCATGCTCATTTAACATACACAATTTTTTCCTCTTATTTTTGCATTTCATTCCCAACAATGACTCCAGTGAAAAAATTCAAATACAAAGAAAGACAGAGTGTGTAGAGCTGTTAGAATCTCATTAGGCCAGATGGTATTTATAAAACAAAGAAATTTCCACGGAGACCTAAGAAGAACAACTGGACAAAATTACTCCCATACTCTGTTGAAAGTATTTGTCAGATAGAAAGAGTGTCATGAACCTGGGGTGAAACCAAAGTATTTTCACTCAAATTCATGAAATTTATTTGCATAGGAAGCATTTTATACATTACAAGATGTTTTTTAAAAAAATTAAAACCTCGTTAATTGCAAAATTACTAAGAAAGAACATTGCTTTATATGTGCTTTATTGGTGATTTGTTTTCTCAATTGCATTTTTCCCTGCCAATAAAACTGGGTTTCAGTAATAAATATCTTCTTATTTTTGGCATTCAGTGGGTTGAGTCTGACATACATACCTTTCCTTTGAGGTAACATTGGCCTTTTGGTTACCCTTGTAAAAGCATTTGAAAGTAACTCTTACTTCCTAATTTCTTGAAAAATCCTAAAAATAAAAAATGAATCTAGAAAGAAGCTTTGTCATTTTTGAGCCAAAAAAGTAAAGAATTATCTTGGTACAAATATAATTAAATTTGGCTGATAAAGAAAAGGTGAGACTGTTGATTAAAAAATATTCATCAAAGGCCATGAATAGTACAAGAGGTGTTACTATGGGTTACTTTGCCATCCTTATTTTTTGTAACCTGCATTGAGGATTTACATTTTCCTTCATTAAAATCTACCCAAAAGGTCATTATGCATCATTTGTATGTGTGGATGATAGATATATTTTTGAAATGTCCCCCAGTTCAGTTCCTTATATTTAGTATATTGGTTGATTGGGCTCCCCTTATTACTCCACCAACCATCAAAGTCTGGTCATGAGGCTGGCCTTGGGAAAAAGTTAATTTGCAAAACCCAGAGGTCTGCAGTGGTAAATCCTAGATAGATGGAAAGGAAAGGAAAGCAAAATTGAGAGTGATCTGCTCTGGATTTTGTAAAGAAAAGAAGCAACTAGGGAGAGTGAGAATGTCATAGACAAACCTCACTGCCTCCTATCTTCCCCTTGCTCTACTTCCACTAACTCAGGTGTGTGCGCGCACGCACGTGCGCACACACACACACACACACATGCACACACACAATGTTCCAGCCATTCAAAATGGCACCAATCTATGCTGCTATAAAAGAGTCCTAGAGGCCTCCTGTTGTGATTGGCCACACAAGTTCTGAGACAATTGCTTATTGACCAATCTGCATGGAAATACTTCAATATTTTAACAACTATTGGGGTCATCCTGGTACAGACTGTCTTGAATGTTTGGGCCCTTAAAACACACACGATCAGCCCTGATACTGTGTCCCTTCAGGGCCTAAACATCCAAGAGTAAAAGAGGATTAAAAAAAAATGTACACAAAAGTTGGGGAACTCATTCTGTAGAAGGGGCACCGTTGACCCTGAATAAAGATACTGTAAACTTCTAGAAGAAGCCCTGCATGGGGCCACTTTTAAAATGGGATGGCGGTAGTGACATGGAAGTGGTGGCTACTAGATGATTGGCTTAAGAATTGTTTAATATTTTTGTTATTGATGTTGTATGCAGGTCAACAATTTGGAAGGAGGAGAATCAAGAGAAGGAACAGATAACTTTTATACAAAATAAAAGCCTAACGTGGCACTGCATATCCAATAAGTGATGTGAGCAGATCTGAAACCTTCTTACACTTGAAAAATTTCCCTAATTCCCATCCTTGTTCTCATGTGTTTTGTAACTAAAGGAAAACTGGTGAAACAATAGAGTCAACAACGACACACAGCAGCTCTACTTCTCAAAACGCACACATTTCTTACTGTCAGGTTGATCTGTATGGAGAATCTGCCTGTATAGTGAGGTAATCTAACAGATGAAGAAGAGCATGCATTAAAATAAAAACAGCATAAATTACTCACTGGCTCAAGAGTGATAATTTAAATAAGATTCCTTGAGTGTTTATTTTGTGTGTGTTGTTTCCATTTGGTTGCTATATTGTTTGCTTTTGTTTTGTTCTGTTACATTGTTTGCTTTTACTTTTGAAATTAGACACAACTGGAAACTTACATCATATAGTTTTCAAGTAAATATAAATAAAATCACACTGAGGTACCACTAAATCTCCAATAGACTGGCAAAAATCAAGAAGTCTGACAATCCACTCTGCTGCCTCATATTAGCATATGTGGAGCAGTAGAGGCCCTCACACTGGCAGCTAGAGTGGAAACTAGTATTATTATCTTTGGAAAACAACTTGGCACTATCTTAGGAAGAGGTAGATTAACATTCTGTTATCCAGTGTCATATTCTGGTGGTCTCATTTAAGATGGCAAAATGAAAAAAAAAATAGCAAAACTGGAAACAACACAAGTATCCACTAGAACATATCAACAATTAGTGTCATATCCTTGTAAAAATGGCCATACTGTAATTTAGAGACTCAATGCTATTCCCATTAAACTACCATTGACACTCTTCACATAATTAGAAAACAACTACTTTAAAATTCATATGGAAATGAAAAAGTCCTTATAGCCAAGGCAAGCCTAAGCAAAATAACAAAACTGGAGGTATCACACTACCTGACTTCAAACTATACTACAAGGCTACAGTAACAAAAACCAGCATGGTACTGGTACAGAAACAGACACATAGACTAAATAAACAGAATAGAAATCTCAGACATAAGACAGCACATCTATAACCATTTGATCTTCACCAAATCTGACAAAAACAAGCAATAGGGAAAGTATTTCCTATTTATAATTGGTGCTAGGAGAACAAGCTGCCCATATAAAGAAAATTAAAACTGGATACCTTCCTCATACCTTATACAAAAATTAACTCAAGATGGATTAAAGAGTTACATTTAAAACCCAAAACTATAGAAACCCTAGAAGAAAATCCACGCAATACTACTGAAGATGGGCAAAGACTTCATGACAAAAATATCAAAAGCAATTGCAACAAAAGCAAAAATTTACAAATGAGACCTAATTAAACTAAAGAGCTTCTGCACAGCAAAAGAAATTATCAGAGTAAACAGACAACATATAAAGTGGGAAAAATAAATTTGCATTCTATCTGTCTGACCAAGGTCTAGTATCCAGAATCTACAAGGAACTTAAACAAATTAACAAGAAAAAACAAACACTTCTCAAAAGAAGACAGACATGCAGCCAACAAACATATGAAAAAAAGGTCAACATTATCGATCATTAGAGAAATACAAATCAAAACCACAATAAGATACCAACTCATGCCAGTCAGAATCAGAATGACGATTATTAAAAAGTCAGGAAACAACAGATGCTGGCAAGGCTGTGGAGAAATAGGAACACTTTTTTTTTTTTTTGAGAGGAAGTCTCATTCTGTTGCCCAGGCTGGAGCGCAGTGGCGCAATTTCAGTTCACTGCAACCTCCATCCGCCTTCTGGGTTCAAGTGATTCTCCTGCTTCAGCCTCCCAATTAGCTGGGACTACAGGTGCGTGCCACCACACTAGAGTGAATTTTTATGTATTTATAGGAACAGCGATTCACCATGTTGGCCAAGAAAGTAGAAACACTTTTATACTCTTGATGGGAATGTAAATTAGTTCAACCATTGTGGAAGACAGTGTGGAGATTCCTTAAAGACCAGAAATACCATTTGACCCAGGAATCCTATTAATGTATAAACCCACAGGAATATAAATTATTCTATTATAAAGATACATGCATACATAGATTCAGTGCAGCATTATTCCCAATAGCAAAGACATGGAGTCAACCAACCCAAATGCCTATCAATGATAAACTGGATAAAGAAAATGTGGTGCATATACACTGTGGAATACTAAGCAGCCATAAAAAGGAATGAAGTCATGTCCTTTACAGGGACATGGATGGAGCTGGAAGCCATTATCCTCAGCAAACTAAAACAGAAAAAGTAAACCAAATACCACATGGTCTCACTTATAAGTGAGAGCTGAACAATGAGAAAATATGGACACAGGGAGGGGAACAACACACACTGGGGCCTGTCAAGGGTGGTGGGAGGAGGAAGAGCATGAGGATTAGCTAGTGCATGCTAGACTTAATACCTAGGTGATGGGTTGATAGGTGCAGCAAACCACCATGGCACATGTTTACCTATGTAACAAACCTGCACGTTCTGCACATGTATCCTGGAAATTAAAAGAAAAATAAAAAAAACTGTGGCATATCCATGCAATGGAACATTATAAAACAGTGATAATAAGGAAATACAATTTTTGGTATTTATGTGAATGAATTTAAAAATAAGCGATATTGAACTAAAAGGACAAGTTTACAAAGGAATATACTATAGTTTCATTTATATAAGAGTCCAAAAAAGGCAAAACTATATAATTAAATGTTTCTTATATTTACATATATGATAATGCTAAAGAGAGAAGAAAGAAAAAAAAAAACCTACCAAAAAGTCACCCGGGGGGGTGATCAGAATTGCATGCAATGAGGGAGCAACATAAAAGAGTTGAAACTTACTGAGAATGTCCTTTTAAAGTAGACCTTGGACAGGCTGGGGTTTTATTATTCTCCTATAAAATATACATGTATGCAGGGCAGGTGGCCCATTCCTGTAACCCCAGCACTTAGGGAAGTTGAGGCAGGTGGATCATTTGAGGTCAGGAGTTCAAGACCAGCTTGGCCAACATAGTGACACCCCCATCTCTACTAAAAATATGAAAATTAGCCAGACGTGGTGTCATATGCCTATAATCCCAGCTACTCGGGAGGCGGAGATAAGAGAGTCACTTGAAACTGGGAGGCAGAGGTTGCAGTGAGCCAAGGTCATGCCACTGCACTCCAGCCTGAACTACAGAGTGAAATTCCATCTCAAATAAATAAATAAATAAATATTATACATATATGGAATATGTATATGTGTATTCATTATATACATAGTCTATACATGTATATTTTATGTATTTACACATATTTGAATGTTTCACAGATTTTATAATAAGCTCAAAATATATAAAAATGAAGAACAATAAACTTCAGCTTTGCACACACATACCGGCAACAACCTGATTATATTGTTTTATTTATCAGAAAAGATACCAGAAAATCATCTTTGATATTCATTGGAGAATAAAGGATCACTCTCTAAGAGGTGTGCCTTTTCAGGTCTTAATAATGAAACAATAAACAACAACAAGAACAATATAGTTTCTGAAGTCATTTCCATCTGCAATTTGAATATGGCTGTTAAAAGCCCAAACAATAGCTTACAATGAGAGTTGAAGGAAACCTTTTTTTTTTCTCTAAACTAGGAGATAAGGTAGACCCGAGAAAACTTGAGGTGCCTGACAGAGTCCTGAGAGGATCTATTCATCACACTCCTCCCCCTTCCCTTGTTCATTACAGGGCAGAACAAGGACATCCAAGGCTACAGGAAGGATTTGTTCTGTCTTTTCTTCCTGTGACTTTGGTATTTATTCACAAAATCCCCTGGCTCCTTCCTGCTTCTTATTGACTGTAATATTTCCTGATCTTTCGAGCAGAAATTAAATGGCCAGCTTCTGTGCTATCTGGCGCCACTCTTCTCCACCACATCTCTGTTGGACTCATTCACCAGCTCTCAGTCCTCCTGAAATTCACCCTCATTTCCTGAAGATGCCCAGCGGGGATGAGTAACAAGGAGTGACAACGCACCCAGGTGGCTTTTGATATTGTTTGTGTGAGGAGTAACACTTTTCACAGTGCATCGTATGGAGACTATGTAGGCAAGAGTAAGAAAATAGGTCATTGATTTTAAGTGATAAGCTGGAATCAACTGCAACCACTGCAGAGAATCGTGCACAAGTTGGAGACACAGCACATTAGTTTGTTTTCTTTTTCCTCTCTATGAGTTGTTGTTGTTGTGCTTGTTTGTTTATTTTATTTCTTTCCAACACATTGTAGAACAGGTTTGACTTTTATATGCTTCCAAATGACCTGAATATCAGAAAATGTTCTCCCTTGTGTCCAGAGTTGTAGGCCAGTCTTCTCCTGGCCATAAGACAACCAAATATCCAGCCTTACCTTTTGGCAGCAGATTTGTAGTTTTGCAACAGGCTAACATGCAGAAATGTTGAAATGGAAAAGTCTTTGGAATAAGTGAGGGTCAGGAGACTTGCTCCCACTTAATATTCTTTTCTATGTGCCCTGGGTCTCTTCTAAGTGTTGGCACTCAAGATTGAACAAGCCAGTCTAAGTCCTTGCCCTGTCTTTACCCTCTATTTATTCTCTGTTCCTTTCCACCCTGTTCTGTTCCCAAGGAGCTTACCTCAATGGTATCCCTTGCCTGGGTTTCCTTGCCCTCTGGAAGCTTCTGGTGGCAAATGGTAAATGGGAGGTACCAGAAAGAGTGAAAAAAAGATTAAGGATAGGGAGATAAACGGGAGGAGAAAACAATATCCTTACCCTGATCATCCTATACCTCTCTGCCATGACTCCCACTCTCAACTGGACCCTGGGCATAATCTTTCTGTCCCTTGCTCCTTCTGTTCTAATGGAGTAGCATTTCTTGATGGTTCTTTTTAACTCGATCCATACTTCTGTAAATAATCTCTGTGGGAAAGTCTCTCCAAAAGTTCCATCCGGGAATATCATCTGTTGCCTCGCAAGACCTGGACTGAAACCATCAAAGTAAGAAACAGCAGGCACACTCTTTCTGCTGAATGTCTACGCAGAGATGGTTCATGTTTCACCAGCAGAGCCCTGCCTTGATGGAAGGGGCCTGTGCCTATGGGCTGCCAGCATCACACTTGTGGGAATTTGAAATTTATATAACAAATACCCATTATGACCTAACTAGATGCATGATGGAAACAATGATAAAATTAGTCTTCCGCCTCTGAAAGCTCATTCTCTGGGGATAGAGCGTGAAATAGATACCACTGGAATGTGGTATGTTGAGGGCTAGCAGAGAGGGATGTACAGAAACTAAGGGAACCAAATGATTAACCTTCTAGAGATATGGAGGAGTTTGGTATAAATAAATATTTCACTGAAAATGGTATATATGAGCATATATGCGCTGAAACTTCAAGGATGAATTAGAATCCACTAGACCACAAAGGGGATACTGGGTCAGGGGGAGTTGGTAAGCAGCACAGGGAGGGAAGTGCAGGGAGAAGTAGTCTTGTCTGCAAGGAAACAGGAGCAGGAAGGCCTGGAAAAATGGAGTCCATTTTCTTCTGTTGGAGGAAAGCCAAATGTACAGTAGAGAATGGTAGGGAAGAGGTTGTGGAGCGTATCAGCATATGAGCTAAGAAAGGTGACAGGGGCTTGACCATGATGGGTCCTATGGTCAGGCTGAATACTTTTATTCCTTTGGCCTTGTAAACACAAGTCATAGAGTCAGGAATTCAATAATCTTATATGTATTTTAGACATGTAAATCAGTGACAGAGATGGAAGAAACAGTTAGAGGGGTAACAGAGTCGTGTCTTGGAGTCTTGCCTCTCCCCTAGTTCCCCTTCTGAGCCATGCGTTTTCCTTAATTTCAAAAATGATATTTAGCTGTTATACATCATAAGTGCTTACTTATTGTTTATGGCCAGGTTTTATTGTGATTTGTTGAGGCATCCATTCTGACTGGCTTGTGCCCATGCCTTATTCTTGTAATACATACAGGGCTTTTCCTAATATGGAATTATAGGAATCTCTAGTTACTGAAGAGCTTCCCTTGTAATGTACCTCACATCATAAAATATAGACCTAGATACTTTTTGCATAATAATTTTCTCAAAATATGATCTAAGTAACCACTTTTTACAACACCGGTGACAAAATAATCTGAATAACAAACCCCCACAACGTGAGTTTACCTATATAACAAACCTAAACATGTACCCTTGAACTTAAAATAAAATAAGAAAAGTCTGATTCTGTTGGCATTAATTGCATAGCAGAAGTGTGGTAAGGAGAGGGAAACTAGTTAGACGGTGACATCCAAGACAGAAGACAGACAAGGGAGGGGAGTTTGGGGGGGATATGGAGAATGAATTTGGGTTTAGGAATGTTGAGCTGGAGCTAGTTATGGAAAGTTTGTGAGGGTAATTAGTAAACCTGTGGGTCTATAGCTTAAGAGATAAAGATATGTCTTTGAATGTCTTGAGAAACAAGGTAGGGAGTTAAGTTGTAGGTGTATAAGATCACTAGGGAAAACTCTGTCACTCCCCAAGATGAAGAAGAATGGAACACCTGAAAAACTCCACATTTGAAATATGGACAAAAGTGAAATTCACAGACAGGGAGACTGAGAAGGAATGGTCATGAGAGAAGGACCCAGGAATGGGACATCATTAGGGTGACTACTGTACTGATTTGCCTGAAAAAGTCCCAGGTTATGATTATCGTTCCAGCATCCTATTTGGTTCACCACGTGTTCTAGAAAAACAAAAACCAGTCTGAATAATGAAGTCAATGCTTTAAATTCGAGTAGTAGAAAATTTATGGAAGAAGTGGTGAACAATGCTAAATGTAGGTCTGCACACAACTTCAAGTCTACCAACCTTTGTGGAATCTAAAAAGTAGTCTTTTCCATGAACCTCAAACATATTTTTGAGGATTTGTTTTCAGTAGTTTGCAGTTATTATTTTGGATATTGATTGGCTCTTTGGACTTTTGGTGTTTTCATTGCTGTTGCCTATTTTCAGATTTTTAATTTTACTACAGTTGTTTTTAGGATGGTGATGTTCTAACTTCCACCATTGTATTTCTTTATCACCTTCAATTTTAACGTGAGGTCCCTGAGCCTTTTGGCATCAACAGGTTAAAATAAATTTATCTCGGGAAAATAATACATTTGTCATATCTGATATACTCTAACTGCCCATAAACAATGGCCAATCTGAGATTCTGTTCCAAAATGTATGTATGAAAACAATGCATTCCATGTCAGGTTTGCAATTTGTTATATGTTAACATTTTAATCATCCCTATTGGAATGAATAGTACATTCTCACAAATCTTAGAGAAATATTGATTTCTTGTGGGAAAGCAGTCGGACTACTAAATGCACATGCAACCCATAGGAACCAAATTTAAACTTTGAAACATTTAATTACAAAGACTTATGTTTAATTGGTTTGCAAAATAACTTTCTTGAGAATATATTTGATTAGAGAAATGCTATTGGATAGACAAAGTACCATGATTTGATGATGTTTTCTGTAGTAAAATCCTTTATCACAGTCTGAGTTGCCCTTATCTGACCTTCCACTGTGCTTTACTTTTTCTGTTTGCACTCAGCAGAGAAACAAGCAAATAACAAATAAGTTGATTAATTCAAACAATCACAACTTCTCTATGTATATGTTCTCCTTCCTTAGGGGATATTTTCTGCACAGAGGAGAAATAGGCATGTTTCTAGAATACGCAAGTAGTTTTCAGAAAGCTAATCCCAAATACTGCACTTGAGGTCACTACCCTCTCTAGCCTGGCCCAGTAGCCACCCAAAGGTTCAAAACTTCTAGGTCAGGTACCAAGATAAGAAGGTCAGTGGCCTCCCAACCTTGGGTCTGCTGTGTTTAGCAAGTCAGATGTGGCACCCATAGACACATTCCAGCTACAGGCTTTGTGTCTTCATTGCAGGCCTATTATAGTGGACTAGATATAGGCTTTTCACACCTGTTCCCTTCAGGCTTATAGGCAGAGCCTGTACCAGGCTTGTATTACTGAGTATCTGATCCTCTTTCCTTCTCAGAATGAAGTTGTTATTTCCAAAACTTCCCAGGCAGGGCCTAACATGCCCATAAGCTTCCTCTTTCCACCTCGCTTCTCTCTACTGTACTGCTAGAAATCAACCTATGTCCAGATCGTACCAACTCCCTGAGATGTGGAGCTTTGCACTGTGAGTCCATCATGGGAGAGACAACATCCCTACCACTAAATTAGCTGCACAAGTTTAGTAAGTGTGATCCCAACTCAACTGCTGTTCCTCCCTCAGCTGTCAGGGCCCAGCATGGCTTGAAATCATTATACAAGGTTTTATGACAGCACATTGTTCTTTTATTCTCCTTTGTCCTTAATAGACCTGGGACAGCATTGTTCTGAACACAATTTTCACCTCACGATTACATTTTGACATGAACAGCAGTCCTTGCCTGTACTGCTGTGTGACTTTACCGATAATCACACAAAGGCAGTAAAATTGGTCAGGAGACAGAACCGCCTGAGATGCTGGGTGAAAACCGTGAGACGTGATCACAGCTACAACCAGGAAAATTACTTCCTTGGGAACAGACATCATTCATTCAGGTAAACCATTCCCTAGCATGTGAACTTTACCTAAGAATTCATTTTTGTAAGTAACTAGTTAATTCTGGATACATTTCCTGGTTTATAGAGTAATGCAATAAAATTGTTAGATTGCTTTCTCAAATCTGTTCCCCAAACATGTAAATTCCATGAAACTGGAAGCCTGCTCCACGGTTGATGTATTTAAAAAATATACAAGTGATTCTACATATCACAATTAAAAACAGAAAGACAGGAGACAGGAAGACAAAAGGTAGGTAGGTAGGAAAAGTGGGCGTGAGGGAGGAAAAGAAGGAGGGAGAGAGGGAAAGAGGGAGAAATTCCAAACAGATAGAGGAAAGACCCAAGCAGTGGCATCTGTGTTTCTTTGTAAACTAAGGGGCCACTTCTCTACAAAAAGTTTCTGTGACTGCAGGCAACAAAACCTGATATGTCAGATTTAAGCAAAAGAGTAGCTTGTTGGAAGAAATTACTTATAGAGAATCAAAGGAAAAGTGGGAGTACCTTGTCTGAAAAGAGGTATCAAGGCAGCACTGGGACAGGTTGCAGCATTCCTTGCACAGTCACTTAAAGGCACTTGTTTCAAGAGAAATAAATTTCAACCATTAAAAATCCTTGTAGCACTCTTACTAAAAAAAAAAATTGTAAGGAGATAGTATAAATTTGCATTAGCTTGGGTTTCCTGACCGTCCCTTGGCCACAGAATGTAGGGTACCCAGATGTTCAGTGCCCCTAGGTGTTCATCAAAGTTAGGTTGGGAAAAAAATCCTGGACAAAGCAAAATCAGGTGTTCTCCACGGTTAGACAGGTATCATGCTTCAGACTTTGCATTGCGGTATCCCATTCAATTATCTAGTCATATGCATCTACCAGCCTTACCAAATAGGTAGTAGTAGCCCCATATCACTGCCAAGGGGGAAAAAGGGACTGGGTGCACTGTTGCACAAACGTCAACAGCGAGTGATAGAAGAGTGCTAACTAGATCTTAATGAGCCTGAGACTTCCTGTGGCCCAGTTTGACAAGAAAATAGAACTCAGTGGTCTCTCTCTTCAGGGCTCACAGTCTACTGGCATGCACAGTGAAACCAGTTGTTAAAATACTGAAATATTTCCCAATCAGTTGGTAAATAGCTACAGTCTCTCTGGACGCCACATGATCACCCCTATGGTCACTCTAGCCCTTTCTCTAGGTCCTCAGATCTTCCTGCTATTCAAAGACTAAAGAGTTAACACATGGCACATCAGTGAACAGCTAGGATTCTGCTCTTGTATTATGACTGACATTCTTTCTGATTAGTTGCTCTCAGTTCTGTACCCGTTTAATACTTTGCATTTCCCTACTGTTTCTATTTAAGTCTCAGGAAAGACAAGAGTAGAACTTTAAAGAATGGGTTCCACTTTCTATTCCAAAATTATCTGTGCAATATTTAAAATAAAAATAGCTAGATCATTACTTTTAGTATGGTCTTAAAGAAAAAACTAATAAAGGTAAATTACCTCTTGGTCCATAGAGTCTGTACTTCACTGAATTTTCCATCTTGGTGCCCTTTCTTTCTAACTTAGCATTTTTCCTAATTTATTAGAAACATTAATCTAATGGGAATGTGTGTTTATGCTGTAGTAAAAAAAATAAAGAAAAAAGAAGTGTGATGTATATAGGGATAGGATTATCATTTATTCATTAGCTGGGTTCCAGGAGGGTCTGTAAGAATCACTCCAAAAGAAGACCATAAATCACAGACAAATGTTTTCCCAGAGGACTCTAAAGATACTGTATTTTGTTTTTATCCCAAACATGATGGTGCTTAATTTGTATTCTGGCTCTACTTTTCCATGTTATAATATATTCATTTAAATGCAGATTTTGTTATTCTGCTTAACATCATCAGTCTATCAGACAAATACCTGTGGGGAAATATAAATCAACCTATCTCTGTACATTGGTGGGAAGCACTGATCTTGCCACAATTATCAATTTGCCCTCAGTGTCACCTTTTGTATCATTCGTACATTAAGAATCCCCTTCAGAATTGCATTATCATGCCTTCATCCAAAGTGCTGTGACTCTCATTAATAGGACAACTTTGGCTACACCACGGCATGAGAAATTCATCCATAATACCCAGGAAAAAGATTGCCATGGGGAGGAAAAGGGCCACTTATAGATGTGCTGATAACAGTGTGATACATTGCAATGTTTCCCATTGCTTTATCTGGAAGATTCTGGTATGGCTCTTCCCAGCACAAGAACATTCAGGTTGGGAACACAAGACAGTACTCATTGAGAGCTCATTAGAAAGCAACTGACCCATCATTCATGAAGAGCACAGAGGGATAGAATCTGATCCCTTCTGAAAGGTGAATCAAGACCACAACCAAGTCCACAGACAACAGCTTACTATAATGTCACAATAAAGGGTTCAGAAACTCAGACCTAACATTAATAAGTGCCAACTTTGGTTTTGTATTCTACAGGCAGTATTTCAGTGCATATTCAGAGCAAATTGGGAGGTAAGAGTGGCATTTTTTCCATTTAACAGATGACATTCGGAGATTACATTATACACAGCTGTTTTTTACGCTGTAGTTGGAAAAAAATAAAGTAAAAAGTAATATTACGTATAGGGATATGATTATCATTTATTCATTAGCCAGGTTGCAGGAGGGTCTATAAGAGCCACTCCAAAAGAAGACCATAAATCACAGACAAATGTTTTCCATGCCGTCTTACTCCTTTAAAGTACACGCCACACATTAGTTTAAAAGCAAGAAGTGTAAGTGTCTGAACAACATACTATAGCTTAACTGCATGCAAATGAAAGCACTGGTCTCATCAGCAGTATGACTCTGTATAAGATTGGGTAAACCCTGGAATTTGGGATATTAATTGTTTAGTACTGGGTTTGGTATAATCATTCCTGAGCTTCCAAACCAGGTTAGGTATCCGTATTGTAGTAAGGATACAGTGTTCTGCCCTACACTCAAAACTATTTAAATTTTTGACTTGGAAACTACCTTTCTAAATAGATTGAAGACCCCATGAGATCTACTGTTATAAAGCTTTGTTCACCAGAGTACCCACAATTTTCCTAACGCATGACATTTAACAGATGAGTAGTCAGTCCCCAACTGAGTCCATAACAGAGAGAAACTACCTTCAGATGTACATGCCTTACCAAGTGGAGGTATCTCCCAAGAGTGCAGTTAGTTGCATCAGATGCCACAACTCTCTTCTCTAAATCCAGGTTTCCTAGTTCTCTTGGTTCTGAATCCAGGTTCTCCAAGGAACCATCTGACTGTTTTAAAGTGTCTCACCTAGGTTTTCTCCAGAAGCAGGGTGTGCAGAGCAGCTGGTAGAAATTTTGATTTCTCTACTAAGGTTGCATTGGCATCGTAGTCGTTTACTTGATCTGCATGTGTTTAGAGACTGTGGAGGTAATCCCCCCAGAAATCAGGCACAGTAAAATAATGATATTGTGGACCTCTAAGGCAAAGATACAGGCCCAGAAATATGATGACTCACTATGGTTCCATATATTGAGAAATCAATGGTGTTTCTACATGAAGACTGCAGCTGGGATCCAACTTCTCGCCATTTTTTATGTCCATATTTTCTCATAAAATTATTAATCATCTTTCTTTCCCTGAAAGTCCCACAAAATACGTAACAGGCATTTTGCTTCTAACTTTCTAGATATATTCCATATAGCAGAATATGGTTCATTTCAAGAAGAAATGGTTTTGTGAGAAGTATGGACAAAAATAATTATTGGAAAGCTGGGTCCAGCTGTAGACATATTTATTAAAAACTCTTACATCTTCTTGAAACTAATGGATTTACACCCTACTTTGTACTACCAAAATCCTTTCTCTCAGAAGATTCTACTCACCCAGATTTCCTGAGATCTCCGTTAATGATTCAGCCCATGTGGGTCTCTAGGTCTTGATCTTTCAGTATTCATTTTGGTCATGCCTCTAAAATGCATCTCTACCACATCTTCTGCTAAAGTTCATAAGCTTATTTCTATGGGGAAATTTTACACAGCTTATAGATTTCAATTTTCCCTTCTCTTCTGCTTCACTTATATGGTTTTGAAAACCAGTTAAGAGGTACAAAATATAGACACATCCTGATTCACTTCTGGGCTTTCTTCTAGTCAAAATGGATAAGCTACAAAATGAAACTGTTATTTCCATTGAGACAAGAAGCACCTTTTAATAACTCCAGAAATATCTTATAATCATTTAGTCATATATTCTTCACAACATATCAGACAAGTCAAATTAGAAGGCAAAAGAATGCAAATCCTCAAACAGAATAACATTTTAAATAAGTCAACTATTTAAAATATGTACATTTTACATACTAAGACCTAGAATGATTTAGAGGACCTACAAAGAAATCTTAGAAGCAAGTAGTCGTTTCACATACTAAGACCTAGAATTGTCTGATTTAGAGGATCTACAAAGAAATCTTAGAAGCAAGTAGTTTCTCCACAGTTACATGATAAATGAAATTCATAAAGTTTTATATTTTACAAAGTTATTTTAAAATTATCTTGTTAAATTCCATACTAGTGTGATTTCAGGCAGGACTGGTATTTTTACCTCAATTAATATATGAGGAAACTAAGGCACAAAGAAATTTGTAACTCTTCCAAAGTCACACACTTAAAAAGTAGCTGCCAGGACACTACAGTTTATATTTCCTGACTTCGGTTCTAGTGTTTTTGCCAAAATACAGAAATATGATTCTTTTTTCTTATAATTTTTCATTGAAATATCAGAAAAATGCAAGAATTTATTATAAAAATTAATGAAATTTCAATTGATCTTTTTTAGGTGCATAGCACTGGAAGACGTGAGAAGAAAAGTACTTTGCCCCTAAAATAAAGCCTTTTACAATTTATCTGAGGGAAAACACAAACACCAAGAAAACCTGGGAAGTTGTGCTGCTAAAGTGATGTTTTTGATGAGTCTGAAATTATTAGAGCAAGTGAAGGGCACTGCTGACCTGAACAGGTTCACACAGCCTACCATCCACTCATCAGTGTGTGTTAATATGAGGAATAGGACTCCAGAACATGGCAAGCTCACTCTAGAGACTTTTAGATTGCTAATAAAATACAAACAACAACAACAAAATCAACAGACAAAGACACACAAAAAATGTTTTGTTTTGTTTTTTTACATATGCTTATCTCCCCCATAGCATTCAAATGAACCCTCTCTCTGCTGTCTATCACTTAAGGCACTGCACTCAGGATTTCATTAATCCCCATCTTGATTCAGTCCTTCAGCAATCATTCATTGAGTGGCTTCTATGTGCCAGACAGTGTTTGGGGTGTCGTGAATACAGCAGTTAACAGAAGAGATACAATCCTTACCCTCATTAAGCTAATACTTTGATTGGGAGAGACAGAAAATGCACAAATAAATAACGAAATATGCAGGATAAAAGTATAATAATATCAGCTATGGAGTAATATATAGCAGGGCACAGAACTAAAACTTCCCATTTTTGGTGGTTAGATAACTGATAGTTATTAAAATGGGTCAACCAACACTTGATGCGTGGTCAATAGGCACAGATCTGAGAGAGGAAATAAAGACATGCTACTTTCTGGGAAAATAATATTCCAAGCAGAGGGAATAGCCACTGAGAAGGGCTGAGGGGAAGAGGCTCCCTGATATATTGGCAGATGAGTAAGACAGATAACACTTGGGGATGGAATGAGGGGGGTCAGGAGATTATAAAATAAGAGGTCAGAAAGCCCATGAGGAAGGGGCTGGCAGGTCACAAAAGGTCTGTGGCACCTTGAAAGTACATTGACTTTTGACCTGAGTATAACAGGGAGTCCTTGGCAGATTTCAGACAGGGAGTGATCTAACTTCTATATTAAAAGGTTTTCTCTTGTTGTGATACTGAAAATATGCTAAAGGAGGACAAAGGCAGAGGCACTGGGGCCGTAATAGGAGGTGAATCCACAGTGTGGACAAGAGATAGGAGCTCTATCTCCAGTCCACTTCTTTCTTCCTTGGCTATGCTTAGATTTCCATCCATTCCCATCTGTTCCTTCTCACATCACCAATGTCTTGATCTCTTTCAAATCTGCCTCCAACTTGGATCCTTCTCACCAGCTCCATAGAGTTTACAACAACAGCCTACAACCAAGCCCTACTATCTGGAGGTAGAGATATCCCAGACACAATACGTTCAAATTAAATTTATTAATTTATCACCTTAGCAAAGCTGAGAATATTATTTTTCTTATTTTAGTTAATTTTATTATACACCCAATTGTCTCCCTATAAATCTAAATCACACTCCATCCTTACCTCTCATATAACCATCTACCATTTCTAGACCTTTAAACTTGCTACCATCTTACTTATGCTTATTGTCGACACCTAAGTTTAGGATACTCTCATTTTTCCAGAGGTTCATACATAACATCATTATTCAAGTGTTCATAGGTAAGACAAGTCCCCTTAGACACACAGAACCAAAAATTCAGCATAAGCCAACTATAAATCCAAATAACATCATTATTCAACTGTTCATAGGTAAGATGAGTCTCCTTAGACACCTAGAACCGAAAAGTCAGCATAGGCCAACTATAAATCCAATTATTCCTACTCAAAGCAGCATAGCCAATGTTTAAAACAGACACAAGCTTGTTCTACTGCTTCCTCCTTATTTTCAAAGGAGAAAGACTCTAAAGACCCACTGAAAGGATTTTAGTAGATCAGATGCAAATTAGAAAGATCTAGCTACTGTTTGTATGAACAATGCACTACAGTGAAGCAAGGACAGCAATTGAAACTGCTGAAATAATTCAACCTTAAAAAAGCTATCGTTAAATGTAGTCATGGAAGTTAATGTGGAGAGAAATGGATGGATTCCACTGATATTAAAGAGAGAGGTTTGGGGTGGACTTGCCAAGTGTATGCAACGGGTACACTGAGGAAGAAGTAGCTTAAAGGCTAATTCTGTTTTTTATGTTTATGTGCTTAATATGGTTTGGCTGAATTTCTGGCTTAATGCAACACTTAATGGAGCCAGTGATCATTAAATGTTCCCTAGGAAGAAACTAAGAGGCTTAATTGTAAGATTTCAGGGTAATGGTCATTCTAAGCATCAAATAGAGACTTCAGGATTTACGTAGGGGCTCAGAGATGACTTACTACATCCCTAACCTCCTCCAAGTTCTAGCACAGGCCTCTCCTTTTTCAGTATGTCCTCACTGCTCTGATGGCTGCCCCATTTTCTTGTCCTTCTCAAGGAACTACTACCTGGACTGGCACTTCAGCCCTTATTTATATTTATATGTAGTTTTCAAGGTCATTTTTCTCACCTTTATGCTCACAGTGAAGGCTTCTTGAAAGCAGAGAGTTTTGTGAAAGATGTTTTCTATCCTCCAGTCTATTTAACCTTCACAAGAACTCTTTGCTAGAATATTACAACTTCCAGGCTGAGGCTTAGCCTGTACAACAAGAAGTGAGAATTTACCAGCAGGTTTTTCACACATCAAAACCTGTAGTTTGCCCTGCATATAATCATAAAAGTAAAATCGTTTTAACTCAACTATCATGGGTGACTTATAATTCATACCTAGTCAATAAATATTTTGAAGATATATCATTCAATTCACATATTCATCTCATAACTTCCCGGAATATAAGGAAACAGTAGTAACAGAGGTCTTTTTTATTGTCCTATTTTTTTTTTTTTTTTTGCTTTGAGACCATTTGAAAAAAACATTTATATTTAAGAAAATGAAGCTTCTACAAAGAAATTAAATCATATTCTTTCTAAAAATCCATCTGTATAATGGTAAGCCCTAAATAGCAAGGCAAGGTCAATAACATGTGAAGAAATGAAGGAGCAGATTGCTAATTATCATTTTTATTATCTTCTAGGAAAGAAAGAAAGGTTTGTCTGTAATTGCATTGGTAGGCAGTCATAGTAAATTAACCTGAAAATGCAATATTCCTTCTCCAAAATTGTTAGTTGTCTCAATTTCCCCTTTGAAAGTATCAGCCAAGTCTCTTTTTAACTGTTTGAAAAAACAAAATCAAACTGACTTATAGCTCAGATCGTAGGGAATACATGTTGGCTCTTTGTCTTAAGTGGTATGGAGTTTGCCTAAAGAAGAGAATTCTTTTTCCAGCTAAATTCAGTATTCCTACTATATGACTGCCCTACAAGGAACATGTCACATGTCATTTCACTTAACTGTCACTAGATCAGACTCTTCTTCTCAAGGTATCTTTGTGTTTCCACTGAGAACCACCAGTGTCTAATGTCATTTTCTTTACAAATGGGCTTTGGTTCCTGCTACTCAACATGTTTCCACCTTTGTTGGTCAATGCTTTCATCATGCATTCTTATTGATGTCTTGGAGTCTCATCTGCAGTCCAAAAGCTTCCCAAACTGAGCTGCGGGCCATGAAATGGGTGACATACATTTTACTGCATAATAAACTGTATACCTTAATGGCTTACAGGATTTCACCAAAAAAAAAAAAAATTATCTAAGTTTTTTCTCACACTTTCTCAAGAACCCCTGCAGTGCCATATGAATACTTGGATTGAAGCAAAGTTGAGTGACAGGCAACAAGCAATTCTTTAAAAGATCCTCTTCACAGAACTGGAAAAAACCACCTTAAACTTCATATGGGACCAAAAGAGAGCCCACATAGCCAAGACAATCCGAGTAAAAAGAACAAAGCTGGAGGCATCATGCTACCTGACTTCAAACTATACTTCAAGGCTACAGTAAACAAAATAGCATGACAGTGGTACCAAAACAGAGATATAGACCAATGGAACAGAACAGAAGCCTTGGAGGCAATGCCACACATCTACAGCCATCTGATCTTTGACAAACCTGACAAAAACAATAAATGGGGAGAGGATTCCCTGTTTAATAAATGGTGTTGGGAAAACTGGTTAGCCATGTGCATAAAGCAGAAACTGGATCCCTTCCTGACACTTTACACTAAACTTAACTCCAGATGGATTAAAGCCTTAAACATAAGACCTAACACCATAAAAATCCTAGAAGAAAACCTAGGCAAAACCATTGAGGACATAGGCATAGGAAAGGACTTCATGACTAAAACACCAAAAGCATTGGCAACAAAAGCCAAAATAGACAAATTGGATCTAATTAAACTCCAGAGCTTCTGTACAGGAAAAGAAATAATCATTAGAGTGAACTGGCAACCAACAAAATGGGAAAAAATTTTTGCAATCTACCCATCTGACAAAGGGCTAATGTCCAGAATCTACAAAGAACTAGAACTTAGATTTACAAGAAAAAACCAAACAACGCCATTCAAAAACACATCAATCCCTTTTGTTGGTGTCATATATGTCTCCTTTTGAAAAGTGTCTGTTCATACCCGGTGATGGCTATGAACAGACACTTTTCAAAAGGAGACATATATGAGGCCAACAAACATATGAAAAAATGCTCATCATCACTGGTCATTAGAGAAATCCAAATCAAAACCACATTGAGATACCATCTCACGCCAGTTAGAATGGCGATCAATAAAAAATCTGGAGACAACAGATGCTGGAAAGGATGTAGAGAAATAGGAACACTTTTACACTGTTGGTGTCAGTGTAAATTAGTTCAACCATTGTGGAAGACAGTGTGGTAATTCCTCAAGGACCTAGAAATAGAAATTCCATTTGACCCAGCAATCCCATTATTGGGTATATACCCAAAGGATTACAAATCTTTCTAGTATAAAGACACATGCACACGTATGTTCATTGCAGCACTGTTTACAATAGCAAAGACTTGGAACCAACCCAAATGCCCAAAGATGATGATAGACTGGACAAGGATAATGTGGCACATATACACCATGGGATACTCTGGAGCCATAAAAAAGGATGAGTTTGTGTCCTTTGTAGGGACATGCATGAATCTGGAAACCATCATTCTCAGTAAACTGACACAAGAACAGAAAATGAAACACCACATATTCTCACTCATAGGCGGGTGTTGAACAATGAGAACATATGGACATAGGGAGGGGAGCATCACACACTGGGGTCTGTTCGAGTGGGGAATCAGGGAGAGGCAGCGGGGGCTAGGGAGGTTGGGGGAGGCATAACATGGGGAGAAATTCCAGGTATAGGTGACGGGGGCGGGGATGGAGGCAGCAAATCACATTGCCACATATGTACCTATGCAACAATCCTGCGTAATCTGCACAAGTACCCCAGAACCTAAAGTACAATAAATATATATATATATATATATATATATAAATTAAAAAAAAAAACAGCTAAAGCTTACTCCTGAGCCAAGTGTTGTGAGTGACTCTCTCTTCCATAGAGTGTATTTTCTCCTAGTAATCTCACACCATTTTCCTCTCAGCCATTCATGAATCCTATGGGTCTGCCTCCCAGCTGTAATGAGCTTGCTAAATTTAAAAGGTGAAGAGCAATTTTAAATTCATGGAATTCATCTACCCACCTATGGTAAACCCCTTTTACAACATCCCTACCAAGAAGTCACATTCGGTTTCTGATGAAGACATGCAGTGATGTTTATAAGACAGAATTTTCATTTTGAGCACAAAGTGTGTCTTCTAACTTCTGCATACTTCTCCTTCCTGTAAATTCATATAAAAGATGCAGTGGAAGTTTTTTTTTTTAACTTCTTATCTGAACTCTAATTAGTGCTGCACAACCCAAATTATGTCTCAAAAAAAAAAAAAATGAACACATAGAGAAAAAAAGTCACTCTTATTTATTTCCCCTTAATAATGGATTTTTTTCATAGCAATCAATGAAATGAAAAGACAAGCTACAAAATGGGAGAATATATATGCAAACCATATATCTGATAAAAGATTAATATCTAATATATTTTTAAAAACATGTCATGATAAAAAAACCAAATAACTCAATTAAAAATGAACAAAGAAACTGAACACACATTTTTCCAAAGAATACATACAAATAATCAACAGATATATGAAAAGTTGCTCAACATCACTAGTCAGCAGAGATATGTGAATCAAAACCACAATATCATCTCAAAACTGTCAGGATGGCTATCATGAAAAAGACAAGATGCCACAAGGATTGGTAAGGATGTAGAGAAAAAGGATCCCTTGTCTATTGTTGGTGGGGAGAATTGGTACAGCCATTATGAGAACCAGTATGGATGTTCCTCAAAAAATTGAAAATAGAACTACCATGTGGCCCAGCAATCGCACTTCTGGGTATGCATCCAAAGAAAATGAAATCACTGTCTGGAAGAAATTGCTACACCCACATGTTCACTGTAATATTATTCACAATTACCAAGATAAGGAAATGACCCACTGTTCACTGATGGATGAATTAGTAATGAAAGTGTGGTTCTATTTTATACATACGTGTGTGTGCACGCATGCACGCGTGCACACACACACACACACACAAAAATAGAGTACTAGTCAGCTTTTAAAAAGAATAAAATCCTGTCATTTGTAACAATATGGATGACCTTGGAGGACATTACGCTGAGTGAAATAAGCCAGACACAGAAAGACAAATACTTTGTGATCTGACTTATATGTGAAATCTAAAGAAGTTGAAGAGAAATAGAGAGTAGAATGGTAATTATTCAGGGCCGGAGGGCTGGTGGGAAATAATAAAATTTTTTAAAAACTCATTCTGTACAAGTGTGTACCACACATTGAAATGTTAATCATAGTGAAATACTATTCTCCTATAAAGACTGTTATTTTGATTTTTGTTTGCTTGTTTGAGTATTTATTTTGCCTATTATGGATTAAAAAGAAAAGTTCAAGTATTTCAAGATGATATAAAGATTTAATGAGAAGGATGAAGAGAGCCAACATGCATTTGACGCTAATTATTTGCCCACACAAAACTCAGCTTTTTGAATAGAATATGTACTCAACAGAATTTTAAAAATCCTGATGCTTTTACCAAGAAGTGACTGGCAGTCAGTCCAAATCTGGTAGCTAGTCCTGTAACTGAGAGAGACAGCAAGTTTTACTTAAAGATTGAGGGGGAAAAAAATCAAAGTTAATTCAGAAGAATATTTCACAAATTTAGATATTAAATATTAAAATCAATGTATTCCATTTGGTATGAGATTTGGAACCATGTATTAAAAACACTTTAAAAAAGATAAAAAAGATTCAAACCCTTGGAGTCTGTAATTCTACTTCTGGGAACACATTCTAAGAATGTAATATAAAATAAAGAAATGGGTTAGACAGAAAATATTCAGTGCAATGTACGTTTAATGAAGAAAATTTGGAATTAATCTAGATATTCAACAATGGGAGGAAATGTTTAGTAAAGTTTGATATTCGGTGTTTGGTATTTAAGGTAAACGTGAAAAAAAGGCTATTTACAATGAGGAATGTTAGCATAAAAATATGTGAAGAGAATAAAACAGGATAAAACATAGACGGTATATTCTCAAATAACTTAAATAAATACTTATAAAGATAATAAAAGCCAAAAGAAAATAAACAATCATGTCAATAGAGAGTTCTGTGAATAAGTGCAGTAGTTTTGTAATTTTTTACCTCTTTTTTAATGAATGAACATAATTTTTAAATGGGAAAAGAGGGATACTCTACACAAAGAAAGGCTGACTCCCCCAGAAACAGAATATCATCTTATATCCAAAGTAGCCATGCAGATTACAGTGGTGTTATTACTAGGCTTATGAAATATGAATGCTGACCTTGTCTCCTTGCCTTGTACTGACAGTGAATGGTGGTTACTGGAGGCCAATTACTTTTTCTCTCACTATTAATTCTTCTCTGAATTTTATCGCTAACAACCATGCTGCAAACCTGAAATTGTTTGAATGTATCGGTCTCCTTAACATTTTCTTCTTTTCTTTCAGAATAATTCTGAATATATTCATTACATCAATTGCATGCATAATGCTAATGCCAACATTTTGTGCAGGAGGGCATCTTGTCAGAGAGACCATATCTGAGTTCATATTTTAAACAGTTGTCAGCTTCTTTATTAATGTCAATAAATGTAAATTCTAATAAAAAGAAAAATAAAATCTTACTGTCCTCTGGAGCCTTCAAAATAGTCCTACATTCTTTAGGCAAGAACTCACTCAGAATGCTTTTCGTCTAACATTCCTCTGAAGAGAAAGTAGTAGGACACCAGCATTTTGCATCTTTGTGTGTGTGTGTGTGTGTGTGTGTGTGTGTCTGTGCATGCTAAAACACTGGAACATATAAAAGTAGACACAGTCAGAGAGAAATGGGCATAGATGGATTTACCAGGAATTTGACAAGGCTTACTCTTTGGGTTCCCACTTTCTTGGGGCTTCTGCTAAGAATCTTTAACTGTTTAGATTTGTAACTTTGTAAAGAAAACCCTTTAAGTTGTGGAAGAAGGATATTCCACAAAGTCTATATTGTCTGCTAGGCATGACCAACTTTCCCAGATTATTGTGGGAAAACAGCACTAGGAGGAAACACAGAAATCTGTTAGGTTTGATTCTGAGATGTGAGACCTAGTTGGATAAATGGAAGGGAGATAACGGGAGAGAAGAGCAAAAGAGAAAGGCATGGGAAAGGGATGTACACACACAAAAAAAAAAGTAGAATAAAACTCTTTGCTGAACTGTATGATCTGAAATTAAAATCAAGTTTTGGTCTTTTACCAACAAATATCCAAGAGTGTATAACTTATTATAATGCCAGAAGGGTCAACTTTAAAACCGTAAGAGGGATAGCCTTGGTACTACAATTGTTCAAAGCTATGATTAAGAAAGAGTGGGGATTGACTAGGCACTGTGGCTCACACCTGTAATCCCAGCACTTTGGGGGCTGAGGCAGGCAGATCACGAGGTCAGGAGTTCGAAACCAGCCTGGCATAATGAAATACCGTCTCTACTAAAAACACAAAAATTATCCAGGCCTGGTGGTATGTGCCCATGATCCCAGCTACTCAGGAGGCTGAGACAGGAGAATTGCTTGAACCCGGGAGACGAAGGTTGCAGTGAGCGAAGATCGCATCACAGCACTCCAGCCTGGGTACAGAGCAAGACTCTGTCTCAAAAAAAAAAAAAAAAGAAAAAAAAAAAGAAAGAGCAGGATCAGCCTATCTTTGTATCTGATATGCACATGATAGCCAAATTCTTAGCTGCCAAGGTCTCACAGGCCTATGTTATTTCAATCATGTAATAAACTGTTCACACAATTTCTGTCTCAGAAAATGGTGGAGGAAACTTGTAGTTTGAGTTTGGTAGCAAATCACCACAAAGACACTGAAAATTAACAAAGGGCCTTAGCAAACTAGTTTAATTCTTTCATTTACAGATGAAAAATTGGGTTTAGAAGGGAAAATAAGAATGCCTGGGTGTGATGGATTTAGTGGCAAAGCAGGTATATTAATTTTTTTCTTATAATACATCTTTGCATATTAGATTATACATCTATTGAAAATCATATTTTCTGGAATATATATTATGGAAGATATAAGTTTTTTTATGTTAATGTCTGATTCTCACACAAATCCATACAAACACACAAACATGTGTGCACTTACACATACACACACAACCTTATAAGCTATAATGGAAAAAAGGTACATTTATCACATATCCTATTATTTCAAAATCTCATAATAAAATTTTTCCAAAAGGAGATGGTATTTGAGTTTTTCTTATGTGTGTCTTTGCTTTTATTTTTACAACTGAGACTTTTGTGGAGGAAATGTAGAAGTCAATGGAAGATAACAAGCTAGTTGCCTTCTCTGTCTAGAAATAGTGAACTTCAGTAATGGGATTGCTGGGTCAAATGATTTAATCTGGTTCTAGATCCCTGAGGAATTGCCACACCATCTTCCACAATGGTTGAACTAATTTACACTCCTATCAACATTGTAAAAGCATTCCTATTTTGTCTGCAACTTTGCCAGCATCTGTTGTTTCTTGACTTTTTAATAATTGCCATTCTGACTGGCATGAGATGGTATGTCATTGTGGTTTTGATTTGCATTTCTCTAATAATCAGTGCTGTTGAGCTTTTTTCACGTTTGTTGGCTTCATGAATGTCTTCTTTTGAGAAGTTTCTGTTCATGTCCTTTGCCCACTTTTTAATGTGGTTGTTTTTTTCTTGTAAATTTGTTTGAGTTCCTTGTAGATTTTGGATATTAGGTACTTGTCAGATGGATAGACAGCAAAAATTTTCACCCACTCTGTATGTTGCCTGTTTCCTCTGATGACAGTTTTTTGTTGTTGTTGTTCTGTGCAGAAGTTACTTAGTTTAATTAGATCCCGTTTGTCAATTTTTGATTTGGTTGCAACTGCTTTTGGCAATTTCATTATGAAATCCTTGCCCTTGTCTATGTCCTGAATGGTATTTCCTAGATTTTTCTTCTAAGCATATACTCAGAAGAATATAAATTATTCTGTTACAAAGATACATGGACATGTATGTTCATTGCAGCACTATTCACAATAGCAAAGACATGAAATTAACCCAAATGCCCATCAATGATAGTCTGGATAAAGAAAATGTGGTACATACACACCATGGAATACTATGCAGTCATAAAAGGAACGAGATCTTGTCCTTTGCGGGGACATGGATGGAGCTGAAAGCCATTATCCTCAACAAACTAACACAGAAACAGAAAACCAAACATCACATGTCCTCACTTATAAGTAGGAGCTGAACATGGGAACACATGGGCACAGGAAGGGGAAGAACACACACTGAGGCCTGTTGGGGAGTTGGGTTGGGGGAGGGAGAGCATTAGGAAAAATAACTAACGTATGTTGGGCTTAACACCTAAGTGATGGGTTGATAGATGCAGTAAACCACCATGGCACATGTACAAACCTATGTAACAAACCTGCACATCCTGCACATGTACCTTGGAACTTAAAATAAAAATTAAATTAAAAAAGACAAACTGAATTTCAAGTGTTTGATCTTCTCCCCCACACAGGCACCTCAACTGCACTTGTTCCAGAGAGCACTGAAGTCACAGCAATCCAATGCCCCAGCAGTGACACCCAACTAATCCATCCATGCTCATTAGTAAGAAAGAAGTTACTATTGTTTGAAACTGAATACAAAGCTCAATTTAGTTTTACATGGATTCTGGGATTAACTTTACAGGGACCCTGGGCCAACTGTGTCTGTAAAATAGTGAAGTGGACCTTGGTGCCTAACATTAGAGAGATCACTGATCTTTGTGATAAATTGCTAAGGACACTTTCCTCAAACAAATGTTCTTCTGCAAATATTCATCAACATTAGCAAGTAATTGTAGAGCTTTATTGGACTAAGTCAAAAGACCAAGGTTTGCTATTGATTTCTGTCCAATATGATGCAATGTGAACTTAGACATTCAACTTTCCTTTCTGAGCCTCAGTTTCTCTACTTGCAAACCCTGTTATGATTGGGTTTCATAATACCTAACACTAATTTTAGCTCCAAGATGCTGTCAGTTTGTGTTAGGTTTCTATCCAATATCTTCTGAATAGTAAATTTATATAACCACTTTCAGCCTAGAGGGAAATTCAAGCTTAACGTGTCTCAGAGGTTCACAATGACATTAGAAATTATGTTGATGATCTAAAAAAAATCACCACTGAGTGTTACTTAATTTTCATTTAAATGAAAGAAAGAATCATCCTGACAAGACAGGGGATATTTCTGAGATAGTTAACTTAGCTCACTTTGGTTCTGCATGAGATTGAAACTGTTTAGCAGAAAATTAAATTAAGGTTTGCCAAGAAATTAAGATAAAATGTGAGGATTGCCATGTAATGCTATTTGTCATTCTGAAAAGAATGGATGATCCATGTCAACCTTCAAGCTCAGCTCCATGAGCAATTGGAAATTACCAAGAGTTTTAGAAGTGATGGACAAATAGAGTTTGATATGGGTAAATGCCAATTGATTCAAAGAGTGAAAGGACAACTGACTGTGACAGATAGATTCACTGTCCATGAAGATCAAATTATTGAAATACAGTGTTCAATGAATTCTAGAGAGTCTAGACTTCGCTGTTGTAACAAGAGATTAATCTCAGGGCAATCAGAGTAAAGTTGAAGAAAATACTCATGAATGATTCCAGTTCTTCCTGTTATTCCAAAGATTTTAAATTCTCTTTGGTTTTCTAACCAAAGAAAATAGAGCACAGATTGGCATCTGACAAAATTTAAGGACAAGAGGAAGGGTCTCATAAGTTTGCAGACATTTGTCCACTTTTTTACATGCCAGAGGGCAGATAAGCAAAAGCTGATTCAAAGTCTTGCTTGGAGTTGATAACTGTCCAATCCCATTAAATGGCAGCAAGTGTCAGTATCATTGAGCTACTCAGTGGTTTATATGCAGCCTGAAATAAATTTGCATATGACTGATTGGCAGGAAATTAGACACTAACTAAATAGCAGAGATTATGAAGGGAAAAAATGTACCCTTAGATACTTCAAAGAACAACCTTAAGTTTCTGCAAAGTTAAGACAGCTAAAAAAAAGGTCTGCAATATACTTACTTTTATTCTCTCATTCAACAAGTATTTTTTGAGGACCTATTATGTCTCCGGCACTGTTCTAGGTGCTTGAAATACACAAGTGGTAAAAAGACCAAATCTATGCCCTTGTGGTATTTACATTCTAGTGGAGAAAATCAACAATAAGCAATATCCATGCTAAATAAATACATTATCTAGAGTGTGAGAAAGTGATACATCTTTATAATATATATATTTTTAATGGGAACAGCATAAGCAGAATCAGGAACACAAAGTAAGATGGCAGGCAGTTTACTCCGTTAGACGGCTCAGGGTAGGGATCACTGAGAGTGTAAAATATGGACAACGACTTGAAAAAGATGAGGTAGTTAGTAAAGCTGATATCTGGGAATAGGGCAACTTAACCAGTGCAAAATTCTACAGCCAACATCCTACAGCTGGAATGTGATGGTACAATGGGTGCAGAGAAGAGAGAGGAGATCAGAGGAAGACCACTGTAAATATTTCAACTATTTCTGAGTCAGGTAGTGAGGTGAGCGTTGAGAATAGGAATGACACAATGGACACATTTTGATCATGCTGCCATATTGGCTGCCATATTGTAAACAGACTCTAGATGAACTAAGTTTGAAGCAGGAAATCCCATTAAATATTTAGTTTTTGTTATTTATTTTAAGTAATCCAGACACGAGATGATAATGGTTTGGATTAGTGTGATAGCAGTAGCAATAATGAGAAAGAGGCAGATTCTTGAAATGAGAGAGGCAGCCGGTGAAGCAGGTTTTGAGGGAAGAATAGGAATCAAGTACTGAAAATATCATCTTAAATATCCGTTAGACAGTCAAATAGGGATATAAGGTAGACATTTGCAAATACAAGTCCAAAGTTTGGAAAACAGGTCTGAGCTGAAGCTATAATTTTGGATGTTGTTGAAATGTAGGTGATACTTAAGAGTCATGAACATGGAATAAATTCACTAAAGTCATGAGTAGAAAGCAAGAGATAAGAGCATCAAAGAAGAGATGCTCCCGTGTTAAGAGCTTGGAGAGAAGTGAGAAGGGGTGGTCAGTGAGGTAGGTGAAAAGTTGAGTACATATGACACTATGAGCCATTTGAAGAAAGTTCACCCAATAGAAGCACAAGATGGCCTTGCTGATAGATCATCCAGGACTGGGAATTGGTCATAGATTGAGCAGTATGGGATCAGAGCGACTTCTGTATGAGCATGAGAGAGGAAAGGCAATCTGAATGAGTTAGGAGAACAGAAGTAGAGGGAGTGGTTCCCGTGAGTGTAGACACATCTCAGAAGATTTTTGCAACAACAGGAGCAAAGAAGCAGAATGGCAGCTGGTGTGGGAGTTTGGGTCAAGTGATAATTTTCTTAAGAATTAACAATATGTTAATATAGAGATGGCAATGATCTAATTGAAATAATTTTGAAATCAGATGGACTGGCAGTAAAACCTGGTTCTGGAATTTAATAGTTTTATGACCTTAGAGAAATCACTCGGCTTCTCTGTGCCTCAATGTCCCTATCTTTCCAGGTGTGAGGTTGAAAATAATTTTTGGTAGCAAACTCCAGGAAAACAGCACTGGACTGTGGAAAGATGCGCAGAAAGGGTTTATATCGTAGGATCTTGCTTAGTAGCTGTATAATGTCAATCCAAAAACTTTTTTAAAGTCCTAGCATCTTCATCTTGAAATGAGATAACAATACTTGTTTCAATATATTTTGATAAGAAAACAATAAAGTTGTGCAAAAGAACTGCTGGCCTAGTGTCTGGCATACATCAAGTGTGCGATAAATGTGATTTGTTTTGTTTGCTCTATCCTGTCTCAAAGATCCAAATTCTCTACATGGTTGCCTTCTGCACAATGAACAACAGGCATGCTCTTTGATTAATGAATCCAGGCTCCAGCCCCTGCTTGTGACAATAGGACCTTAGCTTGAGGGTGTACTATGACCATTTATTTGGCTTAGGTAATTGCTTCCCTTCTAACAATGACTTTGCTGCCTCAGCCTTTGCCTACTCACCATGACCCAGGCTGTGATTTTCTTGGGCTCTAGGCACAGAGACTGTCCTGTTGAAACTGCTGCTGATGCAATACCAGCCAGAGGGAAGGTTATTTCAGAAAACTGCCAACAGAAACTTCACATGAACCTAAACAAAGATTGCTAAATGTTTCCTGGTATACATTTTTAGATGATTTTTCCTTCTCCATATATCTCTAAGAACATGTTAATACACTATGTGGGGATATATGACAAAATGTAGAAACTAAACAGTATTAAAGCACCCATTTCTGAATCAACTAGCCCTGCATTCATATCCAATTTGAATTACACTAGTTGGGTGAACTTGAGCAAGCTAATGAGATTTTCTAAACCTCCATTATCTCATCTGTATATGAGGTTTACAATACTAATCTCATATGATCTGTGTAAGTGTACTGAGATAATTAAACAAAAGCTCCTAGCAGAGTTCCTGGTATGCATAATTAGCAATCATGTTTATTATTGATTAGGCCTATCTATACATTAGGTAACTGGACACAAAAGTGATCCAAACTGAAATTTTATTTTTAAAAATTTACAATTCAAATATGAGTAATGTGATAGAAGGTTTAATCCAAACTTTTTTTCTAAATATTTGAGATGCTATGGTATGAAGTTCTTCATGAAAAAATAATAAGAGAAATACAGAATGTGGTATAAAATCATTAATTCCTGGGCTTTTATGTAATTTTCATTCAAGACACAGCTTGTCATGCCATCCCTGGAGATGGCTTCACAGCCCCCCAAGTTGGAGAGAATAATCCCACCCTCAAAGACAGCTTGCCTTTTGAGGGCCAAGTCCACTTCAGACCATCTCTCCTTCCATGGAACACTGTTGTTAGAAAGAAATCCCTCAATAGAGATTGCAGTTATTCAGACTACAGTTAGAGCTACCATTTTGTACTTAGCATACTTTGAGGTTAAAAAAATAATAATAATTTTATGAGAGTTGTGTGATAAAAACAAAACAAAGGTTTTCCCAATGTTTTCCAGATTTAAATAAAAAATAAGTTATTTTGTATTTATTTAAATTGTACTTCCAGGTTGGGAGGCCTCATTCTAAGTTTAGTCAGTCCTGCTGTGATTTGTTTGGCCTTTAGCAAGTTACATGTCCTCTAGAGGCCTCGGTTTACATGTTTGGAAATAATAATATTTCTGTGGAAGATGGTTGTGAAGAGCAAATGAGTTTGTATGTTTAACATACCAGGCAGATATAAGGTGCTTAAGAACTGGAAGTTCTTTCCCAGGATGACTTAGGCTTTGTCACACGTTGATGACTTGGAAATAACCCTGGTTTACCATGGTCTTGAAATTATCAAGCAGTCAACTTCATACAATAAACAATCAAGAATAGGCTCATAATTACATCTCCCATTCTCGCCATAAAAATTTAAATGAATTCACACCATTTTAATTAATTTTCTTATTTTCAATAGCCTTGAAAAACATTTGGTACACATACAATTGTTAGGGCTCCTGAATCACACATGAAAATCTTGAGAATTATCTGCTAAACAAATACTGTATCCATGTGATAGTCTTTAATTATTGTGAGCCCAAAGAGACTGTAATCAATATATTGACTGCAACTCACAATATACTGAAATGTCATTCTTGGCTCCACAAATTGGACTTTAAAATTCAATATGCAAGATTTTCATGAGCCACCCAGAGGAATTCAATAGAAAATAGCATTGCTGTGTTTCTACATTTGATCTGTTTCTCTTTTGTTAAAACTAACACAAATAAATAAATCAATAATACAAAGGCAAATGCCTTTTCTTTTTCTAATGAACTGTGTATACTAATTGTAGTCTTGGTCATTTCCAAACAATCCCAACTAGATGTGAAGCCTAAAAAAAGATTTACATGAAAGTCAAATTAGCAATGGCCTCTGGACATATTGACATGTTTAACCTGGGTTCTAAAGACTAGAGTACACTCACTATAACACTATTTTTTAATACATATTAATCTCTACTCAGGGTTACAAAGCTGATCCCACAGGTGGTTTACAGAATAGCATCACCCAAGTTTGTCTGGAGGATTAAAATAAAACAAATGATGAGAAAGCATGTATTAGACTTATACATTCCTTCCAATGTAGACATAAATTAGTCACCGGAAACTGAATCCACAAATCCCCTTTCTGAGGTGCTCATTTTAAATGCATTTACATACCTGCAGGACAATGAAATATCTGGCTTTTATACTAATATTTTTTGTTTGTTTAGATAAGGGTTTATGTTACAAGAATGAAGTAAAATACACTTTTATTCTTTGTATCCTCAGGATTTAGCACACTGATGATGGAAATTTATATATATATATATATATATATACACGCACACATATAATAGATATAGTGTTTGTGTATTATATATACATATATTATACACATATATAACCATTATGTTAAGCCTCTTGAACTTTTGTGTGTACGGTACAGTATTAACTATGAGCATAGTGTTTCACAGAAGATCTTTATAATTTTACATCTTATATGTAAACTCTATACTTTGATCACCTCTTCCCAGGCCATGGCAACTACCATTTTACTTTCTGTTTCTGTGGGTTCAACTGATTTAGAGATCTCATATAAGTGGAATCATACAGCATTTGTCCTTCTGTGACTGGCTTATTTCACTTAACATAATGCCCTCAAAGTTGATCCATACTATAGCATTTGACAGAATTTCCTCCATTTTTATGTCTGAATGATATCCCATGGTATCCATTGTGGTCGGGCGCGGTGGCTCATGCCTGTAATCCCAGCACTTTGGGAGGCCAAGGCGGGCAGATTAAATGGTCAGGAAATTGAGACCAGCCTGACCAGCATGGCGAAACCCTGTCTCTATGAAAAACACAAAAATTAGCCAGGTGTGGTGGTACATGCCTGTAATCCCAGCTACTCAGGAGGCCGAGGCAGGAGAATCACTTCAACCCAGGTGGTGGAGGTTGCAGTGAGTCAAGACTGCACCCCTGCACTCCAGCCTGGGTGACAGAGCTAGACTCCATAAAAAAAAAAAAAAAAAAAAAATCTGTTGTGTGCATGTGCCACAAATTCTTTGCCCATTTACCTGCCAATGGACATTTAGGCTGTTTCCACCTCTTGACTATGGTGAATAATGCTTCATTGAACATGGGAGTACAAATGTCTCTTTGAAAAACTGATTTCAACTCTTTTGATTTTCAGTTTTTTGAGGAACATCCATACTGTTTTCCATAGTAGCTGCACTATTTTACATTCCCACCAATAATACACAAGGGTTCCAATTTCTCCATATCCTCTCTCCAACACCTGTTATTTTCTGCTAGCTTGTTTCTTTGATAATGACCATCCTCAGAAATGTGAGAAGATATTTTGTTTTGGTTTTGAGTTGTATCTCCCCGACTATTAGTGATGTTGAGCATCTTTTCATGTATTTGTGGGCCATGTGTATGCATTCTTTGAAGAAAGGTCTATCCAAGTCTGCTTCCATTTTTTAACTGGGTTATTGTTACTTTTTTGCTACTGAGTTGTAGGGGTTTCATACATGTTTAGATATTGAGTCCTTATTAGATATAGGGTGGCTAATATCTTCTCCCATTCCATAGGTAATCTTTTAACTCTCTTAAGTCTTTCTTTTTCTCTACAGAAGTCTCGCTTGCCTATTCTTTTTTTTTTTTTTTTTTTTGCTTTTGCTGCCTGTACCTTTGTGGTCACATAAATTAAACTACTCAGACTAAAAATGTCTATACTCAACTATAAATGTATTTGTATAAATAGGAGGAAAGCATAAAACAGAGCAGCTTGCCATGGATTCTTTCCAGATGTTTGCCCAATATTTAATTTGGTCCTCAGTTACATTTTACTTATGGTATCTTGCTCTTTGTCAGTTGCAAACTATCTCATATGAGATATTTGAATAATTGTTACATTTTAAAGAAAGGCTAGCTGGCCCTATTTCTGATTAGATTACATTTCAAAAATCCTACTACTCTGAAAATGTGCTTACCATACTAGATGGCCTAATATCCCAAATTAGTCAAATTAATATTCACAAGCAGAAGCTCTCTTGGTACCTGATGCTAAAAGCTATTGACATCCTGTTTCTTGAATTATTCAAACATACATCACTATCAAGTTGTAAAAGGGTGTTTTATAAATTATAAGCAGGCGATCATTTAAGGATACATTCCTTTTCTAGTTAATCTAAAAATCAGCCCATCTTTAAATTCAGTCAGGGCATTGGAGGCTTGTAAGACTATTTGGTTAGAGTAGAGTTATGGTAGGGACACAGCTGTGTAGTTAAGTTCCTGAGCCCTACACTGGGGTCGTAATGAATAAGCATCATAGTAGCATTCAAGAGACAATGTCTAACCATGCTAGTGTGGAGCACGGTGTATCGTAAAGGGTGCTATAAACACATTACCTTGTTGGTACTGCAGCACATCCTTCCCATGGTATCATTTTTACTTTATAGGTATGTAAACTGACATTATTCCCAATCTTTTAGATGGTTAACACTAACACATGTTAGTCATTAACAGACTGTATTCTGGATAAAGCTGGCAAAAATCACACACATCACTTCTGCATACACAAACAGGACAAGACATTACTGCTCTCCACAAGGAGATTAGAGAGTCTGGAATTCCCAGATCTCAGACCTGGAAGGATCTAAAAAGTCCTCTGGTCCAACTATATTCTTTGCCAACATTGTGACTGTAGTAGGAATGTAGCTGTCTTGACAAGATCTTCATATTAAATTCTGGCTTTGTACCAGGGAATTTCATAAGGAAATCACTGACAAATGTAGCCCTGGATGCTAACAGGCACTACTGTGATTCGAAGTAAAGCAAATCAGATCAAGTGAAAACTAGGAATCAGTAGGTATAATTAATGCCAAAGACAGCTCATTTAAGGAACAAACAGATAAGAATTTTAAAATAAAAGTAACAATAAATAATAGCTACAACTTTAGAAACAATAACAATATGACAAAAAAAAAAACTGTTAGTAAGTGTGGACTTGTGCCAGGCACAGTACTAAATTGTTTACATATATCATCTCATTTCATCTTCAAAACAAACCCAAGGACAAAGCTATTATGATCCCTATTTTACAAAAATAAGACTAAGACTCAGTGAGGTTAAATCTTTTGGCCAAGGACACAAAGCCAAAAAGTGGTGATACCTGGATTTAGAACCATCTTAGACTAATTCTGAAACTCAACTTCTTACCCACTGTAGTACACAGCTTACTCTTAAAAGTTAGGAAGGAAAAATGGGGATTTGGCCCATTCACTGAATATACATATATATCCCAGATTCTAAGTGTCAGTCCTGGTGGGAATGGGAAGGTATATGACCCTGTTTTAAATCATTACACTGTTTTATTGCAAAACAAATAAGCTATTACAGAAAAAACCAGCATGTCTGTTTACACATTCAAATAAAAATTTAAAAAAGCTTTTTTAGGCACTGGAGATTAAAAGTTTAAACTATAATTACATTTCCAGATGGTTTCTGAATATGTAAAGCAAATTAAATTCTAATCCATATAGTATTTAATTTTCTTAGAAGTACTCACAAGAGTTAAAAGGCAGAATTTGCTGCCATTTCTAAATTCTGAACCATTGTTTGGGCCCAAACACTAGCAGGTAAATCAAGAGCAATGCACACAGTCATCAAATCCACCAGGATGCTCAGGTGCTGAGGTAGCCAGAGATTATTTGCCATGAACTAAACTTGAGCAACTGGTGATGTCCCTTTCTCCAAGCCAAGTTATAATTCTAGGAAATATCCATTAGTGATAGAGAGGAAACCCTTTTTAAAAGGGGCATAGGGTCTAACGTGTATGCGTTTGTCTGTGAAAAGCTACACTGCAATTTTCTGGGAAGTCATCTACATCAAACAGAGGGGGAAACACATACTACACCTACTACTAGTATTGTCTGCTTTATATCATCAGCAGCATCATGTCATCAACACCAACATCTTTATGAATACATAAAAGGATTCCCATTTGAAAGCCAGATTATTTTCTCAGTTCTACAAAGGCCCATGGAGTTTGAGATGACCAACCAGTGAAGTTGCTTTGAGAGCTCGGAGTCAGAAGTTGCTGGACCCCTTACAGGGCAGAAGGAAGAGCTGCCTTCCATCTGGGAGACCCAATCACCACTGTGCACCTTGCCCTGACCTGACTCTGTATGCAAATCATGTTTTCTCATAATAAAAGCATCATTGTACTAGCCCGTTTCACTTCTGAAGTCCAGTTCTCTAGTAAAGACAAATCCAGCCTCTGAACAAGGTTCTGCACGGCCAAGTAGGGACTGCATATATTTCTAGAAATCCCCCACATCAAATTACTTTTTTTTAATCTCTCTGGGCCCATCTGCCCTGCCTTTCCTGGACAGAAACTCTGAATTTTGGAATTTTGTTTAACTCAAGTTACTTGTTAATGCATTTAAAAAATCATTGCATCCTTGCAGCTATAGGATCTGTGCTGGTTGGTGAACCTGATGTTTGTCTACAGTAAGATTTACTCCCGCTAAGGCTCATTTTGGTTCATTCAGATTCTGAATTTATGACTTTCTCTCATTTGCCCCCACACTGTAATCCTGTAGATACATCATTATCAACCACAATCTCCTACTCAATACCCTTTACTTCCCATGACTGCACCTCTAGGAAGATTACCAAAACCTCATTGCCTAAGCAAGATGACTATCCCTGTGCTTCCTATACTTTAGTGAGCACATGAAACATCAAGAGAGCTGGTTATAACACAGATGGCTGGCCCCCAACCCCGAGTCTCTGATAGAACAGGATTGGGTGGGTCTGGGTGAAACCTAGAAATGTGCATTTATATCAAGCTCTGTGGTCCCTTTGGTGGTGCTTATCCAGGGACCACACTCTGTGTAGCACTGACCTTACCTGTTACCTGCACCACACCTCTCCCAAGTCCCTGTGTTCCAAGGTTAGTGCCAGGAATAGAAACCCAACTCTTACAGCTCTTGTCACTATACCACAAAATCCTCCTGACTTCAGGTAAACATTGGAAAAGGGGGTCAGAATATTCTTTGCATTCCCAGAACACAGTTCACTGTGGTGGAAGGGATCAGTCTTGGTATCAGACTATCCAGGATGAAAAATCTTGTTCCAGGATGACAAGGCTAAATACAGTGCGGCAGCCTTTCCACTAAGTGTGCTCAATGCTCATAAAGACAACATGATAACTAAATATAGTGATTTAATAAAAACAACTGTATATTTACATTTGCCCAAATCTGTTGTATAATTCTACATGTGGATTCTCTGTTCACAGAGCACATCTATACATACAATTCCCAATATTTCCTATTTTTATGTATTTGGGTTTAAAAATGGAGAGAAAAATTATTATATACAGGCATTGAGCAAAGCTGTACTTCTAAACATCATACTGTATTTCTACTCTAGACTTGTAATTTTTTTTTTTTTTTTTGAGACAGGAGTCTTACTCTGCTGCCCAGGCTGGAGTTTGGTGGCACAATCTCAGCTCACTGCAACCTCTGCCTCTCAGGTTCTAGCAGTTCTCCTGTCTCAGCCTCCCAAGTAGCTAGGATTGCAGGTGCCTGACACCACACCCAGCTCGTTTTTTTGTATTTTTAGTAGAGATGGGGTTTTACCATGTTTGCCAGACTGGCTTCAAATTCCTGACCTCAAGAGATCTGCCTGCCTTGGCCTCCCAAAGTGCTAGGACTATAGGTGTGAGCCACTGCACCAGGCCTAGAATTGTAATTTATTATTTGCAAACTAATTTCAACTACATAGAGTAATATTTGTGAGTAGAATTATTAAAACCTAAGATTAAATTTAAATTTCCCAGAAAAGTTTTCTGTTTCCATCCTGTTCAAAAAAAGATTAGCAACATTTATACGTAAATGAATATGATTAATTAAATAGAGCAATCATTGTGACCCTTTATTTTCTTACCCAAGAAAGCCAGAAATAAACATGTTAATATGGGAGTCACACTCTCAGAAAGCGAAATCTTGCACCATACAAGATCACACAGGAAGGAAGTATAGGGGGAGAAGAATGTGGATATTGGCAAAGAGAAGAATCAGACATGCTGCATTTTACGAGTTCACAGTACAAATATCACAACCATCAAAATAAATAATGGCTGAAGAAATGTCAATGGATTTGACAACTAAGGCCATTGGAGGCTTTAGAAAGAAAACAGCAAATGCAATGGACTGAGAAGCTTTAAGTCATAACGCAAACAGTTAAATACAACAGAGAAATAAAAACAATATGTGATTGAGAAATAGTAAGGACACCAATTGGTCATAATTGTGAAGTCTGGCAGTACAAGAAATGAAGCCATGAGGTGGTAGCTGGGAATAACAGCAAGTTCCTTGGAACAGTTTTTCATGGTGGAGGTGAAAAGGGTTTATGGTAAATCCCAGTGGGAAAAGAGGAAGACAATATATACTTTGGATAGTAAGAGAGTAAAAGGCATGGAGGCACTGATGGAGGATTAAGCTCAAGTCAGGATGCTAGCCAAATCTTCCTCCAATGCTGGTAGATTGTCTTACTGTATTAATGTTCACAAATATTCATAATCCCCTCGTTCCATGGGTGGAGTGCATGTTTACTTTCCATCAGCACAGGGCTTGACCATGTGAGCTGCTTTAGCCAATGACACAGAAGCAGCTATGACACGGGCTATATCTGTGCAGAAGCCTGAAGTGCTAACAGATTTCGCTTAGTTTTCTCTTGTGCCATGAGAATCAGCATGTGCCATGCACAGGCTGTATGAAGACATGTGGACCAGAGCTAAGCAGAGCAGAGTGGGTTCGCAAAACACAAACAGAGCTGAACAGAGGCCAACACGTAATGTAAATGAGAAAACGATTCATATAAACCACTCCGATCTGGGGAGTTATTACCAAAGAAAAAATGGCCAACACACAAAAAGAAACATTTAAGACAAATGTAGGAGAGATTTCCTTAACCCCCAAGCACTAATAATGTTTCCTTTTTTTTCCATAACACTAATTATTTTACCTAGGATAGTCAGGTTAGTATATAGAAATATTATCCTTTTTATTTTTAAATGGCTTTTTGGGATATAATTACTGTAGCTTAAACATCACCTGTTGAATGTGTACAATGCAATGGTTATTAGTACATTACAGAGTGGTGCAACCATTACTACAATCTAATGTTAAGGTATTTCTCACTGCAAAAAGAAAATAAACCTTGTAGTTGTAAACTGCCATTATCAAATCCACCACCCAGTCCTAGACAACCACTAATCTACTTTGTGTCCCAATTAAATTTGTGAATTTTTGACCTATCTTATTAATGAAATCCTATAATATGCAATCTTTTTTTGAGTTTGGTTCCTTCATTTATCATAGTAGATGAACCTCAAAAGCAGTGGCATTCCTTTTTAGGGAAAGGCAGAACACCTTTTTTGAATGGTAGGTTCTTTTTTACTATGTGCCAAGACTATACATGTGTGCATATCCTCTCTCCCCCCTTTCTATATGTGTGTACATGTATGTCTATGTGTATACATACATTTACATGTAAATGTATGTATGTACCAACCCTCATAATAACACTGAGCTAGAGGTATTATAATTCCTGTATTTCAGACAAAGAAATTGAGGTTCAATTATCTAATTCAATTTCCAAAATCCCAAAGCTCTTAAGTGCCAGCACCAGTATTGAAAATCAAGTCTGTTTGACTTCTATGTTTTTTTCACTCTATCACATCACCTCCTATTAATTTCAAAGGACTATTTCTCTAAAAATGTCAGTTATCTAAGGATATTAAATTGGATAGTGGATATCCTTCAACTTTATACCATGAGCATTTCTACATTGTCTTGCACCAGAAGAGAAACACAAGAAAACTGTACTGTACTTTTGAAATAGGCAAGGTAATTTAAAAAGCAGAGAGAGTCAAAAGTAGTAACAAAAGGAGCCTGTCTGAATATTGAAAAGTAATCCACTTTGCCCAATCAATTATTTCCTAAATAAAATAATATCATAAAAGATTAGAAGGTTCTTGTCTATTGTTTTTAATTATTTCCAAGTTTACACTGGCTTAGCATATAAAATGATATAATAGGATAAGTCTAAAGACTTCAAAGTAATTTTCAGGAGAGACAAGCCCATGCTCAGTGTAATCTCAAATGGCTGGAGCAGTTCTATGACTGCTGAACACGTAAAATCTCACCCAGTTAACAGAGGTTCTTGTGCCCTATTAAAGAGCTTAGTATCCATGGTAGTACAGGGATTCATAAGCATTTTAGGATTCATGTTATTACTTTCAGACTAACTATGCATCATAAGTATTCTTCAAATCCCAAAGGGGATTTGATTGGGGGATTTCTGACAATTAATTCCAACCACCCCAGAGTAGTCCCATTTTCCTTATCCCTGCTTACATCATTGCATACTTGGCCTCACCACAGTTTCAGATGTTCCAGAGTCACTGCAAACTCTACCAGAGTTAGCACTCTTAAGCTAATTAGTAGCTAAATCCAATTGATTCAACTTTCTCAAAGGTTTTTGAATCCACACATTCCATTCCCGTCCCCTTGGTTTATGCCTTATTCCTTTATGTTCCCTAACTGATCTCCCCAATTTCAGCCTTAACATTCATCAACTTATTTCATTTCTGTGTTGCCAAATTGTCTTCTCAGAGTAATTTCTGTTCTCATCTCTTGCCTGCTAAAAACCATCAAGGTTCCACAATGCCTGATAAATGTCACCATTTGAAGGTCAGCCCTCTAAAATGTGATTCAAATGACTTCATGTTTTGTGTTATACTCAATTATCTCTGTATAGCATAAGTGGTCAAGGGCATGGGCTCTGAGGTCTTTTGGTTTCAATATTTGCTAGGACACGTAGTAGGAAAATTACCAATGGCAAAAGGGATAATAATACAATCCACTTAATGGGTCTCTGTGCTCATATACATTAAGCCCTTAGTGGTCCATGTTGGTATTATATGTATATATCTCAATAAACCTATTTCTTGTCTCACTGCCTTGGTCATGTTCTTTCTTCTGGAACCCACTCTCTCCCTCATCTCTACTCTTGAGCCCCTACTTGACATTTCCTCCCTTAACTCCTTGTATGGATTTAGTATTCCCATGTCTCAAGTCACAGTTGAGGTTCTTGTTCTCCCTCCTGTTCTCCTGGTGCACTCTGGGGCTCTTTGCCATCAGTCCTCATGGTTCTCCATATGGAATCCCCACACTTGGCCCCCTTTTTGATTTTATGGACATTTTGAACACAAAACTCAGATTCTGTTGTTCACCCTGGCCCAGAAGTAGTGCCAGAACTGTCATCCATCCTTTCCAAAAAGGAAAGTCTGGATGAACTAACAGGATGAACTTGTGGCTCATGTCAAATGACATTTACTCCATAAATCTTATTTTGATTCTTTTTAAAAAAACTTTACTATTTTTTGTTGTGGTATAATATACATTGCATGAAATTTCTTATTTAACCATATTTAAGTATACTCTCCAGTGGTATTTAGTACATTGTTGTGTGACCATTATCGGTATCATTTCTAGAACTTTTTCATCATCCCAAACTGAATCTCTATAACTATCAAACAATAACTCCCCATTTCCCTCTATATATATCCCTTGGCAATGAATATTCTACTCTCTGTCTCTATGAATTTGATTACTTTTGGTACTTCATATATGGAGAGTGATTCAATATTTGACCTTTTGGGACACGTTTGTTTTACTTAGCATAATGTCTTCAAGGTTCATCCATGTTATAGCATGTGTTAGAATCTTCTTCATTTTTAAGGCTAAACTATATTCCATTGTGTGTATATACCATATTTTGTTTATATGTTCATCCATCAAGAGAGTCTTGGATTGATTTTACCTTTGGCTATTGTGAATACTGCTGCTATGAACATGAGTGGATCAATATCTCTTGAAGTCCCTGCTTTCAATTCTTCTGGGTATACTCCAAGTGAAACTGCTGGATCATAAAGTAGTTTCATTTTTAAATTTTTGAGGAACTGACATACTATTCCACAGTGGCTGCATCATTTTACATCCTCACCAGCAGTGCACAAGGGATCCCATTCCTCCACATTCTCACCAAAACTCGTTTTTTGTTTTGTTGTTTTCTCTGTTTTGCTTTGTTTTTCATAGTAGCCATTCTCATGGCTGTGAGGGACTATGTTGTCATGGTTTTGATTTGCCTTGACCTAGTGATTGTTGATGTTGTGCATCCTCTCATGTGCTTATTGGTCATTTGTGTATTTTCTCTGGAAAAATGTCTATTCAAGTCCATTGCTCATTTTTTTAAATCAAGTTTGTTTTTATCATCAAGTTGTAGTAACTCTTTATATATTTTGGACCTTAACTGCTTATCAGATGTGTAATTTTCAAATTTCTCCCATTCCATGGGCTGCCTTTTCACTCTGTTGATAATGTCCTTTGATGTATGAAAGTTTTTAATTTTGATGTAGTTCAATTTATCTGTCTCTTGTTGTTGCTTATGATTTTGGTATCATTTCCAAAAGATCATTGTCAAATCCAGTGTCATGAAGCTTTTCCCCTGTTTTTTTTTTCCTAGTAGTTTTAGAATTTTAAATTTACATTTAAGTATTTGATCTACTTTTAGTTAATTTTTTTATGGTGTAGGATAAGGGTCTAACTTAATTTTTTTGCATGTGAATATCCAATTTTCCCAATATAATTTTTTGAAAAGACTGTTATTTTCTCATTTAATGGTTTTTGTATCCTTATAGAAAAGTATTTAACCATATATGTATAAGTTTATTTCTTGGCTTTCTATTCTATTCACCCATGAAGCCATCTGTTCCAGGGCTTTTCTTTCTCAGGAGCTCCTTGATTACTAATGCAATCTTTTGGATAATTATATGTTTATTCAGATTTTCTATGTCTTTATGATTCAGTCTTAGTAGGTTGTATATTTTTAGAAATTTGGCCATTTCCTCTAGATTATCCAATTTGTTGGTTATATTGTTTATAAAACTGTCTTATAATTATTTGCGTTTCAATAAAATTGGTGTTAGCATTTTCCCCTCTTTCATTTCTGAATTTAGTTCAGTCTTTTCTTTCAATCATAGTTAATCTAGCTAAAGGTTGGTAAATTTTACTTAAAATTTCAATGAACCAACTCATATTTTTGTTTATTTATTCTTTCCTATTATTTTTCTGTCCTCCATTTTGTATCTATCTGCTCTAATATTTGTTATTTCTTTCTGCTAGCTTCTTCTTGCTGTTGTTTCTAGGTTTTTAATGTATAAAGTTAGGCTGTGAACTTAAGATCTTGGTTGACAAGTTTTTCTTTCTTTTTTTTTTTTTTTTTTTTCTTTCAGCACATTAAATACACCATCTCACTGCCCTCTGGCCTGCAGTGTTTCTCAAGAGAGATATACTGATAATCTTAGAAGAAAGTATCATGTATTTACAGAGTACATGACAACTTGCTTTTCTCTTGCTACTTTCAAGATATTTTCTTTGCCTTTGAATTCAACACTTTGATTATAATTTGTCTTAGTATGTGTACATTCTCTCTGAATTTATCCTACTTGGAGTTCACTGAGCTTCTTGTATTTGTATATTCATTTCTTTCCTAAATTTAGTATATTTTCAGTCATTATTTCTACAAATAAGCTATCTTCCTCTTTCTCTCCTGCTTCTCTTTCTTGGACTCCTGTAGCGCATACAGTGGTCTCCTCAGTAAAGGCTCACACATGTCTGAGGCTCTATTCACTTTTCTTCATTCATTTTTCCTTTTTTCTTTTTCAGATTCAATACTTTCAAATGACTTGTCTTCAAGTTATCTGATTAGTTCTTCTGCCTGTTCAAATCTGCTATTGAACCCTTCTAGTGAAATTTTCAATTGTTATTGTATGTTTTAGGTCCATAATTTTAGTTTAGTTCTGTTTAAAATATGTTATCTCTTTGTTGATATTCTCATTTTGTTCACATATAATATTCCCAATTTATTTTAGTCATCCATTCATGTTTTTCTTTAGCTCTTTGAGAAAATTTAAGTCAGCTATTTAAAAGTCTTTATCTAGTAAGCTCAATGCCTATACATCTTCAGAGACTATTTCTGGGGATTTTTTTTTTCCTTTGCATGGACCATGCATTTCTATTTATATATCTCTGAACTCTCATTGAAAATAGAGCATTTGAAAAAACAGATACCGACACCCCTCCCAATCTTTGCACAGAGTCCATGCAGGAGAAGATATTCACTCATCGGTACGACATGAAAGCTTAAAGTCCTCTCTTAAGGCTTAAGGGACTGTTCTGAACATGTATATTCCTGGTCCTGTCCATGAGTCATTTGTTTCCCCAATTCTTCATATACTTGACAGTTTCGAAATGCCATATTTTATCTAAGAGTCACACCACTGCTTCTTCTGGAGCTTTAACTGTTCAACTGTATTCCTCAGTAGGCAATCTCTTGTCTCAGAGGCCTTCATGATTGTAGCTCTTGAAGTTTTCATGAACCATCACCACTGCTTCCCATGGCTTCCTTCAGACTGCGATCAAATCTAGTTTTGCTGTTTTGTACTCTGAGTTAGTAATACCTCAGGCAACCTGAAGACAAGTGAGAATGCTGCAAACTCGGTTCCCTATAATCTTCAGTTCGCCGAAGGCAGTTGAGGACTGGGCCACCACTTCTCTCACACTGTGCTGAAAGACTTCGGGAAGGCAGTGGGGCAATGGCAAGCGAAACTGCCACAAAGCTCCCTATCATTTTCAATGCGGCTTTTCCCTGATTGGGTGTTCACTTGGTTGCAGTATACCTCTGACCAATTTCTAGAGTTCCTACTCTAGAGCTTTTAGTTTTGAGACAAGTTTTAGTCAGTTTCTAGTTGCTGGTTGTTTTGGTTTTTTTTTTAATGTTGCCATGGAGGAAATCTTGCTGACACCAGTCTCTCTGTTGACTCTTTTAAAACGAAAAACAATTTTTCTCACCCCTAATACACTTACTGTACCTCTCCATGACACTGGCTGCATTAGGTCTATAATCCATTTATCTCCTCCTTGCTTTATAACTCTAGTCACCCTCTAAATTTCTAAAAGGCACACAAAGCAGTTCCCTCCTTCACCCACTACAACACACAGCTCAGTGCCTGGCTCTGAATAGGCACCCTATTTTAGCTTGATAGAGTGAACACTGCAGAAAAGCAAGCTGGTGCACACAGACATCACACTGTCTAGCACCGTGAGCCTCACCATTTTCCCTGACTGTACAATCACAGGATTGCTTTAGAATGTGTGTCAACAACTGGGTGTGTTCACAGGAAGCCCACACTAATTTTCCTGAAGTTGGTATATTGTTATGTTAGCAGGCTGTTTTTAGAAACTGCAGCAGGCACTGTGCATCAGCTCAGAAGGAAAATGAGCACCACTTCCCTACAATGTCTGCACCACACCCCTTCCCTTAGTGAAGAGTGGGTATTTACCCAGGAGAGAGAAGGCAGCATTGTTCCTATTGTTGGCTTGGCTTATTCAAGAAATTCTAGAAGTAGCCCTGGTGTTTTCAAGAATAAGAAAAGTCAAAACGAAATAATTAAACAACAAAGTCACTTAGTAGATGAGTCTCTTAAAGTAGAGTTTAAAGTAAAAGACTGCAGGACGCTAATTAATTCTTGTTATCTGAGATAATGGAAGAGAAGAAAGAAAAGGGGAAACATGCCTGGCTTTCATTACCACACACAGGAGTCCTGAAGAAAGATGTTAAATGTTTCCCCTGAGGTGTCTGTTGTCTTCCTAAATGAATTAGTCAAGTAGAAATGCACATTATTTGGACAGGGATGTCCAAAGGGAATTGCCATAAAATGGAGATGCTTGATAATCCATTTGAAAATATTGTAATAAGTAGCCTCTGTCATAAAAAAAAAATTTAAGGTAGAAGACTTATTGGAAATCAGTACGAATTCTCTTAATTTCAATCTCTTTCTTTCTTTTCAAAAACACCAATGGACTCCAAGCTATCACTTATATACCTGTGACTCTGTTTTTGCAGAAAGTGAATTTCTCATCATTGAACAACATATTTTAAGGGCCTTCCCTGCTGTATCTCCATCTTGCTATGTCTGCATCTATATGGAATAGGCCCACGTCCATATAAAACACATTTTGAATAAAATGTTTTCAATGTCCCAGGCTTTGGGCTCCAAATGTCTATTTAATTTTTCAAAGACTGACCAATCTTTTTATAGGTGGAAAAGATATTAAGAATTTGACCATGGTTAGTTTGAAGATTAAAGGATTATGGTTACATGGGAGCAAGAGATAGGATCTGTTTTAGTATTTATTTTTTAATTTCAAAAATGATTTATCTCCACCATCCATTCTTACTAAGTAATTTATCCTACTTGTCTAATACACAGACCCTCACAGTAGATGCTTAGTAGTTATTTGCTGAATGAATTCATTACAATTTGGCTCCAAACTTTAAGAAATATGCAAACCTTAATTATTAATAGAATTCTTTCAGTTTTAATTTTCCCTGAAGTTATGTTACAACTTTTCTCTGGGGAAGAGTAGGCCTACAGGTAACAAAAGCCTTATGTCTTATAGTTTGTAGAAAAGATGTCATTTAATTTGGGCCACAGGAAGAACACTAAGAAATGCCGTCAGAATGCTCTCAACAGTTCAGGTGGGTTGGCAGCCAGCAGGCAATCAGGTAACAGAGTGAGACAGCCAAGTATAAAGAGGTCTCCAGAGAGCCTCCAACCAGCTTGCACACTGAGAGAACAAGGTGGAGCCATGAGAAGTTCAGGCCCTTTTTGGGGAGAGGTCCCTGGCCTCTCTTGTTCCAGGGTGGTCAGCTGGGTTTCAATCTTGAGGGGGGTAAGCCTACTTGCAGGACTCTTGTTTTGCTGAGAGTCACTGTTTCTCTTTGTTTCCTTTTCACCCAATAAACCCTTCAAAGTGTCTGTGAGCCTAATTTTTCATGGTCATGTGACAAGGACCCCGTTTTTAGCTGAACTAAGGAGAAAGTTTGACAACAAGAGGACCACAGAGGAGCCTGGAGTCTCTGTCAGCTCTTGAACAGACAGGTGCAGAGACTATCACAGAAGAAAGACAGCCGCAGAACCAGGCCCCCTGGAGAACCAGGGAATTGTGTGGGAGAACCAGGGAATTGTGTGGGCAGCAGATTGGGGAATGGTGCAGGTTAGTCGTATAAACAGAGGTCCCTGATAAGGCTGATAATAATTTATAAACAGAGGTCCCTGATAAGGCTGAGTAGGGTAGGAGGGCCTGAAAAGTGAGTCTTGGAATCTCTCACCTCAACTAAGGACTGTTTCCGGGAAATGGAGCTGAGACTTGTTTCTGGAAACAGCAGTGGGGAAAGAAGGATTGCTGAGCTGAAGCCAAGCAGCACAGCTACCCACCGAGCCTGGAGCTAACAACAAATGTGAACATCGCCAGAGGATACTGAGGTTTGTCACTGTGACACAGGGTTGCTGCTTTACCTGGCTGAGGTCTGAGCACTGCTGCAACCTGCCTCCAGCTTATCAGTTTTTTTGCAAAGTGTCATTAGGTGCTCATAGGCCTCTGACAAACTCTATCTTGAGGATGCAGAATCTTTCCAGTCTTAACAAAGTACCATTGAACTCTCCATGATTTCTGTCTCTGTAGCTAACACTGTTAAATTATTATCGTTCTCTTTTATTGAGTACTTATAATGTGTTTTACACATTCTGTCTCATATTATCCTTATAATACATTCTCGAGAGAGGAGAAAATTGAAGCCTAGAGGGGTTCAGTCACTTGTGTGAAGTTACCCACAGCATGAGTAGTGAGGACAGATCTTTCATCCAGCTCTATCTGGCTCTATGGCCTCAGTGATTTCTATCAAGCTACCTGACTCTCATTGAAAAATATCTTTACTGCAAATATTAATGATCAATTAATCCCAGTAAATAAAGAGAACTGTTTAGACCTGAGCTCAGAAACCCAAGGCCCTTCTTTTATAGTGTGCCTTGTCATGGCATTGGCTCTGAGCCCTGCATCTCAGAAAGAGGCTATAAAGAGGCCAGAGGGAGGGCTCTCACCTGACGGCAGCACACACAGAGATCCCCAGCACTTCCCTCTTCCACAGATTGAAAATGTAGAAACACGGCCCAGTTTTTTGTATGACTGACTAGGTGAGATGGGATGAAAGCAATTAGCTTGCCACTACATTGCATTTCTTAGCATGCACATTCAGAGATGCAAGGGAAAAAATGATCACCAGTGGCTCTATATTTTGACATTAACTAAGGAAGTAATTAGAAGGAAATAGTAATGATAACATCCTTTCATTTTCACCTTCTAATCTTGACTGCAATTTCTAGTAAGTAAACATCTTGTACTAACGCGCATTCAGACATACAGAGCTCATGTCTGCATGCCTATGCAGGCCTGGCTTCTTGTGCACTCAGGAATCTTTGGCAAGGCCAGGTATCCAGAGGAGCAGCTTGGCTCCGAGGCACTCAGAGGCTGGCTCTCTACCTGCCTGACTGGTCCCTGATGTGCCATGCACACCCACTCCTATTCTAGCCACCACGGCCTAGGCGTGTTCACTCCCTGAACTCTACGTCTTTGTCAGTTTTCTCATCCAAGTTCCTCATCAGAACCCTTCCCCCAGCACGACGTCACATGACCACCACCACCATCATCACCAAGAGGCAGTCTCTGGCTCTTGACGTGCCACTCATCTTTCAAGTTCTGTTTGATATGCGTCTTGCTCCATGGATCCTTCTTTAACCTTCTACAGAGCTGGATTTCTTAACAGTGTGCACCATGAGCTCTTTGTCTCTGACCATTACTATCTCCCTTGCACTTGTCTCAATGCTTGGTAAACACAAGTGCTCAATAAGCGTGCATAGCAGGAAAAGAAGCAGGGGGAAATGGAAGAAAAGCAGAAGGAAGGAAGGGAGGAAAAAGAGAGAGAAGGAAGGAAGGGAGGAAAAAGAGAGAGAAGAAATGAAGGAGGCAATAAAACATGGGTCTTTTCACTTTAGAATCATTTTTGAAAAGCAAAATGAAAAGAACTCAACAGGCCAAATGAATAACTGTAGTTCCCTTACAAACTTACCTAAGAATGCATGCGATGAGCTGCAGGTGAGCTTATTCATTTCACAAAGAAGCTAGAACCTAGCTGACCAGGAGCTTGTCTTTCTGAGCTATAAGGAGCCTTGCTGAATTAGAGCAAGAAGTCAGGAATGTTGCCTGGGTTTTTTTCCCCATTGCCATTGATTTAAATGCAAAGATTCTTTCTCTCCCTCCCTTCCTCCATCCTTCCATTTCTTTTTTTCTCTCTCTCCTCTCAATATTACTCCCCATCCTTCCCCATGCCCTGTGGTTCCACCAAACAGGAATCAGATCATAATATCTACTTCTTTTCACCACACTAAAGATTCTGTTAGATGCAATAGATCTAAAGTGACTGCTGTTACTCAGTGAGGCATTTCCCTGTAGCTGCAGCAGGAGCAGACTATTCTATTACTAGATATAATTCAACACCCTCCTCACATAATTCTCTGCCTAGGAGAAATCTGTCAGGTCTTTTTGTATCACCTGTCTCCTGGACAATGCCAACGTATCCACAGTAATCTCTCCTCAATGCTGAGATTTAAAAAGGTGGTGGTGAAGGGGGAGATGGTGGTGAGGACAGTGATAACTGTTTTTTAAAATAAAATAGGTCTAGGTCACACTGAAGGTCTCTCACATGTAATTTCATCCTCCTCAATGATTCAGCCTCTCAGCAGTGCCCCCTGTAAAGGTCTGACACTTCCATATATATTCAGGAGAATTATTTTATATCACAGTTTGTAGTTATTAAACCTCCTGCCACAGCCGCCCACCCTACCCTTGCAAAAGAGGGGCAGTGTCACTTCTAACCTCCTCCTTCTTGGGGAATCCAGTGTGCTGTGGTGGAGGGAAGTCGAGCTTTGGGATCACATGACCTGGATTCAAACCCTAGTTCAAACACTAACCACCTCTCCTAGTGCAGAATCACTTAAACATTATTTAACTTGAATTCTTATCTATATAAAGAGGATGCTAATACTTCATAGATTATTCTGAGGTTTCAACCTGATTGCCTTAGTGATGTGCTAGAAACAGGAGCATAGATAGCAGGTACTGGGCAAATGTTTTCCATTTCCCTTAGGAAATATGTGATCACATAACAGTTATGCAAAAGGTATGACATTCAAAACACACACACACACACAACACATACATACACACATAAAACATAAATATGGGCACAAAGGCCATAGTTTTTTCCTCAAAATCAAGTTAAATTTAACATGATATATCCTTCTTTGCCAAGGAGGAAAGAAAAATCAAATATGCTTATGACTGAGTTTGAGTCCCTTCCTCTAACATGCCCCTAAGCCCCAGAGTGGTTCAAGGCCCAGATTTCTTTGGTAGCATGAGTGCATTAGCTCATCAGTCACAGGACATCCATCCTCACAAGACACCAGTGAGTGCTCTACTCTTCCTGTCCTCCTGTTCCCTTCATTTCCAGCAGCTTAGGGCCCGGGAGCCCTTTGGTATGGATTCACAGTCTTCTCTCTCTGAAAACAGGCCACCTTCCTGGTCTGCTTCCAAGGAATGGAGCACAAGTTCCCTCTTCCACAGGATTCAAAATCCTTCCTTCCTTTTCCAGGACTGTAAATTATCTTTGGATCAAAGGAAAACATATATCATTTTTACTTGTTTCCCTGAGAGGCCCTCTGCCTCTTAAATATTCACCACAAGTTTGGCAGCTTGGAGGACATAAAACGAGGAACAAAAGTATACTGCAGGTCAGGAAGCCCAGAGCCTGCTACCTTCTTGAATAAGGGCAAGAGGAAATGCATAAATGTAAAATAATATTTTACAATTTCCCCTGCCTCATCATAATAGCAAATGTTTGCATAGCTAAAATTTAGTGAGTACAATAATGGGCTCAAGGAACACCAGCAGTTCTACAAAGGATAAAGTTGTCAATAAAGTACAGTGCTTTACTGTTTACAGGGCTCCTTCGCATGCTATTTCACTTGATTCTATCTGCTGGGGGAGCAGGTAAAGATGCAATAATGGCCCTCTATTTAAATAAGCTGATAGAATCTCTGCAAAGTCAATCTGTGGACTTACCAGCTTGCACATCCTTGAAGCTCTCCGTGGATCCCTGACCGTCTGCCTTTGCCTGCTTAAGAATGTATGGCCAGTGTTTTTTGTCAGGATAGGAACCAAAATCCTGAGACCCAGCATAATACCTCTTCCCTTTCCTTATCCTCACCTCTTCATTGTGTGTGCAACTCCTTCCGGGACTGAGGCTATGCCGTGTTCCTCCTGTGCCCATCTAACCTGAGGATCTAGACTCTGCTTCCCATTCACCGTATTTCTAGCAGCACACATCTGTCTGATTTCTTGGGAACTGGCCTGATCCTCAATGCTGTGTCCTTATTTCCAGAGTTACTGACCCCACCCACCTGCTAGATCTGCATTCATCACATTTCTGCATGGATTCTTCAGGCAGCATCCTGCTTATTTACCAGTCTTTTTCCAGTTTCCTGGCCTGAGCTGCCTACCTGTTTACTCTTAGAAGCAGGTCTATTTCAAGGCTCAAAGTTTCCTAGTCCAGTAATTGTTTCATTAAGCTCCTGTCTCCCTAGGTGCAATAAGGGGAGTCAGCTTCTAATACAAGGTGGATGTTGAAGTTGATTTCTTCCCAACAGAAACCATCAAGAAGCCAAACAAGGGGGCTAGGGCATTGCTTCAGAGATCCTATCTCCCTACTCAAGTGCCTCTGGTGATGCATATTCTCTTTGGAGAGGAAAGCCTGGTGGATTCTGCTTCTAGAGTTCATGATTCTGACAGGCAGTGGTTGAGCTGGGGAGGGTGTTATTCCAAGGGCAGTCAGAGTTGTGGTACCAAGTAGAAGAGACAGAGGTTGGAGGAGAAGAGGAGGAATAGTCAGAGGATAAGGATTTGGATCATTCATCAAAGAGAAAGGCTACAGGCAGGTGCCTGGAAGTGAGGGCAAGAATAGAAAAGGTCAAGGGAGTGTACCACTGGGCAGAGCCAATGAAGTCAGGCGTGTTGGGATCTCAATCTAAACAGGCATGTATGCCTGGGCAATCATTCTGTATAGACAAGGCATAGTTGATGCAGATATCAGCCCTTTAAAGAAGCTGGAGCGATCCAGAAGCAGCTAATGATCCCTGAGTATTTACTGTGTGCCTGGCTAGAGTCATATACTCTAACCTCGCCCAAACTTCAGGAGTCTTATATGACATAGAAACGAATATGCCCATATTGAAGGTATTGAAAAAGGCCCAGCAGAATTAAAATAATGGCTCTACCCCACAACCAGTGGGAAGAGCAGAGGTCACGTGAAATGCAAGGTCCATGTGACATCAGTGCTTTCCCCACTACTTTGTTCTGTTCTGCTGCCCCACAACCCCTCAGCTCCCAGGTCCTGAGCCCTGGTCTCAAGCTCCCCTTTGATCCTGATTCATTTCCCAGCACCATTTACCTGCCGCTGTAGATAGAAGAACTGCTCAGAAATAGCCCAGCCAGCACTGCTAAGTGCTTTTCAGCTCTAGTAACCCAGGTATACAGCCGGACTTCAGCCCTTATTCGTGGGACAGAAACAGTGGACTCTCAGTTGAGGAGCCTGAAAAGTTAAACTGTTAGTCAAGGAAGACAAAGGGATCCTGGTGCTAATCTGCTCCAGGGAGCTAGCTCTTGGGGAAGCAAGTCCTCTCTTCTGAGAAACTGGCGCACTTGGAATTCTTGGCTTAGACAACTTTTTAAATCATATGGTGACTGACTTGAGACAACCCAGAGGGAAACCCTTAATTTGACACCAGATTTAGTCAACCAGAAATCTCTTGCAAATGTGCTCCATCACTGCTTCAGCCAGAGCCTAATTAAGACCCTAGCATGGCTGTTTCTTTGTGCCAGCCCGTTATTTAGTTAATGGCCCCATTATCGTTAGCCTTGCAGCCACTCTAATGTGCCACTGTAGAGATGCTCTTCAGTAAATTAAAAAAAAAAAAAAAAAAAAAAACCACTTCCTGGGAGAATCAGTTATAAACCACACCAAGGCAACTCCCCAGTACTATCCCCAGCCCCCATCAGTGCAGGCAGCCCTCAGGGGCTGTGACCAGAAGTCAGAATCCTGCATTTCTGGCCTGGCTCCTCTTGCCCAGGAGATGTGGGAGGTAGGGCATGCACTTGCTCACTGGAAGTTGGGGGAAATACTCCTGCTTAAGTGGCTGGTGTTGGGAGAGCCATGCACTCTGTGATTTCCCCCTCTCATGTGCATTGAATCTAATCTCTTCCTTTGCCAAGATTTCCCATTTTAGCCTAGAAGCACAGCTTCCAGAGCACTCATAAGGGGCTGAGAAGCTGCTGACAGGGTGCTGCTGGCTGAGGTCTTGGCCAAACCCAGGCCTCAAGCTGACTGCCCCAAGGCCAGGCACTTTGACTCTCAGACTGTCTCCACAGTGACAAGGAAGGCTGGCTCTTTCAGTTCCCCATGATATAAATATCCAAGATACCATGTGCATGTGATTTCCTTCTTCTTTAATTAGTAGTTTGGATTCCGCTGCATAATCAGCCTTCCCCCCGTTGAGTCAATTAGCTTCAGCAAATGCACTGGGTGCTTCTCAGTCTCTATAATTATCACTTAGTGTCAGAAATTGAAAAGTGGAAGGAAGCAAACCATATGACTTGGAGGTGAATGTCAGCTTCTAAGAAAAAAATTTTCCTGAGCCTAAGTCTTCATATTTTTGCTTCTGCTTGGATTTTATTTAGGAGAGGCCACATGAATCTACATGTCTACAGTCTGATTGTTTAAAAGCTTGCTGACCTTCAATAGCAGTGGCACCAATTGAGGTTCAATTCTCTGATCTGTAAAATGGACCTAATTCCATTTCCTCACCTGATTCATAAGACTTGGATGGATAAGTGAGTGTAAATATTGAAAGCTAAGTAACGCAATTATATTAACTACTAAAGTCTAAATCACACAACATACATAAAAGAGCATCAGTACTTTATTTCATAAGGTATTTTTTTAGTTGGCAGGGCAAGAAGTTAATTTGTAACAACACATTATCCAGCAACTGCCACTCTCAGTGTCACCTCTCAGAGCCATGCTTTTCAAGGTTCACACGGTGATATGATGGCATCTGCTTCAATTACAATCTAACTTGGTTTGCTAAGTAAATGGACTACAAGAGAGTGCAGATAAATACAGGCTGGTACACATGCATAGACTCTGGATTCAGGCAGTTGAGGGGTTGGGCTCCTGTCTCTGCCATGCGGTAGCTGCTTGACTTTGCCTAGTTATTCAGCCTTGGCATGTTCTGAAGAGGAAGTGAGGTCATATCAGTAAATTATCAAGCACAGAGGAGGCCATCAGTTAACGTTAGCTCCTTTCCTTCCTAAATCCTCATAACAGTACTAAATGGTCAGTATGTTAATTAACACTACTAACATGATCAAGGAAAATAGGCCATACTCAATGTCATGGCTTCTAAATTCAATGCTCCTTCACTTGCTGCTCTGTAGCTATTTAAAAAGCCAACTGAGAATATGGTTTCCCAACATCAGTGATGCCCTCAGGCATATATTGAGAGAAGAGAGCGAGAGAGAGCATTTTGCTCACTGTTCTTGACTAATGCTTCAGCTACAATTAAATGTTGCTGCTGTACTCAGGACAAAGGACAAATGATCAAAGAAGACTAATTATAATGAATTATGATCCTTCTCCAAGTCTGTGCTTGATATTTCATCTGCCATGTGAAAGATGACAAAGCTGAGGAAATAACCGCCTGCCATCTGTCTAAAAATTCAAAGCAGGAGCAAAAGTGCTCCGAGGGCAAGCCAGTTAATGATTAATTAAAATCTTAAAAGTGCTGCTCTCTAGTCAATTTCTGGATACAGCCAATCCTACAGAGGCCAAGAATGTCTGGGGAGCTGGCATCCATCAGTTACAATAGGACTTTCTAGTAGGTGGACAGATAATAAAGAGATTAAAGAATGTAGTCATCTTGGGTTCAAGACCAGCCTTATATCTCCCTGGCTCTTTTCTATTTTGGTTATTCAAGCAACCACTATGAGCCACAGTTTCCATATCAACGAAATGGGAAAAAAATTTAAAAGACAGTTCTCAGCCTACCCACTTTGCAAGGTCAATTTTAGACTTGTATAGTCATATCTCCCACTCAATAAACTCAAATCAGATTCACTAACTTTCTCCTCAAAGCTATTCTTATACCACCTGTCTCAGAGAATTGCACTGCTATCCACGTAGCCCCCTAATCACCCCCAATCCTGGGATCAAGGCAGAATTCTCCTCTCAGTCCCCTCATCCTTCAGTGAGATGAATATTCCTAGCTTCCTGTCAAGCCCATTTTCTCTTTTCAACTCCCCCTCTCCTCATTTATAAGTCATAATTGAAACTGGCCCGTGAGCCTCCAGTTTCAATCTCTTCACCCCGTTACTGATGCTCCTGCCAGGGGACCATCCAAAAATTACAAATCTCAACAGGACACTTCCCTGCCTGAAGGCCTTTATTGGCTCCATGACATCTATTGCAGAATTTTTAAGATTCTTATGAGCAACATTAAAAATACACACACACACACACACACACACACACACACACACACACATTATTATATATATATATATATATATTTGGATCATTAATATACAAAAAAAATAAAGGTAGACCAATAGAGATAGAAGAAGAAAATGGGACTCTACCTTCTCATCCCCCAGGGCTGCCCCTGAGTTATCCCAAGAGCTCTGGAAAATATTTTAACTTCTGTGATTTTAAAGTCTCACACTGACTTTTATTTTTCTCATTTCCAAATCAGCCTCTAAGGACAGGTCATATTTTTAATATCAGGATAATTTTATATGCTCAATTGTTCTACTGCAGCAGTCTCTTACATTTGAATAGTGCTTCAGAGTCTATACAGCTTATGCCATATGCCTCATTCAGTTGTTCAATGTATCTATATCAAGTATCAACTGCACATCAAGCACTGTGCCAGGTGTTGCCAAAATAGAGTAAAAGTTCTCCTTGTTTTCTCACATAATTAACAGTTTAATGGAATGGGTAGATAAATACTAGCTTGAGTCATGTAAAATAATCAGTCAAAAATGGTCGAATTTCAGCAATTTCAAATGGATAAAACTACATGAGCTGTATTTTATAGGATTCAATCCAAAATCAATTAGTAGGTGTCACATGTGCCATGATAAAAATGTGGGGAACAGAAAAAGCAAATAGGAGGGATATGCAAGTGTGAGCCAGAAACAGAAAAAACCTCCCAGAGGAGAGGAAGCTTGACACACAGTGGAAGCGGTGGTAATGGTGGGTGCTGGTGGTGTTGGTGTTAATGGTGGTGGTGGTAGTGGTGATGGTGTTGATAACAGTGCTGATGATAGTGGTCATAATGGTATTTGTGATGGTGATGGTGTTGGTGGTGATGGTAGTGGTATTGTCAGTGGTGTTGGTGGTGTTGGTAGTCCTGGTGGTGTTAATGGTGATGGTTGTGGTGGTGCTGGTGTTGATGATAGTGGTCATAATGGTATTTGTGAGGGTGTTGGTGGTGGTGGTGATGGTAGTGGTGTTGATGGTGGTGCTGGTGTTGTTAGTGGTGATGTTAATGGTGATGGTTGTGGTGGTGATGGTGTCGATGACAGTGCTCATAATGGTATTTGTGAGGGTGTTCATGGTGGTGATGGTGATGGTTTTGATTGTGGCGGCAGTGGTAATACTGTTGATGGTGGTGGTGGTGGTGGTATTGTTGATAGTGGTGGCAGTGTTGGCATAAGCCAGCAATCTAACAGCACATAAAGAAGTATAACATAGAAACTTTTCAGAGTAATGTGAAAAACAGCACAGATAAATATTAGGGAATCCATATGACAAATGGAGAAGGAAATAATTCAAACCTCCTGAACAAATGACTATTGCTCAAAGAGCAGGCATGTGGGAGGACAGAAGGCTCCTCTTGAGGAGGTGCTCCTCACACTGCAGCTGCCAATGCAAGACTCCAGCAGGGTCACACAGGGACTGCAGACCCCTGAGAGCAGGCCCCCCACAGTGTCATATCTGTGCTCCCTTGGAACTTCTTGCTCAGCCAGGGACCTTACCTGCTCCCTTGTGGATTCCCTACACTGCCACAACCCTGCTGCGTGTGTAGCTAAGAAGAGAGGTCAGAAAGCCTGCACTGTCTCCAGATTTTATGTCATTCTCATCTCAGTCTTTTCCTGCGCCAAAATGAATAGATAATTGCATGAAAGACAGAGATCAAAACAGACCAAATTAAGTAGCACTCTTGATGTAAAGGGAGGAAAAGAGAGATGTAATAATATTCATCATAAAATTAGTAGCTAGTATATGTTCACTACTTACTATGTGGAACACTATGCTACATGCTTTGTAGACATCATTTATAAGTCATAATTACAACTTTTAAGTAGCTATCAGTTTCTTTATTTTACACAGAGAGGTTAAGATTTGCCTAAGGTAAGTCAAAGCAAATAATGAAGCCAGGAAACCAAACTCCAAAGCCTTTGTCACACAACACTTAAGCACTCTACTGTGGACATGCTTCCATAATCCAATGTACCAAATTCAGTCCTTAAAACAAATCTTGAAGTCGGCACGGCTATTTTCCTGTTTTACACATGAGAAAAAATGGCCTAGGGATGGAGAAAGAGAAAGTAATGGAAACCGCTTGATGAGAAAGTGTAGGCAGCAAAAAGAGGAGGAGACGCCCTCCACACGCTAGTTAGGGAGAGGCAAGAAGCAGATGCCCCACCAGCTATCAAAACAAAGAGAATCATGACCTTGCCATTACTCAATTCCTCTAGCAGTTTCCAGACTGATTCTTTGTCTTTTGTAGTCAGTATCATACTCCTGACAACCGTGGGAATGAGCAAATGAAGTAGAATTATCTTTTTCTGAAAAATAATCTGGCTGAAACCAAAGAGATCCAACAATGAGGGGTAACTTTTGCTGATATTTTCTGTGTTCCAGCTCTTGAAATAAATGTTATTTCAAGGGAATCATGGCTGGCAGAAGCTGAGGTTGATATGCTTGGTATTTTTAAGTGAATATTACTTCCTTTCTCTGGGATCAAGTGGATGCTGTTGGAGAGCTCAGATGAGTGGAGACGCAGACTACATTTAAATGATGATGCAGAGATGTTGAGAAGTAATTCAACACAGGACAGAGCAGCACTGTTTTTTTCTTTTCTCGAGGCAGAAAGGTGGGAGAGAAGAGATGTTTCTAGACTATAAACTTCTGAATTAGGTCAGGGATGGGGTCGGCTGTGTTCACAATTGCATTCTCCTTGTCTGAAATAATATTCAACATGCAATAGTTGCTCAGTGAGTGTTTTCTGAATGAATGAATACGTACACTTGAACTTGTTTACAATTCAATCTTATCAGTCAAAAAAGTCTGCTAATAACACTAACAATGGTGGTAGTAACAGCAACAATTAGAGACCAGTGCAACTCTGTAGAGAAACCTGAGGTAGGTGCAAGGCCCTCAGCTCACATAGCAATGCAAGGTAAAGGCTCACAAACATGGCAGAATGGTGAGAACTGAACAGCATGCTGGAAGATGTGGCTCAGGGTAGTATGCAGCAGGTAATACAGCATGCACTGTATTGAAGAAATAAACAAAGCACTTTGATTCTTCAGTGGGTCCAGTGACCCAAAAGTATGGTATGAGAGTATGGACAAGAAGGGCTATTTAGTAGCAGCCCTGGCCATGGTGATCGGGCAAGCTGCTCTGGCTACAGTGTGACAAGCAGGCTGCATCAATCTAAGAGAAACTGCCAGTGATTGGAGAGACTCGATCCAGGAGGCTGACAACCTTGTGCTTCCTCCAGTGGAGACAGTGCAGCTGAAAATTCTGGACATGAATATTAGTAAGCCTTCATTTCTACCCACAAGTTGCTGAGGCCTAAAGAATACCACCTCATGTGAGCCTGTGGGTTCTCTATGTGAGCATCCTTTATGTACGTACTCAACACTTTTAACCCAACAATGATACATATTCTTTCTCCCCTCTTAAGATTAGAAAATTGATGCTGCGTGAGGTTCGGACTAGGCTTTGGAATTTAGAAATATCACAGCAGGGACTTAAATCCAGGTCTGGTGTACACTCTAATCACTTTTCTTTGTGTCCTTCAAGCGAGAACTTGGTCCCTTTGCCTCTGGTTCTAGTTTCTCCAGCCCTTCTCTACGTCATTCTTCAATGACATCTCTCTTCCAAAAGCCAGTCCCTTAATGATTTTTCTTTGGGCAGTGTGTGTATGCACTTCTGGCATACAAGTAGACTGAATTCCCAATAGATAGATGTGACAAGTTCCCCAGGATGGTGCTATCTTTGTATCCTGGTACCTCTGAAAAATGTCTGGAACAGAGTGGATGCTCTGTTTGTCATTGATAATAAAGATAATACAATAAGATTACAAAGCCAAAGAGGGGAAACACTCTTCTAGAAGAGTTTTTACATCTCTCAGTTCTCCAACGAACTTATATACCCTGGCTCACCCATTTCCTTTATTCAGCTAGACCATCAGCACAAGCATGGACAGCTGTCCTCTGGTTGGTTGGGAGTCATGTGATCAAATGAGGGGTCCTTGTGAAAAGCCTACCTGAAACTGAGTCAGGGAGGACCCTGGGAGAAACACAGGGGACTCTCACAAAATCTCAGAGCCTGATGCCCAATGGCAGGTTGCCTTGTCTTCCAGCACCCCCCCAACCAACCCACGCATACACACACACACTGTGGTTTGTGCCTTTCTTGCTTTCTTCCTTTAAACCCACATCACATGCTCTTTTTAACCTGCATTGAACTCTAACAATGGTAACCCCACAGTGAATGCTAGGCCCTCCTTAAGGTTTTCTTAGTGGGAAAATTGGCCCAGAGAGAAAAGTGGGGTTGAGTTTATCATTGCCAAGTTTATACGCAGAGCATTGTTGTTTTACCATGGAGTTTGGTTCAGCTCACAAGGTATCATGCAGCTCCTACTATGTCCCTAGCTGTGCTGAATTCGGGGAGACACAGAGATTGTCTAACACAGGGGGTCCCAGTCCCCAGGCCGTGGTCCTGGTCCATTGCCTGTTAGGAACCAGGCCACACAGCAGAAGGTGAGAGGTGGGTGAGTCAGCATTACCATCTGAGCTCCACCTCCTGTCAGATCAGCAACCACATTAGATTCTCAAAGGAGTGTGAACCCTATTGTGAACTGCACATGTAAGGGATCTAGGCTCTGTGTTCCTTACGAGAGTCTAATATCTAATGATTAGAGGTGAAACAGCTTCATCCAGAAACCATATTCCTTCACCACCTGTCTGTGGAAAAACTGTCTACCATGAAACTGGTCCCTGGTGCCAGAAAGGTTGGGCATCACTGGTCTAACAAACAAATTGGAGGCTCGTTACAGATCAGCTTAATAGAGGAATAAGACAAATGAACATAAAATTACCATCTAGTGTGAATGACCTCACAGATGCATGCAAGTTTTTTTATTAGGAGTGATTACTTAGCTTGAGGGTGACTTCAAAGACATCCTAATGCTGTCTAGCATTTTGAAAAATAGTTTCCTATATACCCATGATGACTGCAGGCATTCCAAGGAGAGGAAATGATATATCCCATAGTACGGAAGAGTTTTGACAATGCACGCTACAGAGGGGGAACTGCAAAAGGATGCTGGCGTGGACCAAACCTCTAGAGAGAGGCTTCCTTCCTCAGCCCTTAGACATGGCCAGACCTGGGACAGGCTGAGTGGCAGGCCCAGTGCTCAGGAAACAATGAGGCTTGCTGCAGCATTTCTAATGGCAGCTCCATGTTTCTGGGGGAGTTGTTGTATTTGTTTTTTTTATATGACAATTTTGTTTCTGTGTATTAAAGATTGAACTTTTAAAAAGTTCTTTTAAAAATTTCTACTCTTGATTTTTAGAAAAAATCAGAGTCAAAATCCAAAATTATAGTAATGCACCATATAATGACATTTCGGTGAAGAAGGAACTGGCATATATGATGGTTGTCCCATAAAATTACAATGGAGCTGAAAAATTTCTGTTGCCAAGTGATGTATTGATGATCCTGACCCTGAGTAGGTCTAGGCTAATATGTGTTGTGTGTGTCTTATTTTTAAAAATAAAGATTTAAAAAGTAAAAGATGTCTGTAATCCCAGCACTTTGGGACACCAAGGAGACAGGATCGCTTAAGCTTAGGAGTTCAAGACGAGCCTGGGCAATACAGGGAGACCCATTCTCTATAATAAATAAATAAATAGCATATAAAAATTAAAAATCAGCCAGGTGTGGTAGCACATAGGTGTAGTCCTATCTAGTCAGGAGCCACAGGAGGATCACTTAAGCCAGGTGGTGTGAGGTGGCAGTGAGCTATAATCACACCATTGTATTCTATCCTGGGGGAGCAGAGTGAAATCCTGCCTCTACCGAAAAAAAAAAAAAAAAAAAAAGGAAAAGAAAACCATTTTAAATAGTAAAAGGCTTAAGAATAAGGATATAAAAACAGATGTTTTTGTGCTGCTGTATATGTGTTTGTGTTTTAAACTGTTATTACAAGACGCAAAAAGTTAAACAGTTCAAAAGTTTAAAAAGTAAAATGTTACAGTAAGCCAAGGTTAACTGATTATTGAATAAATAAAATTTAAAAAGTAAATTTAGTGTCATCTAAATGTTCAGTGTTATGAAGTCTATAGTAGTATATAGTAAAGGTCCTAGTCCTTCACATTCACTCACTTCTCCCTCACTGACTCACCTAGAGCAATTTCCAGGCCTGCAAACTCCATGTAAGTACCCTGGACAGTGGTACCATTTTTTACCTGTTGTCCTATATGTTTACTGTGCATTTCCTGTGTTTATACTTGTTCAGATATAATAATACTTACCATTGTGTCATAATTGCCTGCAGTACTCACTATAGTAGGATTGTAGCCTAGGAACAACAGGCCATACAATATAGCCTAGGTGCGCCGTAGGCCATGCCATGTATGCTTGCTTAAGTACACTCTATGATGTTTGCACAACAAAATCACCTAATGATACATTTCTCAGACCATATTCCATTGTTCAGTAATGTATGACTGTATATTACCTGACAGTAAATGGCTGCTTATTATGGGGCAAATAAACAAACAAAATCATGGCACCGGTTCTCTAGAGCTGTTTTCTTACTTTGGGGGGAGCCAAGTGTGAGATAACTAGTGCTTAGAGTTCAGTTTCTGAGGGTTCAAATTCCAGTCCTTCCACTCATTAGCTGAATGACCTTGGGCTAATCACTAAATTACATAAAGTGTCTGTGTTCTCAATTTCCTCATTATAAATGGAGATAATATTACCTACCTGACAGGACTATTGTGAAAACTAAATGAGAGTGTGTTGCAAATATTTTCCTCAGGTTAATGTTTGTCTCTCAATTTTGTTTAATATGCTTTTTGACGTACAGATTTCCTTTAGCAGTTAACTTCCCAAATATACAATTTGCGTCTATAGTTGATTTCACTGTTTATTTTTTGTTTGCTTAGAATAGCTTTTTCCCTCCCTAAGATCAAAGAGATATCACCTGTGTTTTCTGCTTCTTTTGTAGTTTTACCTTATACATTTAAATGTTTACTCCATCTGAAATTGTGTTCACTGAGTATTCTGGGATGAAAAGAACTAACTTTTTTTACCTGAATGGTTGTGCAGTATATGAAGTAATTGATCTTCTCCTCATTCATTGTAAATACCAGCTAAATAATACATTATATTTTACACTTGGGACTTTGGGTTTTGCCTCCTTGATCTATTTTGTAAGTTATTTTGGCATTAATTTTTATTTTGTTTAACTGTTTGAACATGTGGATAGCATATATCCTCCATTCTTTGTTTCTAAGATGTTCTTTTATGTCCTGTTCTATTCTTCCTCATAACCAGTTTTAAAAAGAAGAGTACGCACAGTTCAAACTTCCTAGAAAAACAAATCTATTACAAAATATATGAAGTACATAGTAAACTACTTTATGCCTTATGAAATGGGACTTCCTTGACCTTCCCCATTAAGAGTTGCTGTCATTGAAGAGAAGAGTCTGGAAGAGTCATGATCACAGAGGGCAGGGAGCTGTTGTGGCTCCACGAGCACTGTGAGGAATGCACAAGTCCTATATATAGAGGACTAGCAAACAGAATACCCACTTCCGTCTAGCAACTGACCTGGGCACAGATGTGAAAGATAATAATTGCTGTGATTTACTGAGCAATTACTATAGGCCAGGCACAACGCCATGCCCAGAAAAGCAAACAAAATATGATTATGAAAGAGAACTTTGGATTCAGACGGTCCTGAGTTCCAGTTCCACTTTTATTACTACCTTGCTGTGGAACTTTATATATCCATAGCATTTCTGTGACATGTAAGAATGACACATGAAAAGCATGTGGCTAAATCCCCACAGTGGACCTCCCCTGCAGCTAACCCTTTAGCAGCAGCATCAAATTCAACTCTAATAAAAACAATGTGCTTTTAACCTTCTCTCTCTTGAATAAATGAGAAACAGAAGACAAGACAGTTAAATAACTCACCAAGATCTATGAACTGGTTAATGTACAGATAAATTCAAACTATGCTTTTCTGACCTCAAAATATCACGTTTTTAACTTGTGCATGATTTTCCCTATATCTCGTCTCATAGCATAGACACCAGGTGCCATTTATACCTTGTACATTGGTTTCTCTCTACATAAAGCTATTGTGGAGACAATTTTGTGTGATGCTTAGTTTACGTGTTGTCTTTGGTTGATAACTTTTACTATTGAATTAATGCAATGGTTACAGATGACAAATCCTGGAAATGGTCAAAATCGATTTGTAGATAGGGTGATAAATCAATCATCCTGGTTTTCCCAGACTCTTCCTTCTTATCTGTAAGATTTGACTTCATGAGCTCTGTTGGCACATCCCAGGAAGACAGAAAAGAAGCTCTGAAGAAAAAGTACAATTATGAAGATAAAGACCATTTACTCATAATAGGACACAGCTCCTGAGTGCACTTCTAATTCTCTAGGTTAAGGTCAGATAAATAAACCAATTTTATTCTTATATCATTTATAAAAATAATGAATCTGTGTAGCATTTTGCAGCTCACTTTTTTTGTACATAATCACATATAATAATAATAATAACAATCTATAAGGTAGTTAAGTATTCTTCATTTAAAGTATAAGAAAACAGGCTCAGAAAGCCTTCTAAGATCACACAGAGTGATAGAGTTGGCAAACTGTCTAGTAAGAAATCATACTCCTCTTTCAGAGTATAGAACTGTTGCTGGGGCATCCCCTAAGCCAGACACTACATTTTTCAGAACGCCTTGCATCTAAATGGGATCATGTGACTGAGTTTGGGCCACAGAAATGTGGACAGAAGGCATGGGAATCCCGTTTCAAACCAGGTCCATAAAATCCTCCACATTTTCTCCTTCCTATGTGCTCAATGAATGTTGGGCAAATACTAGGGACTTGACAGTTATATGACAAATGTGATAAAGCCAAAAGAGGGAAGAAATCAGGTTAGTGAATCAACACACAACTATACCTAATATATGTGCTTATTGTAAAGGATTTAGAACTCCAATTGTGACAGGAAAAAAAAAAATTCCACAAGATGACAGCTGATCACAAGCACATTTTGATCCAGCTTTATAAAAATGTGCCAGTTAACACTCTCAGTGAATGGGTAAAATGGTGGTTTGTATTTCTCTATCCAAGGTGAAGAAAGACGATTCTCACATGGATATTATCCCATAGCAAAAACAAAAAGAATTTCAACTTGTAATGGAACCTACAAGCTACAGATAATAGAAACCGCAAGGAATAAATTTAATGGAAGAAAATGAAATAAATTGTGTTCTACACATTACAAGTCAAATCTTATAGATTTTCCTCAGAAAGCTCATGGAGTTCTAAAAATGAGGATGTGGTATTCACTGCACAGACCCAGCTGATTCAGCAAATGGAATGAATACATAATCTGTCATGTTCTGGATGGACAGTCTGACTTCATAGTCATAAACAGAATTATGTCTAACAGCCCAAGGCTAACACCACAAACAATGAAACACACCATTATGAGTTTATAGAACAAGGCTAAGAATACTAATAATTACTTCCATCATGGCTGTGCCATAAATAGGGTTATTAGACATCAGCTAGGATAACAACTGAGCTTTTGCAAAATATCATAGATCTGGGGACACTCACAGTCTGTCAGACAAAACACTAGAAGAGGCAATGCTGGATTCTAAACAGAAGAGATATGAATCCTACTTAACCACTGTGACTTTCCATAGAGATAACATTTTTTTATTTTGAATTGTCAAACCTATAGAGCCCTTTAAACTCTATTTCTCTTTTTATCCTGGACAAAATTCTTCAGAAACAATCATGCAAGTAGATCTATATTATTATCACTCTGTGAGGCAAAGTCCGATTCAGGTGGTCTTTTTGCCTCTTGGGGCAGACTTTCAAAATGTTTGATGTGTATATTGCTGAAGCCCAGTACAGCACAGACATCCAAATGAGAAATCATGTATGCAGTATCTTGAAATAAAATAGACAAGCTGAGGCACACAGAGGAAAACTGATATACATTCCCTGTTAAGATTTTTCAGTTGCTGTTATTGATTTTATTTACATTTGCTGCGATTCCTCTGAGAAGTAAAATAAACTACTTGAGACAAATGGAAGGTTGACTGCATTGTTTTGTGAAATGGGAAACAAACAACCCAGCTCCCCACACCATCACTCTTGGGTTTTGCTGAATTGTTTGCATTTATCAGATAAATTTTCTAATGTTAATATTTACCTACATGAATTCTCCCTACTCATCATGTTCACAGGTGATTCTTTAATTCCTTAAATATTTGACATGTAAATCAAGTGTACTGGAGGCCTCGTAAGATCAAATCTGTACCAATTTAACTGAGACGAGTCCTATAATATAATCCTTACGAGCATGGACTCTGAAGCAAGACTGCTTGGGTTCAAATTCAAGCTCCAACCAGATATGCTATTTGAGCCACCCAGATGAGTTATTTAAGTTCTATGCATTTCAGTTTCTAATTATGAAATGAGAATAATAATTTCCTCTTCCTCTAGAGTTGTCTTGAGGTGTGTATAAGTTAAATTGTTTAAAGCACTTAGATCACTGTCTGGCACACATAGGTACTACAGAGGTATAGAACTGCTTACTATTATACTGCTATTCTTTTTTTGTTCCAGGAAGAAATAGCTGTTTAGTAGCCATTCAGTTAACATAAATGATAAGGTTTTTAATTCAGAAAAATACCTGTGATACCAATTTAGTGATTAAATGATGTTGAGTTAAACACTAGGGAATACATATTGACAGAGAGGAACACTCACTAATAGAGAATGAATATGGAAAACAAATCTTTCAGTGTGGCAGGGCGTCTGTTGAGTATTTTATTAGGCTATCATTACATGGCGATTTTTGTTGGATTCAATAAGATTTATCAAAATAAAAATGTCAGTGTTGAACTTGATAAATGATTTTGTGTTGACCAAGTTAAATCCACACTAATTATGGAATCAATAAATGCATTTGAAGTGCCTTTTTAAAAAATCCACCTAAGCAGAGGGTGAGAAAGTTTGACTAAAGGGTGGCTTTGGGTTTGATGAGTCAAATTTCTGAGAAACGTTGGCAGCAAGAGACTTGAGGGATGCTTTCAAATCTGCTCCAGAAGAGGGTGTAGGCAGATTTCTTCAGAACACAACATCAATAAGAGAAGTCAAAAGTTGTAGATTTTGGTTTATTATATAAAGCATGAGTTTCCCATCTAGGAGAAGCTAGGTAACCAGGTGCTAAGGCCAGTCTGCAGGGTCTTTAACTGGTTGACTTGTTAGGAGATTAGCCAGAATGACATGAAAGGTTTGTTCCATCCTCAAGTGCTCTGATGTTATGGGTTCTATTGCAAGTCTTGTCTGTTCTTACCAGGCCTACAGGCACCCACAATAGCTCGGGGAAGCCGTCTGGAAGATATAAACCAGCATTCCCCAAAGAGAGGCCCATGGGAGTAATTAAATCCTAAGTTAAACAAAACAAGTAGGTTTCTTTACTGAAGGATTTATGAGAACTTGTAATGTGCTAATCCATTTTATAAAAATTTACTAGAGAGGGAAATGTTGAACTTGATATATAAAAATAAAAGCATATCTCAAACTTATTTTTCTACAGACTGCTCCACTCTGTTGTGCATCCTCTTGCAGAACTACTGCTTATAAACAAAAACAAACAAACAAAATCCACAGAAACCACTTTTACAGAGCTGTTTTCCAAACCCATGGCTAGTGCCTCTTTATGGAGAGAAGAGTGTATCATGCCATCCATAGTATTCTGTTGTCTCTCTCCCATCAGACTGTGAGTTCTTATAATCCTGAATTAGTTATCATTTTGATCTTCACCCTTTACACAGTTGTTGATACAGACAGGTTGCTCAAAAAAAGTATATGAATAAATGAATGATTCGAGTAGGTGGAGCTGTTTCTACCCTGAAAGATGTTGAGTAGAGAATGAGAGCCTGGGACCAGAAATATTCTTGATGTGGCCCCAAGTGAGGAGGTCTTGATGTGCTGAAGATGTGAGTCCCTGGATATGTGTCTCTTGGGGGCACTTAAGTTCATCTTAGTAGAAACAAATGCAAGAATGCATGAATACATATACAGATTCGCTCATCATGGACTTCAAGTTATTCATTCTTTGTTATTGATTGTGATTACGAATTCCTTCCTTTTCTTCCTCAGTACCTACAGCATTCTGGGAAGCCAGACCAGCCACAAGCTGAGGTAAAGGAAAACATGATTTCATCTAGAAAAATGAGTTCTTTCTTTCATTCATGCTGGGCCTCTTGCCAGTACATGGGTGCAAAGATAACAAAAATCAGGCCTTTCTTCTCCAGTCTCATAGGCTCTTCCAGATACCTGTCAGCTGATTTTATGTTTTGCAAAATGTCCACTAGACATTCTTCCGTTGTTGGACCCCAGTTTAACTTGCATCTCCTCTGAGAAAACATCCTCTACTACCAGGAAAGTTGGCTGCTGCCTCACCTTAGCTCACTGCATTATCTGGAAGCCTTGCTCCAAATGGCCCCACACGGTTCAGGTAGCTCCAAACTGCCCCACATGGTTCAGATAGCTCCATCTCTTTCAGACTTGCCCTAGGCTCACAGAAAGAGTCTACGCTTGAGGAACAGAATAAAGCGTCCAAGGATTGCTGCATTCATTCCAGTGCTTCTCGTTTTCCAGCTATTTCCTCTACTCATTGAGTGTAAAAGGTAATTAGGCACTGAATGACAGAGAAGGAGTTATGTTACTCCTGAGAAATTGCAGAGCTAAAGCTTGACAGTTAACTCCCAGAGCAGGCACTGGAGTTTAATAGAGACTTTGGTTACTTTGAGGATATAAATTGGATATTCAATGTTATACAAACAAATAAATATGTATACACACATAATTGCTGAATTATAGACAATTATACATGCATAAATATATAGATATGTACACAAATTCACCAAATCAGTAATTAAATGCAATACAAGTTGAACAAAACTTTTTGTAAAAACATTATCAATCATAAGATCCAGAAAGAAATCTCCTTCAGGATATTGAGGTAAGAGCATTCTAATCCAGGGTAGCTGGGAAAAGCAGCAGCCATTGTGGGAGAGAATTAAGATTTGGATGTTGTGAACACAAACTTGATATCCCTATGTTTATGTTCCTTAAAATTAAATCTGTTACAGACACAAAAGTATATTAGTAAGATAGGAGCCCTTCAAAGCAGAGACCAAGCCTAACTAGCCACCACATGCTCAGTTTCTGGTTCACAGAAAACACTCTGTAAATGCATGCAAAAAACTTCATGTGCAAAATTTTTTAAATGCACATTTTTAAATCCATATCTTATAACCCAGTGCAAACACGATTTCTTTTCCCTAGTGTTTTCATCCTTGTTAAATTCCAGTTTTTCTAGACGCTGCACAATGGGTGGGGCTGCCACAGGCAAAGACTTGGAAAATACAAATTCTACATCTCTCCCCCAGGAAAATAGCATATGTAGCACAATATACATTTTCCTGGTCAAATTTAACACCTGTTTCCAACAGTAGACTATGATTCTAATGGCTAAGGATATCCCCCCCCGGCACTGACTGGAAATAATCTGCAGCACTGTATTTCTTAGGGATGCACACTTCTTGGGGAAACTAGATAATCTTTGAATGCTTCCTCTATTTAAGGCTAAAATAAATGTTCTCAACATCATCCCTCATTTACCCTCAAATAAATCCTATTTTGTCATCACTCAGCACTTAAAAGGCATAACAGAACTGTGTCTTGTGAAAGGAGATCTCTCTAGGATAAGTCTTGCACGAGGTGAAGGTGTGCAGAAATGAGTGTGAACACCAAGAGCAGCTATTTATATTTTACACAGCAGAAGGCCTCAGAGATTTTGTATATTCATTGAATAATTCTCCATCCACTAGAACACCACATGCAGAGGAGCCTTAAGCTCTTCTGACATACACAGTTTCTGACCACCTCCAAAATTTAGTCACAGTTTTGCAATTTTCAACCCAAAAACTACTTAGAGAAGAATGCAACTCTGCTACTTGTTACATAGAATACAACAATGAGGCAAATTCCCTAACGTCGAAGAGCTGAAAGCCACAGGTAAGTGTGTGTACAACTGGGGATGGAAGGAGTAGGTAGGAAGAATAAATACATATAAAGTCATGAAGCACACTGACTTAGAAAAGCAACATTTAAAATGTGAGTGAAACTTTTGGAGAACATCTATGCACTGATTAATTCATCAACTCATTCATTCAATTATTTTTTTTTCTTATTTATTAATACTTTTTTAGGAATGAGACCTCACTATGTTGTCCAGGCTGGTCTGAAACTCCTGGACTCAAGAGATCCTCCTGCCTCAGCCTCCCAAAGTGCTGGAACTACAGGCATGGGTCACTGTGCCTGGCCTTCCCAAATGCTGGTTGCCTGCACTCCATGGGCCTATAAACTTAAATTCAAATAGAAGAACAGTCTCAGAAAGAAAAAAGTTAATTTTGGCACTCTGTATTTACCATAATTTGGGAGAAGCATCCATTTATGCCCACTGTCTCCATTCCTGGAGAGTGCCATTTGAGATATTGTTGTTTTTCTTGCACAGTTTGCAAAGTAGCAGCAACAACCCCACTAACCAAGTTTTGTTTCGAATTCCTGTTTTTCTTCTCCTCATATTAGAAAACGCTTAATTACTGTGTCCTCTTAATCCATTTTTCTGGCATTCTGGGGCTGCCGTAGGGGAGGGTCTGTCTAATGACGTAGCATCTACCATTTCTGAGAGATTCCTAAGGAACAAGAAATCTGCCTTTGAAAAATACAATTTCCAATTCAGAGCCAAATTTCACCAGATTTTCAGGAATGGGGGCAGGGGACATTGCGGGAAGCAGTTTTTAATTCTTTTTTTCTTCCACTTTTAAGTTCCTGGGTACATGTGCAGGATGTACAGGTTTGTTACATAGATAAATATGTGCCATGGCAGTTTGCTGCAAAGATCAACCCATTAACCAGGAATTCAGCCAAGCATCTATTAGCTATTCTTCCTGGTTCTCTCCTCACCACATTCCCTCTCCCTGAAAGGCCTCAGTCTGTGTTGTTCTCCGCAATGTGTCCATGTGTTCTCATTGTTCAGCTCCCACTTATAAGTGAGACCATGTGGTGTTTGGTTTTCTGTTTCTGCATTAGTTTGCTGAGGATAATGACTTCCAGCTCCATCCATGTCCCTGCAAAAGACATGAGCTCATTCCTTTTTATGGCTGCTTAGTATTCCATGGTGTATATATACCACACTTTGTTTATCCAGTCTATTACTGATGAGCATTTGTGTTGATCCTATTGTCTTTGCTATTGTGAATAGCACTGCAATGAACATATATGTGCATGTATCTTTATAATAGAATGATTTATATTCCTTTACATAATTATTAAACACCTACTTTGTGCCAGCACTGTGTGAGTTTAACATCCATAGTTTCTTCCCTTGGGGGAATGAAGTGCATAGCTCTGTAAGATGCCAAAGCAGATAAGAACATTCACAGTACAGGGAAGTAAGTGACCTTATCAGCCTGGGATGTGAAGGACGTTTCTTTAGATGCCCTGACATTAAGCTGGATCATGAACAAATAAATGTGAGATAGATGAGGAAAATGGCAGTCTTCATAGTGAGTGAAAAGGCTTGGTATCACAAGTGAGGGTGTGGTCTTAGGAATGCTGATAATCTGAGCAAGGATATCAATCCTCACTTAAGTATCTGAGTGTTGATGGCCAAAGAAGCACATTAGAGTTAGGCAGGTTGAGGCCAGAGAGCAAGTATCTTGAACATGAAGCTAGAAATGAACTGGTTCTGTACTCAGAGGAAGGCTTTACCCAGCATAATGAAATGAGACTTTTCTTTTTTGATGTTTTTATTTTATTTTATTTTTTATTATACTTTCAGTTCTGGAGTACACGTGCAGATCGTGCAGGATTGTTACATAGGTATACACATGCCATGGTGGTTTGCTGCATCCATTCCCCCATCACCTGCATTAGTAAAACAGATCATTGCAAAGGCCTTTAGGTGAGGAATGCACATCCACAATACTCTAATTTCCTACTGTCTCCTTCAAATGTTTACGTCCTTTTGGGTACTTGGGTCAACCACCCTAGTGTGTATCTAGAAGGGATACATACAGTTTGGGAGTCATCTGCCAAGGCAGTTCAAATAATGGGATTTAACTATGTAATTCTGGGGGAGGTCATAGGGTACCAAAAAACAAGCAAAAAACTGTCTTGGGGACAGCCTCTATAAAGAATTTGCTTTAGAAAATAAGAAACTTAGATCTTCCGAATGCTTTGTACATTGGAGTTAGATAAAGGATATTAATTAGCCTCTCAACTCTCTCTGTAGCATGGCTTTTGAAACTAAATTAAACCCTTCATTCTCCTTAAATATTTAATCAGCCTGTGAAGCATTTATTCTTTCACATGTTACATGCATTCAGATCACTGCTTATGCAAATCCATCTTTGTTGGTTCTGTATTAAGTAATTTTACAAAGAATCTGATAATAACATCAATCAAGGATTTGACCTGTAGCACTCTTTATTGTAAACATTTGGAAGGGAAAATTAAGCCAAGAAACCTGAAAATAGAGGCAATCTTTCAACTGTATTTTATATGCTTCTCATAATATGGTTTCAATAAAAACTTTTTTATTCATATGTCCTGAATGTGCATTGGAGTGTTGACACCTGTCTTTTTGTCTGCTTTGGAAACTTCTAGTAGCTCTACATGGCTGATGCCTTTTTATTGGTCCTGTCCACACCCACTAACCAAGAGGGCCTTCCCCTCATTTTGCCCCCTCCACCTTAGTATTTTCTATCAGTGAATCCTCATTGTAGCACTAGTCACAAGTTAAATTATACATCAGTTATTTATTTATCAATTGTTTGTCTCATTCTGTATATAGAATGCAGTTCATGAATTATCTAAATTTCTTTAGTCACATCAGAATAATTTCAGGGGCTGGGCATGGTTGCTAATGCTTGTCATCCCAGCACTTTGGGAGGCCAAGGTGGGCAGATCACCTGATGCCAGGAATTCGAGACTAACCTGGCCAACCCTGTCTCTACTAAAAATACAAAAATTAGCTGGATTTAGTGGCACGTGCCTGTAATCCCCACTACTCTGGAAGCTGAGGCAGGAGAATCACTTGATCCCAGAAGGCGGAGGTTGCAGTGAGCTGATCTCACGTCACCGCACTCCAGTCTGGGAGACAGAGCAAGACTCCATCTCAAAAACAAAAACAAAAACAAAAACAAACAAACAAGAATAATTTTTTGAGAGAATGAACAAGTTAATTTATTGCTGGAGGAGGACTGCCAAATTTCAATAGTCTGTCATTTGTTCTTTCATTTATTAGCTGGGATATAGATTTATTTATTACTTTGATATAGAAAAGCACAGATTATTGCTTTCCTTTTATTTCCCAGTATTTATGATAATGGATGTGTTCCCTATTAACCCCATAGGGTGACCAATTCACTTCTTACATTTCTTCATAATGAAAGCACCATGGAGGAACTCTGTGTTTATCACATCATACTGAGTTTCCAGGGTTTAAAGACAATTGGCCCAGATAAAGAATATTGAGTTAGAGCACAGATACTGCCTCTTCTTTAAAACTTTCCTTAGGTCTTTCAGTCAGAATCACATAATTCTTCCTAGATGCTCCCTTGGCATTTTGCATACACTTTGATGAACATATTTTGTTGGAATAATATACAACAGTGATTAGGAGGATGATCTGTACAGAAGAGGAAACTGGATTTAATCCTAGGTTTGCCGCCTATAAACTGTGGGTACTTGATTAAGTTACTAAGAGTTCTTGAAGTCTTGGTTTTCCCATATGAAAAAAATGGTTGTAAAAGATGAGTTATTCGGTCAAAATCACTTATGAAAGTGCCTGACACTATATGTTCTCAAAAAAGTTCATCTATATTATTGTAATTGTCCATGTCTAGTACCCAAACATAATTATCCTTTTTATCATCTAGAACAATATTAGGTGTCCAATAAACATTTATTACCTGAGTGACCACCCAAATACCCAAGCTGGTGGTTTTGACCTAGGCTGCGTATCACTTGTAATAGTGATGTGTCAAGTGGGATATCACAAGGAAGGAAAAGCCCAAGAGCATCCCCTGAATCCTAACATCACAGAAGTTGTCCAGGGCTTTTCCTTTCCCTCTCCCATTCTTTATTTCTCCTCTAAGGACTACAAATATGCTGTTGAAAACTCACATTGTGATCTATAACCCTTTCTTCTCTGAGTATCAGATTCAAATCTAAATGCCAGGGAGGTATGTAAAAGTCAAAGACATTCTAGTACTACCTATTGAAAGTTCCTCTGGTGATTAATTATTCTAGGGACTTGTCTCCCCTCTAAGGAAAGACACACACTGAGCTCAATTATATCAACTTAAGGTTCAGCATAGAACAAAAACCAGCTGGCAGAACAGGACTGTTAGATGTCACTTCCAAGTGACTTCTATGTACCTGCCTCCTAGATTATCTTATTTCATTAAAAAAAATCCACACAGAAAGATCTTTGGTGCTTAATAGTCCTACCTGCAGGCTTTATTTTTCATTTCTGGTATGACTTCTGGCTGATGAATTTGATAATGTGTAGACTCCGACCATTTTTCTTTCCATAGGAAACAATAAGCCTTAAAATTAAAGCAGATCTTCAACCTCTGATATCCTTTCTTCTGCTTGGTGAATTTGACTGTTGGAACCTGTGTATGCTTCGTGAAGTTCTTGTGTTGTGTTTTTCAGCTCCATCAATTCATTTATATTCCTTTCTGTTTATTCTCATTAGCATTTCGTCAAATCTTTTTTCAAGGTTCTTAGTTTCTTTGTATTGGGTTAGAATATATTCTTTAGCTCACAGAAGTTTCTTATTACACACCTTCTGTAGCCTGATTCTGTCAATTCATCACACTCATTCTCCATCCAGCCTTGTTCCCTTGCTGGTGGGGAGTTGTGATCCCTTGTAGGAGGAGAAGCATTCTGGTTTTGGGTGTTTTCATCCCTTTTGCGCTGGTTTCTTCCCATCTTTGTGGATTTATCCACCTGTTGTCTTTGTAGTTGTTGACTTTCAGATTGGGTCTCTGTGTGGATGTCCAGTTTGCTGATGATGAAGTTTTTTCTTTCTGTTTCTTAGTTTTCCTTCTAACATTCAGGCCCCTCTGCTGTAGGACTCCTGAGGTCCACTCCAGGCCCTGCTTGCCTGGGGGTCACCTGCAGCGGCTGCAGAACAGTAAGGGTTGCTGCCAGTTTCTTCTTCTGCTATCTTTGTCCCAGAAGGATACCCGCCAGATGTCAGTCTGCGCTCTCCTTTATGAGGTGACTCTTTGGATATACGGGGGTCAGGGAGCTGCTTAAGGAGACAGTCTATCCTTTATAGGAGCTCAAGTGCTGAGCTGTGAGCTCCATTGTTCATTCAGAGCTGCTGGGCAGGTACGTTTAAGTATGCTGCAGCAGAACTCATAACCTCCACCCTCCTTTTTATTTTCCCAGGTGCTCTGTCCCGGGGAGTTAGGGCTTTATGAGTTTCTGTTGTGCTGCTGCCTTTTTTCAGGGCTGCCCTGTCCAGCAAGGAGGCAGCCTAGTCACTGTCTGCTTGCAGAGGCTTTGCTGAGCTGCTGTGGGCTCTGCCCAGCTGCTGTGTGAACTTCCCTGCAGACCTGTTTATATGGGTATAGTTCGAACTGCCTCAGCAATGGCGGCCCCCCCTCTGTAATGGTGGACTCTCTCTGTAATGGCGGGCTGCCTCGGCAATGGCAGGCTGCCTCGGCAATGGCAAACTACCTCCGTAGTGGTGGACTGCCTCAGTAATGGTGGACGCCTCTCCCCCACAGAGCTAGACCGTCCCCGGTTCAGCCATACTTGCTGTGAAACCCTCAATCCAGAGCATTTCCAGCTGCTGTTTTTTGTGGGGGTGGGACCAGCCGAGGCTGAACACCTGTCTCCCTGCCTCTAAAAGCCCTCTAAAGAGCCCCTTTTTCTTTTTTAGTTGAACAGTAGACTCTGCCTCCCAGGTGATTCAGTCGCCTGTTGAAAAGGTGCCAGGATCTGTGTGATTTCCTGTGCGGTGAACTACTGTGCTGGGTGAAACAGCCGCACTGAGATATGTGGCGTTTTCGTGCCTGGGAATCTCCTGGCCTAGCTCCCTGTTTCAGTCCCCTTTGTTATCAGTTGAATGGGTGCCTGTGTCTCCCAGGAGCTCCAATTGCCAGCTAAAATGGTGCCCGGACCCATGTATTTTGTAGGGAGAACTGCCACACCAGGGTGCCAGGCATGCAGGCCAAAACAGCCAAACAGTCGTACCGGCCAAAACAGCCGTGCTGGCGACCCGTGGGGATTCCTCCACCTGGGAATCTCCTGGTCTTTGGGCAAGAAAAATTTGTCTGGAAATACAGCGTCCACTCACCCTCCGTGCATTTCGCAGGGAGCTGCAATCCTGAGCTGCTCCTAATCGGCCATCTTGGATCCGTCCAAGATTAAAGAAAACAGGGTAAAAAGGAATGAACAAAGTCTCTAAGAAATATGGGATTATGTGAAAAGACCTAATCTACGTTTGATAGGTGTACCTGAATGTGATGGAGAGAATGAATCCAAGCTGGAAAATACTCTTCAGGATATTATCCAGGAGAACTTCCCCAACCTAGCAAGGCAGGCCAATATTCAAGGCCAGGAAATACAGAGAACACCACAAAGATATTTCCCAACAAGAGCAACCCCAAGACACACAATTGTCAGATTCACCAGGGTTGAAATAAAGGAGAAAATGTTAAGGGCAGCCAAAGAGAAAGGTCGGGTTACCCACAAAGGGAAGCCCATCAGACTCACAGCAGATCTCTCAGCAGAAACCCTACAAGCCAGAAGAGAATGGCGGCCAATATTCAACATCCTTAAAGAAAAGAACTTTCAACCCAGAATTTCATATCCAGCCAAACTAAGCTTCGTAAGTGAAGGAGAAATAAAACGCTTTGCAAACAAGCAGGTACTCAGAGATTTCATCACCACCATGGCTGCTTTACAAGAGCTCCTGAAAGAAGCACTAAACATAGAAAGGAACAACCAGTATCAGCCACTCCAAAAACATACCAAATGGTAAAGAGCATTGATACAATGAAGAAACTGCATCAACTAACGGGCAAAACAGCCAGCTAGCATCAAAACGGCAGGATCAAATTCACACATAACAATATTAACCCTAAATGTAAATGGGCTAAATGCCCCAATTAAAAGACATAGACTGGCAAACTGGATAAAAAGCCAAAACCCGTCGGTGTGCTGTATCCAGGAAACCTATCTCCCATGCAGAGATACACAAAGGCTCAAAATAAAGGGATGGAGGAAGATTTACCAAGCAAATGGAGAGCAAAAAAAGGCAGGAGTTGCAATTCTCATCTCTGATAAAATAGACTTTAAACCAACAAAGATCAAAAGAGACAAAGAAGGACATTACGTAATGGTAAAAGGATCAATGCAACAAGAAGAGCTAACGATCCTAAATATATACGCACCCAATACAGGAGCACCCAGATACATAAGGCAAGTTCTTAATGACTTACAAAGAGACTTAGACTCCCACACAATAACAGCGGGAGATTTTAAAACCCCATTGTCAATATTAGACAGATCGATGAGACAGAAAATTAACAAGGATATCCAGGACTTGAACTCAGACCTGGACCAAGCAAACCTAATAGACATTTACAGAACTCTCCACCCTAAATCCACAGAATATACATTCTTCTCAGCACCACATCACACCTACTCTAAAACTGACCACATAATGGGAAGTAAATCACTCCTCAGCAAATGCAAAAGAACGGAAATCATAACAAACAGTCTCTCAGACCACAGTGCAATCAAGTTAGAACTCCGAATTCAGAAACTAACTCAGATCCGCACAACTTCATGGAAACTGAACAACTGGCTCTTGAATGCTGATGACAAACAATGAAATGAAGGCAGAAATAAAGATGTTCTTCAAAACCAACAAGAATGAAGACACGACATACCAGAATCTCTGGGACACATTTAAAGCAGTCTCTAGAGGAAAATATATAGCAATAAATGCCCACATGAGAAGCAAGGAAAGATCTAAAATCGACACCCTATTGTCAAAATTCAAAGAGCTAGAGGATCAAGATCAAAAAACTCAAAACCTAGCAGAAGACAAGAAATAACTAAGATCAGAGCAGAACTGAAGGAGATAGAGACACAAAAAACCCTTCAAAAAATCAATAAATCCAGGAGCTGGTTTTTCAAAAAGATCAACAAAATAGACAAACCACTAGCCAGATTAATGAAAAAGAAAAGAGAGAATAATCAAATAGATGCAGTAAGAAACGATAAAGGGGGATATCACCACACATTCTACAGAAATACAAACCATCATCAGAGATTATTACAAACAACTCTATGCACATAAACTAGTAAACCTGGAAGAAATGGATAAACTTCCTGGACACTTGCATCCTCCCAAGCCTAAACCAGGAAGAATTCAAAACCCTGAATAGACCAATAACAAGGTCTGAAGTTGAGGCAGCAATTAAGAGCCTACCACCCAAAAAAAGCCCTGGTCCTGATGGGTTCACAGCCAAATTCTACCAGACATACAAAGAGGAGGTGGTACCATTCCTTATGAAACTATTCCAAACAATCCAAAAAGAGGGGAATCCTTCCCAAATCATTTTATGAGACCAACATCATCCTGATACCAAAACCCGGCAGAGACTCAGCAAGAAAGAAAACTTCAGGCCAATATCCATGATGAACATAGATGCAGACCAACTGCAACAGCACATCAAAAAGCTTATCCACCATGATCAAGTAGGCTTCATCCTGGGGATGCAAGGCTGGTTCAACATACGCAAGTCTATAAACGTAATTCACCACATAAACATAACCAAAGACAAAAACCACATGATTATCTCAATTGATGCAGAGAAGGCCTTTGACAAAATTCAACAGCCTTTATGCTAAAAACCCTCAATAAACCAGGTATTGATGGAACGTATCCCAAAATAATAAAAGCTATTTATGAAAAACCAACAGCCAATATCATACGGAATGAGCAAAAACTGGAAGCATTCCCTTTGAAATCTGGCACTAGACAAAGATGCCCTCTCTCACCATTCCTATTCAATATAGTATTGGAAATTCTAGCCAGAGCAATCAGGCAAGAAAAAGAAATAAAGGGTATTCAAATAGGAAAGGAGGAAGTCAAATTGTCTCTATCTGTAGACGACATCATTGTATATCTACAAGGCCCTATCGTCTCAGCCGCAAATCTCCTTAAACTGATAAGCAACTTCAGCAAAGTCTCAGGATACAAAATCAATGTGCAAAAATCACAAGCATTCCTATACACCAATAACAGACTTAAAGAGAGCCAAATCAAGAATGACCTGCTGTTAACAATTGCTACGAAGAGAATAAAATACCTAGGAATACAACTAACAAGGAACGTAAAGGACCTCTTTAAGGAGAACTACAAACCACTGCTCAATGAAATAAGAGAGGACACAAACAGATGGAGAAACATTCCATGTTCAAGGTTAGGAAGAATCAATATCGTGAAAATGGCCATACTGCCCAAAGTAATTTACAGATTCAATGCTATCCCAATCAAGCCACCAATGACCTTCTTCACAGAACTGGAAAAAAACACCTTAAACTTCATATGGAACCAAAAGAGAGCCTGCATAGCCAAGTCAATTCTAAGCAAAAAGAACAAAGCGGGAAGCATCACACTACCGGACTTCAAACTATACTACAAGGCTACAGTAATCAAAACAGCATGTTATTGGTACCAAAACAGAGATATAGACCAATGGAACAGAAAAAGAGGCCTCGGAGGCAACACAACACATCTACAACCATCTGATCTTTGACAAACCTGACAAAAACAAGAAATGGGGAAAGGATTCCCTGTTTAATAAATGGTGTTGGGAAAACTGGCTGGCCATGTGCAGAAAGCAGAAACTGGACCCCTTTCTGATACCTTACGCTAAACTTAACTCCAGATGGATTAAGGACTTAAACCTAAGACCTAACACCATAAACACCCTAGAAGAAAATCTAGGCAAACCCATTCAGGACATAGGCATAGGCAAGAACTTCATGACCAAAACACCAAAAGCAGTGGCAACAAAAGTCAAAATAGACAAATGGGACCTAATCAAACTCCACAGCTTCTGCATGGCAAAAGAAACAGTCATTAGAGTGAACTGGCAACCAACAGAATGGGAAAAAATTTTTGCAATCTACCAATCTGACAAAGGGCTAATATCCAGAATCTACAAAGAACTAAACAGATTTACAAGAAAAAACAAACAAGCCCATTCAAAAATGGGCAAAGGATATGAACAGACACTTTACAAAAGAAGACATATATGAGGCCAATAAACATATGAAAAAATGCTCATCATCACTGGTCATTAGAGAAATGCAAATCAAAACTACATTGAGATACCATTTCATGCCAGTTAGAATGGCGATCATTAAAAAATCTGGAGACAACAGATGCTGGAGAGGATGTGGAGAAATAGGAACACTTTTACACTGTTGGTGGAAGTGTAAATTAGTTCAAACATTGTGGAAGACAGTGTGGCGATTCCTCAAGGACCTGGAAATAGAAATTCCATTTGACCCAGCAATCCCATTACTGGGTATATATCCAAAGGATTATAAATCATTCTACTATAAGGACACATGCACACGAATGTTCATTTCAGCACTGTTTACAATACCAACGACCTGGAACCAACCCAAATGCCCATCGATGATAGACTGGACAGGGAAAATGTGGCACATATACACCATGGAATATTATGCAGCCATCAAAAATGATGAGTATATGTCCTTGGTAGGGGCATGGATGAACCTGGAAACCATCATTCTCAGCAAACTGACACAAGAACAGAAAATCAAACACCGCATGTTCTCACTCATAGGTGGGTGTTGAACAACGAGAATGCATGGACACAGGGAGGGGAGCATCACACACTGGGGTCTGTCGGGGGGAAATAGGGAGGGACAGCGGGGGGTTGGGAGTTGGGGAGAGATAGCATGGGGAGAAATGCCAGATATAGGTGATGGGGAAGAATGCAGCACATCACACTGCCATGTGTGTACCTATGCAACAATCCTGCATGTTCTTCACATATACCCCAAAACCTAACATGCATTAAAAAAAAATTAAAGCAGAAGCGCATGGAGACCATGCTGCACCATCTCCAATTCCTCCCTGAAATCCAGCCACCTTGCTGTTTCCTTAGTTGCTCAAATGTACCATAATCCTTCTTGAAGCTAGTACTTTGCCCATGTTATGCTTCCATGTGGACATCCTTCTCACTAAACCCATCCTTTGCCTTATTAACTCTTATTGACATTGGAGATCCCAGTTAATTGCTATTTCTTCGTGAATGCATCCTTAAGCAGGCCAAATTACTTTGTATCAGTCCTTCAAATTCTATCTTACAATTAATATTTATGTTTACTAGCATGACTCATTTAATGTCTACCTCCCTCTTTCATTTGCAAGCTCCATTATGCTGGGACTAGGAATCTTGCTCCAGGTGTAACACTGAGTACTGTCTCTAGCATAGAGTTAGAATCAATGACTATTAATTGAATGAATGTCTAATGAAACATAGCAAGCAGTCAGCAGGAAAGGTAATTCACATGCATCAATCATTAATTAATGATAGGCAAGGGACCAGGTTAGCAAATATAAGCACACATTATATCCTACCATTCTGGCTCTGACTAACAAGGAGGCATCATCACCAGCTTTGTAAACATGCAGAAACTAGAACTTGAAGAAGTGAGTCATTTGCCTATAATTAGCAATCCCACAATAATAGGTATTAGAACCAAATCCTCAAGCTCTAGAAAGAAACATAGTGGGACAAGAATCTCTACTCAGATGCCAGGCGTTCTTGACTAAAACTTGCAAATATCCCCCAATGTTTAGTAAGAGAGCCTCCTAGTGATCTGACTGTTGACCAGTCATCACAGCAGTCTATGTGTGATTCTGACAATGTGGTGAAGATTTCCTTTTCCTAAGTAAAAGTAATTTAATTATTTTCCTTATTTTCATCTGTTGTTAATACACCACCCTTGGTTTTCCCCATCTTGGAACCAATTTTGTCCCACTTCTTGAAGGTTTGCCAGGATCCTCTTCCAATGCTCTGGTTACTATAGCACTCTGTCTCATCACTGTACAGTCCTGTTCATTTTCCCTGCAAAACCAGGACAGTCATTGAATTGGCCTCTTATACGAAGTACTGATATTTGTAAAACTTTTTATGCATGTGAAAATGAAGTTTCTGAATGAGTGTGACTATCAAGTTCATGGAAATAGTGAATAGCAGACCCTGGATTTGAAACTACATGTACTAACTTGAAACCCAATGTTGTTTCTACTGCAGTCCAGTTGACTCACAAATCATCTACCCTCCATCATAGATGCCAAGGACAGGAATCTGCTACCAAAACCATTTTCTCTGAAATCCCTTCTATGTATATTAATGGCTTATTGCTTCCATTTTAATACCAGATATACAAATGGACATTTGTCTTTTTTTTTCTTTTTTCCTTTTTTTTTTTTTTTTTTTTTTTTTTTTTTGGTTTTTCAAGTTAATACATATTTCTCTCCTTGGTTCCAGACAAACATTCTTTGTGTGGACCTCATTTCTTGCTTTCCAGCAAAATAATCAGTGTCCAGATAAAACTATTACTTCTAAGCAGTCTACAAATTGCTTCACGATTTAAACCTAACTAAGAAAGAAAGATTAACTGCTAATCTGCAATGCCAAAGGAAATTCTACAGATTTCTAAATCCAAGGGGATTTGTTATACACTTATATGACCTGAAGCCACATTCCTTTCTGGGAAGAAATCCAAAATATGTGCACATTTTCTAAATTTAAGCTGAGTCAGCAAACAATTTACTGTAGTCAGCAATGACCACAGTAAACAATAAAACTGCCATTTGGATTGCTCTTAAGATTTAAAACACATTTGCAAATGAAGCTTAATAATTAGTGTGAGGCAATATGAAAAAGCAGAGTACTTATTGTAAGCTAATACAATGTAATATCTTAAGTGTTTAGCAGATGATTTTTATGCATCCAGATACAAGAATTGCATTCATTTACCATGGGACCTATCTTCTTGTAGCCTCCTGGATTACAGGTAAATTGATTGCATTAGTTCAAAGCTGATTCAAGCATTCAGGAAAAAGTTACCGTCTCCACAAGAGTTCCACAAAGTCATGTTTAAGCAAAGTTACAGATAAGATATTAGCCACATCTAATTGCTTCTGAATCCTAATTATATTAACAATCAAGTTTAACTGCAAAACCTCTGAGACACAGGAACCATTCAAATCAACCAAAATAACAAGATGGAGAATTAAAGAAGTAAAAAATTATCATTAATGAACAAAAAGCCCAAAAGTATAGCATACAAATAAATAAAACTAAAAGAAGGCAGTTTGAAAAAAAAAAAATCAAACAGGCAAACTAGTAGAAAGGATGATTATTTTTTAAATGAGAGAAGTAAAAATGTACATTCTATGTAACAAATGAGATGTAAGTATGTACACAGAGGAGGTATTTACAAAAATTTTTCAAAATATGGGTAAATTTGATAATGAAAATAAAAAAAAGTTAGAAAAAGAGGACGATTTTCAACAGAATATAATGTTCTCCAATTAAATACCAAAAGATAGAGAACCTGAGGAGTCCAATAGTCACAGAAAATATGGGAAACACAATCTGCCATTAGAAAATGTCCTAAGGCCCATATGGCTTTCCAGATATGTTCCACTGACCTTAACATAAGAGATTATACCTATTTTATATAAATAATATTAAACAACTGAATAATGTACAATGTTCTAAAACTTATTTTATGAAACCGAAAACAAAACAAAGTAACAACAAAATGTATTATTAGCTAAAGTAACAACAAAACCTATTAATAGCTAAAGCTAATAAACATAATACAATAAAAGCATGATATACATATTACTTGTATACATGGATACAAAATTCAAAGTAAAATACTACCAAAGCCAATCCAGTAATGTATTACAAGAATAAAACACCATGACCAAATTAACTTTATTCCTAGAACACAAGGATAATTTGACATACAACATATAAATACATAACTAATTAATTAATTTAAAAAGTAAAATACAAATCAGGACTTCCCATTCACAATTATTATTCAGAATAGTTTTAGTAATTTAACTAATGCAATAGGATATATAAATTAAGTAATAAATATTAATTTTCTGTAAGAAATATAAAAGTAAACTCCACAGATCTTATGATGATTCACTTGAGACAACCCTAGAAATTACTAAAGAGTTAAAAAAACCCTAAATCCTAAAAAATCCTTTAAAAATCCTAAGAAATAATGTAAGTTACATATATTGAAGCAATTTTTGTATAATCGTTGTCCCCTTCTCAAAAGAAGATATATTAGATAAAATAGTTGAAGGTCATAATTTATTTTAAAGTATAAAATGTATTGAAAATTACAGAAAAGAACCACAAGCAAATACAGACTATCCTGTGCTCATGCCTGAGGTATGGTATATTTATAAATGAATTATTTTCCCAAATTAATACACAAATGCAATGCAATTTCAAACAAAATCTTGATTTTACAAAAACCTAACAAATAAGTTTGGTGTGATATAGTAGAACAGATATCTAAGTATCAAAAAAAATGCTGAGAAAAATGATGAGAAACACTTTTTCTTGACTTTAAAACATTACAAATAATAGTATATTTACCTAGAATTAGACAAATAAGCCCTAAGAAACAAGTAAAAATTTCATAAATAAACACAAAGGTATAGTACAACTGAATTTATAGAAAGGACTAATTTAGGGGTGGGGTCTAGATGGCCAACTAGAAGCACTGGCGTTCGGAGGCTTCCATCATAAAAAAACCATAATAAGCATGTGAATACATCACTGACAACAAAGGTATCCAGGGTCTCTCATCAAAATTGACTAGAAGTCTGGCATGATTCATGGAAAGAAGGAAGAGCAGTGTGGTATGGCGGCCCATCTGAGAGCTACACGGAGAAGGGGAACCCCTCCCCCCAGCCAAGGGAGGTGGTGAGTGAGCATGCCACCCGGCCAGGGAATCTGCTTTTTTCAGGGGAACTGTGCAACCCATGGATGGAAGATCCCACTCATGAACTGAGGCCACCGGGGCCTTGCTTCCCAACTCCTAAAAGCACAGATTCTTACAGCCTCTCAGCTGGAATCTGCTTAATCGTAATGATCTCCTGGGGGAGAGGGGGTGACCAGCACCAACTGCAGCTGCCTGCTGTCCAGGCTGTTTGAGCTCCCTGGGGAAGGGGGCAGCAGCCAGCAATGGGACTTGCAACTGCTTAACACAGTAAGCACTTCGGCTGTGGAAGGGTGGCATCCATTCCTATAGCTCCAGGCTGTACTTTTCCCCTTCTGGAGCCAGGGAGGCTGGATGGTTTGGTCCCAAGACTTGTCCCCCACAGCCCAACACACAGGCTGTGGCAGTCTGCGACCAGAGTGCCTCTTCAGGCTTATCCCTGACCCATCCTTCCTCATTGGGCTGGGCTTCTTTGCAGGACCTCCAATAACTCCAGCCAGAGGCTCAGGGACAGATTTTGGATCTCCCTGGGCCTGAGCTCCTAGGGGGAGAAATGGCCACAGTCTCTACAAACCAGAAGACTTAGCCTCACCTCCTGGTAGTTCTGAGGAATCCAAGCAGCCCAGAAGATTGGGTTTCCCCCAGCAAATTACAACCTCTCCACCAAGGGACAAAGTGCTTTGTTAAACGGGTTCTGCTCCCCCATCCTACCCAACTGGGTCAGACCCTCCACCAGGGGTTGCCAGATACCCTATTCAGGAGTGACCCTACTGGCATCAGGTTGGTGCCCTTCAAGGTCAGAGGTCCCAAAAGAAAAAGCAGGCACCCATCTTTGTTGTTCACCAGCCTCCTTGAGTGACATCTCCAGGCAATGGAGCAAATCAGATGAATGGCGCCTAAAGTGAACCCCCAGCAAACTGTAGCAGCCCTACGGAAGAGGGACCTTACTACTGAAAGAACAACAAATAAGCAGAAAGCAACGACAGCATCAAAAACAATAACAACAGCAACAACAACAAACGTCCCCCACAAAAACCCCATCCAAGGATCAGCAGCCTCAAAGACTGAAACTAGAAAAATCCACAAAGATGAGAAAGAATTAACGAATAAATGCTGAAAACCAAAAGGTAAGAGAGTCTCTCTCCTCCAAATGATTGAAACATCTCTCCATCAAGGGAGCAGAGCTGGACAGAGGAACAGATGGACAAATTGACAGAAGTAGGCTTCATAAGATGGGTAGTAAAAAACTATGATGAGCTAAAGGGGTTTGTTCTAACACAATACAAAGAAGCTAAGAACCTTGATAAAAGAAGAGGAATTGCTAACTAGAATAACCAGTTTAGAGACTAACATAAACAACCTGATGGAGCTGAAAAACACAGTACAAGAACTTCATTAAGCATACACAAGTATCAACAGCCAAATTGACCAAGCAGAAGAAAGCATATAAAAGTTTGAGATCACCTTACTGAAATAAGACATGCAGACAAGAATAGAGAAAAAACAATGAAAAGGAATGAAGAAAGCCTCCATGAAATATGGTACTATGTGAAAAGACTGAACCTGTGATTGACTGGAGTACCAGAAGAAGGAATAATAGAAACAAGCTGGAAAACACACTTCAGGATATTATCCGGGAGAACTTCCCCCAACCTAGCAAGACAGGCCAACATGCAATTCAGGAATTTCAGAGAACACCACTAACATTCTCTATGAGAAGATCAACCCCAAGACACATAATCATCAGATTCTCCGAGGTTGAAATGAAGGAAAAACTGTTAAGCACAACCAGAGAGAAAGGCCAAGTCACCTACAAAGGGAAGCCCATCAGACTAACAGCGAACATATGAGCAGAAACTCTGCAAGCCAGAAAAGACTGGGGGGCCAATATTCAACATTCTTTAAGAAAATAATTTTCAACCCAGAATTTCATATCCAGTAAAATTAAGCTGCATAAGTGAAGGAGAAATAAAATCCTTTCCGGACAAGCAAATCCTGTGGGATTTTGTTACCAGCAGGCCTGCCCTGCAGGAACTCCTGAAAGAAACATTAAATATGGAAAGGAAAACCAGTACCAGCCATTGCAGAAACACGCCAAAATATATAAACGAATGTCACAATGAATAAACTGCATCAAATGGTGAGCAAAATAACCAAATAGCAGCATGACGACAGGATCAAATTCACACATAACAATACTAACCTGAAATGTAAACGGGCTAAACGACAAAAATTAAAAGACACAGAATGGCAAATTGGATAATGAGTCAAGACCTATTGGTGTGCTATATTCAGGAGGCCCACCCTACATGCAAGGACACGCACAGGTTCAAAATAAAGGCATAAAGGAAAATTTACCAAGCAAATGGAAAAAAAAAAAAAGCAGGAGTTGCAATTCTAGTCTCTGACAAAACACTTAAACAAAAATCAAAAAAGACAAAGTAGGGTATTATATAATGGTAAAAGGAACAATTTAACAAGAAGAGCTAACTATTCTAAATATGTATGCAGCCAATACAGGAACACCCAGATTCATAAAACAAGTTCATAGAGACCTATAAAGAGACTAGACTCCCACGCAATACAAGTGGGAGACTTAACATTCCAGTATCAGTATTAGACAGATCAACAGGCAGAAAATTAACAAGGATATTCAGGATTTAAACTCAGCTCTGGATCAAGTAGACCTAGTAGATGTGTACAGAACTCTCTACCCAAAATCAACAGAATATACATTCTTCTCAGTGCCACATGGCACTTATTCTAAAATTGATCACATAATTTTAAGTAAAACACTCCTAAGCAAATGCAAAATAACTGAAATCATAACAAACAGTCTCTCAAATCACAGTGCAATCAAATTAGAGCTCAGGATTAAGAAACTCACTCATAACCACAATATTTCATGGAAGTTGAACATCCTGCTCCTGTATGACTCCTGGGTAAATAATGAAATTAAGGGAGAAATCAAGAAGTTCTTTGAAACCAATGAGAATAAAGAGACAATGTACCAGAATCTCTGAGACACAGTTAAAGCACTGTTAAGAGAAAAATTTATAGCAGTAAATGTCCACATCAGAAAGCTAGAAAGATCTCAAAATTGACACCCTAGCATAACAATTCAAAAAGCTGGAGAGGCAAGAGCAAACTAATCCCAAAGCTAGCAGAAGACAAGGAATAACTAAGATCAGAGAAGAATTGAAGGAGATAGAAACATGAAAAACCCTTCAAAAAATCAATTAGTCTAGGAGTAGGTTTTTTGAGAAAATTAACAAAATAGACTGCTTGCTAGACTAATAAAGAAGAGACAGAAGAATCAAATAGACATAATAAAAAATAATAAAGGAGATCACCACTGACCTCATAGAAATGCAGACTACCATCAGAGAATATTATAAACACCTATAATGCAAATAATCTAGAAAATCTAGAAGAAATGGATAAATTCCTCGATGCATTCACCCTGCCAAGACTAAACCAGGAAGAAGTCTGATCCATGAATAAACCAATAACAAGCTCTGAAACTGAGGCAGTCATTAATAGCCTACCAACCAAAAAGAAAAAAAAAAAAAAAGCCCAGGACCGGACAGATTTACAGCTGAATTCTACCAGAAACACAGAGAAGACCTGGTACCACTCCTTTGGAAACTATTCCAAACAATTAAAAAGGAGGGACTCCTCCCTAACTCATTTTATGAAGCCAGCATCATCCTGATTCCAAAACCTGGAAGAGACACAAACAAAAAAAGAAAACTTCAGGCCAACACCCCTGATGAACATTGATGCAAAAATCCTCAATGAAATACTGGCAACTGAATCCAGCATCACATCAAACAATCTATCCACCAAAATCAAGTTAGCTTCATCCTTGGGATGCAGGGCTGGTTCAACATAAACAAATCAATAAACACAATCCATCACATTAAACAGAACCAATGACGAAAACCACGATTATCTCAATAGATTTAGAAAAGGCCTCTGATAAAATTCAACATCTCTGCATGTTAAAACTCTCAATAAACTAGGTATTGATGGAACATATCTCAATAAGAGCTATTTATGACAAACACACAGCCAATATCATACTGAACGGGCAAAACCTGGAAGCATTCTGTTTGAAAACCAGTGCAAGACAAGTATGCCCTTTCTGACCACTCCTATTGAAAATACTATTGGAAGTTCTGGCCAGGGAAATCAGGCAAGAGAAAGAAATAAAGAGTATTCAAATAGAAAGAGAGGAAGTCAAGTTGTCCTGTTTGCAGACAACATGATTTTATATTTAGAAAACCCCATCATCTCAGCCCAAAAACTTACTGAACTCATAGGTGACTTCAGCAAAGTCTCAGGACACCAAATCAATGTGCAAAAGTCACAAGCATTCCTTTACACCAAAAATAGGCAAGCACAGAGCCAAATCATGAATGAATTCCCATTCACAATCGTTACAAAGATAATAAAATACACAGGAATACAGCTAACATGGGATATGAAGGACCTCTTCAAGAACTACAAACCACTGTTGAAGGAAATAAGAGAGAACACAAACAAATGGAAAAACATTCTATCCTCATGTATATGAATAACTAATATTGTGAAAATGGCCATACTGCCCAAAGTAATTCATAAATTAAATCCTATTCCCATCAAACTACCATTGACATTCTTCAAAGAATTAGAAAAAACTATGTTAAACTTCATATGGAATCAAAGAAGACTCTGTATAGCTAAGACAATCCTAAGCAAAAATAACAAAGCTGAAGGCATCATGCTACCTGACTTCAAATTATACTACAAGGCTGCAGTAACCAAAACAGCAAGGTACTGGTACAAAACAGACATATAGACCAATGGAACACAACAGAGACTTCAGAAATAACACCACAAATCTAGAACCATCTGATCTTCAACAAACCTAACCAGAACAAGCAATGGGGAAAGAATCTCGTGTTTAGTAAAGGGTGCTTGCTAGCCATATGCAGAAAACTAAAACTGGACCCCTTCCTTACACCTTACACAAAAATTAACTCCAGATGTATTAAAGACTTATATGTAAAACCTAAAACCATAAAAACCCTAGAAGAAAACCTAAGCAGTACCATTCAGGACATAGACATGGGCAAATACTTCATGACAAAAATGCCAAAAGGAACTGCAACAAAAGTCAAAGTTCACAAACGGGATCTAACTAAATAAAAAGCTTCTGCACAACAAACGAAATGATAATCAGAGTGAATAGACAACCTACAGAATGGGAGAAAATCTTGCAACCCATCTGACAAAGGGCTACTATTCAGAATTGACAAGGAACTTAAACATATTTACAATAACAAACAGCCCCATCAAAATGTGGGCAAAGGATATGAACACAGCCTTCTCAAAAAAAAAAAAAAAAAAGACATTTACATGGCCAACAAACATACGAAAAAAGCTCAACATCACTGATCATCAGAAAAATGCAAATCAAAACCACAATGAGATACCATCTCGCACCAGTCAGAATGGTGATTATTAAAAAGTCAGGAAACAATTGATGCTGGCAAGGCTTTGGAGAAACAGCAACACATTTACACTGTTGGTGGGAATGTAAATTAGTTCAACCATTGTGGAAGACAGTATGGTGATAACTCAAGGATCTAGAACCAGAAATACCATTTGACCCAGCAATCCCATTACTGGGTATATACCCAAAGGAATATAAATTATCCTACTATACAGACACATTCACACATATTTTTATTGCAGCACTATTTACAATAGCAAAGACAAGGGACCAACCCAAATGCCCATCAATGCTAGACTGGATGAGAAAATGGTGTGTGTGTGTGTGTGTGCATGCGTGTGTGTGCACACACATATATATATATACACACACACATATATATGTATGTATATATACCGTGAAATACTATGCTACCATAAAGAGGAATGAGATTATGTCTTTGCAGGGACTTGAACGAAGCTGAAGCCATCATCATCCTTGGCAAATTAACACAGGAAAGAAAACCAAATGCAGCACGTTCTCACTGAGAAGTGAGAGTTGAACATTGAGAACACATGGACACAAAGAGGGGAACAACACACACCAGGGCCTGTTGCAGTGTAGGGGGTGAGAAGAAGGAACTTAGAGGATGGGTCCATAGGTGCAGCGAACCACCATGGCACATGTACACCTATGTAACAAACGTTCACGTTCTGCACATGTATCCTAAAGAAAAAAAAAACAGAAAAAATGTGGTGTACATACACAATAAAATACTATGCTGCCATTAAAAACACTGAAATTTTGTCATTTTCAGCAACATGCATGGAACTGAAGGTAACTGTGGTAAGAAAAATAAGCCAAGCACAGCAAGACAAATATGACATGTTCTCACTCACATGTGAGAGCTGAAAAAAATTGATTTCATGAAAATAGAAGGTAGGCTGCTTCAGAGAAGGAACAGATGAGGAGAAGTTGATTAATGGGTACAAATACGCAATTTGACAAGAGAAATGAAACCTAGTACTAGATAGATCAGTGGGCTAACTATAGTTTACAATAATGTACTGTACATTCCAAAATAATTTATTCTGGTTATGTTTCTAACATAAAGAAAAGACAAATATTTCAGGTGATGGATACGTCAAGTACAGTGATTTGATCTTTGCAAATTACATGACTGTATTAAATTATCACATGTATTTCAAAACTATGTGCATATATTATGCATTAATCAAAATGTGTTTTAAAAAACAAAAAGAAAATAATAATATAATTCACTGAGAAAATTTAATAAAAATAAAATAAATTATTTAATAAATGATGTTTGCAGAATTGGCTAGGTGTCCAAAAGAAAATAAAACTACAATGCTACCATAAACCATGTACCAAAATAAATTATAAATATATTGTATAATTGTATTTGAATATTATATGTCAAATATATGAAAAGTAAATGTATGAGACTTTTGTTTAAAATGTGAAATAGGTGAGAGTCTAAATCAGAATTGAATTTCAGAAATCATAAAGGAAAGGAGGTGATGAAATTAACTACATAATACATAATAATTATAGCACTCCTACAAATTTGTAAGAAAAATAAACTTTCAATCATAAATAAGCACCGAATTTGAACAGGTAAGAAAGATTAGGGCAGAAACAGAAATGCAAATTTTCAATAAAGAGATGAATAGAAAAATATCCTTACTTTTATATAGAAAAAAGTTATTTTAGAAATAGATACAACGTTTTTCACTGTAATATCTGCACATATGCATAAAAGTTAAGATTCAGAAGCTTTTTATTATTAAATGAATTGGCACACACATTTGATTCATTAACTCTTCTCTAATGAACCTTCCTCTATAGGAATGAGGGCAGCAGTATGTAAATCTACTTGCTATTTTGTTTTTAGTGTTTAAAAAATATGCTATAAACCTGAATATCTGGTCTCAAGGGGAATAACAGATCCATCCTGTGGAATTATGAGAGTGATTAAAGAATAAGTTTTCTAAGCATATAAATGTATGTAAGTATATTTCCATCCATGGAGGAATGCCCATTTCTTTCTATGTAAAATCATTCAAGTTGCAGGATACTACATACTGCGAATATTTTTAAGAATATTTTCCACATGTATGCACATTTTGAGCAAGAAGATAAACATTGTATGCTAATATGATTATCTCAGAGAAGAGAAGATAGTATCTTTTCTTAATGTTTGATGAATGCTTCCAGAAAATTTAGCAAAGATTTTTGTGAGTAGGCCAAAAATTAGTCCCCCTTTTTATAAATCTAATTTCATTTCTGGTATCAAGGCAGTTAAAGACTTGAAAACACTTCCAGAATGGTGGAATTGGGATATTTGAAAACACACTTCTCCCTAAAAGAAATTAGAGCACTGACAAATAATTGTCAAAATCTACTTTGTTGTTATTCTTGACATTTGTAAAGGCTTATAGAAATGCTAGAAAAATTTATTCAAAATAAGTGAATAAATATTGGTAAGAACAGTGAGCTTTATGGCATTTTTACTAACTGTATTCTCATCCCCCCTCACCCTAGTTCCATGTACTGAAAAATGAGCAAACTCAAAACTGTAGTAGCTGTAAAAATCAGCAACCCAGCATACATAGGATGGGGAAGAAGGAGTTTGGATATTAAGGATCTTTATCATTATGGAAATGTTACTAATTGACCTCTTTGGCTTTTCCTCAGGGAAAAGCTGCTTTTATGAGGCTTGGTCTTTACTTGCCCTAACTCAGAGTTCATGCAGTGAGAAGTTCTGTTCATAGGGCGTTTGTTGAAAACAATCAGAGACAATTGTTTAAATCATAACTTCCTGATGTGGTGATATCATTTGAAGAAAATAAGAGGCAAGCCACCAAAACCCGTAAATATGAGAAAAATAAGGAACTTTGGAAAGGTCTAACATATTTCTGGGGCTCTAGAAAGGTACATGCATGTAAAAGTCTGTGCGCATACCCAGGAAAGACCTGAAAATGTCGTAACATCTCACCTTGACTGTTGTTGAGCCTTTCAAAATTAAAAAGTTAAGGTTAAAATGGAGGTGTAAACAGTGAAAGATTTAAGTCATCCCCCAACAGAAGTAGAGAGCCCACTTGTAGAGGGTAGGAAACACACTGATCGAAGTAATTTAAGGAAATCAATACTCCATTAGCTGACACCAAACCCTCTCAATAAATACCTTAGTAGTTACTCAAGACCAAAAAGATAAACTATACAAAATTTGTCCAAAAAAGGCACTAAAAAGGAAACAGCAAAAAAAAACAACACCAAGTAGTAGCAACAACAAAAGCAAGAGGGGGAGGGGCATTTGATTTACAATGTTGGCATACTATTAATTTAAAATGTGCAGTTATAAATTGGTGCCCAATGAGACAAGAAAGTATGTCTGAATACAAGTGAAAAAATAGTCAACTAAAATTGTTTCTGAGGACTAGATGATGTACTTACTAGAAAAAGACATTGAATGACCTGTTATAAATATGTTTAAAGAACTAAAGAAAACCACATCCAAATAAATAAAGCAAAGTCTAGGAATGATTTCTGCAAACTGAGAATATTAATAAAGGGTTAGCAATGATTTAAAAAAGTAATAAATAGATTCAGCGGAATGACACTATAACCAAAAAAAGTACTAAACAGAAATTTGGTCATAAGCTGTACAATTATTGAAAACAAAATTTGCAAGAAAGTGTTGGCAGCAGATTTCAAGTGTCAGAATAATGAACCAGTGAACCTAAGGATAGATCCATTAATGATTATCCAGTCTGAGAATAGATAGGAAATCAAATAAAGACAAATGAACAAAGACTCAGGGATGCATGGGATACTATGAAGCATACTAATTTATGCATGTTGAATGAGAGGTCAAGAAAAAGAAAACAGAGACTATAGCAGAAAAAATATTTGAAGAATTTCAACAGAAACTTTAAAAATGTAATGGAAACTTCTAATCTACATTTTTGGAAGTTAAAAAAGACTGCGATCTGGATAAATTCAAAGAGAGTCACACATAAATACATCATAGTCAAACTGTCAAAAGCCAAAGACTGAATGCAGAGAGAGAGAGAGAAAAAAAAAAACAACAACTCTGAAAACTTCTAGTGCACAAGAGTCTTAAATAAGATGAACAGCTAACTACTCATTAGAAACCCTGCAGTCCAGAAGGCAATGGAATGACATATTCAAAGCACCAAAAGAAAAACATTGCCAACTAAAAATTCCATATTTATTCGTTTTATCATTCAAATGTTAAGAAAAACATACATTCCAAAATAAACAAAAAGTGAGAGATGTCATTGCTGGTTGATTTCCCTTAATATAAATTAAAAGTATTTAAAACATAAATGGAGTCCTTCAACTTGAAAAAAAAGGGGGAAATACTGGACAGGAATTGAAATCCACAAAAACAAATAAAAGCACTAGTCAAAGTACATAGGTAAAAGATACATACATAAAAGATAGTATAAATAGACTTGTTTTGTAATGATTTTGTTTTCCTATCTGATTTAAAAACAAAGGTATCAAGCAACAATGATAAAACTGTTTCTTGACTTATAATGTAAAAAATGAATTTGTATGACAATCATAGTACAAAGAAAATTTTAAGCTTTGACATTAAGTTGCTACTAATCCAATCAGATTGTTATAAATTAACATGTTAATTGCAATCCCCCTGGGCAAACACTAAGCAAATAACTCAAAACATACAATCAGGCAAAAGAGACTTCAAGACAAATTTTATTACTCAGGATGAAATTTATAATGATAAATTTTAATCTATCAGTAATACATGGCAATTATTAATATAAACATATATAGGCCTAACAACATAGACTGATATATATGTGGAAAAATGAAAGAATTGAAGGGAGGAATAGACAATTCAGCCCTAATAGTTGGATATTGTGATCACCTTCTTTCAATAATGAATACAATAACTAACAGGAAGATCAATACAGAAATAGGGGACTTTAACAAAACTACTAACTAACCAGACTAAAACAGACATCTATAAAACACTCCACCTAAAAACATCAAACATTCTTTCAGGTTCGCTTAGAATATTCTCCAGGATAGATTGCATGTTAGGACATAAATCAAGCATTTAGGCCTTTGAAAATATTGAAATCATATGAAGTATATTTTCTAACCACAATGAAATGAAATTAGAAATCATTAACTGAAGGACACTTAGGAAATTCACAAATATATGTAAGGAAAAGAAAAAACTCACACTCTTATAAAACCAAGGAATCAAAGAAAAAAATATCACAAAGGGATTAGGAAATCATTTCAGATCAATTAAAACAAAAAACATTATACCAACAATTACAAAACTTAGCTACTACAGTGTTTAGTAAAATATTAATCAGTGTAAATGCCTATATTAAAAAAGAAGAAATATTTCAAATCAAAACCTAAACATATACCTTAAGAAACTGGAGAAATAAGAGCAAACTAAATAAACAGAAAAGAGAAAATAATAAAAATTACATTGGAAAAAATAGTAGAGAATTAAAAATGCAGAGAAGCTCAACAAAACAAAATTTGGTTCATTAAAAAAATTAACCAAATTGAAAAATTTTTAGCTAGACTAATCATGAATGCAGAAGTGATTTTCCTCTAAGGTTGGAAGTGATACCTCCTCTTTCATTTCTGACTTATTTGCTAAAGTCAGAAATGAAAGAGGAGGTATCACTTCCAACCTTAGAGGAAAATAAGAAGAATAAGGTATGCTATGAACAACTGTTTGGCAGCAAACTAAATAATCTTAATGAAATGGACAAGTTATTAAGAGGGTATAAACTATAAAAACTGACTAGATAAAAAATAAAATATCTGAATATGTATAACAAATAAAGTCAGTTTAGTAATTTAAAAACCTCTCACAATAAAAGACCAAGCCCAGATGACTTCACTGATAAAATCTACCAAATGTTTAAAGATGAATTAATATCAGTCCTTTGTAAATCTTCCAAAAAATAAAGGAAGAGGAAGAATCATTATCAACTCAAAATAAGACCATTCTTATTCTGTACATAACCAAGCAAGAAAGACCTCACAAGGAAAGCAAAACAAGCACGAACACAAAGTTATGGACCAATATTCTTCCTGAACATAGACATACAAAAAAACCAACAAAACAGTAGTAAACCAAATCTAGCAACATATAACTAGGATTACACAGCATAAACATGTTCTACTTCCTGTGTAAATTGATGGTTGTCTTAACATCCAAAAAATAATCTATGTAGTACATCATATCAATAGACTAAAGGACAAATATAAAAAGTTATAATCTCCATGATAGTAGAAAAAGCATTAAAAAGCTCACATTCTTTCTTAAGAAAGACTCTCAGAAAACTAGGAATAAAAAAAGAATTTTCACAGATTCATAAAGAGCATTTATGATAAACCAACACCACTATAACAAATGATGCAAGATAGAGGACTTCCCCCTAAAATAAAAAACTGACAACATGCCTGCTCTTGCTTCTTCTAGTCAACGCTGCAGTATAGGTTTCAGCTGGGACAATTGGTCAAGAAAAGAAATAAAAAACAAGATTGAAAATGAAAAAGTAAAACCATCTCTATTTGAAGATGACATTATCTTGTAAAAGTACCAAAACACACAAACACCTAACCACACATACTCTATTGGAATGCATTTAAAAGATCAGTATGATTGCAGGATATGATGCCTAAATACAAAAATCAGTCGTATTTCTATACACTAGCAATGAACAATCTGAAAATGAAATTAAGAAAATAATTTCAGGCTGGGCACAGTGGCTTATGCCTGTAATCCTAGCACTGTGGGAGGCCAAGGTGGGTGAATTCCTGGAGCCCAGGAGTTTGAGACCAGCCTGGAAAACATGGTGAAACCCATCTTTACAAAAAAAAAAAAAAAAAAAATTACAAAAATTAGCTGGACGTGGTGGTACATGTCTGCAGTCCCAGCTACTCAGGAGCCTGAGGCAGTAGAACTACTTGAGCTCAGGAGGCAAATGCTGAAGTTAGCCAAGATCACATTCACTGCTTTCCAGCTGGGGCAATAAAGTGAGACCCTGTTTCAAAAAAAAAAAAAAAAAAAAGGAAAGTAATTCCATTGAGAACTTCCAGCTTTCAGTCCAACACGTAAAAAGCCTAAAAGTTGTCATCCTTGTCCTGTCCTCACAACAAGAAAGAAAGAAACAAAAAATCTGGAAATAGATAACTTTTCTTAGATATATCAGAGAATTTAAGTCACAGGGCAAACCACCATTATACAAAATTGGAGACATATTTGAAGACAGAGAATCACAGTTTACAAGGAACAAAAGAAGCCACTATTGGAGACAGCAACAGTCATAAATCATTAAAGAAGAATTTACACATTCCTGGAGACTGAGTGTGGACTATAATGAAAAATTAAAATTTCTCTTGAGGACTTAGGGGGAACCCTCACACACTTTCATGACTTTTACCTTCAGAAGCACCACCAGGGGTCTCAGAGTGAAGACTGGAGAAAAATCCCTAGGGTTATTTTTGGAAATATACTCAGAGTGCTCTGTTCTTAAGAAAGGTCTGCTCTTAAGGGAAATAATATTACCCAAGCAGAAAGGCTAGAATGGGCTGGAGTTGTGTATTTCCTTTGTCTGAGATTGGTTAGAGTCTAGTAAAACCCGTTTCACCTAAGAGGAAGAGGGAAAGCCAAAAAGTACTTGTGATGGTCACATCTCAGGGACACAGATTCACTAAAAGGTTAAGATCTAATCACAGGATTATAGAATGCTTCCCCTCCCACTGCAGCTTAACACCACATCAGTAGGACTATTCTATAATAATGGGCTAAACAAAAAGAACTACAAGGCTAAGGAACTGTTTAAGAAGGAGTCTCAAGGAGAACCCAAAGACAAAAGGCAAGACCAAAACACATCATTAGAGAAAATTTTAACATCTGAAATCATAACTACAGTAAACAGTAAACACAGCCTAACTCCTTGGCAAATGAACATAAAACCTCACATCAAAGAACAATGTTCTCAGTTCTTATCCACTACACCATGTCTGGCTTTTAAGAAAATAATTACAAGACACACCAAAAGTAAAACAAATAAGCAAATAAAAAAACACAGCCTGAAGAGACAAACCATGCATCAAAACCAGACTTGGATATAACACACATTTTGAAATTAGCAGAACAGACATTTAAAATAACTATGAATAATTCGCTAAGAGCTCTAATGGGTAAAAGAAAAGAACAATATGCAAAAGCAGAAAGGTAATGCAAGCAGAGAAATGGAAACTCTAAAAAAAAAAAAATCTCCATTTAAATAGCATTAAGAATGAAATACTTAAAAATAAATTTACAAAAAAAGCACGTCTTCCATTATGCAATAAACATTGTTGAAAAAATTAAGAAAGCCTAAATATTTGAAATGAGACTCAATGTATATGAATCAGAAGACTTAATATTGTTATGATGTCTATAGTCTCCAAGTTGATGAGCAGATTCAATGTGATCCCTACCATAACACCAGCTGGACTTTTTGCCAAAATTGACAAGTTAATTCTAAAGTTCACAGAAAATTTCAAGATTATAGAGTAGCCAAAACAATCTTGGGAAAGAACAAAGCAGAGGACTCACACTTCACAATTTCAACACTTGTTCCAAACTTGCAGTAATCAAGAGAGCAATCAAGACCTATGGAATTTGTATTTTGATATACATGTAGATGAATAGATTTGAGGGTCTAGAAATCAATCCTCACATTTAGGGTCAATTTATTTTCTGTATGGGTGCTGAGACAATTCAGTGTAAGAAATATATACATATTTTTTGTAAAGGAGTGTGAACTATTTTTATTACCAGCATTATTAACAGCAGGACAGAATGAAGGACCAGGTCTCCTGACTTCTAGCCAAACACCCTTTCCAGAATCGTGGGGGCTTCTCATGTTAACAACACATTTGTACTGAGAAGACAATGTTAGGATTGGCTATCAGCATTATTAAAACTTGCACACTGGATTCCTCGTACTGTAAGATTTGAGATACTTCAAATCACCTGCTTGCATTGGTTCTGGTATGTGGTGGATTACATTAATAGAATTATGTATGTTGAACCAGCCTTGCATCCCCATGATGAAGCCTACTTGATCATGATGGATAAGCTTTTTGATGTGCTGTTGCAGTTGGTTTGCCAGTATTTTACTGAAGATTTTTGCATCTATGTTCATCATGGATATTGGCCTGAAGTTTTCTTTTTTTGTTGCGTCTCTGTCAGGTTTTGGTATCAGGATGATGTTGGTCTCATACAATGATCTGGGAAGGATTCCCTCTTTTGGATTGTTTGGAATAGTTTCAGAAGGACTGGTATCAGCTCCTCTTTGTACGTCTGGTAGAATTCGGCTGTCAATCCATCTGGACCTTGACTTTTTTTTTGGTTGGTAGGCTATTAATTGCTGCCTCAACTTTAGCCCTTGTTATTGGTCTCTTCAGGGTTTCAATTTCTTCCAAGTCTAGTCTTGGGAGGGTGCAAGTTTCTAGAAATTTATCCATTTCTTCCAGATTTACTGGTTTTTCTGCATAGAGTTGTTTGTGCTAATCTCTGATGGTAGTTTGTATTTCTGAGGAATCGGTGGTGATACATAATTCATCTTTTTTTTATTGCATCTATTTGATTCTTCTTTCTTTTCTTTTTTTATTAACCTGGCTATTTTGTTGATCTTTTCAAAAAACCAGCTACTAAATTTGATTTTTTGAAGGGTTTTTTGTGGCTCTATCTCCTGCAGTTCTGCTCTGATCTTACTTATTTCTTGTCTTATGCTAGCTTTTGAGTTTTTTTGATCTACCACCTCTAGCTCTTTCAATTTTGATGATAGGGTGTCAATTTTAGATCTTTCCTCACTTCTCATGTGGGCATTTATTGGTATAAATTTCCCTCTAGACACTGCATTAAATGTGTCCCAGATATTCTGGTACATTGTGTCTTTGTTCTCATTGGTTTCTAAGAATATCTTTATTTCTGCCTTAATTGTTTATCAAGATGACATTCAGGAACCAGTTGTTCAGTTTCCATGAAGTTGTGCAGTTCTGAGTTAGTTTCTTAATCCTGAGCCCTAATTTGATTGCACTGTGGTCTGAGAGACTGTTTGTTACGATTTCCATTCTTTTGCATTTTCTGAGGAGTGATTTACTTCCGATTATGTGGTCAGTTTTAGAGTAGGTGTGATATGGTGCTGAGAAGAATGCATATTCTGTGGATTTGGGGTGGAGAGTTTTGTAGATGTCTATTAGGTCCACTTGGTCCAGATCTGAGTTCAAGTCCTGGATATCCTTGTTAATTTTCTATCTCGTTGATCTGTCTAATATTGACAGTGGAGTGTTAAAGTCTCCCATTATTATTGTGTGGGAGTCTAAGTCTCTGTGTAGGTCGTTAAGAACTTGCTTTATGTATCTGGGTGTGTCTGTATTGGGTGCGTATATATTTAGGATCGTTAGCTCTTCTTGTTGCATTGATCCTTTTACCAATATTTAATGTCCTTCTTTGTCTCTTTTGATCTTTGTTGGTTTAAAGTCTATTTTATCAGAGACTCAGATTGCAACTCCTGTTTTTTGTTTTTTTGTTTTTTTTTTCTCTCTGTTTGCTTGGTAAATCTTCCTCCATCCCTTTATTTTGAGCCTTTGTATATCCTTGCATGTGAGATGGGTTTCCTGGATATAGCACACTAATGGATCTTGACTTTTTAATCCAATTTGCCAGTCTGTGTCTTTTGATCGGGGCATTTAGCCCATTTACATTTAATGTTAATATTGTTATATGTGAATTTGATCCTGCCATTTTGATGCTAGCTGGCTGTTTTGCCTGTTAGTTGACGCAGTTTCTTCGTTGTGTTGATGCTCTTTACCATTTGGTACGTTTTTGGAGTAGCTGGTAGTGGTTGTTCCCTTCTATGCTTAGTGTTTCTTTCAGGAGCTTTTGTAAGGCAGGCCTGGTGGTGATGAAATCTCTCAGCAATTGCTTGTCCATAAAGGATTTTCTTTCTCCTTCACTCATGAATCTTAGTTTGGCTGGATATGAAATTCTAGGTTGCAAGTTCGTTTCTTTAAGGATGTTGAATAGTGGCCCCCACTCTCTTCTGGCTTGTAGGGTTTCTGCTGAGAGATCTGCTGTGAGTCTGATGGGCTTCCCTTTGTGGGTAACCTGACCTTTCTCTCTGGCTGCCCTTAGCATTTTTTCCTTCATTTCAACCCTGGTGAATCTGACGATTATGTGCCTTGCAGTTGTGCTTCTTGAGGAATATCTTTGTGATGTTCTCTGTATTTCCTGGACTTGAATGTTGGCCTGCCTTGCTAGGTTGGGGAAGTTCTCCTGGATAATATCCTGAATTGTGTTTTCCTGTTTGGATTTATTCTCCCTGTCACATTCATGTACATCTATCATATGTAGATTAGGTCTTTTCACATAATCCCATATTTCCTCGAGGCTTTGTTCATTTCTTTTCACTCTTTGTTCTCTAATCTTGCCTTCTCATTTTATTTCATTGAGTTGATCCTCAATCTCTGATATCCTTTCTTCTGCTTGGTTGATTCAGCTATTGAAATTTGTATATGCTTCACGAAGTTCTTGTGCTGTGTTTTTCAGTCCATCAAGTTGTTTATGTTCTTCTCTAAGCCGGTTATTCTAGTTAGCATTTTGTCTAACCTTTTTTCAAGGTTCTTAGTTTCTTTTCAGTGGGTTATAACATGTTCTTTTAGCTCAGAGAAGTTGGTTATTACCCACTTTTCTGAAGCCTGCTTCTGTCAATTCATCAGACTCATTCTCCAACCAGCTTTGTTCCCTTGCTGGTGAGAAGTTGTGATCCCTTGGAGGAGGAGAGGTGTACTGGTTTTTGGTGGTTTCATCCTTTTTGTGCTCGTTTCTTCCCATCTTCATGGATTTATCTACCTACGGTCTTTGAAGTTGGTGACTTTCGGATGGGGTCTCTGAGTGGATGTCCTTTGTGTTGATGTTGAAGTTATTTCTTTTCATTTTTAGATTTCCTTCTAACAGTCAGGCACCTCTGCTGCAGGACTGCTAGATGTCCACTTCAGGTCCTGCTTGCCTGGGAGTCACCTGCAGGGTCTGCAGAACAGTAAGGGTTGCTGCCAGTTTCTTCTTCGGTGTTCTTCGTCACAAAAGGGTACCTGCTGGATGTTAGCCAGAGCTCTCCTTTATGAGGTGCCTCTTTGAATATACGGGGTTCAGGGAACTGCTTGAAGAGATAGTCTGTCTCTTATCAGAGCTCAAGTGCTGTGCTGGGAGCTCTGTTGTTCTATTCTGAGCTGCTGCGCAGGTACATTTAAGTCTGCTACACTGGAACACATAACCGCCTCTTGTTCCAGGTGCTCTGTCCTGAGAAAGTGGAGCTTTATTTATAAGTCCCTGATGTGCTGCTCCCTTTTTAGAGATGCCCTGCCCAGCAAGGAGAGAGTCTAATCACAGTCTGCCAGCAGAGGCGTTGCTGAGCTACTGCAGGCTCTGTTCAGCTGCTGTGTAAACTTCCTTGCAGTTTTGTTTACAGAGGTACAGTTAGGACTGCTTTAGTAATATTAGACTTCCTCGGTAATGGTGGACTGCCTCGGTAATGGGGACTGCCTCAGTAGTGGTGGTCTGCCTTGATAATGGCAGATGCCCTTTCCCCCACAGAGCTCGACTGTTCCGGGTCAAGCTTGAATTGTTGAGCTTGGTGTTGGAACTTTCAAGCCATGGTGTTTCAGATTGCTGGTCTTTGTGAGGTGGGACCCACTGAGCTAGATCACCTGGCTCCCTGCTTTCAGCCCCCTCTTTTTCAGTGAATGGGCAGCTCTGTCTCCCAGGCGTTCCGGGAGCCAGTTGAAAGGGCAGCCCAGCTCTGTGTGAGTTTTTGTGTGGAAACCCATGGCGCTGGCTGAAACAGCCGTGCTGGAAACTCGTGTTGCTTTTCAGCCCAGGAATCTCCTGTTCTATGGGTGGTAAAAACTTCAGGAGAAGTGCAGTATCCGGACTGGAGTGCTGGAGTGGCTGGAAAAGCCCCTGATGGCTTCCGTTGGGTGAGGGGGTGGGTGATCCAGGGATTGCACTTCCTGGGTGAGGCAGCGTCCCACCCTGCCTTGGCCTACCCTTCCTAGGCTGCACCCACTGTGCAAGCAGTCCCATGGAGATGCACCTGGTACTTCGTTCGAAAATCCAGAGATCACTCACCCTCTGCATTGCTCACGCTGGGAACTGCAATCCAGAGCTCTTCCTGTTTGACCATCTTGCTTACCCTCTAATTTTTTTAAATAAACTGCTGAGACATGTAGATACTCACATGCAAAAGAATAAATTTGGAACCTGACCTCACACCACATGAAGAGTTAACTCCAACAGATCATAGACCTAAATGTAAGAGCCAAAACTATAAAAATTTTAAAAGAAGCACAGGAGTAAAACTTTGTGTCCTTGAGTTAGGCAACAGTCTACTACTAGAAATAACAACAAAAGGTCAACAACAATAAAAAAGAAATATGCAAATTGAACTTTCTCAAAATTAACTCTTTTGTACTTTAAAGGATACAATTTTATAACATGAAAAGACAATTCACTAAATGGGGAAATATTTGGGTGTCATATTCCTCAAAAGGGACTTGTATCCACAATATATGAAAATATCATATAAAAATGATAAAAGCACAAATAACCTAATATTTTTAACAGGCAAATCATTTGAAAAATTTTACTCCAAAAATGCACAAATGGCCAATAAACATATAAAAATGCTCATTATCATTTATCAAGAAATACACATCAAAACCTCAATGAAGTACCACTTCACATCCAATAAGATGATTAATATCAAAAAAGCAGACAGTAATAAGTGTGGATGAAGATATAGAGAAATTGGCCCCCTCACATTTTTGCTAGTGGGTTTGAAAATGCTATAGCCACTCTGCAAAACAAAAAACAATTTGGCAGTTCCTCAAGATGTTAAATGCAGAATTACCGTATGATCCAGCAATTCCAGTCCTAGGTACATGCTCAAAAGAAGAGAAAAAATAGTCCATACAAAAACTTCCATGCAAATGTTTATAGAAGCATTATTCACAATAACCCAAATGTAGATGCAAGCCAAATGTCCTTCAGCTGATGAATGAATAAACAAAATTTGATATAGCCATACAATGGAATATTACTCAGTCATAAAAGGCTGAAGTAGTTCCGGCTACAACACATATAAGCTTTGAAAGCATTTTGTTAATTTAAAGAAGCCACAGACAAATGATCAGATGTTGTAGGATTCAATCTGTATGAAATGTCCGTACTAGGCAAAACATAGGAAGGTTAGTGGTTGTCAGGGGATGGAAAATGGGTGAATGTGGATTAACAGCTAATGGTATGAGGTTTCTTTCTGAGTGATGAGAATATGCTAAAATTAAATAGTGGTGGTGATTGCACAACTCTGAATATAAACACCTTTAAATTACCTATTTTAAAAGGGGGATTATATAGTATGTCAATTGTTTCTCAATAAAGCTCTTTAAAAAATAGACTTAAAAGTGTCACCATAATTATATAAAACTTTCATAATGGTAATTACTGTTTGTATTTCCCTCCACATACTGGATTCAGAAAAAAAAATTGCCATTTTGATCAAATTAAGAACATTTTAAATCTTCGCTCTAAGTTTCAGCTGATTCAAGTGACTGATCAATTCAGGTTTCAACTCCTTCCAGAATCAGCCAAATATAGCAAGATTGCATTAACATATAACATATTCTAAAAGTACTTTCAATAACAGTATAGTGGATCAGTTCTCTTTATTCCATCATTAGATATATATAATTATAATGATAATATACACAAAATCATTTTAAGCTAACATGCTAGTATATTACAGATACCTGTTTGATGGACTATGATGGTTTATTAATAAAATGATATTTTCCTAAAACAGTTTAAATTATGATTACATTATATTAAATATAATGCTAGATTGAAACTAAGTTCATAAATTCTTTTGGATGTCAGAAAAATAATCTTCAATGGCAAGCCAACACGTTTTTCTAGAAATTGATTTTTACTCTATAGTCTAATGTATTTGAACAAAATTCTATTGATGTGCACAAACTCTTTACCTGGAATTAAGAAGTTAATTCACCAATCAAAAGTCACCCATACCTTGGCAATACATGGGGCAACATAAAGGAAAATGTATTTAGATACTAAATTTTTCTTCAAATTACTAAAAAACTCATGTATCATTTATATAATTCTATACTCAATGTAGTTATGGCAGGAAACCTACTTATACACTGAGTGTGCTATTCTCACCAAGTTCTGACAGCAAATCTGCCATTTTTAGTTGACAACTGTTACCCAGGCATAGAATATAATTTACCACATAGCAAAACTGCCGTAATCATCTAGTTCTTCCAAAAATTAAAACAAATTTGTATGTACATATTTCCAGAATTCAGACCACTGACATTACTAAATTCTTATTTGAAAAACAGTAATTCAAAACAAACAACAATGTTATATGTTACCAGAAGCCTGGAAAACCACACTTCAGGCACTGCTTGCGATTCCCCTGGCTCTGAGGCAGTAAGGAGCATGGCTGATAATAATCAACACTAAATATCTAAGGCATGAAAGATAGTTCTTTTTGCTATCATCCATACATTTTGCAAAGTGTGTAGAACAGGATACTACAATTATAAAGTTCTCTGAGAAAAATTAACAGAGGCTTTCACAGTCAGAGAGATTTGAGAATCACTGCACATTAGATTCTATTCTTGAAAGGTCACTGTGCATATTAACACATTACAAATTCTGGAATCCTGTTTAAATGTGATCAACCCAGATTTTATCAAACATATCTCAAAACATGTACTTTTTTCTGTTTTCTCTACTCTTTCCTATCCCTTTCCCCAACCACACACATATAAGTATCTTTTAATATCCTAAGCTTATGTCTGATTTCTGGTCCAGGGTAGGCAAAAATAAACTTCTGTTGATTGAATGAACAACATATTCACAAGTCTTAAACAAGTGTACTGGAATCACAGGTGCACAACCAATGGATGAGTCCAAGGTGAAGCTCCTCTGTATCACTGTTGCTTAACTAAACAATCATATAGTGCATGTAAATTATTACACTCTCAAAAGCAAATATGGTTGAAGTTCCTTCTGGTTCTCAAGCTAACAATGCAAGCACTTCTTGATGGGCTTATTTTCCCTGGACAAGTTTGAAGTTGAAATGAATGTAGCTGAAATTATATACCCAGAAGGGACTGTTTTTAAGACAGTGTTACATGTTTTTTTCTCCTAGAAAGTTTCAAGGTGCTTTAAAGAGACGGGGGTCCTTTCAAAAGCCGTGCTAATACTATAAACCATTAATTACAGGTACTCAGGTACTGAACTAGAATGAGCATCTTCTCACTAATTTAAAGGAGCAAGAAGATGAAGAACTGGGACTTAGTCTGGTTCTTAATACCATTCTCAGTTATGGCCATGAAAAGAAAAAATAAATGCAATGATAAAACTTTTCTAAGCAGAGCTGAGTAAGCACTACAGAAGCATTTGGGAAATTAAATATTTACAGATGGACAGCAACCAACAATTCAGCCCTACATCTGCTGGGGATGATCCAGATCTCTTATATAACAGACTTTTTTTGGTAATTGAGTGCAAAGTCTTTAATAATTTTTCATAAGCTTCCATGTGTTATGCTAAGAGTACATTATTGTTGCTGCATAAACTTTTTCTCTATTCCCTTCCCCTGTGACATTTAACAAGTGTTAACTTATCCCAACATAGTACCTGAACTCATTATCTCCCAAGATGTCCCCAAAATACTGTATGTGTCATATAAAGATCAAAAGCATCATTAACTTTGGAAAACCAAGCATGATGTCATGCTGGGCTTCAGAGCTTTGGAAAATGACAACAGATATGAGTTACAGGTGTTATTACTTATTTATTTCATTTGCTTGTGATACAACCAGCGAAGGTTCACTCACAGATATCCTAGTTTTTAACAGTTGGTAATGTTCACATTATTGCTATACAGTTTTATGAGTTTAGCCCATGTGAAGACTCTTGGAACCACCAGCACAAACAGATATTGAATGATCCCAGCACCATGAAGAAATTTGTCACGCGGCCCCTTTAAGACACCCTTCTGTTACTGCCAATCCCTGGCAATCTCCAATCCGTCTCTATAGTTTTACGTTTTCAGAATGTCATAAATGGAATTGCAAAGTGTTTAATCTAGCTACAGTCACTTATACTAAAGCCTCTAGAGATTTATCCAGATTGCACGTATCAATAATTTTCCCTTTTTATTGTCTGTTGTATGCATATACCATAGTTTTCGTCCATTCAGCCACTGAAAGAAATTTGGGTTATTTCCAGTTCTTAGCAATTGTACTATTCTAAAAAATTATTATCCAGGTTTATATGTAAACATAAATTTTATTTCTTTAGAATAATTTCCTGGAAGTGGGAAGATGAGGTCACATGGCAATTATATGTTTAACTGTGTATTAAACTGCTAAAATGTGTTTCAGAGTAGCTGTACCATTTTGTATAATTTGGATTTAAGCAGACAAAGCTACAGCATTCTGGGAGGAAAAGATACTTCTTAGGTAGTTTACATAAGAAGAAATAATTTTTTACAGCTAAGATGAGAAAGGGAATATTAGATAAATTCATCTCTGTGTATCTTAGATCCAATTCACTTGGTTCATTTGTTCCTTGAAGATAAATACAGTATAAGATAAAAACTGATGAGCATTAAAATGTAGTTATATGTTCTGTAACTACAGTTTAGTGTGAAATCATTGCATCCCTAATTATGACTTCTCTTCTGCCTAGAACAGCTGGTATTACTGAATGTTTTAAATTGTGCAATAGACTTCATGTGACAAGATCTCTGGGGGATTGTTTCCTTCCATTACCAGGACACAATGGCAAATTAAAGCACAAAAAACACATACACAAAACAAGCCAGAAAATCAGACTGAGCTATAGGCTGACCGCAGCCAGATATTTCAGTAGGAAAGTAACCTACCAGGTCCTTCAGGAAGAGAGGAAGAAATGAGAAAGATTTACAGGCCATTTGCTTAGTGAGGAGAAAAAGACGTAGAGAAACTGAGTCTTTGATGACTCCTCTTGAGTTTCTGGATCACACCTTCCTAGAGGAACAATATAGACCGATACATCCCTGTGAGTATATTAGTGTGTTTGAGCTGAGTTTCTGTCACCATACAAACTATCCTCACACAAATGCTCTATTACAACTCTGTAAACAAACCTAAAAGAATACAAATATCGAAGAAAAACAGGATAAATATGTAAAAGACTGAAAATAAACTCTAAAATATCATGCTACTGTGTTTGAATAGCAGAACCACTTGACTGTCTTTTGTTTGTAAAAATGTCTATTCCTACATTTTATATGATAAACTTTTAGAAACATGTATATAAAAATATATGATTTCAAAATACATTATTTCCACAAAAGGGTTGCACTTTTTTAAGGACATATAAATTTGCAATGAAAGAATACTCTGTTAACAAGCCACACACAATCTGTTATGTCCTAATCACATTTTGGGCAGAAGAAAAAAAAGTCAAATAATTTAATGGAAAGACATTAGTCACTTGCAAAAGTGCAGAAAAATTTAGTTTTTTCTAAGTAAGAGAGACAACTTTTATAAAATGAGATTGTGTTGTGTGGCTCTCAGTAAATGTTTTAGACAAGTGATCAAGAAAAACTGGGTTGTTCCAAACCCAAGCAGGGCCTTGCATTTGGAAGTGCAGGCAGTTATTTCTGGAACGTTTAAACTCTGTTTCAATTATCTAAATATGTTCTCTTTCAATTCTTGGTAGCTCCATTTGCTTTAAATTAGAAAAAGTATATTAAAATCTAAGAATCTTTCCTGAAATTATGATGTCATTCCCATTAATGGATTTCCATTTTGGGAAAATACATCATTTCAGTAAACTCAAGGTAGTTCGGCAGTGGACGCTAGTCTAGTTTAGAACTTAATACCTGTATTTCCTTATAATCATCAATAGTATTCTTGGTTTATCCCTGTAGGGTTAAGTTTAGTGTGTTTCACTAATCATATCCATCCCAATTACAATTTTGAGGGTTTGGTTTTTCAGAAACCATTTATTACAAAATGTCTTTTTCATCTGAAGAAGCAGCTCAGTAAATCTTCAGGAAAAGTTTGTGAGGCTTAAATATCTGACTGATTTTTTTTTTAAGTATTCTGTAATCTCAGTGCTGTGGGAGGCTGAGGCTGGAGGATTGCCTGAAGCCAGGAGTTTGAGACCAGCCTAAGCAACATAGGGAGACTCTGTCTTTGCAAAAAAAAAGAAAAGAAAAAAAATCAGCAGGGCATGGTGGCACATGTTGTCCCAGCTACTCAGGAGACTGAGGAGGGAGGATTGCTTGAGCCCTGGAATTTGAGGTTACAGTAAGCTATGAACATACTGCTGCAGTCCAGTCTGGGCAACAGAGTGAGATCCTGTTTCAAATAAATAAGTAAGTAAATGTCTTTACACTGGAGGGTCTTTCTCCACAAAAAACATGTTATAACTTCTTCCATGAAGGACATTAATCTGCAAAGTTCAAATGTTCCCAATGAATGATGTATAGTATCCTACACCTTCTTACCTCCTCTTTTCATTTGCATAAACTAGTAACTCTTTTTGGTTAATATTTTTATTACATCTTTGCAACATTACATCAGCTTTTTTTCCCCCACATTTACACTGAATTTCTAAAATATCTACCTCATGGTTGATTTAATCTTACTAGTTCATATTTAGCAGTTAATTAAATTCAAAAGATACCCTCCCCAAATCTGGTTGTTCAACACCTCAGTCAGTCCCCCACATGGAGAGAAGGTGAACTTCCTTTTTCCCTCAACTTACATTTTAGACACATCTTCTGTAGGAGCTGGTAGTTATTTCCCTGAAATAATTCCTTCTGTAAAGGTGCAGCATGGCACATTCGGCCCTAAAATGTTTCAATCACTAAAATGCCAAATTCTGATAGCAATTTAAAACCTTCTTTCCAATTCAAAGATTTTGCTTCGAGGTGCTCTGGTTAAATTGAAGTTTCCTTTCACAAAATAACACTCTCCAGCTATTCTAGTCCAAATTACCATCCTCACTCATTGAGATTTTGCATTTCACCTAACCAGTGTGCCAGCTCCCCCCTCCGTCCTCCTTCTGATCAGCTCTTTACAGCCAGACTGATGTTACAAAGCCAGTGTACATGTACAGACGTGCCTGGCAGCCCACTCTTCCAGCTCCTCCCCTTGCTCGCTGAGTCTGGGCTGCTCCAAGATAATAAGCAGGAAGCCTGGAACCTCATTGTGTTCATCTGTATTCAGAATCCACCATTTCACTAACTGTGAACATTCTGGGGAGTTACTTCACCTCCCTGTGCCTCAGTTTCCCCTTCTGTAAAATTGGAATCTAACAGCAACCACCTTAGAATGCTGTGGACAATAGCATAAGTTAATATAATGAAACCTTCAAAGAACTTCCGGTATATAAGAAGCACTCAATAAGTGGTCCTATTAGTATTATTTAAAGAATGACATAAACACGGTTCACTGTTCCCTTACAGTCCCTACCACAACCCAGGGAACAGACTTGTCTCCGCTAAACTGGCTTTGCAGAGCCAGAGTTCACCATGCTCCTTCTTTGCACATAATTTCCCTGTAATCTATGTCCATGTATTTTGCCTGGAATACTATTCTCTTCTTCCACTGCCAATACTCAGTCCTTGGATTTCAACTCAAGCATCACTTCCACAAGTTCTCTCTCTCTGATGGAACCATGTACACCTCTGGGCCCTGCAGCATCATCAGCATCTTTTACCTATATTTTCAGAGAACCAGAAAAAGTTGCTATTTTAATTTTGGAGAAATCGTAATGATTACAATGTGACTTAGTGTATAAAATATTTATAAGGGGATTCTTATGGAGTTGAAGGGGACAGAATGAGTGAACTGGGTACTGAATCAGGGAATGATGGATAGATCTGGATATTAAAAGTTGGATTAGAATCAGCCTCAACTTTCAGGCAAAATTGTGCTAAATCTATTGAGAACCAGAGTGTTGGTTCTCAATAGATTGGTCCAACCAGAGTGTTGGACACCATTATGGGGGTTGTGTGGATAACACCTCATTTAATTATCCTGAAACGTTCCATGTTAAGTGCTATTTCCTCCATTTTAGACATGAGAAATCTGAGGATTGAAATGATATGCATAATATCATAAAGCCTGCCAAAGGTGGAGTCTGGAGGTGACTTTAGATCTGACTTTGCCACATCATCTTTACACAGCAGGTATCCTCTATGCACAGGCATAAGGGAGTGAAAGACAAGATTTATTCAGAAATCACTGAGATAGTCAGGGTGGGTGGAGGCAGGATATAAGAGGTATTGCTATATGAGGCTGAGAAGAAAGAATAAGACTAAAGCAGGCAAGAGGGCTCTATGTGTCTACCAATGACAGCAAGTGAAGCCAGGCAAAGGTAGGTGTTTCATTCTTAGGGCCCAAAGGGGACTGGAGTTCACTTTCTGTGGGGTCCTAGTTGGCCCTTACCTCTTTCCTCCTCTCTCTCCATTCTATGGACAACCTTCTTATGTTTATACAAGAACTTACAGGTCTTTCATCTTTCGGAGGTTGGCACTCTATACAAATTGACTGAATATATTTCTTGGTGCCATCTTCCTGCTATTCAGGTGGGTGCTAAGACACATGATACAGATACAGGAATTAAAGGACTAAGTTAATCCTCTGTAGGGTGGCTCTGAGATAGGTTAATCCCCTATTGGGTGGCTCTGAGTTAGAGCAGAGATTCTAGAATAGGTTAACTACATATTATATACTAAAGAGTTTGAACTTTGTCTTGAAAGGTATGTTTTACAGTTCCAAAAATACTACAGAACATTGATTTGTAACACATTAAAGCAAATTAACTGCATTCCAAAGCTGATGTGATATACTTTGAATCCTGGGAAGATGTGCTTTGATTAAATATTGAATGTCTCTAGCTTAAAATTTGCAAGAAATTATCTATAACAAGAACTGAGAGATAATATGTTCAGGATTTCTTTTTTTTAATTATATTTTAGGTTTTGGGGTACATGTAAAGAACATGCAAGATTGTTGCATAGGTACACACATGGCAGTGTGATTTGTTGCCTTCCTCCCCATCACCTATATCTGGCATTTCTCCCCTTGCTATCTCTCCCCAACTCCCCACCCCCTGCTGTCCCTCCCCTATTTCCCCCGACAGACCCCAGTGTGTGATGCTCCCCCTCCCTGTGTCCATGTGTTCTCATTGTTCAACACCCACCTATGAGTGAGAACATGCGGTGTTTGATTTCTGTTCTTGTGTCAGTTTGCTGAGAATGATGGTTTCCAGGTTCATCCATGTCCCTACAAAGGACACATACTCATCATTTTTGATGGCTGCATAATATTCCATGGTGTATATGTGCCACATTTTCCCTGTCCAGTCTATCATTGATGGGCATTTGGGTTGGTTCCAGGTTTTTGCTATTGTAAACAGTGCTGCAATGAACATTCGTGTGCATGTGTCCTTATAGTAGAATGATTTATAATCCTTTGGATATATACCCAGTAATGGGATTGCTGGGTCAAATGGAATTTCTATTTCTAGGTCCTTGAGGAATCGCCACACTGTCTTCCACAATGGTTGAACTAATTTATACTCCCACCAACAGTGTAAAAGTGTTCCTATTTCTCCACATCCTCTCCAGCATCTGTTGTCTCCAGATTTTTTAATGATTGCCATTCTAACTGGCGTGAGATGGTATCTCAATGTAGTTTTGATTTGCATTTCTCTAATGACCAGTGATGATGAGCATTTTTTCATATGTTTGTTGGCCTCATATATGTCTTCTTTTGTAAAGTGTCTGTTCATATCCTTCGCCCACTTTTGAATGGGCTTATTTGTTTTTTTCTTGTAAATCTGTTTTAGTTCTTTGTAGATTCTGGATATTAGCCCTTTGTCAGATTGGTAGATTGCAAAAATTTTTTCCCATTCTGTTGGTTGCCGATTCACTCTCATGACTGTTTCTTTTGCCGTGCAGAAGCTGTGGAGTTTGATTAGGTTCCATTTGTCTATTTTGGCTTTTGTTGCCAATGCTTTTGGTGTTTTGGTCATGAAGTCCTTGCCTATGCCTATGTCCTGAATGGTTTTGCCTAGATTTTCTTCTAGGGTTTTTATGGTGTTGGGTCTTATGTTTAAGTCTTTAATCCATCTGGAGCTAATTTTAGTGTAAGGTGTCAGGAAGGGGTCCAGTTTCTGCTTTCTGCACATGGCTAGCCAGTTTTCCCAACACCATTTATTAAACAGGGAATCCTTTCCCCATTGCTCATGTTCATGATTTCTTAACATATTTAGCTTTGCATTGACAATTATCTGAATAAATGTGTATGCCAAAATTGAGAGTGAAAAGTAGTTCTATATTTAAGACAACAGATAAGCCCACAAATTACCTGAACATGCTTACATCACATATATTTAGTTTGCAAGAAAATATAGCATCATTTTTTAGTTATGATTAGGAGAAGAGGAAGGACATAATTAATGGTTCTTTCACGTCCTACCAATTTTACAGTTCACAGCAAGCCCTTCAAAATAAACTTTGTCATAGAACCAAAACAAGTATTCTCTTGACTAGCGTGAATCAGCTTTATAAAGTATCACTTTCCTTAAAACAAATTCAAATGTGCTTGGATAATTAAGGGAAAAATTAATAGCATGGTCTCCCTACAATCACTCTTACATTAAACTCTGTACATCAAAATCAAAATTATTTTTATGCATGATGGGCAGTTTCCCACTAACAATTTTCTAAATTGCCTAATAATTTTATGTAGCATAATTACAAGACTCCTTCTTGTGTATTTTTCCTTCTCTTTGCTTCCATCTGAATACAAATTAAGGGCCTTCATTAGCAAAACTTTGTGGTAGGCACTTACAATGTAATGCTGCAACAGAGCTACATGACATGAACCTAACAGGAAAGGCCTTGAAACACTTCTTCACTTAACAATAGGGTATGCAACCATATGAATGACATTTTCCAGACTAAGAGACTTTCTGAATAAAAATGGGTGAACAAGTGTGAAGGCAGATTGATTGCTCATAGATTCCTTTCATTTCTGAGACTCCACTGAAGATTTCTACCCAGAGAATCCAGCAGTATATGCAACTCAGTATTTGTAAATTCGACCTCACCAAATGTTTCCCTTTGGAATGGTTAATTTTAATGTCAATGTGGCTAAATGATGGTGCTCAGCTGTTTGGTGGAATAGCAGTTTTGATGTTGCTGGTAAGCTATTTTATAGATGTGATTAATATTTATAATCAGTTTGATTTAAATAAAAGAGATTATCTTTGATAATCAATGATGGGTGAGACTCATCCAATCAGTTGAAGGTCTTAAGAGCAAAAACTGAGGGTTTCCAAAAGGAAGAAATTCTTCCTCAAGACTATAATCCAAGAATACTTCCTGTTTTCAGCCTGCTGGTCTGCCCAGAGGCTTTGAACTTGCCAACACTCAATTAAGTGAGCCAATTCCTTAACATCAAAATCAATCACCTCTCTCTCTGTGTACACATACACGTCTCTTTTGTTGGTTTTGTCTCTTGGGGTAACCCTGATTGATATAACCATATTTATTCATTCTTTTCTTCACAATTTTGACTATAAAGTTACAGCTTATTTTATTGTGCTTCACTTTATTGTACGTTGCAAATACTGAGTTTTTTTTACAAATTAAGGTTTTGTGACAACCCTGCATTGAGTGACATTTTACCAACAGCATGTGCTCACTTCCTGTCTTTGTGTATCTTTCACTAACTCTCACAATATTTCAAACTTTTTCATAATTTTCATATTTGTTATGATGATCTGTAATTCTAATCTTTAAGAAGTTCCTACTGTAAATGTCTTGGTGCAGCACAAACAATGCCCAAATAAGACAGCGACATTAATCAATAAATGTTATGTGTGTTCTGACTGCTCCACCAACCAGCCATTCCCTTTCTCTCTCCCCTCTTCTCAGTCCTCCCAATTTCCTGACACACAATATTAAAATTAGGACAATTAATAAACTTACAATGGCCTCTATGTGATCAAGCAAAAGAAAGAGTCACCTCTCTCACTTTTAACCTAAAGCTGGAAATGATTAAGCTTAGTGTGGAAAGCATGTTAAAAGTTGAGACAGGCAGAAATCCAAGCCTGTTGTGCTAAACTTGGAGCCAAGTTGTGAATGTAAAGGAAAAGTTCTTGAAGAAAATGTAAAGTGCTACTCCAATGAACACACGGATAATAAGCAAGCAAAAAAGCCTTGTTGCTAATATGCAGAAAGTTTTAGTGGTCTGGATAGAACATCAAATGAGCCACATTTCCTTAAATCAACGCCTGACCCACAAGAAGGTCTTAACTCTCTTCAATTCTATGAAGGCAGAGAGAGATGTGAGGAAGATGCAGAGGAAAAGTTGGAAACCAGCAGAAGTTGCTTCATGAGGTTTAAGAAAAGAAGCCATCTCCATAAAATAAAAGTACATGTGAAACAGCAAATGCTGACGTAGAAGGAACAGCAAGTAATCTAGAAGATCTAGCTAAGATAATTGATAAAGTGGCTACAATAAACAACAGATTTTCAATACAGATGAAACAGACTTTTTTTTTTATTGCATTTTAGGTTTGGGGGTACATGTGAAGAACATGGAAGATTGTTGCATAGGTACACACATGGCAAGTGTGACTTGCTGCCTTCCTCCCCATCACCTATATCAGGCATTTCTCCCCATGCTATCCCTCCCCAACTCCCCACCCCCACTATCCCTCCCCTTTTCCCTGACAGACCCCATTGTATACTCCCCTCCCTGTGTCCATGTGTTCGCATTGTTCAACACCCGCCTATGAGTAGAACATGCGGTGTTTGATTTTCTGTTCTTGTGTCAGTTTGCTGAGAATGATGGTTTCCAGGTTCATCCATGTCCCTACAAAGGACACGAACTCATCGAAGAGACAAAGAAGGACATACATCATGGTAAAAGGATCAATGCAACAAGAAGAGCTAACGATCCTAAATATATACGCACCCAATACAGGAGCACCCAGGTACATAAGGCAAGTTCTTAATGACTTAAAAGAACTTAGCTCCCACATAATAATAGTGGGAGACTTGAACACCCCGTTGTCAATGTTAGACAGATCAACAAGACAAAAATTAACAAGGATATCCAGGACTTGAGCTCACACCTGGATCAAGCAAACCTAATAGACATTACAGAACTCTCCACGGGAGGGGGGCACCTTTAATGGAAGGAGATGCCATCTAAGACCTTCATAGCTAGAGGGAAGTCAATGCCTGGCTTTAAAACTTCAAAGGAAAAGCTGACTCTCTTGTTAAGTAATGCAGCCGGTTACTTTAAGTTGAAGCTAAGGCTCATTTATCATTCCGGAAACCCTAAGGCCATTAAGAATTATGCTAAATCTACTCTTCCTGGGCTCTATAAATAGAATGGCAAAAACTGGATAGCAGGATATCTGTTTATAGTATGGTATTACTAAGCCCACTATTGAGACCAACTGTTTTAAGCCCACTATTGAGACCTACTGTTTTAAGCCTGCTATTGAGACCTACTGCTCAGAGACAAAAGGATCATTTTTAAAATATTACTGTTAATTGACAATTGCACCTGGTCACCCCAGAGCTCCAATGAAGGTGTACAAGGAGATTAGTGTTGATTTCATGCCTGCTAATACAACATCCATTCTGCAGCCCATGGATCAAAAAGTAATTTAACTTTCAAATTTTATTATCTAAGGAACACATTTCATAAGGCCCTAGCTGCCCAGGTAGTGATTCCTCTGATGCATCTGGGCAATGTAAATTGAAAACCTTCTGTAAAGTATTCACCATTTTAGATGCCATTAAGAATATTAATGATCTGTAGTCAAAATAACAACAATAACAAAGGTTTGAAAGAAGTTGATTCCACCTCTCATGGATGATTTTGAGGGGTTCAAGACTTCAGTGGAGGAAGTAACTGCAGATGTGGTAAAAATAGCAAAAGAACTAGAATTAGAAGTAGAGCCTGAAGATATAACTGAATTGCTGCAATCTCATGAAAAAGTTGAACAAATAAGGCATTGTTTCTTAGGGATGAACAAAGAAAGTTTTGTTTTTTTTTTAGATGAAATCTACTCCTGTTGAAGATGCTGTGAACATTGTTGAAATGACAACACAGGATTTAGAATATTATATAAACTTAGTTGATAAAGTAGTGCCAGTATTTGAGAGGACTGACTCCAATTTCGAAAGCAGTTCTCTTGTAGGTAAAACACTATTAAGCAGCATCACATGCTACAGAGAAATATTTTGTGAAAGGGAACGGTCAAATGATAGAATAAACTTCATTGTCTTATTTTAAGAAAATGGCAAAGCCACCCCAAACTTCAGCAACCACCACCCTAATCAGTCAGCAGCCATCAACATTTAGGAAAGACTCCCCACCAGCAAAAAGATTATAATTCACTGAAGGTTCACATGATTGTTACCCTTTTTTAAATCAATAGTGTTTTTTAATTAGGATCTGTACAGTTTTTGACATGACGCTATTGCATATTTTATAGACTACAGTATAATGTGAACCTAACTTGTATATGTACTGGGAAAACAAAAATTTCTAGTCGCATGCTTTATTGCACCATTTGCTTTATTGCAGTTGTCTCAAACCTCTGGAACTGAACCCACAACATTCCCAATGTATACCTACATTTACCTATTATTATAATTCCTTCAATTGAATTTAAAACAATTCCCTATCATTATTTGCCTACTCTTAGGAAACATTAACTGTAATGTCACAAATTTGATGTGTCAGTTTTTTTCTTACAACATGTTAAGACTACAACTATTGATAGTTTTTAAATGGTTATCTACATGAAACCTAAAATCATGCTAACGGCTCCTGTGCCACTTCAGAGAATTATACTCCAGACTCATTCCTCTTCTTGACTTTGCTTTAATTGAATCAATTTTTTCCTATAATATGGACTCCATTTATCTCTCCTTCTTTTTCCCATCTCTCTCTATTTCTCTTAGCCACATGTCTAACTTTCTTTTTATTACTGCTCTGCGAAAATTTAGGCCTCTATTACCTAAAACCTAAGATAGGGAATTTCTGGTGAGCTAAGGTCCCATCTTTAATTCACTCTATTCATATTAACTGAACAGTTGGCCAAACAATTGTCAGAACCCACAGTTGTGAAGATAAACAGCCTTTTCAGGCCCTGGAGCATCTCACAATTTAGTGAAGGACTCATTCTCAAACAGCTACTCACTTAGAACTCAGAGTAAATGCTCAAATGTCTGAGAGCTTAAGAGAGACATCATAGTTTCCTGGTGAGTGTTCAGAGTCCAAGGATTAGGATGGAGTTTTCTAGGCAAAGAACAACTAAGGAGTAGAGGAAATATCAGCAGATCTGATCATTTGCAATTGTTGATGCCTTCATTTGATGTTTGAGAACAACAGAGGCTCTAAGACATGCCTGAGGTTACTCACCCCAGCTCTTTGCAGTGATACTAATTATACTTTAGGTCCCGGCTTCCTCAGCCTCCATTCTTCCCAGCAAGAGCTTGTTTTGAATTAAGGTACAAAAACCAAACAAACATCATTTAGTAAAATCAGTATTTCCTTCTACCTGTCCTATCTTTCTTTCCCCCATCTTCCTTCCTTCCTTTTCTTCTCTTTCTTCCTTCCTTTCCTCCTTATGAGTATTAAAGCCATTGGGCCAGGAGCAGAAGCTCATGCCGGTAATCCCAGCACTTTGGGAGGCTGAGGCAGATCACTTGAGGTCAGGAGTTCAAGACCAGCCTGGCCAACATGGCGAAACCCCATCTCTACTAAAAACACAAAAATTAGCCTGTAACCCCAGGTACTCGGGAAGCTGAGACAGGAGAATCACTTGAACCAGGAGACAGAAATGACAGTGAGCTGAGTTCACGTCACTGCACACCAGCCTGGGTGACAGAGAAAGACTCAATCTCAAAAAACAAAACAGATTTGATCTCTGCCTTTTAAATATTAATAAGACTCTGCAACCAAATCTCACATGCTTTTGTCTCCTCATCTGTTTGTGGGAGAATCTCCCTTACTGTTTCTTACCTGTCCCCCCGATGAGTCTCAGCTCACCTGACTCACCTGGACATACAGGTGTCTACTGATGCCAATGCCTCCCAGTCATAAAATTAAACCACACAACAGCATTTCTGCTCATATAAACCAACTATGAAAGCCTTCGAGAGGCCAGCTGTCAGTTGCCTGATGTAAATCTATGCTTGATTTTAAGGACTGAGAGTGGAGAGTTAGAAATCTGCAATCAGGCTGCATCATTTGGCTTTAATTGTGGGATTTAGCACCCAGGGATCTTTCCTTAAAATCTTCCTACTAATTAAAGGACTTGGTGCTGCCCAGTCAGCACTAAGACAAAGTATATGACGACCCTTAGACAAAGAATGTGCTCAGTGTATGAAACTCTTCTGACTACATGGCAGATGTAAGGGTTAATTCATTCCTGTCTTTCTGCTCAAATCAAGCTTTGTGATTATTGAATACTGATGCATGCATGTTAATCTTATGTATTATTATATTCTAAACATAATATAATGGGGATCATTTCTTAAGGAAGGCATTGATAATGAAGAATTCAAAAATACATGGAGGCATGCTACAACACAGATGAACCCTGATACATTATGTAAATATAAGAAACCATTCAGAAAAGGCCACATATTGTATGAGTCCATATATATAAAATGTTCAGAATATGCAAAAACTCCAGAGACAGAAAATAGATTGGTGGTGGCTAAGAGGTAGAGGAAAGGGGAAAAAAATGGGGAATGACTGTTAATAGGCATGAGATTTGGGGAAGAAGAATGATGAAAGGTTGATGGTTATACAACCTTTTGAATATTAGCCAGTGAATTGTATGATATAAAAGGGTAAACTTTTATGATTTCTGAATTGTATCTCATGAAAAGAAATAATTCACAGACAAATTTCTAAAATTTCAAAATACTGTTATCAATTCCAAAACTAATATTCTTGCATATGTTAGCACTCTGGAATTAGTCTTATGAGAGCTGTGTGATTGTTTTCTCTCTCAGTAGTACACAAAGTAATGTTGTATCATAAAATTCATTACATTTTAAAGCCGATACAATATGGTACATTTCTGATTTTACTTATCCCTAGATACAAAGGTAACTATTGAAAATCTGTATTTTAAAGAATTTACACTGGACACAAATTAATTGTTGGATAGATTTGCCTCAGCCTCCTGAGTAGCTGGAATTACAGGCACCCACAACCATGCCTGGTTAATTTTTGTATTTTTGGTAGAGACAGTGTTTCACCATTTTGACCAGGCTGGTCTCAAACTCCTGACCTCAGGTGATCTACCTGCCTCAGCCTCCCAAAGTCCTGGGATTACAGGCGTGAACTGTCACACCTGGCCACAGATTTCTTAATGACTGGAAATCATTAAGAAATCTGTAGCAGTCATCATCTTTACCAAACAAAATCCTTAACTCTCTTTTTGTAAGGAGTTGGCCTCTATATTTCTTCTCTTTGTGCCTGGGTAGACTAACTGCTTTCAACCATACGGTATGAAGGAATTGACCCTGGGTGAGTACTAAGGCTGGGTCACAGAAGGTCATGCAGGCTCAGCTACCCTCTGGTCTCTTGGGGGCTTTGCTCAGGGAGGGAAGCCAGTTACCATATAAGAAGTCTGATTATTTTAAGACTGCAAAGCTAACGAAGCCACATGTAGATGCTTTGGCTGACAACATCAGCTAAGTTCCTATCTGCCAGCCAGCATCAGCTGCCAGCCACCTGAGCAAACCATCTTGTATGTGCAATGCAATCAACCACAGCCCCGACAATGTTTGACTGCAACCCTGTGAGGCATCCCAAAGAGAGAACTGTCCACCCGGGTTCTTTTATAATTCACGAGCCACAAAATAATGGGCAAAATAAAACAGCTGTTTCACATCACTAAGTTTTGGCCTAATGTATTATGCAGCAAGAGCTACTAGAACAAAAAAGCAATGAACAAAGCTGTTTTTTCTGATAATGAGCCATCCAGACCATTCAGCATCCAGCATGAATAAAGGACACATTTTTATCCCATGTCCTTCGTGAAAGAATGTTGGCTACGACTGATATTTTTCACCCAGCTCAGACTCATTGCAGCTCTGTGTTTATCCAAGCACGGGTTCCCTCCCTTTCCACTCCCCAGTCAAAACATGATCTCATGTGTTCTTAATGGAGTGCTAATTTATTATTTATAAATATATTTGAAAACATATACACAAGCATTATCCAAATCACTATTGGTTTCTTTCAACTGCTTTATGCTTATATGCCACTATTAAATAACCTGTAAACCTGCCATTGGTTTGAAATACAGTTAATAAACTGTTATTCTGTGCAAATAAAAAGGACTTATCAAATTTGGAAATGCTTAACTTTAGACCTAATTATTGCAGTAATTGGTAGACAGTCTTGATAACTTGCTCAGAAAATGTTCATTCTGACAGTAAACCTTCCATAGTTTTTGGACTGAATTCTCACTGTCATAAAATAAAAAGGCCTGAACTTCTTAAAATACAAATTCCCCTATTACATGGAGCCACCTGTATTTCTCTATCTATTATTTCCCTTCAGACACTCTCTGTGCCAGTCTAAGCACAATCCTGATATAAGGCATTATATACAGTCACTTATCAAAATGAAATTCCACATGTGGAAAAGTTTCCTTATCAATCTATAGAGTTAGGATTTATAGATTTCCTATTCTGCAAATTTTTTCATAAATTCTCAGTCATAAATAACGTCTTCCTCCTTGGAAAATGAGCACCACTCTTAGGCTATGTGACGTCCTCTCTCTTGCATTATTATTATCATGGTATCTATCTTACATAAATAGTTTTCCCAATAGCTTTCCTGGACTAGATGATTAGCAATGCCACTGAGGAAAATCACAGAAGAATAATTTAATAAATAAGAATATATATATACACACACACACACACACAAAATGTATAGTTTTGTCTGTCATTTTCCTTGAGAAAATTCAACATGTTCTTGAAACATTCATCAAGAATTGGAGTATAGGTTTGTAATATGTAATAACTTTGTAAATTTGACTGTTTAACTTCATGTGAAAAGATATCTCTTGTGCTAAATTGATCTATTTCATGAACTAGTTAAAATATCATGTCTGAAAAGGTACACTCATCTTTTACTGAAAGAGGGCTAAATTGAATCATGAATGCCTTGAGAAAACGTCAGTTTTAAGTGGTTTTGATCATATCTCAAAGCCTTTGCAAGGGATATGCGCTGTGCCGAACAGCCTGGACCACAGTATTTGATTACATGACTCATACTCTTTCTGGGGCTTTGTGTCAAACATCCTCTCAAAAGGCATTCTCTGACCACTTTAAGTACTTTTCCTCTCTTTTCTATAATAACATCTTATTAATTTCCTTCACAGTACATTTCCAAATTATTACTTTGCCTCTCTCTCTTTCTCTCTCTCTCTTCTTTCCTCCCTCCCTCCCTCCTTCCTTCTCTCTTTCTTCTTTCTTTCTTTGTTCCTCTTTCTCTTTCTTTCTTTCTCTCTTTCTCTTTCCTTTCTTCCTTCTTTCTTTCTTTCTTTCCTTCTTTCTCTCTCTCTTTCTTTCTTTCTGGGGGCACAATCTCAGCTCACTTCAACCTGTGCCTCCCAAGTTCAAGTGATTTTTTTCCTGCTTCAGCCTCCTGAGTAGCTGGGACTACAAGCACACGCCACCATGCCTGGCTAATTTTTGTATTTTTAGTAGAGACAGGGTTTCACCATGTTGGCAAGGCTGGTTTCAAACTCCTGACCTCGCGATCCACCTGCCTGGGCCTCCAAAAAGTGCTGGGATTATAGGCATGAGCCACCACACCCGGCCTATATTTTTCTATTTTAACATGTAAACCTCATGAGGAGAGGGATCTAATTTATCTTGTTCTCCACTGAATCCCAAGCTCCATTCACCGCTCACTATACAGCAGTCATAAAAGCAAAATAACAGTGATCAGCAGTCCACTCACGCGCATCTAGCGTTGACAGAAATCCATCTCTAAGTTAAACTAAGCATAGTAATGCAGTATTTTGTGTGTCTTTATTCTCCTCATGCCTTCTATATGAGGGACATAATCATTTTCCCATTTGTCAGATGAGTTAACTACCACACAGGGGTTCCTTAACTTTTACACAATCACAAATTCATAAGTGATAGAGTTGAGGTTTGAACTTAAGGTCATCAGATTCAAAAACCTAATCTTATCATCACTTTGCCCTTCCATTTAGAGTAATTTATCTGTGTATTCCATTCATGGTATACATATTCCAAAAGAGAATTCTTGTTGAAGACAATATAAGGATTTAAAAGGCTAACACCTTAAAAAAAAAAGTATATGGAAACCATTCATGCAGTTCATACCTGTGCGATTCCAATTTGAACTGTTCTTTTCTGTTTCTCATTTATGTGTAAAGGCTGGATCCTAATCTCTATTTAGACTGCTTTCTCTGTGCTATTTCTTATGGTGACCCTCTAAAATTGAAGCAGGGTCAAAACAAAAGACACTGGAATGAGGGGGATCCTTACAAAACGTTATTGGTGAAAGTAGAACAAAAAAAAAAGAGGATCTAGGGATACCCTGGACATGAAAATAATAAAAATGATAGTATTGACGATCAGAAGATTCCAGTTTGAGTACTAGAAATGAAAGGTCCATAAAAATAAATTACATCCTAGAAAATGGTCATAAAAGAAAATAATTCAGTTTAGTCTTTGGACAGAGAAAACGATTCCTGTCTCAATATAAAAAATATGTAGTTGCTAAGTCTACAAGTTCCCAAGCTCATGGGATTAGTCACAATTTTTATATATTCAAAATATTAATAAGAAAAAAAAATCCTCAGAAGTCAGAATGTAGTATTCTATCACTTTCTCTGATTGAAGTCACATTACCTCCCTGCACTTCAGTTTCTTTATCTGTAAACTGGGTAATCGGTATCTGTATTACCTAAGTTCCAGTGTTACTGCTGGGCTTCAAGCACATAATGCAAGGCAAGGTGCGAACCTTTAAGAGTCTGAGCTCTTGAGGTAGAATTCAGAAGCAACTGAAGAAGATATGATTAACACAAGACCTGCATTTTCATAAACCTGCAGAGAGACCAGGGTCATTTAACCTTCCCAGGCCAGTCTCTTTCTCCCTCACTGGTTTGTCTAATGGCAAACCTGAAAGTGCTCTGAAGGCAACAGTGTGCTGCAGAGATGAGGTATTATCATTGTTGTGGTTCTTTAAATTGTTTCCTGTAAGTTCTATGATTAACTTATCAGAGGATTTAGTTATGTCCCATTAACAATCGAAAAGTTGTATCCTCATCTGCAATTATCCCAAGTCTCCTAATACTTTCATATGTGAATCAGCAATATAATTGCTATGTAGAAAATTAAAGTAGGCTTAACATCTAAGTCCATAAATTCCATAAATAATTCAAGGCATAAAAAATTGGTTTTCATGTATTAGTTCAGTTTTCACCACCCCTCCCTCCAATTTGTTGAGATTGAGGGTTTTCCCATATGACAGATGGGAAAACTAAGACCTTGAGAGTTGGCATTGTATATCCAAAGTCATATTATTGATAAGATATAGAAATGAGCCCAGAAGGCAGGTCTCATAAGGGACAGTTCATACTTCTGTCTACCATTGCCCCTGTATTTATAAATAAGCAAAAGCCAAGCGATTTACAAAGAATTCTGCACCCTCTTAAGTGTTTTCAGTTCTAGAAATATCCCCAGGGGCAAGAACTATATGAAAACTTGGAGGCTGCTATTTTTCTTTCAAACTGTCTTTATTTTATATCAAAAGCTCATGTTCTAAATCATGTTCATTAAAATAGATGTCATTGGGGAAAATGTTTAAATTTCAAGATTCAAAAGTGATTTTGAAATATGTATGCCCTTTTCAAGCTGAGGAAGAAGAATGACACTTAATCTATAAATTAGAGTGGAGTTTTGTTAATTCTAACAAGAATCTGGAAGGACTGTTGCCAATTAATGAATCTTGCAAATAATTAAATGACATAAAATGTTGGCTAAAGGGCAGTTTTTCTGAGTGGGGGAGGAGTGTGTACTTTTTGCTGCTGAAGACAAGATGCTGATGACAATCTGGACCCTATTCCCAAAAAGACTGTGAAAGGATTTATAAGGTTTGAATGATGGGATGCTCAAATGAATAGAGTGTTCACTGAGAAAATAGAGTCAATATTTCATCATTAAGTCAATGGTTTTATGAAGTCCCATAGAAACTACTCTGAAAATAATTACCTAGCATGAAGGCTTCCTTGTGTCTTCATGTGTTTCAGACAAAAAGGCATGTCACGCTTTTTCTGTGGTTGTTTATTATTCGTTCTTGACCTCAGCCTAGGAAAGTTATTTTTGCAAAGATCGCATAGATTCCTTTAAATTACCACAGATATGAACAACAGCTGCTTTGAGTTAGCTAACTTTTTTTGAAATGTTAAAAACTCAATTATTGAGATACATTTCAGCTGTCATTTCTGTCAAAATCAAATGAAAAAATGAGAGACAGGATATCACAGAAAATAGCTTGGAAGCAACTCCAAAAACACAGTGATCAATTTTTGCTGCAATGATGCTTCAGTGTCTTTACTAGCAGGTACACACACTCACACAGGCACAGGCACCCACATAGATATATTTGAATCTAATTCTGAATGCCAAATAATGACTAAAAGTTTTATGGATTTCTTTTAAAATTTAGGTAAACAAGGATATTATAATAACATTCAGGTTAGTGATAATGAAAGAATTCACTGCACAAATTCACAGGCTGTCCATGGAAAGATGAAGAAACAAATAAATGAGTAAAAATATTCTCACATAGTAAATATGCCTAAAGTTATAAGGTCATACCATCTCGCCTGTTATACTGGGTGGATCAATCTGTACCTGTGGTGCCTGCTTGAGCATCAGCTGAAAATAAACCCCAAATAAACCAAATAAACAAACCCAAATAAAACCACTTCTTCTGTTAAAAAGGAGGAAAGCTGTTTTTCCCCCCCCAAACTCAACCTTCTGATTACTAACTAGGCACAGCTCTAAATATAACTTTATTTTCTTTTTGGCCTGAAACTTCAGAAAATTTATGGCTGAATACTGTGGTTAATAGAAGTAATATTCTATTTTGGGAATAATTAGCACCAGCACCCTTATTTCTTTGACTATTTATTCTTAATAAATAATTTTCTAAATTAATGTATAGCCTCTCAATGGCTTCTTCAATATAGATATGCAACATACTTCCTAATATCTAATGAGAACATAAGAGGCTAAATATTGAAAATCAGAAGATTCAAATGCTTTCTTTCTAAAGATTTTTCTTAGAAAATGTGAATACAAACAAATAAAATCATAATTTATAATGAGGTTTCATTATAAAAACCTAATTTGATTACTTACTTTCTGATATTCCTCAATATCAGTTGAGTTTTATATTAATTTTATTGCACATACATTTTGTTTTAAATAACTGAGTAAAGCCAATAAATAGAACACCATCTTACAAACTTCCAGGTGTTCTTATATTTTTATTTTCTACGACCTTAAATTAATTCAGATATCTGATTTTCCAAAGTAATGCCAAATAAAAAATTTATAAATCTTGAGAAAATGAGGTAGAAATACTAAAAGCCAATATCAAAAGCAATTTAATTCAAATAAAATTGAAATAATAACATCAAATAATTCAAATAATTCTTTTAATTGACAAGATTTCGGGCTCTAGGTATTCCAAAATCAAGTATTCCATGGCCCCTATTATGAAACTTTCTACTAATATATAGAGAAACATCCTAAAAGCAAATCAATAATCTACACTAAGTGTCCTATATTGGTGTGTCCCTCATGTAAGAGAAGGTATGAGAAAATACAGTGTGATCTCCGTGATCTGTAGAACCAAAGTGCAATCAAAATATCAGGCTGTCCTTTGATCCTGTCTCAGACTGTATGGAATCTGTGTATACGTCTATCTAGAAGCAAAAGAGATATATTAAAATATAAGTATATGTATGTGTGTGTCTGTATGTATGAATATACACATACATATTCATATACATATATACATATATGTAGATACACACCCATATACATGTGTATATGTATAAATTTTGTATATTATAGATTTATATTGCATATGTATACAATATAACTTATATATAAATACACGCGCATATACAGTCTTATGTGTTTATGTGTAAAATCTTCAGTCTTCTAGGTTTAGCTTACATGACATCTCTTTTGGGAATCATCCTGATTTACCCAGTTAGAATTACTCATAGGTATTCTGTATCCCAGGAAGCACTTAGTGGCAGAGATAGTGGTGGAATTCGTCTTTGCCTCTGTCAGAGAGTGTGTTGCAATTAGCACAAGGTCTCATAGTCATCTTGTGCACATCTCATTCTCCCCCACTAAGCTGAACTGCTAAACCTAAGGAAGAGATAGCACAGGGTCGCAAGTTGCACTTGGAGTTTTGAACTAAACAAATAACAGTTCGATCTTTTCTTCACTGAGAGTCAATCTGGGCCAGGCATAGTGCCTTGTACCAGTAATTCCAGCACTTTGGGAGGCTGAGGCAGAAGGATGGCTTGAGCTCAGCAGTTTCAGACCAACTTGGGCAACATAGCAAGACTTCATCTCTACTACAAATAAAATTTAAAAAAAAAAGTAGTCAGGCATGGTGGTTCACACCTATTGTCCCAGCTACTCAGGAGGCTGATGAGGGAGGATCAGGATCACTTGAACTGCCCAAGAGTTTGAGGCTGCAGTGAACTATGATCACACCACTGCACTCTAGACTGGGCAAGAAAGCGAGGCTCTGTCTCAAAAAAAAAAAAAAAAAAAAAAGAATTAATCTCATGTATTTGACCAAGTTATTTCAACTCTCAACCCCAGCTCTTCTGTTTGGTCCATGGATCAGCAGCATCTGTGTCACTTGAAGCTTGTTAAAAACAGAGAACCTCAGGTTCCACCTAGACCTAGTGAATCTGAAGCTACATTTTAACAAGATCATTAGTTTATCGTATGCAGATTAAATTTTGAGAAGCATAGTTCTTAGGAACCATTCATATTCTCACCTATACAATTCAAATAACAGTAGCCAACATACAGGGATGCTGGGAGGATAAGAGTATACATCTAGTGCTTAGCCCAGGCCCTGACTCATGGTGTGTTCTTGAGAAATGGTAGCATTTTTAGTTTTTATTACTAACATTACCGACAATGCTGGTTATTATTAGATAGTTTTATCACTTAAATTCTCTGAACTGCATCTCTAAAATTAGGATAATTATATATGTTATCTATGCTTTGCTTTCTTTTTCTAGCGATTAAGTTATTTAATGTCTGTAAACTATCAGATATGGTGTTTTCTCACTGTTTGTTATCTTCTCCCATCCATTCTTCCTTAAGGGCAGACATCAATTTGAAAGCCTTCCAGAGAGAAGGTATTTGTTGAAAGGCATAGAAATACATCAGAGGAGTTTTAGATGCCTCCATAATCCTATTTCTGCAGATAAATTTGTATATTTCCAAATGGTAAATTAAATAGAGGAAACAATGAGCAAATGCCTATGTGTCAATAGCCATACTAATGACTTATCCTTGATTCTCCTTAGGCTTATATACATCTCCAGTCTCAATGCCTTGCTGTTATGAATTGCATATTTGTGTCCCCTGCCAAAACTAGTATGTTGAAACTCTAACCTCCAATTAGATGGTACTAAGAAGTGGAGCTTTTGTGGGTGAAACCCCCATGACAGGATTAGTGTCCTTTTAGAAGAATGGAACTAAACTTTTATCCTTCTGCCCCATGAAGACACAACCAGAAGTTGGCAGTCTGCAACCTGGAGGACGACCCTCACCAGAACTACGCCATGCAGGCATCCTTATCTCAGGCATCCACTCTTCAGAATTGTGAGAAAGAAATTTCTATTGTTCATAAACTACCCAATACATGATATTCTGACATAGCAGCTTGACCTAAGACACTTGCCTATTGATACTCCTAGTATGGGAAATACAACAGTTTCTATTGTTGAGTTTCAGAATAGCTACATTTTCCTCTGACATTTTAAGACAGACATTTTGTATTATACTTGTATTTACATGTGCCCTGGGTTTGAACTGGTGTAATTCCCTTCTATTTGGTATGCTCAGAACAAATTTAAGAAGAAAAAAATTACCCTGTCGTTCATCATAGCAGTGGTCATTACGATCTGGTTTCTCTCCCCCATAGCCTAACTCTTTCACAGGACTATTGCTGCTGAGTCTGGCCTTGGCTTTCCCACCTCCCTTGATTCTGTTAGTTCTAAGGCCCAGGGGCCACTCCAGCCAGGCCTGGAAGCCTAGTCCAAGCCCTGGGTGTTCTGGCACTGACTGCTGCATAGATGACATGCCATTGCCTAGAGGAGAGTTTCAGAGAGACCTAGCCTAGTGATTGACAAATCAGAACTAGGCTAATTTCCTTGCATACACTGTAAGTGCTCAAAGACAGACTGCCCTTTGGGGGGTGAGAAAAACAGGAGGTGCCTCCAAAGCCAGCAGCAGGAGGTCTTTCTTGACCTCTCTTTGCCTCTCTCAGGAGGCAGCTGGTATTTGCCTTTTACTCTCCGGGATAAGATGGCTCTCATTAAATGTCTGAAAGATAGTTTGGAGGAGACAGCAGTTACTCTTTTTTTTTTGAGAAGAGGGGATGTTATCTATCTTAAAAAGAAAAATATTGGTTTAGCCTCCTTACCACATATTTCCTGGGAGAGTATGGTATTTTGCCCTTTTGCATTACAAAGCGTCCTTGTAAAAAATAAGGTAACGAACTCATTTTTGACAGGCATTTAAAACTCTGGCATTTAGAAGCTGGCCAGTGGCTTTTGTACTGACTCTAGATTATAAATGTCTAAAAGATACCAAATAGGATAAGCAGAAAGTGTCATGAGTGAATACTGTCACAATGATACATATTCAGATCATTTGCTCCTAATTGGCTCACTGTCTTCAATTTTATTTCTTGCTTAGACAAAGCAAGACATTGGAACTGTGTGCTCACTATGAAATGCAAATGTTTCATTTCCTTACAAGATGAGTTTGCTTTTAACGAATACATTTTGTATTCTAAATAACGATTCAACTTCAAGATTATCCACATAATTTGGGAGCACCTTTTTCTTCCCAATGAGCATTCTAAACCAGACAGGAGGTGTGGCAAACCAGATTAAATATTAATAGCATTAAGAGATCCAGGGTGTGGAGGCAATAGTCTTAGGAGTCTAGACTTTAGCAAGAAGACAACAGACACCCTAAGAAAAGTAAAGAGGCAAATTCTAGGATGGGCAAATTACTATCTGAAGACACCCAGAGGGACACCAATTGCCCCTGGGGGGGGAGAAGGATGACAGACACAACCGGAAGGCACAAAGCTCACAGGAGAGGCAACTCTCCTGACATGGGAGACTCACGGAGAGACAAGAACGAGAAAAAGTTACAGGGCCTGTGATTTGGAAACAAAGGCCCTGTAAAGATTCTAAGGGGTTAACAGCAAATTATTCAAGTGACTATATCCAGCAGCTACAAAGCATGGCTATTACCTTTATAGGAAAAAGGCTTAGAAATCCATAGTTTAACCATATGTACACACACACATACACACACACACACACACACACACACACACACACACAGAGAGAGAGAGAGAGAGAGAGAGAAATAAATATGCTCAATCTTCACTGAGTACAGTTTAATTAAATAACACCAGTCACTCAACAACACAGTTCAAATTTAAGTTACTCCATTACCTCGTGAATAACTACATAAGCTACAAACTTCCTTGCTAGCTCTTCAGTCAACAAATCACTATGCAAATAACAGACTTCATGACCAATGACCAATCACATCACTTCTTTCTAAGTCAGTCAGCGATTGGTCACTGTGCATATATTTGTTGATGATTAACAACAAGTGTGTAGCTGTATTGCCCCCTTCTCCCCCAGGGATAAACTTATTTACAAAATGGATATTTGAAAAAGTGATCTGGTCAATAAAGATGAAAGAACAACAAAGAAACAAAGTGTAATAAAGCTGGAAGTGGAATTTGAATTAAATGTAAATGAAATTAAAGGAGCAATAGATGACCTTGGTAATATTGGCACTTCTGCCATTTGGGAGCCTCCATTATGCAGCTAGAGGAACTTGGTAAAGGCAAAGTTATTGATATAAACATGGAAAGTGGTAGTGACAAGAAGGATGAAAAAGGTTCCAGAGGCAGCAAGGGAGGACAGCAAAAAATCTTCACATCAAGAAAACTCTTGGGGATATTTTACACCATGAAAATCTCAAAAGGATAAGATACTGGAAACTCGTCCAAGTCTTCGTAAGGACTATGGCAATTTGCCAAGGCTTAAAAAACTCATTCCCTCTATTCTGTAGATTATATTAATAGGAGAAAAACCAAGCCCCTCTTCAAAATACTCCTGATAAGATTTTAATAAAGAAATAAACTACTTAAATTCTTAATGTTTCTAGTATCTTAAATTACATTGTCCTAAATAAATGTTAGCCTTTCTAATTTTTCATTTCTCTGTATCTAAAGGTAAGAGCATTTTCAATGTTTTGACAAAAATTTTTAAAGATCATGGGGCAATAATAATTTATCCTATTTATTATTAAAATCACATTGCACTGACTCAAGCTTTAATTAGTCATGTTTACATTTCCACATGACTATGGAAAGCTACAACGCCCTGGATTCATTAATGGATGGATGGGTGGATAGATGGACGAATGGGTGGGTGGATGGATGGATGGATGGATGGATAAATGGATAAATGGATAGATGGATGGATGAATGATATATGGATGGTTAGATGATAGATAGACAGACAGATAGATAGATAAATGCCGTATTGTCATATGGTCTATAACTTATCTTAAAACACTTCAGCCTAGATCAGGTGAACTATAAGTCCATATTACTTATTGTGGTTTTACACAACTAGGATAAAGGTATGATCCTAAGCTGTGTGTACCTGACATCTGAACAGTCTAGTAAGGGCGGGATCTATCCCTGAATTCCAATCAGGTAAGCAGAATCCTGCCCTGTTTATATTTTCCCATCTGCAATGTGCTTGATGGAATGCCTAAAAGAATTGGTTGCATAATTTTCTGTGCACTTCCTTGCTGGTATGCGTTGGTATATATGTGCATTAGTAAGCTATTACCTCAAAAATGTGCAACAAGCTTGATATATCAGTGACCTACACCGTATTTCCCATGATTTATGGAACTGTGGGCTAGTTGAGTTTCAGCTGATCTTGCACTTATGGATTGTACTTTGAGGGTCTCATTTTACTGAAGCAGCAGCAGCTATCTGGAATATGTTCTCCTCTTGGTGGTGACAAAGGCTGAGAAAGCAATTCCAATTCGTGAGCTCACTTTAGGTCTCTACTGCAATATTTCCCATTGACCAAAGCAAGTTATACATTCGAACACCGAGCCAAAAAGTGGGGAAATCGTGGACCCAGTATGAAGCATGGCTAGGTTGTGCTTAATACTACTGGGAAGGGATGAATTGAAGACTGATAATTCATTCCACAGTAGCATGAAGAGTTCAAGCTAAGACTTATTTCCATTGTACCGTAACACCTGCCAGCTGCAAGGCTGTGGGAGAGGAGACCTCAGGCCCTCATCTACCACTATGAAGGCTAGTGTGGAGAGTTAAAATAACCTATTAATTATGACAAACCATATTAATTAAAGTCAATTTGTAATGAATGGTTTGAGTGCTGTCATTCTAAAATTAGATATTCTCTGTATCTTACTAAAGGTTTTAATAAAATACTGCTGATACGAAAATTAAATAAAAATAGAATATTGTCTGAGTGTTTTAGCCAAATGCCATTTCAGAGGCTCTGTTGCTTTTCCCTAGCTCTGTTCACCAAGTCGTGTTTGAGGAACCACAGCAAAGAAGAGAGTAGAAATGGAAAAAAGAGCCCATTTCATAAATTTCTCACTATCCCAGACTGTGGATATCTCACCCTCTAAATGGGAATCAGGCCCATAGGCAGTTTGCTTCCTGATTTGTACCTCCTGTGTCTACCCATTATCTGCCCAAGCTAATATATGAGGGGCTTTGCTTTGGCAGCCTGCCTAGGGAGGAGGGTGGGCACATCTCAAGCCTCGTGGGTGCCTGCTCATCGTAGTCCTGCTTTGTAAATGTGCTCCTGCATCTGTTCCTCAGAGGATTGAGAGCATGCCAAGCAGGGTGTGACATGAGAGAGGAAGAAGAAGCCCCCTCATGCTCAACCCAAAGGGAAATGCTCTGTTTAGACTTCCTGTTGGCTCTCTGTCTGCCAGCATGTTGAAGAAATAGCGCAGTGTTATGGAGGGGGACCTGGGCTCAGAGACACAACTGGAGACAAGGCAAACTAAATAGCAGTGCATAGCCTTTATACTGCATTAGGATTTGTATGGGAGCCTGTAGGTGCAATTATACATAGGATACAATTATACATAGGATATCAGCATAAAAAGGTGAGTAATCACTTGGCGGGCACATAGAAGAATCTCTGACCCCACAGAATACACCCTGGATACAATAAAGGAAATAAAACAGTTCCGAATATGAATTATCATAGAGTGGGCAGGTACCAGCAGCACAGTAAGTGGACCCCTAACAGGAGCTTGCTGATGACCATTCCATTATTCTTTTAATAGGCACTTATGAGAACTGACCAGGGGCCCACATCTATGCCAGGAGCAGAGGTCTAGTTGCCATGCATATGCTGCTCCTCTAGAGCGCTACTCTTGGCAGTAGGAGTGAATCGAAGAGCTGACTTGCTTATGTTCCTGATGATATGATTATTCTAGTTTATTTTTCCAAACAGCACACGCATTCCTAAGGGACAGGATGAAGACTGGTTCAAACACAGCTCTCTACTTCCTTGTCCTCAGCATGACCGATTCCTAACTTCCTTACAGTATTTCTTTCAACCATTGATACATGATTTCCCTCCTGGCAATGACTTCTATTGTTCTCTTTCCAGGACTTTTTTTCATTTCTGTCAATCAGTCCATGTCAATCAGTCATATTGGAACAGGCTAAATGCTAACCGTACACAGATATTGGAGTGTTTCCCACAGGACTCTTTCCTGGACCCCATGCAAATTACAGGATGCACCTGCCTCCTGGGTTTTTGAAAGTAACATGAGAAATCAGAGCCACACAGTATTCTAAACTCAGCATAATCCAATTAAGACTCATGTCTTACTGCTGTTTCAGTTTCTTTACTTCTGAGGGGTCTTCTAGGAAACACTATTTAGAGCAGCTACACAATATGCCGATGCTACTGACAGCTACGCCTTTGTCTTAGTGTTGATACTTTGAATTGCCAAAGGGTCCAGTGGGGTTCCATGAAACAGGTTTTGAACTATTGACAAGCCATATTTAAGAAGTATGTCTGCGTTTGATCCACATTCCATTTTAATCCATTCCTGCAGAAAAGTGAGCTACTCATATTGTCAAATTATCTGCAGACATTCTTCAACTAACAACTTTCCTAATCTTTCAGATTAAGGAAATGGCCATAACTGTCACTAAAATCATATGAAGCCTGCAATATATATATATATATATATATATATATATATATATATGACCTCACCTCCAGCAATATGGGATTTGAACAAACACTGCAGCCTGCAGATAACACTCCTTGCAGTGTGGAGTCCATTCAGCACAGCTTTGCTTTTTCCCGGTTAGATCAATATCTCACTGATACATGTTCTGCCAGCCAAGCTATAATGCTGCATTCTTCCAGGTCTCAGTAATATAAAGTGATTTAGTGCTTTCAGCTTGAAAGATATTGCAATGAACACCGTGATTTATAAAACAAATGGGCTATTGTCCTAAATAAGTTTAAAATTATATAGACCCAAGGAAATAGAGTTAACTAAAGTTTTAATGCTCTTGGCCTATTTTCTGCTTAGCAATTTATATAGACACATAAGCAATTCAACTCAGAAAACGCAACAGAAATTTATCACCAGACTCCTCCATAGATAATTTCCTTAACCTAATGTACATTTTGGCATTTATTAGTACACAAAGTCAACTTCCTACATACGCTTCTTCATCCAAGCAACTGTCTGTATATTTCCTGGACCTATAAATAATTGCATCCTAAACACTTGGTCTATCAGGAAAAAAATATGCTAATTGTAGAGGACAGCATATCCTGTATTGAATGCTAGTGGCATTTTGGCATAGTATTTCTCGCTTTATCACAGAAGCGTGGTAGGAAATAGAAATGATGGGAGCACTACAAGCCAGAGGAATCTAGGCAATACATTGAAAAGCTGCCATCTCTTATTCTCAGTTCACATTGGTGAAGACAGCAGAGTGTGATAACAGTAGATGGGATATTTTCATTTAATCTTTTAAATGTATTGGCTTAGAAATGTGAGTGGAATTCACATGGGGCAATTCTAATGCTTTTCCTAGTTTCTTTCCTTTTTTTTTTTTCCATGTGCTTGAAAAAGGATTCAACTTTGTTGGCAGCACTATTGATGAGAATTGTTACAACAGAAAGAGAGAAAAAAGAGGCAACCTGGATGAGAATTTTAAAAGCAATGTGGTCACAATCTGAAGATTGTATGGCTGCTTTTGCAGAAAACCTGTAGGTACTAGAAAGGGTGTGTATTCTGTAAGGCCAATTTCAACTGCTGTAATATAGGGAATCCCAAGTAGAGTGACTAATAAAAAAAAGACAAAAGCTTATTTCTTGCACACTAACAGTTTTTAAATCTGTATTGGTGTGTGGACCCATTTTTTTGCCAAATGTTTATCCCCTTGGGCATTATCCTCATTTGCATAATTGGAAGGTGGGTTATAGTCATTCCTGTGACCTCACATGGGAAGGGGGAAAACAAAGGGATTCCAAGGCAAAGAGCTTTTATTTTATGCGGAAATTTCCCCCAAATTACATATATTACTCCTACTTATGTTCCTTGGCTCTAGTTTGGCCACATAGCTTCACTAAGTTGCAACAGAGGACAGGGAATGTGGCTTACAGCAGGGTGGCCATGTGCCCAGTTGACACATTGCCTGTTGACTCTTTGCTGACATTTAAAGAGTATTTCAAAACGGTAATTTGCTTTTCAAAGGTTTTTCCAGGCTTCCTTAACCCCTTATACCTTTTTTGTGTTCTTTCTGTTCCGGGCCTTCCTTTATAGCAAGATGATATAAAAAGCAGCATATTCCTTCTCAGATGGAAGGGTTTTAAAAGCAGCCTCACAAAACGCTACCTCGTATCGAACCAGGCCTCTTTGAAAGTGCTCTCAAGTGTTTGATAAACAAACATGTTGAATCACTGAATTAGCTACTGGTAGCAATGTTGTGATACGTTTATGTTTAGATTTCAATCTGGCAAATGCTTTTGAAGAGAAAATCTTTGTCACTTGAGCCAAAAGCTAAAAAATGCCCTTGTTTAGTAATTACATAGACACCCACACTATTCAAAATCTTGTTTTTCCAAAAGTACATTTGTAATCCGGAAGCCAGGGCCCAACCCACCCCTTTATCTTTACCACTCTTCCCAACCCACATTCCACTAAACTGAATTCCACAGCCCCGGCCACATCAGAGCTGTCCCCCATATTGCACCAGTGTCTACAGGTTCACTTAACCATGCTCTCTTCTTGACACAATGTACTTGCATTATTGATCACACTCTGTTTTGTCCAATTACAACCTGAATGCAAAATTAGTCGATTTACCACTCCTCTTCTGCAGAGAAGTAGACAAATTCCTCTTTTCATTTCCTAGAGAGTTACCCTTTTTTGTCCCCTAAACTCTTGATGCTAGCTGAGCTCTAGGTCAAGACAAGTAGCTTTCTGCAATTAGGTGGTTCATATACCTTATTCAAACTACACATTTTTGAAAATAAAAGGACACTATTAATAATTACATAGGTGTAAAGTGTAAACTAGGAGTGTTATGGACAAATAAGATGCATAAGTAGGGCCCCCTATTTAAAGAGCATTTTCCCTAAATGATTTGTAAAGAATATAATTTTCCTTCAAGAGCCATTGAAATTTCCCTCCTAAGAATACTCTTTTATCTAAAAGCTTATGCTGGAGAATGTCAGTAAATCATTTTAGAACGATCCCCCTCCCAATCCCCACAAAAAAACACAAACAAACATGACTTTAACTCAAGTAAAATATGTCTTTCCCCTAAATCATATCACCTAAGCAGCGACATAGGGAAATGCCATTAAAGAATGTAGAGGCAAACATTTCAGAGATGACCTTTTGAAAATGGGTCATTAAGAGCCAGAAAACTTAACCACTATTAGTGAGGATAGAATGTGATTTAAGGTAAAATATATCATTAGGGGACAGATGGGTTTATACTCTTGTTTTATTCCCATAAAAACTCATTGAGGTAGGCATGTTCAATTCACTTCATAGACAGTAAATTGAACATCAGTGTGGTTAAGTGACTAGCTATAGTTTTGACTGAATGGAGATTCAACCCAGGGTTTATCTGACTTGTCGCAGACAGGCCATAGTACAATAAATGGCCCAAGTAGCTGCTCTAATGGGCCTGTCACACAGCATTTCTGACAGAATTATCTTTCACAATTGAGAGCTGTTATTATACTTGTTAATGTCAATCACTTCACAAAGTCAATGTGTTTTCATCTCCCTAAGACCAGCTATTGTTCTGGTAGATAATGGAAACTTTTTTGAACCCATTTTAAGTCCAGAAACTACCCATATATACGTGTATGAGTGTGTGTCTATGTATAAAGCTATTTACTGGACATTATCTGTAACGTTGATTTCAAAAGGTATCTTTATTTTATTAATTTGGAATGTTAATTTCTATATTCATCAGTTACCCTCATTTGTCTATTGCCATATAAAAAGTATACATCAATGTCTGTATTTTTTCTCTCTGTTAAAAAGAGCTATTGGTCATTGAAAATATATGTGGGATACTTGTTGCTTACATAAGTTAATCTGAGCAGAATGTTTTCTGAAGAATAAATGAGAGCAATGCATAAGGATATGAGAATGCGAAGGAAAATGAGAATATTTTGTTAGCAAAGTATTTGATCTCCTCTGAATCCTAGGTAGTGAAAGAGCGAGAAAGGCATGACCTTACACTGCAGAGCAAGGTTTACTGAGGGGTTGACTCTTCAAAGCTACACTAACACAGTGATTTTTATTTACCATGATGCTACTCCTGTCAGCATGGACAAAGCAGAAATTTGTGAGTTGAATTCTGATTTGCATTCTCTCACTCTGTCACCTGTGGCTAGTCACTTAATTAAACAAAGACAAAGACTTAGTTTTCCTGTCTTTAAATGAGGGTTCTGATGCTCACTTTGCTGTATAGTTAGAGGAGTGAATGCACATAAAGGTTTTGAAGAAGACTCATCGTGTGCTAACCAGTTAATGAGTACTTACAGTATTTACTCCTCTCTAATACCCAGTCTTTATAACAGTGGTTCTAGAACTTCACTTTAAGAGTAACCTGAGAATATTTTGTAAAATGCAGATTTCTGGGCCCCTTTCTAAGGCCCACTGACTCAGAACGTATGGGATAAAATTAGAAAATATTTATTTTAACACAATCCAGCAAATAACTTCGGTGCTGATGGTATATAGAGTTTACTTTGTGAGACACAGCTCAGACAATCAAGCCCATGCTGCATCAGTGTTAGAAAGATGATGCCGTCTTGGGGGCAGGGGGAAGAAGAATACATTATTCCATTTTAAGTAAAGTTCCACTCTTACATATCTATCAATTGAGGGTCTAGATTTTCTAAGAGGGAATCATGGGTTAATTTCTTTTTTACCATTAATATGATTTCTGTACTTCTTCACATACTTAGAGGCCAGGATGTTATAAATGCACATGGTTCAAAGTTCACTGATTTTTAAAAAAATATCAAAGGTCCAAATAGTTACCATATTACATGATCTTAAATTAATTTTATTATTTTTAAAGGGAAATCCAAGGTTATATAGCAAATTACCTGTCTCACATCTTGGTCACAGCCACTTATTTTCCTACTCTACTAGTCACCAATATTTCTAGTTTCTCAGATGTAATTCTAGAGGTATCATTCATATATAAAATTCCATGCATATACAAGCAAATATGTTCTCTTTTTGCACAATAGTTACACATTTTACCTTGGTTTCCTTTGATTTTAAAAAAAATCTCAGAAAATGGGTCTCACGTTGTCCATAAAAACTATCTTATCTCATTTTTACAGCACATTATTGTATCTTCCATGAGAGTTTCATAGTATATTTAATGAGTCTCTTGTTAATGAGCAATTGTTGCCAGTATTTTGTTGTTTCAGTGAAGTGATGAGAAATTGTATTGTGGAATCATTTTTATGAAACTAGGATATATGTAAGATCTAATCTTAGAAATGAAATTGCTGAGTCACAGGATCAGTACTTTTCTAATTTAGAAACAGATTGCCCTTCATTGTAGCAATTTATACTTATACATATATGTATGCACCCATCAGCTCATCAACAACATGCTGTTCAACTTTGTTCTTTGCCACTCTGACAGGTTAAAAAATATATATATATATTATTCCTGTATATTATTATATATATTATTTTATATATATTATTATATATATTGATATATTATATATCAAATAATATATAATACATATATGCATATATTATTTTATAAATTATATATATTTCATATATAATTATTGTATATGATAATATATTCCTGTAGATCATAATAATATACAGGAATAATATATATATAATTTATACAGGAATTATATATATATATATATATATATATAATATATAAAATATATAAATGAACTGGATCTGCATTCTTTCCAAAGCAAGCAGAGCATTCCTTCACAAAAACAAATGTAATCACTGGCTTTATATTAATGTTAAAATAATCCTTTTACCTTAGTTTGATTTAATTATGGACTTACATTTTAATGGGAAGTCTTTCTAGAAGAAAGATGATGGGTGAATTCACAGTCATGGAAGTTGATGGACAGCCAATTCTGAGGTCACTGCTGATGCATGTCTAGAATTAACCGTCCCATACTGATTGATTTGGTAGAAGCAGTTAATTTGCATGCTAACATGAGGGTTCATCTATTAAAAGTATTAAATTTACATACATTTTCAAGCTAAAAAATGTTCAGATTTGGTCAGTCTTTCCTTTTCTTATTTGTTAGGGCACATTCATTGGCATTCCGAAAAACAAGAATGTTATACTGTCCACAGCTGGAAGATAGGGGCAAACGACCATGCGTCACCTATAAAAATGCCAGCCAACCAGCCTGGCAGTGCCATTACATGGGTAACTGGAAATAGAAATGTCAATCAAAGTAGTTGCGAGCGTTTCATTCTTTCCTTGAAAATGCAATTTAAGACAATAAGGGGATTGGAATTAAAAGCATATTTATAGTTTTGTGTTTTATGAAAAAACATAAGATGAGTTAAAACAAGTCAATATATGTTTAGAAGTAAAATCAGTTCTCTTTTCATTTTCTATAAGAAAAAAAACAGCTAAAGCATGTAACATAACTGCCAAAAATGAAATATTACATGGTGTATTAGAAAAACCTGTCAAGGTTGGGTGAAGTGGCTCACACCTATAATCCCAGCACTTTGGGAGGCCAAGGTGGGCAGATCACTTGAGGTCAGGAATTTGAGACCAGCCTGGCCAACATGGTGAGACCCCATCTCTACTAAAAATACAAAAATCAGCTGGGCATGGTAGCATATGCCTGTAATCCCAGGTACTTTGGAGGTGGAGGCAGGAGAATCACTTGAATCCAGGAGGTGGAGGTTGCAGTGAGCAAATCTAGGAGGTGGAGTTGCTCAGGCTGAAATGCCACTGCAGGGCAACAGAGCAAGCCTAAGAAAAGAAAGAAGGAAGGAAGGAAAGAAGGAAGGAGGGAGGGAGGGAGGGAGGGAGGGAGGGAAGGAAAGAAGGAAGGAAAGAAGGAAGGAAGGAAGGAAGGAAGGAAGGAAGGAAGGAAGGAAGGAAGGAAGGAAAGAGGGAGGGAGGTAGGGAGGGAGGGAGGGAGGGAGGGAGGGACCTGCCAAGACTGAATTAACTCTTGTGTTTAGAACAGCTTCCAATAAGTAATTTGATAAGACATATTAGTGGGTAGTTATATTTTAATGTGTCTTTGAAAAAAGTGGATCTTTCAGAGTACAAAGGAAAGTAGTAAAAATATATTCAATATGAGTCAATAATACTTTTTTGTGACCTTTGAGATTAAATGTTCGATAAGATTTCTTTAGAGAAAATGAGAAAGGAATAAGAAGAGCTGAAAATGTTTCTATGAAGACTCTTGTCTGTACATTAACTTAAACCAAAATTAGAAATTTATGATGACAATGAAACCTAGGCTGAATATTTCATTCTCCCCGCTCAACTTGTCCTCATTTATGATTTTTGACAAATACACAATCAACAGTTAAATATTTAAATGAACCCATACCATTCTATTGTTAATGTTTGTATTATTTATGTTCTTAAATAAAAAAGACTTTTAATAAGGAACCATATTACAAATAATGGTACATATAGTCAAATGGCAAAGGACACTTTTATGCCTGAGAATTTTAGATGATTCAAGTTTCAATGTTTGCACAGTTACTAATTTTTTCATTTTCGTTTAAATCTTTTTCATTTTAAGATACGTGGGCTTTTAAAAATGCCTATGTTTTATTTATTCTAGACTAGAGAGGATAAAGTAATGAGGAATAAAAGTAAACAAATGTGCTTAAACCATATACAAATTTATATTTGATAGAAAAGCCTCATGAAGAAATGATTTCACTGATGTGATTTTTTTTCTTCAACTGAATCACTACTTGGTAGTATTACTCTCTCTATATATATATATCCTGTTTTTGTACTTAGCAGTTTTACAATCAAATACTCCTAACTGCAAAACTGAATATATGCTCATTATAAGATAACTTGAAAAGTAGAAATGTGGTTTAATATCTAAAACATTACGTTTGGCTTTTGCCTTTATTTTTCTTTTCCACTATACCTCTTACCCCTTTACAATTTTCAATAGGACAACCCATTTTATAAACACACCTTATTAAGTAGTTTTCAACAAAATTTGTATCCTGTAATTGTATCTAAAATCATATCAGTTTAAACTCTATAGAAACAATCCCCTCTTTATAGCAAAACTCTCCAATTTCATATGCTTTATATACGTACCTATAAAATATTGCCTCTTATTCTTTGTATAGATTCTCTCCATTTTTAATTATGCTTAATTTAATTCAACCTCAGTGAAGAAGGAAAACTATGAGAAATGCTTTGGAAAAGATCTGGTACATTTTTACCTACGTAACAGTTTTACCTATGTAACATCCTGCACAGGTACTCCTGAATTTACAATAAAAGTTGAAAATTAAAAAAAAACATAACGTTTTATAGTTTTAAGTTTTATATTTAGGAAAAAAAAAAAGATAAAGAAAAACCCAAACAACCTAAAGACATTTTTCAAATGGAGAAAAAAGATCAGATGACTAAAGTGTGAATAAAATTAAATAAGCCTGTCAATATTAATATAATGGGATTAAGGTATTAAGTGAATTAATAATGACAGTTTAAAAAGTGATAAAATTATATTCCAAATTAACTATGTAAAAAAGGGTTTATTTGAAAAGAATAGTAGATTAATGTTTCATGGTGAAGTAAATTGTTTTTAAATATTTAAGTACCAAAGATAAATTATCATAAACACATCCACTTGATAAAAATAAAAAGACGTAAAAGAATGAGAAACATAATTAACCAGGATAAATAGGAAGAATTTGAATTCTGTATTTATGAACATTGAGTTTTTAATGAAACATTTAGAAAAATTATCATTTATTTAATCATTGTGAAAATTTTTTCTTGTTCTAAAATTAGTAAATTTAGCTGTAGAAACGTATAAATGCAGTCTCTATGCTTATAGATTACAATCTCATATTGCTCTGACATAAACTTTTAGATATAATTTTAAATAGTAATCCCCCTCTTTTATATTTTTAATCTCTTTATCAAGTGACTATTGAGTAAAGGAGAAAATAAATAATAACATAGTAACGTTTCTATTAAATAAAATAACCAAACAAACAATTACACACAACATACAAAAAGTAATCATGGTGTTCAGTACTTTTATTATTAAAAAAGTAAAAGGAAACAAAACATGTAACCTAATTTAGTCAAAATTTACACAAAAATGAGTCAATGATAAAGAAAATGTGTTTTTTTTAAGAAAAGGAAAAACATAATTTGTCTTAATAAGTAAATAAATTAAGGTATGAATTCATGGAAATTCTGATAATATATGTAACAGCCTACTAAATGCACTCATTTGGGAAAGAAAAATATTAAACATTTAAAAGAGTGAAGATATAAATAAATTTTGATTTGGTAAAAAAAGTACATAAACGTACAATGCAGTCCTGAATTATAGAAAACAAAAATGTTAACAGAGATGAGAATTGGGAAGGTTTCAAAAAATTACCCTACTGAAAAAGAAATATGGTAGATTCATTTACTAGAAAATTCATTTAAAACATAAACAAACTTTAATGCCACTGTTATACAAATTGCTAGAATATGTAAGGAATAAATGAAGGCTTTTTTGAAGTATTCTATGAAATAAATGCTGACTGATATCTAATGTAATAAAGCTTTAATAAAAATTAGGCCAGGCCAATTTCACTAATGAATATTAAATTAAAATCTTAAGTACATTTTTAGAGGTTGCAATTAAGAAATAGGATTAAATTAATCCTATGAATATAAGAATATTTCTATACAGACAAAACTATCAGTTTAATACACGATATGAATAGCTTAATGAGAATGAACTATTCCATTGGATGAGTTTTGATAAAAAAAGACTTTGCAGAAATGTATATATATGCCTAATAAAAATATATTTATACATACACATTATGTATAAAATGTATAGATAACCACTTTACAGTCTTATACACAATAAAGGTACCTTTGATAAGCTTTATCATATTTAATATTAGTTTTGACTGCTGGATCAATAAAATACTATGTGAGAACCAGATTTTTAAAAATTAACAAAAGTCTATGAAATAAAGATGAACTATTTTTATATCGCAGGAATATAGGTCTGCAAAAGGCAGACAGTTCAAATTCTAACACAAATGTTTAGTACATAAGGTAACTAGATAAAAGATAAATAAGCAAAAATTTGTGCCTTATGTTTATCATTATAAAACACAAATATCAGGAGTATCACATACTAGTTAAGCGAGAAGATTCTTGATAGAATAATTAAGAAGGGATTTGAGTTAGTCCATAAAAATCTAAAAGCTACTAAAGAGGGTATTATACAAACAGTTGAATAAATGCACAGACATACTACATATGAGAAGGATAAAATGAAATATTATAAAGATGATTATTTCTGGCCAAGACTAGAAGGCAAACCTCTTAATAGTAACAATCCCACGGGTTGCAAATTTTTCTTTTCAATGTTCACTCTTAACATAATGAAATTGTATTTCTATAAAGGTAATATAAATAAAACAATTATAGAACAAGAAAACATGTATTTAAAAAATTTAATTATCAAATTTTATTTTCATAAATTATAACAGTGAAGAAAAAGAACTTATACTGGGAACTAAAGTCTCCTAAAAGTAAAGTTAATTAAAGCAATATGAAATGGCATTCCAGAGGAAATATAATTTAAACCAAACTAAAGAGAATGTTCATAAGTAAATATACACACACACACAAGCACACACAAACTCGTGATAAGCAACACATTAACACATGAAAGAAAATAATTCTTCATAGTACTTTGCTGCATTATCACCTTCTTGCTATGTAAGGTGACCATGTGTTCCAGTTTGTCCAAGACAGTCCCAGTTTATGCCTGTTTTCCCAGAGTATTGTTTATAGCATCTTATTTTCAAACGTGTCTCATTTAGTGTGATAAAGTCTCCCAACCCGTGAGGCATAAGTGATCAAATAAAATATGACAAAAGTTTATTAAGATATAAATCTCACAATTAGATTAAAATATCAACTACAAAGTTACCTAGATATAAAAATCAAAGCACAAATCAAATAGTTTTTCACTCTTTCAGAGGTAATTTTGTACACATTGTTGAGAATTTAAGCTCTGGAGGCTGATCGCCTTCCTGCTCTGCCTCTGGAACAAGTTACTTAATCTTTTTGTGTCTCAGTTTTTTCTACTATAAAATGGGGCATAATAGCAATGTTTATCTTAAAGGATTTTTATAGGGATTAAATAAGCATTTAGAATAGTTTCCAGAATACAATAGGATCAATAGATGCTAGTTACTGTTATCTCTGTAATGTCGTCATTTTCCGTTACAACATGTACCATTCTCAAAGATCTTTAATCATTATCGTCATTAACACCACCACCACATGCAAAAACCGCTGTGTTAGAAAATGAAACATGCTGGATTCAGGAGCCCTCTATGCACCTTTAGTTAATAGAATCTTCTTCCTTCCCCCAAAACACCAATTATCCTGCCTTTTTTGATGACTGTTCCCTTGCTGCTGTTTATAATTGTACAATATTTTATTTTGTGTGCTTGCTTTTTAACTTTGCCTAACAGAAATCCTATTGCATCTTCTTACAAACCTTGCTTTTTGCATTTGATATTATACTGCTGTGGTTCATCCATGTGGTTGCCTGTAGGTATTAGCATTGCTGAATGCATTCCATTGTATTGAATGCAGTCTGCCTGCCATTCTACAATTAATGCATATCTAGCTGTTTCCATTAGGGGTTATTACGAATGTTTCTTCTAGGAATTCTTGTCCATGTCTTCTGGAGTGTTAATATAAGAATTTCTCTGGGCGAGGAAGTGATTAGTTATAGCGTAGGTACATATACAATGTGACTGGTGGTAATAACAAACTGTTTTCCAAAGTTGTTATACCAATGTACACTTTTACTAGAATCCCTCAAAAATATCATGTTCTTCCAGTCAAATAGGTATATGAAGATAATTCATTTTAGTGTAAATCTGTTTTCATTTCTATTCTTTCCTGTCTCTAATGACATCTTCATGAATTGAAATCTGCCATCTTACCACACAGCACAATTCAAACAGTTCTTATTAATACCTCAATTGACTTCTTGCTAACTCCACGGGTATTTCTACTGGATTGCTGCTTTTGACATTGCTAATCACTCTTTTCTTCTTAAAATACTCTCTCCCTTTAGCTTTCACGACAATGCTGTATATATAGTACTTAGGTTTCTGGGCATGTTATAGAGTCCATAAATACTGGTTAACTGGAACTTAATTACCTTTTTTGCTGAATAAGTTCCAATAAATCAAAATTCATACATATTTTTAAAAGTTTTACCACAGCACTAATTGAAAAAAAAAAAAATCTAAATTTCTTGTCTATAGAAAAATGGTTAGAAATACTGTGTATTTTCATCCTTGGAATGCAACATAGTCACTTTAAGAAATGAATTAGATTCTGGAAGCCACAGGCAAAAAAACTCTAAGTAAAAGACATGTAGACTAAGTAAAACATGTCTTTTTTTAGACATAAAAAAAGAACCCAGGATAAATATCCAATAAACTGTGATTAAGTCTTGGTGAGGAGGACTGAGGAATGGCAACAAAACTTTTGCTCTTTTATTTCACACAATTTAATATTCAGTATTATAAAATTGCTTCTGAAAATATTATAAAAACAGTTGAATTTGTGGCTTTTTTTATTGTTCATTTTATTGAATCTTCCTACCTTTCTTCCAGAAACTGTTTTTTGTGTACAACACTGTTAAGGCTCCCATTCTATTGAAGTCTTCTACCACAATGTCAGAGACAGTTTATGCTAAATCACTGGTTTTATGCTTCTGCACCAGTTTACATTGAGCTTCAAATATATACAAATATACTAATGTCCAACTAGAACTTCTCATATATACAAATATATATACATATATACAAATATACTAATGTCCAACTAGAACTTCACACTCATATATTAAACCAGAGTTCTTCCTCACCAAATTCTATATTTGAATGATAATATAGAATTCCATAAGAGTAAAATTTCTTATACTCCATCCTAAACACTTTATAGCCTATGCATGGCATATATCAATTCATTTAATCCTCACAATAGTAGAGTAAAGCAAGGATTGTTATTATTGCACCCATTTTACAGATGAGAAAATTGAGTAGAGATAGATTGAATGGATTTTCCACTTCTTAGAGCTACCATGTGGTAATCCAATTTGTGTTTACAAAGATATTTCCAAGCTTCCCAAACCAGAAATTTGGCAGTTCTTTTGACTCTTCTTTTTTTATTCTTGCCCTTCCTCTCTCTCTCTCTCTTTTTTTTTTTTTTGAGACAGAGTATCACTTTGTCACCCAAGCTGGGGTATAGTGGCTCGATCTCAGCTCACTGCAACGTCTGCCTGCCAACTCGCAGGTTCAAGCGATTCTCCTGCCTCAGTCTACTGAGTAGCTGGGATTACAGGCATGCACCAGCATGTCCAGCTATTCTTTTTTTTCTGTATTTTAGGTAGAGACGGGGATTCACTATGTTGGCCAGGCTGATCTCGAACTCCTGACCTCAAGTGATCTGCCCTCCTCGGCCTCCCAAAGTGCTGGGATTACAGGCGTGAGCCACCATCCTGGCCCCTTCTTTCTTCATTGAAAAATGAATACTGTGAATTATCTCCTTCAAATCTATCTAGTATTTTCTCTTTCAATTCTCACTTCTTTAGATCTCTGTCTCCTCTTCTTGGTCTAAAGATTTTCTCTAATTCATGTTCTTTTGAAATAGTGCTGCTCCTCTGTCATTATTTGGGCCCATGAAGCTCATTTTTCCCCCAGTGTTGGTTAATTTTTCAGGCAATGAAAATGTAAAAGGGACCATGGCTAGACTTTCTTAGACTTGCAGTCCTCCTGGGGTGTTAGAGCAGAAATGGAATGAACTTGAAGTGAGAGTCGCAGATGCCAGAAAGCCACAGTTAACCCTTCTCCACACTACCAAACCGTTTCTTAGGTCCAGGCTTCATGTCCAATCTCCCAGGGGGAGCATCCTGAGGAAGCTCCACTCCTTTCAGTGCAGTCCACCACTTACCAGGATTTGGAGAAGGAAGGATGGGGAAATGGGTACCTCAGTCTAATTAGTCCCCACCTATGTCCCCTCTGCTCCTCATCCACAAATACTACCCAGATCTTCTGGTGGCCTTATCCTTATAGCCTGAGCCTCGCTGGTGTGAGCAATATAGCACAGCAGGCCACAGAAGGAGAGAAGCAAGAGAAAATTCCATCAGCTCTTTTCCTATGTTGCAGGGATCCAGGCTTAAATCTACAGCTCAGAGAACAACCCAGCTGCTTCGGCATCACCACATGGTGAAAGTGAATTAGTCTCTCCTGGCTTAGAGCCAGAGCTCCAGAGCCCCACGAGCTGCCTCCTGCTCTAGGCTTCAAATCACACACACTCCAAGTTCACAACAGTTCCCCGTCTCCCACAGAAGTGTTTTCACTGGAGTTTCTCAGAATGTTTTCCATATCTTAATGCTTTCCATCTATAATTCTTCCAGGCTGATGTCGGGGGAGTGTGGAGGAGGTTTAACATTTACGTAGAAACTCCTCCAATTCATTCTCTCTCCTACAACTATGCAGATCTCTCTGAACAAATAAGAAAAAACAAACAAAGCAATTCTATATAAATAATTTAAGAGAGTTCTAAAACCTCCGCCTACCCTTAGTGTCTGAAAGCTCAAGATTTCCCCTTCACTGATTATCCAAATATTAGATTTGTTTTCACTCTCTAGTCCAAATGTCTAATAAAAGAAATGATAGCCAAATTCTACCAGCTACACTATAGCAAGTGTTGTTACTGTAGCATTTGCCACAAGGTGGCACCAGTGAGAGAAGTGGTACTCATCCAAAAATCCCAATCCATCCTGACTTGGAAGTTTTATTTGCAGAAATCTGAGCTTGTGGGATTATATTACACACGCTCAAAAGCCCAAAGCAAGGAAGCCAGGAAAGACTGATTTACTTTCACCATGTGACTATACGGAAGCAGCATGGTTGTTCTCTAGGTTTAGATTTAAGCCCGGGTCACCATCTGACTCTTTCCTGGTCTCCTGACCAGCTCCCCGTTGTGCTCTTGCTGTCTCTTCCTGCCATTGATCTCAATCAGGTCACTACTCTTCTCAAACAAGTCCTGTTGACTTTGAATTCAGAAGGACGCGGTTTAGCATCTTTGTTTCTACCCTCACAGAACTTGAGTATTATATTACATTATCCCTTCTCGGTCAGGCTGATGAACTCGCACATGTGTGCACGCACACACACATACACCTCTCTCTCTTTCTCTTTCTCTCAGGTTACTTACCTTCATCCTGCAGGACCACGGCGCATGTGTGTCTCATATTTGCAAAGCTAAGATGCTCTGTTTAAATCAAAGAATATTTGCTGCAAGGCATCCTTGTTGTCCCTGCCTATACAGAGAATAAACTGGTAGCTTCTGAAGATGAAAATATATGATACATGCATAAAGTGAGGAAGTTATCTGATTGCCTGATACTCCTTATTGGTTTCTCATTGCCTTTAAAACATTCACTGTTAAAGTAAAAATAAAATTTAAATTCATCATATAGCCTAATAAAGAATATACATTAATCAGACATAGACATTAAATAATGAGGAGGGGCAAGCATACACATATTCAGTAAGTAAATAGAAGTTTACTTAGTGCAGGCCAGATGGGTTTGGGTCAAGAGCCATGAACATATTCATGTTGTTGGACCAAGCAATTTCACTTTTAGTCTTCCATTTCAAATAAGCAGAAGAGAAGTACTACACCCATGTACACATTGCAGTGAAGCACCTAGCACAGGCTAGACAGAGAGTGAGTACCCAGTCAACACATATAGAAGGAAGAGAGAGAATGAAAAGAGTGAGGATGAGAAGGAAAAGGGGAAGGTGATTAGAAAGAAAGTTTGTAAACATGCAGCCATGAAAAACTTTACTGAACATGGGTACAGTGACCAGCACGGTAACAGGTAACTTGAAGGTGACAATTATGGAGACCAATGTAGCCATGGGGAAATATGCCACAAGCGGTGTTAGTGGTAGCATTGGTGCATGGGGGAGCAGAAAAAAAAGTCAGTGTGCTTCATAAGGACCACCTCTGGAAAATTCTCTGAGTGCATAAAAGACCCCGCCAGATAAACAGCATAACCTCTTGATACAATTGGTTTTCACTCTACTGGTTATGGTAAATTAAGGGTGAAATACCTATTTTGCATTCTACCATTGTGATACAGGTGTTCATAAATAAATGAAACCCAAAGTTTCAAGGACCTGGGAAGCCCCAGTGGAGGCCTGTGCCAGAAGGGTGGAATAAGGATTTTCAACCTGGGCTGCCCATGGAAATCACCTGGGCAGCTTTGAAAAACAAATGCCTTAGTCCCACTTACGGAGATCCAAATTTCTTTGCTCTGCATGTAGCCTAGCCATCTGAATGTTGAATCTGGGTGGTTCAACACTGCAGCTAAGGTATAACAGCTCTGGTGTAAAGCCTTACTAGACAAAGCCAGGCCCATGTTCATTGACACCTCTGGCACCCCGAGCCTTGTTAGAAATGCATAATTTCAGCTCCACCCCGGACCTACTGAAACGGAATGTGAATTTTTAAAAGCTTCCCAGGTGAGTACATAGACATGCCAGTCTGTGAAGCACTGGCATGAAGGACTAACAGGTTTTCTTCATGCTGCCTTTCCCCTGACAGTCACACCCTTCTTAATTTGGCATTTTATCTTTTGTGCTTCAAAACACAGAAGAGCTGTGTTTTCTCAGGAAATACTTGCTCTTTCTGAAATGTCTCCACTTTTCTTTGATAGAAATGCCGTAAACCATAGACTGAAGCAGATGAAATTGCTAAGGATCACCCTGTTTCTTCACCTGAATTTAGAATTGGAAGAGACTTAGGAATTAAGTTCAATCACACTATTTCACAACAAAAAAATTAAGGTCCACTGGAGCTAAGATATTACCAAGGGTCACACTGCTAGGAATCAAAAAAGCCAAGGTTTAGAACAGATTTCACTAATAAGAACTGTCCCTTTGAAAAGTCCATGTTCCACTGTAAAATTCACTTAGCGTTTTATCATGTTTACACATTACAACTTTCCTAGTTAAAAAAAAAAATCAATATTTTTTTAAAGCCTGGGGTGAGTTGTCCTAGATGAACCCGAGTCCTGGAGAGGTGTGATGATCGGCAGCCTCTAACAAGTGCTTCTTCATCCATTTCTCTGAATGTTGCAGAGAACATTTTTTCCCCCAACTTTAAAGTTCTACTGTTTGGGAAAAATTCCAGTTATCCAGCCCAAACCTTCTAATAGCAAATGTGATATACAAAATCCCCCTGTTATAATAGAAGTCTATGAAACAGTTGGTTTATAAAACTATCATGGATGAGATGGGCATGGGATGAAGTTGTGTTGCAGGTACTAGAGATTCTTATTTGGTAGGTATGTGAACTAGTAGGGTAACTAGAACAGGTAAACAGAGGTTTCCATAAGCTTCACAAACATATTTGCAAGAGTATGCAGGAAAGCTTGCCCTAGCATAATTGCTGAGCTGCACAGAGTTGGAGGGTGTATAATAGTGGCAGAATTATGAAAGTACCTCTGGGATGGGAATAAGGGTCCTGTTGTGAGCTGAGCAGCAAGGCTTAGTTCCTGGTTCCTCACTGCTGCAAGTGTGGGCTGTGGATCTGCAGCACAGGCATCATTTGGGACCTTGGTGGAAACACAGAATCCCAGGCCCCACCCCAGACCTACCACTGTACCTTAATCTGCAGTTGATCCCCCACAGGATTCATATACTCACTAGAGTTTGAGAAACACTAGTCTTATTCACTGTTTTCCAAATTGGTCTCAATAATGAATGCATGATTATTGGGTCCCAGCTGATACCTAAATTAGAATCTTCAGAGAAGGATCTTGAGAATCTATATTTTTAACCATTGCCTTTGGTGATTCTTATTATAAAGCAAATTTGACAAGATTGGAGTATCAAGAGCTTTATAGTCAGGCAGAACTGAGACAGGCAATCAGTCCTCCTATCCATCGGTGGGCATCTTTGAGGAAGCGACCTTCTCTCCGGAGCCTCCTTCTTGTCATGTATCAAATGTGGATACAACATTTCTTTGCATATTCAACACGAACACAAGGTAGGCAGTTATGAAGCAGTGTAGAAAGGGTGTGAGCCTCTGCCTTGTGCTTAGGAGGTTTGAAAGAGAAGATTGATACTAACATTTCTGTCTCCTCTTTAACGCCTCAATATTGTCCTCTAAAAATGAGGGTGGTAGGTATTTAGGGTATTTTTCATTGATTCATTTTATCATTACTGAGTAGGTGGTAGGTTCTGGAAGCAAAGATGAACTCAGAGCCTAGTGGGAGAATCGGGTAGATGAACAGAAACATTACAATAGATACAGAGGTTTTGTTCACAAACGAATCATTTCATACATCCAGATAATGTTTTGGTTAGCTTGTAGGGGAGAAGAGATCAAAGCTACTATTTAATATCATTAAAATAATCATTATTTCTTTCACATATGCTAACCCAGGCAGAAATGAAACAGCTTTATAGTGCACTGAAAATAAAACCTTGTCAAAGAAAATAAGCTTCCATGTGACTCTGATTGTGACTATAAATTAGCGCAGGAGAACACCCCAAACTGTGGCAAAATTATGACCTTATTTAAAGTGGATGCTTTATCAGCTCATCTTTTCTGCCAATTCTTTCCAATCTCATGTTTTTCACTCTCCCTTGTCCTATTATTAGCCTCTATTTCATAACTGCTGCAGAATGTTTTTCCTCCAGCAGTGGAGCTACCGACTGATACACAAACCTGAGCCTCAAAGCTGAAAGCTGAGAGTTCCTAATTGAATTTCTGCCCTTCAGGAGCACAGGATCATTGGGATCCACACGCTGTCAGATGACTTTGGGAGGCCAGGCTTTGAGCATGCTGGCCTCTTGGCATTATCTTTGTCTCTCACACCCACATCTCCAAGCATCCCCTCTGCCCTAAGCCTGGGGTCTGTTTGTTTAATGGTCTACTGCTGAATTAATAACTACTTTCTCTGATGCTAGCTATTAACTTTATTTTGGATTTGTTTACATCAGAAAGTAGTATTTGAGAAAGTAGAAAGCCACCCTGTTTTAGCAACTCTTAACAAACTTTATTTCTCTGATCTCCGCTGTATGTATGTGTTGCTATATGTGCCAATATGCTAACCTGCTGCCTGACCCATAACAAGGTATATCCTTTACAGTTACCTTATTTTCACCCCATGTGAGCCTCGCAGCAGCTCACTTAGAGAAAAGAAACACCAGTCAGGAAAATGTAGCACGTTTTCACTTGAATGTGCCAGTAAGTATCTCCTAAAGTTTCATTATTCAACAATGATCAGTAGTCAACAGGTCAACACATCCTTGAATGGATGTGTTTAATTCCTTAGGAAAATTTTAGGACTGAAAAATCATTTCATTAATCTAAAATGTTAATACAGGCCAGGTGCAGTAGCTCATTCCTGTAATTCCAGTACTGTGGGAGGCCAAGGTGGGCGGATCACTTGAGGACTGGAGTTCAAGACCAGCCTGGCCAACATGGCAAAACTCCTCCGTCTCTACTAAAAATACAAAAATTAGCTGAGCATAGTGGCACATGCCTGTAATCCCAGCTACTCAGGAGGGTGAGGCAGGAGAATTCTTGAGCCAGGGAGGTGAAGGATGCAGTGAGCCAAGATTGTCCCACTGCACTTTGGCCTGGGCAACAGAGCAAGACTTTCTATCAAAATAAATAAATAAATAAATAAATAAATAAATAAATAAAATGTTAATACAATTAATTTTTGATTATAACTATAAAAATGTCTTTGCAAATATCTCATATATGTATATAAAAGTTCTACATTTTGAATTTTAAAAACCTTAGTTTTATAATTTAATCAGTGTGATACTCACTAGGCTTGAAGAATCATACTCTTCTCTGCACTTTCCATTTAGACAAATTCAGAGCTTGAGTGAAAGAAATTAAAAATGTCATCATCTTCTGATATGTTTGTGAGAACCATCTGGACATGAGAGAAAAATAATCCAGAAAGGAAGGGACCAATTGCATCAAAAATTTATGATATGAAGCTGATTACTTCTAATTGCATCTAAAGTAATTTTGAAATTTCCCTCCCCCTTGGATTTAAAGAGAAACTTATCCAGTAGCAGCTCAACTCTCCAAGCCTTTGTTGGCCAGCAAGAGTAGGCTTCCAAATGAGAAATCAAAAGGCTCTTATCTTTCCAAGTGTAAATTAATGTGTTTCCTCCTCTCTGAAGCGCTCCCTGGCTTCATGAGAATTGATTTTTGGAATCTTCTATGCATATACGAGTGCTATGATTTGGCTATGGTTTGTTTGTCCCCAGATAATCTCATGTTGAAATTTGATCCCCAGTGTGTGGGTGTTGGGAGGTGAGGCCTATTGAGAGGTATGTGAGTCATGAGAGCAAATCTCTCATTAATAGATTGATGCCCTCCCCTCAGAGGAGAGTGAGCTCTCACTCTTTAGTGCCCAACAGAACCGCGTGTTGAAAAGAGCCTTGCACCTGGCCACTCATTCCCACTTTCTTTGTGTGATTTCTGCACACACTGCTCCCCTTCACCTTCCTCCAGGAGTGGATGCACCCTGAGACCTTCACCAAATGCAGATGCCCAATCCTGACCCTCCCAACCATCAGAATCACAAGCCAAAGAAACCTTTTTTTCTATATAAATTACCCAGTCTCAGGTATTCCTTCACAGCAACACAAAACTGACTGAGACAATGAGCATAGCTCATATCTATCACAGAACTTGTCATATTGAATTGAACTAGAAAATACCCATCTCAGCCCCTCTCTTATGAGTTTTTCTGAGAACATTCATCACTATATTCTTGCCACTTTACAGTGGACTTGGAACACTGAAAATGCTTAATAAACATTGGCAGAATGATAAAAGAATGTATTAAATTCCCATTTATTTCTGAGTGTACGTAAAACAGAACAAAAAGTGCCATTCTATAGCACTCATATATGTCATGTATATTTCTGAAAATATATTCCCCAAACCAGGTGTAATACTTTCATCTTTTTTATTCCTTTAACTTTATCCTTAATTTTTTATTTGATAAAACGGGTATGAGGGATTTTATATACTTGAGGAAGATATTTTTCTCAGTTTACCAGCCTAGAATGCATGTCCCCATTATTCCAAGTATGAGCTTCACTGCCCAGTATGGCCAGGGTCTGCCCATTGTGGTCCCTTTCACACTAGATTCTGTTGACTTCCCAGTGCTCTTACATCAAGTTATTTACAGGAAGGAACTTTTGGTCTCATTTGCCACCGAATCTCAGTGTCTTGCATAATGTCAGATACCTGACTGTATGTATATGCATGTGTGTGAACATGTGTATGTGTGGGGCAGATTTTGTTTTAAGCTGCCTCTAGTAGAAATATTTTCCTGATATTCATAAAAGCACCAGAATAGCTGTGATCTTTAAAAAAAATAAACAGATTTGTAGACATCCATTCCAAGATAAACTTTGGAAACACTGTTTTTGGCTTTTTTTCCATAAAACAAGGAATGCTTGGTCCTCCTGTCAATTTTTCCGTTTTCTCAAGTAATATGCAGGTACATAGGTAACTAAATAAAATAGTAGTTGAATGTTAGCATCCAGTCCCACAGAGTTGGGGTACAGTGAAGGGAATGAGTTCTAGGACACTCTGTTCTACCTTATTGATACAGACAGGAAATGGAAAAATACTGGGTAGAAGAGGGTGGTTCCCTGGTAAAGGCCCCACCTTTATGCCTGGATACCTGCGGCCCCAAATGAAAATAGGCATTTCTGTTTCATGCCCAAAAAGTTGCCTTTTAGCTCACCATGCCCCTATCCCACCCTCATATAAACCCTGAACCCCAAGCTTCAGAGCAGACCAGCAGACCAGCAATGGTGGAATGACAGGACAAAGAGAGAAGATGTCTGGACACCAAGGTGAGTTCAGCAGGGGGTGGTTGGAGGAGTCTGGCCAATGAGCAGTCCCAGTTCGGGGGAAGATTATTTTCCCACTCCATCTCCGCTTCCTGCTCCCCATTCATCTCTCTGAGAGCCACCTCCACTACTCAGTAAAACTTTGCACTCATCCTTCAAGCCTGCATGTGATCCAATTCTTTTGGGTCACTGGGCAAGAGCTTGGGATACAGAAGGCTGTCACACTGGCCCTCTTCCCTTGAGAAAAGGCAGAGGGTCCACCTAGCTGATTAACACTCAAGCCATCTGCAGACAGCAAAACTGAAAGAGCTTTGTAACATGGAGGGTTGCAGGCAACCACCTCTAGACACTACTGTGGAGCCACAGCACTTGTCCCAGCCTCTGTACTGCTCCTCTGTCTACATGCTCCCACTTCCTTCAGGGGTTTCAGCTGTGGGGAGACCAAACAGGCGAGCCACACCCCTATCATACATCAGGGAACTCTCCCGTTTCATTATCATCCAAAGCTTGCTAGTACTTAGTGACTCAGAAAACTCTCAGCTGATTTCTGGGAAGTGTGGATAACAACACAGAGGTTGTACATTCTCGTGAAAGTTATATTAAGAAAAATCCATGTAGTATATGACAGTCTTGCTTTTCTATAAATTTGAGTGTCATCAAATTATAAATAGGGTAACTATATTCATACTCATCATGGAATATCCTTGGATTATGCTTATGTTACCGAGAACATTATTAAAATTTCCCATTGTGCCTGAAAAGTTTTGGGAGCTAAGCCAGGCACAGTAGTTGACACCTATAATCCCAGCACTTTGGGAAGCCAAGGCAGGAGGATCACTTGAGACCAGGAGTTTGTGACCAGCCTGGGCAACATAGTGAGACCCCACCAGTTAAAAAAGAAACTTTTTAAAAATTAGCCAGGCATGATGGTGTGCACCTATAGTCCCAGAGACTTGGGAGGCTGAGGAGGGAGGATCACTTGAGTCCTGGAGGCTGAGGCTGCAGTGAGTCATGATTGTACCACAGCACTCCATCCTGAGCAATACAGCAAGACCCTATCTCTAAAAGTAAATAGTGTATATAAAGCCAGAGTTTAAACATGTTATTTTCATACATTTTGAATTCCTGAAACACTGGGACAATAAAGAAGAGAGTTTAGTTTGGAGGCTAAGCATGTAGAACCTGGTGTCAGCCTGTCTAGTCTGGTACAAATACTGGTATTTTGGTTTATGCATAAAAATTGTGATTTGGCCCTAAATGATGCTCAGACCAAAGTGAATTGGAAAGAAATAGCATGTTCAGGAACCCGCTGCCTGAAGCTGTGAAATTTAGGCTGGAGCAAGAATCCTCTCAATATCCCCCAGAGATGGGCAGACAACAGAGGATCACAGCAAATTCCCTCACTGCCTCGGCAGAGTCTATAGAACAGCTGAGCCATCTTTATCCTGTTTTGAGAAGGTTTTATTGAAATATTTGCCCAAGAAGCTTGCACAGCAGTGTCTGTGGTACCATAGTTAATGTTCAGATTTGTAGTGATAGATCATCTCTGGCTAAAATAATATTTATGGATATGTTCTTAATTTTTTAAATAAATTTGGTGAAATAATCCACTTAAAACATATCATTTTATCTCGGATACAAAATATTACATCATTCTCTCCCTGCTCTGTCTGCATGGGGGGAGTTTCCAGACTGTTCCATCCTGCACAAGATAGGGAACCTGTCAGGCAGGAAGCAAGTGCCCAGTGAGGCAGCTCCAAGGATAGCTGTCAGAGGTGCATCTAAAGGGTTGACAGCAGGGATGGCCTAAACAGTAGGGGGGAAGAGTGTTTTACCCATGTTTTTTCTTCACAAACTGTCAAAAAAGAGCATTCCCCTAACAAAAGGTGGCCTCCTGTTTCTGCTTGTCTTTTAAGTTTACTACTTGAATAACTACAATGATCCTTGATTCTAAAATGTATTCTTGCACAAGATCCGGTATTATTGTGTATTAAATAATGTATCTGTGCCTGTTTTCTTTTATTCCCATTAGTGAATCTAAATTGCACTCTGTGCACGAGGCTCACTGTGCAGGGAGACTCTGAGTACCTATCAAGGAGCTCTGACACCAGTACTGTGATCTGTCAACAAAGTTGTGCAGATAAAATAACAAAACCTCTAACTTACTATAGTGTACTCCATTTACCCTATATTCACTGTGTTTACTCAATACCAGGCACCTCTACTTTACCTATATCAAGCCTCAAAGAATCCTGGGAAGTCATAATATTATTTTTCCCACTTAACAGATGAGAAAACTGAATCACAGAGAATATCCATAATTTCCTTTTTTTTTTTAGCTGGAGTCTCACCCTGTCACCCAGGCTGGAGTGCAGTGGCACTATCTTGGTTCACTGCAACTTTGCGATCTTCACCTTCTGGGTTCAAGTGATTCTCATGCATCGGCCTCCCAAGTAGCTGGGATTACAGGCAGGCATCACCATGCATGGCTAATTTTTGTGTGTTTTTAGTAAAGACGGGGTTTCACCATGTTGGCCAGGCTGGGCTTCAACTCCTCACGTCACGTGATCTGCCCACCTCAGCCTCCCAAAGTTCTGTGATTACAGGCGTGAGCCACCATGTTCGGTTAGGAATATGTATAATCTGTCTACTAGTAGCAGTGGAGCACTGAGTCCAACCAGCCAGACCAAATAAGAATTGTTAGGAAAAGCAGAAGACAAAAAGACAGCACTTTTTAAAGAATCTGCAAGAAAATAAAAAAGTTTTATTTATTCTTTTTAAAATTAAATATTTTAAAGACATCATTATATAGTGAAATCTTCTTTAAATAATCAGACTGGTACAAAGAAAGTCTGATAAAGTTCTATATAAATTCTGGAGTCTATTGGCTATAAAAACACTCCGGTAATTTTCAAGGTGCTTTAGCTGCTAGCAATCTCATTATAAGGGATAAGGGACAGACCAAAATCAATTAGGTAATTTTAGGCTTTGCATAGTTACAATACCTTGCATTTATATGACATTTTAAAACTTCCAATTGATATTCACATGTATTATGGTTCAATGACTGCCAGGAAGGACAGTTATCATCATCCCCATTTTACGGTTGGTAAATAAATCATCATGGAAGCAAACAAAAAGAGTGTGTGCATGTCTATGTGTGTGTATGAGATTGAATACTTATACATAAACAAGTATTAATCCTTACAAAGGAGAGCAGCTAGAAGCTACATATCCAAAGCAATGCAATAACTGCCAGAGATGTGACACTATCTAGGTAGAGTTGAATATGCCTTGATTACCTTGAGTTCCATATTCACTGCTAACATACTCCACATTTAAAAATATTCTGCTTTTATTATTTTCTGCAGGCTTTCATAAATCAGATTGTTTTTATCTTATGCCATTAAGGACTGATTTTAGTACCTACATATTTTAAACACTGAAGTATACAGATAGCCAAACTTTCAGAAAACTATTTTGGGAAAAAAATAAGAAAAAAGTAAACCATTTCATTTTTTTTAATCATATGTTTTCCACAAGTAAAATCTATAATTCTCAGTGTGCACATTTTCACATGGAAGTGTATTTTTCTTTTCTGCAAAAAAGTCAACAGGTTATTGTATTATTTCACAGAACTGTGAAATCAACATCAATGGCATGTTAATGACACAATTATGGCCAGTTATACTGATTAAGTAGGAAAAGAAAAACAGTATTTCCTTTAAATCTATGAAGAGTCATTAAGAAAAAAAAAACTGGGAAAAACAAGAAATGCTTGCAGAATGTAACAAATAACAGAAAATTGCTAATTTGTCAAAATATCAAAATTAGCAATAGGGATTCTGAATCCTGAGATTATACAGTACACAGGAATTCTCTGGCATGCCACTTCCCACTTTTAAACCAAAGTCTCCTATTAATTAAATAAGGCAGATGATACCTGTACAATTTCTCTCACAAGCTTTTTGCAACATGCTTTTCCTTGGCTTCAATATGAGCATAAAGGAGAAAGAAGAAAGAGCTAACATATACATACATAGTATGTATTATGCATTCATCGTTTTCTATACATTGCTTTCAATTCCTGCATCGATCTTTTGGGGCAAGTATTAGACTATCTGAAACAAAATTAAGTATTGTAGGTTCTGATTAAATGACTTGCAAAAAAATCACAGAGCGAATAGAAAGCTGAACCTCAGGTCTCTCAGCTTTCAACACTCACATTTGCCTCCTGTATATCTTACCCCAACTCACACAAGGAAGGTATTTTAAATAAACAAATTTGTGTCAATTCTTGGACACAAAAGCAAACCCAAATCCTAATGACCTCCTTAGAAAACACCATTTCCTGCTTCTTCTTTTCACAGAAGAAAACATAAGTTAATCTTTGGCTAATAACTAAATCCCAATCACAGAAGAAAACATTAAAATAAGGTAATCTTTGGCTAATAACTAAATGATGTGTTGGTTGGATGTGCTTTTCTGGTCTTTTGCATAACACTTAAATAAGCCTTTAAGCATACCAGCTGGGCTGTAATACAAAGAGGTCAAACTAGAAGAGGTAAGCCACTACTTAAGCATCATGGAATTACAAAATTACGTTCATTGTGCTGTTTGTTTGCTTGCTTGGTGAATTTATAAGACAATCATGACAAACTATGTCCACAGAGAAGAATCACTATAACTTTGCTCATTTCCTCTTGTCAAAATCAATTGGTAGATCACCTATTATCAACATGGCTATTGCAAATTACTAAAATTATGTTTGCGCTATAGCAAACATTCTCATGAACATTTCTTTGGTGAACTTAAAAGTTCTTCTAAGGTTCTTCACCTTGTTATTAACACCACTCTGCAGGGACTCTGCTGCTTGGCCTGGATTTATAGATATTTTAGCCTTCATTCCCTCCGGTCAACGGAGTTCAGGGATGTGTGCCAAAACTCCATTTTCATTCTGACTTGCTTCAACCACAGGGAATCATTAGCTACTGCTCTCAGAGCACTTACTGGAGAACCATTTGATAAAGACGACCCTCACTGAATGGAAGAGCTAATGGACCTCCAAAGTGACGGAGCAAAGCACTAACTGGGATGGTCCTTTAATTTTATACATTACATCGTAGAAATGTCGTTACGCAGTGACCAATCAATTCTGTTAAAAATGGAAGCTTTTATTTCAAAAACTCCACAGAGAGAGCCAGTCATAACAGGAAGAAAAAACTATTTTTAGGGTTCCCTTCCCCCCTTGCCAAGGGCTGCCCCCCACTCCCCAACTCTATCAGGATGTTAGCCTGAGTGTTACACAGGCCATCAGTCCTGTTACCAACGTATAACCCCGGGCAATGGTTGCTACTGGACTGCCTTATTCTTTCTCTAGCAATTCCGTATTTCAAGTGCTTCAAGTATCTTCAAGTGAATTGCTTGGTTGATTTCCAAAATGGTCACTACAAGTCAAATTCAGCCTAAATGCTATCCTTTCCAAAGTTTTGAAAATCCATTTTTGCAGGAAGGCTGCTGAAAAATTTAATGAGCTTCAATTCAGAAGAGACACATCCCTTTAACTTGAATTTGGCCTTAAAACACATTTGGTCCATTCAAATGTGTAGCAATCTTTGCAATTACAATGGCTACCTCTTTTCCCTGTAATGCAATATATTATACATAGCACCATTTCCAAAATTTTTAAAATTTCTAGAAATGGCATGAAAATGAAAAGATCATAGAATACTCTGCTTTTATTCAGACTATTTCGATTCAAAGTGTTTCTGGTGCCTTGTTTTCCTCCTTATCCAGCTTCATTTCTGTAGGGTGTATTTCCCTTTTATTAAATCTAGTGTTTTTAATGTTTTCAAAACATGACTTCAACATGAAAAAGATTTATTATAAAAGTAACACTGAATTATTAATAAAAGAGGGAGCAGACACATTCAAATAGACTTAATAGTGTTTAATCTGGAAGCACTTAATTGAAAGTTCTCTTATCAGCTTAATAGTGAATTATAACAACCTTGATTTCACAGAGACAGGGTCCCTATGTATATTTCTTAATGGAAAGACTACAGGCAAGAGTAAAGTGTCTTAACCAGGTATTACATAAATGAAATATATGTGTAATATACAGACCTTAGAAAATTCACTAATTTGAAAGAAGAAAATAGTTGTAAACTCTCAGCGTTTTTTTTTGTTTTTTTTTTTCACATTGGACATTTGTACAAACTCTCAGCGTTTTTAGTTTGTTGTTTTTTTTCAGAATTAGGATTCTACTATATATTCAAGTTTGCAATTTCATATTAAATTTTTATACATAACATGACATAATGACCATTTAATATTCTCAAAACACTGAAAATTCATCTAATGTACAAATATAGTCCAATTTATATAGACATTAAAATTCATAATTTCAGACTTGTTAAAAATTTTTGCTATTACAGATAAAACTTTGGTGAGCATCCCTACAAATAAATCTTCACAAACATGTCTATAGGCTGGCTTCTCAGAAACACTAGAAGGCTTTTAAAACATACTAAAATATTACCTACAAAAAAAAATCTTTAACAAAGTACGCTTCCTCAGGTAGTATTTGAGGACACAGGTTTTTACAGCTCCCTCACCAAACGGGGTAAAGTATTCACTTTTAAAAATCTTTAAATGAAGGATGGGATAAAAAAAAAAATACCTAATTTGCATTTATTTGCGAGGCTGAGAATATTTGTTTATTGGTTATCTGTATTTCTCTTTAGGAAGATTATGTTCTGTCCCTTTGTCCATTTCCCTATTGAGATTTTATTTTAATGTTACCCTTTGATCTAAAGACTTCTTCAGGATTTTAATTCTTTTCTGTATTTGTTATTCAGTTTCCTCATAGTTTGTCTTTTAATTTTGTTTCTGATTTATGATATTCAGATAAAAAGTAATGCTGTGTCAAAGTTGTTAATTTTTGCCTTCCATTGCTTTTATTTGCTCACAAGGTCCTTACAATTGCTGACATAAATAAATATGTAATTTTATTTATTATTTTCCTTAGGCTTTATTTGTTTATTACATTAACTTTTGAAATCATTAGTACACTTTTGATATAGAAAGAGAGGTCAACATACACTTCTGATTCCATTTACCTGATAGTCAATCATTTATTGAACAATCAGTCCCTCATTTTCCTCTGGTTTATGAATCAATCCTTGTCCTATACTAAGTCCCACAATATATCACAATCTGTTTTCACTAATTAGCCTGTGGATGATCTGTGGCTTCCTAAAATGTTGATAATCCCAACATTTTAGGAAGCCAAGGCAGGAGGACTGCTTGAGGCCAGGAGTTGGAGACCAACCTGGGCAATCTAGTGAGATCCTGTCTCTACACAGAAAAATATAGAAATTATGTGGGCATGGTGGGGAGCACCTGTAGTCTCAGCTACTCAGGAAGCTGGGTAGAGAGGATGGCCTGAGCCCAGGAGATTGAGGTCACAGTGAGCCAAGATCACACCACTGTTCTCCAACCTGAGTGACAGAGCAAGACTCCCTCTCAGAAAAGTTTTTTAAAAATATATATACACACACACACACACACACACACACACATACACACACATATATATATATATACACATAAATAATATTTTGAATTTAGGAAAGTCAATTTTCTCTATTTCTTGTTCTTTAAAAATCCCTCTGTCAAGGTATTTTTAGGACTTTGGTATTCCTGCAATATTTTTTATTAAATTGTTTTATAATTTCTAAGTATTGATACCACAAATGTTTCTTGAAGAACCGGAATAAGAAAATTACAAAGAAACAAATGAGTCTCCCCACCTTCGACTCCTCCCTTTTCTGAGATTACTATTGTCTTTTTTTTGAGCATGTACTTTCAGGATTTCTATCACAAATAGTTTGGTAGTTTTGGTCTTATTCTTCCTTGAGAAGAAAAAAGAAATGTGTCAGAGCATGGTCTATTTTCACAACATAGAAAAAATATTTGATGCAGTCTATTTGATTGCAATGCTTTTAAAAAATCTGGGAAATAATAATTTTAATTTCTTTCAGCTTTAGATGTCTAATCTTTTGAGACATATAAAAATAAACTATTGAATAAGCTAGGGTCATGCACAAGCCTTTATATTGCTGCTCAGATCTATTAAATGGCATCTTATTTAACTTGAAACAAACTCCAGTAACTACAGTGTCATAAAGATACCCCTGGTAGCATGTCAGTCACTCTGAAGTATTTTGCTTTTTTAAATTTCCTAATGATTAATTATTTTACTTACTCCAAACACATTACAAAGCACTGTGCCATTTAATTTTTAAATTCATTTCTGTATGTATTTATTCAACAGTATCTTAGTGATAGGAGGTGCTATAAACATCTGTTGAATAGGAGAATTATTGAAACATACTACTTAAATAGAGTGCTGTACAAAATGGCACATTATTAATAACTACATTGGAATTTTTAGAAGTGGCTGATGCAGGAACAAATGTAAGCCTTTTATTCACAGCAAAGCTTGAGAGATGAATAGTAGGCACATGTGATGTGTGATTTATTCATACACACTAGTAGGAGATTTATAGGCTTCCATTAACCTACTCGAGTTCCAATTTTGTCTTAGGCTAGTCTTTTGTCATGATTAGCTATGTTGTATATCTGTGTTAAATAACAGGTTGTCTGTACTGAAATACGCAAGAAATATGAAGACAGAAGGCCAAAATTATTATATAAGCACATCATTTCAGTTGAACTGTAGATAAATATCTGCTTATGTGTGTTACAAAAATTAGACATGTACATGCTTATGCATAAAAGCAGATCATTTTCTTTTATGGACATGAGACTCGTTGTTATAGACTGAATTTATCTACAAAAAATAAAATCTCTACATGAAGTAGTTCCTTAGAATGTGACCATATTTGGAGAAAGGTCTTTACAGAAGTAATGAAGTTAAAATAAGATCATTAGGCTATGCTCTAATCTAATATGGCTGATGTCCTTAGAGGAAATTTAGGAGACACACACCTACAGAAGAAACATGATGAGAATATACATTTCCTTGACCATCTACAAGCCAAGGAGATAGGCCTCAAAAGGAATAAACTCTGCTGACACCTTGATTTTGAACTTCTGACCTTCAGGACTGTGAGAAAATAAATTTCTGTAGTGAAGCCACCCAGTCTGTAGCACAGCAGTCCTAGCAAATTAATACACTCATGAAGTAATGAAGAATTCAGCATGGACATATGCTGAAAAAGAACAATTACTTTGTTCTCTTGATAGTCTCAGTTTTGGAAAAGATGAATTATCTTAGCCTGTATACTGTGGTGGGACCTGATCCGATCCCTCCTCTAGGTAAAACGCCATCAAAGAAAGCCACTGCTTTAGCTAATGCTTCTGATACACCCCTTCTTCAATTGATTAGGAATTCAAACATAATTGATTGCATTGCTCACTTCCACATGATAATCCTATTAGATTAACCAAGGTAACTGCAACATGGTTGAGGACCTAAAAGAGCTTGCATGCACATCATGCTTTGAAGGTATGGTAGCTCATTCCTGGATTTCCCCTTGACATCTTAATGTTACTTGTGTGCTTCCTATCCGTAGGTGCACAGTCACAATAAATATGAGAGAGGAGGAATGTGGAGAGAAATAATCCCCACTCCCCTTCTTTCCCAACCTAGGTTTGCAGAGCATAGGAACAGGGTGTACATTTTGCAACTAGGGCAAATGCAATGGCACTGCCAGAATCATATGAACACCACATGTTGGGGTGAGGAAAGGTCACAGTTCTATTTGTCCTGGCACAGGACATATGGTAACTTTTATAGAGCCCTCCTACTATACCACGTATCTGTTCTTCCAACCCTGTGCCACTGCCCAGTGTGGCAATACATCTTCCCTGTGGACTAAAGTTGGCTCTTGAAACCAGGCAGCTGCTGCTGGCATGGCATGTTCCAAGTTCGTAACTATACGATATCCTTCTCTACATTATCTTAGTGAAACAACATGAGAATAGAGTTTTATAATAGTAATAAGAAAAAGTCATAATTTTCCATGCTTCACCATTCAGAATAATTAATTTATAACTGTGTCATATGAGAAGAGTAAATAAAGAGAAGAAAAGGGGTGTGGATATATGATCACTGAAGCATATACAATCGCAAAAACAAATTACCAGGGTACTGCTGGAAATGAAAGCTTGGTAAGAAATATTTTTCAGATGTTAATTTGATGCTTCTACTGAGCCTTAAAGCTGCAGTGTCTACAAGGGCACTCTTTATTCCCTCTTGTTATTATTTGTAGCCGTTATACAACCTTATGTCTCTAAAAACCAATTAAACACCTTCCTGATCTCTACTGGGAGTTTTCCCCAAGTAGTTCTCTACCTAGACTATAACAGGACTACGATTTCATTTACAACATCTTGCTGGAGAGTGTTTCATCAGAGGTGTTAAGAAAAAGTACCAAAATTAATAAAGGAGGGCAGAAACAGAATAAAATGCAGTTTTCTCTGGACACAAAGTCTCTGGGGTTAGTTCACAATAAACGCTGAGATTCCAGATCTTAGATGAGCAGTTTGCCTCTCCTGCCACAGTCTGTAGGTTCTCAAGAACAGACTATTTCTGAGTACTAGGATATATGCCTATGTTCCACATCATAAATATACGCTTCTAAAGTGTATAAACAATTATTTCCATTAACTTGGTAGATCCAAAAATAAATCTTTCTTTGCTTGATCAGGTAAAACTTAAACCATAACTACTTTGTTTCCATTTTGTCTTCTTCAAATGCTAATGACACAGCAGCCTTGCCTTTTCCATATTAAGACTCCCAATTCCGCCATTCAAATGATGGGACTGTGTGTATCCAAGACACTACATTCCAGACGCTGCTAACACCCTCCACCCCCAGGCCTTGCAGAGGCCCTGCCCTTTCCACCAGTGGCCGCAGTGGCTTACCGACAGTGTTTATGTGATCCGGTCAGGGTTTCGATCACAAAGCACTCGCCATCATTGAGACAGTATGCAAGGTCCTTGTCTCGGCAGGGTTTGAAGTGCTCAGATCGCTCTGTGGAATATGTTGTCGTATCTGTCAGGGAAAGCGCAGAGGGAAATGCTGTCAGCAGGACATTCTGACACCACCATCTATTGTCACTGGCCCTGGATCTCTGCATGGAGGCCTTCTCATGGGATCTGACCTCTGGGACTCTAGACAGACAGCCCCAAACCTCCATGGTACTGACCAAATGCAGCGGGCCGTAACCACTGTATTCAATTGTCTTATTTCTCCACTACATTTTAACTATTGGAGTCACTCTGGAGAAGCCCCATTTGAGGACACGTAAACACTAAAAGCTGAATGAGCCTGAGTTAAACACCCCAAATCCACTCCCATTAATTTCAGTTTTAACAAACATGTTGTATGAAGGATTGAAACAACATTCCCTTCCCTTTATTGCTGCCAAATGTAATTAAACATCTGATCAACGTATATTGTAACTGTTCTGTGGAATCCAATGTCAGTTTTGGGGATTTTTTTTTAGTTACAGCTATAATTGGCTAATAGCTAAGCCAATTATTCTTTCACTTTCTCCTTTTATTATGTAATTAAAATGCAAATGTTCTAAATTCTGAAACAGATTCTCAAATATGAAGAATGTTTCTAGTAAATATTTAACAGGACCAATTATTGTCATTTTTTAGCATTATCTTAAACATGCATTTTTAAAATCATAATTACTTACATTCTCAAATTAAGTTATATATCAATATCTGCAACCCAAATACAAGACTAACCATAAATATGTGCTATCTACAAGATACAGACTCTATTACCACATGTAGACATTATTCTAGTTACAATTTTTTTTCCCCACCCCCCCCCCCCCGTTACAGTTTTAAGCAACTAAACTATTAGCACCAATTCTACCACAACATTCAAGAAAAAATATACTTCAAAAATCAAAGAAGAATAAATTATTCAGTGCTTAAGCTTTTAATTTCCTTTACATAGATTTAGATTAATAATAATATTCAACAGCATGGCACATTATACCGGCTTATTAACCGCTATTGTTTGAATGTGTCTCCCAAATTCCATTCCATGTGTTGGAAATTTAATCCTCAAATTCATATGTTTAAAGGTGGGGCCTTTGGGAGGTAATTAGGATTAAATAAGGTCATCAGAGTGAGGCCCCCATGACGGAACTGTTGGCTGTTTAAGAAGATAAAGAAGGATTGAGTTGACATGCTCTTGCCCCCTATCCACGTGATGCCCTGCACTGCCTAAGGGCTTGCAGAGAGCCCTCACCAGCAAGAATGCCCTCAGCAGATGCAGCCCCTTGACCTTGGACTTCCCAGCCTCCAAAACTGCAAGAAATAAATGTATTTTCTTTATAAATCATCCAGCTTCAGGTATTCAGTTAAAGCAATAGAAAATTGACTAAGACAGTAAATTAAGGTCACAATGAGCTTCTTCCCTGCTTATCGTCACAACTGATGGAAAGTGAACATTTTAAAAGGAAACTCACCCCTGTCTCTCCCACATATAAAAATCCTCATGGGGCTCTCCTGGGGCAATAACTTCAAAATCCATAGTAGAGCAAACCAGGGCATGGACCATCTATATGTTTATCTGTCTGGTCTCTCTTGCACTCTAAAACTTTATGCAACTTAATTTTCAACTATCGTTCTATTTCCCCAAAATACCAAGAACTGTCACATTGCCCCTTCTTCCCAGACCTTCATTCTTTGTTAAAGACACCCAGAAACCCTCAGAACTTAGATGATCTCATTTTGTGCCTTCCAGTGCCTCTTACTACTTTCATCACTGCATTCAACCCTGCAAGTAATCCTTTTTTTTGTTTTATCTGTTCCTTTCCTCTGTAAGGTCCTTGAGGGCAGGCTCAGAGTCTTAATGAGAATTGGTGCTCATAAAAATATCTTCAAAATATCTGATCTCTCTAACATCAACAATTAAATGCTATAAATGAAAGATATAATTAAAAATCTCATTAAAATTTTACAAAAGTTACTGCATTTTGTACAGCAAAAAGTGAAATATAATTTAACATTTATGTTAGCATTTTAGTATACTTTTTATAATATTGATAGAGATTGCAAAAGCAAGGCCTTCAGGTTCACACAGACCCTCACACATATGTTACTCATATTCCATGGGCATTGAAATAAACCACTATTGGTGTCCTTTTTCTTGATGTTGCAATGAGAACTTATGTTTTCCATTTCAAAATATCTGCTTGTTAGTACTCTGGCACAAAATAAAGCCTCTGCAAAACAGACATATTTTCCATCTTGCAGGAGATTCTCTGTAGTAAAGATCTGTTATTCAAGACAGTATGTGACAAACAGTCATAGAGAATCAATCTCTATGTGGGAAATATTTAAAATTCAAGAGCTCTAAGCAAAAACTTCAATATGAAACGGTGCACAGTTGACTGCTACTCTGGCTGCTGAAGTATATTAACTCATGATCAGTTAGTTAACTTTTCCTTTAATTTCTTATTATCCATTTATTGATATTCACTGATCATGCTCCTAAGAACAGCTTTTCATTAACATAATCTACAGCATAAAAAGTGAGATCCTTATTTTATAATCAGTGGTTTTAACAAGCTACAGACTTCAAGTGCAACACAATGGCAAAGCAATTACAATCGATTAATTTCCATCTGACAACTGCTGTCTCTAGTGGTTACCGCCCCATTCTACCAACCGATTTCTCCATCACGTTATCATCTATCAACACATTACAGAGGATCAGAGACCCTAGTAAATGGCTCTGCAAAAGTCTGGGGTGGGAAAGCTCAGATATCAGGCTTAACATACAGTGAGGTTTTCCATTTTCATAGCTTAAAGAATGCCCAAATTAATTCACAATGGCTTTACTGAATTCAAAGAAAACATTATCAGTATAACTTTTTAATAACAATATAATACATAATAATAAAATATTAGGTATAATTTTTTAAGGAAATAACTGAAATTATCAATACATTTGAAATCTTAGAATTTTACCTATGGATTTTACTATATATTATCTATATAGTATTACTCACCTGAAATCACAGAGGCATTGGGTAAGGTAAGTGTAATTCATCATGAAGTGAAATTTTACTCTTGAAAGTCATCATGCAAAAGATGGAAATATAGAAAAATTCTGGGCCCTTAATAAAATCGCTAGGTTGCTATGCTAACTCTAAGGCCACATACCTAGATTTTTGTTGAATAAATAATAAACATACTGTGTCTAAGTCACTCTTACTCAGGTTTTCTATTACTTACTATCAAACAAAGCCTAATAAAGAGATACTAGTAATTTTGGATGATATACAACTACATTTGCATATCTGATTAAAGTTCACGTATGTATTTATACATCCATTTAATTTTTAACATTTAAGATATACTATAAAACACATAAAATAGGACATAAACAAAAATAAACCAAAAGTAAAATATAGGGTAAAGTTCCTTATTTTCTTGCTGTGCCCTAAGGTGGCAGCGTATGCTCTAATGTATCCAGCTGAGTGTTTTATTCTGAAAAAGAAACATGGAACATTTTTGAGAATGAGAACATGGAGAAGATCTAATGGCAAACTACAAAAATTATAGCCCTAAACAACCTTGGTGTATTTTAGTAATCAGATATAAAACTCTCATCTGTGAGCAAATTCAACACTTTTGGAAGCTTGTTTATATTTTTTAAAGCTATGCCACTTTTAAGACAGTCCAATACACTAAGCTGGGTATAGTATATGGTACTATTTTGGCATGTACTTAATCAAACTTCTGCTTCTAGGAATGTAATTTGGTAAATAATTTGTTATAGAGCTATTGCCTTCAAAAGAATTATATGGATGAAGGTTCCTGTAAGTAAACAGGAGGGGCCTAATGTTCCAGTGAATTCCAATTTGTCTTTCAATGCTTTTTTTATGTTCCCTTATTCCAGAGTAGGCCCTGCTATCAGACATCACTCTCTTCACATTCATCAGCTTGTGAAGCTCCCATCTGACTGGACCATGAGCTTCCATGGAGCAGAGAAGGTCTTCATGTCTTTAATCCATGGGCTTATACATGGCTTGACACAGAGAGGCACAGAATAGGTATTTATAGAAGGGAGAACTTTTGGCTGGGTGCAATGGCTCACACCTGTAATCCCAGCACTTTGGGAGGCCAAGGTGGATGGATCACCTGAGGTCAGGAGTTGGAGATCAGCCTGGCCAACATGGTGAAATCCCATCTCTACTAAAAATACAAAAAATTAGCCGGCTGTGGTGGCAGGTGCCTGTAATTCAAGCTACTTGAGAGGCTGAGGCAGGAGAATCACTTGAACCTAGGAGGCAGAGGTTGCAGGGAGCCAAGATTGCGCCATTGTACTCTAGGCAACAAGAGTAAAACTCCATCTCAAAAAAAAAAAAAAGAAAGGAGACTTTTTATATAGCATTTTTCTAACTGTTTGTGTTAAAAAGTGGTATCACAGGCCAGGCACTCTGGCTCACACCTGTAATCTCAGAACTATGAGGGGCAAGGTGGGAGGATCACTTAAACCCAGGAGTCTGTGACCAGCCTGGATAACATAGGGAGACCCCATCTCTACAAATAGTAATAAATTAGTTAGGTGTGGTGGTGCATGCCTGTGACCCCAGATACTCAGAAGGCTAAGGTAAAAGGATCACCTGAACCCAGGAGTTTGAGGTTGCAGTGAGCTGTGATTGTGCCACTACACTCCAGCCTACACTACCAAGTGAAGCCCTGTCTCAAAACAGTAAAAAACAAAAGCGTTATAGTGAACAAAAACTCTATTTTAAAAATATCTGGAAAGTGAATTAAGTTCGGACATAGAAGAGCTCCACAACCACCTCAGGGAAGAGCACAGAATTTCATAAAAGGAGGGAAAAATCAACTCAGTAGCATGGAGGACAAACAAGGAGAAAACAAAGCAAAACAATTGGAAAGGATTTTCCAAAAAGAGGGACAGGAAGAATAAAGGAATATCAGCATTAAGATGAGCAGAGATAGTGCTAAGAAAGGGTTTTCCAAGCACCATGACCAAGGTCTAGGGATCAGCTCAAGGAAGTGCTAATCCTGGCATGAGGAATAGTACCCTATCACTTGGGGCCACAGGATCTGTGCAATTACCTGGATCACTCATCTGGCACAGGTAATTTAATGTGTTTTCTTATTTTTTATAGGTTTCGGTCTCTATCCCCAGGGAGGTCAGGGAGAGTGCTTTGCTTTTAAGTTTTCTACTCTTTCCACATCATGTAGCATACATAGTAAGTAATCAGTACAGTAATTAAATGCACAGTGAGAGGTGGTGGTGGTTAATTCATTAAAGGCAAAATGGGAAGGAAATGTTGGGCTAGAAGACAGAAATCCCTGCAGATTTTGCAATGAAAGTTAATTTATTATGAATTAAAACGATGACTGGGTTTCCCCTTAAGTACTGAGTTGAACCTGAATATTACTTATGGAGGTTTCTATGTTGCCGGCACAATGTAGCACACTGTGGGGAGCACATATTTTGTTGCAGGAACAAGAGACCTAAATTGGCTATTACAGATAATAATTGCATGAGACAGTCAAAGAAAGGGAGAGCTTAATTCAGGGTATAGTTATCTCTGAGGGTTTCTTAAAGTGTTGGCATTGGAGCTAGGCTTGAATATGTGTGATTGAATTGGCACAGGAAAAGGAATACTAGATGAGAAGAGCAAAATCACCTAATAAAAAAAAAGGAAAACATTGAGACTCAGGTTACACCCTAAGCAAATTCTTCACACTCCTGGCTTACACATGTCAGATTTCCTCTTTGTCTTCTAGAGTTCAGCGGGCAGATGCGCCAATACTTCGTAGTGAGTTTTGGGCGGGCCACTCGTGCGAGGACAGGAACCCAACTCAGAGCTCCAAGAGTTCCTCTCTTACATCTGCTGAAGTGTGGTGGCCTCAATTCTTAGCACAGGAAAATAACTAAACATAGGCAAAGGAGATCCTAAGAAGCCGAGTGGCAAAATGTCATCATATGCATTTTTTGTGCAAACTTGTCAGGGGGAGCATAAGAAGAAGCGCTCAGCTGCTTCAGTCAGCTTCTCAGAGTTTTCTAAGAAGTGCTCAGAGAAACAGAAAACCATGTCTGCTACAGAGAAAGGAAAATATGAAGATATGGGAAAGGTGGACGGGGCCCGTTAACAAAGAGAAATGAAAACCTATATCCCTCCTAAAAGGGAGATAAAAAAGAAGTTCAAGGATCCCAATGCACCCAAGAGGCCTCCTTTGGCCTTTTTCCTGTTCTGCTCTGAGTATCACCCAAAAAATAAGAACATCCTGGCCTGTCCATTGGTGATGTTGTGAAGAAACTGGGAGAGACGTGGAATGACACTGCTGCAGATGACAAGCAGCCTTATGAAAAGAAGGCTGCGAAGCTGAAGGAAAAATATGAAAAGGATATTGCTGCATATCGAGCTAAACGAAAGCCTGATGCAGCAAAAAAGGGAGTTGTCAAGGCTGAAAAAAGCAAGAAAAAGAAGGAAGAGGAGGAGGATGAGGAAGATGAAGAGGATATGAGGAGGAGGATGATGAAAATGAAGAAGAAGAAGATGATGATGAATATGTTGGTCCTAGTGCAGTTTTTTCTTTTTTCTTGTCTATAAAGCATTTAACCCCCTGTACACAATTCACTCCTTTTAAGGAAAAAAATTGAAATGTAAGGCTGTGTAAGATTTGTTTTTAAACAAACAAAGAAAACGTCAGATTCTTCAAGCAGTTTTTTCTCTCCCGTAGAGTTCATGATATGACGATTCCCTAAGAAAACGTAAGAATCTGGCAATGAAATCTAAAAGCTTTTAGGATTAGCAAACTGCCTTTACAAGCCAGAAGCCATTTAAATATGGTTGTTGACTCCAGCAGCCTCTTCTGTAGGAACAGTGTGAATGAAACCTGCTGCCATATATATTAAAATTTCCTGTAGAATCTGTCATATATCAGGCACCCAGGAAGGAGCACTGGCATGAGACTGAGTTGTAAAATATTTAATGGTAAAGGGAAATTGCAGGAAGAATGCAGTGGTGTTTGAAAGGGAAACAAACCATTTCTCAGCTGGCAAGAGGCAAAGATAGCTTCCTCCCTGCTGCCAAAGATCAGACGACTGTTCACTTTGCTGGCATGGGAGAAATGGGGAGTATAGGGCAAGGATTTTAAAAGTTCAATTGATTCATGGGGCTGCTGTGAGAACTGACAGTTCTTGATGTATCCCAGAGCCATTAATTCTTGCAGCACATGTAAAAAGGCCCTTGTTAAAGTTGCATGACATATCTGCCACGTTGCAGTTTGAAATCCTGCTTTTAAAAACTGTTTCGGCTTATTTAAACCGGAATGGGACATAGCTTGTTCAATGGAAATGCATTTATTTGGGAATTTCAGAGCTTATCCTAAAACTAAATACATCTCCTTCAACCTGCATGCCAACACATGCATATTACAAACTGCTTTGAACTATGATAATGATAATAGCAGCTACTGTCACTGGAGCCCTTGGCTTATGCTAGGCTCTGTTCTATGTGCTTCATAGACACTATCTCTGCACCTCACATCACTTTCCTGAAATGGCCTATTTTATGTTACCAGCTATCTCTAAATTCAATAGTTGGTGTTGTTGTTTTTTTTTCCGCATCTCATTGAAATTCTCAAAAGCATCTGACACTCATAACAACTCTCGCCTTTGTGAAAACCTTTCTTTCCTTGGCATCCATGTTATCACAGGGTCTTGATTTTCCTCTTGATCTTTGACTTTCACCAACTCAGTATCATCTAATCTGTATTTAAATGCTGGATTACTTAAGGACTGGCTTTCAAATAACTCCAAGCATATACTTAACACCATGCTCAGTGTTTTCCTTTAGCTGTATTTTTTGACCTCAAACTAACACACTATGAATTTGTGCTACTTTTATTATCTTCTTTTTTTTTTAAAACAAATAGAGAGATTGAGTCTTTACTTAGTTTACTTAGTTTACTTCTTTGGCCCAAATGTTCATGGCTCTTAGCTGGGAGCTTCTGAATACAAACCAATGCAGCTTAACTGACTCTTATTGTACTGTTTCCCACAGGTCACATTTTTATTTCTATTTGTTTGTTTCATTATTATTTATTCTCTAGGTGAGTGCTATTCTCTGTGGCCCTCAAATTAGCAGCCTCAGAACTATCTTCGAGTGAGAATATTAGAAATGTAAAGCATGGGCTCTATCCAAGACCTACTGCACCAGAAACGCTGGAGGTGGGTCCTGGATGCTTCTGTAGAAAGCTTTCCAGATCATTCTCATATACCCTGAACTCCAGCTGGCCTGGGTGATCCACTCTGTTATCTGCATGCCAATAACCTCAACGTTATACATCCAGCTCACAGGTTTCTCTGAATTCCAGTCTCCCTACCTCTGCCCTCTTGATGGTCATCCCAAAAACACCTCAGAATTTGCTTCTAGAAAATGGAATTCTTGCTCTTCCTCAACAAACCTGTTCTTCCTTTAGCACTCCCAGTCTCAGTTAATGTGACCCCACCAATCCCATTGCCCAGGCCAGAAACCTAGTAGCCATTTTCTTGATCCTGCATGTGCAATCGCAAAACACTGTTGATTCCCAACACCTAAATATCTTTTGAATCTACCACTTTTTCCTTCTCCATTTACCTGAAATATTCCTTACAGACCTGTTTATGCACGTGCTAGCAACCCTAAAATGAATTATTTACAATAACGTCAGTTTCCATAATATTTGCAAAAAAACACATAGCAATCAGTCACTGCTGTTCAGAAAATCATGTCATGGTTTTTCTTGGCTCTCATGATGAAGACCAAAATCTTCCCAAGCCTTCCGTGTCTCTCAGTCCTCATCTCTATACATAATAACGGCCCCTACTTTCAATACACAAGCCACAATGGTTCAAATTTCCCATATCCCCTCAGGCCTCTGCACATGCTTTGCTCTGCAGGGAGCTACCTTGCACCCCCACACTCCCACAGTTGTCCATAGATTTCATCCAGAGAACATATTACAAGACAGAGAAAACTTCAGCAAAAAATAAATTCCCATTGCATATTTCTGTTCTCTACAAAACTCTCTATAGTGTTGCCCAGTAAAGGCTTTCTTCACTGGGGCCCCTGCTCCCTTCTCTTTCTGCTCTGTCTCTCATTCTTTCAATCAAAGCCATGACTGCTTGAGCCACAGATAACACATATGTCTGGGAAGCCTAGCCTTTGAGATGATTTGTCAAAGTCTAACAAAAATGAGTCATACCCTATGGGATATTCTCAAACTTGCTACTAAAAATAATAACTTTCATTATTTCCATCTGTGTATCTCATAAACCATGTGCTTCTGAAAAATACAAACATGTTTTATATCTGTGTGTGTGTGGATGTGTGCATGTATGTGGGTATATGTATTCCTAATAACTAACCCATCACCTGCTATCCAATAGTTATTCAATAAACACTTATTGAATGAATATCCTCACACTAACCCTGATTGTGGACTTTTATCTATTGTAGATGAGACTTTCAATATACCCATAGAGACTTCATTCCTTCTAACAAAACAGCCTTCCTGGGAGTTTGAACTACTCTATAGGCTAAGAAAATCAGGTGTACAGTAAAGATTGAATGCTATGTATAAGTGAAGACAATTTTAGAGTAGCCTAAAAATTCAATATGATAGAGGACTAACTGGGCTTGCCATTCACAGAGAGCAGCAGCCACTTACCTTACACAGGTCAGAAGCACAAACTTAGACATTTTTGCGGTTTCAGAGGGACCTTATCTCTGCCTGGTTCCATAAAAAGTCATGAAGTAGGTTGCCTGACTATTGTGTATGCTTATTTAGAAATATTATGATATGGATTACAGCAGGGTCATTTTCCACTTGTTCAAATGTTACCTTATTTACACGTGAGCAGTGAGTGGCATGTATGTAGAAACCCCAGTACCTCTGCTAAGAAGAGAACATGACCATTTGTAGATTGATCTTAAACTCCAAAGAGAAGAGAACTGAGTCTATGTTGGTAGGGCCCTTTTAATGCTTCTCCAGCACAGGAAGACCTCAGTTAATAGACTGATTCTATCTTCTGAATCAGGTGCATTGGGAGACTTGAAAGAGATGTCATCACAGACTTGAATTATATGGCCCTTCTTCCTTTGACACTATGTTTCCTAAGCACTTTTCTAATTGAAATTTGATTTCCAGTGTTAATTTGGATGCTATCCATGGTAGGGATGGTGTTTTCTTCTCTACAACATCTTTATTTCCCAGATGTTTCTTCATATGAAACTTTTAGAGGATAAAAGTTTCTCACACATAGCAAAAGCCTCCTGTCCAGTCTCCCTGTACCTCACACTGGCGACTACTGCTTACTCAAGAGTTAACACACCCACCTCAATAATACATGTGAGCTCTCTTCATCCTGTGGCTAAAACTCCACTGAGTCTTCATTACACAAGATTAACAAACAATTCAGCAATTCCCGGCACAAGCCATCAGAGAAGGCTCTCTGGGACTGTACTTCCTAGTGTCTCTCTCAGTTTCCTTGAGCTCCAATAATACTAGAACACATATGGCCACTTTTAGACTCTGAGTTTAAATGTGCTATTCCCTTTACCTTATACACAGCTATATGTCTCCGCCTAACAAATAAATTCTAATTGTTTCAGATTTGTGTGAAATGTAAGCACATACTGAAGTCTTCTCTAACTCCTCAGGTTAGAAGTGGCTGAAAGTATTCAGAGCTCCAGGCACACTTCCTATTCATCTGTAATACTGTGATGATCACTCTGAATCGCAATTTAACTGCTTACAAGTTCGTTCTCCATCCTCTTCTTAAACTAGATTATGGGTTCTTAGGGACTAGCAAATGAACCTCTGTATCACCGTAATTTATCACAAAGCCTGACACACAGTAAGTGCTTAATGCACGCCTTCTGTGAATAGTATCATAATGGTTATAGCAATGATTATACCAACATCACAGGCTTATAGAAAATTGCAGAATGATAAGGTAACAGCATCTTGTTGCTCCAATCTGTAATAATGTTTTTGGAAATGAATGATGAAAAACATACCTATATTTCTGTGAACATACCTGAGACTGAATAATAATCAAGGGTTTTTATATGTTCATGAGTTCCATGTGAAAAATAAAGCAGTTTTTATTAAATGAGTATTTATGTGTTTGTTTACTCAAGAATTTTCTTCCACATCTAAATTTCTTGTCTGGAAAGTATGTGTGGATGTGATGTTCAACATATTTAATAAGTCATATGGAAATTACACGACTAATCAGAATAAATCTGTATAGCCATATTAGAGAAGCAGGGTCCTGGAGGTCCCTCTGGGGCTATATGTTAACTCTTGTTTTTGGATTAACACTGAGGAGGTTTGAAAAGTCAGGCATCCAGTGTGGCATGGGGGGGGGGTGGGGGTGGCGGATTTTCCAGGGGGATTTGAGCAGTGGTTGTTTACCATCTAGAATGAAACTACTGTAATTTCCTAATAGTCAATACAATTAATGGAGCACACTGCTGTACATCAGGTCTTCTCTCATGATATAAATCTGTCTTTAGTATAATTTGAAGTCAGGTATGTAATACCTTCAGCTTTGTTCTGGTTGTTTAGGACTGCTTTGGCTATTCAAGCCCTTTTCTGGTTCCATAAGAATTTTAGGATTTTTTCTTTCTAATTCTGTGAACAATGACATTGGTAATGTATTGGAATGGTGTTGAATATGTACATTTCTTTGGGTACTATAGTCATTTTATTTATATTGATTCTTCAAATCCATGAGCATGGGGTGATTTTCCATTTGTTTGTGTCATCTATGATTAGTGTTTTGTAGTTCTCCTTGCAGAGATCTTTCACTTCCTTCATTAAATGTATGCCTATGTATTTTTTTTTTTTTGGTAACTATTGTAAATGGGATTGAGATCTTGATTTGGTTCTCGGTTTGACTATTATTATTGGTGTTTAGCAATGCCACAGATATTTGCATGTTGATTTTGTATCCTGAAAATTTACTGAAAACATGTATCAAATTTAGGGCTCTCAATGCTATAGTAACCAAAAGACATATAGATAAATGGTACAGCATGGAGAACTCATAAATAAAGCCACAAACCTATGACCAACTGACCTTTGACTAAGTCAACAAAAACATATACTAGGGAGAGGACACTCTATTAAACACATGGTGCTGGAAAAATTGGATAACTATATGCAGACGAATGAAACTATACCCATATCTCTTTCCATATACAAAAATTAACTGAAGATGAATTAAAGATTTAAATGTTCCAGCCATGGTGGTTCACGCCTCTAATCCCAGCACTTTGGGAGCCTGAGGTCGATGGAACTCCCGACTCACCTGAGGTCAGGAGTTCAAGACCAGCCTGAACAATATGGAGAAACCCTATCTCTATGAAAAATACAAAATTAGCTCAGTGTGGTGGCACATCCCTGAAATCTCAGCTACTCAGGAGTCTGAGGCTGGAGAATTGCTTGAACCCAGGAGGTAGAAATTGTGGTGAGCCAAGAGCACACCACTGCACTCCCACCAAAAAGGAAAAAAAAAGACTTAAATGTACGACCTGAAACTGTAAAAATCCTAGAAGAAAACCTAGGAAAAACTCTACTGAACATTGGCCAAGGCAAAGAATTTATGACCAACTCCTCAAAAGCAAACATCATAAAAACAAAAATATACAAATAGAGTTAATTAAAGGAAAATGCTTCTGCACAGCAAAATAAACAATCAACAGAGTAAACAAACAACCTACAGAATGGGAAAAATATTTGCAATCCATGTATCTGACAAAGGGCTAATATCCAGAATCTACAAGGAACTCAAACAACTCAACAAAAACTAAATAAATAAATAAATAAATAACTCCATTAAAAAGTGGGCAAAACAAATGAACACTTTTTAAAAGAAAACATACAAGCAACCAATAACATATGAAAAACATTCTCAACATCATTAATCATCAGATAAATGCAAATTAAAATCACAGTGAGATACCATCTTACATCATCAGCCAGAATGGTTAATATTAAAAAGTCAAGAAACAACAGATATTATGAGGATGTGGAGAAAGAGAATGCAAATACACTGTTGATGGGAGTGTGAATTAGTACAATCTTTATGGAAAACAGTATGAAGACTAATCCAAGAACTAAAAATAGAACTACCATTTGATCCAGTAATCCCACTACTGAGTATATACTCAATGATATACCCAATTATTATATAAAAAAGATATCTGTAATTGTATTTTTCTGGCAGCACTATTCACAATACCAAAGATAGGGAATCAACTTAAATGTCCACTAATGGATAGCTGGATAAAGAAAATGCGTGTGTGTGTGTCTGTGTGTGTGTGTATAAAACATAATATGGTGTGTGTATACATATGCACACATATATGTAACAAATGCCATATTCCATACATATATCATATACACACATACACCAGAAATATCATATACCATAAATTCCATAAAGCACTACTCAGCCATGAAAAGAAATCATATATTTTGCTGCAAAAGATTTATAAAATCTAGGACTCCCAAGGCTTAGTAACCAAAACACCATGGCATTGGTATAAAAATAGATATAGAGATCAATGGAACATATTAGAGGAACTGGAGGCAATTATCGTAAGTAAAATAATTCAAAAACAGAAAGTCAAATACTTTATGTTCTCGCTTATAAGTGGGAGCTAAACAGAGTACACATGGATATATAGTGGTAAATAATATACATTGGAGACTACAAAAGATGGGAACATGGGAGGAAGGTAAGGGTTGAAAAACTACCTATTAGGTTACCAAATCACCTTTTGGGTGATGAGTACACTAATAAAAGCCCAGACTCTACCACTATGCAATACATTAATGTAAGAAATCTGAACTTGTACTCCCTAAATCTATAAAAATGAAACATATATATACACACATATGTAAAATAAATCTGTCCTTAGGACTTACAGTTTTAACAATTCAAACCAGCAACCTTGGGATAAGAGAAACTTTAGAAGTCAGCATGCAATAATAATGCTTGGAATAAACCCATTAATCCAATATAAAGATCATTTTCATTTTACTAAGAGAAACTTGAATTATGAAGGTACCACACAACAGTCTTATTATTTAACACCTTATCTATAGAAAGGCAGGGAAAAGCCAGAGAAGCCCATTCCATAAATAAATCTCTTTAATAGTCTGCATTTTTAACTTCTGAGTTTTGGACTCTTTTAAGCTACATATATTCAAGTCTCTCCTTGCCAAACACTCTATTTATTACTCCAGAATAAGTAAACATAAGAGCAATTAAAAGGCACCATTTTTTAGCAGGTCATTCATCCTGGAACCCATCTACCCAACACCATTTTAAAAACATTTTTATTTTTAATTTTTGGGGTACACAGCAGGTGTATATATTCATGGGTACATGAAATGCCTTATACAAGTATGCAATGCCTAATAATCACATCCTGGAAAATAGGGTATCCATCTACTCAAGCATTTATACTTTGTGTTACAAACAATCCTTTTACACTCTTAGTTATTTAAAGTGTACAATTAAATTATTATTGACTATAGTCACCCTGTTTGTGCTATAAATAATAGGTCTTATTCTTTCTATTTTTTGTATCCATTAACCACAAAAATAGGGAACCTTTCACGAATTTGCGTGTCATCCCTGTGCAGGGCCATGACGATCTTCTCTGTATTGTTCCCATTTTAGTATATGTGCTGCCAAAGCGAGCACCCTACATGCTTTTTTTTTTAAGCACACGCTAAAATACAGTGCAAGGTAGGTATTATTGCAGGGAGGTAGGTGGATACAAAAATAAACACAGTGCTTGACTCGGAATTTCTATTACTTTCTCTTTCAAATTTTCTTTTCATTCCATTATGGCTTTGAATTACTGTCTAAACATTGACTTGATTTTTCAAATTCCTTCATGAAAATGACTATCACTCACTTTAATTACTTAAAAATCTTTTTTCCCCTTTTTAGTCTTAGCTTGTATTTGAACCATTTATTTGAGTGTGCAGAAAACCAAGCAGTTTCTTCTCTGCATGGGGCATAAAGAAGGCATAGGCATTGCAACACAAGAGCCTGGCCTGAAGCCCTGCTTATACATTTGCTAACTATGTCAAGTATCATGATAGAAGTAGAAAATGTATTCTAGGAGTAGGAGAGTTCATGGACAGGGCTCTTTTGTCAGCAGTGGTGTGGCGGCTCTGCATTTTATGCAAGAAAGGCTTAGAGAGTGGGTTGAGGTGGGAACTAGACATATCTTAATGCAGCCTTTGCATAGGAAACATGTTTTTACTGTTCTCATTTGGATGGGTTGAGAAACTGAGATTATAACAAGACTAATTCCAACACTAGCCCCAGCCACCACCTCCAGATTCGTAGTGTCTTATCTGCAAATCACAGTTCAAAAAAAGTCAATCAAGAGAAGTTTCCCCCTCAAAAAAAACAAGCCAACTGTCAAAGACACTTTAGATAGTATTCACTCTGGATGACTGGAAAAGTTATGAAAATTATATTAAAGACCTTTAAAAGATAAATAGTTAAGTAAAAGGACTATATATCTTTAAGCTTTCTTGTATCTCCAGCCCCAACCCTAGATGGCATTTGATAGATGCATGACAGAAGATAAAGAAATGCTAAATCAGGTGGAAAAGGATACAGCTTCCTAGACATCATGGCACATGAGAAGTACACACAAGCAAGAGAGGAAATGCAAGCATGCAACCAAAGTGTTAAGGACCAAGAAGACCAAAAGGGATACCAGGAATACATTAAAAGCCAAAAGAGCACTTGGAAGCTTAAGATATTTGAACTTCAACATGTTCAAACTTAAAAAATATATAAATCAGTCTCATCTTCTGCACCTGTTCATCTTCTTCACGACAGTGTTGGTGTCATCTTAAGCAAAAGTGGGAAAGTCTTGTTTCTTGGTACTACATTGGGATTCTTTGTTTTGGTCTCGGATGAAATTTACTGTGCTGAGTTCTAAATATCCAACTCAATGCTTTGGAATGTACTTTTGCATATCTGGGTTTGCATTACTACTTTAATACTTGCTGGGATTTTGAACATGAATAAATTGAATGTATGAAAGCATACAATTCATGGGGTTTCATGAAGCCTAAAAGAAAAAGGAAGACAATGTGTGGTAGTGGGATTTTCACAGTGCTTGACACCAAGCGCATCTTTGCCTTCTTTACTAAATAAGTCAGCACATACTTATTGAGTATCAACTGTGTATCTAATTCTGTAGTATCTCTGTATGATGCCAATTAAAGTCATTTATTTAACAATCTATCATTGAGTATCTACAATAAGACTGCTGAGTACTGTACTGATTCCTGCGGTGCGAAGTGAGGTAATCAGTTCAGATAATAAGGCACATGGCTGCCTCCCAGGAACAACAAGGCAAGCGTGACTGTCAGGTACCCAATCTATACTCTGCTAAGTGCTGGGCAGGAAAGAGTTGTGTCTAGGTGACTAATATACTTATAATGCCTAATCCTTGCTAACCTCTAAGCACTTGTTTAGAGACACTGGATGTGGTTATAGCATTTTAAAAGATACATAAGCCCTCCATAGGGCAGCTCATGGATTTCTCATATGCTATTACATTGACTAGATCAATAAAGAGTGGGATGCCCTCATCAATCGCTAATAACGTGATGATCTCACAAGTGCATTACCTACAACTTGACTATCACATTGACTTCAGAAAGAGAATGGAGTCTTTTCTGCATTATTCCATAAATATTTTTATGGTTTTTTTTTTCCAAAGAAGAGAGAGACACACATTACGCTTTATTCAGTCATGTTTGTCTTACTCACCTCTGACAGTGTACGTGAAAGATATATACATGGAACAAAGGGAAGGTTTGTGGATCTTACTGACTCTTGGCTTAACCATAGCCAACTGTTTTTCAGCAGGTTCTTAATTTGTCTGAATCTTATTTATGTAATGTGATTAAAATCTTACTTATTATTCATTTTTATGAGTTTAAAGGCCCCAATGCATTATAGACATGGAGTATTAATTTTATCATGCATCTTCTCTGCTTTAAAATTTCTCTTTCCATTTGAATAGACATTTTTCCAAAGAATATATATATACATTCAACAAGCACATGAAAAGATGCCCAACACTGTTAGTTTTTATGTAAAGTAAAATCAAACCTACAATGAAATATCACTTTACATCCATTAGAACAGACAATAACAAGTATTGGCAAGAACGTGGAGAAATAGAAACACCCAGACCATGCTAGGGAAAGTAAAATGGTACAGCAGCTGCAGAAAAGTTTGATCATTCCTCAAGATGTTAAACAGAGTTACCATATGACCAAGCAATTCCACACCTCACATAAGAGTTTTGAAAACAAATGTTCATACTTGTTTATGAGTGTTTATATAAATGTTATTCATAGTAGCCAAATCAACTCCATTGTACACCAAGTGATGAATAAACAAAAGTGGAAAAAAAGTGGTACATCTATACAATGGAATATTATTCACTAATAAAAGACATTAGTTACTGATTCATGCTACAGCATAGGTGAACCTTGAAAGTATTATGCTCAGTGAAAGAGGGTAGACATAAGTCTAAATATTATATAATCCCATTTAAAGGAAATGTCCAGAATAGGCAAATCCACAGAGACATAATATAAATCAGTGGTTGCCAGAAGCAGGGAGGAAGAGTGAAACTTTGTGTTCCTATCTTTTAACCTTGGTTTCCTATAAACCCTCTTTTATGTTTCCAGTTTAGTAAGAAGTAAAAGGGGACAAATATGGCTCAATAGTGAAGATTCTGCAAATAAATAATAATTTCATGTTAATGCCATTTGAGGAAAAAAGAAAAATCCTCATGTACCACCCCAAAACTGTTTGCCTTATTGACAAACTTGACTCCCAGGCATTTGTTTCAGAACAAATATTATTGAGAAAATTGGTCCATTCTCCGTGATTGCTGGAAAGCAACTAAAACAAAAATCAAAGAGCTATAACCATCTGTTCATTTCCAATTATTATCTCTCCATTTGCAGAAATAACAGCTATAAATTATAGTGCTTGTGGATCACTCAATATTTTCAGTATGAAAGACAATGGTGGTCTTTAGCCTGGCCAACATGGCAAAACCCTGTCTCTAGTAAAAATACAAAAATTAGCCAGGTGTGGTGGCAGGCACCTGTAATTCCAGCTACTTGGGAGGCTGAGGCAGGAGAATCACTTGAACCAAGGAGGCAGAAGTTGCAGTGAGCCAAGATCACACCACTGCACCTCAGTCTGAGTGACAGAGCAAGACTCTGTCAAAAAAAAAAAAAAAAAAAGAAAAAGAAGAAAGAAAGATAATGGTAACTTTGAAAGTTATTGCTGAGAAAATTTGGAATTTTTAACAGAAATTCCAATTTAAGTACAGATCATAGGCTAGAAATCTACTATCTAACTTTGCCTCTCTGATGGTGGAAGCCATGAGGTCCCCATCCTTTGCATTGACTGAAGTCATTTCCCAATCTGCATTACATAGTAGGAACATAGTCATTTTCCTTGATATTTTAAAGTTTGCAAGGGTACATTCTCTGTTTCTTCCACACTGTACTCCATATCTCCTTTCTCTTCTACTGGTGTGACTTTTTTTTGTACATACCTAGTAAAATGAGTTTTTACCCATCTACCTGGCAAACCCTTCTACCAAGAATCAGATTTAGTTCATATAGAGAAGGGTTCAGTATACTGTGGTCCCAGGCCCAAATCTGGTCTGCCACCTATATTTGTAATTAAAATTTTGCTGAAACAGCGCTGAACTCATCTGTTTATGCATGTCTATGGCTTTTTGAGCTCCAATGAGTTGAGTAGTTGTGAAAGAAACCACATGACCCATAAAGCCTAAATATACATTATTTGAACCTTTTATAGAATTGACCAACCCTTGATATGAAACACCTACTGGGGAAGGTGGCTTTCTCAAAGATTACATATTTGAATTACTAGGCATTTTTGGCATTTATTTCAGTGCTTTAGTGTAATACATTTCAATAAATATATATGGAAGATGTGCAACCAAAATTTAACCACTAGGGCACTGAAGTAAGACAGACTTGATTTTGATCCTAATTCTGATATTTTACGAACTGTATGATTTTCAATAAGTTACTTAACTTCCTTTTTTGTTTGTCTTTGTTTTTGAGAAACAGTCTTGCTCTGTTACCCAGGTTAAAGTACAGTGATGTGATCATGGCTCAATGCTGCCTCTGGGATCAAGTGATCCCCCTGCTGCAGCCTCCAAAAGTGCTCACTTAACTTATTTAACCTCCAGTTTCCCTATTTGTATAATGGAGATAATGAGAGTTCCCACCTGTTAATGAGAATGATTTTGGCTGAGAGTTCAGAAAACTCAATGCAAATGGCTTAAATTTGAAGGAAAATAACATTATCTATTTTAGCAGGAAATGGTTCCTATGTTGTCTGATACAGTGGCTTACCTAGATCCCCCAAAATAAAGGACTCATTCTGCTGAGTCATCATTGCCTGTATCCTTAGTCTAGGCTCCCTTGTCACAGATAGCTGCCACGATTTTAGGCATCACATCTAAACATCATCACTCCTATTTCATTAACAAGATTTGAATCCCATGCCCACCTCTTAAGAATTCTCAGTCTGAACATTGGCATTCCCCTGAGTAGCAACGAAGCAAATGTATGGGCATGTGAAGGAGAGTGGGCTGATCATCAGACTAAAACTGAAAGTCAGCTGAAGTAAAGTCCATGGAGGATGAAATGTGAGCAGTAGCCAACAATATCAACTAAGATTTTTTAAATGAGAATTATATAAACTAATGCATGTAACAACATGTAGTGTGCAGTCAATAAATGCTGGCACCTCCTGGGAGCTGTGATATCACCTTTTTTGATAGATTTGTTGGTAGTGTTCTTCCAAAATATATTGTTTAATATAAAGTACAACTTGAATTAATTTTATTAGGAGTTTTAGAAGAACTTCGTATTATTCCATTCGATAACTGAAAAGCTTCCAGAATCTAATGGGATTAGATAATTACCATTACTCAAACACAGAAGGACTCTGTATTTTTTTGCAGCACACACTCACATATCAGTGATATTTGCATCCACCTCATATTAAGTGTGTATCAAATACATCCCCCAAGGTCACTCAGTGTAATTAACTGCAAAGTAAACTTAATTAAGGTAAATGAATGTGCTATTTCCTTTACAAAATCACTCATTGAAATGCCCATAATTTTTAAAAAGGTGCCCACCTTTTTGTTCATCTAATTCTTGCTTGGCTCAGACATAGTCTTCTAGAGCTATTATTTGCAGTCTCTCTTATCTGCCCTCAAAGACACAGAATTCTGCATTCCTTTTGTCATAGCCCTTATCATATTGCATTGTAAATGCCAGTTTACAAGTTTCTTTCCCCTTCACCACACATTGAGCTTTGAAAAGGCAACTCCTGATACACAGCATGTATTCCTTCCATGCTCCAGGGAAATAAGTAATGAATGACTATAAATGCCCATTGAGAATGTCCATATTGAGAGAAAGCTACCCTTATTTACACATCCCTGACCATGACGAGACTCTTGCTTGTGCTCACCAGATTGAAAGGCCCATTTTTTTCTTCCCTTTTCCTTCTCCCAGTGTCTTAATTAAGTCAGAAAGATTGGGGCCATCCGGCAGTATTCTCTTTTCTTTTCCTCCTCCCTGACCAGGGCACAATATTTTTCCATGAGAAAAAAGAATAAGGAGACTGAGACCCCACCCAAAATTAAAAGTCAATGCAGCGGGTACCTATGAACCAAGAAGAGTGCCTTGTAGGTATTCTGAGTAGGTGTGAGAGACTCCAGGAACTAAAATTACTACACTATGAGACATTTATTTAAAACCATCCCACCAACCATATAAGCAAACAAATCTCCAAAAGCTTAGCTATGGTTACAGTGACAAGACATACTACAAGAAAAAACTGTCTATAGAGAATGATGAATACAGAATTGTGAAAGCCCCTGCCTCCTATACTCAGGGATGTTCTGGGAAAATGCCTCCATGTAGCTGTACTCTCCCTTTAACGCCTTTTGAAATCTCATCCATTTTCCCACATGCAACTCAGAGTCAGTTCAGCTGACTCTTCCCCAAGTCTTCCACCTGGCATTAACCTTCATCTCCTCTCTGCTTCCTCAGCATTTTGCTGCTATTCTTACTATAACATGTATCACTCTCTGCCTTGTGTGCTGGCTATTTTTGTGTTTGTTATTTCTGAAGCCCACTGGGTAAATCCTGAGCTCCTTAAGGGCAGGGGCCATAATTTTCTCATCTTTTCTTCCCCATTGTTACAGACCACCTAAGCTAATATAGAATCAGAGACAAGGGTAGATCTTGATCAATAAACATGTCTTCCTATTACACTTTACTGCAAAACTGAAAGCCTCCTTGTGAACAGACTGTTTTCCTTATGCAAGCAGGGTTTTGAGAAATGAAAAATTATGTTCAAAAACTCTATTGTTGATCCTTTCTCTGTGATTGCCTACATAAGTAGAAGAACATTCTTTTTTTGTTAGGGTGAGGATATTGCACTAAATATAAATACCTATGTTTGCCTAGTTCTGTTTCTTGGGAAGACCTACATATCCTTCTAATTTAATTGTCTCAAGAGATTGGATTTGGCAGATAATTTTGGATCATAAATATCAGTTTCTTATCTATCTACAGTCTTACCAAACATTTGAGATCAAAATATCACAAACGGATCATATTAGAGCCATGAAAGATAAGTGACTGTCTCCCTGATATTGATCTCATGCCAGCATAGAGATGAAAAATCATGAAATTTGCCTTCTTTTTGGCTTATTGAGGACACAGCAATTTCACCAAAGCCTGAATATCATTCAAAATCTAACTACAGGGCTACTGTATAGGGTGGTGAATCCCCCATTATTGCAGGTATGCAAACACATGTTGGGTCAGCCACTGATCATGGGTGTTGCAAAGGGATTTCTTCTGCTGGTTAGAGTTGGACTAAATAGCCACTAAGGTCCCTTCCAGATGTGTTAGTTTGTGAAGGGTCAACCCTGTATTTAAGCTAGGAGAAAGAGCTAGAGTGGCAGAGGAGAAAGTGTCTGCTCCCCCATTACCCTTGTTCCCCATGGCATCCAACAGGAAGTTGGTGGTGTCACGATGCTACACAAATGTGAGGCGTAGGCTTCCAGGCTCAAACACAGCATGTACCAAACACACTGACACAGTGTCTTAGTCAAAATTTTGAACTGTGAAAACTGATTAATTTTGTATCCAACTGAAATTCTATTTCACAGCAAAGCAGTTTCCCAGCTGTGACAGGATGAACACTATGGCTCCAAAGAAATCAATGATCCTTCTCTGGTACTCAAGGCATCTTTATGATTCTCTTTGAGTGACAGACAACTTTATGTGACCATGGTTCTGATAAATCAAACCCAAGCATTTCAACCAGGGTGCAAACAATTTCCCATAAAGTTATCCACTTCTCTCTGTTAGGTAGTCACTGAATCACTACCAGCAGAGCAGAGAGGAGCTCACAGGCTGGGCCTCTGTCTCCTCTCGCTCATGTACACTCCTTGGCATCTAGCTTGTTCCCATCTGCAGGAACATTATAACTTCCAAAAGTTGAAGGGGTTCTAATAGTGCTTAACAGAAATGTGTGCACACTCCAGCTCCAAAACTGGAAAAATATTTATTTTTGTCACATCTTCCCCTTGATGCAAAACCGTGGTCCACTTTCATAAGCAGGTTGCATGGTCAAAGCAGCTTTTTCCAGATAGATTTTAAGGAAAAACAACTCTAGGTATAGCCATAAAAAATAAAAAGTGGAAAAAAAATCGTTCCTCAGTGGGGGAGTGACTAAGTTAAACATATATTTTTTTCATTCTGATGTCTCCAAACCATTAGATATGGTAACATGAACTGCAAATCTTCAAGAAGACCATTTAGGAAGCACAGTTTGCAGTTTATTTGACCATGGGAACCTTTGTTCCTGGCTCCCATTGAAATTTAAGTTCCACAGAAGCACAGTTTAGGAAATGTTGAGTTAAAGTAAAACCATGGGTCTACAGCATCAGGGAATTTTCATAGCGTGGTCCAGAAAATATCAGAGAACCAAAGCCTTTTACACAATTCAGAGACTGATAAAAACAGCACTTGCCTGGAAATGGTTCCTTTTTATGAATAGCTTTAGGAAACTATAAAATCACTTCTACATTCATGAGTGGCAGACCATGAATAAAAAGAGAAGATGAGAAGATGACAGGTGAAGGAGGGGAAAGCGTTGAAGACCAGAGCATGAGTAGAGAGTGACCAGGTATAGCAGGTATTCTGGGCACAGGCAGAAGGTGTTTTTCCAGGTATACATGGAGGCAGAGGTGAATCCTCAGGTTACAAGTAAATAGTGTGGGCCTTGTTTTCAAGCCATAGAATACAGATGACGAAGATTCTATCCTAAAAATCCAATCATTGCAGACAATGAGATTTCTCTGCGGGAAATTGAAAGCCAGGAAGCAGCAGAGATAAGCTCAATATGTTGTTCAGTAGAAAACATAGACTGGACCACTGGATAGCCAGAACTGAGATATTAAACGGAGCAGTGGGTAACAGAATCATTCCTTAATGTCATCAGCAATGCCAATTTAAAAGAAATACAAATTATGCTAAGAACCCCAATGTATATTATTATATTTCAGATGTTAAGTTGGTGCAAATTTACGTTGACAAGAAGCCAGGTGGACAAATTTGTACTTACAACTAGGTAGGAAACTGTTTCAAAAATACTATTTATCAAAAGGCTTAAAAATATTTCTAATTTTTGACCTTGTATTTCTACATGGAATCTGTCTAGAAAAAACATCATAAATATGAAAAATATATTTTGTTCAAATATTTTTATTGTCATATATCTATATGAATAGAGATATTAAATGGTATAAATTTCCCATAATAGAATGGTTCAGTAAATTGTATTTGGAGTCACACAGTGGGATTTCATGCAGTTATCAAAGGTGATATTTATGAAGCATCTGTTAACCTGATTATAAACCTTATTATAATACAATGTTAAACAAATAAAAGAGAAAAACAAAAGTATATTGCATAATCATGCCTATAAAAATCAGGTAAATATAGCAAAAATGACCAGAAAAGATAACAAAACAGCAATAATAGTGTAAAATTTACATAATTTTTTTGACTCTCCTCTTCAAATTTATTCAGAAGCTTCTCATTTTTCTTTTACAGGTATCGTTTCTCTTAAGAAGCAATATTTTTAAAAGAATATTAGCCCAGGGAAATAAATATTCTTAAAAATGATGCCAATAGTGGGCCTTTTACTAAGCGGTTCCTAACTTCAGATGCATATTTAGGAAAAGATCCAGATATGGAAAATGTTTATGGCCAAAATTGTTCATTGCGGTAATGAAATGTCATCAGGAAAATGAAAGAAAGAGAAGCATTGCACACTAAGAAATCCATACCTCAGGTAGACTGCAGAGGCTAGGTGTGGTTCAGGGGGAAACCCTTGGGTGGCAGCTGCCATGGGTGGCAGCTCTGAGCCAAGCACAGAGCTCCATCTTTCTGTGATTAACTTCCTAGACAGTGGCCTTCCTGAGTAGCCATTTTGGCTTCCAGGAGTCTATTTTACGTGATGACATACAAGGAAAGATTTGGAAGGGGATCTAAGCGACATTGCCAAAAGAAAAGCATATTAGACATTTGGTTTGGAGACAGAAATGTCATGTACCTGAGCAGTTTCTGTGAAGGAATAAGACAGATTATCCTATGTGGCCAATAAATGTAGTCTCATTCTTTACAATGACTCAATACCACAAGAGATCTAAAAACAGATTTGCTTTTTTACTTGGAAATACAGGTTCTGTGCTCTATAACCCCTGTTCTGGATGTCTTCTTATTTTAATCTGTCCCAAACTAGGCACGTTCCCCTGAAATGTAATTTCCAGTAATTCTTATTTTTTTCAAAAGACCAAGAATGAAAAACCCACCCACCAAACAAAAAACTTAGCACTCATTTACCTTTATTTTAGGTGACTGAGACAAAAGAAAAAAAAAAACTTGCAATGTAACTATTAATTAATAAGTTCCCAGAACAGGTGAGATTTTTATAAAAGAGCATAATGGATATATAATCAAGGAAACTCTTCTTGTATAGGAATAATTCTTTTTTAGAAAGTATGTTTTTCAGTAGCACACAGCTCCTCAATAAAGTAGCACCCTGGCACGAGCCAAAGAGAAAAGAAGCCACTCTAAAAATATCTCAGTAAAAATGGAAAGAGCTGACATTTCCTTCCATGCTCCCAGAACAGCCATCTCTGGGACTGCATGGCCCTCGGCTGTCCAGTTGCTTTACTCTCCATTCCCCTGTATACCTGCAGAGAAAGGATGCAGAAAATGGCTGAAATGTGTAGTTGGCATGAAGCTGCTTTTACTTTTTAAAACTGATCAGTTATATATTTTAAAAAGCGCTATAAATCAGTGCCAGAAACAGAATCTATGGCATTCTAAAAATAAGCATTGATGAGGCAAACTTCAGGGATAAACACATTAATGTGTTACATTCCTGGCTCATTAACTTCTAGTATGCTCCCACATCATCCCCTCTGGCGTGGACATTTGAATAGGTGTTATTTGTTCAATCATTTATTTAAATGGTTTTATTAAGTGATGATGTGCCAGGCATGTTGGTAGGTTTCTGTGAGAATAAGAGATGACTGGAAATGGTCCAGCATCTTGAAATTATTCCAAGGCAGTTACATGTCCCCAAACCCTGACTATGATGATGTTAACAAAAATTGAGCAATCCTTGCTCAAACCATTTATGAACTTGACCAGAGCCCACAGGAGCAGAGGTCCATAAAGCACGTTCCTCTGTATTCATGAATTGGGGAGACACTGGCCAACCAATCATTAAAAAATATGAATTATGATGGCTATGCTAATTATCCTGATCTGATCACTACACATTGCATAGTATTGAAACATCACTATGTATCCCATAAATATGTGCTATTATCATGAGTTAATTTAAAATTTTAATTTAATTTTAAAAATTCCTTAGTCCAGAAAGCTACTTCAACCACTGGGGTATGTGGCTGAAGCTCTCACTCTTTGATGACACACACATAGCAAACATCCAAACAGGACCCTAGTCCAAAATACCAGTGACGACACTGGCCCTTCTCCTTCTAGCAAATGTTATTTTCATAAACCTCTGAGCCAGAGTGTTGGCTTCTGCAAAATAAGGATATGAAATTTTTGTTCAGGAGACAGATTCTATGTAAATACCTATTCAACATACCATGAAATTATGAAATAAATTGTGCTCCCCCACCCCCTGCCAAAATTCATAAGTTGAAGCCCTAACCATGCAATGTGACTGTTTTTGGAGACAGAGCCTTTAAGGAGGTAATGAAAATTAATGAGATCCTGAGAAGAGGGCCGTTATATGACAGGACCGGTGTTATTAAAACAGGAAGAGACACTGAAGTGTATGCGGATAGAGAATTGCTATGTGAGGACTCAGAAAAGCAGCTGACTGCAAGCCAAGCAAAAAGACCACTGGAGAAAATACACCTACCAAAACTTGATCTTGGACTTTCAGCTTCAGGAACTGTGAGAAATTTCTGTTGTTTAAGCCATTCCGTCTATGGTACGGCAGCCTTAGCTAACTAAGACATATCACAAGTCATACGTTAGTTTACAAGTCATAGGTTTACAAGTCATATGTTAGTCTACATGAGAGAAGAAGCATATTTAGTAAATTTCAGCCATCATGTGAACACAATGAAAGGCAACTGCATTTAGTCTTCAGTTACAGCTTTGGTATCATTGTTTTGAGATGGGGGATATGAGACTCCCTAAGCTTCCATAATTTATTCACATCTCTGCCTACACTGAAGTAAATTATTTTGGGGTTTCGTTGTTTTTAAGATCATTACAATAATGAAGGAAATTCATGTAAATGAATAAGATAGATAGATAAAGCAAGAAAGAATATTTTTAATCCCTGTCTTTTTCAAACCCTCTTGACTGTAGCCACAGTTATCTTCACACTGAAAGTTCAGCCCCATCTACTGCTGAGCCAGTCTTTCACACAAAAAAATCTGGAATGATGTCAAGTAGTACAATGGTGAGCCGAGGGCATCCACCTGGTCCTTGCAGTTTTCTCCTGTTTTGCCATTGATGCTAAGGCCATGGACTCAGCTTCTAGTCCCGTGTCCTGTTCTCATTCTAATTTTGCTTCTGAGATGAGCATATAATATCCTAGGATCCAAATAATCCAACACTCTCCTTGGTTCTTGTTTGTTTCCCATACTATGTGGCCTGTATGCATTCCCTCACTCCAGAGTCATTCTTCCAATGATCTGATGACATAGAATAAACTATCAATCCTTAAAATTACTCCAAGCATCACTTCCTAATTTTAACCATACTAACCTTTACTAATAAATATGCTTCAAAAATACATTAAGCTGTTGTTCTGCATTTATCTATTCCTCAAACTATCTTTTTAAACAAAGCTAATTTTTATTACCATTTTTTAAAAAAGAAAATTGAGAGAGAATTTAAGTCATTTGGCAAAGATTACATACATTAAAGGTGATGAGAGATTTCCAGTCCTAGCCAAAATGTAGTGTCATGGACTAAAACTTTAGATTTCTGGCAAAGAAGGACAGTGATCCTTAAGCAATGGAAAACAAACGAGACATGAAAACTACATTGTCTGAAATAACAAATGCACTGGATGGGTCAGAAGACATATTAGACACTGCAGAAGAAAAGATAGAGGACTTGAGTACGTAGCAATAGAAACTATCAAAAATAGGAAGTTAAAAACAAGAATGAGCACCAGTGAAGTATGGGACAACTTCAAAGTATATATTAGGCATATAACATATGTAGAAATAGAGTTCCAGAAGAAGAGAACAAAAAGCTATTTTCAAATATAATAGCCAATTTTAAAAAATCATGAAAATTATAAACCCACAGAGTTGAGAAGCTCAATGAATTCCAAGCATAAGAAAGATGAAGAAAATTATAAAAAGGCATGTCATAATCAACTTTTTACCAGCAATAAATTGAAAATGAGCAATAAATGTAAATCTTATAAATGACCAACACAAAAAGATACATTATACAGAAAAACAAAGGTAAGATAACAGTAGAATTCTTATAAACATTGCAACCAAGGTGTCAGTAGCACTGATCTTTAAGAAACTGAAAGGGAAAAACAGAAACAAACAAAAAAAGTTAATCTAGAATGCTTTACTCAACAAAAGTATCTTTCAATAACAGAGGTGAAGTAAAGCCATTTATGGCCTACAACAGCTGAGAAAATTCAGCAGTAACAGAGTTGAATCACAAGAAATGTCAAGGACATCCTTCAGGCAGAAGAAAATTAACAGCCAGAAATATGTATCTAGCCAAAGAAATACAGAGCATTGGAAATGGCAATTATGTGAGTAAATATAAAGTCTCTTTTCTTTTTATTTAAATATTCCAAATATAATTAACTGTTGAAAGCAAAAACAGTAACAAAGTATTGTGAGGTTTATTTATGTATGTGTGTATGGGTGTATATACATGTGTGTGTATATACGTGTGTATATATGCATATATACATGTGTGTATATGTGTGTATATACGTGTGTATACATACACACACATACATATATACACACATATGTGTATATATGTGTGTATACATATATACACACATAATATATACACACGTACACACACATATATACACACGTATACACATGTATATATACATATATACACGTACATACACACATATGTATATATACATATATACACATATATATACATATATGTACATATATACACAATGTTTGATAACAGCAGTATAAAGATGAGGAGGGGGAGAGAGAAATGAAGTGTACTATGTAGAGTTTTTCTACAACACATGAAGTGATAAAATATTACTTGCAACTTGACAGTGAAAGCTAATGGTATATACTAAAATCTACCAAATAACTATAAAGCAACCATGAAAATAATAAAACAAAGAATCAAAAGTAAGATAACAGCAAAGGAAATGCAAAAAAAGAAAAGGTTATCACGTTGGATAAAAAAGCAAGACCCAATTATATGCTGCCCACAAAAAGCCCATTTTATAACATATGTAAACAGGCTAAAAGTATAAATGAAAACAGATATACCGCACAAACAATATCCAAAGAAAGCTAGAGTAGTTACATTATCATTAGACCAAGTAGACTTTATAATCACCAACATTTGAGGAATAAAGAGTAAGACTACCAGCCTGGGCAACACAGTGAGCCCTTGTTGCTACTAAAAACAACAACAAAAAATTAGCCAGGCACAGTGGTGCATGGGTGCAGTCTCAGCTTCTCAAGAGACTGAGGTGGGAGAATCTCTGAGCCCAGGAGATTGAGGCTGCAGTGAACCATGATCACACCACTGAACTCCAGCCTGGGCAATTGTGTGAAAACCTGTCTCCAATAAAAAAAAAAAAGAAGGAAGAAAACAAAAGAGTTGTGATACTACATAATGATAAAGTGACGGGTAAACTCTCCAAGGATGCATAACAATGATACATATCTATGTAGCTAATTAGAGAACTTAGTGAAGCAAAAATCCATAGAACGGCAAGGGAGAAATGGAGAAATTCACCATTATAATCTGCTGTTTTAACCCTTACCTCTTGATAATTAATAGTCAAGAAGATAGCAAATCAGGAGGGATATAGAAGACTTGAACAAAAGTCAACCAACTTGAAAAAATTCAGGTATCGTACACTCAAGCCAATGATAGCAGATAAACATTCTTTTCTAGTGGCATTCATATCCTGAATTTTTTCGATAAATCATATTTGGGTGCATAAAATAACTTTCAATATATTTAAAAGGATTCAACTCATACAATGCATGTGCTCTGAACACAGTGGAATTAAGTTAGAGATCAATAACTAAATGGTATCAGGGAAATGTCCAAATATTTGGAACTAACATATTTCTAATTAGCCAATGGGGAAGGAATCTAATAAAAGTAATTAGAGAGTATATTAAACGGAAATTAAGAGCATATCCATATTTGTAGGAATTAGTGAAAGTAAGACTTCAGTGGGAAATTTATAGCACTAGTAACCTGTATTAGAATTCTAAAAAGGCCTCATGTTAATAATCTTAGTTTCCACATTAAAAAAAAAGAAAAGGAAAATCCAATGAAACACAAAATAAGTACAAGGAAAAAAGTAATAATAATGAGATCAGAAATTTTTTTAAATGGAAAAATAAAAATCAATAGAGAAAAAATCAGTGAAATCAAAACCTGATCCTTTGAGAACATGAATAAAATTGATTGATTCTACCAAGAGTGACTGAGGGGGAGGGAAAAAATTAGACACAAATTATCCACAACATAAATGAGAGAAATGACAGCACTGAAGACTCTAGAGATATTTTTAAAAATAAGAAATTATTTCAAACAAATTTATGCCATCACCAACAAACACTTTGATGAAGTAGAAAAATTACTTGGCCAGGCATGGTGGCTCCCGCCTGTAATCTCAGCACCTTGGGAGGCCGAGGCGAGTGGATCATCTGAAATCAAGAGTTTGAGACCAGCCTGGCCAACATGGTGAAACCCCTTCTCTACAAAAAATACAAAAATTATCTGGGTGTGGTGTCAGGCACCTGTAATCCAAGTTACTCAGGAGTGTGAGGCAAGAGAATAGCTTGAACCCAAGAGGCAGAGTCTGCAGTGAGCCAAGATAGCTTGATTGCACTCCAGCCTGGGCAACAAGAGTGAAACTCGTCTCAAAAAAAAATAAAGAAAGAAAGAAAGAAAGAAAAATTACTTAAAACATCAAACCATCAAAGGTTTTTCAAAAATAGATAATTTGAATTTTCCTATAATTATTGAACCATGTGTATCAGTAAACTATAGTTGAAAATCTTCTCGCAGAGATAACTCCAATCCCAGATGACTTTACTTGGCAACTCTATCATAAATTTAATAACAAAATAATACCAATTTAAAAAAAAAACTTTTTCAGAATATTGAAGAGGAGGAATCAGTCCCAAATTATTTTATTAGGCCAGCATTCCTCCAACACCAAAACCAAAGACACTATGAGAATATTACATACAAGTGTTCTTCATAAACATAGATGCAAAAACTCTTAACACAACTTTAGTAAACTTAATCCAACAAAAAAGAATAATACATCATGGTCTAGTGAGGTTTTTCCCACACATGCAAAGTTCTTACACACAGTATTAACAGATTTTAAGAAAAACATATGATTATTTCAATTCATTCTTCTTTAAACCATGACTAAGCCCCATCCTGGCTGACACTATTGAGGTCCCAGCATACCCCGTGTCTGAGTCCTCCTGATTTGAAGCAGTTTTGACGTATAAAGAAGAATCAGCACATGAAATGCATGATGTTTATCACAGCATGACAAAAGGTAGATATGCCAATTGTGTACACATCTTTGGATGAACAATGTTAAATGGCAGACATCTGGAATCCGATTGTTGAAGGTTATAAGCAACGTCGTCATAATTTAGACACTGAGAACAAAATAAATCCTTGTGGAACATCCAGGAAATACTTCCCACAGTAATTTCTATTTTATTTTAATTATGCAGAAATGGTACTTTTTCTCCTCCTTCCTTTTTTTCCTCCTTCTTCTTATCCATAATACCATAGTATTCATCAGAAGGCTCTGAATAACAGTCCTCCAGACGGAACTGTTTTATTCTAGGACTTGGAGGAAGAGACTCCTTTTAAATGATTTTTGATTTTTACAATTCTGTTCACACTACACAGCAAATGTTATCATATCAAATAGCATCAAATGTAAATGACTGTGTATAATATAACTCTATGATATAAAAGTAAAGAAATATAATCAACTCTACTCTTCTCCTCTACAGATTGCAATTCATGAAAACGTTTGCCTTCCTTACTGAGTCACAGGAACTGATTCTTTCATAAGTAGTACATAAAGATTCTCAAAGATTAATAACTTGATTACATTTTACCTGTATGCACTGAATTTTTAAATTCAGAAAGAGCTGGAAAGCAAATCAACGAAAGTTATACATACCAATGAATACCAGGATCACTTAACTTTAAATGCCTACTAAGCAAAAAAATTTTTTAAAAAGCCAATGTGGAACATAATCCCTTTAGTAAAATCTACTGAAACTCTTTAGAAAGCCAGAACTAACTAAGCAATATAACTCTTGTACTCAAATCTGCCTGATCCTTTTCTATAAATATTGCTTTAATCTCATATTATTTGAACTTTATTGGTATCACAATCCCTGCTTACATATTCTTCACCATCCTGAAGTCAACCACACATCCAGATCAGTATCACACTTCAGAGGGGAAGAAAAGAAAAAAAAACCTAAATTTTAATTTTAGTATTTTTATCCACTCTTATAAACTATTTCAATGCCTGACTTATTTTCGGCATTTAACAACTACATCTTCTCATTTTTACAACAGAGGCAATCTTTTGTAAGGCATTCCTATTTTGATACTGCCTCTATGCATTAGATCATAAAAATAAGAGTCGACTCAGCAAGGTGTGGTGGCTCATGCCTGTAATCCCAGAACTTTGGGAGGCTGAGGCGGGTAGATCGTGAGGTCAGGAGATCGAGACCATGGTGAAACTCCGTCTCTACTAAAAATTCAAAAATTAGTCAGGTATAGTGTCATGCCCCTGTAGTCCCAGCTACTCAGGAGGCTGAGGCAGGAGAATTGCTTAAACCTGGGAGGCAGAGGTTGCAATGAGCTGAGAGTGTGCCACTGTACTACAACCTGGGCAACAGAGCGAGACTTCATCTTAAAAAAATAAAATAAATAAAATAAGAGTGGACTCAAGTTATTCAACTATTCCTAGAAGAATAAAAACTGGACTATGCCAGGAGAATAGATACTAATCAAATATTATAAGATAATGGAGTTCTTTATATTTTTGAAATTTTATTACCACTATGGCAACATGTCATTTTCAGAGCTGTCACTGACCTCATCATGCCATTATTCTCTAATTCAGATAGCACTTCAATGCCCCAGGAAGTTTGGCAACAGAACAAATTCTAATAACTGCCCAAGAAGAAAACAGCTGTAAGTCTTAAGACAAGAAAGGAAGGGCCATGTTAACCAGATGGAGAAAAAAGTTCTATGCCATCAGGAAATATACACATCTCTGCTGCCTTTTAAAGCCTCTTTGGTGCAAGATGTCATCTTCATATAAATGTGTTCTCACATGGGTTATGCATACATGCTTTATTCCTAGCAAGACACATAATGTCTTTATTTTAAGGTCTCCTTGTAACATACAACTATAGAATAGTCAAGGAAGTGGCAGGTGCATCCCTATCTTGTCAAAACCAAAAAACAGAAGGTCACTATTTGGCAAATTTGATATTTACAGAGGTCGAATAAAGCACAGATTCAAAATGCAGGACATCCCATTTCTCAGTAAAGGTATTTGAGACAGTTTAAGTCATTATTTTCTCAAATATATAAGAAGGGAAATAATAGTCATGTCACAGGTGGTTTTAAGGAACAATCAAGATAATGTATACAAGGTGCTCAACGCAGTTCTTGGTACACTGTAATAACTCAAAGATTGATAGTCGATTTGGGGGCCACAGGTGAAACGGGAGAGTTCCCTGACACCCCTTGCAGGATGTGTGACAGGTGTGTGGCTTATCTGTTCAGCCACCATGTGCTCAAAACCCTTACAGGAAGAGGAGCACACAGACAGGTGGGAGCAGGGGCAAGTGCTTTTGGGCTCCAGCCCCATGGTAGTGTCTAGGAGTGGGTGCCTGCAACTACTGAAACCCCGGTGGGCATGTTACAGTGCTCTTTTAGCTCTGCTGTCGGCAGATGGCTTAAGTGTTAACCAACTCAGTGACCTCTTTGTACGCAGGTCCTTGTCTGGCATCCAGCAAGAATCAGGTCACACGGACAAACTGAAGGATGGTAAATGTGGGGGGATTTTATCACCAGATGGAGGTAGCTCCCAGCAGGATGGATGGGGAGCTGGAAAGGTGATGGAGCTCTTGTGTTCTTTTGCTTGTGGAGCTTAGGGTTTATATGAGCACAGCATAGGGGGCATGGCGAGCCAGGGTGGTCTTGAAACAGGCAACATTTGGGCATGAGAACAGAAATGCCTGTTCCCATTTAAGGCCACATGCTTCCAGGCTTGAGGTGAGGCCTTTGCTGGGGAACCACCCTCTTCTACACAGCATTTCCTTACTTGTTCACATCACAGGTAACCGGGACCTCTAGGTAACTGGGACCTCTGCCTCTACCCAAGTCCTGCTATCCTGTTTCTGGCTAGTATAATACCCCAGTCAGCTATGAAACAGCTACAGCAACCTAATTTACAGGACAAATAAAATCTTTTCTGAATATTAGATTTCAAGGAGACCTCAAGAAATTATTAAGTCCAATGCTTTCATTTTAAGGAATGAAGGAATGACTTGGTCAGTTTCACCCAGCTAAATATTCAATAAGTTTTGACCCAGATTTAGATCTCTCGATCTAAAAATTGATTTGAAATTGACCTCCAATTTTATTTAAAATGACTTCTCTCTGTCTAGCTTTTCCTCTTCTCTTTTTCTCCTCTTCCACACCCATTCTCTCTTCCTCTTTGGTTTCTAGTCGGCATTTCAAATGACTTACATATTTTACTAAGCATCAGGAAAGAACTTGTCAGTCATCTGTAAATTGGCCTGGTCACTATATACCAAAATTATCCAATATTGTTATAGTAAACATATTGGCAAATCTTTGGGTCTTCACGGCTTATCTTCATAAAATACAAACATGCTATTCATAAGAAACCATTTCTGAGTAGTTAGAATTTATTGACAGGTATGCTCCTGTGTACTGCATACAAAATCCACACTGCCTATCAGATGATAAATGAAATACTAGAAGACAATCAGCAGGTAGTCCTCCTGAGTTCTTCATTTATTTACACAAACCCTTACTCTGAAAGGCTTTGAAAAGTAGAATTAGTGCCCATCCCAACACAGCCATGTTCTCCAGCCCAGAGCAGAAAGAAAAGTGGTCCGTCACTGGAAGATGCAGCCAAGAAACCAAAATCTTTCTGAGGCAACTCAGACAGACAGTTCTCTAACCGTCTGTCCCCAAACAGATTGACAGATTGAGCTGTGAAGTCAGCCACAGAGGACTCCATCAGCGCCTCCCACTCTGGGCAGCTGCATGCTCAGCTAGTCCTAACCCTCTCCAGGCAGGTGGGCTGCAGGCTAAGGAGCAAGCAGATTCATTAGGAAGAATGCCTTTGGGTCCTGGCTGAGGTTTGCCAAACCCCAAGTTATGCTTCCAGAAATGGTCAAAGCAGGCTCAGCAGGTTTCTGAAACCACTATTAAATAGGAAGCCCATGGTAATCTGGTTACAATCTCAGATCCAGGCATTCAAAGAACAAGGGAAAAAAATTTAGGAGAAAATCCACAGCATGCCAGGGACAATAGATGGTAGGAAGGCTTGAAATCCCCATGCAAATTGCATGCCTCTAGGTACCAATTTGCCTTGTAGCAGAATTTAGGCATCCAAAGTTAAATTATGCATACAACAGCCTCATTATGCACAATGGTATTTTCATATAAAGATCCGAAGACAAAATGTAAGCTTGCCTCTTGGAGCCTTTAGAAAAAGCAATTGACTAATCCGCATACGGAACAGCTCAGGTTCCACCTGCTGCTGTCTGTGCAGATGGGAAGATGTGACCAAAGGGACTCCCTGCAGCAGCCAGCTCTGTGTGCACCACTATCCCGTATCTCTCTTTCAGATGCTGCAATTCTGCTAAGCATTTTAAACATATTATTCTAAAGTCACAAAGCACGCAGCTGGGTTGCAGTAAGAGATGTTTCCTATAACAATATTTGGTGGGCTTTTGTTCTCACACCAATATATACTTTCTTGTATTAGACCAAAATAAACATGTTTGGGAGGTCGTTTTTTTCTTCACAAGAAAAATCAGGGTATTTATTATTTATAAAGACATTCTTTAGGAGTTACTTTCCCCAGGAGGCATAATGTTGTTGCTGGGTGAATTTTTCATTCATTCAGCAAATATTTATTGAGCTGCCACTCAAAGGAAAGCAGGAGTTGAAAGACAAACTAGATATTGCCCTTGCTTTCAAGATGTTCACTTTCTATCTGGGAGGTAAACAGGCCTGATTCTGCTACAATACAGCATGTTCTGTGCCGTGGGGGCTGGGCAGAGGCAACTGTGAGAAGAGTGGCGACATTTGAGCTGAGTCTTGAAAGAGCAGTGAACCTGTCAGAAAGACTCTGTGGGCAGAGTTCAACATATGCAAAGGGATGAAAGTCATGTGGACCACAAGTCATGCATGAGGAGGGCCACGAGACAAACACTATGGGCCAGAACATAGACTCAAAGGTTGTCAGATGCAAAGGAGAAGTATCTCGAAGAAGCTCATGTGCCCTATTGAGTTGAGATTATATATTGAGGATCACACATGACTAAGAATTTCATAGCAGAGTGAAACAGGATCATCTTAAAACCTCTTTTCTTTCCTCTGTGTAGGGTATTTACATACATAAGTCACAGGTGATGTGGAAATACACTCGGAAAGGGAATTATGTCTTGGGACCCCAAACTCATTAAGCCAAAGGGAAAAGTCAAGCTGGAAACTGGGTCACGCAAAGCTACCTCCACCTTTTGGTTCCTAAATCAGATGGCTACAAGATGAAAGCTATATCCCCCCAACCCCCACCCACCGCCACCCAGATTTAGCCTACTAGGAAATTCCTAGTGAGCTACAAGATCTTTAAAAGTGTTTCTGTTAAAATTTCACCACGGCAATGCAAATTGATAGCTTATCTTTACAGGTGCAGTTACCCGCTGCCCACCAAACACAAAGGCATATCTGATTGTTCCCCTGCCCCATTTTTTCTATGTTAGCTTATGTGAAATGCAGATTCCCTGACATTTTCCTCTGCCTCATTTGTCTATGTCATATTACGTAAAAAAAAATGTAGATTCACCGAGCTAGACAAAGGCACGAATGACTATTTTTCCCAGCCTTCCTCTTACATGAAATTGTGAACTTCTCAGTATCCTGCCCTTTCCCCCTCTAAATTTGGAGCCCTCAAAATCATCTTTAGAGAAAGGCAGAGACCCATCTCCCAGGAGCCATCCTTAATTTTGGCAAATAAACCTCCTAAAATGATTGAGACTTGTCATTTTTGTCGATTGACAGCACTAAGAATATACCACCTGTGATGCCACAAACACGATCATATGCTTATGTTTAATCCAGCACTCTTGAAGCAGTGTGTGGAGCCTATTGGCCAGAAGTAGCTCAAAGTAGGTGACCTAGGAGAAAATTGTGATAATACAAGGAAGAGATAAGAAAGAGAAAAATCAGTGAGCAGCAGCAGAGACTGAAAGGATGGAAGGTTTTGAAAACAAGATCGCAACTACATAGACAATTCTTGAAGACTGGACGTAGAATATGACCTGAAGGGAAGAATATTAATTTATTCATTCACTCACCAAATATATCATGCCACTAATGTGCCAAATACCTTTCTAGGTATTGAGGATAGGACTAAAGAGAAAAAATATTCATTTTCTTCCTGGATCTGACATTTAGATGAGGAAAATAAAATAGTGTCCAAATCTTTAGCTTGGCAAACTAGATTACTGTTGTATCTTTGAAACAAGAAATTCATGCCTGTACAGTAAAAAAAAAAAAAATTATCCTACCTTAGGCATACTGAATTTGAAATCGCTGTCTTCTGAAATCTCACTTGAGGGATCACACATTCTACAGGCTGTGAAGACACTGCACATTCTATACCTTTCTGTAAAGCATAGGACTGAAACTTTAGGAAGAAAACGCTCCAATTTTGGGAGCTGGCGATAATGAAAAGTCACAACCAGCTGATTGGAAAGGTAAGTTAACTGGCACAAATGACCTGCACGCTGAACACATGAGCTAGACTCAAGAGGAGAAGGACTCAAGGCTGACACGTTCTTCTGCCTCACGGTGCTGAGCGAGCAGTGAAATCTGCTCCATGGCTTCTTCTGGCCCAAGTTCCCTTGCTCCATAGGTAAATCCAGCTCTGCTTTTCTGAAATTATTAAAAACTGAACCTACAACTCTGCCTGGGAAATATGAAAGCACTACCTTCCCTATAGAAAAATAAAACATCATGGAACTTGGGCAGAGATTTTCAATCTTTTCCTTTTTAGAAGTAGAAACATTTTTTGTTTTGTTTTATGAAATGAAATTTTATCCCATTTCTGTCAGATAAAATGGAGCAGATGACAGAAGTACAGCCGAAAACAAGGCCCTACTTGTAATGCAGGCCACAGTGGACTGTCACTTAAAGCAGGTTGCTGGTCTCGCCCCTTCATTTTACCAGGAGGGTGAGAAAAGGGTCTGTAGAGGCAAAAATATTTGTTCAGATAAAAACAGCAGCTACTGAATTTGATTTGGAATCCAGGTCAGTGTTCTTTAAATTTTTCACTTTTTTTTCATAAGACACCAGGATTTTCAACAGGACTGGCTTTAAAGTATATCCCCTTATAGAATGCATTGGGGGACAAAACAAATTCTTTCTGTAATTCATGACTGTCAATGCAGTCATTCCCAACATGAGAGTGTCCTTGTATTCCTTTCATGATAAAAACAGCACATTGATTTTTATAACCTTGCGTTAGTTATAGGAGTGTTTTGAATATTCTTCTAAGTTCTTAATAATAATGTTTTAAGTAATTCTTTCGTAAACTTCTTTAAAGTAAAAATACAATGCATGGGGTTTGAGATCTCCTGCACAGGAGAGGGAAGGCACAAGCAGAAGCCTCTGAGGGCATGCCCCAAGTCACAGCTCCAGGTTCTCACATTAACACCGCCATTGCTTGTGCTCAGACTGAATTTCCTTATTATAATTATGCTAGGCCAAAAATCTTCCCCACCCTTCCTACTGCAACTAGGAACACAATGGTAAAAACCACATATATAAATTCTGTTGTCTTTGACACAGAGATATGATCATAAGATAATAATCATACAGTTTTAGCAGAATCCACTGATGTTCCCAAAATAATATCCTCCTTCAAAGATGTCACCTTGGGAGGCACTATTCATACAGAAGCAGCCACTGCCTTCTCATTTCCTGCCAGCTTTAGTGTAAGATCCACACAAGAAGATCAAGTTGTATTACCTGCTAGGCACAGCTGGCCTTTGACTAAATGTAGTTTTGCCCATATTGATTGCTATGCTTATTTTACTTTAGGCTATTTTGAAAACTGAAATTATTCCTGAAAGGCAAAGATGTTGTTCAATAACCAGCATGAGACCCAGTGTGCCCCAGGCTCCATAAAGGGCTCAGAAAAGGAGTTTCAGAAGTCTTCCGGGCAGTGATGATTTTTACCAGGTATTGACTTTAAAAGACTTCACACATTGCTAATAACAGACCTTGCACTGCCTTTCTTTTTTAATCGGCTCTAATATGTTAAAACATTATATGTGTATACACATCATTTTAACTATGGACCATAAATACAGTATGGAAATTGCATTATGTTGACAATGGTAAACAAAAATTGATGTCTATATGTATTACTATAATTCAGGTAAATATCAGGTAAATAGACACACGTACACATTCAGCTAGAGACTGTCAAATTTATCATTTTATAGTATAAAAATTTAGGTCCTAGAGAGCTGAGAGTGACATGTCCAATGGCACAAATTTTGGACAGAACCAAAGGACCTGAGGTCAGAACCTGGGGCAGCTTACCTCCCGTGAACTCTTCCATTGCTATTTATCTTTTGTTAATGCAGTTATAGAATGCTGGAAACAAATGGGTGGGTCATTTTTTTTAATACTTTGCATTAATTTCCCATTCTAAAAATGAGAGGGTTGGATGAGATGATCTCTGGGGTCACTGCAAATTAAAACCTGACATCTGGCAATTTAGAAGACTAGACAATACCAATCTAATGAATGAAAAGTTTGAAGTGTCATCAGAAGATGAGAAAATGGTTAGAATTTTAAAATAACTTCAAGCCATAACTCCTTTATTATATGGCATCAACTCAAGTGGATTTAAGTTCTGTTGTCAAGCTAATGAGAAAAAATAGGGGATAAAATGCTCTTTTACAAATGAAAAATTCACAAGACGTAATATTTATTATTTAATATGTGCTGAGGACTTTGCTAGGGTATCTTGTTTATCCCTAGAAGACTGAGATCATCCCCTACTTTACCCATGAACTAAGTGAGAAGTCAAGTAACGTGCCCAAAGCTATATGGGTGGTTAGTAAGCAGCAGAGCTCACATTTCAGAACAGTTAAATTCGGCTCTTTTTAATCAAAGAAAGGTTAAAACAAGAAAGTAGAAAAAACGGGTCAGAATCAAAGAACTGACACTCAAGTATGTAGAACTGTCTTTCTTGAACGGTTCCATCTTACTCATACAAGACTTAGAACTGCTCATTTAGCCATTCTTCCGTGTTTCCCCAAGCCTTCAATTGCCAGAAAGCGTAAAATGGATGTGCAGTCAGCTCTATAAAGTCCTCCTAAATGTTGACTTGGAATACACAAACTCATATATGCTGGCCCTGACATACTTAGAAACCAGAACTCATTTTCACATAGAATCTGACTTGGTCTGGTCTGGGGATGAGGTCCCAGCTCATTCCCAGATCCATTGTCAGGCTGTTTATGGGCTATGGATGCTTCCTGAGAGGTCTGGGCTGGCCATGCAGCTGCTTCCTGGTGTCTTGGGTAAGGTCATTTCAGGAAATGGCATATGAGACCCTGGGTGTTCAGGCAGCACAAGCCAAGCCCTGCCTTCAAGCATAGGACTAATACTATTATATACATTCAGGATTGGCTCAACTAAAAGATGACATAATAATCCTAATGATAATGGCAACAATTCAATTTATTTATTTATTTTTATTTAGGTTTTTTTTTTTTAAACTTTTTCTTTTTTTTTTGAGACAGAGTTTCGCTCTTGTTACCCAGGCTGGAGTGCAATGGCGCGATCTCGGCTCACCGCAACCTCTGCCTCCCGGGTTCAAGTGATTCTCTTGCTTCAACCTCTTGAGTAGCTGGGATTACAGGCACACACCACCATGCCCAGCTAATTTTGGGGGTTTTGTTTTGTTTTGTTTTGTTTTTGAGACAAGGTCTCACTCTGTCACCCAGGCTACAGCGCAGTGGTGCGATCTTGGTTCACTGCAATCTCCGCCTCTCAGGCTCAAGGGATCCTTCCACCTCAGCCTCCCAAGTAACTGGGACTACAGATGTGCACCACCACGCCCCACTGAGTTTTAGTATTTTTGGTAGAGACAAGATTTCAGAATGTTGGCCAGGTTGGTCTCAAACTACTGTGATCAAGCGATCCATCCCCCTTGGCCTCCCAAAGTATTGGAATTACAGGCATAAGCCACCGTGCCAGACAATTATCAATCCATTTTCAATTATCAATCCATTTTCATGGACACCATTTCTCAGCATAGTCTTTTGAACAAAAATTACTGTCTCCAACAAAAAGAAAATTTAAAAAAGGGAAAGTTCTAAAGGAGTTGTAATTTATTTAAGTTCCCTATCTGAATATTTTTGACTACAATTTTTCTTTTTTTCTTTGATCCTTTGCCCCTACTTGGCAATAATATCTTTCATACACTAGGTGCCATCTTGCAATACCCCCTAATCCAAGCACAAAATCAAAGCAAATTTAAGGAAAAAACAGAATCCAATATTTACAACTCAGTGTCAATACAATCACATTGGGTTCTTGACTTTCAGGTCCAAACTTTCACTGCAGGAGCTAGGAGCTGGTGAGGTAGAAGATACAGGTAGAACGACTGAAAATGTACCATGGAAATGTACCAAATCTTTATCTCCTACTCGATGGCATTTCAGATTTTCTTTCAACCTTTTGGTGTATGAGTTTTTCTAGGGATAAGTTTTGCTGCCTGTTGGGACACTTTCTCAATTTATTTGCTAAAATTCTGGTCTTCAGTATAGATTCAGATATGACAGTATGCCTTCAATGGCCTCTTCAGAAATGCCAGCTTCCAGAAATTATGTAAATCAAGCTTTCCCTCTTTCTAATTCTTCCTTTCTTTTGATCATTTCCTGTGTGAGATACCCTCTGTTAACTATTGGTGATATAAAAAAATAAGAAAATATCCTTGCTTGGAGTATTCAGGTAGAAGAAAATCACCCCAAAAGACAACCAATATTTACTGAGTGCCTGGCCTGCACCAGGCTTCTGTGCTAAACACTTTATACCTGTTACATCACTGAATCCTCACACATTTCTATCATGTATGTCTTATTGTCCTGAGTTGGGAAAGAGGTTGAATAATTTGTTCAAAATAATATATTGAGCAGAATGTTCTGTAATCACAATGAGGTGGTTGCAAAAGCATCTATAAGACTGAGTTCATCCTATGAAGAGGATGAAGATCACAGGGAACAAATCTCAGGTCTACAATTTACTACAGTTTATGATTGTGAGCAAAATGATTAATCTCTCTATGCCTCAGTTTCTTTGTCTGTAAGAAACTGGGGGACTGGTGGGAATAATGAATCTTCCTTCATAGACTTGGTGTGAGTATTAAATGAGTTAATACAGGGCACCTATATCTGGCTCACGGAAAGTGCTTGGGAAATATCAGTCAGCAAGAACACACTTATTCATCTGCTTTCCTGATCCTACCTGCCACTCTAAACATCCATTATCTTCCAGATTTTTGTGGGGTTTGTTTTGTTGTTGTTCTGTTTTTATTTAGCTATAATGAAAAATAAATATACTCAGATTTCAGCATGGCCAGTGAGTACTTTATCAGTCATGAGAACATTTGTTTCACAGATAACTTGATTTGTTCCCATCTCTACACAGCTGGAGAAGAGAAGTCAAGAGGTTATTTCATTGTGCTGCACAGGAGTATTTGGGGAATGTGTATCATCTCAGTTATTTAAAGAAATTTGTTTTAGATAAAAGTAGAGACATCTAATAGAAATAAAAGATTGCTTTAAACAATAAGGGCCACTTCATCTCCTGAATGATGCTAAATGACTGTTCTTCCTCTTTCCTCCTAGGCAACTCAGAGAGTAATATCTCATCAGTAATCAGGGAGGAGCCAGAAAGAAATGTCACTCTCATTTGGCTCAATCTTAGAGTGAGCAACACAAATATTTCCCCAAGACTGGCTACACTGAGTGGCTAACTTCTAATGCTTATAGTTGTCTGAAGATGTACTCCTGCTATGTAGATATGACATCTTACAAGTATTCTATGGGAGTAGAATGATGGAAAGAAGAAAGAGGGAAGAGAGGGGAAGAGAGAGAGGGCAAGACTGAATGTTGTATTGCTATTCAAAGAATGAACAATTATCTCTCTAGATTTTATATCTTGCCGCCTGCCAAAAATGTAGTAGCCCTCCCTGGATAGAGTTCTTATAGTATTTCACAATGGAAAACAATGATTGGAAGAAATTGCTGGCATATTCTACCCAGCTACCCTTATGGCCCTTTCACATACAATAGCCTAAAGTGGTTGATGTGTATATTTTGGAAAATATGATATTATTCTTTTCTGCTCAGTTGTCTCAATGTTATTCATTTTCTTTCAATTTAGTTTGAATGAAAGGTGAAATCTCCAGACTACTTTTATAGTTGTATAAAAACTGTTTTATGTTGTAGAGAATTATTCTATCCCAATGGCATAATAGCACACTAACATTTTAGGAGTATTCATTATTTGCAGGATAATAGACACAAACCCAGAAATGAACAGCATTCAACCTGAGTCAGCCTGGTAGAAAAATCAATAATCCACCTCTTGGACTTAGAAAATACAGCACAAGTCACATCACCTTTTTGGCACCTGCTCTATCCTTCCAATCGCAAAATACAAAATGCAAGAATGAAGGAGACAAATGATACTGCAGCAATGCTGCGCTTACAATCAGAGGTCACTCTTACATGAAAAGATTACTCTGACAGCATTGAGAAGGATGGATGGGAGGAAGAGACTGGAGGCTTCTGAAGAAACCAGTTAAGGGAATGACAGCAACTGTCCAGGAGACATAATGGAGGATGGAAAAGGAAGTTATAGCAAAAGTAGGAAGGGAGGTGTGGTTGAGGAAATAATCTGGAGATAGAATGGTCACATATTAAGTGGGTTAACAGACAAAGAGAGGTTGAAGATGTTGCCATTAAAATAATTAGCTAACAAATGTTCAAGAAAGGACAGTATTAGAAGAAATTGTTTGCGTTGAAATATATTGCGTTTACACGTTGGCTTAGAACACTTTCCAATTGACCTGCTCACACCTTCACCCTGGAGGCTTACCTCCCTAACACTGTGATTCCAAGACTCTGTTTTTGCTCCTAATAATTGCTTGCCATTCACCTCTTTGTTTCAGTCAATTTTTTAGCCACCCTACTCTTACTGACCTACTTTGGCCCTAGCCTGTAATATAGATGATTTCCATGGAAGTCAGTCTATTGTCTACCTACCTTTTCCCTGAAGCTAGGGAGCTTGGATAGAGAAACTAGCATTCTTCCAGATGCTCAAACTTAGACCCTACAGATCATCAGAAACCATTAGCCAATCAGTGAAGGGCTTCTTAAAGGCCTTTAAACCCTTTTTTGTAAGGCAGAGCAATTTGTAAAATGAAGTACAATCACCCTCAATGTAACTAGGAGACTTCAAAATACTGCAAGACTTTGAAATACTACAAGTGGCAGATAAAAATTTTTCTTTTGAATTTCACCCCTGGAAGTATGTAAGTATAAAGAAGTGTGTTAAAAATGTGTACCAATTTATTTTTCACTAGTTCTTCAATCTTAGAACAATTTGTATAAAGCCTATTCATGGCAAAATTAGAAGGGAGAATGAGTGATCACAGCTTAAATACATCTGTGATCTCCTTCACTCCCAAAAACTTCTCTATTCCGAGCTTGATGGGATCTTGGGAATTAATTATGGCGAATTCGTGGTAGATATTGCCAAAAACTATGGATCCCACAAAGAAAAATGATGGTGTCAGTCCATATGAGTGTACATGATTTCCATAGCCTCCAAACAGTTGAGGGAGAGATAAACCAGTCATCAGTCTTGTCCACACCTTAGGCTGAAACCTCTGGAAGAGAAGGAAAACAGAGGCTTCTCCTGGCTCCTTAGTAGAGAACCCACACTGCTTTCACTATATCAGGTGGAGGAAACCACAGCACTTCCTGCCACCCACGGCAAAGCTCTAGCTTAAGGTACTGTAGAGCTCAACTTGAGTCCCACAGAGCTGAGAAAGAAAATCCTAGAATATGTGAGAAGCCCTGCAGTCAGAGAAAATCAGAGCAAGTGGAACATGCAGGAAAGATCCTAATAAAAAACAGCTTCTGAGATTTACATATTAATACTCAAACTAAAAATCAGGAGGAATATTGATATGAACATGGCTGCACATGTCAATTTTTTCCCTATTATTTTTCTGGTAATCATAAAGATGCAACATGAACTATTAAAATATAATATATACAAAATCCATTTTCAGGGACATTAGATGACAGTTCCAATCTGCATATTCAAAAAATCAGTAAGAATTTGCATAAGTAGCTGAATCAAGTAGAAGCCACATGGAATATGACAAGAGAGCCCAGAAGGAGAAAAAATCTCAGAGAGCCCTGTCAGAAATGGCCTTCTGGCCAGGTGCGGCGGCTCCTTCCTGTAATTCCAGGACTTTGGGAGGCTGAGGCCGGTGGAGCACTTGAGGTCAAGAGTTTGAGATCAGCCTGGCCAACATGGTGAAACCTTGTCTCTTAACTAAAAATACAAAACTTAGCTAGGCATGGTGGAGTGTTCCTGTAATCACAGGTACATGGGAGGCTGAGGCAGGAGAATCACATCAACCTGGGAGGCGGTGATGCAGGGAGCCAAGATGGCACCATTACACTCCAGCGTGGGAGACAGAGGGAAACTCTGTCTCACTCAATCTATCAGTCCATCAATCAATCAATAAATAAATGCCTTCTTGAAGATGAGGAGCTAACTCAGAGTTCAAAAACTATACTTCTTGTTTGGAATAAGAGATGAGAATCTGAGGATGTAGCTCTCTTAAACTAAGTAGAATTTATATTTTAAGAAAAAAATTAAAAATAGCAATGGAATTTATCTTCTGATGTAGATCACTCACAAGTGAGAAATACTGATAGAAAGCAAAAGTATCCAGATGTCTAGCTAAGAATCCATAATAAATTAATGAAGTAATAATATTTATAAAGAAAAAAATCTTACAAAGCATAAATATAAAAAAAAATTGAAAAAATAGTGAAATCATACAGAGATGCCATATACATATTGGCTGGCAAAATTCAGTAAAAATAAATGAAATAGAATATTTTTTTAATGACAGAAAAAAAAAGATGAAATTGGAGGGAAAAAATGGCCAGTGACAAAACTTGCAATTACTTTTGCACCAACCTAATAAATATTAAACATATTTCAATAAGAAAATGACTGGGGATGCTGAGGCAGGAGAATGGCTTGAACCCAGAAGGAGGAGGCTGCAGTGAGCTGAGATCAAACCAAAACACTCCAGCCTGGTAATAGAGCAAAACTCCATTTGAAAAAAAAAGAAAGAAAAAGAAAATGTTGAAAAATAAGAAAGATGACTCATAATTGAAAATGTTTTAGTGTCTGAGGAAACTGGTTAAAATAGTCAAAACTGTGAAACATCCTGGTAAAGTGCTGAAATTTTTAAATGACTTAATAATTTTGGCCTCAATGCCCAAAATATATTTTCCATAATTTTTAAAAAGAAAAATATCACACTACTCTTAGATTTCTCCACATCATTTAACCACCTATGGTATACACAATGAGAAAAATATGAACCAGTGACTTCATGTCAAATTCTGTGTCTTAATCATAAAAGTACACACGAGTTCGAACAGGAAAGAACCAAGTTAATTTTGTCCTCTTCCTTAATGAGCGATTTTAATTTATCTCATAGATAATTACCCAAGTGAATAAAAGTACTTACAAATATAGAAAAAAGTAAGAAATTAGCAAGATAGATCATATTGACATATATATTCACATACCATACCTATATGTTTATCATTATGTATATATGTGTGTGTGTATAAAACATTTGTCCTTTAATAGAGAGTACAATTTCTAAGTGCCTATGGGATATTAACAAAAATTGACAATATAATAGCACCCAAAACATATCAAAAAGGCAAAGAGTATTCTTCAATAAAAATGTGATAAAATAAAAAATTAATGACTAACCCAGAAGACAAAGCGCTCTCCCAACTAGGAATTTAAAAAATTAAGTTTGTAACTTTATGTCAGAGGAAATTGCAAATTAAAAGCAAGAATTTTAAAATGAATAATAGTCTAGGAAAACACGATTTACCAAACTCACTAAAGGAAGATTCAAAATCTAAACAGACAAAATACATGAAGTTGTCAAAGAACACTTCCCTGCCCCATCAAAAAAAAGCAGTAGGCTGGAATGTGTCCCTGGAAGAATACTGCCAGAGTTTTTAAAGTAGATTATCATATTATTCAAACAGTGTTAGACTATAAAAGAACACTTTTTGAATTAGTTTTTTAAAATCCTGTATTAATAGTCATTCCAGTACCTGATCAAGATCTATCCACCAACATTACTTAAAAATTGTAATGTGAAATCCCCATATAAAGTATCAGCAAATTGAATGCAGCAGCATGTGAAAAGAGTAATACAACATGATCAGTGTTGCTAATACAAATAATCCAAGCATAGTTCCATAATCAAATATCTATTTATATAAACAGTCGTATTAATATGTTCAAGAAGAAATATTATATAATCATCTCAACTGATGCTTTAAAATACATTTGACATAGTTCAACAGTAATTATGTATTTAAATATCAATAAAACAGATGGATACTAGCTTTTCCCCAGAGAAATATATCTATCTCATCCTAGAAGAGTTTCATGCTTAATGTCAAACACTGCAGGTATTCCTGCTAATGTGAGAATATGAAAACAATATCCCCAGTCACCAGTATTCTTTAAAATTATATTTTAGTAGTAATCAGTTGGAAAATGAAAGAAATTGGATGTCTAAAATATTAAGGAGGAGGAACAATTGTCACTATTTACAGAAGTTAGAATTGTATAAGTAGAAAATTCAAGAGAATGAACTGAAGAATTACTGTATGTAATTAATATGCTGAATTTAGTGTCTTGCTTTTAAGAAAATAACAACTATATTAATAAAAGATTCCACATGTGATCAAAAAAAGACAAAATAAAACAAATAAAACATAAGAACCATAATAAGAAAAAATTAAAAAGCTATTAATTGAAACAATGAATCTGAGTAAATGGAAAGTCAATATTTATTGAAATGGAAACCTCTCCATCACTGACATGCCACTTCTCCATAAGTTAACCTGTATATATTATGATGATGCTTATAAAATTCTCTACAGGGATTTCTTTTTGAACAAGATAAGCTTATTCTAAAATCCATATGGAAATTTTATCAAATAAATATAATCCAGTGAAGTGCTAACAAAAAAAAAAGGCAACAAGAGAGCTGGTCCTATCAGATATTAAAATGCATTATAAACCTACTTTAAGAATCTGATGAATTAATAAAGATGCAAACCAGAAGATAAGAAATTTCAAAAAGACCTGTGATAGTCAATATTTTAAGACAGTCCCAATGATTCTTGGTGTAATCCCTTCCCTGGAGTATAGACAGAACCTGGTAATATGATGGAATGGCACTCCATGATTAGATTACATTATATGGCAAAAGTAAAAGGATTTTCCAGATGTAATTAAGGTCCCTAATCAGTTGGTTTTAAGGTAATCAAAAGAAAGATGGTAGGGAATTTCAAGGTTCTCTAGAAACTCAAATTAGCCCCACACTGACAACTAACAAGAAAACAGGGATGTCAGTCCTATAGCTGCAGGGAATTCTGCCAACAAATGCATGAGCTAGGAATAGCATACCCTTGTCTATCCTGACCAATACAATATAATGTCTAAAAACCAGAAAGCCTGAAAGAGAGAAGGAAAGGAAAAATAGAGAAAAGATAAATTCAACTACAAAAATATTTCAAAATGCTCAGTAGAAAAAGAACCCTGCAAATAAAATCAAAAGACAAACGATAAACTGGAAAAATAATTTTTATTTATAAATTACTCTGCAAAGCGTTTATGTTTCTAATAGGTCAAGCGTTCCTGGAAAACAAGAAAAAGACCATGGTCAGAAAAAAGATATGAGTTAAGAAATAGAAAGCTATGAAACGGCAATTGCAAATGACTCTTAGACATATGAAAAGAGTCCAGACACATTCAAAATAAGAAAAAATAAGTTTAAATTGCACAGCGATACAATTTTTTACCTATCAGATTGGCTTTAAAAATCCAAAACTCCAACACTGTTGCAGAAAGACAGGGATTTCCACGTATTTCTAGTGGAAATGTGAATTATAGAAACCCTTATAAAACAATTTGGCACTATCTAACAAAAATATACAAACCCACACTCCGATACCACAATTCTACTTTTGGGATTGTATCCTAAACATACTTGCCTACACAGGAGATGTTATTCATTGCTACATTGCTTGTAATAGCAACACTTAAAACAAGCCAAACATCCATAAGGAAGGAATCAAGTTCATTTATACGTTTATACTCATCTTCTAATTAACAGTGTTTAAGTGTTTTTCTAATTTTGCAAACTTTTTTTTTTTTTTTTTTTAGATGGAGTCTCACTGTCGCTAGGATGAAGTGCAGCGATGCAATTTCGGCTCACTGCAACCTCCGCCTCCCGGTTCAAGTGATTCTCCGCCTCAGCCTCCCAAGAACTACAGGCACATGCCACCACGCCCAGCTAATTTTCATATTTTTAGTAAAGATGGGGTTTCATCATGTTGGCCAGGATGGTCTCAATCTCCTGACCTCGTGATTTGCCCACCTTGGCTTCCCAAAGTGCTGGGATTACAGGCAGCAGCCACTGTGCCCGGCCTGACTTTAAACATTACTATCAGTCACTGACCACATCTGATGACAATATTCAAGGAATGATATAAGAACACCTCCCACTCAAATCATCATAGAGTCCTCAGATGAATTCGAGAGGATAAGAGGGGAAGAGTGGTAGGTTATGTGTCCTTCCGTGTGTGTGTGTGTGTGTGTGTGTGTGTGTGTGTTTATATACATGCGGTAATATGTAAGTGAATAAGCACAGACTTTCTGGAAATAGATGAGATATTTTGAAATTAGAGATGTAATAACAGGATAATCTTAAAGTATTCTGGACTATAAAAGTACTGAACTATTTTAATAAAACCCCAGCTTTGAGATGGAAGACAGGGAGTGAACATCAAGCCTATTTTAAAGTTTGTCTCACTTGAGCAAGAGAAACAGCTCTGAAAGTGTCTTGGTGGAGAAAATAGAGATACTTCCGTCTAATAGTAGAGAGATATGTGTTTGATTATTAATGCTAGAAAAGTGAAATGAAATGTTGAGTTTCTAAATTATTCACCAACTTCAGAAAAAATTGTGGTTGATCCTGCAGGCCACATGTTTCACTGAACAGATAATGAATAATCTTAAAAAACAGAAAAACTATTGACACCAGTGCCTCAAGAATACATTGCCTTAAGCTAGGCATTACGACACATTATTGAAATAATGGCAAAAGCTTCAGACTATTTACAAGTCCGATATCTTAAGGACATTAAGTCTATACACATTAGACACATTGGGGCAAAGGTCCTTCCTTGTCACATTTAAACTTACTCGAAATCTTGTCACCATGAAATTGAGTCCTGGCTAGTTTCTTTGCAAAAAGTTCTCCTGGGATATCCTTAACTTAAATAATTTATTGTTAAATAATCCTCACTTAAAATTCTGATGTTATTTTAACAGGTCTGTGGTATGAAATTGTATTGCCCTTTTATGTTTGTTTTAGGAAATTGAACTTTTTATTAATCTTTAATATTTAACCTACTGACAACTACCTCCCCAAACTTACAAAAGTGTACAAACTATATGCATGGTATATACAGTTTATACCAAACATACTATTATTGTTCAGCAGAATTTTATGTGACTATCAAAATGTTCTCTAAATCTTCACTATAACAATATGGTAGCCAACAGACACATGATTACTGATAAATTGTGGCCAAGAAGGGACATTTAAATTGTAATTAACTTTAATATTAATTGCCATATGCAACTGTGGGTATGGTATAGATTTTCTTGGAATGACTTTTTCCTTTCTTATGTAAGTAATGCTAGTAAAATAAATATAGGTTTCAGCAAAAATTTCACTTAAAATACAACATTAACTTTTTCTTCTGCAGACGGTAACCTTTAATGGAGTCAAAAACAGAACTGCTAAACAATCAAGTAGGAAAATAAAAACAGTATTTTGACCAACTTGAAAACAAATTAGGAAAGGATGAAAGAAAACATAAAGTAAAAAGTAAAACAAACAATAAACATAAAATAAGATAGAAAGAAAAAAATACACATATTGCCACCCTCTCTCTAAATGGAGTCAATGTTCACATCAAAAGGTAATCTATTAACCAGGACTGTTAAACAGAACCTAGCCATTTGCTATTTCCAAAATGAAATACACAAAAAAGTGATGTGATCATCAATATCTTCAAAAAAGGCCTGGGCAACAATACAGCAGGCCAAAGCAAAAGTTTGTACCAGTAACATAATTAGCAACATCAGGGTCAGACAACGTGGAATTTAAGCTTAAAAGTACCAATCAGGATAAAGTGCTTCTTTATTAAAAATAAAGGCAACCATTTACACATATGTGGGAATATATATGTACGCCATATATATATAGAGAGAGGGGGTGGGGGAGAGAGAGAAACTGAATGTATAAATCAAAAAAATGCAAAGAAAATGTGACAAAAAATTGTAGTGGGAAAATGTAATTTGCTTCTTTCAGAATAGATCCGTATCAGTAAACAGAAACTATGCTAGGATGTACATAAATTAATCTACCCTACATTGTAGTGAATACTATAGCAGCAATTTCATTTAAAACTCTACAGTGCAAAGTTTGTGAGAGTAGGACTCTGTCCCTTTCCTTCCTATTCCCGCTGTGCCTTCAATAGTGCCTGGCAGGAGACAATATTCGTTAAAAGAATAAATGGCTATATACATAGAGAATTTTAGTTCTTCAAATAGAGACATAAATATTTTAATACATTGAGAAATCTTAAATACTTGAAATTACGAATGCAGGAATGCATAATCATTGGATTAAATTGGAAATCAAAATGGAAATTATAGTGCCAGAGCTAAACTGGTAGGGCAGCATGTCAGAAAATTGTTTTGCAATCTTTTTATTTTCAGCTTGACTGACATAACAAGACTTTGATTTCAACAGATGTCACACACCACTGTTAAAACACAACACAAATATTACATATTGATGAAATGTGATATTCAAATTACTTTCTGCAAGAGATATTTTTATGCACATTTAATCTCCTCTTTTTAAGGACAGGAAAATTTTCAAAAGTTGTTTTCTTTTTTCTTCTTCTTGTTCTTTTTAAATTTAAAGATGGGGGTCTTGCTTTGTTGCCCAGGCTGAATCTGAGCTCCTGGGCTCAAGTGATCTTTCCACCTCAACCTCCTGAGTAGCTGGGACTACAGGAATACAAGTGGACACCAATGCACTAGGCTGAAAGGTGTTTTGTTTTGTTTTGTTTTGTTTTTTAACTCAGAGTATATCTACCACCCTTCCAATGGGTTTGATGTGAAATTCAAGCATTTCATTATCTACCTAGTAGGAATCTAAGAGAATTCATTAGAGAACTGTTCATTAGCTTGTGATTTTCTGTAGACAGGAATTTCCCCTGTACCATTTGCCATTCCTGACACTTCAGTTCATTTGTGTGGTGACGGCAAACAGGGCAAAATAAAGTTGTTAAGTAATTTTTAACTCCCCAATAGGTGTCTCATCTTCTTTTCTTATTTATTCCTCAAACCAATTCACTAGTTCTTTACTTATAGTACAAAGAAAATAAGGGACGAACATTATGACAAGAGTGTGATGAAAACACTTAATTTTTCTGTATTTATTTCATGATATAATATAAAAACTGTCCTAACAATTTACATTGACATGTTTAACATTTTTGATTATGGGCATTTTCAAACACACGAAATTAAAAGGACTGGTATAAGAAACCATCATCTAATAATCACTTTAGCTTTAACAATTATCATTAATTTGGCTGTTCTTTTGCACCATACTCCTCAAACACATTTCATATTTTATTTGCTATAATATTTTAAGACAAATTCAGGACAATGTATCAATTTCACCCATAATATTTCAGCAAGAAGTATCTCAAATAAATATGTCTTTATCAACATAAAACTTAAATACAAAACTCATAATATTAATCCCCAAACTATGTGTTTACATACCAAGAATGTGTTTACACTTCATTTGTATATACAGTTGTCATTCTTTGCATTCTTTGCATGTGTATATACACAAATACATGGAATGTGTGTTTGTGTACTCCTGTCATTTTTTCTGAGCCCCTTGATAAAATATCCAATCTGGTTTACAGTTTACAGTTTAGGCCAAGCCAGTAGTTAAATGTCTTTTCAGGTATGAAGGTGTTGCCCATGGATAAAATGATCCCTTCTGCTGCTTCTGATTAAAAGGCATCTAAAATTACGTGGATTTTTTTTTTGCATCCCCATGGAATTGGGGGATTCCCTTGTCTCTTGTTGAGTGCCTCTGGCTGGTGTTTTTTATACCTTTTGCCCACTTCAAGGGTCAACAAACTTTTTCTGCAAGGGGCAGACAGTGAATATTTGAGGTTTTGCCTCCCACAAGGTGTCTCTTACAACAACTCAGCTCTGATGTTGTAACACCAAAGCAGCCACTGACAATACAAAAGTGAATTAGCATGATTTTCATTCAGCAAAGCATTATTTAAACTAAACAAAACAAACAAACAACAACAACAACAACAAAAACCAGGGCTAGATTGGAGCCCTGGTCCACTTGGCTTTTTTAAAATATGCCGGCCTCTTTGTTATGGCCTGTGAATTTTGTGCTCATGTACAGTGGTTGCAACACAGCCTGCTGGCCAGACTTCTGCATCAAATCCTGGCTTATCATTTATTAGCTGTGTGATACTGATAAACTTACTTAACCTTTCTGTGCTTAGTTTTCTCATCTGTAAAGTGGAAGTTATGTAAGTAATTATCTAATAGGGTGCGAAGAGCGACTGAGTGTACTAATTACATGTCAAGTGCTCAGAACAGCACTCCAATCCCTTATTTTGTCAGCCATTATGACCTCAGGAACATCAGCCCTCTCGTCATTCTTGACTCAGCCAGACTCTTCCTACCTCTCAGTTGGCTGCAGATCCCTAAATTTTTGTCAGGTGTTTTGTCTCTCCATGGTGGGTGAGGTTGCTCCCCTTCAGCCCCATGGCATGCCACTGGATCTTAATATACTTCCAGGGTCAGAAAACCAAGGAAACCCCATCTCTCTGAATACTCTGATGATTCTGGGCAGCCTGCTATGCCATAACCTTGAGAAGCCTATCCCAGCTCTTTCTACAGAAGCCCTCTCCAACAACCTCCCAATGGACCCCTCAATATGAGAAGATGGAATCTACATTCCTCTCCTGAAAACATCCTAAAATTGGAGTAAAGGCAGATTTTTCTTAAATTTCCACTATATCATATTCCAGGAGTGGCCCTTGCTGCCATAGGTAGACAGGGCATTCTATCCACAGCATAGAATTCCTTGATGGCTTTGATATGTTAACATGAAAGAGAAAGGAATTTCAGTGATGGAGTTGGAAGGACACTGAGCATAGATACTAGCAAGCAAGCAAGGTTTATTACCATTTGAGTAATCTAATGATGAGTGTCAAAAGCTAAATGCAAACTTCAGACTTACTCTTTTTATTCCATCTCAATAGATCTCAACCACCCTCTAAATATGTTGCCAAAGGTACACAGAAGTGAAAAGTCTACTGATAAGTCTTCTTTTAATTTAGCAAATTTATAAATATTAAATGTGTTATATAGTAAAATAAACTCATATATATTTAATAGATTTTAAAAGCTAAATGTTAACAAAATTACCATCCATTCATTCAGCTTTAATAAATAAGCATCAAACCACTAATGCATTATTTTTAGATAGTTAAGAAATATATCTGAGGATTAGATCCCAGATTTTTTTCCTTCCTTCCTTCCTTCCTTCCTTCTCTCTCTCTCTCTCACTCTTTCTTTCTTTTCTTTTTTGACAGAATCTCCACTTGGTTGCCCAGGCCGGAGTGCAGTGGCAAGACCATGGCTCACTGCAGCCTCCACCTCCTGCACTCAAGCGATCCTCTCACCTCAACCTCTCCAGTAGCTGGGACTACAGGCCCACACAACCATGCCCAGCTAATATTTTTCAGTTTTTGTAGAGATGAGGTTTTGCCATGTTGCCCAGGCTCGTCTCAAACTCCTGAGCTCAAGCATTTCACTTGTCTCGGCGTCCCAAAGTACTGGGATTACAGGAGTGAGGAGCTGCACCTGGTCCAGATTTTTTCTTAATACAAAATACTATTGTCATTCTATGAACTTCTTGAAGGAAAAAAAGAATACAATATACACAATAAATAAGTGTAATAGCATGTATGCCTTATGTATATGTATACTTAATATATTAAATGTAATACAATTACATATATAATATATGTTATAATAACCAGTATTTATACAATCCAAACCAACTGAAAGAGTTTTCACCCATATGCATAAAACAAGCAAACTGAAGGGTCAGAAAAGTTTAGGGGCTTTCTTACAGGTGACTTTATTCAGAATTAGGAAGCTATACTTGATAATTCTGAATTTTCTTCCCTACTAAGCCAAAAGCTCCCATAATGTTATACATGTTGCCCTCATCTCCAATGGCTGATTTGGATATTCTAAGCAATACTGGCAGTCAACAGCCCTGATCCTAACCATCAGCTTCCTAAACTCCCACTCTTCAAGCCCTGCTAAATGTATTCTCAAATTCAGTTTATTAAAGAACTTAGAACTACCATTTGACCCAGCAATCCTACTACTGGGTATCTATCCAAAGGGAAAAAAAATTATCAAAAAAAAAAACACCTGCATTTTTATGTTTATTGTAGCATTATTCACAATAGCAAGGTCATAGAATCAACCTAAGTATCCATCAACATTGGAATAGATAAAGAAAATGCGGTACATATAGACCATGGAATACTATTCAGCCATAAAGAAGAATAAAATCATGTAATTTGCAGCAACATGGATGCAGCTGGAGGCCATTATCCTATGTGAATTAATGCATCAACAGAAAATCAAATACCACATGTTCTTATTTATAAATGGGAGCTAAACAATGAGTACACATGGACATAAAGGTGAAAACAATAGACCCTGGGGTCTACAAAGAGGAGAGAAAAAGAGGGAGGGAGTAAAGGGTTGAAAAACTACCTACTGGGTGTTATGTTCACTGTTTAGATAATGGGTTCACTAGAAGTCTAAACCTCAGCATCACCTAATATCCCCATGTAACAAACCAGTATGTGTTACATTTGGGGATGTCATCCCAAATCTAAAAAAAAAAAAATGCATACAGTCATAGAGAATAATAAGTTCTGATGTTAGATAGAACTTAGTTTGATGACTATAGTTAACAACAATGTATTGTATATTTCAAAATAGCTAGAAGTGTTGAAATGTTCCCAACACGAAGAGGTAATAAATGTTTGAGGTGATGAATTTCCTAAATACCCTGATTTGATCACTACAATTTGTATGCATGGTCAAAATATTACATAAATGTGTATAAATATTGTTTATCAATAAAAATACATTAAATTTAAAAAAACAAGTAAATTTATCCTCCAATAACAACTTGTGTCACCTGCTTTCCTCCACCACCATTATCTTAGCTGTGAATATCTCTTATCTCAGCCACTCCACTGGCTACCTTGTCCACCTGTATCCATCAAGGCAGCCAGTCTCCACAAGGAAGAAAGGATGGTCTTGTCAGATACAAAACAGATCATATCACCTCACCCATTCTCAACCCTGCTTAATAAACGTTGATGGTTTCTCATTGTCTTTGAGACGAGTTTTTAATGCAAACACAATACATTAGTAGCACTTCTCCAGCCTTCCTCTTCCTCTCTGAGCTGCAGCCACAGTGACTTTATATTTATCACACTCCTCCCAAACACATGACCACCTCACATGTCATTTTCTCCACCTGGAATGCTCATGCCCAACCTTTTACAAAGTTACTCATGCTCATCCTTTAGATACTGGTAAACTATTTCCTCAGGAAAGTCTGGTCTCACCTCCATGATCAGTAAAAGGTATTATTATATGCATAGATTGCACCAGGATCTCTTCTTCATAGCACTTACTATAGCAGTAATTTTACATGTATCCATGTAATTTTTAAAGCTCACTAAAAGTAGGGTTTTTTTTTTTTGTGTGTGTGTGTGTGTGTGTGTGTCCTTTTTTACTTTTGGGTTCTCAGAACTTAGCACTGTTCCTGTCACATAAACAATAAATATTTGTTGAATTAGTGAATAAATTAAGAAAAAATGAATAACAAAGTATCCTACTGACTACTAGACAATGTTGAGAAAATGTACGTAGTAGAAATATGAGTCTAGAATACTCAGCATTAAAGCCAGAGGTTAAAATAGAAGACTGAATCCTCCTGAGTAAAATCACTGTATTTGACAATAATTGGAGAGGGCTGAAAGGTTTCATAGGAAGAAAAAATTTTCTTTATTTTTCCTGTAAGATATTTTTAGAGTGTCCATTTGGGGAACTAGGTAGGAAACGCCAATCACCCAGCTCCCAGGGTATGGAAAACGACATGACAGTGCGAATCCCTCAGATTCTAATAGTGAATGTGTTTATGACTCTTTGCTTTACCCAAGACCCCAGAGGGGCTCATCTGTTAAAAATGTACCTTGATAACAAAAACAGGTTCCAGAGAGATCACACAGTTAGAGATTTTGACACTAAGCTTATTGTTCATTCCACTGCAATGCACCTGCCACTCTTAAATTGAAGCTTATCACTGGCAACCAACCAATTCTATTACAGCACAATCATCCATCTTTGTTATTTTCCATGGAATCCCATCTACATTTTAAATGAAACGAGTCATATTTATTTTTGTTTTAGGAATTCAACTGTTGACTGTCAACACTGCATTAGTTCAACTCTCATAAATTTGGGAAGGATTAGTCATAATCTTAGTGAAACCAAACAGACCAAGGTCTTGTGCATTTTTAAAGTTTAAGATTTAACATTAGTCATAAACGGGTTGAACAATTTTTTTACATTAGTCAGCAAATAGCACATGAATCTCATCCTTAAATTTTATCATTTAAATTTTCAAGGCTCCCTGATTTATTTCATTAGGAATTGATATATTTACATTTTATTGTTTCTTTATATTCCTATTTCATTAGGAATTGATATATTTACATTTTATTGTTTCCTAGTAACCCAGGGCTATAACTTGCCATATTCAGAAACTGTCAAAAATCAGAATAAAAATCTAGAAGAGAACAAATAGAATCAAAAGGCTATTGATTTGTCTGTAGCTGCAGATCTCAAATATTTACATTCCTCAAATACATGAAACATCAGAAATTATGCATGATGAATTCAGATATTCCAGGAGTGAAAAATAAAGAAATGTGAGTAGACATGAAAAATAACAGAAGAACCCAAGGAAGTGTGTAAATTTCATTTCAAATCCTGCCTCATGTGGTGAAGCAGGAGTCTAGGGCTAAACAGGCATATGATACTTGAGGCAGATTTTAAAGTAGCATTTAAAGTGCATTGTCTTTATATGTAACAAGCCAGAGGGATCAATCATTTTCTTGAGCATGATTGAAGAAGTCTTATAGCACAAGCACAATATGGTGGTGGCATATGACTGTATGTGTAACTCCCAAACTTTCGAACACACACACACTTCATCAATGGAGTATGTGTTTATTAGTTACATAACACCACTTTATATAAATTATCTAATGTGTCAGAAAGGCTCTAGAAATGGCAAACTCAATACTTTCCGTTTATAACTAAAATGGTTTATTCACCTTGGAACAATCCAAAGTTAATTTTACTTAAGGTTAAATAAATTATATATATATATATATATATATATACACACACATATATATATGTAATTGCACTTTAGGTTCTGGGGTACATGTGCAGAACATGCAGGATTGTTGCATAGATACATACAGGGCAATGTGGTTTGCTCCCTCCATTCCTCTGTCACCTATATCTGGCATTTCTCCCCATGTTATCCCTCCCCCACTCTCTCTACCCCACACTGTCCCTCCCCTGGTCCCCCCTAACACACTCCAGTGTGTGATGCTCCCCTTCCTGTGTCCATGTGTTCTCATTGTTCAACACCTGCCCATGAGTGAGAACATGTGGTGTTTGATTTTCTGTTCTTGTGTCAGTTTGCTAAGAATGATTGTTTCCAGATTCATCCATGTCCCTACAAAGGACACGAACTCATCGTTTTTTATGGCTGCATAGTATTCCATGTTGTGTATGTGCCACATTTTCCTTGTCCAGTGTATCATCAGTGGGCATTTGGATTGGTTCCAGGTCTTTGCTATTGTAAACAGTGCAACAACGAACATATGTGTGCACATGTCTTTATAATAGAATGATTTGTAATCCTTTGGGTATATTTATTTTGAAGATAATTTGTGTTATGAACTGAGTTTAGTGGGGAGTGAAATGTTTAAAGGATGGTTTTCATCAGAGAAGGCTGAGGCTAAAATTAAGTTAGAATGCATGTCCAGGGCCTAAGTGCTCTTTCTCTTTTGAGTGAATCCCTTGGAGCTGAGGGAAGAGCCTGGGATGGGATATTTCTCATCCTTGGTGAAAGGACACTTGCAGGGAGGATGTCAAAGGCAAAAACCAGGGTAGCAAATTCAAACTGAACCATCCATTAGAGGGCTAACAAGACAGAGGAAGTCAAGATAGAGAAGGGGGAAAAACAAAACAGATTTGCAAAATATGCTTGCCAAAGACAAGGTTGAAGGAGACCTAGATAAATTCCAGAAATAGAAGTTGTTTTTTGTTTTAATTTTTCAATATGCTTCCAGGACATTCCTATGTAATTATGAGACACTAAGAGGCTGAAGAAGGTACATCAAGATAAATTTATCTTTATTCCTTATTTATTCACATAGAGATTTAAAGCAGCTTCTAAAAACTCAGAAACTTTAACAAGATACATTAATTAAAGGTAAGATGAGGAACTGAGGAAAAATAGTTGGTCATATATAATGAGCTCTAGAATTTCAGTAGCCTAAGAGAAGGACAAAACTTGGTCATATAATTCACAATGCCCATAGGAAATTTAATGCCTCAAATAAATCTTATTCTTTGACTAGATCTTGAACACATTTCTTCTAGGATCACCAAAGTGTGATTGTGTAAACACAATTTCGTGATGGCTCAATAATAATTTAACTTAGGATGTCCGTTCTCTCCTCTCCAGGCTTGCTTTAGAGATAAATTTTTAGAATTGTGGTGTTCAAGTATTTTTTTTCTGAACAATGCTGATACCAAGTAAGCTTTCTGAATAAATATTGGATGTACTGAGGTCATTTTTGCAGTGTGTCTGACAAGTGTTTACATTGCCATCTAAATACAGATCTTCGTAACTTAACAAAGAATTGAACTCAGTGTAGATCACCTGGAATGAAGATTGAAGAGCCTATCTTGTACCTGAAAAGACAGTTCCCTCTCTAACCGGGGAATCAACAGAGCACTCCCATGGGGGCCAAAGCCTCATCCATGTACTTTTTTTTTTGTTTGAATTCAACATTTTATTTTGAAATAATCGCAGACTGACATGCAGCTATAAGAAATAATAGACCTGATCCCATGTAGTTCTACCTAGTTCTCCCAAAGGTAACATCTTACACAACTATAATGCAATGTCACAACAAAGATAATTGACATTGACAACCTCAAGATGCAAAATATTCCTTCACCACAAGGATCCCTCCTGTATCCCTCTTATAGGCTTCCTCACTTGCCTCCCACTCTGAACTCTTGCCTAAACCCTGGAAATTACACATTTGTTTTCCATTTCCATATTTTGGCCATAAGAATGTTATATAAATGGTGCCATTAAGCATTTGGCATGAAGCATTTGGCAAATGGTGCCATGAAGAAATTGGCTTGTAAAATTTAGCATAATTCCATCTAGGTTTATTCAAGTTGTTGAATGTATCAATAGTTTATTATTTTGTATTGCTGAGTAGTATTCTACAATATACATGTGCCACAGTGTGTTTAATTATCACATGTCAAAGAACAACCAAAGAAAAACTAGATTATTTCTAATTTTTGGCTAGTCTGAATACAGCTGCTATGAACATTTATGTAGAGGTTTCCATGTGAAATTTCTTTATTTTTCAGGGGTTAATGTGGAAGAGTGCAAAGGCTGTGTCATATGATATTTGCATGCATAGTTTTTTTTTTTTTTTTAAGAAATTGGCAAACAGTTTTCCAGAGTGGTTGTACCAAATATATTTCCACCAGCAGTGCTTCAGAGATGCAGTTTCTCTGCATGCCCATCAGCATTTGGTGTTGTCACTACTTCTTTTTTTTTTTTTTTAATTTTAGCTATTCTGATAGCTATATATTGATATCAAATTGTGGTTTTTATTTGCATTCCCCTATTGATAATAATGTTCAACATCTTTTGATGTGCTTATGTGCCCTCTCTATATTCTCTTGGGTAAAATGTCTCTCAGTGTGTTTGCTCCATATTTTTAATAGGATCGTTTTAAGTGTGAGTTTTGAGATTGTGTTATATATTCTAAATACTTATTCTTCATCAGATATGTGGTTTGCAAATATTTTCTCCCAATCTTTACTTTGTCTTTTCATTCTTTTAACAAGCTCATTCTCAGAGCAAGGATTTTTAATTTTGATAAGGTAGACTTCATCAAAATTTCCCTTTATGTACTGTGTTTGATGTCAAGTTTAAGAACACTTTGATGAATGTTAGATCCCAGAAATTTTGTCTTGTATTTTTTCCTAAAAGTTTTATAGTTTTATGTTTCCATCATATTAAATTTTATAGTTTTATGTTTTAAGCCAATAATCCATTTTGAGTTGATTTTTACATAAGGTATCAGGTTTACACTGAGGTTCAGTTGGCTTTTTCCTTGTTAGTTTGCTCTTGCTTATGAATATCTGACTGCTCCAGGTCCATTTGTTGAAACTTTATCCTTCCTACATTGAATTGCTTTTGTGCCTTTATCAAAAATCAGGTGGGCAAATTGGTGTGAATCTATTTAAAGATTTTCTATTCAGTCCAATTGATTTGTGTCTATCTCTTTGCCAAATTGTCTTAATTACTGTAGCTCTATAATAAGCTTAATATTCAGCAAAGTGATTCCTCCCACTTTATTATTTTTCAACATTGTTTTAACTATTCTAGGATCTTTCGTGCACATTTTACAATAAGCTTATCCATAAAAGATCTTGCAAAGATTTTTATAGGAATGACTATTAATTCCAGGAGAATTAACATCTTTACTATGTGAGGCTTCTAGTACATGAACACCATATGTCTCTCCAATAATTTAAAATGTTTTATTTCTTTTATCAGCATTTAAAAATTTTCAGCATATAGAGTATATGCTTTTTAAAGTTCACACCTAAGCATTTGTTTTTCTCTGGAGTAATTATAAACACTATTGCATTTTAAATTTTTGTTTCCCTGTTCATTTTCAGTATATAGAAATGTGATTGGGGTGTGTGTGTGTGTGTGTGTGTGTGTGTGTTGTTAATCCTATACTCTACAACCTTGCTGAAATAATTTATTACCTCTAGGATCCACATATTGTCTTTATATATATACTAGTCCAACTGTAATAGCACTAGCTGAAATAAAAAATTTAATATTCAGCAAAGTGATTACTCCCACTATATTATTTTTCAACATTGTTTTAACTATTCTAGGATCTGTCATGTACATTTTACAATAAGCTTATCTAGAAAATAGCTTGCTAAGATTTTTATAGGAATGACTATTAATTTCATTCCTATACCAAAGTAATATTTATTAATGAAATTATAATTAATGAAAAAACATGTACAACTATTGAAATCAGATGTTATTTCAATTCAAAAAAAAATCAGATGTATGTGTGTGTGTATAATCTTTAAAATTACTTGAAGTCTGAGCACTGCTAATTCTAGTGTATTCACCAAGATTTCAGCTTATAAAATATATTCAAGTAACTGTGCAATAGTTAGGGAATCCATACCAAAATTAATACATTTTTCAGCATTAGTTAGGGTTCAGAGAACCAACTGAATATAACGTATTCTCTTTAAGAAAATGACATGGCTGGGTGCGGTGGCACATCCAAAGTAACCCCAGCACTTTGGGAGGCCGAGATCATCCTGGCCAACATGGTGAAATCCTGTCTCTACTAAAAATACAAAAATTAGCTGGGCTTGGTGGCACATGCCTGTAATTCCAGCTACTCAGGAAACTGAGGCAGGAGAATCGCTTGAACCAGAGAGTCAGAGGTTATAGTGAGCCGAGATCGGGCCACCGCACTCCAGTCTGGTAACAGAGCGAGACTCCATCTCAAAAAAAAGAAAAGAATGTTAGTTCATTGTTTCAGTATTAAGTCTGAGTACACATAGATATCAAATTTATAATGTGGACAATACTAGAAAGTCATTCATGATTACTAATACATACAAACGTGAAAACTTGATGTTTAGAATGCAATGAGAGCATTGAACATATAAACTGTTGCTGCTAAAATATTAAAATAAGTTTAACAGCAAAAATCATAATCAGACAAAGTAATTGTAACAGTGAAACTTCAGACTGACCACTAGCCACTTATGAGAACAGCCGAAGCATACTATACCTAAGTAATCTTCTCTTAAGTATGCTGATTGCAACTCCAAAGCCCTTCCCGAAGAAGACAGTGCAGCAGCAATGCAGGTATCACTGCCAATGACAGTGAGGAAAGGTGAGTTTGTGGTTAGAGAGATTAAAGTCTAAGTTATAATTGAAGCAAATTAATTTCAATGATCATTTATTAAACAGATGCCATACACTTACTTGAAAATGTCAAAATATAGTCAAAATTAGAAAGGCATAAACAGAACCTTCACAGAAAACAGGGCCATGGGGAACTGGCTGATGCTTGCTGTCCTAACAATGCTTAGAGGCAGACACCAAGTGGAGCAGTGGTTATTAAAGCCATTATTTCTTCTGCAATTACTAAATGAACTTTCAATTTTGCAAATGCTTTTGTATATATTAACTGGGGAATTATTATCACTCTTGTTAAAAATATTATATCGAAGCAAAAATGGTTTCATTTGGCATTCCCACATACGTAAAAAAGATGAAAATATGTCTATAAAAGCATATGTCGTACAAAACTTCATGACAAAAAAACTGAAACGCTGGAGGAAATGAATATTATTTTCAAACATAACAAATTCTCAGTAAATTAAATATTTTATCCCATCTCAAGAAAACAAATTTGAATGTAAGAGAGCAAGAGACATCTTATTATAAGGATAAACTTCAATCTAATCTACTATTATTTCTTTCTTCAATAAGTCTCTGGCAGATATTGGAACTTAAATTCTTGTTTATATAATGAGTATTCTACCCATGGTGCAATTACTTTGCTCTTTTCCTAAATGGATCACAAGATAACTAGTAAGTTGTTGGCCCTTTCTGGTGTCTCATTGCAGCTGAAAAAGGAGGGGAGGGATTTTGCTTGAGGAGTGGAGAAGAGGGGGATAGAGAGACAGGTACTACTCACCTCTTTCCTTGCTTCTTTACCCTGTAACCTTTGTATCTAGAGTTGACGGAGTGAAGGGTAGGGTCAGAAAATGAAGTAGTCAAAGACAAGGTTTAGAAACTGAAGCAGAGTTGGAGAAAGAGCCACTGTACCAGCCTTTCTGGCACCTTAGACCACAGAAAAGCTGAGAAGTACAGGGACCAGCATGGAATCCAAAGAAACCACTGCTCCTGGAAAGATACCATTAAGGCCATCAAGGATGGAAGTGGCAACACTTGCTCTAAAGATTCAGATGCATACAAATCATTGCTCAAGGTGGGAAGAGGTTCCCAGGTCCAGCAGTCATTACAGCATGTCCATTAATGCTAAAGTGACCGAATATGGATTTATAGGCTGACCAGTTTTGATATGCAGGAATGTGACAAATTACTCATGAGATATCTCACAACTGTATATTTCATAACACAGTGTGCAGGGAGATAACTGCTCCAATAAATTGGAGATAAATGCTCCAATGTGCCAATCATCAGAAGCAATGGCAAACCCCTCAACAATAGATGGTCTGGGTGCCGCTGTAAACCATTGAGCCAGTGTTACTGCCTTTGTGACAGCGGAATTCCACTGGATCATGAGCTCTGGAGAATTTCTTTTGTTCACTTTTTTATCCATACTACTTGGAGCAGTGCCTGGCATGTGGTAAGCACTCAATAAATATTTGTTGACTGAATCAACATATCCTACACGGCACGGCATCCTGGCCCATGTTCAGGCTGCCTCCTCCTTGCTGCCTGGCTCCTACTGCCTGAGCCCCAGTGAAAGCTCTTCCAGCCCTCTACAGCCCAGGAAAAGCAATGTCTGTTCCACACACACCTCTGAACCTTGAGCTCTTCCCACTTACTAATAGAATAATACCGAGTAAATTACCAAACCTCTCTATTCCTCAGTTTCTTCAGTAATAAAATAAGAATGATAATAGCCACTCAGGAGAGTTGTGAATATTAAATAAACTAATGTAAATGAAAAGGGTAGCATACAACAGCCTCTCAATGAGCAGTAAAATTCTTTTCTCTATTCAGTAAATCTATACATAATTTATTTGAATGGAATTGGGCTCCACAATTAAGATAATAAGAGAAATTCAGATTCATCCAAAAAACATCTGCCTTTCAATTGTCCTGGTAATCATAAAATAATAAATAGGACCCCACTGGGGCTCCCCTTATAATCACATATCTGTAGTATTGCATCCACAGAAATTTACCAAAATGACTGGATTACTGGCCTTGATTTGTGGGTGAATTAAATATAGCCAGATCAACTTTGTTGACACAGAATTTACTCCTGATAATCATGACCAACAAGGGACCACTGGATGGCATGCTGTGAGCAACCCGAGGGAGAAACCATGTCTTCCGGTTTCTTGAAACTTTGTCCCAACCTATATTAGACCAATGGTCATCATATAGGTTGGGACCAAAGTCTCAAGAAACCAGAATCCCAGTGGTCCCCCTAGCTGTGGCCACTCCTTCACCAGCTTCAGTTTTTCATCTGTGCCAGCCTGAACACAGCTTGAATTTGAGTCTACCAAAAATAATTCTCTTACCAGAAGAAAGATTATGAACAATAAAAACTAAAGATATTTTAGAAATCTCAGAGAAGCATTATCTACTCTCTTCTAAGATGCTGCCCACCCTCACCCCACTCCCTGACCCACACTCCCACCAAAGACCTCCTCTTCTTTGACCCTCCCTGCTCATGCTTAGCCTGTGTGTCAGACCATTCTTGCATTGCAATAAAGAAATACCTGAGATTGGATAATTTATAAAGAAAAGACTTCTAATTGACTCACAGTTTTTCAGCCCATACAAGAAGCATGGTGCTGGCATATGCTTGGTTTCTGGGGAGGCCTCAGGGAACTTTTACCCATGGTGGAAGGGGAATAAGAGGCAGGCAAGTCATAGGCAAAAGCAGGCACAAGAACAACTGTGAGGCAGGGGCCACATAAACATCCAAATCCCATGAGAACTTAGTATCACCAGGACAGAACCAAGCCATGAGGGACCTGCCCATGACCCAAACACCCCTGACCAGGCCCCACCTCCAATATTGGGGATTACAATTCAACATGAGATTTGGTGGGGACACATATCAAACTATCAGTCAGCTATTATCCTCCTTCCTCTTCTCACGGACGAGTAGTTCCTACTGCCCAATTCTCTTGCTATTACAGTACTTAATTAACTCTTCTCATCTGCTCCCCTAGGTGCCAGACCCTGGGTCTCAGATCAGGATTTCCTTAAGGCAGTTCTTTCAAAGTATTCTTCAACAAAGATTGTGTCTTCCTATAAGAAATGCTTATATCTGAGGATAAAAGAATTAAATTGTCTGCACGTTGTTACCCATGTTAGGAATACTGGATATAAAGATCAAAATATAAATGTTCAAACTTGGAATTATCTATGTGAATGTGAATTTTCCTCTGCCCTTTGTGTTTGATGATAAAAGCTGGAGTCAAATGACTCCCAATTTAAACATTCACACCTGCATACATCCACACACAAACACATATACACATACACATATGTGTCCACATACACACACACCATCCCATCATGAAATGTTAAATGTAACTAATAATCTATAGTTGCTACTTTTTCACTATTTTTCTTTAAAATTTATCCCAAACTCAGGTCCCTCAGGATAAAATTTCTTTGCCAAATCATTTTGAAACCAAAAGCTTATGAGTTTTCAGCACAATATCTTAGACTCTTACTTACCCTTCCTACCTGCATGCCTCACCCCCCTTGAGAATATAAAGGACACAAAGATATTAAAAACAGAACACATAGGTGAGTTTAGTTCTTATGTTTATAGAATCAATACATAACAGACACTCTCTACTCTGCACAGCCATTCCATATTGAAAATCAGAAGTGTCTATCATCAAAGAATCAACAGTTGATGTAAGGCCGGTTGCCTCGCCAGGAGGCCAGACACACCCACCTCTGCACTCGGCACCCACCTCTGCACTCAACACCTGGCTCTGCACAAGGCACCTACCTCCGAGCACATGTTTCCCTGGAAGGATCCGGCTGATGTAACCCTGGCCGGATCTTGCATTAGAAAACCCACCCAACAATCTACCCACCAATAACAGCCTGCCCCCGTCTCCATCTCGCTCCCCCGCAACCAATTAAAGCACCCGGCCACTCCTCATTCCCTAGAGCTATAAAACCCCACCTCTGGGGAAGTCAGTGCAACTTCTCTGGCCCCCTTTCCCCGGACCATAGAACCTCACCCGGGAGCTGAATAAACTGGCATTTAATTTTCTTATACTGGCCTCAGTTTCTTAATCTTAAACTCGGCAATAACCCTTACAGTTGACATTTGTACAATCCTTGGGAACCTCAAGGATATTCTTAATATTCTTCGAACAAGAGCAGTATGCTCCTTTCATGTAAATAAATCTAGGAATTTGAAGGAATAAAGAAGCTCTATTCTGAAGGTGGGGGCAGCTCTGACTTGTGGTTGGAAAGCCATATAAAAAGGTGAGTGATATAGCAGGAAGTCACAGGAGTTCAAAATTTGGAGGCAAACATACTAAGTGCTTTGAACAGAAAGCATGCTCTTGAGAAGAAAACAGCCAGTGGCTTCAACTGTTGAAGGTTCCCTCCTTTCTTCCCTCTGGCCACCAGTCTTGGCATGTGTTCTGAGCCAGGAACTGTACTTTCATGTGACAAGAAAGTACTGATAAACTCTTTTCTCTGGATGTTTCTATTAAATAATACCTATCCCTTCTATCTCAGTATAATGCTGTCTAATGGATTATAACATTCATCAGTTTATTAACTAGGCCACTATATCTTGGGGTAATTGGTTATTTAAAAAAGAAAACTTAAAAATAATCTTTTGAAAAACTGGCTGCACTTTCCTATCATAAGTTTGGTTAATGGCCGGTGCAATGTTTAGTCAACAGACCATATGAACAAGAAATGGGATGCCCAGATTCCTCTTTGTCTGTTGAAGTCAGAAGAGCCATGTTGTCTTATAAGAACTTGGTAACCCAAGTCTCCACCCCCTAATCCAGGTGCTCTTTTAGTAACTGTGTGAATGTAAGCTGCTGTCCAAAATCAGCATCTGAGGTGTGAATGAAAGGCAGCAACATCTCAGAAGGCAGTTCTGTTTTTTTTGCTGGGGGCTAAACGTTTGCTATTCAAGGCCTAGTGTAAGGAGACAACTTCCCTAACTCCTTTTCTGAACAGGAAGATGGTATTAGCCAAACAAATAAAAAGTTAGAAACAGGAGTTTCATCACATTCTGTCTTCCAAGATAAATATGGCCTCATGGGGGATTATTCAGATACAGCTAACATATTAATTTAAACCCAAATGGGTTTTAAACAATGTGTTTTCCTGTCTACTCACAAGCACCAATTAGGAAAGAAAAATGCATACACTGCAGGAATGGGAAACAGGATGTAAATGGAAAGAAGAAGGCCCAGTACTGAGTGAGGTTCACATGAAATATATGTGATGTGCTTACAAAATATCCTAAGGTTAACTGACAAGAATAATTTTAAAAAGAAAAACACTCAAGAAATCTGTTTTTCAATGTTATGTGTATTAGGTGTGTTAAATTGAATTGGTATATTAAAAGGAGATTTTTTTTAAAAATGAGAAAAGAGAAACATAAATAAAACTACAGAAAGTTATTAAAGAAATCATTAAAGAAACAGAAACTGTTTTGGTGGAAAAGTTGACCTTTCCAAAGGAATAAATTAAATGGAAAATGGGTTTATCTGAATGCCTAGTCTGGTAAACACTGTTTCTTGTTAATAAACTCCTCACCGTGCAGGGATAAGAGATAGTCCAGTTTAGACTATAGGGATGACATCAGTACTTTTCATTCCTGTTCTTGTATCCGTGTGTAACAAGCATCTCTATAGCTTTTGATATAGAAACATAACTGCGATGAATTTAAATCTATGACAGCCCATGTTTCTGGCTGATTAAACTAAGTTGTTTGTGGTGTCTGCAGTATGAAATCAAAGTGGGAACAATTAAGCTATCCATCTCTGGAGCAAGGGACTTGCCTGGCACTGGCGTGTGACCATTCATCACTCTCCATGCACCTTTTCATTGTCACCTCTGCAGCTCCCTGATACGCAGATATTGGCTCCCGTCCTGAAGTGGGTTCATTTGTCACTATCATCAGGTGGCATACAATGGGTGCCAGTTAATTCAAATTTCTGAGCTTGCATTCTGTGTTGGAACAATTCATTATAAAAGTTTATCTTGGAAATGGCAATGCTCTCAATGCTCTCTCTACCTTTCTCTCCTCTCGTTTTCCTCCTTAGCAAACCATGAGCAAACCAGAAGCTGCTGAAATGTCGAATCATTATCAAAGCTTAATTTATGCACTCACTCAATAATCCTTTCCTCAGCAACTCCATGAAACGTGGCATGTTCTGGGTTGTCAAAACTTCAAAGATGAAACAACAATAGCTTCAGGCCTGAGAGATCTTTCAATTTTGTGAATTGGGACTAGAGATGCAGAAATGATGCCCTGTGATAAATGGCAGGTCACAGAGACACAACAGGCAACTTCCATGACCCAGTCTGAGATGCCTCCTTCCAGATGCACAGCATGAAAAAATCATAAGCATCAGTATATTTAGTATAATTGTCATGGCTTGCATGGTGCCTTCATTATTAAAAACCTGTTGCTGAATGTGTGCATATTTTCTTGTAGAATGTGATATTATAGGAACTGAGCTACAGATTTCTTACCCTACACCTTTGCTCCTAACTGACTATATATATGTTGACCTATCTTTGACAAAAGAATAAATCAAGGTTGCACAGGAAAACTTAACTTGCTGAGTATTAATAGCTATTTTCCAATGAAAACTTGACTTTGTGTACTGCCAGAAGCATCATACATGAACATGATCACTAGTTTGCTTTAAAAATGTAGCCTGAATTCAAGATGCTCAATTATATTTATGCAAAGACATATGAGAAGCCACGGATGTACTCCTGGATGGCATTATAAAACAAATTCACCAGCAGCCAACACAACCAACTCCCGAAGTGATTTGATTCCACTCCACAACTAAGCACACAAAGGACCTAATCTTCACCCCTGGGATCTCACTTTACTCCTCTTTGTTTTCTTAGGAGTATTTCCCAAGTCTTGGTGGGGAGACTTTCACTAGATTATGACTAAGAAGGCAGGAGAACTTGTGTCGTAGAGTGTGTTAAGTGCCATGAGCTCTGCCAGACAGCCAAACCTCACAGAGCAGGGTACATTAGTGAACATCTGGAAAACGAAGAGATTGGGATTAATACATAGGAAGTCATCAGCTCAAGGCAGTACTGTTAGTAAACACCAAGGCCAGGATCGGACCCCAATGACCAAGCTCTCTGCTCTGCAAGTGTTTCTATGCTTGGGAAGGCAGAAGTCACCTGGGAAGGGTTTTAATCTCAGATCCCTCATCCCACCCTTGGAATCAAAAATTCTGTGGAGGTACTAGTGGAAAAGCATCCCACAGGCATAGACACAGCTGCCTCACAGACTGCGACTCAGGGGACCACTGTATCCCACCTTGTTTCCTCGTTCCTAGCAGTGGGGGCACATACCTTTGTCACTAATTTGCATTAACTCATTTAATCATCACAACAATCTTATGAAACACATACTTATATTTTCTCCACTTCTTACATGAGAAAACTGAGGCTAGAAGCACAAATCAATTTATATGAGGTCACATGGCTGGTAAGTAGCTGGACTGGAATTCAAGCACAGGTAGCCTGGCCTCGGGCCCTCCTGTTAATTGCCGTGTTACACAACTTTCAGTCCTGCTGCCCCTGAGTCCTATGCAGGGCCCTGGCTTGCAAGTGACCTACTACTAATTGGTCTACACTAGCATAAAGAAAGTAACTTTTCTAAACACAGAGCCACAACTCTCCCTGGCTCCCAATTACATCAGTGCAGGTGAATTGGTGGCCCATAAGCCAGCTAAATCATCCAGATTACAAAATAATAATAATAATAATAATAAATAATTGTAATGTTTTCAAAATTAAAATGTTTCTTTAAAACAATCTAGTTATCTGCCTAGTATGTGTCCAATTCTGGAAAAAATGGCTAGAAAAACCTCCTCTAAATCAGTTTCATTAGACTGGACATGCAGCCTTCAGCTGGCCACAGCCCCCACTATCCTGCTCCGGATTTCCATTTCTGCTTGACCTCTGTAGATATATGAGTTTGAGACCCACAGCCATACAAGCACAGGCTTGGAATATATAGTACTAGGGTTAGGTGAAACAAAGAATGTACACCTTGCTTGTTACCAAAAGGCTATATATAAAATACAGAAGAAATCCAACCAAACAATGTGACCTCTGGAATAGCCATGTCCACTGTCCATCCTTTTTCTATAAATATATTCAATGAATAATGTGAAAATGAATTATAAACTGATGTGGGGCAAGGAAAACACAATGTCCAGAGAATATGAGATGACAGGTGCCAGGGCACACTCTCCATCTTCTTCTGCTCTCCCTTGATTCTCATAACTGGCCCTATCAAGGAGAACGCCTCTAGCTCCATCTAGACTTTCTTGGTGTAAAATGTAATTTAGATGCACTTTCAGGACTCAATTCGAGGAGCAATTCGAGTGTTCCTATCCTCCTCCTGCAAGCTGCATGTTGAATTATGTTCAGTCTTATTAACAAGAGTCTCTGGAGTCAGCTCCACCCTATCCCCATGTTCCTCTCCATCCTTACCAACCATGGCAGCTTAACTGTGCAACAGATTTCTTCTTCTGTTGTTTCTGCCTGGCCAGTACATGTTATCTAGCACCCCAGGTCTTTGCTGAATAGTCATACCTCCTCTCTTAATCACAAGAGGATGTCCTGTTGTTCTAGTAAGTTCCTACCTATTTCTTTACTCGGGCTAATATCTGTTTCCTTCTGCATGCCATTCAGCAATCATACTATCTTTCTTACCATCACCATCTGGAACCATGACTGGACATCTGAAGACTATACCTCATCTCAGGTGGAAATTAGCTCAGGAACCTACACTGTGACAGTGCAAGTAGTTAAAAGAAAATAAGCCATATGATCTATTCAGAACTTGGTAAAAATTGCAGCATGTCACTCCAAGTCTTTCAGTCCAGAAAAACACCAGTGTAAGCCCAGGATTCTTTTCACAGTTCACTACTTCAGAAAATTTCTATACAAGAGCCATTTTGCACATAAGTTAAAATAGAACAAAAAATAAGATCTATTTAATCAGGCTACAATTATGAGACAACCAGTAATTTTTAATGTTTCTGGGACCAAACATCCCTTTTCCTCCCAAGAAAGCAAGCATGGGTTTGCTCTGGGTAGCCATGCTGGCTCAGGACAGGATGGATTGTCATTGGAGAGTCATTAAAGCTTCAACTTCCCTTTAGTTAATTGCCCATGCTTCATGCAAAGGTGCAATTAGAGTCCTCCTTGCTAATACAGATAGAAGTAATGGCCTTATTGAGAGCCTTACTGGAGGCAGAGGATACGTAGGATGAGTGAATAGAGAAGCTACGTTATTTTGTGCAGCCCAAATGTAGACGATAGACCTTGCCACGAAAAGGTCGAGTGTCCAAAGAGTTACCTCCAAAATGCCTGCAATGACCATCAAAAACATAAGGGCTGTGATCAGGTGACTAAAACTTTCTGAAGAGTATGTTTGGTCATGTTTGGTCATCTTCTAAAACATGTATTTAAGCTTTGCACAAGCCATAAAAGGAAAGTCATCTTTTGATATTTGACAGTGAATCTTGTAGGGTACAATGAATAAGCATTTAGGACAAAGTCTTCCAGAAGAGGATTTTCCAGGGTCAAGATTCTTCCATCACATTTGTCAAAAGGCTCTGTCAGTGGCAGCACACCAAAAAAATTATCACTTGATATACTGAGCCAAAGGGAACCCAGCTGTTGAAGTCACCTATAACTTGTGCCCTATTTAATATCACTCTATAATGTTAGTGTTATACATGGCTCCACCTTCATTAAATATACATTTAGAAAATAAAGATTTTTTAGCTTTTCTTCTATTGGATAGGGGGAAGACAGGTTCTTAAATGTCTGACCCCTACTACCCCACTTCCCTTACTTACATATTCCCTGTTTTAATTAGGTGCCTGCCTCTACTATCAATCAGAACTGATCTCCCTGCCCACTGGAAGCTCCTCATAAAACAGCGACTAAATCAGCCTGGAGACTTCTCTCCTTCAAATTCAGTTATTCCAATCCCATTGATCTCTCATTTACTTTAAGAAGTAGATTCAATAGCAAAGTATTTGTTCACTATATATTGAGAACTATTCCAGAGAAATGCCATTACTTATTGCAGTAAACAGAGGATAGAAGCAATTTTACTGTATTTCAGAATAACTAATTTTGATTGATCCAGTTAAGCTGTAAAACATGTTGCCAAGGTTAATTATAATTCATCAATCACATCAACACATGGCATTCAATGATGGAGAAAGCCTCACATATTTGTTTGAGGTATGCAAACAACTTCATGAGAAATCAGTTTCATTAATCTTTCACTCCATGTTTATTATCAGGAAAATGTGATTTAAGGAAAATCATTTACCCATCCCTAAATGCATTAATGCAAAACAACTTTACTTTTTAAATTCACTCAGCCAAGAGAAATCAGTTGACAAGTATAAAAGGTTTTCAGTCAGTTTAATCTTCATGAAGTGTTTATTGATGTTATGTGAAGCCAAAACATTATTTAGATAAATGCCTTTATTGTCTATGTGGATTTTGGAAAAATAATCTGATAGGGTTTTTATGGTTTCTTTTTAGGTAAACTTTAAAAAAGGATTGCAAACAAGTCAGCAGCAGTGCCAGTTTGATGGTTCTTTTCAGCAGGTGCTGACATTGATGAAAAACTTGGAGAGCTGGAATCAAAATGACAGTCATCTTCGAAGGCCAGGGGATATTTCCCTTAGCACAGTTTGAGTCAAATGGCCAGCATGGGCACTGCTGCCTAGAAGGCTTTATTTGCTAATGACATTTCCAAAAGTAAACCCATCCATTTCTTCCTGTGAAATGTCTATTTATGAGACCTTCTCTACTGGGCACTGAGCTAGGTTCTGTCAGATCAGCAATAAGCAAAGTAGCTATGACTCCTGTCTCCACACAGCGGACAGTCCCATGAGGAAGCAAACGTTAAAGAAATGACTGTAATAACGTGTGCTGTGTGTTATTGTAAAGGAAGCACATAGGAGAATACTGTGTTAGGAAACCGAAGCAGACACCTAACTCATCTGGACGATAAGCCTGGAAGCAACCTTAAGTTCAGATCTAAAACAAATACAGAAGTTGTCAAGACAAAGAGGAAATAAGAGAGCTCCGAGAGGAGGTGTTTAGGGCTTCTGATACTTTTTAGCTATGAGACCCTCAGCCAAATTGCTAGGCCATGTGTGGAATACAGAGCCATGAATACAGTCAAGGACATGAGGCTGTCAAAAGAGGAGAGGATCAGAACAAAGAACAAAACACCATTCTCTTCCAGTCACGGAGAAACCTGTTGATTATTTCAGACAGTTCCAACCTTAGTCCTCAAATCAATGTTAAACAAACCAGCAAAAAGTTGCCCACTCACTCAGTTTTTATCAACTCTGTTTGCATGAACCTCCATGAGGAAAGTCAATAGCTCTTACTGACACAAATGGTCCCACCAGGTAACATTTTCAATAGAAGAGAGGAAACAGCGAAGAAAGACTGAAAGAGTAATCAAGAATCAGCTCCCAAGTATCACTAATAACCCCAAAATAACCTTCCCCTACAGCTGTAGAAGCCCTAACATTGAATTCAGCACCACTCACCAGTGAAGAAAAGAATCATTTTTTGGCAAGATGTGTAGGTCTTCAAGAAACCAGAAGCGCATCTGCACTTTCTTCCAGTCTCAGCTTGTGCGACTTTATAGTGTCATGCAGTCAAATGAAAGAAACCAAGAATTATTTTAACAATATATGTAGTCCATCACTTGTAACTATTCATTTCATTGGAGATTTAGATACGTTTAGTGTAAATCTTCATTACAAAAGATGGGCAAGTTTTGGTCCAACCTCAAAACCTTCATCAATTTTTGTCCTATTCATCTCTGCTTACGTTATGTGTGGTGAGGGAATTCCAACTCCTCCTTCTTTAGCTTCAAATACATATAGTGTGTAGTGATATTTGAAGTTACTGAAGGTGACAAATATTATGGCAAGAAATCACATTTCATAACATCAAGTCTATCATCTTATTGACTCCTCCAAAGCTCTCCAAAGGCTGAGGAGGGTAGACCAATTTGTTTTTCTCATTGGTTCCCTCAGAGGGATACTGTAGCACTTCCTGAAATTCTGGTGAAGACAAAATGTTGATCTTGTTACTCACTTTGGCTGGAATTCAGCTAAAGCATGAACACTGCACACTGAAACATTATTTGAGGAAGTTTAGACAGCATGTTGAGAGCTTCTTGCATGATCATAGCAATATTAATGCCATGAAGTAACCAGACCAGCACGGAACAATAGGAGGCAATGTCCTCTGACAGGAGCTAGTGACCTAGATGGAGGATGATGGGAAAGGAATGAGTCACGAATAGAGCCAAGAAAGGCAGGTTACATTAACCACTACTAAATCTTGGATTTTACCATATTCTTTTAGTGAGAAAGATAAGATTATCATTATCTATCCCCCCAGGTAGAGATTCTTAATGATCATTTGCAACTAATATATATGTCAATGCCTGAATTATCTATAAGTAAAATAAGCATGGTTTTAAGCCACTGCATAGCCTTTATTATTTTCCAATTTAGAAGTCCTACTCTGGAAGAGAATTATCTGAACTGGGTGGCCTTATCCTACGCTTGCAATCATATCAGCAAGCTCTGTTCCAGCAAAAACATAAATAGGAATATTTCCTAAACTAATGACTATTTAAGATTAAATATTTTCCCATTTATTTTACGATCAAAAACTGTACTTAGAGGCCTTTCTGGGCTAGGCTTCAAAAAGACATACAAATAATAAATATTGTGATGAAAATGTCTAGTAATGACCCATTTGAAAGAAGCAACTTGACATGAAAGAAAGTAAAAAACAAGTATCTGCTATGGAGCATCTGAAGTTTAAGCCGTCTCAATTGTTTGGTAACATCATCATCAATAATGAGGGAGAAAAATATTTTATTAACAACAAACCACAGTTTTCTTTTTATAGTTCTAAAAGTGTATAAGACACTTCAGGAAATTAGAATAGTTTAAAGTTTAGCCTAATGCTAAAGAAGGAAATGGAGTATCTTCTTTAACTGCCACATTTTAAGGTTTGATAAGTTTTCTATGCTATACACACACGAAATTCAATTAAAAAGTATTCCGAGTGAGTATTATGTGGTAAGCATTGCAAATGTAAAGATGAGTATGTCATTTTTTGTCCTGAATGATTCCACAAAAGACCACATAAAAATAATTACACATCTGTCCACCAAATCAACTCATAAAATTGTGCTGTACAATAGATTACAATTGTTATCTATGGAGTTAGAAAATATGGTCTTTGTTTCTATTTAAAGATTAGCTCTTTTGACCTATTTACTGCAAAAATTTAAAACATTGGTTTGCATTATTTTATTTAATTATGTGTTACATTTCTTTGTGACACAGCTTGTGCCATTTTATAGTGTCATGCAGTCAAATGAAAGAAAATTGAAAAGAAGAATCAGGTTAACCTGGTCTGTTGAGTTCCTTTACAGCTTTGTGGAGAAAAGGATTTATAAAGATGTCAGCCAGTTATATAATCACATGAAAACACAAAAATTCCTTTCCCTTCAGTTTTTAAAATCACTTTTCATGAACTATATTTCTAATTGAGAATAAAAGGTACATTTTAGAGTCCTTTTATTCAAATTCTGTAGAATGAGACTTAAACTAAATGCAAAATAGATGAATAGTTTTAAAAAAATGTGGCCATTCTTAAACAGGTATTTGTAGTGTATTTACTGTTTATATTACTGTTTTGCATTAATAGATTTATATAGAAATTGGGGCCAATTACTCATGTATGTCCATTATGTTCAAATAATATTTAGCCATGATATGTATTTTGGAAAATAAATTCTTGATGAACAAAATAAATTTATTTTTGTCATTAAATAGGTCATAATCTTAGTTAAGACTGCAACCTATGCACACTATGTATATTTAATTTTTGAATGACCACTGTATCCCCTTCCTTTAGTTACTGACATTTGCAGAATATTTACATATTGAAACATTAATAATATACATAGTAAATGATCGTTTTCTTTGCCAGGATATACATGATTCATAGTATCATTGGAAGAATGGGTTATGTTTAGGTGTCATTCCTAAACTTAAAGTAAAAGCACAGTTACATTCTACACATTTCGTAGTCTAACTGTTAGAGTTATTTTTTCTTCATATGTAACAAACTTATTCCAATTACATCTTTAAGATTTTTGAAAGGTAGTCTTTAGAGTGAACATACATCAAGAGTTGGTAAATAAATACATTGACAAGAGTCAGCATTTCTACTGGCTCCAAACAACAGGGAAATCGCTTGGAATTGGGAATTTCAAACAACTCCCTCTCCAATATCTGAAAGCACACAGCTCCCAGGCTTTGGAAACTAATTGTCATCGTTACTCTGAACTGAAAATCACATTAATCCAGCCCTGAAGAACCTTCACTGGCCTTTTGCTTTGAGAGAAGTTAGACTTTTATTAAGAAATAGAGTCTACTTTTTCAGGTCTTGACCCTTCTAGAACATTCATATTCCAATATCACAGAACTAAAATAAAGATCATATTCCTATGTCTCCCTGCTGCATTTCAGCCTACGGAGATACTGTCTTAACATAAATATTTACAAAATTTCCTAACTCTATACTTATGTCAACTCAGGAAAGATTTTGGTAAACAATAAATGAGTTACTTTTAATTCAAGATGGTAGACTTAGCATCCCCATTACCTATACTAAACAACATTGATAATTTAAGAAATAGATGTACAAGGGTATTTTTTAAATCATAAAAAACGTTATATCCATTGTTACGTTTTTGGATTCAGAGCTGTATTGGAGCTTTAAAACTTTCCTTTCATTTTTTGAATTATTCTATTTTTCACCATATAGGAAACTACATATGACACTCTAGATGGAGCCAGAGAAAATATTCCACAAAAGGAAAAAGACTGCAGTGCAAGAAAACTGAGTTCAGAGAGAGGAAGCAGAGGCTAGTCTAAGTGGAAGGCATGAAGTTTGGAACTGGGCAGCTCCCACCCTTTCTAGCTGGGTGCTTTGAGCAAGAGCTTTATTCTGTCTCGTCTGATCAAGTGAGGTAATACACGGAAATTGCAGAATAGTTCTAAAGGAAAGATGAAATAACCTTATGACATACCACTATAGTTTACAACAACATGGAAACAATACAATGAATCCACCTAAGAAATAATTTAAAATTTTAGTTTTTAATATTTTTACTAATTATAAATTTGGACTTGGTTATGAGGGACTGTGTTAAGGAAAACTGAGTCCACAAGGGGCATGTTTTCAAAGGAAGGAATTTTCCAGCACCATGCCTCCATGTACTCCCCCATCCAGGAACCTAGAGTTCCTAGGCTATAGGACATTGTGTTTTTGTCACCTGCAAATTTCCCAATCCAACTGAATGGTGCCAGAATCTAATGATGCACAATTTGTCTTGCCGAGGATCAGCTCTCTGTATGACAGAACTTCTCCATCTGGAATACCATAGTCAGGCCTGGTCCCAGCTCAAATAGTTAATTACAGGCCCTACAACCCTAGGGCATATTCCTATAATGGAAAGTGGGGGTGTGGGAGAAGGCCGGGGTCCTGAGAGCATTGTTCCAGCTCTAACCATGCAGCCATCCATTACCTTCTTTAAGATTGTTGGGCTTAAAGGTCCCTCCCAAGGAGTTCATCCTCCCAGGGCAGTTTTATCATCAGGCCTATGTTAATTGAACTCTTGCTAGGGAATATTGGCACCCATCGCCCAAGCCTCACTGGCCTAGTTCTTCAAGGACCTGCCAGTACAGGGCCACTAATACCAGCAATCCTGATGTCCCTAAGGTGGCCATAAGGACATTTAGACAGTAAGGGTGTGCCCATGACGCTGGTAAGTGTGATTAAACCCAGCACGTAGGGGGCTCAGAAGATGATCATGCATCTTGGGCACAAGAAAATTACAAGACGCTATAACTGGGGGACTCCCCAGAACTAGGACTATAACTAGGGGACACCCCAGAGGTAGTAGTTGCAAGGAATAACCAACGATGCGGGCATTCCTGTGTTTGATTTCAGATGGGTGCTACTCTTCCCCGAGGCAAAATCACCCTCAAAGTGTATCCTGGATAACTAGGACCAATTTAACCCACAATCTTTTAAGGGCACCCTAGGGAAAAAGGGAAAGAGTTGTTCTGCCCTGGAGACTTTGTGCTTGTTAAGTCTCTCCCCCTCAGACTCTCCCTCTTTAGGTCCATCTGGGGAAGGACCATTTTCGGTTATTCTGTCTACTTCAATGGCAGTTAAGGTGGTGGGGAACTGACTCATGGATTCATCACACTTGGCTGAAGCCTTGGACACCTCCTGAAGAAAATCATAGGCCCTCCACTCCACAGCCTGAAGTTCCAGGAGACGACCCTTCATACACCTGTGAGTCATTAGAAGATCTATGTTTGCTCTTCCGATGAGATCCCCAGGAAAGTAACTACTCATAAGTCTGACTTACATCCTGGCATTAACAGGACTATCACTCTTAACTTTACTATCTGCGACTGGACTCTATGCTATTGCCCCTGTGGATTGGCCCAATAGCTCTCTTCCCCTCCTTCCTAGTGCCTCCCCCATAACAATTTACACTGACTCTCAGGTGCAGTCTTCTCCTGCCAATGCCACATCATACTCAAACCCCAATTATTCCTTTCATGTCAGGGACGGAATAACAGGAGAACTTGGTACTGGCATTAGAAGAATTTTTACTATAAGTTATCTCAGGAGTTAAATAATAACATGGAAAAGGTTGCTAATTCTCTCTGCGGAAGCAGTTTAACTCTGTAAGTGCCACAGCCCTTCAAAATAGAAGGGCCCTAAATCTGCTAACAGCCAAAAAAAAAAAAGAAAGAACTTGTCTCTTTTTAGGAGAAAAATGCTGCTACTTTATAAACCAATCGGGTGTTGTCTGAAAGTTAAAGAACTCAGGGGTGAATAAAATGCAGGGCTAAAGACTGTCAAGAAGCAGAATCATGGAGCATGTTTAACAACTGGCTGTCCTGGCTCTACCCTCTCCTCAGCCCGTTTATAGCCATTCTATTATTGCTGGTCTTCAGACCTCTCGTCTTTAACTTTCTTGTCAAATTTATTTCTTCTACAATTAAAGCCATAAGGCCACAAATAATCCTGCAAATGGAACCCTGGATGTCCTTGGCTCATGAGTTCTATCGTAGACCTCTGGATCAACCTGCACCCCTAGAAGACTCCCCTCTGGAGGAAACCTCAACTGCAGGGCCCCTTCTATGCCCCAATTCAGCAGGAAGTAGCTAAAGAGTGATGCCCGTGTCCCAACAGCAGTTGGACTTTCCTGTTCAGAGCAGGTACTGAGAGACTGTGTTAAGGAAAACTGAGTCCACAAGGGGCGTGGTTTCAAAGGAAGGAATTTTCCAGCACCATGCCTCCATCTATGCCCCCATCGGGGGAACCTAGAGTTCTTTGTCTGACTTTCCCCTGTGTGGGCTAGGTAGAAATTCCAGTTGAGCCTCTTTGTTAAAAAAAAAAAAAGCTGGCCAAAAGCTCTGGGAGGAGGCGGTTCTGTAGCCAATCCAGTATCGAAGTCAAAGATCAGTCACTCCAGCAGAAGTTTGAAAGAATTCCTCTCATTGGACATGAACATGAATGGGGTGGGAATAACTTCAGTGTTAAAAACCCCTGCTGTCCCTTACCTATACAGATTCCTCCCTTGGATACTCTCCCACAGCAGCGTGGGAGCTGTATCTTATCTCTCTCTCTCTCTCTCTCTCTCTCTCTCTCTGTCTCTCTCTCTCTCTCTCTCTCTCTCTCTGCCTAATAAATTGCTCTCTGCTTAACTCTTTGGGTCCACAATATTTATTCGAAAGGTAAGCTCACCGTGCCTCTGGGATCCCTTCCCCCATTCTTGGGGCAAGAGAGGTCAAAAACCTGGGCACATCGAGGAAAACATCAGATCAGAGAACTGGAAGCATCTTTGGGATGCCCCCGTGGCCCTGCTCCCATCCGCTGTTTATATCTTTGGCAAGCATGGGGAGGGAGCTGAGCCCCTGCCCTCACCCCAGTTACAGTTATAGTTCCCTAACAGTGCCAAGGGTTTTAAAGTGTTCAATTAATTAGAAAGTGTTTCTAAACAAATGGTATGAATAAAATATTTCTTAAATATCGAGTTGGTCTCTTTTTGTAATTTATACTTCTCATCATATTTATATTATTGTTCATAAAATAACCAAACCCAATAGATTATAGCCATTTTCGTTCATTTTCATTCATAAATGAAGTATTTACTGTGAAAATTTTAAGAAGAAAAGCAACAATAAAGGCTAACAGTCATTCTAGATCTGACAACTAATTCTTCTTTTAATATGTTAATTCAGAATTGGAAGAAGGGTGCAGGTTTTTAGTTCACTCAATCTTCCAGCCAGCTTGAATTTTGAGTGAAGTTTCTATGATCATGGGAAGAAAAGTTTGTAGACACTCTGCCACCATATTTTGCTATGCTAAAATTTTTTCACATTCATTTGCAGAAAATTTATCAGTGTTCTCTTTTTATAATCCTTGAAGGGTTATTTTATATTAATTACAACATCTAGAAATGATTTTTTTATTTTAAAATAAAAGCGACATTTCTGAGGAATGTGTTCTTTCTCCTCTTAAATCCTCTCTGAAATCATAATCATCGTAGGAGGTAGAAAACCATACAGGTACAACTGGATCTGCTGCAAGGAAGTCAGCAATAATTTTAAAGCTTCCCTCTTCCAAATAGAAGCATAGAATTAAGTTATGTATTTGTAGGTGAATGATACTTTGGAGGAATGAGAAAAGAATGTTTCAAGATTCATCTGGCTCATATTTATTGCCTACAAGCTTTGTTCTTGCTGGGGAAATGAAAGCATATCATCAATGTTCTTTAAAAGGAAAAAAAAAAAAACTTGTGGCATTTTTTTCTCTGTCTAGGTTTTTATTAACTGATTTTCTCCTAATTTCGGATTAATTCTTATTTAAATGCTTTCCTTAATCACTATGATTCTTTTAAAGTTCACCCCAGGAATTTACATGAAAATCAGTATGTTTGTAAGAGAAACCACATATTATCAATACATTAAGAAAAATTTTAAAAATAGATGTTATATATACTGTATGTTAGAGATTTCAAAAGCTAATTCAAAATATTTTTGAAACATTTTCTTCAATTAATGCAATTTCAAATGGCCCATTAAAATTCTGTGGTTTACACTTAATGAAATTGAATCATATCCATTTTAAATTTTAAAAATTGTGTTTTCAAAATCTTGAATCATATAAAAATAACATAACTATTTAAGAAAAATTAAAAATAAATGAACAAGTCATTGTGAAGGAAAGCACAAAGTATGAATAAAACATCATCCTTGTACTTTTCTGGCACTAGGTATGCAGAAGTGACACAGATGTTGACTCTACAAAGAGTCTTTAGAGCTTCAGTGAATGTGCTCAATATGACAAAGCAGCCAATCAAAGCCTTGGGACAAATAATGTATACAGGCGAAGATCAGGAGGTCAGCATAAAGGCATGCCAATTTAGAACAGCCAAGAGTAATGTATAACTCTCGAAAAAGTATGTAGATACAGCAAATATAATAAAAGAAAAGAAATAACACAAGAGTTGGAAACATCTATTTGAAATGGAAGGGAATTTCCAAGTCTACGAGAGAAGTTAAAGACAACCCCAACTTGAAAGTGTGGGGGACAAGAGACAAAAAGACAATTGTTAAATTGTTAAGACTCTTCAACCAGATGATACATGCAGGGGCTCAAGCTGCTCTCCCCAGGAACTTGAACTAATTCATAACCTTAAACGGGCCCACAGTTTTAAGGCCATAGCAAGCCTTCTAAAGGAAAGTCAAGTAACCTAAGGACAGCAGAGGCAATTTATCAAAATCTCTATGTTATTATCTTCTCAGGTCCATAAATGACAGAAATACAAAGAGGACACAGGATAGCATTGGGAAAAAGAAAGAAAGAAAGAAAGTAGCAAATCAAGGCCGCATTGAAAATTATTGTCAGAAAACAGGATGACATGAATATGTTATGGAATATAAACTCAAAGTTTTTCGAATTCAGGAACAACAAAGTAGAAATGAGTAAATCCTGTGCTTTGTTTTTCAATAGGGGAAAATTCGAATCTAGAAAACAAATAAATCACAGGTGATTATCCACCTCATCTACATAAATAGCCATCAAATTCTTTATATGGTTAGAGCTACAAGCATTCAGTGTTCATGTACATTTACAAAATGAAATTTATTTTTCTTGCTATCATTTTTATAATGTTTCGCTGGCTTCTCTTGCACCCAAGCAATTCCAGACTCCCTAGGTGACTTCCAGCACTCTCCAGGATCAGTGCTGCCAGCCTCTCCAGCATTCATTTTTTAACACTCCTTTCAAAACTCTTGGTAGCTACCAATTGGTCCTTCTTTCTGTCCTCATGCCAGCTGGATCACTTGCTTTGCAGAGAGGGAACTCAGAATTCATCTTTTTTCCTGGTTCATCCTTTATGGTCATGCAGGTATCAATTAAAATGTGGCCGAAGCTCTCCCCCACAATCCAAAAATGATTACCTACACCCTACCCTGGTCATCTCTACTCCATCATCTTTCTTTAGAGAAAATGTCAATATCTAAAAATGCAGTCTGGTTGTTTGTTTGCTCACTTGTTGAGTGTCTAAATTCCATTTCCAGATGAGAATCTCTAGTAGAATTGTAGGTTTATATGTTTTGTACACAGTTATGTCTTCAATATCTAGAATAGACCTTGGCCCCATAAACATCCAAACACATTCGTTGAATGAATAAATTACAGTATTTATGAATCCATGGGTTTCAAGGGATTTAATGATGTCATCAGGGAAAGAACAAGATAACCCAAAATATCTAAGGTATAAATTGTGGTAATCTAAGATCATAAATTTTCTTCTCTTTTAAATTTGATGCATTAAATATGGCAGCAGCACCAAGACTCTATTTTTACAGCATCAACTCGTGCTAGTTGGGGTGGGAAAACAGTAAATCAGCAATATTGCTTACACGATCCAATAAATTAGAGTTAATTAATTAGTAGTTGTGTTATTTAGACATTTCACAACATTATGTATGTATAACTAATGGTGAACATAGGAATATGAGATAACAGGCAAAGAGTTTTAATACCTTTCAGGGGATTTTCTTGATTGTTATTTCATACAACATTCATAAGAACAAGTACCAATTATTGAGCCAGATAGTATACAAAATGCTTTATATATGCTTTCCTTTAATTTTTGCAATCGACCTGAAAGGTAGCATCATAATTTCTGTTTTTAAGATAATAATGTTGAAGCTCAAGAAAGTTAATTAGCTGCCCAATTACATAGCTCATAGGTGGTAGAGCTGGAATTTAAGTATCACTTTTCTACCTTGCATATGTAAAATCAGGAGTTCTCCATGTTGGAAGTCCTCTATACATAGTTATCCTCAAGAACCCTCTGATTTTCTTGATGCTTGTGGGATAATATCCCCTCTCCTTTCTTCTGGTTTGCTATGCCTCAAAACCCAAGAACTCACCCCTAAGCCTGCAGCCCCCAATACAAACCAATATATTTTCCCTGATCTAAACATTGCTTTCTCAAACTAAGGTGGTAAAGGCTTGTTCTCGTTGCTTGTTCTGATTTTCTGGCTGGCAATATCATTCTCTGAGGTAAGGTCTGGGTCTTATCTTGGAATGAAGAAGGGAAAATTAGTTATTATAATAAAATTGAAACTCACATGGACAATTCAGGGTATGCCTATTGACTTGTGAGATTTCCAAAATGCATTGGGCATCCACAGTAAAAAAAATGTACTCCATGGCAGAAGAGACAATACTTGATACAGCTGCATCCATTCATTTAAACTGTATCCACCACAGATATTGCTCACTGACCATGATACTATTTGTGATTGAACCCAGGTGGATTTGGCCCCAGAATTCTTATCATCTCCCCCAAGAAGCTACTATTAATCAGCCAGCATTCTTATGAGGAATGAAACCATTTTGCTATACCTTTGGATAGGCAAAGAAAAGTTGACCAGGCCTTGAAGAATGAATTAGATTCTGCCTTGCAATAATGAAGGAAAGCATATATCAAAAGAAATGAATATAATGTAAAAAATCACAGAAGTAGGAAAGTAAAGAGGTGTGTTTACAAAAAACATAGACTCCACATCATAAATGCTACGAGAGGAAACGCATAGACAGCCCAGGGGCCCTCAGTACAAGGAAGGTCCCAAATACCCTATTAATATACTCAAAATTCACTTTCTGAGCAAGGAAGGGACCTATTTGCAATGATTGCTTTAAAGTGATTAAGATAGAACCTGACAACAGGATGAAGTCTGGGGAGGCAGGGATAGAGAAAGAGTGACAGTTCCAATCAGTTAAATGACCATGAGTAGAGTGAGGGGAATGACAATGTGATTACGCACTTAACCCCAAACCATGGCAATAATGAAAAGGAGATGGATGTCTTCCAGCCTGCAGATTGTTAGGACATGAGAGCTGACTGGTCACTGGGAGTGAGGAAAAGGAAAACAGAAAGAGTAAAAGCTGTGCAATTATAAACTAATAGTTTTTGAGGGTCTGCCAAAAACGGTTGGAAGCACTCTGCTTATATAAACTCATGTAATTTGTACAAAAATTCTATGAGGTAGATACTTTATCCCCATTTTACAGAAGAGGAATCAGAGATACATCATGTAAGTATGCCAGGATTCATACATGAAGCACATGGCTCAGTTAGGATTTAAGCCTAACTCAATCTGGCTCCAAACTTGTGCACGAAATCCGTATCTTTCAAAGTGTGGTCCTTGGACCAGCAGCATCAGCATTACCTGGGACCTTGTAAGAAATGCAATTCTCAGGACTCACCCCCTGACCTCCTGAAGCAGAAATTCCTCAGGGGGGACCTAGCAATGTGTGCTTTCATGACAGTGGTCTTGATTTCACTGAAGTTTGAGAAACACTGCATAAAACTACTAGACATAGTTACAGCTGGTTCAATCTACTATCTAGTGCATAGATGATGAAGTTAGGCAGACTACAAATAGAGTCAAAAATAGAAACTATTTAGAGAGATGAAGAGCTTGTCTTCATTTCTGCTGACTCTGGGTTACCAGAGGGCTTTGTAGATGGAGATGATCAGTGAGTAGTGGGTGACCAATAAAAGACCAGAGTTTGAGAGAGCTGGAGGCTGGAGATACAGATAAGCTGTGTTCCACATAGTGCATTAGCTGAAATCTTAGAAGAGGAGAAACTCTCCAAAGGCTTTTCCAGGAAACATCCAACAGCAGAACATTATGGCCGTTTCCACTTATGGGAAAAGAAAAGAAAGCATATGCAGAGCTGGAGAGAGAAAGCCACTAACAAAAATTAACTATCACCATGCAAGCTCAGGCTTCTCAAGGCCCTTAGACAAACCACCTTCTATTAGATGCTAAAGTGAAACTGAAAAATGAAGAAGAGAACTGCTGGAAGGAGTGGATCAAATAGTGACTAGTCTCAGAGAAAAATCGAGAAGAGATTTCTGAGGTTGTAGAACTATACATTGAATTTCTTAGATAAAGAAGAATTAGACAAATGTAGGAGGAAGACAACGTTTTTAAAGGATTGCAGTGAAAGTGCATTGCAAAGGAGTCATGGTGAATACGAACAATGTTTCAGAGAATTTGGCCAAGAAGGGAAACAATAAATAGCAGGGAGGTGAGCGCAGGGGAAAGGAAGATGAAATAGATCTGCAAAAAGACTGCCCATAGTACAACTCTTGGGGTACCATTTACATGGAAAATAATATGATGTCACTCGTGGAAACAGCATCAATCCTCTTCGTTAGAGATGATCTTGATTATAGACTTACATTTATCCTCCCCCTTACCCCATCTCCCAAAGCAAACACTGAAATCAATCTCTGATTCTTGTAGTCTAGCTTTAGACAGGAAAGAAAACAAAACATAACTAAAGCCACTCAGCTTTCCAGGATCTTTGGGTCCATGACTCAATATAGCAACACAATTTTACATTGGCCCAATGACACTCGGAGCTGTTGTTTTCATAATACGGCTATAATCCAGAGAAGAAATCTTGATTAAAAATATACAAAAAAGAGGACAGATTAAAAACTATTTTGTGATTTTCAAATAGTGGTATCTTGTAAGGGAAGGTGAGTATTTCAGAATGGAGGGAGGTGACAAAGAGAGAGTTTGAGATTTAAGGGGCATAGATTTTATCAGGGTAAGAGAAACTGTTTTTGATTCAGTGTCAAAAGGAAAGAGAAAAGTTTCAGACCAACAACACTGGGTTCGGAGTCCATCTGTTCAATTTGATTCAAGCAATGACTTGAGCAAAATGTTCAGTTACTTGAAGCCTCAGGTTTCACAGTGTGAAGCCTCAGTTTTCTCCTCTGAAAAAAGAGAATAATAGTATCCTTATAAAATAATGGCACTCTTACAGGAGCTACTACAGAGATTCAATGAGGGCTCACTCCAGGAGGGAAACAGGTGTGGTTTCATTTCTACTTTTCACTTTCCATTTTGTGAACTCTAGAAGAAAGTGTGGGAAGAATCTGTTCAAATTTGGTTCTAAGAGGAAGAGCTTAAAAATACTCACTGATATTCATGTAACAGTTTTGACTATCATACTACATCTTTTCTCCAAAATTGCATTTTGTAAGTAATACACTTTTTACCCTTTTCTCAGGGCATACAGCCAATCTGCTACTAAATTTTAGAAAGAATTCTCAAAAGACAGGTGTCCCTTCAATTAGTGTTATCTCAAATGACTTTCTGCTGGAAGACCTGCTGCCCATCACAAATGTCATGAGAGAATTCACCTTCTGTCCAGAGCGAATGCAAATCAATCCCACACACCCTTCACCATGCAGAGCTGAGTAATAGGTTTCCATTAGGACACAAATTTAATGGCCTCATCCAGCACAGAACTAATTAAATGAAACTAACACGTCAGTGGTAAAGATTGAAATGCTGAGCAAATTGTGGTTTATTTCTGAATTGACAAGCACCAATAATAGTCATTCCATCTGTGAGTTTTCTCAGCTATGAAGAATGTGTCTGCAGAGGCTTAGAATGAAACAGCAGCTAGAGCAGAGGAAGAAAAAAGGAGGCTGCATGCCTGTGGTGTGTACCTGGAAGGGAGATCCAGTCCACAACTAAGACCTCAAGGCAGTGTCCCAGTCCACACCTAAGACCTCAAGGCTCTGTCCCAGTCACGCTCCTGGCTTTGGAAGCCTTCCTTTCTTAAGACCTGCCACAGGATCACACACCCATGCATGAACTGTCTGCAAGGATAGAATGCCTGTGTGTGTTATGGGTACCCAGGCCTCTGGAAACTTCACTGGCTGCAATTGTCCCTGGATTGAGACTCTATAAGGTACACATTTTGTACCATAGCAGGACAGTTTTGTGTATCATGTATGCATGTGACAGTCAGTCTAAGGACTATAAATCATTGAAAAAAAATGCGAAGTCCTACAAATGAGTTAAATGTTAGGTCCTGTAGTAGCAGCCAACCTGCTTGTCAAACCAAAGGAGTTGGACAGAATCTGAGCGTTAGAATATAGCTCTTAACCACAGCTCTACATAAAAACCATCTAGGAAACTTCTGAAAAATACCGAAGCCAGGACCCCACAGATTCTGATTTAATTGTTCTAGGGTAGAATCTGGATTTTTATTTCTGACATTCTAGGTGATTCTACTCTGCAGCCAGATTTTGGAATCACTCCCCTAGACTCTAGAACAGGAGTATCATTTGTGTTAAGTTCATAAAAGCAAAGCAGGATTCTGGGCTAAGGGAATATAAAAAAATCCAGGATCCATAACCTGCTATTAGATGGCTTAGCATGACTGCCTTTATATGACTGCTGGAAAATGAGACACTCACTTATCTAATGCTTCTTTCTCTTTCCCTGTGGGGATGCCACATCTCTTTAGCTTAGCTTCTGTGTGCTGATTGGCTGCATAGCTGAAGAGCTGACGTTACAAGGCTTTTGGTAAGAAAAGCCTCTTTCTCTCCTGTTTACATCATCCAGGTTGGACCTTGTCAAAACAGTACCAAGTCCTGGATTCTCCCAAGTGATTCTGTCTACTTTTAGTAATGGCGCATAGTTGAACAGTCTTACCAAAGAAGGTATCTTTTAGGGTAGAAGAGCAATACCTCTTAGCTGATTACCATTCAGAATCTCAGTCCTGACTCTGAGAAGTTATTGAGGTTGGTGTCCCCCAGCTTTCAATACTGCTCACAGGGTGGTTAAAGGTAGGCCCACTGGACTCTGCATGCTGTAGCCCTCATACTACCTACAGACCTCCACATGTCCAAGTGATCACTGACTATTACCATTCTCCAACTCTCTCTGCTTCACCTTCCATAACTGACTAAGCGCATTACTCAACAGGATTATAATAGAAAATACCATCTCCCACTGCCCCTTGCACCACCATAACAGACCAATAGGCTCAGTCCCATTAGACCCTGTATTTTATCACTCATGGCAGGAAGCCCAAGTGTTCCAGGTGAACTGCATTCATCAGGTCCCATAAGCATACATTATTTTGAGACCCTTTAGTAGGACTCAGTCTCCTACATCTTCTGTACTCTCCAAACCCTCAGGCACTCAAGACATGCCATCATCAAAATCCCATCTCTGAATATGTTCTTCCCTTCTTGAAGAGAAAGTCAACTGGCACTTGAGAACTTTTCTCTGAAGCCCCATTAAAGGACGAATTACGAATTTTGTTCTCTATTCCTTTAATTCTCCACATACCACAAGACTTGGAGTTCATAAAGGGATAATTCATGCTCCAAATTGTTACTTCCAGGGTATTTTCCTTCTTCTTCATACTCTAAAATGCAAAACTTCACTATCAATGAATGCTTCTGGTTTCTGTCATTTATAGTCCTCTGATAGCCTGCCCACCACCATCCCCGATGATATTAGCATCTGGCATTCATTTTAAAGTAAAGCTATTGCCATAATCGGTGGTGGTATCAGTAAGCATGTAGATGGTCCAACCATCAAACTGGTTTCTCTGTTAACCAATCATTCTCCAATGTTCATGCTCTATGTTTTGCCTTAATTAATCATACTTCAGAACTCATCATTATCAATTATTATACCACATCCAAAAATAACAATTTCGGACACTTTCGTATCTTGTAACTTTCAAGCTTTCTTACTCTAGTATATTCATTGTCATTTTAGTTGTTTCTTGACCCGTTGGGATCTCCAATCCATTGACTATATTATATTACATTACATTGCCATTGCCCGTAACCTTCCTCATGCTCTCATTTTCTTTCTTAGCTGATTTAGATTTCATTTCCCATCATTGTAATACCTTACATAAATCCAGTTGAACATTTCCACACCTCTGTCCTTCCATTTTCAAAATCCCAAGTTGGGTTTCAGCAGGTCTCTGTCACCTCCTTACAGGTATCATGATGCAGATAAAAACGAATGACTCTGCTGACTGGTCTTACTATAAATTTATCATCACAGCACTCAAGTGAGTTCTTGGCACTGGCAGCCCCAATTCTGCTGGTTAATTTACTGTCTTATTATCAAGGGTGACATTCTCACACCTTTTACTCTCTCCCCATATCTCTGGCACTACCTACACACACACTCCTCATTCTCACCTAGTTAACTTGCTAAGAGAACCTTCTTAGCCTGCTACCACCAAGTCAACTTACTTCACTGCATCTGTGGCAGAATATACTAACTTCCCCTCCTGATCCAGTGAAAGGCAAGACTTGTTTGTACTCACTGGCTCACTTCCCTCCCTTCTCTCTTTGTCCAGGCAGGCTTTTATTTCACAAAGCTCAATGTCATTCTCCTTAAGTGTCCAATAGGCAATTCTCAGTTCTCATTTTACCTGACCTCTCAGTGGCACTTGTCATGATTGATCACTCCTTTCTTGAAATATTTTCCCTCCTTGGCCATTAGTATGTCCTCCTTTTCTGATTTCTCTCCCCTATGGCTTCTTTCCCTGCTCCTTCACTGGCAACATTTTTAGATCTTCCTTCTCCTGACTTTTAAAGATGATGTGCCTCAAAGTGCAGTCATTCTTTCCTTGCCTTACTCCATGTACATATATGCCTTTATCCAGTCTCTGGGTTTAAATAACATTTCCACAAAAATGCTAATATGGTTTCACTTTGTGTCCCCACCCAACTCTCACACTGAATTGTAATAATCCCCACTTGTCAAGGGCAGGACCAGGTGGAGATAATTAAATCATGGCAACGATAATTGAATCATGGCCAAAATAATTGAATTATGGGGGCGAGTTTCCCCCAGGCTGTTCTCATGATAGCCAGTGAGTTCCTACCAGATCTAATGCTTTTATAAGGGGGTTCCCCCTTCCCTCAGCACTCATTCTTTCTCCTGCCATCCTGTGAAGGGTGCCTTTGGCCATGATTGTAAATTTCCTGAGGTATCCTACCAATGGAACAATGAGTCAATTAAACTGCTTTCCTTTCTAAATTACCAAGCCTCAGGTATATCTTTTTAGCAATGTGAGAATGAACTAATACAAAGGCTCTATTTTTTTTAACTCCAGCCCCTATTTCTCCCTCGAGCTCCAGACTCACATATACAATGCCTACATGACATTTCCTCTTGCTTGCCCAGTAAGCATCAGAGTCATCAGATCTGGGAAGATGATTTACTGACATGCCCAGGAAAAACAAAATAAGAAAATACAAATAAACAAAGCCCCTCTGAGTTAACTTTGATTCATTTATTCTCCTACTCCTTATGTGCAAATCATGAGTATATCCTAACTTTAACTTTAAACTGGATTTTAAAGGGGAGTAAACCATCACTTTGAAAACAACAACTTTTGCTAATGGATGCGTCACCTTTATTTAGCAAAATAGTTCGGTGTTATCTGCATTTGGTTTGTGAATACTATTGCTTTTGGAATTTCTTGTTAGGATAAATGGGCTACATGTCATTCCTTGGAGAAGGGAAGGTTAAATTATACATCTCAACTATGGAAAAATTTGCACAATTTTAGGTAAAGACGTAAAGCCGGGAAAACAGGTGTAAGTGTGTATGTGTGTATATGAGGCGTGTGTGTGTGTGTATATAGTATAAAAGAAAAGATTATAGGTTATTCATGAGTAGTCAGAGTAAAACGCTCTGCCAAATGTTATTTTGAACATTTTACTATATCAGTTCAGCAAAATTAATGCTTATAAATGGTAGGAGCATAACTGAGAGAGAAAACCATTAGCTGAAGGCTATAATCTTAGCACACTGGAAGAAAATGATTTGGAGGATAAAAATGTTCAACAGAAAACTTAAAAAAGTTTTTAAAATCCTCCAAATCTCATTCAGAGTGCATGAACTTTGTGGGTTTAGTGGCAAAAATCTCAGCCTTGTCTACCTTCTCTTGCCCATCCCTTGAGTAATTCAAGCCAATTCAGCAATTTCTATTTGTATCTGTTTTTTCCTTATATTTTCTTCTGTCAGCCATCCCTGTATTTAATTCCCATTGATGTACACCCACCTCCTGTTACTGCAGCTTCTAATTACTTTGACAAATCCCCAGACTCATCCTTTTGGAAACCATCTTACAGACATTAACAAGACAAACATTGTTCTAGTGTCACTTTTAAATTTTATTTTATTTTATATTTTATGCAAAGCAGGTAAGGAAGGATGCAGGACCTAACTGGTGTTAATGATCTTGGATAAGACTTCAATTTTTAGTACTTCCTATTCTCAACTATAAATTTTCACTGTATCCAGCATTCTAGATAAAAATTAGGTTAGTGCTAATATTCTTAATCAGCACAGTTCTAGGTGAATTCTTTGGCAAGTCACTTTAACTCTCCAAGTCCCTATTTACATACACAAAAATGACTATTCAAACCCTCCTCATCGGGTTCCTGAAAGGGAAAAAGCAGACCACATATAGAAGGCACACTGTGCCTAGCAGTCAGTAAATACTCCCCTTTAGTGTCACTTATCAAAATACCCCCACCCACGACCTGTGACATCATATTTGTTAAAAACAAATGGTATCAAGTAAGGAGTTCACAGATGCTGTGTATAGCAGATCTGATTATTGCCTAATGCATTGTTTGGTGCAAACACTGAATGCTGAGAGCAGAGCAGTGCTAAGGGATGTTGGTAGTGACGAGATTTCTTTCTTTCTTTTTTTTTTTGGTGCTGTGACTCGGATACAAGGTAGTGACTAAATTTCTCATTTGCTCAGGTGAAATTAGGAATAGCCAGAATGTAAGAGCTAAGAAAATATTGTGAGAACAAAATTAGTGTACTTCTAAGTTGGTAAAAGAAGCCATAAAGCTAAATCTCTCTAGATACCAAATGTCAGACAGAATCTTTTTCCTGGATGCAGCCATTTTTGCTAGAGTAGGACTGAATAATTTAAGGTCCCAAATCAAAGCAGAAAACATGGGCATGTCAGGATTGTCACTACTCTTGTGACCTACGAATCAATCCTTGTCTGTGACACAATTTATGCTATTCCCTCCTTCCCTTTCAATGGTCAACTCAAATCTCATCTTTACTTTGATGTCTACTGTATAAGTCCATTCTTGCAAAGCTATGAAGAAATACATGAGGCTGGGTCAATTATAAAGAAAAGAGGTTTAGTTTGCTCATGGTTCTGCAGGCTTTCCAATCATGGCTCCAGCATTTGTTCCTGGTGAGGACCTCAAGAAGGCAAAGGGGGGAGCAGGTGCATCACATGGTGACAGCGGAAGTGAAGAGAGAGGGGGAGGTCTCTGTATTAGTCCATTTTCACACTGCTATAAAAAAAAATACCCAATACTAGGTAATTTATAAAAGAAAGAGGTTTAATTGACTCACAGTTCCACATGGCTGGGGGAGACCTCAGGAAACTTACAATCATGGCAGAAGAGGAAGCAGGCACTAACCTTATTCATATGGCAGCAGGAGAGGTAAGAGTAAACGAGTAAAGGAAGAAAAGACCCTTATAAAACCATCAGATCTCATGAGAACAAATTCATTATCATGAGAACAGAATGAGGGGAAACCTCCCTTGTGATTCAATTATTTCCACCTGTGTCTCCCTTAACACTTAGGGATTATGAGGATTATGGGGTTTACAATTCAAGATGAGATTTTGGGTGGGTGCACAACCAAACCATATCAGTCCCCCAACACTTTTAAACAAACAGATCTCACATGAACTGCCAGAGAGAGAACTCATTCATCACCAAGGGGATGGTATTAAGCCATTCATGATCAATCTGCCCAATGATCCAAACACCTCCCACCAGGCCCCACTCACAACACTGGTGATTAAATTTCAACATGAGATTTGGAAGAGACAAATATCCAAACCATATTAACTATAGAACTCTCTGCTCACTTACTTCATAGAACTCCATTAGCACAAAAAGACTGTGCGTCATGTAGCACCTAAATATATAGGGTGTTTTATTAGTCATTTATTGTATCCTGCCTGTATGCGGGGTCATGTTTCCCCAGCTCTGCTGAGGCTATCTTTTTTTAAATTTACCATCTTCCTGATTTTACTTAGTGAAATGGAGAAGACTAAATGGTCTGTCTGTCACCAGTCACTACCACTCCAGTCCATTCTCACTCTGCTTCTTTAGCGATCTCAAAACCAGAAATCTGATCCTGACATATTCCCACTGCAAATGGCATGGCTTAGAAGAAAAATGGCAAACCTCTTGGTGACCCATTCATTGTCTTTACCCAACCTGTCATTGTCATGTTATTTCCCAGCATCTAATTCAACATATAATCGAGATTTCCTCAACAGCTGAAGGGATATAGTGCCTCAGGCTTCTACTTAATCCAATGGACGTGTCACATCTAAGAATCCCTTCGTGATGCTCCAAGAAGACATGACTCTGTTCTGACTCTACTCCTATAATGTTGCACTTGCAACTCTAGCTGCTGTTGGCATTGTAAATGTCTCTCATGTTTTATTTATACCACTATTACAGGTTCCACCAAAGCCAGGGCATTGAATACCAACACCAAACTCAGTGATTTTGCTAATTTCTTTAGGAGATATACAGATAAGGTGAATTACTAAGCCCTTTGTCCTGACTAGGAAGATATTAGCTTTTTGTTATAATCAAAAGAAACAGCAATCCATTTATGAACGAACCCTCTCTAGGCAACTTTCAGCCTTAGAAATGAATGTGTATTTTGTGGGACAGGGAAAAGAAAGTGTGGCACTGTAGCAACAGGAAATACTTTGCTGCAACCAGAATAATATTTATTTATTTATTTATTTTTATTTTTTATTTTTTGTAGAGACAGAGTCTTTCTCTGTCACCCAGGCTAGAGTGCAAAGGTGTAATCATACCTCATGGTAACTAAACTCCTGGGCTCAAGTGATCCTCCCCGCCCTCAGCCTCCTGAGTAGCTGGGACCATAGGTGTTCAGCACCACGCCTGGATAATATTTTTAAACAATTCTTGTTAGATATGAGGTCTTACCATGCAGCATAGGCTGGTCGCAAACTTCTGGGCTGCTGTGATCCTCCCATCTCTGCCTCTCAAAGGTCTGGGATTACAGGCATGAGCCACCACATCCAGCCTGATTCATTGTTATGGGGTGGTCAGTGTTTGCAAACTCCATCCTAGTTGTTTGGCTGCCATTTTATTATACTATATTTTTTTTACTTAATATTTCTTTTTCTAAATTTTCCTATGGCTGTGTTTAACAAGATGATTCATCTGGTGTGCCGTTTAATTTATAATTAATAAAGAGGAGTGTAGGTGCTGGAATTTTCATAGACATTTTGAATTCAAGGTTACTCTGCATAGACTGGGTGTCAGGTGCTTCTGGGTCTTCTTAGATTAAGTAAACCAAGGTTCTTTCTCTTCATGACTCTGGCCCAAGCACTACCAATATGGTAACATTTGACAAGAATTTTGACCGGAAAAGGCAATGTACATCTCCAAAATCACACAAAGACCCTGAGATGGACTAATTTCCAGTTTTAAATGAGAAGAAAACTGAAGTGACAAAAATAACAGCTGTTCTGTAAAATCGAACATTTAGATTTTTGATCAATGGCAGATGATTTGTCTGAAATTTACCAATAATGACTGAAAAGTTCCCTTTCATATGGGGTTGCATTAATTCCATAAGACCACAGAATAGGTCTGAGCTCTGGAATAATCCCAGATAGACTGTCACACCCAGCACCCAACTTTCATCTTCCATTTTGTAATTAGTTTCCTGAGGATATCACTTTCAGGCCCAATCTGCATAATTCTCATCTTCCAAACCACAGCTGCTTTTGTTTCTAATTTCCCAAGTTCCAAGTAAAATTAAGTATGTAACATCCTCAAAGTGGAAGACTTACATTGTGGTTGGTGTGAAATATACCCAGCATTAAATCCTGGATCTATCACAAGGAAGCTATGTGGCCATAAGACTGGCATCTCACACCAACAGCCTTCACATTCCTCATCTAAATTTTGAGGGACAGACAACTCCTCTCTTGGTTTGTTGTAACTGTTAGACGAGGCAACCTATAAACGTATGCTTAACACACTGCCTGTCTGAATGCTGGCACTCAATGGATCTTTTTCCTCAAATGTAACATTAGGACAATTTTGCACTATTGGGCAAAGCATTGAATTAATACCAAACAAGTAACTTCACGATTTGCCCTGCTGCACTAGGGCCTTTGTGCAATGACTGTTATTTAGTCTGTGTAATGAAAACCCATATGATAGATACAATAAGGATGCCTGCCTAATTTGTGAATTCATAATTTGATTCCTCAAATGTATATTTAGTATATACCATACACAAATCCAGTTCATATGCCTTACCTCTTTCAAACCTTCACAGTAGAATAATGGACTCTAATCAGAAAAATAAAATGATCAAATATAAAAATGTTGGGTCCTAATTATGACTCTTGGAAAACAGAGGACACCTTAAAATGATAAGCCCATAATTGAGTACAACAATTATCACCCTAGGAACATTCCATCCATGACCAATATAATTGCGAATGTCAATAAACTAGGTTGGAATAATTTTTAACTATGCATTTTATTCTCGTATACCACCTACAGCACTGCTGCACATGGACAACTATTAAACAACAAAGTGGTTACAAAGAGAGATGACTACAAAAGCTTGATGTCTGTTAAAGGCTGTGTGTTAGGTACTATGTGGGAAATAAACAAGGAGTATCTGGTAATTGATGAGGGTGTGATTTTAGCCAGAGACTTATGCAGGATGCAGAAACCCAGGTGAAGAGAGTTATCTACTCATGTAAGGCCATGTAGTTAGCAGGTAACAGGGCTGGAATTTAAACTTGGATTTTCCTAACTCCAAAATATTCATTCCATATTAATACTATGCTTTCAGGGTCAAGTGCAAGAAAATACGGTGATTTTATTTTGTTAGATAGACTTCATAGGAAAAATTGGAATTCTTTTTTTTTTTTTTTTTTTTTTTTTGAGACAGACTCTTGCTCTGTTACACAGGCAGGAGTGGAATGGCGCAACCTTGGCTCACTGCAACCTTCATTTTCCAGGTTCAAGCGATCCTCCAACCTCAGCCTCCCAAGTAGCTGGGATTACAGGTGCCTGGAACCACACGGAGAATTTTTGTATATTTGTAGAGATGGGGTTTCACCATGTTTGCCAGGCTGGTCTCCAACTCCTGACCTCAGGTGATCCACCCACTTCAGCCTCCCAAAGTGCTGGGATTATAGGCACAAGCCACCATGCTCAGCTTAGAATTCTTAATAACTTTTTTCCTCTATATTTATAAATGTTTGCTAATCACTTCTACAAAAAAACTTACAATTATTTTAAATGGATCTCTTTACTTATTCACTCAACTAACATGAATTGAAGGCCTTTTACAAAACACATTACAACCCGTTGGGACAATAATGCAGTCTGAACCCATAACACCTAGATATGTAAAAGTAAGAAAAGGTATTTTTCTCCATTCTCCTTTCTTTTTTCTCTCTGTTTTCCTTTCACTAGACCTTCCAGAGAGATACGCAATTGTTTTTGGACTGAACCACTCTCTCGCTCAAATACTTATGGCATTCAGAGTTTTAAAAATAAATTTTAAAAATTTACATACAATCCAAGGTTCTAGCTCCTTTTGATAATTTAAGACCATCTTGCAGTCAGGTCCACAACTGGAGCTGAATTCGCTGTTGTAAAATCAGAGCAAATGGCATGAGAACTAGTACTGGTTATAAACCATGTCGTCTATACATTGTCAACTGAGAAAAATGCCAATTCCATGGACCATGACCTCTGATTTATCTGGCCATCATTTTCAGGAAGCCATTTCCTAGAGAGTAGAAAAACATGTCTCTCATCATAGATAGAGACATAATGTTCCCTGTTTCTCTTTCTCTATAAGAACTCAGCTATTGATTTTGCTGAATTTCTGGTCCTTCCTCTTCTATTGCCTAGAGGGTTCCAAATGCATTCTCTTGCTTATCCTACGCATTTCTTGTGAATCTGGAGAATATCCTTATTTTGTAAAGTTAGAAACCAGAAATAGGAGATATCAATATTCCCCCAGTTCAAAATTCCCAGAAGAGAATTAGGAAAATAAATCTGAATTTTATTCCTACAGTTATCCCACAAGAATAGGAAGAGAAGGCAGAGCAGCAGGATAGATAGCAAGAGTGTGAGCAAACACAGAGGCAGAGAAGGACGGAGTGCAGGCCAGTGCCTCCAGACAGGAAGGAGAACTGAAGCCTGAGAAGGCCAAAGATACTTGAGAACATCCAGGTTGACACCTAAAGAGGGCAGTGAGTCACAGAAGAAAAAGATCATCCTCATTTTGTGCAGCACTCTACAGTATATAAAGCATTCAAACTAACATACATTAAAAGCACAACAATGACACTGATTTTGGGGAAAGAAAGTAGATACATCTGAGTATTTTTAAGACCACAACAAGTGGATGATGATGATGATGATGATGCAGCATAGTATTTCTTTTTTTTTTTAATATGTATATTTTTATTGCATTTTAGGTTTTGGGGTACATGTGAAGAACATGCAAGATTGTTGCATAGGTACACACATGGCAGTGTGATTTGCTGCCTTCCTCCCCCATCACCTATATCTGGCATTTCTCCCCATGCAGCATAGTATTTCTAAAGTAGACTTCATGTTTAGAAAAGTTTCAGATTTACAGAAAAATTGGCCAGTTGCAGTGGCTCACACCTGTAAACCCAGCACTTTGGGAGGCTGAGGCGGGGAGATCACCTGGGTTCAGGAATTTGAGACCAGCCTGGATGACATAGTAAAACCTCATCTCTACTAAAAATACAAAAATTAGCCAGGTATGGTGGTGCATGCCTGTAATCCCAGCTACTTGGGAGGCCGAGACAGGAGAGTTGCTTGAACTCAGGAGGCAGAGGTTGCAGTGAGTGGAGACATGACACTGAATTCTAGCCTGGGTGACAGAGCAAGACTCCGTCTCAAAAAAAAAAAAAAAAATTTACAGAAAAATCAAGAAAATGGTATGGAAGTTTTCCTTATACTCCACACCCAGTTTCTGCTATTATTTCCACCATAAAGTAAGATAAACTTATATTACCTCCTACATTAATATGGTATATTTCCCACCATGAATGAAAGAATATTGATAGGAAATTATCAGCTGAAGTCCATAGTCTATTCAGGCTTCCTTCACTTTTATCCAATGCCCTTTTCTGTTCCAGCATCCCTTCCAGAATACCACGTTTTATTCTACTGTCATGTTTCCTTAGCCTCCTCTTGGCTGTGTCAATTTCTCGGATTTTGCTTGTCTGTGATGATCTTGATGGTTTTAAGGAGTTCTGGTTCAGGTATTTAATAGGATGGTCCATTATTTGAATTTGTCTGGTGTTTTTCTCATAGTTAGAATGGGTTATTGGGTTTCAAGAAGGAAGGTTACATATGTAAAGTGTCATTTTTCATCACATCCTATCAAAGGATGTATCCTATCAAAGGTACATAATATCAGCATGACTTATGATTGTAAATATTGACCTTGATTACCTGGCTGGGGTAGTGTTTGTCAGATTTTCCTACCATTTAGTTATTCTTTGTTCCTTCTTTCCATGTGTACTCTTCAGGAAGGAAGAAACAAGGTCACTATGCATAGCCAACACCTCAAGGGTTGAATATCTCCATAAATTATTGGAAACTCTTCTATATTGCCAATTGGTCTCTTTTTCTCATTTATATATTTATTCAATTATTTATATCTGCATGCTCTTATCAATATTCACCTTATACTTTCAATTAGAATCCAAAACTGCTTTATTGATTTTGTAGCCCAAATTTTTTCAGCTTTGGCCACTTGAAGTGCTTTTGTCGGGTCACTGTTACTATGTCCTTTTGACATCTACCAATCAGTGCGAGTTTTTTGGGTTTCTTTTTTTTTTTAAGTGTTTGTTTTGTTTTTAGCACTTTCTTGCTTTCTGGCAGCGTAAGATGCTCCAGGTTCATATAGGTTAGTAAGTATTTCTTGCTTTAACCCTAGAATCATCCATGTCGCCAAGGAAACCAAGTTGCTTTAACTGGTGAATGGTATTACAAACCAAGACCTGGGCACTTGGTGTGCTCATTGTTACTGAGGTCATCAGCTTTGTGATTGGCATAGCATCTCAGAATTCCCAAAGTGTGAATTCCACCCATTATTACGCTGCAACCTGATCACAGTTCTCAGGAGTATTGTGCCCCTATTGTGCCACTCAGGAAATTAGGTTCTAGGAGGTCAACACCAAGTCCAATGTATCAATTCTAGTTTATGCAAAAGTGAAGTAAATGTTTATAAGATGTTCCTCAAGTTTCAGGCACTGTACTAGATCCTGGCGTATCTGGAACCTTCCATTTTTAATCTTGCAATCTAATTTTTAAGATAGAACTTAAAAATGTAAGTACATACGTAAATATTCTAAAAATGGTTGGTCCTTTAAAGGAAAAGTACCCAGCACTGTGAGAGTGAATGAGAGGAGCACTGACTCACAACAGACAGGGGTACAGGGAGCTTCATGAAGAACTGTGATGTGATATTTAAGTTGAGATCTTGAAATAGTGAAAGCTGGGTAATGAATGGGGGCTGCTTTTCACAGACAGAAAAGTGTACAAGTAACAAATACAAAATACTGAATTGGAAAGAAGCCTGGCATGTTCAAAAAACTAAAATAAGATCATGAAGGTACAGTGTAAAGGGGTGGATTATTGTATGCAAAAATTGAGAGGTTTACGCACAGCCAAGATGATGCAATACTTGTAGGATAACCAAGGTAAGAATTTTTTATTTTATCTTATTAGTTATGGAATGGCACTAAAGTTGTAAAGCAAGAGAATGAAATAATAAAATCTAGGTTCTAAACAAATTATGTTGGCTGATGTCTGGTGAATAAATAGGAAAAGGGGCAAGACTGAGTTGAAGACTGAGTAGAAAAATATTTGGGTATTTGAGTAAGATGATGGTGGCTGAGTCTAGTGTGTTTGAAGTGAGAATGAAAAGTAATGGACTGGAGAGAGCTATTTATAAGGTAGCACAATAGGGGGGAGAGTGAGCTTGAAAGAAAAATTAGTGAGACTGTTGAGCAGGACTGACAGCTCAGTTAGAGATGACCAGAATATACGTCATGAACCATATAGCCAAGCTCCACCACTGTGTGATTATCTACAACTTATTTGTTGTCAATGTGGAGAAAGTTGATAGGAAGGTTCATCTTGTGGGTCTGAATTAGGAAGAGAGCAACTAACAATGGCATCAATGGATCCAGGCAAGAGTGAAAGAAAAGTGATGCTCCCAGGGAGCTAAGTGTTGGGGGAAATTGAGAGTTTGGTGAGGTCAGAGAATACGGGAGGTATTTGAACTAACTAGATAGTAAGAGAGGGTGTTTGATAAACAAATGGAGCATTTTAACATGGAATATTAGAGCTGATGTAGTTTTTGGTGTTGGAAGATTCTAAGACATTATAATAAAGTGTGTGGCTTAGATGAACTGAAGAAGGTGGCTGGAGATGAGGAGATGAAGGGAATGACAGATCAGGATGTTGGATGAAGTGGATCTGTGGATGCTGAAGTCTGTTATGCTAATGACAGTAGTTGCAGTAGAGAAGAAGGCTTTGGGTGATGTTCTAGTCTTTATTGAATGAGGAGGAACATCCAGGGCTTAGTGGCTGAAAGAAATCAGAAAGTAATACAGCCAGGTATGAAACTCAATGGAGCAGGCTGGAGCCACACGCACTATTCTGTACCCACTATTTTAAGACCATTGTTAGTTTTTGGTCCTTATTATACTCTCCATTCCAGAAACCTTGAATAGAAAAACTGAGGGCTCATAGATAAATCTTAAGGAAAAATTTTAAATCCTTCAGCCTAGGCAGTTAGTTATTCTATATCACCATACTTTGGAATAGAAAAAAAAAAAGTGAATCCAAATCCTCCTTTTATTAACATTATTAGGAGCAATACTATACCAGATAATGTCACAAAACTTTTCTGAATCTCAGTGTCCTCATTTGTAATATGGTGCTAAAAATACTCATTACAAAGAGGTTTTTATGAGAATCACATAGAAGTTGGCATGGAAAGTACCTAGCAGAGAAATGAGCCTTTCCAATGCCTCTGTTTTCCCATGTATAAATGGGGTTAATAATAGTATCCATATCATAGAGGATTTGTGAAGACTAACTGAACCAATGTAGGTAAAGTTCTTAGATCACTATTTGGCACAAGGTGAAGTTTATATCAGCACTGGCTATTTTTATCACTAAAACAAACATGAAGTAAAAAAAAAAAAAATTATACTCAATTGAGTAATGTTTGTGTTGAAATCATTTGTGTTCATTCACGGCTTTACATAACTTTTCAGCAAGAATTCAGTGATCCTCTCTTTGAGGCAATTTATTAAATGGATAGAGAAAGGGGTCTTGAGAATCTGAATCTCTGTGCATGGACCCTGAGCTGGTTGGGAGCCCACAGGAGACCTCAGTCTCTCAGTCTTGCTTCTCTGTCCATAGCACCATGCAGGGCAGGCTGGGTGGGGGCAATGGCTTCCAGGAGGAGCCGCAAGCCCCTGATGAGCAGTGTGGTGGGGGAGAGGCAGTGCCCCTCACCCCACCACCATTGCTCAGGGGCCTTCTTCTGGAGCCAGTCCTCCTTACCTCTGCCAGAGGGATGTCAGGCTAAGAAACGCCCCACAGGGAGGCTGTACTGCCAGAAAGCACCCTCGCCTGCAATGATTGGAGTTAATTGGCCTTTATTTAGTGCCAAGGCTGCTCTGATCTGCCTCATTAACACTGGTGACCACATGGTGTTTTTTAATGAAGATCCCTACCTTGCCTAAGTCTCGATTTAAACAAAGGCACCTTTGAAAATCTCTAAATCCCACACTGATCAATTTCTACTTACAAAAAAATCAAAGTGTTCTCTGCTGGGTGGTCAGGAGCAGCACCAGGATCTACCACCTTCATGCTTCTCAGGCCAAGCAGGTGACAAGACTGGTCAGGATCAGGGAGCGCCTCAAGGCGGGACAGTGCAGCACTGAAGTCAGGCAGTCAGAATCCCAATTGTGATCACTCCCTGTGGAGTCAGGCCTGCATGAAAAGCCTCCCCTATACCTGCAGCACCACTGCAGATGAGGAGCTTCCTGTTGCTCTGCAGGACAGCAGCTTTGGAGGATAAGATCCTTCTTAGGAAGCAAGATTCATGCTCTTTTAATGCAAAGGGAGAGTCAGAGGGAAGAGGGGGAAGAGAAGTTTGAGATCATCCCTCTAATGGGATAAACAGGAAGAGAAGGAACAGCTCCCAATACCTGTAGGCCCAGTGGGTCATTAGAGGTGAGAACTAAGGAAGCTTTAAGTGCCAGGGGGAATAGGATAGAGTGGAGAATATTTTCACTATTCATAGCCATGAAATTCTTCTCCAGGTTTTTACAGCAATCTAGATCCAATGTCGTCAGATGTTCAGGTATTTCAAGAGATCACCGGGAATTTAGATTTGTGTAAAATCTCTCAATTTTTATGTACTGGTGACTCGTTCACTATCTGTTGTTCTTAAATATTTGTGAGCCAGAACGTTGTCAGTCAAATATACAAGACTGCCGGTCAAATGCAACCTGGCATCTGTCTGATTGAGGCCTCTGAGCTGCAGCATCAGACTCATGCCTTGGTTTTACCTGTTTTAATACAGCATTCGGTAAATACAGACTAGAGCCAGACACCAGGCAAGGAGCTGTGTAGTTGTGATCATTCAAGTGTCTTGTGACGTCGATGGGGGAGTTTGGACAATTAAATGATCACTGCTATGTGATGCATGCAAGGACAGGAATTAGCAGGGCCTTATAAAATGTTATGAAATTCAGTCTTAGACAGTCAAGCAAGGCTTCCTGGAAGTTGGGGTCAAGGCCAATGTGGTCATGATATCTCAGCAGAAGTTATACTATTTTTTTTTTTTTTTTTGAGATGGAGTTTTGCTCTTGTTGCCCATGCTGGAGTGCAATGGCATGATCTTGGCTCACTGCAACCTTCGCCTCCTGAGTTCATGCAATTCTCCTGCCTCAGCCTCCTGGGTAGCTGGGATTACAGGCATCTACCACCAGGCCCAGCTGATTTTTTTGTATTTTTAGTAGAGACAGGGTTTCACCATGTTGACTAGGCTGGTCTTAAACTCCTGATCTCATGCAATCTACCTGTCTTGGCCTCCCAAAGTGTATACTAATTATATCTACTCTGTCTTCATACCTAAATACATCCCAAGAAAGTCTAGCAAAAAAATAAAAGGTAAACAAATGTTTTTTAAAAAAACTTCAATATTGATATATTAATCCACAATTTTTGTGGCATATTTTAGTTGTTCTGTCTTTAGTGAATACTTGTTTCAACTCCCGAAATTTTATTTCCTGAGTTGTTTTTGTAATCTATTAAAGGGTCAAATGTCATGAGATAAATTCCACCTCCTGAAGAGGAGTTTTGCTTCATTCACTGTGTGGCTCTGGGGGACAACAGGCCAGGACCTCAGGAGAGGAAGCACTTCTTATTCAGACCAGTCACCTGAGACCATTTTTTACCATCCCTGTGGAGTTTATAGTCACATTGGGCTTAGAGGGCCTCATTCATTTCTGCAGCCAATGTTTTTGGGTGCAAACTGCATTGCTGATAAGATTAGCACTCTGAAAAAAATGAATCCAGTGAAGGGTAAATTGATTTGAATCTTAACCTAAGCCAAATGTGACAAAAAAGCTTTCTTTTGAAAAGATGAAAGAATGTATTGCTAAAACCAGTAGTGTTCTGATATTGCTGCTCCATATGCTTAGTAAACATAAGCATGTCTCTCAATTTCAGACTCAATCTATGTTTCCCACACTATTCAGAAACAAGTGTGGGTTGTGTGTTTTTCCTCCAGAAAATGCTTGCTTACAACTTTTTTCCATTTCTGGCAGACAAGTGGGTCAGGGTGTGGTTATTCATTATTTATTTTTTCTTTCTCACTCAGCAAATGTTTACTATTTATTTTCTTTTACATTCAACAAATATTCAACAGTATTTGCTACTACAAGCCAAGAGCTTAACTTTTTAGTGTATAAACAATATCTAAATCCCAAAAGATGGGGGCAGGGGTGGGAAAATAATCTCCATAAATACCCTCCATTCCTGTGGACCCACTGGGGTAGTGGCCTGTGCAAATGAGTCTGCTTAGCAAGCACAGCAAGAAAGGAAGTAAATATCCAGCTCTATTCTCACATGGAAATCAACATGGATTCCATAGCCCTTCATTGAACATCTGTCTACTGGATGCAATCGAAATACCCTGGCTTGGCTGTGGTGAATACAATTTAATCAATCCTGCCAACTCCATTTTACCCACCCTGAGCTACATAGGGCATTCTGTTCTGAGAACTTTGCAGTCTAAGACACCTGGCATCTTTGTAAACAATTTTCTGAGAAACAGGGCCCACTGGCCCATACATCCTGTACCTGCAACTGTATAACTGCCTACCCCACATCCTGAGTGAAAAACAACTTTAAATAGAATTTTGTTGTTAGGCACCTCCCACCTTCCCCTAACCTGCTCCTTCTGCTTCTATAATAATCTGCTTACTGCCCCCTGACCCTAAACTGATATAAAAATGTTGACCTCCCTTTGTTCTTGGCCAAGAGGTTTGAGCTCTAGCTGACTCTTGGATGCCAGCATTAAAGCAGACTCTCAACAAACTCAGAGGGTGGTGCTTCTGTTTAAACTCGCTCCGGTACAACACAATGTCCTGTGCTGGGAGCTGGAAGGCCATATAAAGGCAAAAGCTCTTCCCCAAGGAGTTTATAATCTAGGAGAAAAGATAACAACATGTACATAAATAACTAAATTACCAAATAGGGAGATATGGGGCTAAAAGAAGCCTAAAATAAAGACCTTTCCTTAATGGTTTCAGAGAGGATAGACTTGATGCTTGATCATAGGGGATTACAAAAGGCATCAAGGGTCTGCTAGTCTTTGTTCTAGGTCCTGTGAATGGCAGATAGGATTTTAATGGAGGTGGAAAGAAAGCACAATTCTAGAAAGTAAGGAAAGGACGGTGGGGAAGGGAGACATCAGTACTGAATATTATACTGAGACTTGCAGACAAGCCAGGAAACACAAACCAGGACTATTGAGGGCCTGATTAAAATTGTTAGGGAACATATAATGCAAATATTAATATGAAACAGCTTAGTAACATAAACTAAGCTTTGTTTTAGAATAATTTGACTGCTGTGTTCAGAATGTACTAGAAGCAAGTGACCCAACAGCAGGGAAACCACTTAAAATGATAATGATCATAACCAATATTAAAACAAAGACAGTAATGGTAGCACTTACATTGCACTTACCGAGGGCCAGGAATTATTTTAAGCATTTTTGCATGTAGTAACATATTGACCACTCGCATTCATTTAAAAAGTAGGTACTGTTATTATCCTCACTTTACCAATAAGAAAGCTAAAACCAACTTCACTTGCAGATGGTCACCCAGCATGAAAGGGCAGAAAGAGGTCATGGACCAGGAAGGCAGGCAGACACTTGCTTCAACTCTCCACTCTGCTCTCTCACAGAGGAGCCAGTTCAACATCTTAGTGAGAAAAGACGACAGCCTAAAACTGAGGAGTTGCAGTGGGGGATGGAGGGGGCAGAATTTACACATAGGGACTGCTAACACAGGGAGTAAACAGAGGAGACCAAGAAGCTCTCACAAAGGTAGTAAGGTGACATGTCACAGTGTAGAGGATTTCAAAAAGAAAGAAATTATTACATAGAGTTAAATGGTACAGAAAAGTCAAAGCAGACTAGAATTTTGAAAGAGCTAGTGAATTGAGCAAAAGGAATTCCCCCGGTGCCTGTCAGGTCAGTAGTTTTAGAGCAGGGGTAGAGAAATACATTGCAAGCAGTTAAGAGTGGATGAGTAATAAGAAAGATGGGCCATTGGACAGAGATGATTCTGTTCAGATTTTCATGGGAAAGAAATAATAAAATTGGAAATAAGAGTATGTGAAATTCTGATGGAGCCAAATAAATGATAGCTTTGCTATTACTACTACTATTATTATTGTTATTGTTATTGCTAGTTATCAAGGTAAATTATCTTTGCAGAGAAGGTTGGGAGAATGAAAATCAACAGTAAATAGTGAGGGAAGATAAAACATAGTTGATTATTTGAACAAGTATATGAATATATCTGAATGGGCAGTCTCAAAGCTCATTATCAATTACTAGAAATATTCAAGTGGTAAGTACCCTAGAGGGCTGCATTCCAATTCAGGTCTGAATTTTCAAGGATTCATCTGAAGGTTTGGTTTAAGCATAATAAATTCCAATTTTAGAATGAGACAGATCCCTGTATTCTAATGTTTTTTCCAGGTGAATTTGTATCAAATATTAGATTTTGGTAGCTTGAAGATCATGAAACAACTCAGACCTTGTAATGGACTGAATGTTTGTGTCCCTCCAAAACCCATATATGGAAATTCCAACCCCCACAAGATGGCATAAGAAGGCAGGGCTTCTGGGAGGTAATTATGTAATCAGAGAATAGCTCACATACACAGAATTAGTGCCCTTATAAAAGGAACCCCCAAGAGCTCTCTTATTCTCTTTCCAAGAGGGGGATACAGTAAGAAGGTAGCCGTCTGTAGCCCAGAAGAGAGCCTGCACCAGAACCCAACCATGTTGGGTCCTTGGTCTCAAATTTCCCAGCCCCCAGTACTGTGAAAAATAAATTTATTTGTTATGAGCTACCCACTCTATGGCACTTTGTTATAAGCCCAAATTAACTAAGACATATCCTAACATCTGTATAGACAGCCCTTCATAAGATGCATCAGACATGACACATGCTGAAATATGTTCACTGGATTGAGCAGACATGTTAGACCAGCTTTGCTGAGGAGAACAATGCCATAAGCTATGTTTCCCTTCACTTCCAAGGGCAACATCAAATCCTCAGCCTCCTTTTAATTTCTGCAGCTGGTGGGCCAACAGTGTTATAATCATTTCTGACATTTCCTAGTCCTTTATAGCTTACAGCAGGTTTTCTCAGCTACAATTTTAGCATACCTTATAACAGTTCTCTTATGTAGCCAAGGCAGAGGGTGTAATCCTATATTAGAGAAGCGGAAATCCAGGCTGATTGGTGTATTTCCTTGCTCAAGGCCATTCACATAGCACGTGGGCCAGCATTCACACTCAGACCCAGTGCCTCTGCACTAGTTGCTCTTTGAAAAAACTCCTTCTAAAAAAGCAAAACATGCCATCTTGTGATTCAGAGTAAGATAACTTCCCTTTCTTTTTTTCTGCTATAACTGTGTTTGACCTCTTAGAGATGTTTAACCCCTCTTTTGGTCAGACTTCAGTTACTGAGATTTATGTTCAGTTGTTTATGCTAAAGCATTAACATATCCCAGATTTCACTGGTAACCAGGAAGGCAGTAATTATACCATTTGCCAAACGAGTAGGTGCCCTCATTATTTATCTCCGGGAAAAAAGTTTGTTTAGATTTTTTCATCGGTCGTGTTTTCTCTTTAGTAAATAGTTATCCAGCTAAATTATTCATCACATCATCAGAGCGCTTCCTGGAGAAAATTCAAAAACATAACACCCTCAAGAAATGCATATCAAAGCCTGAATGATTACTAAGGCATGAAAATGGGGCATATTAGGCATTTTGCAGTATGTGAAAGCAAAATAGGCCAGTCTGGGAATGATCTAATATCACTATTTTCAGAAAAGGAAGATGGTCACTGCCCCAAGTCTTTTCTTTAAAAAATAAACCAATTAACATAGAAACTGCCTTTTACATACAAGTGTAGACTCCACAGAGTAAGTAGTTATATGTGAAAACTGCAAGGACACAGGGGCACTAACCTCAAAAATTTATTATCACAAGATCTTATCCTCTAGTTCTCATTCGTATGTCATACTCTCCTGAGGAATAAATGCCCGAGTGTTTCACAATATATGTTAATTCAAAAACAAGCAGAAGACGGGGAAAAAAATCAGGCTAATGCTACAATCACTGGCATTTGCACAGATTTTTCAAAGCATCAAGTAGAATAGATAAACACATTCTAACTTACCCAAGAGCATGGCAAATTAGGGAATGCTAAAATAAATAGCTGATCAAAGGATAATTTTATTAATGATTTCTAATATTTTTCAGATTTTCCTCATTCTATATCTTCTCAAAAATAAGAATTTTTGTGTGGTTAAATTCATGTCCTACTTCTTAAGTTCGAAAACATCACACAAATAACAGCTGCTATTAATTGAATGTTTTTATTATGTCAGGTACTTTATATTATTAGCAATTTTTTAAAAATACTGAAAGCTAAGTACCATGTTTCTCTTTTATATTTGTGGAAGGTGAATTTCAGAAAGGCAGAATAATCCAGTCCAGATGATACTGTCCCTATGAATAAATCCAAGATTCAAACCCATGTGTGTAGAACTTTTTCTGCTTCTGCTCTTTTCACCAACATATGTAAGTCCTTTATATCAGGGGTCCCTAACCCCTGGGCCATGGACCTGTATTGGTCTTTGGCCTGTCAGGAACCAGGCTGCACAGCAGGAGGTGAGCAACCTGTGAGTAAGCAAAGCTTCATCTGCATTTATAGCCATTCCCCATTGCTTGCATTGCCACCGGAGCTCTGTCTCCTGTCAGATGAGCCACAGCATTAGATTCTCATAGGACTGCAAACCCTACTGTGAAGTGCACATACCAGGAACCTAGGTAATGCTTTCCTTATGAGAATCTAATGTCTGATAATCTCTCACTGCCTCCCATCCCCCCACAGATGGAACAGTCTAGTTGCAGAAACACAAGCTCAGGGCTCCCACTGATTCTACATTATGGTGAGTTGTATAATTATTTCATTGTATATTAAAATGTAACAATAATATAAATGAAGTGCACAATAAATGTAATGCACTTGAGTCATCCCAAAACCATCCCTCGCTCTCAGTATCCCCGGCTCGTGAAAAAGTTGTTATCCACAAAAATGATCCCTGGTGCCAAAAAGGCTGTAGACCACTGCTTTACATCACTATACATACTAATAGAGCCCTTCTAAAGCAAAATACTTTTGAAAATTCAAAGTAGAGAAGAAAATACAAGCAAAATTATTTAGATTGAGAAGACCACCTATTCCATCGTCTTTATTTTTCTGATTAGGCAATGGCACTCCAAAAAATGAAGCCAACTGCCCAAAAATAGTTCCAGAACCTGGGTCTCCAGACTTCTAATCCAATGCCCATTTTTCTCACTCCACCATCTTTCTAAATTCTAGATCTTACACATTCTACAAAGTTGATGCTATGGTTCTCATAAGTGCAATGAAGAATTTAACAAGTAGATGAAGGTAATAATCTTTTCAAAGAGATCTGAAATTATAAGAGCTTCAGATAAAACAGCCATAATTGGGTTCTCTGCCAGATGAACAGTATGAATGCTATTGTCACTCTGTCCAAGTCGTGGGAAAGGGTTATAGGACAATGGAAAAAAATCACAATAGTATCTTTCCAGGCTTTTCGGTAAAATGCCCGGTGATGATGAAAAGAACATAGGATTCCAAATGTCCTTCTCAGATCTCAGTAAGCAACCGTCTGCACACTTTCTTTTTTGACTATTAACCTCCTTGAACTGATTCAGAAAAAAATAGGATCATAATTAACACTAAAAAAAAAAATTAGTCTAACATAAATTTCCAGGCAGATCTTTTCCTCAAGTGGAAATTTTTATTAAATGCTATCCTTGAAAATATCATTAAATCCTGTGTAGCAATTTATCTCCTTGTCTGTATGATATAGCTATAGTACCTAAAAGAAACGAAATATAAATTTTACTTACAATCAAAGTTCAGTTAGCAGTTTCCTCAAAGTTAAAAACTTCGTGTAGTATCTGGAAGTCAAGACGTATATTTCTTTAAAAAATTGACTATAGGAAAGTTGGAGTAACTTATTTACTTAACCTTTATATAATCATGACAATTCATATTGAAAGATAGTTATTTTCCTTCAGAATGTGACTACATTGCTACAATTTCTTCTATTTTCTAGGATCACTGTTGAAAAGTATAAAGTCATTTTGAGTACTAATCCTTAGGATTTAACTTCATTTTTATTTCTAAAAACCTTAAGTTTTTTTTTTCTTTAACCCCAGTATTACAAATTTTCATTAATCTGTGCCTTCAGTTTGTCTTATCTTAATTTTACATTGTGTTGGGGCAGTTATATTGTAAATTTAAGTTACATTTTCTTTTCTTATTTCTTTGATTATGTCTTCTCCATTTTCCGTTTATTTTTCGCTATTAGAGATAATTTCTAGTTATCAGTAATAAACACGTTTACATTTGCATTTACTAGAAGGCTGATTTTTTGCATATTTTAGTTTTTGCATATTTACTAAAAGGCTGTTTTATTTTTTACATATCCAATATTTTTACTTCTGGTTTGATTTCGTGTTCTACCAACATATCACTTTAACTTTGGAGTGGGTCTCTTTATATGCAGTAAAAGTTTTATGAAGGAAATGTGTGAAGCTCAGCAAAGCCCCTTCAACACAGTGCACAATGAAATTTTGTGGAAGGAAATAAGTACACGATGCTTTCTATTTGAGAGTTTCGCTTGTTTGCTTTTCTTAAGGATCAAGTAGATTCAACCCGAGGCTTAAGCACAAGCCGTAATGGGAAGTCCTTAACATTTTCTGTTCAAAAGGTCAGACACTAGGTAGAAATTCAGGCAAGGAGTATTAGTGAGAAACAGACTGTGCATTTGCCAGTAGAATTCACTTTCCAGCAAATCAAAATCTGTAAATAAGGCAGAAGTGGCCGTATGGGTGGTGAATGGGTTCCCCGGCTGAGATGTACAGAAACACAACATTTGGAAAGCACATGTACTTCACTTTCGCTTTCTTACCTCTCTCTCTCCACCTAATCTCCTCCACGAGAATTCCAAAGTCTTCTTCTACAAGTAATTAGCTCTTTCCCTAAGTTTGAATATGCAAACCTATCCAGGTCTCAGCAAAAATAATACTTTCAGCTTCTGCACTCCTTAGAAAGAATATTGTATCTATAATGACTTTTTTTAAATTATTTTATTTTAGAAATAAATCATTTGAAATTGACTATATTTCACTTAGCACATAGTGGTTACTCAAAGAGAAAATACAAGCCCAATAGAGGGGTGAATATCATTGTCTGTTCTATTTACATAAATATTCTTAGTCCCTAATACATTTTGTGGCCCATGGTGAGCACTTAATAAATATTCCTGAAACTGCAGGCTTCTAACTTTTCTGGAGACATAATTCAGACACCACCTTTTGCAAAGGATATAATTTAAATAATTTAGAATTTTATGACAAGAAAATTCCAGAAGTAGAAAAGGAAACAAAAATAGAGGCATCCACAATTGAAGTTGGATTACATTTCTGAATGTCTTTTTAAAATATCACTTGTATTGCACAGGTTCTAGTTTTTCCTATCCCATTATTAGGAAAGGCTTACAACAAGGTATTTTAAAAGAATATCATTCACAATATAAATGTTACACAGTTTTTCCCAGATAAAAATATTTTCCTTATTGAAAAAAAGAACTTACTGTTTCTTTCAAGAAACATGTTAATATAAACTATATCAACCAGGTATGGGCTGTGAATTTACATCACATAACCTTCAATTTGGTGGGTCTCTGACTGTCACAGAGTCATATGGTGGGAAAGATCCTTCCAGTGCACTCAAGGAAATAAAATGGAGCGGCTGTCTGTTGCTTTACACAGATGGTAATTGACAAATGTGTATACTGAAAGACTTTGTGATGTACTTCCAAAGGAAAAGTCATTCTTTAATGCCAGAATATTCCATCCTTGTATTCTAAATCACTGGGGGAAATTAACCTCCATTACTTAGTATAATTAGTTTGACACTGATATAATTAGTAACCACTACAAAAGAACAAAGATTATAAGATCAATGTAAATAAAGGCCAATTATTTTACTTCTCTAAAGAAACATGGACTTTCCCCTTTTGCCATTAGTCACAGGCAGACAATAAAAAACATATTATGTGCTAAACTAGCTATTAATAAAATAAACAATGTGCCTTCCTTACGGTTAACATTTAGCTTAGTGGTCCTTAATGTAAGAATCTGGGAATGGCCAGTGGAAGACAGAAGGAAAAATTGAAAGATTAAAATAAAAAATAAACAACTGAGGGCGCAGTTAAGCTAGGCACTGATACCCCCTTGCATATTGTCAGATATAGATATTTTACTGATAAGGACACAAGTTTAGAATTATAATTCAGCTAGATTCTCAAAGTAGGAAATATCAGAGCTGAATGTGATCTTTGGTGTGGCAAACTCTCCTATATACTACTGCTCCCCCTCTCAATTATGACAAAGAAATTATCTTTTAGGGGTATTTTTATACAGTTTATCATTTAGATATGATCTATAATTCAAATGCAATGTTGTCTTTTTGCAAGTTTTTGTCCTTACCCCTTAAAGTATATCACTTCTCTAATGTTCATAGAACAGTATAAATTATACTAGCTCAGGGAATCAGTAGACTTCTTATTTTCTCCTAAAAACTCAAGGAATGTCATCTCCAAAATGTGTGCACCCTTAAAAAGAACGTTTCCTCTTGCAGTTTGTCTCCCCAGCCTTTGCATAAGAAAGTTAAAAAATTATAGGAATAAAACACTATAACAGGGTTCAAAAAAACAAAAAAGAACCTTAGAGGCTTCGACTTGCCTATGCCATAATGTTGTCAAAAATAAATGATCTCCACAAAATTGAAGCCTTGAGCAAATGAGGGAGAAGAAAACTCAACCAATTAGAATATTTTTAATAAAAACTGGCAGAAATCTTCTCTAAACACACTTGTATCAACATTCATAAAGAGAGATCTAATGCCATTCCATTTGACTGAAATCCAAATCTATTGAACTTTCATACAAAGTAAATAGCCTATTTATTCTGGAATGAACTACATAATCAGCTAAGCATTTCACTTGAGGCCATCTTCCTCCAGTAGATTATCCCCTGAAATAACATCAGACATCTTGCTGTGGGCACTTGGGTGACTGCTTGAAAAGTCTTTTTCCCCTAATGGAATTAGGAACCATTTTGGACTCTTCAGCTTCCCTTCAGTTCTAGCTCACGCTTTAAAAATTCCATTCTTCAAAAATCCTTAAACAATCATCATTTAGTGGTAAATAATTCTATTAAAATCATACAATGCTGAAATAAAACATGAATTTTATACTCATCTTAAATCTACACTTTCATCTTTGTATTTGGAAAAAAAACAAAAGTCTGTGAATGATTACTTTTTGTTTAAAATGCATATAATTTACCAATTCAAAAAAATTATCTTTAATAGAGAATTTCTCTTTAGCTTTAGTTTTCCATTTAAACTGATAAAATCAGATAATATTATATTGATAGTGGTATATTAATTGCTGGGCAAAAAAAGAGCTATTTTCTCTTTAAATAGTCAATGTAAAATCCTATGTTATATCAGTTCCACTGACAGCTCTAGGCTAAAGCAGAAATAACAAAAGGAAATGTGCCTTTAAAGACTCACACAATTAAGAAAAACTTTTATGATCAGATTCAAAACACACATAAAATATGACTTGCACTCATTAAAAAAATACCAGTATTCTCTATTATGGGAAAGGCATTGTAATATTAAGAGTCACTTTTCTTTCTCTAGAAGTTAAAAATAACTTTCTTTACGTGAATACAATGCAAAAATGTTTAAATTATTTCATTGTTTAAAGATCATATTATAAATACTGGGTCACACTATATATAAAAATAAAATTGGAACTAAGCTAGAAGCAGATAAAAAGGTGGAATAAAAAAACCTAAATCTAAGATATAAATCTATAGGTATAAAAAAATTATGAGAAAATATTTTTATGACTTGGAGGAAGTAAATAAATTTTAAAGCAAAGGCAGCAAAAAATGAGCAAAAAAAATCATATATTACAGAATGAGGAAGGATATTTGTGCTATTTAAGACTGACAAACAACTAATACTTAATGCTAATAGGTAAACAAAGATATGCTCAAATGGTAATCAAATAAATTAAAACAATCGCTATCATTTATACCAATTACACTGGCCAAAAAAAAAAAAAAAATGGTTGTAAAGACACAAAAAAACCTTTAGATAATATGGTACAACCTGGCCGGGCACAGTGGCACATGCCTGTAATTCCAGCATTTTGGGAAGGTGAGGCAGGCGGATCACCTGAGGTGAGGAGTTCAAGACCAGCCTGGCCAACATGGTGAAATCCTGTCTCTACTAAAAATACAAAAATTCACCAGGCAGGGTGGCTCATGCCTGTAGTCTTGCCTGGGCAACAGGGTAAGACTCCTGTCTCAAAAATTTTTTAAAAATTAAAAATTAAAAATATATATGGCATAACCTAAAAATAATTCGCTAAAAATCAGTGTCATGGGCCTTACAACAGAGGAAATTCATTCTTAGATATATCCTATATATCCCAAATAAATAGTTGCATAAGTCTATATGAAAATATGTACTTTAGCTGCAGAGTCATTTATGATGGTAAAGGGTTAGAAGAAAACCAGTTTTCTGTTACTGGAGAGAATCATGCAGCAATGAGAAGTGATAGATTAGATGTTCACACAACAAGGTGAGCTGAAAAATAGAATATTTAATCACAGAAGTGGAAACTAGCATCAAGTAAATAAAAAATGCATGTAAGAACACACACAAATCCAAAGGTATATATTACACACATTAGACTGGTTGTATCAAGGTGGTAAGGGAAAGGAGAATGGGGAAAGGGTTGGGGGAGAGAAAGAAAAAGAACTGGATGATGCAAAAAGTCAGAAGGTAATCAGCAATGAAAAGAACATGAGCTTTGATGTTTTAGAAACTTGCAATCAAATCCTAACAGTCCCTTACTACCAGTGTGACTTTGAGCAAAGGAGTTTTCTATATGACTCTTCCCCACTAGCAAAATTGAGATAATAGTTGTCACTTCATGGATGATGAGTAAACAAGTAAATACTTGATATTTTACATACTCAGGAATTTTTTTCTTTTTAAGCTTTTTTAGAAATGGCATTTATAGTTGCCTATCTTATAGGAGTATTATCCTTATTGATGCCTATATATATATGTGTGTGTGTGTGTATATATATATATATATACACACACACACATATATATATATAGTCTGAATTCAAGTTTCTTTTGCTGAATTCTAAAATGGGGAAGCAATACTACAAAAGGAATATTCATGAGCTATGGGCAAATTCAGGCTATGTAAAAGCATTTTATAATTCCAATTAAAATTGAAATCCTTGTTTTGTGTATCATTCTGAGATATGCAGCTAAACTAGAATATTTGCTTTAAGATTATTACCAATATATTAAAATCAGTATCTTCAAATTTAAGATTACAGAGAAACACTAAGATTGCTGTATCTTTAAATGTTTTTTTTTACAAATTGAAACTTGACACCAATACTTTTTCTTATTACATTTTGTCATGCACTAAATCTCAAAGAGAATTCTCCAAGCTCTTTGAAAATTAAAATGCTGAGGAGTGAAGCAACAAAATGCACTTACTTTGTCCTGTTACTAGATTTGGGAAAAGCATCATCTTGAAAGGGACTTATCTTCTTAGAGAAAAAGCATGTAAGGACCTCTGTTCACTTTTCAAATCACTGATATATTCACAGACTTCTTAGGAAATACACATCTCTACTTACAGGCCAGAATTTCAGCCAGCCATTTTTACTCAGAGGAAAATACGCTGGGGGAGAGGTAAATTTGCCCAAAAGTCATTGCTGATTGATGGAATGATTGATTCATTCAAGAATAATATATTAAGCACTACTATATGGCAAAAAAAAAAATGCACTGGGGCTGAGCATATATTAATGAATGAAGTCGACATGGTTCAGCCTTCACGGAGTATACAAAGCAGTATAATTGTCAAACAAAAGGAAGTAAATACTATCTATCTATCTATGAAATTACAAATTGTAGAAAGAATAAGCAGGAAAAACAGGATTCTAAGAAAAAGAATGACAAAAAGAACAGAGTATTCATAGAGATTTCCAACAGTATAATTTTAACTGACACCTGATGGATATAAAGAATGACCTTTGCAAAGAGAGGCAGAGTTTTACAGAGATGAGGCATAAAATGTTCAAAAGTGCTGAGGCAGAAAATAATGTGGTCTTTAAAGCTACTGACATCAGTTCATGGGACCTTGAGCCTGGTATACTGTGAAAAAACTCCAAGATATGAAACTAATTTAGAGACATCTCCATGACAGCCTGTAGACCACTGCATAGGGATCTGATATTATGTTAATCTTCATGGGAAATCATTAGGAGTTTTTAAAAGACATTGTCTGATATATGTGTTTAAGAGTTCTAGTTTTCATTTGGAAAAGGAGGCAGAGGGAGACCGGGATGAAAATTTTTCAATCAGACCAGGGAAAACAAAATCATGGTTTGGGTTAAACAGATGACTGAGAAACTAAGTGAGAAGTGGACGGATTAAAGATATATTTCAGAGGGTTTAAAGATGCAGGAAATAGCAGTAATGACTCACAGTTCTGGCTTCCACAGTATGGCAGATTGTAATGAAACGTACAAGGATGGTAAAGACTGAATGAGAGGATCAGAAATCACGAGGAGCAGGAAATTTAAAGAAGCACCCTGGCTTTCACACCCCTGGAGACTAGAATTCAGGTAACTGAGAAGCAGGGATTCCTTTAGCAGTTTGGAGTGGAAGTCAGGCCTTGGATGTGAACAAAACTGACCTCTACTGACCACTTACGGTGAGTTATGGGCTGTGCCGTCTTCTTCCAGTTGTGCTATCTCATTTACTTCCTACTACAGTTCTGGAAGGTGGCTGTGACTAGCTACATTTAAAAGATGAGGAAATTAAAGGTCATATTTTGTATCTTGTTCAAAGTCCCTCGGCAAATGACAGAGATAGGATTCTAACGTTTGACTGTAAAAGTACAGTGTCCAAACCTATCCTCAATTTAATGATTAGAAACAGTGAACACATGAAACCAGTGAGAGTGAGGGTGTGTGTGTGTGTGTGTGTGTGTGTGTGTGTGTCTGGCAAGGATGGGACATGCTAAATAATGCTCATCATAGATCCAGTTCTTCTGTCATCTAAGAAAAGCAAGGAGGCAAGTCTCTATTAATACAGAGTCACAGTGTGGACTCATTCATGCATGATAAAACATCTACCAAGTGACACACGTTGGACAAGCTTCCGGGTCAGCAAAAGAGGCGCAATCCCAACTATTATGCAGCTCAGGCCTAGCAATCTGTCATTCTCAAAATACAATTTTCTTTACACAATGCCACACCGTAGGCTAGATTAGCCATGCACACGCATGATTCACATACAAGGTCAAAATGCTGTGTGTTACCGGAGATAAAGCACCAGGTGATAGTGCTCTATGTGAGATAAAGTGCTATAGGAGGCAAAACAATATAGGCCTTAAGAGCACTGGGAGATTACTTGGGGATGGAAAAGTCACAGAACACTTTCTTTATCGATTAAGTAAATGCCTGGAACATAATAGGGTCTGAACTAAATGATACTGGAAGATGGAAACAAAATCCAATTTCCCCTGAAATTAATTAATAACGTATAGAGACGTTAGAAAAATAAAGTGTTCTAGTACTGTATCTAAGGCTCAGAATAAAGAATATCATACTCTAGTCTGAAGGGGCTAGATAGTAAATATTTTTTCAGCCTTGTGAATCCCATTGTCTATATCCATCAACTCAGTACTAATATTTTTGCAGGAAAGCAGTCATGAACAATATGTACATGAATGGGAGCAGCTGTGTTCCAAAAAATGTGTTGCTTACAAAAACAAGTGGCAGGCTGGATCTGGCCCTCACGTCATTGCTGGCCAACCCCTGCCCTAGTCTCATTGCTCCCCCAATTTAATAGAATTATCTGGCACTCAAGTTGCTGGGAATGCAAGGAAGACACTGAGCCTAATTAGCCTATGTCAGACAAAAAAATTATTGGAAAGAACAGTTGTAAGTTGAGACTGAAACGAAGCCTACTCTCTTGAGTCTTTCTGCTAAAATAAGAAACATAAACACATCCTAATTACACAGTAAGATGGCAAGCGCCGCTGAAGGGAGAAAGTTATCACTGGAGACCCACTGCATGGCGTGGCCACAATGATGGTAGGTAAGGTGAAGTGGAGGCTGCCTTGTCAGGCAGACTGCTCAGCTCTCTTTCCAGCCTCTCCTGACTTGCCTTGGTAAAAAGATCTTGGTGAGTTGAAGCCACTAATAGAAGCCCAAATCCCAGTTAATTTTTATGATGCCATCCCTGCTGTGGCTCTTTCTCACTTTTCTATTTCATGTTTTATTCATAATGATTGCTCTATTTTGAATAAAAGTATTGTAACAAATTGAACTTAAATCATTCATTCAACATTTATTTATCGGGTATATCCTGTATGTGCCTACCATTGAGTGCCTATGATGTTACTACTCTGTGGTGGAGCAGGAGAACTGAGGGTGAGAAAACCATTTATATTGTCCCTACTCTCCTGGAACATAACGTCCAGATGATAAAACACAAAATAAGGTCACAAGTAAATGGAATTGCAACCATCCTCAGCTGCTTTGAAGGAAACAGACAAATTGCTGAGATGGAAAATACCATGGGAAGGGAATAATTTACACAGAGTAGACAGAGACTGTTTTTCTATGGAGATCTTTATTTAATTAAATTTCCTTTAAATCATGGCCAGAAACAAGGTTCTAGAGACTGTTAAAAGACCACTGGTATTGAAGTACGGCGAGTTAGGGGAGAAAGAAGTGTGAAAAAAGTTATGTTGGAAAAACAGAAGAGAACAGGTTATGCTGGGAGGGCATATGGACCCTGGTAAGGTTTGCATGTTTCAACCTGAATACAGCTAGACATCAATGAGAATGGTTTTGACTTGGGGAGTAATGTACTTTGTTTTACCAATATTAATCAAAAATGGTTTGTAGAGCAGCTAGGAGTATAAGTGTGGAGAATATGATGGGGTGGGTACTGTAACAGAAGAGGGGTAAGACGAAGTGGCTTGCTTGGTACAGGGTGGTGGCAGTGGCAGTAGAAGTATAGGGGAGTTGCCTAATTTGAGATTTATATTGAAGGAAAAACCAAGTTTTGTGGATGGATGGATGGTTATAAAGTTTTAAATGTGGTTGAGTAGGTGGCTGTGGGATAGGAAGGGAAGGGTAATGGAATTAAAGAAGCCAATGGTTTCTGGTTTGACCTCCTGGTTGGCTGATGGTGCCATTTATCCTGAAAGAGAAGAATAGGGGAGAAGAAAGAGTGGAGAGAAGAACCAAGAGGTATGTTTTGGACATATTTGAAAATTCACGGGGCAAAGAGGCAGTTAGAGACACAAGAGTGAATCTCAGGCAAGTCATTAGAATATAGATGGCATTTCAGGTTACCGGATTGAAAGTCATGATAGGAAGAAAGTGAGGGAAAAGAAGGCCTAGAAAAAGGTTGTATGTAGATAAATGTATATTTAAATTTTCTGTACCTTGTGATGTTTTGATATCTTAGAAAATCTTTCTAACTGGGGAGAGATTGCCTTTGCCTGAGGCTAGCCAGTTCTTAAGATAGGAAAGGGACCAGCCTGAAGCATGTTTTGACATGCAAACTAACCAACCCAGAGCCACACTTCCTCTACCTTGCCCATATACCCGGAAACAATATTCTTCTGCCTTAAGCAATCCAGGGCCAGGTACCAGGCAACCAGGGAACACCGCTGTTGCACAAAGTCTGGAGAAATTATCTAAAGTAGCCAGTCCTAAACTGTTCATCCTATCCTGCCTTACCTTTCTCTCGGAAACCCAATAAAGGCCATACCTTACAACTTACCTTGCTCCTGTTACAGCCTCCTGACCACTCTGGTCTTCTCTATGTGGCCATGTATGGCATGCCTCCTGTCTCTAGGACCTATGAATAAAAAATACTTTATTTTCCCGGGTCTCTCCTGTGTCTCCTCTTATAGCCCCATCTGATTGATTGTGCATAAATGCATACAAAACAAAATTTCTGAGAAATCATACTATTTATAGATGCTGCAAAAGAGACAAACAGCGAAAATCCGTATTAGTAACCAGGAAAAAGGTCAGAAGCCTGAGGTTCCTGAGAGAGACAGAAAAATTAGATCTGGAATTTGAGGAGAGCCTGTTAAGAGCCATCTCTGCTATAAGCACAAGAACAGAGAAAGAACGGGGATGGTATCCCAAGGACAATATAAATTTGTAAACTTATGTTTACAAATACTCTTACTATCTTGTGAATCACTCACTCCTATTGTATGGTATTTGGTGTCAAAGCATTTAATTTTTAAATCTTTTTAAAAATTGCATTCATAAATTAGAAGTATCCCAGGTCTCTCTATGGGGTCTGGGTTTTGTCCTTCTTCTACAGTTATGTGAGGAGGGCCCTGTAGATAGTTTCTTCTGAATATACAACTAGGGGCCTTTGAGACATCAGGGACCATCAACAGGTACCCTATTATGCAGGTGATCTCTCGTCTAAAAAGTGAAATGACGAGTGGAACTTTGAAGCTGACTGTCAGACTTGAGGATAACCTAATTAAGTGGTAAGTCCCTTGAACTGAAATAGAAAATGAAGGCTGCTCCCTAACACTAGAGCCCTGGGAAAGAATTAATAAAGGAAAGTAATGAAGTAATGAGATGTTCTAGAAAGATAAGAAGTGACAGAGAAGCGGAAAGGGTAAAAGGCCCACCAGTCTTTCCTGCAGTAACATTTCCTACAATGTCACCTGCCAACACCATGCTTTTCATATTTAATAAAAGTATTTTATTTAAGAATCATTTACTGAATCTTCTCCACTTCACTATTCTCCTTCATTATGAAAATCATTCCCAGAGTTTGTCAACATCATTTATCGAGTGCTTCTAATCAAAACAATGACAAAGCAACATTCAGATGGAAGCATCAGTGTAGTACCTCAAATACAGTTTCATAGCTCTTCTTTGTCATGAGATGAAATTAGATATAAGGTAAAAAGATAAGCAAGTTGAAAAAGAAAAATCCTTTAAGCTTTTTCCCTTAAACCCAGCATCAAGTTCAAAATCAATAAATGATACAATAAAATAATAATAATAACAATGACCCAGTTGCCAAATGCAAGGGTGAGTCAGTTTTCAGGAGCTTAGGAAGTATTCCTGCAGTGTGACTCTACAAAGACAGAGAAAGCCCCAAACAGTCACAATGTAATGAATGATTCCAAATTTAAAGTCATTAATGCAAGATTCAGTATCTGGAAAGAGGAAAAAGCAGCAGTGATGATGAACTGAAAGGCTCCTGCACTTGCCAAGATACAAACAACCCAAGTACAAGCTGCAGGGGGTGGGACTGAGGAAGAATAAGGGAAGATGACGTTCTCATGTCTGGACCATGAGAGAGCTGACAAAGGAGACAGACATGAAAGTGTCATACCTACCGCCAACATGTGACTCTTTGTGGATTCACAAGAAGGCAAGCAATATGTTCTAGCACATATACAGAAAGGACAAGACAAATTTCCTATCTTGAAAAGAGAATTGGCTCCACATGTGTCAATTAAGAGTTTCTGGGAAATGTGTTTCAAAGTTTTCCCAATAATAACAACAATAATGGCTAACAATTATTGAGCACTGAAAGGGTATGAAAACCATCCTGGAAGTATAGAGACTATAGTTCTACTAGATGGGGATTTGAATCCAGACAACTGTGAGACTTTGCCCAAATTACATGAGCAATCTGAATCTCAGTTTCCTATTCATAATTGGAGACAAATAACTATTTCAAAGAGTGGTTAGCATTAAATACAAAGATGGATTCAAACATACAGCATGCACAATGCCAGAAGTGTGTTAAGAACCCCGTCAATATTTGCTAGCATATGACCTTCTAGTAATTATCCTCACAATAATTCTAGGATATAAGAACTAGCATTATTTTTAAAATGACTAACAAAAACTTAGGGTTCATAGAGGTTTATTACCTTGTCAGTGGTGAAAAAGCTAATAGGTATAGAAGGAGGATTCAAATAAAAAGCTCACAAGGACCCTAAAAGTAGCATTGGAGGCTGTGCCTCCAGACAATGCCTTTCTGCACTTCTAAAATATTGGGTTAGGTTTACCTGCTTTTCTGGGATGTGTTTCAGAACTGCAAGGGGTCCTACACATGATCTAATGTCCCCAGTTTCTAGAAGTGGTAAGAATGCTGAGAATTCCTTGATGTACAAATGAATAAGTCATCCCTGGTGAGGAAAATTGGTCCCAAAGAGGAGCCACAGACAGATTTCATTTAGTATCCCAGGAGTATTTGTTTCTGCTTTAGGGAAAACTGGATGCTGAAGTGTTTATTTCCTTAACATGTTGATTTAAAGTTTGCCTTTTTTCAATCTTTTATTTATGGATAGATTCTTGAGTTAAAATGTACGAAAATTAGAAATAGTATTGTTTCTGGAGATACTAAAATGACCCTATTTCAAGTGGAACAAACAACAACTAAAAAGTAATACCAGTCTCCACAAGATAATAAAGTAGAAGGTACAGGGGTATGGAGAGAGCTTACTAAATGACATTATGACAGAAACATGACACACAATCTTAATATACTTCAACAAAATACTAAAGTAGAAGCAAAAGGCAAATAACACCAAGTAAACAATATACAAACTTTCTCTTAGGCATTCTACTGTAAACATTACTTGGTGATTTTATTTTAAGAAGTGAAAATACATGGAGGGGATTCCAATTCTAAGGAATATCCTAAGACCGTACTCAATGCCTCATACATAGTTAATTACATATGTGTGGGGCATGATTTATCCCTTTCTCATAATCATCATATTAATAACTACTCTGAGTTTAATTATTTGCACTAGATGTGTGTTTGTGAGGATGTGCACTTGTGTATATGTTCTTCTAGTGCTTTTAGGTTACTCATGTTTTCTTTTTCATACTGTTGTCGTGTAACATGCCCTTCATTAGGAACCAAACCTGTGCCCTGGCTTGTTATATTTACTCCACTCACTGAGCACCCTCTCACCCTCTATTTTTATCTGAAAGAAAGACAATAATATCTACAATTCAAGGTGCTATGTGCATGAGAAATAATCTATACTTAGAGTCTCTCTATTATATGTCAGTGTCTAATTAATGTAGCTTCTAGTGGTAATAACAAGAATAGTAACATATATGTTTTAGAGAAACGATGTTCTTTCTTTGCAAATGACTGTCAAGTGATTTTAGGTGTTAATACTGTAGTTAGAACTTGTAATTTTTTAACATGCATCTCTTTTGTCTTCTATTTTACCCATTAGCATTTAACGTATCATTTTCATTTCTCTTTCGTGTCCTTAGTCATAATCCTATACAATTGCATTTTTTTTTCTTTCTAGTATACACATTTGAAGCAATATTTTTCTGCTAGTTCATTTTTAATAGTATACTGAAGATTTTGAGGTCCGGTGGTTTTTATTTTTAATATTCTTTTCCTTAATGTTTAATAAAAATTTTACTATTAAAATAATAAATAATTGTAGCAGCAATGGTGAAGTGAGTTACATTAATATTATTCTTGTTTTAGAAAGTCTCGTATTTCTACATTAAAGGTAATGCTTGTTGAAACATTTAATTTTTCCTTTGTGAAAAAATAAACCCTCTTTCCTATTATTTTTACTGTGCTTATGATGAATAGCTATTGAATTTTTATCAGATACTTTTTTAGCAATTGAGATAATTATATAGATTTGTACAATACTTTATTTTGATGTGTTCTGTTAAGTTAATAATTTTCCTGGTGTGATATCACTTCAGCCTTCTAGGGTTAAGTCCTGTAGATTTCAATGCATAAGGCTTTTCATGTCTTGTATCATATTTGTAATATTGTAGATGTTTCCATTTGTTTGCTTATTCAACCAAATAATTATTAAGCAAGGACTTACTTAAAAGAATGGTGCTGGGTTTAGCAGAAGTTCTAAGATGAATACAAGACTCACTATTGTCAAGACAGGTTATTTGAGGGGCGGATATGAACACAGCTATACTACCAGTCATGCTGCTTTCTGCAGCCTAAAAGTGCTTTTTTTATTCATATAATGATATGTATTTACTTTTTAAGTTCTAGATGCTGTACTTGCAGCAGAAGATAACCTGACAAGGAAAACAGCATGGTGCTACCTTCAGGGGACGCCCAGTCTAGGGAAAGACAGCCATTAATCATGTAACTGCTCTAATCAAATATTTGACCCAAAAAAGGTATTAGTTACCTCCTAGAATCCAGGCTCTGTTTTAAGTGCTGAGGATATGGCAATGAACATAAATGCCTAAACTCTGCAATACTGGTGCTCACATTCATGTAAATAAATACAATTGTCCCTGCATTGAGGCCAGGCAGCCTAGAATGACAGAGCGCCTTGCTCTCACGTGATGGTATCCCTGGAAAGATGACACAACTGGCTTTCTGATGCTGTTTCATACTTTGGTCCAGAATCCTATAACACTTTCTGTCGTGATAAAACATAGGTTACGTAGAAAAGGAAACAGATTCACTTTGTATCTCTCACAGGTTGTATCCTAGCCAAAAAAATAATAATTCTGCCTATAGACCTAAGGTGCTGCTTTCTGGAAGTGCTTGAACTCTGGTTTCTTTTCCTTGGTATTACTGTCCTCCTGCTAGCTGACTACATTTATAAGAGAAAAGGCATACAAGAAATTAGGCAGAACATGTGGACCCTGTGAATAACATGGCCTGTATATGTTAGTGGGGCATCCATAAAAATGTGGATGGTGTGTGTGTGTGTGTGTGTGTGTGTGTGTGTGTGTGTGTACGTATCGTGGGTGGTTGCTGGAATATTACTATACTGCATTCTGAATGCACAAAGGCAGCAAAAGCCCTCCTAGTTTATTTAGGAGGAATTCAATTTTTGCCATTGTTCAAAATGTCCAGTTCTGAATCCCTGCAACTGAGTTGATAGGCCAGGGGGAAATGCTGCCAAAGTGAAGCGGGAAGTGAATTAGTAAATGCCCATCAGAAATAGCAATTGGCCTGGAATTGTAGAAACGCTTCTTCCAAATACAGATCTAGGGTGCAGACCGTTTCCTATATGAACAGACAGCCTATCTTGTAACATGTTTTTTGGGAAAGTAAGTACTCAGATACATTCAAAGTAACACACACCTTGAGATTCTCTCAGCTTCATCCATGTTCCAGACCCTTGCTTGGCTCTCCAGCATTCCAGCTGCAGCTGCTGGGGCTGGCTGCAGGCACATCTGGCTGTTCTCCCCTTTGGAGTAGACAGGCCTGTTCTGGCTGTCCCATGTTTCACCTTCCAATAAAGAATCTGCACTGAATAACTGTTTCAGGTTCTGTTTCCTAGGGAATTCCTAACTGAAGAAATCCTGAGAGGAACTACTTGAGTTTCTCAGAAAGAAGATTTTATGCTAATCTACTACAGGATGCAGAAGAAATTTTCAATTTTTTTTACAATTCAAAAGCAATGTGACTTCCATATAAAAGCAAAAATAACATGTTTCCACACAACTTAGCCAAAAGCAAAATGAAGAGAACAGGACAGGAGAAAAAGCTACATATTAGGATGTGAAAAGTATATGAAACATACAGAAAATCACCATGGAAAATCATACTAGGAATCCACATTGGAGCACAGATGAGCCATACTGATGCCAACAATTTGGAAGGCCAACTTAAGTCTGCCTAGAATTCAGAAGAAAATAATAAAGAAACAAAAATATGGAAAACATGGTGGACATGGAAAACATAAAGAGCTTGCAGGGATGACTTGCTAGTCTTAAAGGAGAACCCAAACAATTCAAGAGGTGTTACAGAGAAAATGTTCTTGATCTAAAGGTATTAATTGGTTTTCCGAATGCCCTACAGGAAGCAAACACCCCCAGGGACTCAGCCTATTTTGGCCTCTGCCAATGTCTCAAAAACAGAAACTCAGGGTCTAATCAACCAGGTCTGGAAACGTAACCTTGGTGCATCCTTTGTGTCCTTCAGACAGGCAGAAGTGTCGGTCCCACATGGAATGCTTGTCTAAATCCCTTAACCAACTTATGCTCCTTGTTTCCAACATACCTTACACTTCTCCTGAGTTCTCATCACAATCAGTGTTAACTCCTGATTTATTTAAGAAATTGTTCTCTTCTGTTACTCACACTAGATTATAAGCTCCATGAATGAAGAGTCTGTTTACCACTCCTTCAACAGATAATACTGAAGTTCAGGTAAAAACTTAAAACAAAAGAAATTAGTTTTATATTGATAAAGGTAAAATACCATAAGGTATTACCTGACATAAAATGTAACGGACTGAATAACATGACGTCATTTATATGACACAAAGGTAAGGTCTTTCCACTATAAGCTAAACACCTATAACACAGGGACAGAGAAAAGGGTAACACTTAAGAAAGGGTGAGCAATGTCATGTCAGACAACTGCAAGCAGAAAGCAGGGTGTAGTAGGCCACCTGGAGGATTGGGAATAGGATCCCACTGGATGTGAGTGGTTAGTTTGGAAGGGTCTGTCCTGAGGGAGAACGTACTTGTGTTTCTTGTTCTATCTGACTAGAAGCAAGGAAACTTCAGGATGGCTTCGGTGACAACTGTTGGCAACTCAGTAAAACAGCTGGCTTTTTTCCTGGACATAGGACCATGATATTCCTGAGTCTCAGGCAGAATGGATCCTTCATCAGAGCTCATGTTTTGGTTAACGATTTTATAGCACCTACATGAAATCACTTTTTTTTTTTTTCCTTTTTTCTTCTGTCCCTGTTATTTCCTTTTGTTTTTAATACAGACTGTTTAATTTTTTCTCTTTGTCTGTCACCCCGTTGTGCACTAGGATTGATTTTTTTTCTGCTTTGATGAGCATTATGTGGAATTCTCTCTCAATTTCTATCTGCCTGCATCTAATACTAAGAAAACAAGTCCTGGCAGGTTTCGTAGAGTCATAATTTGCATGGTCAGAGGAATTGATTGAAGCCAATTGGGCACTGGGATCAAAAAGCTGCATTATGGAGGGGGGCTGGGAGGCTGTTCATTAATGATGCTATCTGAAAAATGTTGAAACATAAAGAAGACAGCAAAGTCTGAGAGAATATATAAAACACAAATTTGGAATGACTGCTTTTGACTTTTACATTTTGTGACCTGTTTTTTTTTTCTTTTTCTCTGTCTTGCCAATTTTTTTTTTTTTTTGGCAGTGAGTAAAACTCAAATTAAAATGTCTAGAAAGAATCCTCAGTTCTAAATCAAGCCTACTTCACAATCAAAAACTCTAATTATTTTATAGATATTAAAGGTGTTACAGGAAGCAGAAGTCTGAGAGCAGAATATCTACTTAGAGATTTCTTCCTAGCCTACTTATTTTTAAACCACCATTTCTGAAAAAGCATTGATTAAATATGTTCCTAATGATCCTGAACAACAGTTACATTATTTTATTTTTTGAGACAGTAGTGTCTTGTTCTGTCACTCAGGCTGGCATGTGGTGGTACGATCATCGTTCACTGCAGCCTCCAACTCCTGGGCTCAAGCAATGCTCTGAAGTAGCTGGGACTGCAAGCACAAGTCACCATTCCTGAATTCCTATTTAAAAAAAATTTTTTTTTTGTAGAGATAGGATTTCACTATGTTGTCCAGGCTGGTGTTGTAATCCTCTTGCGTCTGTCTCCCTAGTAGCTAAGACTATAGGCTATCATGCCCAGCTATAACTGTAATTTTAAAAGTAGTATATCAAAACTCAAAATGAAATTTGGCAATCAAAAATAGTTACATGGCATGTACAAAGCATGTGATATTGAGAAATAGGTGTGATATTTAGGAGTTTTTTCAAGGTATGGAAGCGTATTTGTAATAAAAGCGCTCCAGATTCTCCTCAACCTCTACCCTCAGCTAAATGCCTGTCCTCCGGCCTCAAGAAAAATCTCCTAGACCTTCTTCTGTAGTATCCCCTTAGCACAATATCCTTGATTTCAATTTTCTATCATAGATAACAAAGTGAATGTTTCCTGAAGCTGTTTTTCACTCCAGGCCTACAGATACAAGAAATATACTCTTTCTACTCCTGTCCCCATCTGGAATCCACGTGCTTGGATTTGAGTCGGCCTTCCTAAGACCTTTTTACTTGCTATATCCCTGAAAATATGGTCTGTATTGTTAGGCGCCTAAATTATATATTTGTCTATTTGTCCTGAGTAAGGAAAGAGTATTCAAAGGCCCTCGGCAGATACACACACACACACACACGCACGCACGCGCACGCGCACACACACACACACACACACACACACACCCTAACAGTAAAGATACATGCCCACATGATTGAAGAATCATATCTTCCCACTTCTGGTTTTTCTCCTATATTAACAGCAAAATGATTGTCTCACTTTAATCTGCATTATTTGTTGTTTTGTTGTCTATTTTTCTCTACTCATGTCTTCCAGTTAACTTTGGTCTTTGTGATTTTCTTGCAATGATCTGTATCAATTTATATATATATATATATATTTTTTTTTTTACTTATTATTTACCCTCATAAAGTTATGTGTATGTATATGCTATTGTGTTTCTAAATTTTTCTCCCTGTATCATGATATTGTATTATTCCTTTTCTATGCATTTGCAGCACTGAGGTGAAATTTGGCAGGAAATATGTTTTTATTCATGTAGAACTATTAAAAGGAAAATCATTTTAATGCATTGGACTACTGTGTACCTACTAGTTATAAGACAATTGAGGGTCTAGAACTAATTCGTCATGATACACTATTTGGCCAGATAAAGCATGTAGAAAAATGAAAGAAATAGAATTAACACATATTAATTCTAATTAGCTAATATTAAGACAAGTGAGATTCTAGAACTAATTTGCTATAATAAACTATCTGTCCAGATAAAGCATCTAGAGAAACTGAAAAAATGTAACTAACAAGTATGTGTTGAGGGCCCAAAAAATCATCATGCAGAAAGAAACTCAAAATCAGGTCACAAAGTACTAAAGTTTAATGGATGTTTATGTAGATTTAGCTTGCAAATAGATCTTAAAAATAGATTCATCTTTCACAATAATAGTTTGATAACTTTTACAGTCTGGACCAGTGAATCTGAAGTTAGGATGACTATGCCTCCCAGGAGACATCTGACAATGTCACAATGTCTGAAGACATTTTTTATTGTCAAAAAAAATTTTTTGAGGGGGCATATAGCTACCAGCGTATAGCATGTAGAGGCTAGAGAAGGTGCAATGCCAGGGCAGCCCACACCCAAACAAAACATTATTTAACCTAAAAATTTAATAATGTGGAGGTTGAGAAACCCTTTTTAGATTGACATATATATATATATATATACATGATGAAATATTCGTTGGTGTAGCATACTTCATTAATATATACACATGACAATTTTTCTGTTTTTCTCACACTCCCAAATATTTCTCTGATCATTTTAAGAAGCACTTAGAGAAAGAATTTTAATAACGGACAAACTCAGATATTCAGATGGAATAGGATTTTTAAATATCCCATAGACCGGGCTCCTTTCTTAGCCATTCTGTGCAATGCACATCCAACTCCTTGACTTCCCTAGATGCAATCAGCTTATCCATCTTAATCTACCTCTCCATTTCTACCCCTTATTTCTAATCCAAATGTCCATAAGGTGAAATCTCAAGAAACATTTTTCTTAAGCTCAGATTAATACCAACAAATAGACAAGACTGTAGCAGGTGGTAATAAAGTTAGAAGATGATTTTCTAGCATTGGGAAGAGAGCATAAGCAGAGACAGAAGAAGAAAGATATGTGGGGGACATCATGAAAACCCCACCCTGAGCAGAGGGCTCAGGCAGAGAAGGCAGGTGAGACAAAGCCATAGCCTGGAAGTGCTGAGTTGAATGAGGGTAGCAAAGGAGAGTTCTGAGTTCAAAGATGCACACCTCCATGAGAAGGGAATATGTTATAGATGCCATATTTTCCACAGTGTCAGGGCAGCTCAGAGTGTGTCTTCCATGACTGAACAGAACTGAATCCCAACAGTCCCTGCCAACGTAAGTATGTAAGATTACAGAATGTTGTATATTGGCTAACAAGCATATTTTAACCATTAGTTCTCTATGACAACCTTGAACTGAATCTTTGAGGTGAATTTTAATGCAGTCTGTAAAAAGAATAAATTAGGAAAATATTTATATCAAAAAGACTAATCATACAATATTATGCTGTTAATTTGTATGGGACATAACCCAAATTCTTATATAAAATAGCATTATTTCATTATTATTAATGACTTCATTATTTCATTATTATTAATGACTTTGTTATATTTACCTTCCTATTTGCATGGAATAGAATAAGTGGTATCTCACATGTAGATTAAACACAGGATCCATTCATTCATAACTATTGGTTTTAGTTCATCAATATTTTAAAAAATGCATTTTCTTTGAGTATTTGAAATTATACAGCATTAGAATGTTGAAATAAATTATCTAGGAAATATCCAGAGTAAAAAGAAAATGAGAAAATTTGAAAATGAGAGTGGGGCTAGAAAAAATTGAATTCATAGTGAAAAAAAATTAATTCCATTAAGAAAATAAAATAAGATAGGCCTTTTGAAGAATGCAAAACTAATACAAATATTATGGAATGAAATTTTAATAACACTTCATTCTTCAAAGGATGCTTTGCTGTCGTGTCTTTGCAACATTAGATTCTGCAATGACTGATAGGAGGAAGTGTAATGTTGGAGGCTGGTTTTCAAGTATGCTCAGATATGGGAGCACACAGAGGCCATGCTGCTTTTGAAGAGCACTCCGTGTCCTTAGAGTACTCTATCTGTCAGGCAACTATTACAAAAATCACTTTACATGATTTTCTTGAATTATCACAATAATTCCATGAGAAAAATATTAAATTTTACATTTTACAGCTGGGAAAAGCTAGGCACTAATTCAGGAGCACTGCCCAAGTCAGAAGCTAGGACAGTGTTTCTCAAGCTTCAGGCAGAATCAGAATCACCTCAAGAGCATATTAAAACACAGATTCTGAGCCTCACCCTCAGAGTATCCAATTTAGTAAGTCTGGGAGGAAGCCTCAGAATCTGCACTTCTAGCAAGTTCCCATGTGGTCCTGATGTTGTAGGTGAGAAGAACAAATACTGGGACATCTGAGCTAAGATGTGTGTAAGCGTGATGGCACCCAGGTAGCTGGAATGTAGACTCCACACTAACTACCAGCTTACAGCTTGCCAGAGGCAGGGCCACATTATACACATGGCAAAGACCACCACCCTGCAGGCACCCCCAACAAAACCTTGTCATATGGAGTAAAAGCTGCTGTTTCCTAGTTTTACGTTTGTTCCATTCTAGACCTTCCTGGGAAATGAACAGTTTCAGGAAAGAAAATTTAATAAAGAATAACTTTAAATTGAAAAAAGTCATGCTAATTAACTTCTTTCTTTGAATTGTGAAACAATTATCGTAATTCCAAGTGAGCAGCAGAAACTGTTTTGTTGAGTTTGCTCAGTATAAGTGAACTGCAGAAACAAAATGAGAACTTTTTAAGCTAAATGGCATACTGAATAAGATCAGACAACCTGATATTTGAGATCTGGTCTTCACAGTAATTTTCTAATTTAAAAAAAGCATGTAACTCTCTATACTTGTCATCATTACACTGAAAAGCAATGTGATTCCAAAACACAATAATACTGGTAAAAACATAAAGATTCACCAGAGATTATTATTTTCAGTTTAACAAAAAACATAACAGAGTCTATAGCTATGAAATTGAAGAAAGTTTAAGATTTATAAAAATACCTGAACACATATTAGAAAATATATCCCTTAGCACAAGGGTGTATATATATACACATACACACAGATATAAACATAATGTATAAATATGTGTATACACACGGATATATGTATGTCTATATATACATATACATATATAGACACATATGTATATACATATAGACACACACATCTATATATATATACATATACAGACATACACACACACACACACATATATATATATATTTGCTAATTTCTACTATCTTGACTGTAAACTACTGAGATTTCATGGTCTGCTCCAGAGTAGATATCAAATTATAAGGTCACTGATTTTCCACACTTTCTAAGCGCTCCTTTTCCTTGGTTCTAAAAACTATAAACTGGTCTTGTGTAAAAAACATAAAAAAATAGGCCGGGCGCGGTGGCTCACACCTGTAATCTCAGCACTTTGGGAGGCTGAGGCGGACAGATCACCTGAGGTCAGGAGTTTGATACCAGCCTGGCCAGCAAGGTGAAACCCTGTCTCTACTAAAATTATCAAAAATTAGCTGGGCATGGCAGCATGCACCTGTGATCCCAACTACTTGGGAGGCTGAGGCAGGAGAATTGCTTGAACCCAGGAGGCAGAGGTTGCAGTGAGCCAAGACTGTACTCCAGTCTGGGCAACAAGAGCAAAACTCCATCTCAAAAAAAAAAAAAAAAAAAGAAAACATAAAAAATATTAAAAATCCACGAATTTTCCTGACAAATCACATACAAAATCAGAAAGTGTACAGAAGGAATTGACACATTTTCCATTCATGATTAAACATTATTTTAATCGTTTATAAAAGGTGAATATAATTACCAAATTGCACTAATTACAAAGGCATGATGTTAAAAAAATTAAGCCCATAGAATACCAGAAATATCAAATTTTTAAAATGTAAAACAGAGTTTCAAAGTCTCATGTATAGGTGTTGTCAACAGAAGTCTGCCTGTCTGATACAAGTTGGGATGTATAATACTGAAAAGCAAATGCCTAGTTCAGCCATCAATTACATAATTTATTCAGAACACCTTGGCTTGTCATAGTATTGTCTTGAAAAATAGTAACAGACAACAATTCTGCAGAAAACTGTCTTAAAATCAATGGGAACACACACATACACACACCACTCATATTAATCAGACTTGTAGCATTGATCATTTCTGATGAAAAATAAATAGATTTCGAATTGGTGACGATCAAGGAGTAGCTAAAGGAGAGACTCTAGCATATAAACTTTTAGAGAATGCTGGGAATGAAAGCAAAAAGTGGATTGAAGCTAGAATAGCAACTGAATTTTTCAAATAATTTAAAATAAAAATATTATCTATAAAAACCATATTGTTCCATTTGTTATTAACTAAGAAATTTTCTATTCAAATTTGATTTACAACCATTTTTGCTCCTCTGACCTATTATTAAATGCATTTGTTCCAGAAATACAGCAAATAATTTCTCATAATTCTTCACATCTTTTTATAAGAGGTTAAAGCTTCTTGCTGAATAAAATTTCACTGAAATTGAAAAAATTAATTTCTACTCATTGTAATGATTGTCAGAAATGTACATGTTCTTAATTAACTTCCTGTTAACAAAGGATTTCTTTAGATATGAGTCCTTAACTGGTATTTGCCATCATGTTAGGGGAATGAAGAATGATCAAGACTCTACAAACTTTAGTAAGATGGATGAGATCAGCGATGCCATAGCTGCAAAAAACAGAAAGACTACATTTCTGCTTCCCTGCTCTCATTTCTTCAGACTAGCATCTGAAGAAACTTGTGAAGAAGTCATTGTGAAATAAAAGTCTTTGTCAAAAATAAAAACAAAAACAAACCTACAGAAGATGTGATGAGGCTGGTCATGGTGGCTTACAACAGTAATCCCAGTGCTTTGGAGGCTGAGGTGGGAGGATAACTTGCAACAAGTTCGAGACCAGCTTGGATGGGCAACATATCAAGACCCCATCTCTATGCAAAAAAAAATTTTTAACGTAGCCAGTTGTGGTGGCATGTGCCTGTAGTCCTAGCTACTTGGGAGGCTAAAGTGAGGATCACTTGGGCCCAGGAATTTGAGACTACAGTGAGGTATGACTGCACCACTGCATTCCAGCCTGAAGGACAGAGTAAGACCTTGTTTCCAAAGGAGTGGGCAGGGGGAGAGGTGATGATGTGGTGGAGTAAGATCAATTACCTGCCTTCCTCACAATATCAGGTGGTCTCACTACTGTAGTACAGCCTGGAACACCTGCTGGGACGAACATCAGGTCAGGTAAGGATACAGAAGCAGTGTTACTGGCTGGTGACCTAAAGGTGACCTACTCTTTTCTTCTTGACCATAAACCCCTCAGTTTCCAGGGGAGGCTTGGTCCCTTCTTCAGCCCTAAGGCATGAAACTCAATTAAGATAAAGAAATCCTGCTGGGCGCAGTGGCTCACGCCTGTAATCCCAGAACTTTGGGAGGCTGAGGCGGGCAAATCACCTAGGTGGGGAGTTTGAGACCAGCCTGACCAACATGGACAAACCCCATCTCCACTAAAAATACAAGATTAGTCTGGCATGGTGGCACATGCCTGTAATCCCAGCTACTCAAGAGGCTGAGGCAGGAGAATCGCTTGAACCCAGGAGGTGGAGGTTGTGTTGAGCCGAGATCATGCCATTGCACTCCAGCCTGGGCAACAAGAGTGAAATTCAGTCTCAAAAAAAAAAAAAAGGAATCCTATTAGCATCATTGCTTTTGTCCTGGAGTAGTGAAATAATGGGCTAGGACATACTACCAGCCTAAAGAGAAGGGAGTCTTGGTGAATACTTGACCTCTTTCTTTATTAAAAAAAAAAAAAAAAAAACATTTTGTAAGAACAGAACATTCCCTTTCCAATGCCTCCAGACACTGTCATCTTCATAGCTGCTTGGAACTGTGGCAGCACCTGAGAAATTTGGTAGATTTCGCCAAAGAGAAAGAACCCAGGGCCTCCACGTGGCTCAGAGGAGTTAAGTTTGAGCAGTCGAATAAGCCAACTCTGGTGCTACCTACCTCCAGATTCCTATTATATAAAATGATAACAAAACAGAAAAAATTGCTTTGAAAACATATTTTGTTGTGTCTTCTGTTTCTGGAAATAGCTTATGTGACATAGTAAGATGATGTATTATTTTTAATTAATGTTTTTTCTCATTCATTCATTAAACTCATGCTGTGTACCTACAGTGTCTAAAATGCTGGGATACACAATAAACATAAACACATTGATAATACCTTACATTTTATAGTGTATTATAGATTAGCAAGTGCTTTCAATAGAATATAGGTTGAGGTTCCATTTCACTTATATAACATGCTTTAGAGTACAAGTGTTTCAGATTTTGGATTTTCTTTTGAATTTTGGAATATCTGCATATACATAATATCTTGAGGCTGAGACTGAAGTCTAAACACAGAATTCACTTTTGTTTCATATCCACCTTATACACAAGATCTAGAAGATAATTTTATGTAATTTCTTTGTGCATGAAACAAAGTTTTGACTGTGTTTTGACTATAACCCATCATATGAGGTCAAATGTAGGATTTTCAACTTGTGATATAACGCCAGCACTCAAAAAGTTTCTAATTTTGAAGCATTTCAGATTTGGATTTTCAGATTACAGATGTTCCACCTGTATTTTATTCTTTTCTACCCTTCAAATAAGCCCACAGTAGAAACTGAGGTTGAGGCCCCTTTGCACAAGGCCACAGTTTTGGATAGTAAGTCCTTTGACTACAATTAAGGTTCTTATCCCCCACTCTACCTTGGCCCTCCCTTATAAGCTGCATATTTATGTTCTAGCTTCACTAAGCTCAGAAGCTGGTATGACTTGATCACAAATCCCAAAACTTTCTTGATCCTGGAAAGCCATAGTCAGGCCTGGGCAATAAAACCCATAGAAATCCACCAGCCTGTGCTAATTGCATCTCCACTTCTATAGCTATAATTGTGCAGTCCTTTGGAATGCAGAGAGAAAACATTAGGACTTGCAACATATTTTTAAAATATTTTCTTTTCAAAGGTTTGACGTATGTTTCATAACGTACATCAGATATTACATCTGCCATGCATATATAATTTATGGAGACTGAAAATGTATAATAAATAGATAAATGACACATGTATTAATGTTTCCAATATTGTCACATAAAATGTTGTGTGATGAAAATATTGAAAGACCACTGATCTAACTCTTTCTGATTAGTAGACTAGATAGTGACATACCTACATGCTCATTTTGCTTTTACTAATTTAGAGACATCAGTATTGGGCAATGACTATATATTGTATTCAGCAATGTGCAAGATCCCACTACCTATCTAGATAATTCGGCCCAAGTGACAACTTTTTTGGAACTTTCATTTTCTTACCACTGGGTTGCAAAAATCACATAAACAGTTAACTTACAAGAAAGCACTTTGTAAACTGTAAAACACTACAGACATGCTAAGTTCAAAACAGTGGCTGACATTAAAGTGCTTGGAATCACGATGGGGGAGACCGACTTTTATTAAATGCTACTATTTGCTTTCAAAATATTATCTCATTGAGTCTCCATGAAATGTTCAATAGATGATGTTACCAGAGCAGAAAGAGAACACAATTTACCTGCATGTGTTTATGTACAATGAGCTGCTTCTTTGCTCCTGAAAACAAGTCTCAGGGCATTTATTTACTAGTTTAAACCATGTAAAATTGCTGTTTTTATAGGTCAGTCAAATATTAGCTATTTCCCATGGTTCAAACTAACAGTAAAATGATCATTTTACATATGAGGAAATGAAAGTCAAGCAAACTGAAATGACGTGTCCAAGGTCAAAGAACTAGTAAATGAAGGGAGGTGCTAGAACTAAAACTTATGCCTCCTGCTTCCACCACCCCCTACTCCATACTGAACAGCACAGCACTCCATCAAACCTCAGCAATCGCTGTCACCAAAAGGACAAGCCTTTCAGAGGACATGTTTAGGTCTCTAATGAGGAGACACAGAACACTGCATTTCAAATGTAGGGATGTGTTATGGTCCCTCCAAAATATGCCCTGTGCACCAGCCTGCTGCCCTGTCTTCAAAATATGTATTAAGTGAGGCATATTGCATACTAAGCCCTCTAAGGTGGAAGGCTATACATACTCAACTGAGTTTTACTTTGGATTGCTCATGTCTCTCTAGATTTTATAGTTAATTTCCATCTACTCCTGAAGACTGGTGTTTCTCAGCCCCATACAGCAGTGCAAACCACCACAGGAAAATATTCATCTTTGCTAGAAAGTGATTTTTGAAAATGCAGTTCTGCTCTGGAAGACTGTCGTGGCTGTCTGTGAGTGCATCTTATACACACTTATTCAGCCTCTGGAGGGATTACATTCTTTGCCAAGGATGCCTTTCTACTCCCGGAGCTTATCTGGTTTTTCCCTTGAAAGCAAAACAAACAAAATGAGAGAAGAGGAGGAAGACAACACCTCAAACATCTTCATTCTAAGCTCTCTGTATTTTCCTGCCCAGAAGTTGCTTTAACTCTTTAAAGAAGTCTTTAAACAAAAAAAAAATCTAGGACCAAAATTCTAAATGTTGTTATATCTGACTGGAAATTCCTACAGATTAAAGCTTGGTGAAGGTTTAAAAGGCAGTCAGTGACTTTTCCTTAGAAATATTCATAAATCCTTCTAATCATTAAAGAAAGTAATTAAATGAGCATTTGATAAGATGCCTAAGGTTGCATTTTAGAAGTTTCTTATTTTAAATCTTCCAAAGAAAACGAAAAGACAAGGAAGGCCATCTGGATGTTAGGAATCCAATAAATATTAACATTTATCAAGTTCCATATTTATGGCAGCTCTGCTAATTAGCTCAAAAGGTCATTTCTGGCATCCATATGATTCTGTAAGTACAAAATGATGATGGATCTGTTACACTATAACAAGATATGAAGCTTGTTTTTACCAAGTTCCAGTGAAACACAAATGCTTACTTCCTTACTGGAACTCACTGCATTAATATCAAGGAGCTATTTTTGAAAATAATTATTTAATGTCTACCTATTATTTCCCAAAATAAGTATGCATAAATATGCTCAATATGAGGTAAGGTTTAAAATATCTACTCACATGTTTTGACAATACTTGCAACCTTAAACAGTTTGTCAATTTGATGTGGTGTTGATTTAGGGTGTTTTCTCACCTTCCATTTAGATTCCTCTTTGATTTTTGGTCTCACTGCCTAGCTTTTGGCACAGTGAGAAAGCAATATTCTCCAGAGTCAAAATTAGTACTGCATCATGAATTATTCAGCCCGACACATTGCTTCTTGAGGTGCCCTGTGCTCTTCTAGTCCCAAAGTTTGAAGTCTTCCCTTTTGCACATCCCAATCTCCATTAAACCCCCTGCCCTCCACTTCTTCCTCCTCCCAATATGGCAGTCCAGTAGTCTGGCACCCTGGCAACTGATTGAATTTGTTTTATATTTAAATTTCAAGTCACATAGCCACCTTCTAGCTGGAGAGCTTCACAGAGCAATCACATGAGGCAGGCTGCTTCCACATAAAACAACTTCAAATAATATCTGTGAGATGGGAGCCAGACTTTAATAACTTCACTTTAAAATAGATTCATTGAGGAGAGCCTGCCAAGCCTCAAATGTCTACATAAATGTAACATTAACCCTGAATCTTTAAAGTCTTTATACTTGGTAATTTTAATGTTTTCTTGTAAGTGTCTTTATTCAAAGCCTCTCGTTTTGATATGTTATAGCAATGTTTCAACTTTCTCCGTTACTTCTCATTTCATGTATTTTTCAGGAAAATATTCTTGATAAACACATAATATATATGCTGGTCCTACTCTTCCATGAATTAACACAAATTTTTATTGAAAGGATTATGTATTTATTATCTTGGCTATTTAAAGTAGATATCCTTGCTTTTTTGCATCAATTTCATTACAAGGAAAATTTCCCAAAGCGACGTGCTTCAAATGACCCAAGATTGACATTGCATGGAAGAGACGGCTGGAGCTGGAGCTTACACAGACTTGTGATATAATGTGAAACTGTAAGGTTTTTAGAACAAATTAAAATGGAAGAACAATAGGTATAAAACTGAGCAAATAAAATCCAAGAAAAATATTCCAAATTAAAAAAAAAATACATTCCTAAGCATCCTATTTGAATTGCCCTTAAAACCTACTTCTGAGACAATATTTACATTGTGAAAGCACCCAAGAACACAAAATACACACCTATCATTTTATTGCTGTAATCGCCAGACCTTATCTTGTGCCTTTAAGAGTTTTCAGAATGTAGTGGTAATATTTTGGATCAAAGAAACGTCTGATTGCCCAGTTGCAGAAAGTACAGATGATTATTAAATAAACATAATCTTTAAAGTATATAATTCTATTTATACATAGATGATCATTGACAGTTGTTAACTCTACTCAAACAAATTTAATTGGACAAGATATGTCTCTTTAAATTAGAAAATATAACATTTGTTTTGAGAGAGATAGTATAATATGTCTATAAATTTTAGCATATAAATTATTGAAAATAGGTTCAAAGGAATCTTAATTCTGGTAAATAGATGGCATTAGATTTATTTATATTGGCCAGTAGCATGCTATATGCAGCATTTCACTGCTGCTGCTGACATGATTAACTTTAGCTGTGTGCCAAGCAAGATTCAGAATTTATATTCTGAAAATTTCCAATGCTACAATGTTCAACTTGTGTTTTAACAGATTCCTTTAAGATGTTAGCTTTGTGATTCTTGATTTATGCTTCCAAGTGTGATTTTATGGTTTGAGTAATCAATGTTTCTCTTTCCACCCACTCTTTTTTTCCCTGTCTTCTCTGGATCTCTCCTCTCAATGTCATGTAGTTGTAAGAAGAGAGATTCTGGTGCAATCCCCTAGGGTTAGCTCATGAACATGGACCATATGTTCCTGACTTTCTTCAGAGATTGCTTTGTGCATTATATTGACAAACCAACTACCCAAAACAATTCTGGATAACTTTATATTGCACAAACAGCTTGCTAATGAGCCATGGTAGCAGTTGCCGTATTTTAGTAATATTTATTAAATCGTTATGAGGCATGAAACTGTATTGGTTTAGCTGTGTGATAAATTAGTTAAAAGCTAGGTTTTATTTTTGAGAATAATCATTTGTAACTGACACTCCTGTAGTTTTTATTTTTTTCCCCCTCATAATGTGTTTTAAATACTTTTTCCTCCTATTGCTGATATTTGCTCTGGGAAGACCAAAGAACAGAGCTCCTCAAACATTGTCTTTGTTCAGTGTTCTTTTACAGGATACTCTTTGCATGCTCCTTTGCTTGCTCATCTACAGGATAAAAAGCAAGGTGGTAAAATATATGGTTACAGGTATAGCAAAGTCCCCACGTGCTCCAGCCTCTGCTGAGAGGTATAAATGAAACAGTAATAGTAAAGTCACTCCAGGATTATTATTATAATCTTGCTGGTTATTCCAGTAGCTTTCCAAAATACCTAATATTAAATATTTGATTACCATAAAAACAAAATCCAGGTGTAACTATTTAGATATTATTCGCAAAGGTAATTAAAGGCTCCCAATTTTGTTTAATTGTTACTTAATCTAAAACTGAGACCAGAAAGGCTTAGCATATTAGTTAGACATGCTGCCTCTACTCAGACAAACCTGTTTAAATCATTCCATATAATTTCTATCAATGAGACTTAAGTAAGTTAAATAACTTCCCTATGTTTCAGTTTTCTCATCTTGTAAATTGTGATAATAATTGTTTCTACCTGATAATTTGAGTCAAATGAGATAGTGCAAATAGAGTCTTCCAAGTAATAAATGGTCAGATACTATATGCCAATTAAGTTGTATGTCAATTAATATTAACTATTCTTAAAAGTGATAAGTTCTTTTCATGGTAATGTGTTTTGGCTGTGTGTCCACCCAAAATCTCATCTTGAATTGTAAGCCCCATAATCCCCACGTGTCAAGGGAAAGACGAGGTGGAGGTAACTGAATCATGGGGGCTTCCCCATGCCGTTCTCGTGATAGAGAGTGCATTCTCATGAGATCTAATGGTTTTATAAGGGGCTCTTCCCCCTTCACTCGTTCACGCTTCTCTATCCTGCCACTATATGAAGAAGGTCCATGCCTGCTTCCCCTTCCACCATGATTGTTTGCTTCCTGAGACCTCCCCAGCCATATGGAACTGTGAGTCAAGTAAACGTCTTTCCTTTATTAATTATCCAGGCTTGGGTATTTCTTCATAGCAGTGTGAGAACCGACCAATACACACAGTTTTACTATTTTTACAAAATGTAACAGCAGCTGATATTTACTGAGAACTTACTATGTGCTAGGCACCATTATAAACACTTTACATATGTACACTAATTTGAACCTCAGAAAAACTCTATGAGTAGATATGTGATTCATCCCACGTTATGTATAAGGAGCTATATCATGGACAGGTAAAGTAACTTGCCCACATTCCTCCACTAACAAATGACCTGTGCACTTCACTACTGAACTCTAAGTGCAAATAAATACATAGTTTCCCTTCGGATTTTGGGATTTATTTTTCTATCCATAAAAATAGATAACATTAAAAATAATGCCAAAAATAATATTTCACTCTCTCTGCTACTGTCATTCAGCTAGGACAATTGCATTGATCGTCTAATACTCTTGTACTATAATCAAGCAAGAACCAATGACATCTAGATTAGAGCAAACCTTAAAGGTCACTTAGCCCAGCAACTCATCTGGAAAGCCTATTGTTTCTCCAGCATGTTCTCATTTCCTTTTGTCAAAAGCAATTAGGAAAGCAGAAATGTGGAGCAAGGAACTCAGCACCCAAGAACAGAAAGCATGAGGCATAACAGCCAACTAGACAAGGGCCTGAGCTTCTCCCTTGTCTCAATTACTTTCTCTGTACCATATAAGTAAGAATATTAACCTCTTAAGTTTGGTGTGAGGCTTAAATTGGACTAAGTATGGGAATGAAACTTGCAACTATGCTATACAATTAATTTTTAAAACGTGTTATTTTTTTCAATTATGGGAATAAAAGTGAGAAGGAATATCCTGATAAAGAAGAAACACAGAATACATTACAAGTTAGAGAAAACTATTTAATATGTAGCTTGGTGTAAAGGTCCTTGAAATAGCTACAAGATACAGATACACATTCGAAGAGTCCTGACATGGGAAAGCAAGCAATTATTTCAGCCAACCCTAAGGGAAAGCCAAATGGAAAGCAGAAGATGGTTTTCAAGGGTGTTTCAGTCTGTTCACACACATAACACTGGCATTGGGGGAGATTAGAAGACACAAGGGAACTCTATCTCAAGAGATAACACTACTGTTCCTGCAACATGCTCACTTACAGGCATGCTGCATGAGGATCAGCAAGGCCTGTCTGCCACTGTTCACCTATAGCCATCCCTCCTGCCTGCTACTGCCCAAGTCTGCAGCTTATTAGTAATTCCTGCAGAGGGGCAGCAAGGGAAAATGAAAAGAACTGGCTATTAAACCAATGAGAACGGTCATTTGTTTGGTAAACTGTCAGACTCTGGTGGGGAAGAGGTCAAAGGTATTATCTAAAGGAGGTCATGGAGATTTCAATTATCTGTTCTAAAACTGTTCTTAGATCCTTAGACAAAGGGGTGAGCAATAAGAGAGAAACTAAATATTTGAAGATGGAAATTAAGCAGGAGAGATTAAGCTGGTATTTCTGGAGGTGAGAAGGGTGAATAGCAACATATTTGCAGGCCACTTCTTAGGTCTACAGAGGCCTCTCTTCTTCCTGAGGTAGAAGGAAGAAAGGCAGAGCATCACTGCGTAAGGTCTATATGGTGGATTGGGGCTTAAGGTGTTTGGAGAAGATTTGGAACAGACCATTGCAATTGAACTAGAGAATCCATAAGAAGCAAAGTATTGTTAAACAATGATTGGGAACTGACTGTGATTAAAGAACATAAAAGAGATGTGATCCTAACAAAGAAAAGGCAGAAAACCTATTTCTGGAGTTAAAGGAGTAGATGTGAAGAAGGTTAAGAAAGGATTCAGGCAGGTAGCAAGTAGACTGTTCAAAGAGTTGAAGTTGGAAAGAAGCAAGGATGAAAATGAAAAAAATGCATGCCTTCCTTGCACTGAAACTCCCTCCTCTTCATGGTGGCTGTACAGCCTTCAATGACATCTGGTCCTTCGGTCCGCTATTAGCGAAGACTGTAATGTCCAGAGCTCTTTTCCACATGTCCTCTCAAATCTCTTTGAATCTGGCACTTTGATCATGCCTTCTTTTTTGAACCTCCTTCCTGGCCTGTCTTTGAGGATATTGTGATGATTCATATACCTCTTATGAGTTATCTTCTTGCCTCTGTATTTGTGGACATAACCTGGGAGTCTGTCTGGCTATCTTTTCTCTACGGAGCATCTCTCCAACAGTTCTCCTTCACTTGTACAGCTTCACTTAGAACATCACACCAGGCTTCTGTTCGTTACAACGAAAAGAAACAGAACCCAGAAGAACCACATAACTGAAATCTGTAATACTGGTCTAAGTGAATATCAAAATAGAGGCAGAGAAGGAACCAAGATGGCATCTATAGTAGGAAAGAACTATGTTTAAGAAATGGAAAGATGTGGTCAGAACTGATGATAGGGTTGAACTGGTATAACATTCCAGTGGCATTTAAAGTTCTCCTATGTAGTTAATATCATCCTTCCGAGTTAACGTCACATTTCCGTTTGCTTATTGCACATCTCCATGTATCACACAGACAATACTGAATGCTCACCAAATCCTATTGTTTCCCAACTTGTCTGGGTCCATGAGAAACCCCGCTTCGTTATGTTGGAGCCATGTGACATATGGGTAGCAATGTCTTCCGTGTACAGGACTCAGCACAAAACCTTGTGCAAATGTCCACACTCTGTCTCCATTTCTGCGCAACCTTAGAGGGCATTTGTTTAACATGATAGCATCACAAGATGGAAGGAGCTTAAATAGCCACTTCACTGCTTTGAGAAAACATGTCAAAGTTCAAGCAGACAATATATGGCACACCCAAGTTGAGAAATTGAGAAGAGATTGGACATCTCTTATATAGGAGAGGACAAATTTTACACCTAGCAGTGAAGAATGATGTAGTACCCCCAGGGCTAGTAATTGTGGAGAGATACTACTACTCCTAGGTCTGAGAAAACAAATGAAGGAAGTAGATTCCAGAACCCAGAGAGAGAGAGCCGTACAGAGAATACCACTTGACTGGAGAATTTCCTTTTAATAGAACACACTGCCAGTAAAGGGAGCATTACAGAAATAAACACTGCAACTCAATCCCCTCTCCTGCTCTTCAGTCACATACTGTGGCTGTCCTCCATTGAATGAACCTAATCAAAAGTTAGAGGGCAAAAGATCCCATTGATGAGAGCTAATTAGGGCAGCCTCCTGTAACAACCCCAGGTGAAGAATAGGAGAGAGTCAATAGAGAACTAACAAACCCTCATTAGACTGTGATAAGAACAAGAAAGAAACCTTTGTTGTACTAAGAGAGTGGTATTTTAGGACTATTTACTACAAACTAATAATAGTTGCCTTGATTAATATGTATCTTTATACCCTGCCAGCCCCTCAGATTCTATAAAGCTCTTGTTAATATGTGGGCTATACAGTGAGGTGGATTCCACAATACAAGACACCACTGTACTCAGAATTAAATTGTACAGTCAAAGCAGAGATACAAAATTATACCTTAAGAGTTAGAAAACTGCACACTCTCAAAAGAGTTTACTGTACTCTTGATCTCTTGATGTATTTTATTTACATTCATTAACATATTAAATCTGATGGTCAGTAAAAGAAAGAACCAAAAAAAAGTCATAGTGAAAAGTCAGGTTGTCATGCAAAATTGACTTAAGGCAGTAGATTGTATTATAAAAATGCTAAATATTCTGTTTTTTTCAATACAGAATTTCTGTTGGTATATGGATATACCTGGCTGTTGTTAAATATTTGACCCACCCAACTTTCATTGTTCTGATTCCTTGTTCATCAAAGAATCATCATCCCGCTTTTGATCCATCCCATTTCCCATGAAGGTATGCTTAAAGTAAGAAAGGAGGCTAAACACATTCCTATTCACTCATTAATTATTTTTTATTATAATTTACTAATTTTGCATTCTAATTTTACGTATGTCTTATGATCTTTGTTAACGTGCAGTCACCGATGAAAAAAATGATATGCTTTTAATTTCCAAAGTCATATTTCAAAGCCTAGTCTTTATGCTGAATTCACCAGAAAAAAGCAGTGCTACTGAGAGAAACCTCTTAAAAGACAGTGAACTGACCTTCCATATTGACTACATCCTGTAATTGCTATGTGAAAGTGCACAAGCTACTTTTTTAAAAAAATTATACTTTAAGTTCTGGGGTACATGTGCAGATCATGCAGGATCGTTACATAGGTATATACATGCCACAGTGGTTTACTGCATCCATAAGTGGTGGTTGAACAATGAAAACACATGAATACAAGCTACTTTTATCTTTCAATACTCATTATATGCAAACCCAAACCAAGCTGAATTTCTCAAGCTCAAGTACTAGGAGGCATGTTTATTGCTTTCTTCTGCCTTATCTGCTACTTCTAATCTACTGTCCCCCATGAGTATTTATTAGAATCCAACTCAAGCTCTTCCTTTTCTCACCACTGATTTAATCTGATGCCTTGCTATATGTGTTTGAATGTTTGCAACAGTCTCCTGGCTGGTAGCTGTGTCTTCACTCTTTTCCATAATCCATCCTACACATGACTCACAGATGGTCTTTCTAAAACACAGCTGCAATGCTCAAAATAATCAAATTATTCCCAGTTACTCCAACTTCTTCATCCTGACATTCTTGTCCTCCCTAATGTGCCTCCAGTTAATCTAACACATACTCCTATGTATATATCACACATCAATCAAAGCAAACAGCTTGTTGTCCACAAATGTGCTTTTTGCTAAAGGACTTTTAAGAATGGGCTTTTATATAGTCTAATAGATTTCAGTAATTTTTATGACACATGTTTTTCTTCTAGTCAGAAAATGTTTTTCTTCTATGTCCCTTCTTTTATAAGACAAAGCCCTCTTCATTGTTTGGGGGGCTTTGCTAAAAACAACAACAACAACAACAAACACAACAGGTGTCTACAGATCCTTAGATAGAAACCCTGACATTTAAGCCGCTGATCTTGATTCAACCAGTAAGATATGTGGATTCAATCAGGGCATTCTGACCATAGGAACAGCTTAGATCTGTGTAGAAATACATAGGCAGTAGGGTTTCCAAGTAATAGTGAGAGTGCGATTTGTAAAACAGGAAATAATGTGAGTTTACTCAGTAGCAGCTATTCATTGACTGAAGGAGGTAAATAGATATATACAGAATTACTCTCTCAAAAGTGGCAACGACTCTTATGCAAGCTTTGGACTTTGGAATTTTTGCTTTCAGTTTCCCAAATACCTCAGGGGAATACCAAGGAAGACCCACATGCTCCTTTATTTACCTCACAGTCCACAAGATGATGGTCTGGAATAACTATGTACTAAAATTCCATTTGTTACAACTTAATCTCCAATGCATATGTCAAACTCTACCTCTTCCTCAAAGCTTCAACATCTCAGCTGAGAGCTCCAGATCCCTGTCTCATATGAGTCAAGTGGCTTAACAGACACAGTACTGGCTTTGAGTCGATTTTGAGTCTTTTCTTTTTTCCTTTTTTTTTTTTTAGGGGGTGGGGATGGAGTCTTGCTCTGTCACCCAGGTTGGAGTACAATGGAGCAATCTCAGCTCATTGCAACCTCCAAATCCCAGTTTGGAGCAATTCTCCTGCCTCAGCCTCCTGAGTAGCTAGGATTACAGGTACACAGCAGCATGCCCAGCTAATTTTTATATTTTTGTAGAGATGGGGTTTCACCATGTTGACTAGGCTAGTCTTGAAATTCTGACCTCAAATGATCCACCCGCCTTGGCCTCCCAAAGTGCTGGGATTACAGGCGCGAGTCACCACACCTGGCCGCATTTGAGTCTTATCTCTAAATCTATACCTGCATGAACTTGGGCAAATGTCACAACCCATCTAAACTTTTGTTTCCTGTTTAAAATGAAAACAATTAAGTACCTGGAAGATACTCAGTAGGTCTTCAAGAAATCCTGTTTCTTCATCTCCTTTCCTTTTATTACTGTTTCGATGAGTGTATATCAATTATCTTTGTCTGTAAACTTTATGTGCCTGTGGAGCATAAGCTGTGTCTCTCGCTTCTCTAAATCCTTAACAGAACTGAATATAATTTTATATACTAGACACTGAATTAATGGTTAAATGAATAAATTTCAAATTTATGTGAAGTAAAATGCACTTTGATTTAAGAAAAGATAACTTAATAAAATGTTACAGAAAAATTTACTGAAAGGTGTTACATGGTTTCCCTTTCTTAATAGTTACCTTTGAAAAGTATCCTCCTGACTGGTTAATTTTACAATGTCTCCTGCTGATATTACTGCTTTTGTGCAAAGATACCCCCTTTACCAGTTTCCCGCTAAAAAAAAAGGACAACTTTTTCAGTCCTAATTGAAGGTTTGCCTTCTTAACGCCAGTATTAAAGGCCTCTAAGCAAAATGGTCACTATTGTTCAAGAAGTTAGTTGGTCTCCTTCAGTAGATTTCACAAAGATTTTTCCTTTTAATGTCAACACTGAGAGGAAGAGTTGACTAAAACACCGTGAGGTAGTAGAGATAGTTTGAGACAGAAATGATTTCAGATAACTCATTATGTAACCCCTTATGAGACATCAGATCATTCTAAAGCAGTATTAGAACACCAGACAACTGTTGGCTAAAGTGCTATCAAAATCGTGTTTGTGAAACTCCTTCCCTCTGGCCGTGGAGTCCAGGTCTTTCTGGAGGCCCCTGTGGCTTCAGTGGTTTCAACTGCAATCAGGCCCAGATATTACCTGCCTGGAACAACAGCTATCTCTCTTTTTTTTTTGGGGGGGGGGGGATCAGATGGAGTCTTGCTCTGTCACCCAGGTGAGTGCAGTGGCACAATCTTGGCTCACTGTAACCTCTGCCTCCCAGGTTCAAGCGATTCTCCTGCCTCAGCCTCCCAAGAAACTGGGATTACAGGTGCCCACCACCACGCCCAGCTAATATTTTGTATTTAGTAGACATAGGGTTTCACTACATTGACCAGGCTGGTCTCGAACTCCTGACCTCGAGATCCACCCGCGTTGGCCTCCCAAAGTGCTGAGATTACAGGCGTGAGCCACCGTACCCGGCCCAGCTGTCTCTTTATGTTTAACTGAAACGGAACTTGGATTAGCTGAGTATGAAGTTGGTGTGTCTTTTTCTTCTTCAGTGGCAATAGGACACGACATTGCAAGCCCTTTCTCTGAAACTCTCAACTCCTATCTCTAAGTGTTACTTCACCCAAAAAGGAGTCCTCAGCTTTACTTCAGAGGATAAGGAAGGAGAAAGGCCTTCAGAGAATAACAGGCCTGATTCTTTCTGAACTCATCACTATACTAGCAGCTTGACTTTGGGCAAGTGACTTATTTCTCTCTTCCTCTTGCATCATAGGTTTGTTGTAAAGATAGAGTTAGAATCCATCATTGATTTACTTGCTAAATAATATTAGACATCAATGCCACCCATTTCCTCCTAGATCCCTATCCCTTCATTCCTTGTGAGAAATAAGCAGGCTGAGTAATTCCATCACATGGTCCTGATCTTAGTGCTCTCTCTGCCTTTCTTCCATTTATTAATTACAAAAATATGCATGAAAACATATAGTCGATGCTTTCATTCAACAAATATGTGTGTCTCTTCTCCATGACAGGTATTTAGTAGGCATTATTTATTAGGAGTTCATATCGTCTGTCAGGAAATATCCAGTCTGGTACAGGAGTCAGTAAGTATCACTGAACTGCTGCTGCTGCTACTAATACTACTGCTACCAACCACTACCTCAGGAACACCACCAACTGCACTAAAAATTGAAGGTGACATTTATCAGCACAATGCTAAGAATGCACATTGTCCCTTCTGCAATATTTTGTTTTGTTCATTATTGTATTTCCAATACCTAGAATAGTGTCTGATATTAAGGAGGTGCTCAATAAAAATTTGTTGAAAAAGAGTGAATTTAACCCTAATAACACCCTACGTGTAATTATATACATTTTTCACATAAGGATACTGAGGCTGAGGGAATACACCAATCTACATAATGATGTCATAGTGCTGTGATACAAATATAGTCCTTTCTTTATTCCACTTCCTGGCAACACACACACACACACACACACACACACACACACACACAAACACACACACACACACACACACACGTAGACACATTCAATAACCCAGATAGTGGGCATCAAACTTTAAGCCACTTGAAAGAACAAAAATGTTATTTGAAAACTAGATTGACACAGAAAAACTTTTAATATCGGAGGCACCAAGTGTAGATTGCTTCCTTGACCCTTATCTAAAAGTCTGGTTTTATATGCAGTGGTCCAAATATTGCATGACAGGCGATAACTGACCAAGTAAAAAATAGCTATCTTTATTATTTCACCATATGGAAGTTAATGCAAGTGCAAATGGACAAGAAAATCAACGTTTTACATAAGCTGCCTCAAACTGTTTCTATTTAAGAAAATTGACTTTAAGGGCCATGAATATACATTTGCATAAATAAATTGGAATATTAACAGATCAGTTTATATATTCACATTAATTTTCATATGAAAGTGTTTCCCAACGTACCGGTTCCAGGATGCACTACAAATATGCTTCATAGTTTTGGCTTAGGTTTGAGAAACTTGGCATTACACATCATAATAGGCAATTAAAAAATGAACAAATTGATTCATGAATTAAATAATTAGTATATATTCTTAGTTATCCTTGCTTGAGTTATTTTCAGTACATTTTGTTAGAATCATAGCCTTGTACTCAACTGATGTTTTATGAATTTGAAGAGGGGGGTGAATGAATGAGTGAGTTAATAAATGAATGAAACAACACTTTTCTAAATCTCAGATAGAAATACGGCCTTTCTCCCAATTAACCCAGGTTGATAAGTGTGATTGTATACGAAGTTAAAGGTTTTTAAGTCACCTTTGCTTATTTTAATGAACTACATCCTGGAAATATATCCCACTCAAATAGCACCAGGTAGTGCTGTTACCTATCTGTAAAGAATTTATCTACTTTCTTACAAATAAGACAGCCAAGTGATATAAATGTTATTCTCTTGTTCTAAACCATCTTTTATTTCATTCTACCTCACCAAGAGCTGTTACAAGAATTAAATAAAAAACAACTGTCCTTTATTTGATCTACCACTCAAGGAAATAGTGTTTATATGTCTTTTTCTTCCATATTGCATCTGAAAAATCATGAAAGAAGCCAGACAAGCTGTGTCTATCTTCAAGTGATATTTTCAGTGTTTCCTTCCCCATATTTTTAATAAATATAAAATAATAGCTATGTATTAGAAGCAGGGGCTTTTAATGGAACAACCATGTTGCTTTTATTTTTCATAAGGTAACATCAACTATTGTGTACAAAATTTTCATTGATTTTCAAATCTAGTTGCTTTATAAATTTGTGATTAAATGTTCTTTCTTGATAAGACTATGTCACTATAACATTCTAAATAATAATATAAGATGTCAAGTGCCATTTAAACAAGGCAGCTTTATTAGTGAAGAATTTAGTTATTGCTTCTATTTGTTTTACAGTAATTACATATTTGGGGAATAAACAAATTAGAGACAAATTTTTCTAAGAGGGAAATTATGACTAGCTCAAAGACTCAAGATTTTTGTTTCTCAGATTTATCTGAAGTCAATTAAGTTCTAGAATAGCCTCAGTTCTTCCAGTATTATCTTAAGATAAATATCACATGGTCCTTCATATGCTCTTCTATCATCCAGTGTTGTTAATCTAGGACAAGATACACAGATACAGGCATAACATTACCTTTCGGAGAAAGACAGGTCACCTTCCAAAGCATGGATTTATAGAAAAATTATCAATCAAAATATAATTGAACCTATGCCAGATCACAGAGCATAATACAAACACACTGCACTCTGTTCTGTGTACCATTCTCATCATTTTGCACATATTACCAAATTTTCTATACTTTTCATATTTGCGGAACAATTTTTAGTTTTGTGTAGGAGAGCTGTGTGCCTAACACTTAATCCATATAGAAAGTATCCTGGAGCATGTATACTACAGAAATGGAACTCAAGAAAACTAAATTTAACCCCTGGGCACATCAAGTTCCTTGATATTGCATAACCCTTTGAAGAAAATAAGACTTATATTGTTAGAAAGAGCAGATTTCCTTTAAACAAAACATTCATTCACTTGCTCTGTGCCTGGTGCTACGGGAAATCGTGAAGGCAGACAAATCAATGAAGTTTGTGCCTCCCAAAACTTCCTGTGAGAGCCAGTTGGTTGCTCTCATCTTGACTGCTGTCACAGAGAATGACCCTGACTCTTAGATTCATGATCCACTTTCAAGATGGACAGGGTTTTCTTAAATGCTTAAGATGTACACTGCATTTATAGACTTCCATGAACCTTTGGCTTCTATTTCTACTCACTAGACAACTCAGAGAATTGTGTTGGGAACTCTGAGCAACAGAACTGGGTTTGGGTAGTTTTAACTTTCGCAGGAATCAATCTAAATATGATAGAGTGATTCCTAAGGGCCTTTCTACCAAGGACTTCAGGGATTGTCTTAACATCTGAGCATATCTCCTGGACACAGCAGCTGGAGTAAGAGCTCACAAATTATATGGGCATTCCTGCACCTGCCGTTCACTCTCTTCCTTATCACCACTCACTGTAGCTCATGTGGATTCCCTGTACACTGAAAGCTGGAATTGCAGATATTGTTTTATTGACCAAAAATGAGAAATAATTATCGTAACATATTTTATTAATATTTGCACACACAGTGCAAATAATTTACTTTTATTATTACCTTTTAGCATAGATGACTAAATATTTTTAGCCATGAGAAAATAGAGTCTTCAGAAAGATAAACTGGGTTGTGTAAAGCCACAGGCATTGAAAGTGAGACCTGAACCCAGCTCTTGTGTCTCCCGGGCCAGTATACTTTCTCGTGCCGCATAAGGTTATAAGAATCACCACAGAGATCTTAGGAGGAAATTTATAAATATTTACAAAACCATTCATAGCACATTATCTTACTTACATCTCCTTGTAATATAGAAATGTGTTACTACCCCAAATGTCAGGCTGAGAAAACTGAAGCTCTGAGGGGTTCTGTTTAAAAACTGACATGTATTCAGTATCCCCTTACTGAAAGGGCACTGTTCTCAGTCACAGCATTTTGCTTATCAATCCCCCTGTTTTCATCTTGTCATCAATTCATACACTGTGAGTATGCACGGGTTTTAGATGGAGTTCCAGATTCAGGCACAAAGGTACATCACACTGGATATTAGTTTCCTATCGCTGCTGCAACAAATGTTCGCAAAATTTATGGCTTAAAACAGCACAAATTTATAATCTTACTGTCCTGCAGGTCAGACATCTGAAACTAGTCTCATTGGACTAAAATGAAAATATCAGCAAAGCTGTATTCCTTTTGGAGACTGTAGGGAATGTATCCATCTTCTTGCCTTTTCTAACCTACGCTCCTTCATCTGTGGCCACCTTCTGTCTTTAGAACCAGAAACGCCCAGTCGAGTCCTTTTCATGCTGTGTCTCTCTGACACTGACTCTCTTGCCTCTCTCGTTCACTTATAAGAGCCCTTGTAATTACATTAGTTTTACCCAGGTAGTGCAGGATAATCTTCCTATTTCATTGTCAACTGATTAGCAACCTTAATTCCATCCACAAACTTAATTCTCTCTTGACATGTCATATAACATATTCACATGTTCTGAGGGTTGGGGCATGGGTATCTGTGGTGCAGGTGATATTATCCTGCCACTATATTCAGACTAAGAACTAAAGCCTTTTCCATAGCATAAGACTGTTTTATAGAGATATGGCAGGGGCCAGGGGCAGGAGGCTGGTTCGATTGAACTTTCCTAACAAAGACCACAATAAAGTTCATCCCTGGGCTGTGGAAATGGTGCTGATAGTACTTAAGTCCCACCTAAAATGACCTATACTTTAAAACAGTAGGATTTCTGACCAGTATGCTGACAGTTTTGTTTATGATTTTCATTATTTGTATGTTTATTTCATTACACACATCGAAATGGTCTTCAACTAAAGTAAAGTAAAAAGGTAGATTCAGCTGCACGTGTCCATGGAGACATGAACAATAATTTTTTCCAACACTGCAAGCACTGTTCCCTTCTGGCAGCCTTCATTCTAGCCCTCTGGGGCTCAGAATATCATTTTGCCTCCTGAGCTCTACAGTGGCTACCACCATGGACACTTCTTGTTCCAGCACGTGGATAAAGCCAACGGTCATGCCAACACATCAAAAAAATAGAAGCCACCACTATTTTGTTCTACCTACATCTAGGAAGGATCTAATTCAAATTGATAAGGGGTTTTGGGGGTGGGCTTTGGGAAGGTTTTTTTAGAAGAGGAACACTTCAACTTAGTCTTGCAAGATAATTAGAAAACAGCCAAGGAAAGGGAGAGAGGAAGTTTCCAAAGGAGAACAGGGCTTTGAAAAGGTACTGATGCCTGAGAGGGTTCTGGGGAAGAATAGCTTTATTAAGAACAAGAAATCAACCTATGTGTCTTCCTTGGTCTTTCTTGATAAATGTCTTTCACAGGGGGCCTTCTAGAGGAAATTCCCTTATACCTGTTGATGTCTATGTCAAATAACAGCATAATAATATGTATTATTCAACACGAAAGATAGATGCCACCTGCACTGTAAAACTTTGGTAGGTGGATTCCTCCCACCAGTGCCCTCTCACAGCATTTGTTGCTGTCTGCTCAGACCGCTGTCTGACTCATGTAGTGAGCGGTATACGATGTGTCTCTCTCCTCTAGATCACGAACTACGGGGAGGCAGCAACAGTCCTCCCACTATCACATACTGACCTTCCTGAATCCATGCCTACACTCTCGCCTTCTCTCCCATCAGAGGAAGACAAGCCTCTGTTCCTGTCTGAGGCACCCTCTTCGCTTATACTCTGCATTCCATGTCTCATCTACTCAAGGACTTTGTTCTCAAAGCACTCCACTTCCCACCCTGCAGCATCCACTTCTCACTTTTCTCACTTACTTGCATACAAAAATATCCAACAGCCTCTCTTTGACCCATGTGCCTCTCCACCTACAACTGGGCTTCTTGTTCTTTGTCACAGCACTCCAAAAATCATCTGTGCATGCTGTCTTCATTTCCTCCCCTCACTTTTTTTTTCAACCCACACATATCATATATGTAGCCTAGAAACTCCACTAAAGCTGTTCTGACAAGGTCAATGGCAGCCTCCACATTGCCAAATGCAGAGACCACACAGCTTTGCTTTCATCTTAGTCTCTCAGCAAAATTTCACATCGTTAATGTTTCTCTTCTTGATACAGGTTCTCTTGATCCCAGTTTTCCTTCAACCTCATCAGTTGCTATTATTCAGTTTCTTTGCTGAGTCTTCCTTACTGTGGAACCTCTAAATGTTGCAAAAACTCACAGCTCAATCCTGAGATCTCTTCTGTCTTCTGTTCCTGATGCTTATGTCACCCTGGTTGAGGCTTATTCAGTATCAATGCCATTAAGCCTCAAAATTTGTATCTATAATAATGACTACTCCCCTCTGGGATATTTATCCAATAGTCTACCTGGATGTCTGAAAGTATTTCAAATGGAACAAGCTTTGTTTTCTTATTAATAAGACTGTTCTTTTTTTAAGACTTCCAGTAACTTCCAAGCCAAAAGCCTAGTTCCATTCGGAATTTCATTCTTCATCTCACTGTTCACTTCAATTCTATTAAAAGTCAATGGCCATCCACTTCCAAATGTTCTTCTAATCACTCTACTTCTTTTAATCTCCTAGGATGGTTATCTTAACCAGAACCATCCTAGGTCAAGCAACCAGAAACTCCTATCCAGATTGTGGCAATTTTCTCCCTATCTGCTTTCTTTCATTTCTTGTTCCTCTACAATCAGTTTTTATACAACAGCTAAAATACACTTTTTATAAAATGGAAATCAAGGCCTGCCGCAGTAGCTCACATCTGCAATCCCAGCACTTTGCGAGGTTGAGGCGGGTGGATCACTTGAGGTCAGGAGTTCAAGACCAGCCTTGCCAACATGGCAAAACCCTGTCTCTACTAAAAATACAAAAATTAGCTGGGCATGGTGGCACACACCTGGAATCCCAGCTACCCAGGAGGCTGAAGCAGAAGAATCACTTGAACCCAGGAGACGGAGGTTGCAGTGAGCCAAGATCGTGCCACTGTACTCCAGCCTGGGTGACAAAGTGAGACTCTCTCTAAAAAATAAAAAGAAAAGAAAATGGAAATCAAGTTATGTTACTGTCTTGCACCAAACTCTCCACTGGTTTCCCCTAACACTTATAATAAATATCAAATTCCTTGTTATCATGTGGAAACTCTCTAAATCTAAGCCTTTCTGTCTCTACCTCTTCCAGCACACCTCACTGTCTCTCTCTCACACCTTCTCTCTCTCTTTCTCTCTTCCCTCCTTCTTCCGTCCCCCTTGAACAACCTGCCTCATTGTTATCTCAAGCTAAATATCATGTCTTGGAAAGTTGTTCTCCCTGACCATGCAATCAAAAGATATTATGACATCACAGTAACTTTTCCTTCTTAGCATGTTTTAGCACAAATCACCTTCAATTTCCTATCACTTGATTGGCTCCTTATGTAGTCTCTGTATTTTTCCCCTAGAATTTAAGCTTCATGCCTCTCTTGTTCACTACATATCTCCTGCAGGCAAAATAATACCTGGCAAATAATGAGCCAGGTATTATTAAATTAACGAATGAACACATTCATCTAGATAGACAAATAATAGGTACAATAGGATGCAGGAAGTCAAGCAGAAGGATGGCAAAGTCATCTATTTCATGAACTGCAGGGAATTTTTTACCTGGAGTTTACACCAAATGTGTCCACAGGTCAGCTCAATTTGGGGCTGTTAGGTGGGTTTAGACAATAGGTGGATGTATTTAGACAATTCCAGCAAAGAATGAGTCAAAGCAGCCCCCTTTCAATATCTGTACCCTATGCTCACTCCCACAAATTACTCAGCTTCAGCTCTGAGTGTAGTGCTGTAATTATACCTGTTACTAATTAAAGGACAAAATAAATGCGAAGTGCCACTGAAATACCGCACAGGAGTAAAGCAGCAATTATATTTATTGTATAATTTCCATTCGGCAATTACATTGATTGTACAATTGAACATACTGCATAATGGTGATAATTGCAATTGTTAACGTTTTCTGCTGGGAAGAATCCAAATAGGTAAACAAGTTGCTTTGAGTTACTGACAATCAGAAGGAGGAGTCTGGTGTTTTCCCTTAATTCTTACACATATTGATCAGAGATATTTCCTTAGAAAACACTGAAGTTTAAAAAACAGACCTTTCATGTTTTGAGAAGGAAAATCAATCTGAACCGTTCAGTGCATTGACTGGAGCAGATAAATGCAAAGGGAAATCCGACAGAGAGAATCAAAGGAAAGTGTTCATGTCTTAGAATCGAATTGGTGAGAAACCTCAATCGCAGGGCCGGGGCAGCTAGGAAACAAATCCCAGGGCATAAGAAAATGGGCATTGGCTGAGGCCTGAGCACAAATCAATCCTTCTTAGTGGGTCACAGTTGCATAAAAGAACTCAGAATGGCCACAACAAGGGACAAGAACAGTTTCTGGTAAGAGAGCATGCATGCTAAGCCATAAACCCTTTTGAGTTCTCCCTGTGCCCACTTACACAGAAGGAATACACAGTAGTTTTATAACATGGAATGAAGTTGCCTTTTGTAGAGCTACCTTCGTAAGTTACGTCTTGGTGGTATACACACCTGGACTGCATTTTGCTCTACATTATTAATAGCTCCCTGCAAACTTAAGACAATAAGAAGACTGGAAGTCATCTAGTTTGTACCTTTTATCGTCATGTGAATTTGGAATGGGGATCAATGTAGAAATAAATGAATGCTGAAAGCCATGGGTGAAGAGTGGGAAAGGAGGTAAAGGAGAAACTAGGGTTGCATTTATACATAATTGGCCAAGGATCCTTATACTTATCGTGAAAGCACTGCTGTTCATTTGAGAGTCATAGGCTTGCTTATAACTGCATGAGCTGACATTATATCATTTATCCTTTAAAATTTCTGTGACCTAAATAAAACTGAACTTTGTCCTATTTTATAGGCTAAAAAAATTAAGGTTTTGGCAGATACTGTACATTATTACCCAAGTCCTTTCAATCCTAAAGTAAGTTTGCTAAACTATCCAACTTACAGAGAAGAAACCCTCTCCATCTAAGAGACAAATCCTGATTAATCTAACCACTCTAACCAAGCAAAGCAATCTCACTACTCTTGGCAGTGACTGGGGTGACATGTGACCCAGTTCTGAATAGTGGCATGTCAGGGAGATCCTGAGGTGGAGAGTTGTAGGAAGGAGATTCTCAGTCTTATGAAGGATACAACAGAAAAGACATGCTCATTCCTCTCTCTACTAGAATTATGTGTCTGGGTAATGCCTGGTCCTGCAGAGTCAACGTGTGTTCATGAAGGGAATATATGAGAAGAAAACAAATACGGAGGAATGCCGGAAACACAGTTGGGAAGAAACCTTAGATCTTAGATATTGTCCTTGGGACAATGAATTAACCAGCCCTGGAGCTAATCTGCCTCTGCTGTGCTCTTGCTAAAGGCATTCTCAGGAGTTTCTTCTCTAGTTGGCAGCTGAAACCTTCTTCATTGGCCCAGAGGCACAGAGGAGTAAACCAATTTGTTTTGAGGTCATAGAGCCAGTGGGAAAGCTTGTCTGTGAACAGTAAAACCTCTATCTCCCAATTTTTCATTTCTTCAGCTTTTGGATTAAATGAGTAAATGATGTTCAGATACAAGTAGAAGGGAAAAATCACATGTTTTTATAGTTATTTCTATTGAAATGTGGCAACTTTGAGAGATTAAGAAATAGAATTGTTAACAACTTGGCATATGGAAAAACACCATAAATTTTACAAAATAATTAGAGAACGTGCTTAAATTATCTATTTCAATTAAAAACTAAAGCCACAACCTTATTTGTTAAAATAAAGTGATTTTTAATATGTAACTGTCCTAAATTTGTTTTGTTTCCTGATTGGAAAGTAATAAATTTGTTAATGGCATTATGAACATAACCATTAATATCACTTTGTGACAGGCAATGTGCTAAACTTATTGAAGAGATTCTGATGCAACCCTCTCAGCTACATAAGAAACTAGGCACCCTTATTGTCCCCTTTTTACTACTGCAAGTAATTGAGCAAAGGTGTTTTATCAAAGACACATGGCCTGCAATGACCAAGTCAGGACCTGTATTTTGAAAACCCTTTTCTGAACTGCATGCCTTATTGCTTGCCCTTTTGGAATCTCCTGTATCTTGCTCAAAATTTCTCTTGTTTTTTTGTTTGTTTGTTTGTTTGTTTTTGTTTTCAGATGGAGTGTTGCTCTGTCACCCAGGCTGGAGTTCAGTGGTGCCATCTCAGCTCACTGCAATCTCCATCTCCCAGGTTCAAGTGATTCTGACTCAGTCTCCCAAGAATCTGGGATTACAGGTGCCCGCCACCACACCGAGCTAATTTTTGTATGTTTAGTAGAGACGGGGTTTCCTGATGTTGGCCAGGCTGGTTTGCATGCCTGGGCTCAAGCAATTCGCCTGCCTTGGCCTCCCAAAGTGCTGGGATTACGGGTATGAACCACGATGCCTGGTCTAAAATTTCTTAAATATATTTTTTAAAAAACACATATTTATTAAAGAAACTAGAAAAGAGACAAATTTTTTAAAAATCTTAAGTTTAACTCTATTATTTTGGAAAAATCTCTGATTTTCTCATAGAAAGGGCTAAACTATTCAGGCACAGAAAGATAAGCATGGCATATTCTGATCTGTTTGTGGGATCTAAAAACCAAAACAACAGAACTCAAGAACACAGAGAGTACAAGGAGGGTTACCTGAGGCTGGGAAGGGTAGTGGGAGGCTACCTTTTACACAGTTATGTAAAAATTAAACCCTTTTCAAAAGTAGCCATTTCATTATGTGAATATCCAGTTTACTTAATTATTTCATGGCATTATTTTTATTTTTTGTATTTAAAAATTTTTTTGCCCTTCGCCATGTTCTTTAATTTTATTGTTGAGTTACAAACAATCCAATTACATTTTTAAGTTATTTTAAAATTCGCAATTAAGTAATTATTAACTACAGTCACCCTATTGTACTATCAAATAGTAGGTCTTATTCTTTCTTTTTTTTTTTGGTACCCGTTAACTATCCTCACCTCTCCCACAGCCTCCTGCTACCCTTCCCAGACTCTGGTAACCCTCCTTCTATCTCATTGTAGCTTTAATCTGCACTGTTTTGAAAATCAGTGGAGTTGAGCACCTTTTCATATAGCTATCTGCCATTTGTAGGTTCTTTTTTTTTTTTGAGAAATATTTATTCAAATCTTTTGCCCGTTTTTGACCAGATTATTGGATTTTTTTCCTGTAGTTGTTTCAGCTCCTTATATATTCTCGATTCCTTGTCAGATGAGTTGTTTGCGACTGTTTTCTCCCATTCTGTGGGCTGTCTCTCCACTTTGTTGATAGTATCCTTTGCTGTGCAGTAGCTTTTCAACTTATGATCTCATTTGTCCATTTGCTTTGGTTTCCTATGCTTGTGGGTTACTGCTGAAAAATCCTCTGCCCATACCAATGTCCTGGAGACTTTTCCCCAATGTTTTCTTGTAGTAGTTTCATAGTTGAGGACTTAGGTTTAACTTTTTAATCTGTTTTAGCTTGATGTTTATATATGTTGAGAGATAGGGGTCCAGTTTCCTTCTACATATATCTAATTTGCCCAGCACCACATATTGAAGTGGCTGTCTTTTCTCCAGTATATGTTCTTGGTGCCTTTGTTAAAAATGAGTACACTATAGGTGTGTGCATTTGTTTCTGGGTTCTCTATTCTGTTCCGTTGATGTCTGTGTCTTTTTTTTATGCCAGTATCCTGCTGTTTTGGTTACTGAACCTCTATAGTATAATTTGAAGTCAGGCAATATGATTCCTTCAGCTTTTTTTTTTCTTTTTGCTTAGGATAGCTCTGGCTATTCTGATTCTTTTGTGGTTCGATATATATTTTAGGTTTTTTTTTTTTCTATTTCTGTGAAGATTGCCATTGGTATTTTGATAGAGACTGCACTAAATCTGTAGAGTTCTTTTGAGTATTCTTGATGAGCTTCTTCTTTGATGTGAGTCTTCAAAATAATTTCTGAAAATGTACATTCAGTAATGCCATCTAAGTAAAAGATTGTCAATGATAGAATATGATCCTTTCAATATATATCAAAGTTAAAACACTGGCCCAGCTATTCTTCACAATGGGCTTTGCCAGAGATCTGGTGAGCCTCAATGTTGACACTATCAAATATATAAGAAAATCAACCAAGAAGCAAATCAGGAAGGCTCTCTCAACCCATTAAAACAAAAACAAAGCAAAAACTCCAGAATCACAGTGTCTGGTTTGAAATGATGGTGACAAATCCTGGGTTTTATCCTTCTCACTCTAAATTAAATTTATACTCCCTCAAAGAACACATAATGAAAACTTTTGCTTGGCAATAGTTTCAGGACATAAGTGATTAACAGCAAACTATGAATTTTGAAAATATCTTTACATGTATTTCTTTAAGAGATTTAACATAACTGTTAAAAATCAGTAACTATCATAAACTGATAAATATAAATATCCAGAGGTAAAGATGCCTTAATGGCATATAAGGAGTGCATTAAGACTACCTCCTTTCAAGAAGGCAACAAATCAAAGCTTTAGGAACTTTAAGCCATACTTCTGCTGGTGTTGCTATCTCTGTTGACAGCCTCAGTAATACTCTAGTCAACGTGTGTCATATTATTCCACCACATACACTCTAAGGAATGCTTATCCTCTGGGTTTAAAAAAAATACATTCTGGATATTTTACTTTATTCATTAAATTTATATTTTGTATCAAAACAAACGAAATACGTGAAAATAAACTCAATTACAAGTATCTACCAAAAGATCTCCTCCAGTTTTTGGGTGATGGCCTAGAATGGGCTCTAATCTAGTGGAAAGTAAGATCAGGTGAGATAGTTATGATGCCAGGAAGTGATGGAGGTAAGTGATAAACCAGGACTGAGCAAAGTGACGGCCATTTTCCCTGCATATGTTCCTAAATGGGATTTCCTGTGTTACAACTGACTGTGCCATGTGGGAGAGAAACAAGTCTCACCAGACCAGAAGAAGTCCAGGATCTCAAAGCCTCCGAATTTTCTACAGAAGGGATCTGAATGTCCAGAAAGTCTATAATATTTATAGATATATAAGGTATAAATTCCATTGGTAAGTCCATAGTCAATCTTGTGATTTTTAATTAAGTAATTAGTTCAACACTGACGTTGAAACAGATTATGAGCACAACCAAATATTTGCTTGTCACCTATCTGCATTTTAACGTCCTCATCTGTACAATGAGAGGATGGGATTCAATTGCCATTAAGGTCCACTTTGTTTGCATTCCAGTTGCAACATACAGTGATGTGTGCCCACATACCATGCAAATTTGTTAGGCTCAGGTTAAAATTCTGAGGCATTAGCGGAAGTGGACCTCAGTGGTCATAGCCTGAGTAACCTGTCGGCGACCAGGATGGAGGCTGTAAGGCCAGCTTGCTCATGGCTGCTGAGCTCCCATGGAAAGGATCTTTCCTAGGTGATTCCAGGCACTGAGTACAAGCAAAGGAAAGGTTTGCTGTCTCTCACTTCAGTGAGGATAGCAAAGATGCTTCTCTTATGATTCCCCCTGGATTCCTCTTTATTGGTGAAGATTTAAGTTGATATGAGGGGATGTTTGGGGAAAAGGAATAAGATATTATCTGCTTTTAAAAATAAGTGTGTGTGAGTTATTGGGGTTCTGAATGCTCTGTAAAAAATTACCTTGTTTTTAAGCAATGAATTTTTGAATCAGTTATTCACTAAAATAATTCCTAATAATTTCATGCCCACACAGACCCTTAGACATGAAATTATAAGATTTCTGCTGATATTCATTAACAGGGAACTAGAGACATGTACACAATAGTTGATATATCTGCGAGGAAACCTGCCTGTTAAAATAATATTTTTTAAAAGATGCACGATGGCAGTTAGAGATGTGGTGATAATAGTGGGTGACATACCACATGAAACTCTTTAGATTGGACGATAAACCTACACTCAAATGTGTTTGATTAATTTTTAAGAATAAAATCAATGATAAGATGTAAAGATGTGATAGTGTAGTCCCTGAGCATTGCTGAAGTGATGTTGAAAGACTCTTGAGTCAACACTAATGTTTAGTAACGAGACAACCAGCTTGTCCACCCTAGTTTTCTGCTTTGGCATTAAACTGGATGAAAAAGATACATTCCAATAATTTCTTCTGCAGTGGAGGCAAGTGAAGTGTCATGCATGTGTGTATAAACAGATGTTTATTATTATATCTTTCTACTACAATTAAGTTGGAGAATGCAAGTAGTAAAATAATACATTTTGTTTCAAAAAATTGATGATGATTTGGAATTATTTTCAAATAATAAATAATTATTTATTACGTATTTATTAATTATTATTTGAAAGAGATTAAATAGACATTGATAATCTGTCCCCAAAATAAGCTTTAATTTGGCCCCAGAATAAAGATCAGAGATGGAAAAACAAGAAGAGAGGCCTGGCTGAGTTAGGCAGTGGGGGAGACAGCAAAGCTACTGACCTAATGCCTAAGCAACAGTGTTAGTTAAAACAACAAGCGGGCAGATAGTCTAGTGCCTTACATTTTTCATTTGCAGCTTCCTAGCCCATGAATGCAGTAAATGCTCAGGAGAATATCTTTTTCTTTTTTTCCTTTTCATTACTTACTCAAAAAATAGCCTGATAAAAAAACCTCAAAGGAGGCTGAGCCAGGACTGGTCCTGAGTCTGGATCTCCCCCAGGGCTGGCTTCTCGTTTTCTCTTTTGCAAATTCTGTCTCCAGTCTCTTAAATGGTTATTTACTGATCTCTCCCAAAGGGTCACAGGTAATAGGCTCAAGATGTAGTTGCCTTTTACTTGCACTGTGTAAAGCTCTCAAAGATGCCCTGTTAATTAATTAGCAGCTAAACTGCAATGAAATTATGTAATTAAGCATCTCATTTCAAGTTAGCTATAAATGTTTACTAGCTCACAGGGATGAGACTTTCAAGGGGCCTTCATCCAGACCTTGTTGATTTTGACAGTAAGTCAATGTCTGTCTTCCTTTTCTTTTTCAAGTTAAAAATGCAGGATTTTAATAAAGCCCAAAGATAAGTCCCATAAACCAGTCATATATCAGTTGACCTAAATTTTGTAGAAGCTGACGACCTCTCCCAAAGTAACACATTCTTCATTTGGGTAAGAGTATTTAATAGAACCCCAAGGAATTAATCGCCTCCAGAAAGTGAATGGTGAATTCATTGTAAGTCCAGGGTTTGCAAAATATAGCAAGAAATGGGTTTGTTTTACATGTAACAACTTATTATTATAAATAAATAAAAATATTAAGTTGTTCTATGATAAAAGGCCTCTGACTTCTTTGAGCATGCTTTCAAAAGCTTTAAAGCATTCCTCTATCACGGCAGATATTGAGAATGGTTCCCCAGAAACCACTCCCTGCATCTCACTTTTAAATGGACTCATTCCTCCATGTCAAAGTCTTAGCCTCACCATTTGGACAAGTCCAAATGGAATTTAAGTAGATGGAAGGATGACTGGACAATACCAATGGAATTTAAACAGATGGAAGGATGTGTACAACTTCCATATTATTTTCTTAAGAGCCAATTTATTGTCCTTAACTAAGAAGCTGATTTGTACTAAGCAGCCAGCAGTTTTACCAGACACTGATTTTACACTATCAGTGCAAATGTCAAGACAGTGAAAAGTGTAAATAACATCTTAGCATTACTATAAAAATAGTTTTGACATAACATATTCCTGTATGTATGAGGTTCTCTATAGACCACACATTGAGAACTGCTGGTCTCAGCTGCTTTAACAAACATACCCAAGAATACAGAAGATCAAACAAGATAAAAGGATATTTGCCTATGCAATTGTTCATGTAATTCTATTCCTCTTGCAAAAAAGTAGATGTGATTCCAGTGAGGCAGGACTTCCTTTGTAGAGAAGGAAGGGCAACTCCTTGGGAAATGACAGGACAGCAAGAAAAGAAAAGGAGGAACCTCAGCCCTTAGATGACCTTGTAGAGGAGATAACCATCTTCCTCACCTGAAATCCCATCTTTAAGTCAGGGCTTCTGTACCTCAACTTGTCATTTAAGGTTGGATAATTCTTTGTTCTGGCAGATTGTTTTGTATGTTTAAGATGTTTAGTAGCATTCCTGGATGCCAGTAACTTCTCTCTCCCCAGTCATGGCAACGAAAAAATGTTTCTAGACATTGCCAAATACCTCTAAGGGGCAAAATTTCCCCTGGTTGAGAACCACTGCATTACATGAGCAAATGTTATTTTATTAAATATTTTGTTTAATCCTCTGTATTCTTGGGTCTGTTTGTTATAGCAGCTGAGACCAGCAGTTCTCAACATGTGGTCTGCAGACATAATAATAGAAGATATATTTAAAAATAAAAACAGTTTGCACCTGAAGAATGCAATAATTGTACTGAAAAATTCACTAGAAGAGTTCAACAGCTAACTTGACTAAGAAGATATGAGAGTAGGCAAACTCAAAAATAGGTCATTTGAAATCATACAGACAGAGGAGAAAAATGGAAAAAAGAATGAAAAACAGTGAAGAAAGCCCAAGTGACTCAGGGAAAGTTATCACGCTAGTCACTGTATGAATTATGGGAGTCCCAGGAGAAAACAGAGAGAGAGAAAGAGGTAGAAAGAGAAAAAAAGATTTTTAAAAGAAATATTAGACAAAAGCATCCCAAATCTGAAGAGGGAAAAATGCATTCAGATTCAAGAAGGCAAATGAATTCCAAATAAGATGAACCCAAGGAAGTCCACACTGACACATAAAATCTGTCAAAATTCAAAGACAAAGAGAATTTTGAAACTAGCAAGCAGAAATCCAATCATCATGTACAAGAAAACACTCTTAACACTATCAGTGGGTTTCTCAGCAGAAATCTTGCAGGCAAAAATGAAGATGCATGATATATTCACAGTGCGTAAAAAATGCCAAGCAAGAATACTATACCTGGCAAAACTCTCCTTAAAAATGAAGGATGCATACTTTTTCAGATGAAAAACTGGAGTTGGCTGGGTGCGGTGGCTGACGCCTGTAATCCCAACACTTTGGGGAGGCCAAGGCAGGCAGATCACGAGGTCAGGTAGATTGAGACCAGCCTGACCAACATGGTGAAACCCTGTCTCTACTAAAAAAAAAAACACAAAAGTTAGCTAGGTGTGGTGGTCCATGCCTGTAATCCCAGCTATTCAGGAGGCTGAGGCAAGAGAATCACTTGAACCGGAAGGTGGAGGTTGCAGTGAGCCAAGATTGCACCACTGCACTCCAGCCTAGACAACAGAGAGAGAGACTCTATCTAAACAAACAAACAAACAAACAAAGGAGTCTTTGTGTTGTCAAATCCATGCATCTCCTGGGCTACTATATCATTTTAGCTAAGGAGAACAAGTCCAGGTCAGGAGCAGTGCCACCAGCTGTGAAACAGGTCAAGGAAAACAGCAGTCATTGAGTCCAGGAAATTACCAGGGGAATCAGGGAATGCCATGTTGTTGTTCTCAGACAGAGATAAAAAGAAATCAACTTGTCCTGTAGAGGGCAGAAGGTACAGGCAACTCCACAGCATCCCACCCAAACCAAACACCGCTGGAGACGGGAGACACCCAAGGAGTTCCATCAACCCAATCCAAGCATTCTCTCCTCTTCAGTGTGCTCTGTGAGAGGGGTAGCTTATGTGACTGTGCATGGATAGAAATATATAGGAAACAGCAAGCGTGTATTTCTATCCCTCTTCTGAGAGGCGTATAACAGGAGGAGGTCTCCAGGATTCCAGGACGTGACGTGCCAACCACTTCAGTATGAAAGCAGTATCACTGAAGAAACACTTGAGTAGGGATGAGTATGTGTTCCCAAGACAGAGTTGGGAAAGAGGAGTTCTTTCCTAAAAACTAAGAACACCAGAAGTTATTTAAAGGCAGCATTTTCATATAAGGTTACATTTCCCAAAGGATATCCTGCATGAGAAACTCATAAAATGGGTTCTAAAGTCAATAGATGTGGGAAGTATTGTGCAGTATAGACAAGCTTTCTATAGACAACGAACTTGCTCCTGTTGGTTTAGTCCAGAGCTTTCTAAGTTGGATGCAAGGGTAATGTCTTACGAATGTCTTTTCAATTCTGCTGACAGGAAAAAGTATGATGGGTTAAAAGGAAGTAAACTGACTAACCTGATCAAATTCTTATTTTCTCTAGACCACAGGTATCTCACTAGGAAAATAAGCACAAGTGCAACTATACATGGAGTTACTGCAGAAAGCAAATAAAATGATATTATGTCAACTACAGAATGTATACTAGGTATGCAATAAACAGTATTCTTCCCCAAAGCATGTGTTTTTTGACGTGAGCTACTTAGCCAAGAACTCTATGCACAGATTACCTGACATTATACTGGGCAGACAATGATGGGTAAGATATAGAATCATTCCCTAAGGACTTACAGTCCAATTTGTGAGCAAGATATGTGAACAGCTAACCACATGATGAGTACTATCTTACATGTTTGTACAATATGCTATGAAAGTGTTTAATTTTCCCAGAGCAAATTGTGGATGGCTTCAGAACTGAGTCTTGAAAATCTACAGTAGTTTCCTGGGTAGAACAGTAAAATGAAGCATTTGGATAATGAGAAATTGGTAAACAGTGATCAGAGACATGATATATTCCGCCTTTAGAAGAATGTAGAGTCTGGATGCAAATAGAAGGAAGGGGATGCTTCAGCTGAGATGGTAGGTCAAGGTGATGCTGTAAAAGGGGCTGCTGCTAAAGGAGATTGGACTTTATTTGTGGGCACTCTTGAACCCTTAAAGTTTTTTTTCAATAGGAAAGACAAGATCAAGTTTGTCTTTCAGAATGATGATTCTGTTAGCATCAGGGAGGCTGATCACAGGAGGTGAAATTGCAAGCAAGGAAGCAGCTTGAAGCCAATCATCCCCAATTGCCTGACCTCATGTTGGTGAGGGCATGGCCCAGACCAGTGCTCAAAGAGAGAGGATGACAGAAAGTGATGGGTAGCAAGGCCATATAAGGGTAGGTTTTGATGTCCCTAATGTTTGGGAAGAAACAGAAGCAACAAGAAGGTAAAATTAATGCCTGAGATTCTAACTTGTATGATGGGATGCATGGTAGCACAATTAACCATATTTTTTTAAAAAAAAAAAAAGAAAGGGAAATAAAGTTAGGGTAAGATAATGGGGAAGGATTGTGCTGTTTCCGGGGTTTGTAAATTGAAATTACCAATTCATGAGGCTTAAGTTGGCTTCAATCATTAGAAAAAGGGAAGTAGAGATCTTGAGTTTAGAATCCTAACTGGGACTAAAGATACAGCATTGGGGGTCAGAAGTTGAAGCAGCAGGAATTAGATGCCCCAGTATGAGAATGTGGAGAGCTCAAAATCCTAACAGAATGATTCAGAGGTTGGGAAATGCCAAGGATAAGAATAAAGTGGAGATCCTGTCTTCTGGAAGACTGTATTTCATTTAGGGATAACTGATATATTGCAAAGGACTGAAAGAAAAATTAAGTACAGTACTAAGCTCTATGCTACTTATTCTAGCTATAAGAGGATACAGCATACTAATTAAGGCTTGAAATATAAATAAATGAGATCTCCAAGACAGGTGGGATTTCTAAACTTAAAACAAACAGAAGAAATGGAATGTCACAGTCGAGGCAAAGTGCCAGGCAGCTATTCATATTAGCATTATTAAAGGAGACTAGAAGCAGGAAAGATTGGGTTGATGATGGGAAAAATTAGTGAGATAGGGAAAAATGTGCATAAAAAGAAAACAAGGAAAATTTAAGTGACTGGAAGGAGATAAGTATGAAGGGAGATAAAGGTAAAGGGATAGAGGATAAAAGATAAAGATAAAGGAGAATGGTTAATTTCAACCTTGAAATTACTCAAGGTTGACAAGAGCAATTTGGAATTGATATGTGTGCAATAATGAGACTACTGGTCTTTCAATATTTGACATATAAAATGGACTCAATAAACTCTACGTTATTTTTTGGTTTTAGAAGCAGTTCTCTACCCAGTAATGATATACCACAAACGGATAATTTTGAATGACTTGAAGAGGGCCAGACGGACTCCAGGTAAGGTATAGTAGCTGCTGTAATAGTCTACATGATGCATGAGAACCTCAATTGTGGGAATTAAACCTAGAAATATAATTTGAAAGGAATTATACTTCAAAGTAGTCAAAATATAATAGATGAAGGAGAAGGGATAGTCAATGAAGAGTCTTGATGCAAATAAATTGCTTTAAAGGTCTCAGTACAAAATAAAAATACAGCTAACCAGAGGTCAGGAGGCTGTGGCTATAAGAATGAGTGTGGGCCTATGTTTCTGAGCCTCTAGCTGCACACTTTAGGGCATGCCTTTCGGTTCTGTGTACTTAAGTGTTGCTCTTCGTGTTCTTGTCTGGCCTTGTCTCTGGGTCTCTCTTTGCATGCTGTGTGTGTGTGTGTGTGTGTGTGTGTGTGTGTGTATTTGTGTCGACATACACATACATCTCTGTGTATTTACATAAGGATCGCCAGTTCTCCTGGCTCCTATCGACATGAGACCTCTCCTTGCTTGCTCATCTGTAATGTGTCATTGTGTCATCTGGTCAATGTCCTTTTACCTGTGTGTGCATGTCTTTGCTATAAAATTGTGTTGGGATATTTTAATAGGTGTGTATGCATGTGACAACTGCATTTTTGGTTCTCATATGTATGGCCTAGACTTCTATCTCTTTATACTTATATTTTACATCAGTGTGTGTTTTTGCTTGTGTGTGTGTGTTTGTGTACATGTGTCTATTTTCTAAGTCTTGACAGTGGTGTACCAGCTGGTACTTTTCACAGCTAATATAAAATGGACATACAGTCCTGAATGACAAATAGAAAAAAAGAACTAATGTATCTGGCTATATTGGCCTTTTCACTTTTAATAGGAAATTGGTCTTATCTTTTACAACCTATTTTACTACATATCAATATGCAGATGCAAATATTTCCATGTCACTAACATAAAGCCTGTATCAACCCAAAGCAATCCTTTGTAGAAACTGAATCTGAAATTATTCTCTTTGCTTTAAAATGGTGGTGAAAACCAAGCAAAGTATTTTTTGAGCCATAAAATTTAATTTCACTCAGAAGCCACCCCTAGATTATGGATTTTCCTGCACAGACACTTTCATATTAGGAGCCTGTGGTGAAGACTCCCCTGTTGATTTTTGTTCATTCTATAAGTAATAGAGAGAGATGTAATTTTAAATTTTTTACTCAACTATTAGTAAAATAACTGTGATGGCTCACTTTTGTTAGGAATGATTTAAAGAAAGGAGGCAGGGAGAGCCCATGCCAAGGCCAGTGTTAGGGTGAGTCTTCACATTACATCATGGGTCAAGCAGTAGACAGACATCTGTATTTGAATCTTTTTTGTTTTTTTTTTTGAAACAGAGTCTCATTCTGTCGCCAGGCTGGAGTACAGTGGTGTGATCTGGGCTCACTGCAACCTCCACTTCCCAGATTCAAGCAATTCCCTGCCTCAGCCTCCCGAGAAGCTGGGACGACAGGTGCGTGCCACCACACCCAGCTAATTGTTCTTTGTATTTTTTAGTAGAGATGGGGTTCCACCATGTTGGCCAGGATGTTCTTGATCTGCCAGGATGACCTCATGATCCGCCCACCACAGCCTCCCAAAGTGTTGGGATGACAGGCGTGAGTCACTGCGCCCAGCCTGTATTTGAATCTTATAGGAAGTTAGAATGAGAAGACCATTAAATTTATGTGCATAAGAACATGACCTCAGGCATGGAGACAGAGATGCACACAACGTGACAGGTTCGGTGGCTGATGAGATTGAAGGTGATCTCTGTTTTCATATATAATCAAGCTGAATCTCACTGAATTTTAGCAGCAGTCCCAGGATCACCACTTGGGATCCTCAAGTCTTGGAGCTGAGATTCAAACTTGGATTTCTTGTTTTATTCTCCAGTTGATGGAGCCACTTATATAAACATTTCCCAAAACCATCTTCTTCATGTTTGGGGTCCACTGTCCACATTAAAAATAAATCAAAGACAAACAGAAATCCAAAATTTTGGGGGTACACATTTTAAAATGAAAGCAGCTGTAATGTACCTGTCAGAAAACATTCACATTCTTAGCCTTTTAGGACAACATGGTTGCCTTGGATTTTAAATTCTCTATGTTAGAGAGAGACTTGGATTTTAAATTCTCTTTGTTTATTAGTTGTCCACTAAGAGAATAAAAAGAACAACGAGTGCAGGGATCATAGAAGTCTGTACACCAATTAAAATTCCAGTGGAGTGCAACAGGAAACAGTAAGCTTGAGTTTCACTTCCCCAACAGAAGACTTATGCAGGTGTTCAGAGCACACTTGGTGTCTCCATCACTGGCTGCTACTGAGGTGACATGGGGCATTTTTACCAACCTGAACACTGAGCAGATGTGTTACAGTGCATTCATTAGCCCCAATTCCTTTTATCTTTATTCTGATGTAAATAAATCCTGGCATTTTAGCTTCACACATTGCCAACTGCTAAAAATGTCATTCCTTATCCCCCCTTGCAACCAGGTGCAGCTACTAAGATCTTATAAGAAGCAGGGCTGTCATGATGCTTCTTAAGATTCTCTTAAAAGGAAGGGATATCCTTGTTCTTCCCTCTTTAACTTTCCTGCTGTATGAAATGTGGATGCAATGGCCAGAATGTCAATAGTTATTTTGAATCATGAAGCAATTTTGGTAATGTAAGCAGTAAGGCATGAAAAACAAGAACAAATTTTTGAGTTCCTGGAACCACGAAGCAACTACCTTCCTTGAATCGCCCACCTCTGAACTATTCCTACATGGAAAATGTGTAGTTCTATTTTGTTTAACTCACTATAATTTGAATTGTAGTACTCGCAGCTGAATTTAATCTGTTCTGAGGAAGCAAATATCTTGCTGCTAGGTTCTTAGTGGCTGCAAGATAACTACTTCCCCTTCTATCATACTTCCATTAAAGCCCCATATTATTCTATACAGCAACTATCAGAGAGCAACTAAGACAAGAATTCTATGCACAGATTTTCTTTGGTGCTGGCAAGATAGAAGTGATGCTTTTTACTCAGGAGGGCATGTTGGTGGGAAGTAAGGTAGGGCTATTGGGCAAAGAGAGGAAAAAACTTGCTAGTAAAGAATATACTTCATCTTTTAGAACATCACTGGGCCAGGCAACTAGGGAAGAAAGAATAGTTGATTTGATGACTCTCTACTTTCCACATTATTTTAATTTATGCAAAATAGGACTTCTATTTTTGAAATACTTCATACCAAATACATTGTTTGAATTGCACCAGAAGACTAAATGAGAATTAAACAAAAATGGGAGGAAAAGAAAATGAAACAAAATGGAAAATAATGACACTAATAAAGCCAGAATATCTATTATCATAATCAATATCAATGTCTTCAGCTCCTTCACATAAAGACAAATGATTTCAGGCTGCATAAAACAAACTGACAACAACAATAAATCAAATTAACATTGAAATGTTAAAATTAAAGAGATTTTGGATTGAAATAATGTTAACTTATAATACAACTTCTCCTACTGAATGGAATATCAATTGGAGCTGAGAAAAATATGGAAACTCACGATACTATCAAAACTGAAGACTGGCAATCTAATGGCAATTCTGAAAAAGGTGACTCTATTTGTAATGATGGCCATTAACATTTCATGAATGCTTATTATATACCTACATATACTACAAGTTTTCTAAACATCATCTCACTCAATTCTCACAATTACTCCCCATTCTAAAAAGGAGAAAATTAAGTTTTAGTGAGACTTTGCCCAAGGTCAAACAACTAATAAATGAAAAAGCTGAGACTCAGAATCAGGTGTTAGATGGTGAACCATATGGATTTTCATGGAGAAAACAAATACTCAGGTTTGGGCAAGCTGTATATTAAGTTCAATGGGATATAAAGGTATTGCCTGAAAATGTTGGACTATGATTTTAATATTACCTACTTACTGTTTATTGACTCAGAAGTCAAGTAACTACTAATCTGAAGACCTAGCCACATGCTCTCTCTGCCTGTTGGACAGTACTCTGTGAGCTGAACAGTATGTCAGACCTTTTCTCACCCATGTCATTTTTCTGCACAGGAGGAAAGGTCGTATATTTCGGAAACCCATAGGCCAGGAACAGAAGGGATTCCATTAGGATGGTCTGTTTTGTTGTGAAGTCATCTCTGGTAATGTGCTGAGTATAGAATTTGGATATAGATGTGTGAACTAGAAACTAACGTTTGTTAATGCCCTACAGCAGTTCAGAAAAATAAAGAACAAAACAGTGGCGATAGAAAAAGTCTAATGTTTGTAGATCAGTGATCTATCAAAAAAAGTCACATGAAAAACTTAAGTTTTGAAATCTGATCTGAGAAGCTAATTTGTTTACACACAAGTAGGCTGACAGCGGAACAAATATCAACCAAAATCCTACCTCATTTACAAATGAGTAAAGAAAAAGGTAAGAAATGTTGGAAAACAATATAAAGAAAAATCAGTAGAAAGACTCGGATTAAAAAAACAGAATAAAAATGATATACTGAAGAATCAGAATAAACTGTGAAAAAAGCTACACAGAATCTTTAATAAAGAATAAAAATAAATGATTATGAAGAAAACAGGAAAAGTATTAAAGAGAGAACAAGTAGAAATGCAAAGCAAAATGAGTGAAATTATAAGAAAGATGAAATAAAGAAACATTTTAAGGAAGACTCAAATCAAATTGTAGGATCTAACGCTGGAAGTAGTATTAAGCAAAACTAACTTTACATAGATGTAAGTTAGATATTAAAAATTAAAACTCAAGAACATTTTCAGAATTCAGAAGGAAACTGATAAGCAAAAGATATGAAGTTACAAAAACTGTGATATATAAAGAAGGATGAGTATAGAATTCTGAAGTATAGATAACTGTTCCTTAAGAAAATACCAGATCTTTAAAAACTGGGGAAAAGATTAAGATATTCTAAAAAATAACTACTCTTGAAAAAGTAAAGAACATTTTTGCAAATTGAAAATTCTTAACATTCAAAACAAATGACTATACAAACCTACATAAAACTATCTGACATTTTAGAATTATAATAATGAAAGAACTACACAGGTATCCATAAAGATACCAATATTAAGCTGAAATAAAAGTTTACACATATCCTCATTGCTTTCTTCACATAATTGCTAAGGAAAGATGATTGTAGATACGTGAGTATTAAGATGGCAAGCTGAATACAGTGCTGAGCTCCACTTCCTCATGAAACTGCAATACATTTCTAGTAAAGGAATTGTAGGAAGGCATGAATTAAAAAGAACAAGGAGTATAAGAATCAAAAAAATCTAACAACCTTTTGGATGCTCCATAGCAGAGAGAATAATATAACTGACTCAGCAGACCAGAGAAAGATGAACAGTTTATCTAGAAGTCAGAAAAATTGATAGAAAACTCAATTTAGATTCTAAAAATTCCAAAATCTGAGAAAATGTCAGAACTGATATCTCTAAAATTGTAATGTACAAAGCAAAATTGTAAAAAGGGAGAACTTTTATGAGTCTGGTTAAGAAACAAACAGAACTTCTCTCACATTAGGCCACTCCACACTGCTGGGTTAATCACCTTATACCACTATGGAAGCAGATGGGAGGTTAATTCCCTGGAAAACATAAAACAGAAATCCTCAGGACTAAGGTATATCATTCACAGTTGAGGATTGGACATGTCAACTATGATCACTATTCTGAGTAGTCTGATTGGATGAGGTTGTAGCATTCTGAGAAAAAAAAAAGTTCAAAACTTAAGATTATGTATTTGTACTTTCATTATTCTTACCTCATCTATCTCTCCATATTTTGATGGTCAAGTATATTTCACATGTGTAGAAGAGTGAAGGAATGTTTTCTTTCTCTGGGAAATCTGACTGCTCCAAAGAATATGATCTGAAGATACTCATGTTCAGGGTTTCCTACTGGGATTTTCCAAGAGAGAAGCCAAATGACAATTCCCAGCCACCCACCCACAGAGAGCCATCCAGTATGTTTCAAGCACAGTATTTTTAATATAAGAAGACAGTCAAATATTGACACACATTTAAGGGAATAATCTTACGTGAAAACAGGCACTACCCTAGAAAGAAGACAAATGCAGCAATCTTAAGCTATACAAAGATAAAATAATTTTAAATAACTAACAATAATACACTCCTATCACCCTGCACTTTGGATGCCATTACTTCTAAGTCATATTCAGAGTTAAATTAATAGTCATTTTGTTTATTATTAAGAGAGTCATGTTTAAGGAGGGGGAATAATATTGAGAAATATTTCAATTTGCAAAGGATAATTCTTAGTTTTCCAAGGATTATTTTCCTTTAGAAAATCTTAAGATTGGCTACTTTAGCTACATAAAAGACTAAACTCTTCTGTACATTCCTTTCACACTTTACCCCTCAAAAAAAATGAATAACCCCATTAATAGAATAGGTAAATAACAAACATGAAATAAAAGAAGTATGAAATATATTTATGATAAACCATTTACTTATCTTTATGTATTTAGAGTTTTAAAAATGAGAAAACCAAAAATCATCCCTTCTTAAAAAGGTGATAAATATAAGCAAATATTTACAAAAGTACAACAAATTGTTCATCACAAGTTTAAACAAGGATAAATCCAAAAGAACGTATTCTGTAAACAAACACCTGTGGCTGAGACCATGTGTGTCGGGAGATAATTATGTAATTGGGAATTCTCTGAATTAACCGCCACATAAAAAATAAAGTATAGTAAGTAATAAAAATGTACTAATTTGAAGCTTACATAGACATTTTATTAAAATTTCACAGCAAACATAGCAATTATTATAACATTCTCTGCAGGGTGGAACACTCTCATCACCCAGCCCCTTTGGATGCCACTCCCACTAAGTCGTATTCAAACTTAAATTAAGAATTGTTTTGTTTACTATTCAGAGAGTCATGTCTAAGGAGAAGGAAATAAGAAGTTCTAGACTGAATACTACCTTAGTCCAGACTACAAATCATAAAAATAAGAACAAGATAAAACACTTATCAAGTAAATTAACTGCCTGCCAGAATAAAGCTAAAAATTTTTATGAATAATAATAACAAAATCTCCCAATAAGTAAAATTCGCAATATCTGGCATTGAATAAAAAATTACCAGGCATGCAAAAAAGCAGAAAAATAAGACCAATGAGGAAGAAAAAATTCGATCAGCTGAAATAGAAGCCATATTTGAAAAAATAATTTAAAAAGAATAAAACCATACAAAGGCACACCATAATCAAATTTTTTAAAAATATGTGATAAAATCTTACAAACAGGCAGAGAGAAAAGATGCACATACACAGGAACAAAGATAAGAAAGATGGCAGATTTCTCATCAAAATAATGCCAACAAGAAGACAGTCAAGTAACATCTTAAAAATACCAAGGGGGAGATTAAAAAGCTGAGAAAAAAATACCTTTTAAAAATGAAGATATATAAAGACTGTTTTAGACTTACAAAATTTGTATAAATTCATCAGCAGCAGACCCACACTACTTGAAATGTCAAAGCAAGTCCTCCAGGCAGAAGAAAATAATACCAGATGAAGATATTGATCTAAACAAAAGAATGAAGAGCACTAGAAATGGTAACTAAACGAGTAGATATATATATTTTTCTATATATGTGTGTATACATAGATATAATTATTTAAATATCCTTAAAAGATTACTGATTAAACAAAAATAATAGCAATGCAATATAGTATTTATAATATATGCAAAACTGAAATATATGTCAATAATAACACAAAGACAAGGCGAGGAAAAACTAAAGAAATTATTGTAAGGTTATTTTCCTAGACATGAAGTATTATTATACCTCAAAGGTAGATTGTAATAGGTAAGAAGGCACATAAAAAACTCTAAAATAGCCACTTAAATACAAAGCAGAAATTTATAGCTCATAGGCCGGCAAAGAACATAAAATGAAATCATTAAAAAAACAGTTAATTAATCTAAAAAAGGCAGAATAAAGGAAAAGAGAACAAAGAACAGATGGGACAAATAAAAAATGAATAGCAGAAAAACAAATGGCAAGATGATGTTATAATTTTAAAATGTTGACTAGAGGTACTTAGCTTTACCCAGCTATTTATTTGAATCTGTTGGAATATTGAGAACTTTTTCAATTTGCAAAAAATAATTCTTAGTTTTCCAAGAGTTATTTTCATTTACAATATTTTAAAACAGACACTTTAGCAATCTAAAATATTAACTCTCCTGGACATTCCTCTGTCACACCCCCTCTCAAACAAAAAAGAAGAAACCCACAAATGCAATTAAGAAATAAATAACAAATATGAAAGAAAACAAGTATGTAATATATTTATGATAAATAAACATTTAAATATTATGTATGTATTTAGAGTTTTTACAATGAGAAAAACAAAAATCTCCTATTAAAAAGCAGGCAAGAACTATGAGTGAAAGTGTACAAAAGAACAAATACCTAATGAAAAGTATGAAAAATATTGTTTCCCTAATTTTACATATGTAAATTAAAATAAGTTCTTTTGCCTATAAAATTGACATTATTATAAATTGCACTATTCAGTTTTGCCAAAGCCAAGGGGAAAATGTCACCTTCATGTAATCCTAATGAGGCTGTAATTAGTCTGCAAATAAATAATTACTGAGGATCCATCATAAGGTGTCAGATATGTAATGCAAATTGTATTTTTATATCAAAATTCTCAAAATTTCTCCCAGTACTACTTCTCATGGAAATTTGTTGTAGAAAAAGAATGTGAATATTTGTAAAGATTTACTGAAAAGCTACCACATTTGTAAATTAATAAAATATAACAACATAAATGTCCAATTGTAGAGAACTGATTAGCAAATGGTAACATCCATACAATGGAATGCAATATGGTATTTATATTAAAATATAAATATGAAAATATTTGTTTTATGTCTGTACAAAGATATACACATGCATATACTGTGTTTTAATGAATAAGTTATATAGGGCATAAAAAGATATTAGAGTACCAGTCTTTTCTAAAAATATTAAATCCAACATGAAAAAGATTAGAAGGTTGAATACTATAATAACCCCTATAACTTCTACTTTACTAGTTGATTTATCTTGAATCCTAACTTCTCCCTTGAATTCCAGACTACTATAACCCAGTTGAAAGTTAACCTGTCCAAAAAGAGAACTCTTATTTGCTTTCCTTCCCCAAACTGGCTCCCCCGCTAGTTTTCCTAATATGAATAGGCAAAGAATATCATTTTTCCTTACTGTTTTCTTTTCTTGCCTCTCACTGCCAACCTTCAGCCAAGTACTGCCATCTCTGATTCCAAATTTCCCCTACTGCTACTTGCACTCTTGCTCTCTAAAATCCATTCTGCATACAGCAGCCAGAGTTATTCATGGAGGTAGAGAGTAAAATACACATACCAGGGGCTGGGAAGGGTGAGTGTGTGTGTGTAAAGGACAGTGGTTTGGGAGAGAGATAAAGAAGGGTTGGTTAATGGGTACAAACACAGAGTTAGATAGAAGGAAGAAGTTCTAATGTCCCATAGCAGAGTAGGGTGACTAGAGTTAGCAACAATGTATTGTACATTTCTCAATAGTGAGAAGAGAGGACTTGAAATCTTCCAACACATAGAAATGATAAATACTCCGGTTGATGGATATCCTAAATATCCTGAGTTGATGACTACACATTCTATGCATGTAACAAAATATCACCTCTACTCTGTAATTATATGCAAATATTATGTACCAATTAAAAATTTTGCTGGGCACAGTGGCTCACACCTGTAATCCCAGCGCTTTGGGGGGCCTAGGTGGGTGGATCACCTGAGGTCAGGAATTTAAGACTAGAATGGCCAACATGGTGAAACACCATCTCCACTAAAAATACAAAAATTAGCCAAGCATGGTGGTGTACACCTGTAGTCTCAGCTACTCGGAAGGCCAAGGCAGGAGAATAACTTGAACCCGGGAGGCAGAAGTTGCAGTAAACCAAGACTGCACCACTGTACCACTGCACCTCAGCCTGGGCAACAGAGCAAGATTCATTCTCAAAAAAAAAAAAAAGAGAGAGAGAAACAAAACCCCATAGATCCTATCATATAGGTCCCTCCCTTGAAGCTCACCAGTGGCATCTCACCACATTTAAAATAAAATCCGAATTCCTTACCATAGTACCAAGAGCCTACATGAGATGTCTTCTCCTCCATTACTGACCTAAGATCGACTACTGCCTACCTTGTCTGCGACTCTAAATGTTCTAGCCTCAATCAGGACAAGCATGTTCCCACCTGGAGGCATTCCCTAGAATGCTCCTTCTCAGCATTCACAGAGACCTTTTCTAACCACTTCTAACCAGAACTCTCTTGCCAGCCTTCACCTATCCTACACTGATATACCAGAGATTTCCCATCGTTTACAGTCCCCTCAATTAATCTGTCTCATTCACTTACTGATTTATTGAATGGCAGTGACATCTAATCTAAAATCTAAGTCTTCAAGAACTGTATTGCCTAAATATTAAAAATATCGTAGTTGGTATCTAGTTGCTGATTTTTATCTCCTCCTTTGTGCTTCTCACCATTATCCAAATTTTATATGACTGATAAATATTTTAAAGATGGGGATGAAAAGTTCATATATGCACAAAACATAAAATAACAATGGCAGAGCTTAAGGGGCAAAGTAAAGAGAGGCATTTTCCTTGAGAACCTGATTAAGTCACTCCTTTGGCTGTGGGCACTTTTTGAAATAATCTTTTTGAGTGAAACATCAAAAAAGAAATTTCTTATGTAAGAAGAGAGATTCATATGAAAGAGCTGTCGGTAAATTTGGAAGAACCTCCATAGGTCAATTAGACCTTCTGAAAAGAGGCAGAAAATACAGAGAGAGCAAAGTGACTTCTTTTGCTGGCCTCAATGGTTTGGGTACTTTAAGCCACAAGCAGAGAAAGCCAAGAGCACAGTAAGAATTTAACCGAAAATCAATAGTCCATAGCACAAACTCCATTCTCTGTCACCCTGCCAACTGGTTTCCAACAGGGCAATCACATTTTAATAAAGTACTGTTAACTAGAGGTGGAGCTTCACATGGTCTAGTTAACATTGTTTTAGCTAAAGGACTAGACAGAGATTTGGAGTGCTTTATTAACTCAAAGAACTCAGTAATGAAGGCAGGGCTTTGGCTTATGTATAAAAGGGTTAAGTTGATTCCGTGTGCTAGAGAGAGCTCTGACTTTCAATTCTCTTGAAAGCAACACATCCTGTAGTTACATATCTATGTTGCTTTCTTGGGTTGACTTACTGGTTTCACTGCCAGTAACAATAATTATAGTCTGAGAAGCAGTGGAAGCTCACCCACTTGACACTTCAGTGTATTCTCCTTGGGATCAGTGAAAAGGGGCAGCCAATAACTTAGTGCCTTCTCTTGTTCTTACCTTTAGAAAAATACACTCTGCCCAAAATGGAGTGGGGGAGTAAAATGAGGTGATTACAATATTAAAAGACAGTGACTAACTTTTGCAAATAGAATACTATATTTGACACAGAACAACTGACAATATGATGACACCTCTTTCAGCACAGCAAGGCACCTAGTCCTGATGCAGTAGACTGCCCTGCAATGTTCAACTGCCCAGCAATGAAATGTAAAAAATAAAAAGGAAAGCTCAGTGATGTTGTGGAGTGATTTGACACTTTAACGTATAACTTTAAGCTTACAAGAATGCAGGTATTACAGCCATTCACCTCTACTTTAGCTACGAGGTTTGAACTCCTGAACTAGTCCTGGAAACCAGTGCTCACTTGAGCTAAATTTAAATTTGACAGATAATTGCAGTTTTGAAGAATGAGAATTGATCCATGAAAACCAAATCTATTGTCCTATGCTTCAAGAACAGAGTCTATTCAAGTGAAACAAAGTTTCATTTTCCATTCCATTCTGGAAGTTTCCCTTTCTATATGAGCTTCCTGCAACTCATTTGAGAGTTTGGGCACACTGATACTGAGAATGATCAAGATTGATGGGTCGCTTTGTCATATCAAGCCACTGAGTATATTTATGTAAGAATCAATACATTGCAGTATATGAATCTAAGAAGCATGGAGTGCATCTGCTTTCCCATGGTGGACACACACCTCCCACCCCGGCCAAGCTTAATTACTTTGCTTAAACTTACTCCAGGATCTCCATGTGTCAAGTAGGAGTAATTGCGGTTGATACCTTTCTTTCCTAGAGGTATGTAGGGATCATTATTCAGACAATATGGGTCAAGAAGCTAAGGATTTAGTGACAACACCTGCTACTGAAAGGTAGTTGAAAAGAGAACAGGCTTTCAATGAGATAGACCAGGACTGGAAATCCAGCAATTCCATTTACTATCCAGTGAATGTATTAATATAAAAAATTCACTTACCTTACAGAGCCTGAGATTTCTTATCAGTAACACTGGGGAAAAATACCTACCTCGGCATGTCTATGTGACAATTACAGCCAATGTATGCAAAGTGCTGCCCTACTACAGGTACAAAAAATGGGAAGTGATTGCTTTATCTATTTCATGGACCACCTGCCCTATAGTAAGTGCTTCTGTATTTACAATAAGATTTCATGCTGCTTAAAGTTGGAACTCATGACTTGTGTTATCATATCCGCACAAATTCTGAGAACAGTGTGTTCTGCAATAGCAGACCAATAACCCCTAGCTGTGAAATGAGTGATTGATAACCAAAGTCCCATAACGTCACGTACTTTCTCCATGCTGGTGACTCCAATTCTTTCAGCACTAACCACTTCCTGGGGTTCCAGGATCAATGGCCTATGTGACATCCTCACCCGAATTCCTGATAATAATCTTTTAAAAGTTCCCAAATTAAATTCTTAGTTTCTTAATACTTCCCTATACCTTCTTCTTTTCAGGAAATAGCATGCCAATCCACCTTGTCTCAAGACAGAAAGACTTTACCAATGTCTAACCTCACTAACAGCATATTATAGTATATATTTTCCATACCCCCAGGGCTCCAGGTATTGTACATATTTTTAAACATTTTCTGATATAATTTTTATTCTAGTTTATGTTTCCTGGGGTAAAACTGAGTTTCATTTTCTCATTGGCTGTTTGTGAGTCTTGCAGTTCATTCATGTGCCAGAACTTAGATCACATGCTGAACTTGTTTCCATACTGCCACATGCACTGAACAAGGACTAACTAAATTTTGGTCTTTATCCTTAAAATGTTCTCTTCAGTATTCTATGTTTTAGAGAAACCCTGCATTCAAAGTCAAATACTTTGCTATTCCCTGAGTTATTCAAATTGATATGCTGTTTGACTCACTTCTGGTCCTATTATTTCTTCTTGCTTTGGTTAAAGACAGAGAACTGTACTTTAAAAATTCCTTGCAATATCACGCCACTGCACTCCAGCCTGGGCAACAGACCAAGACTCAGTCTCAAAAAAAAAAAAAAAAAAAAAAAAAAAAAAAAAAAGGTTTTTTGCAAAACCCATTACTGTGATTTACTGTGTTTAGTGGTGTTGTCACCTGTACAGCCATGACAAAGTATGGCTGTGACTTTTCCCAGGGTCCTATGACTTTTTCCAGGAACCTTCAGAATTTAAAATCTGGTTGCTGTTTGTACTTTTGCATGGTTTCCTGCTTAAAAAAATTTTGCTCCAAAACTGAGTTTACCTCTTCTGCCAAGCCATTAGCCTGGAGAGTAAGAGTGTTGCTAGCAGACGGGACTTCAGAGTCGGTACGTTACCGTCTATCAGAAAACCACTGAACGTAAGATATTTAGATGATTCCATGGTGTTTAGGTGGGTAAAATGGCTTAATTTTTTAATTATTTTTTGAAAAAGGCTAATTAAATTCACACTTGTCAACCATAGTGGTAATATAGAACTTAAATTCTTGCAGGCTGCGTGGGCTCAATAAATATCTGCTAAAAAAACAAACAATGAACATCACTTATAGGATCCTTGAGGTTCAGCTCAAATATATCTTTATTCATGAAGGCTTTCCACCACCTCTCAGTAAAAAGAAATTTAGATTTTTCCCTCCACTCATTCCAGGACTCTCCAGGTGAACATCTGGCAGCATCCATACACAGCTTTATATTTGAGTTAATTATGTGTCTTTTCCTTTCAAGTTCCTTTAGAACAGTGATTTGTTTTTATTTGTATTTTTAACTCCCTCTGTGGAGAACCCAAGACATTCACCTTCCTTGATTCTGCTGCATCTCACAATCTCAATCAAAAAAAAATTGATTGAACACCTATTATGTGCCAGGGATGATGCCTTATGCCATAGGACTAAAAAATCTACAGAAGGCATGGTTTCTATTTCTTAGATTCTCTCTACTTAATAAGAGAAGCAGAAAAATAAACATGATTAAAATATCCTGTACAAAGAAACTATGAATGTAGTGAACCCAGAGTACTATGAGAGAACAGAGCGGGTGAGCCACCCAGGTGACCCAAAGGAAGATGGTGGAGAAAGAAACTGAGAAATCCTAAAGGATGAGTCCAATAGACAGACTAACAGAAAAGGAGCATGACAGATAAGGAAAGCAGCATTTCTAGAAACATGAAAACCAGTAATATATTCAAGAAACTGCAAGCAGTCACAGATATTTGGAGTACTGAGAGACTGAAGGAAGAGAGTGTTGGAGTGGTCAGGAGGTTGGATGGTGAATGGCTTTAAATGTCAGGCTAATTTCCTGAGTGCAATAGAGAACTGAACCATTGCATACGAACTTAGTCACTTGCACATATATCACTGAACCTAACTTCCAAAGCTATGCAGTCAGCAATGTTACTTTCAGGTGATGCACCTAATCTTGCAGCCTTCATAGAAGTTTAGATTAAATCAAATCATTGTTTTCTTCTTTTTTTTTTTTTTTTTTGAGGCAGAATCTCACTCTGTTGCCATGCTGGAGTGCAGTGGCACAATCTCAGCTCACTGCAACCTCTGCCTCCCGGGTTCAAGTGATTCTCCTGCCTCAGCCCCCTGAGTAGCTGGGACTACAGGAGCGCACCACCACACTCAGTTCATTGTTGTACTTTTAGTAGAAACAGGGTTTCACCATGTTGGCCAGGATGGTCTCAATCTTTTGTCCTCGTGATCTGCCCACCTCGGCCTCCCAAAGTGCTGGGATTACAGGCCTGCACCACCACATCTGGCCAAATCATTGTTTTCATAGCTGGTCTTCCTATTTTATATACATTTTTTGTTTTCTTTAGCACCAGTTCTCAAAAAAGAAATGTGAAGCCTACCAAAAAAAACTGAAACCTATATACAGCTAAAGACTATCATTTTTCCTTGTTTCATGCTCCTCATGCAGCAGTTTGAGCATTTGAATAAGATTCTTGCAATGTATTTTTCACACCTTCCTCTGAATGGAAAGCTTGAGTGAGTAAACTAATCCCCATGAGAGCTTTCATATCCAGTGCGAAAATGACCAGGTTTAAGAAAAAAAAAGGCTCTTATTTTAATCAAGGAGAGTGGTTAAGAATGGTACAATTCCCATAAAAATAATATGCCACTTCTCTTAGGATTTCAAGAGTACATATTTGTGGCATTTTACTTACATGTGAAGAAAAAGTACATAAGCCCAAAGGAATGATCTCAAAACAATCTAAAAGGAGAGTTTATTTGACAATAAATTTGCAAACTCCTCAACACAACTGGCATCAGCTATTGCCTTATTAAACCCAACAGTCATATCATTCAGAGAGAAATATATATCCAATTTACCTGCACGGACACACTTTCATGAAAAGACTTGAGATTTTAAAATCATAAACACTTCTCTTAAAGGGCTTCATATTTTAGACTTTCAAACACAACATACAGGGAAATACAGACACAGACATACACACAGACATCCTCACAGGCGGCACATACCCTGTGAGACACCAGTGGGAAACTCAAGCCCATACACCGATATAGACATGTTCACAGGAGACCAAAATACAAAGCCAAAATATTCAAACATTTAGATGACAATTAAATTTAGAGCCATTTTAGAGAAAATATTCACTTTTTTAACTGAAAACTATTTGTAAGAATGAATAAATGGCATATTAATCCAGTTTCCTTGACAAAAGGACTTTTATGTTGACTAACATTTTATTCACCATAGTCAACAAATTGGCCCCATTTTTCATTCATATCTGCATATTTTCCTTACCAAGGTTCAGCTACCACTCTAGAAAGACAAAATATTCCATTTCTAGTAAATGGAGATCATGTTTTCTCAACTGCCTGGATAGCAGTGGGTTTTTGCAATAGTCCTAAAGTAGCACAAAGGTAGGTGAGCCCTGCAGACAATTTCACAGGGCTCCTGATGCTAATCACATTCCTTGATCCTCACAGGAACATTCAGTAGCATGCATATTACTTTCTCGTTTGCCTAAAACATCACGAGATAATGCTTGGGGGTTGTATTCTTAAGACACTTGAAACATACTACATCCTGGAAGTCTATATTCTATCCTGTCTGTTTCCTAAAACATAGACTCTTGGTCAAATTTCCCATCTGGCAAGCAAATTGCTATGCCTCCTTCTCCCTTACATGTAACTTACTCTGCGATAACACCACAAACATTCTGCCAATGATATTCATGTCTGCCATTTGTCTACCTATTCCCTGCCTCCCCTTCTGTTTGGGTTCTCCCCATGCTTCCCAGTTAATATTTCATTTCTCCCTTACAGACTCTCTGACCTTCCTAAATTGACACGCCATAGGTATGCTGAATTGATGCTGTAATATTTTAAATGATTTCAGGATTAATTTATGAATAGCTGTATTTTGCAAAATAGATTTCCATAGACACAACCCTCTAACCTAGTATCAGTCTGACCTTGACATAGGAGAAGGTATTTATAAGAAAAATAAAATCTGAGGTAATGAGTATCTTCTTTAACAAATCAGCAACCTGTTCCTTTGGCTCATTTTATATTACAGATTGAATCCTTCTGGATTCAATGACTGTTTGGTTAAATGCAAAAGCAATATACTTTCTTTAAGTACAAGGCAGCCATTAGTCAGCTCACTGTTGAGTTACATTTGGCCTTAAATTTTAAGTTGCAATATTTAACATTATTACTGGATGATAAATCGCAATAAGAAAATATACTTCATTTCCCTGTAAACTCACTCTATTTTAAATGATTTTAACAACGCTTATTAGTATATTCAAAGATACGCAAAGTCAATGTTCCCTGAAGCAAATCACAAGAATGTTGAACAACTTCATAATGACCATTTAATCCCCATCATTACTACAGACTGGGATTCCTGCCGATGCAATGACAATGTAGTTTAGAGAAAATTAAGCAATAAATTAAAAAGTATACGCTCCATTGTTGCCATGGGAACCCCATGGATGAACTCCTGTGAAGTTTTAAATAGTTTCTTCTTATGGGATATTAATGACAATTGATGCTTTCAACATAAACTTATTTGTATGGGGGCTTCATGCTGATAATCATACCTATATTATTAATAGCTACTAAAATGTAAAACAAACCCAAAAACATAAAAGTAACAGGCACTGTCAAACAAACTAATCTCATCTTAAACTCCATAGATCTTCTCTCAAAAGCACTCTGGCAGGTAGACACCATAGGAGCTAAAGTCTGATGGATAAATTCCACAATTTTCCAATTCTGGAAACTCACTAGAAATTTCTTTTTTTACAGACATCCTTGTGAAAATGTTTACCTCCAAGTATATTTACATTAATAAGATACTTCACAAAATACAATAGCATTATTAATAGGAGGTACTATTGACATTATGCTGGCTGTTGTTGCCAGAAATTTAACAAAGACGATCTCACAAAAAGCTCACAGTAACTGAGAAGACAAATTTTAGTCTATAGATTTTGGATGAGGAATTCAAGGCTTGGGGGATTATGTGACATGGACTTTCCCACCGGCCGTTAAGGAGCAGAGCTGTGATTGAAATCCAGGTATATCTGATTCCAAAGATAGAGCACAATAAGTATTTGTGGGAAAAAAAAGAAAAAGAAAATGTTACAATTAATCTGTGTAAGTGTAGATTGATATAATTTTTAATATTTCTTTTGCTTTCTGAATAATCAGAAAGTCAAATTTTGTCCTAAAAAATTATTTGTGTCCAAGTTAATAAAGAGGACAACTTTAGCACAAGTACCCTACTCACTGTCCTCTCCAGCTTCACATAAAAATGGCCAAAACATATGAACAGAGGAACATCTTTGCTTCAACACTGAGCTACATTAGTTCCCCAACATTTCCTTATTTAAAGTTATTATTATTATTATTGAAACAGAGTCTTGCTCTGTAGGCCAGGCTGGAGTTACAGTGGCACCATTTCGGCTCACTTCAACCTGTCTCCCAGGCTCAAGCAATTCTCCTGCCTCAGCCTCCTGAGTAGCTGGGATTATAGGTGTGTGCCATCACACCTGGCTAATTTTTATATTTTTAGTAGAAAAAGCGTTTCACCATGTTAGCCAGGTTGATCTCGAACTCCTGACCTCAGGTAATCTGCCCGCCTTGGCCTCCCAAAGTTCTGGGATTACAGGAGTGAGCCACTGCGCCTGACCAAAATTATTTTTATATTGAACAATTATAATTCAGAAAATAATTGTATGTTCTCTAGTGTTAAAAGTGCACATAAATGTAGACCAGGCAGCAGCTGAAGTTTAGAGGATTCTGCTACCTTTGTTTTCTGTACATGTCTATACTACCTAACTGTTATGTATTGGGCTTTTATCATTTTTATAATCATATGAAATATAAATATTAAAAATTAAATGAATATGCTTACACACATATTAAATAAAATAACATGGTGGGTTCCCAGTCAATATTATTTTAATTAAATCAATGACTGGGTAATTTTGAAATAAACTCACAGTCTTCATCAGTGAGCAAAATACAGAATGCTGCTCTATTAAACAGTCTCTTTGCCTTTGATTATAGATGCTTCACTCTACTATCATAAACATCAAATTCGCACGTACATGTTGACGTTAAGCCGTAACCTTTTTATTATGATATGTTTATAATTAGCATTTTTATACAGCCATATTAAAACTGATGAAGCCTGGAGCCCAGTGGATAGTGCTTATGGTGTTTCTTTATGTCTCTTTCACAATTACAGTAATCCATGTCACAGGAGAGAGGAGGTTACTGATCTCCCATTAATACAATAACCACCTTCTCTAACAGCAGTCTCGGTGATCTGCCATATATTATACTTATTTTTAAAAGGTAAATGAACAAAGGTAGTCATCCTGATTAAATCAACACTATCATGAGGAGTGTCATTAATGCAATTTGACTTTTTCTGACCCTTCAGTTTCCATTTTCTAACTCTACATTGAAAATAACTTAAAGAGCACAGATAAAAACTTGCTCTGATTGGAAAAGTAGCTAACGGCCATCAATCAGAAAACATTTATACCTGTGTGTTTTTCTAAAAACGTTTTGTAACAGATTCCTCCATGGTGTCTAATCTGTTTCAATAATTTATCTCACAAAGCAGGTAAAAGGTTAAAGAGGAGTCGGTAAGTTTATAGACAATAAGAAGCATCAAAATAAAAAAGAAGTGAAATTGTCTCTGTTTGCTGAAAATCTTATATAGAGGAAACCCTAAAGTGTTCACCAAAAGTTGTCAGAACTCATAAAAGAATTCAATAAAGTTGTAGTTTACAAAATCAACATACAAAAATCTGTACAATTTCTATAACATTAACAATAAACTATCCAAAAAAGAAATTAAGAAAGCAATCCAATTTACAATGACATTTGAAAAAGAAAACTTATGAATAAATTTAATCCAGGAAGTAAAAACCAAAAACTCTGATAAAACAAATTAAAGGCAACACATACAAACAGAAATTAATTCTGTGCTTATGGACTGTTAGAATTCACATCATTAAAATGTCCAAACTACTCAAAGCAACCTACAGATTCAGTGCAATCTCTATTAAAATTCCAATGACACTTTTCACAGAAATAGACAAAACAATTCCAAAATTTGTATAAAACCACAAAAGACCCCAAATAGCCAAACCAATCTTGAGCAAAAAAAGCAAAACAGCATTATACTACCTGATTTCAAAATATATTACAAAGCTATAATAACCCACACATCATAAAAAAAGACACACAGACCAATGGAACAGAATAGCCCAAAAATAAACCCACACATTTATAGTCAATTGACTTTTGACAAAGGTCCCAAGAATACACAATGGGGAAAGGACAGTCTCTTCAATAAATGGTGCTGAAAAACTGGATATCTATATGCAGAGCAATGAAATTTAACCTTTGTCTTACACCATATACAAAAATCAACTCAAAGTGAATTAAAGGCTTAACTATAAGGCCTGAAATTTAAAATAACTAGAAGAAAACATGGAGAAAAAGCTTCATGACATTGGTGTGGACAACAAAAGCAAAAACAAGACAAATGGGATTGCACCAAACTAAAAAGGTTTTGCATAGCAAAGAAAACAATTAAGAACAAAGTGAGTGAAGAGACACCCTACTGATTGGGAGAAAATATATGTAAACCATACACCTGATAAGGGGGTAATATCCATAATATATAAGGAATTCAAACAACTCAATATCAATAAGAAAAGAAATAACCAAATCAAAAAGTGAATAAAGATCCTGAATAGACATTTATCAAAAGAAGACATGCAAATGGCCAACAGATTTATGAAAAAAAAAAAAGTTCAGCATCTCTAATCATCAGGGAAATACAAATTAAAACCATAATGAGATATTACCTTATACCTGTAGAATAGCGATATCAAAAGGACGAAAGATGTCTTTCTGAGAGATCCAAGATGGCCGACCAGCAGTAGCTCAGGATTGTAGTTCCCACTGAAAGCGCAGAGAGTGAGTGGACACCACATTTTCAGATGAATTTTTATTGCCCACGGACCAGGAGATTCCCGGTGGAGGAGCCCCACGGGTCATCAGCGCGACTCTTTGGCCGGTGCGGCGGTTCTCAGTCTGGAGTATACGGGACTGAGTGCCCTGTTGGTTGGCGTTGGAGCTCCGGGAAGACAGAGTCTCCCATTTAGCTGAGTGAAAAGCGGACTGAAGTGGGGAACCAGACCGGGAGATTCCCAGGCAGAAAAGCGCCACAAATCTTAACGCCGCTGTTTCAGCCGGCGCAGTGGGGTCGCCGCAGGGGAAGGCTGGTCCCCCGCCCCTACCCCGCCGCCCAAAAAAAAAAATGAAACAGCAATTGGAACTGTTGAGGATTGAGAGTTTCACAGTAAGTACAGCTGAACCCGGGAAGGTCCACCTTTGTGGGGGGAGGGGCGTCCGCCGAAGGAAAACTAAAAAACAGAAAAAACTTTACCACCAACAAGCTGGACGTCCACTCAGAGACCTAATCTGAAAGTTAGCAATTACACAGACGACAGGTGGATAAATCCACAAAGACGGGAGGAAACCAGCGCAAAAAGGCTGAAAACACTCGAAATCAGAATGTCTCTCCTCCTACAGAGGATTGCAGTTCCTCATCACCAAATTGAACAAGGCCTGATTGAGAATGAATGTGAGGAATTTACAGAATCAGGCTTCAGAAGGTGGATAATAAGAAACTTCTGTGTGCTAAAAGAACATGTTCTAACCCAATGCAAAGAAAATAAGAACATTGAAAAAAGGTTTGACTAAATGCTAATGAGAATAGACAATTTAAAGAGGAATATAAGTGAATTAATAGAGCTGAAAAACACAATATGAGAACTTCACGAAGTATGCACAAGTTTTAACAGTCGAATTGATCAAGCAGAAGAAAGGATTTCAGAGGTCGAAGACCAACTTAACGGAATAAAACGAGAAGACAAGATTAAGAGAAAAAAGGGTAAAGGAATGAGCAAAATCTCCAAGAAATATTGGACTATGTGAAAAGACCTAATCTATGTTTGATAAGTGTACCTGACGAAGAGAATGAATCCAAGCTGGAAAATATTCTTCAGGATATTATCCAGGAAAACTTTCCCAATCTAGCAAAGCAGGACAATACTCAACTCCAGGTAATACAGAGAACACCACAAAGATACTCAAAAACAGCAACCCCAAGGCACATAATCATTAGATTCACCAGGGTTGAAATGAAGGAGAAAATACTAAGGGCAGCCAGAGAGAAATGTCAGGTTACCCACAAGGGGAGGCCTATCAGACTCACAGCAGACCTCTCAGCAGAAACCCTATAAGCCAGAAGAGAGTGGGGGCCAATATTCAACATCCTTAAAGAAAAGAACTTTCAACCCAGAATTTCATATCCAGCCAAACTAAGTTTCATAAGTGAAGGAAAAATAAAATTTTTTACCAACAAGCAAGTACTCAGAAATTTCATTATCACCAGACCTGCTTTACAAGAGCTTCTGAAAGAAGCACTATATACAGAAAGGAACAACCAGTATCAGCCATTCCAAAAAACCCATTGGTAAGCTGCATCCAGACCCATCTCACATGCAGGGATATACAGAGACTCAAAACAAAGGGATGGAGGAAGATTTGCCAACCAATTGGAGAGCAAAAAAAAAAAAAAAAAAAAAAAAAGCAGGAGTTGCAATTCTCATCTCTGATAAAATAGACTTTAAAGTAACAGAAACCAAAAGGATAAGAAGGACATTGTATAATGGTAGAGGGATCAATGCAATAGGAAGAACTAATGATCCTAAGCCTATGCGTACCCAATACAGGAGCACCCAAATACATAGGGCAACTTCTTGGTGACTTACAAAGAGACTTGGACTCCCACACAATAATAGTGGGAGACTTTAACACTACATTGTCAATATTGGACACATCAATGAGACAGAAGGTTAACAAGGATACCCGGGACTTGAACTTAGACCTCGAACAAGTAAACTTAATAAACATTTACAGAACTCTCTACTCCAAATTCACAAAACATACATTTTCTTCAGTAACACATCACATCTATTCTAAAAGTGACCACATGGTTGGAAGTAAATCACTCCCCCAGCAATTGCATAGCATTTTATAGGTTTAAATGAAATATTGGTTGGCTGTTTGTTATTTTCCTCCCTTATTCCTTCCTGTCTCCATTGTATAACACAATTATTAGTATAAAAGAGCTTTTCAATACCCATTTTCAGACTGCATTCTAGCCTGGGCAATAGAGTAAGATTCCCATTCTCTCTCCCTCTTTTCTTTTCTTTTTCCCTTTCTTTCATTCTCTCTTTTTCCTTCTTTCTCTCTTCTCTCTCTTTCTTTTCTCTTCCCTTTCTTTCATTCTCTTTTTTTCCTTCTTTCTCTCTTTCTCTCTTTTCTTTTCTTTTCTTTCTTTCAAAAAAGAAAAGAAAAAGGACGAAAGATAACAAGTGACAGCGAGGAGGCAGGGAAAAGGGAACCCTTGTACATTGTGGACGGAAATGTAAATTAGTGTAGCCGCTATAGAAAACAGAATAGGGTTCCTTAAAAGTTAAGCAGAATTATCACATGATCCAGCAATCTGTCTACTGAGTATATTCCCAAAGTAATTAAAATCAGTATGTCAAAGAGATACCTGCACTCACAATTCATTTCAGCATTATATACATTAACCAAGGTATAGATGCAATGTAATTACCCATCAAAGGATCACAGGATAAAGAAAACACACACACAATGGAATACTATACAGCCTTACACAAAAAAAGAAATTCTGTCATTTGTGACAACATGGATGAAACCAAAGACACTATGTTAAATAAAATAAGCCAAGTACAGACACAAATACTGTATGATTTCACTTATATATAGAGTCTAAAAAAGTAAAACTCATAGATGCAGAGAGTAGAGTTGTGTTTATCAGAGGTTGACAGGAAGAATGCGGAAAGGTACAATGTTGACCAAAAGGTGAAAAGCTTCAGCTAAACAGGAAGAATAAATTTTAACAAAGCGTACTGATGACAGTTAATAAAAATGTATTATATAGCTAAAATTGTGAAAGGAGTAGATTTTAAAAGTTCTCATCCCCAGAATAATTATAAGTAGATGAGGTGATGAATGTTAACTAACTTGGTTTAATCTTTCTACAATATGTTGTGTGTGTGTGTGTGTGTGTGTGTGTATAATGTGATATATATATGTATATGTGTGTATATATATAATGATAATTTCATATATATGCTATATATATGAAAGTATCACATATATATGAAAGTATATCTATAACATAGATAACATATATATGAAAGTATCACATTGTACCCCATTAATATATGCATTATTTGTTAAGTAATAAAGAAAAAAGAAGGAATGAAAGAGAAGAGAAAGAAGAAAGAAAAGAAAGAAAGAGAGAGAGAAGGAAGGAAAAGAAAGAAAGAAAGAAAAAAGAAAGAAAGGAAGGAAGGAAGGAAGGAAAAGGGAGCAAGGGGAGGGAGGAAGGGAGGAAGGGAGGGAGGGAGGAAGGAAGGAAAGAAGGAGGGAGGGAAGGAAGGAAATGAAGGAAGGAAGGAAAGAAGGAAGGGAGGAAAGAAAGAAGGAAGGAAAGAAAGAAGGAAGGAAGGAAGAAGGAAGGAACAAGGGAAGGAAGGAGGGGAAGGAAGGAAATAAGGAAGGAAGGAAGGAAAGAAGGAAGGAAGGAGGGAAGGAAGGAAAGAAGGAAGGAGGGAGGGAGGGAGGGAGGGAAGGGAAGGAGAGGAAGAAGGGGAGGGGAAGGAGGGGAAGGAAGGAAGGAGGGAAGGGAAGGAAATAAGGAAAGAAGGAAAGAAGGAAGGAAGGAAGGAGGGAAGGAAGGAAATGAAGGAAGGAAAGAAGGAAGGAAGGAGGGGAAGGAAGGAAATGAAGGAAGGAGGAGGGAAGGAAGGAGATGGAGGGAAGGAAGGAAGGAAATAAGGAAGGAAGGAAGGAGGAAGGGGAAAGAAGGAAGGAGGGAGGGAGGGGAGAAGGAAGGACGGAAGGAAGGAAGGAAGGAAGGAAGCTGGCTGAACATAGCAATAGAGATTTTAAAATGCTTTTTTATAGATGGAATTTTCTTGATTTCACACTGTAAAATTGTGAGATGGGAATTACCTATTTAACAATCAGGTATCTAAGGTCCAAAGATAGTGAGTATTCCCCCAACTGACAAAACTAGATCCTCAGTCCCAGTCTCCTGATATCACAGAGCTACCTTCCTGAAAACACACATTGCAAAACACAAGAAAGAGTTCAGAACTGAGAACATGAGTTCTGAACTCTGCCTCGATCTGTCTTCAATTAGCTAGGTGACTTTTGGCCAAACGTACTTAACTTCTCTGGTCCTCAAGATACAAAGGCTAAGCAAATTGTGTGCCAAACTATTTGTCAGATGTAGTATATGGATATGTTATTTAAATTTCACATTAAATCAGTTAGCAACAAAGCCGATCTTAACTTAGAGAAAGAAGCTGTGTCCAGTACGTAGAAACTGCATTCTACAATAGGACTGCCAAACTGTGAGACATGAGCCAAATGTGATTTGCTGTCTGTTTTTTGTAAATACACTTTAATTGGAACAGACCCCACACTCACTTATTTACATATGTCTGTGGCTGCTTTCATGGTACAATGGTGGAGTTAAGGAATTAAGACAGAGCCTTTGACACAAAGCCTGAAATATTTTGTTTCTTGCCTTTCACAGAAAAAGTTTACCAACACCTGATTTCCAACTTAGCTGAGTATTTTCCCTGTCCCAGGCACTTATGCTAACCTATCTTATACATTATCTATTTAATCCTCTTAATGACCTCAAAAACATGTACTATTACAATTCCCATTATATGGATGTGAAAGAGTAAGGTAAATAGAGGTTCACTTACTTGTCCAAACTCCTTCTGCTAGTAAGTTAGGATGGGGATCCAAGTCTCCTGAGCAGAGCCTATGCTGAAGTACAACACTAGCATGTTTTCTTTATGGGACAGTGATCACCACAGGTCAGTAAAGACCACACAGAACTCATTCAGTTGCTTTGTGGAAGTAAGACAATAAGGGAAAAAACAAGGCTCAGCTTGTCTTCTTCACTAATCAAGACCAGAGAGAATAAAGCTTTATTAGATAAATACCACAAATAATTTAAATGCTACTTACAAACTACAGACAACTAAGTCAGACGAGACATCCAACAAGATGACATCAAAGGCAGAAACAAGATGAATAATGGAAACAAGACAAGGACAGACGAAACCAGAAAAGGAGCAGAGAAGAGAGGTTCCGATTCACAGAGAGTCCTGATCCCCAACTCCCATCTGATCTTTTTCATCCTTCTGTGCTCTGCTATAAAAATTTCTCTACATATAAGATTTCAACATATAAGAAACAGGCATCTTTTCTTTCATTTACTAAAAAATTAAAAGTAAAACAACATTTCCAATCATTCCACCTGGAGCCCGTCCCCAAATTAATTCTTAGTCACGCATTATTTCAGTTCAAACTCCTAGTCACTTCTGTGTACCAGGCCCTGACACTGGTGCTGCAGAAGGCTGAGCAAGACCCAGTCTGTGTGAGTCCAGCTTCCTAACCTCTATCCTCAGCCATTCCTCTGTTCCTTTATATCCCTCTCTGGCTTCACCCTTTTGCTAAGCTGAGTTTGTGCATTTGTTTTTCTGAGCACTTCCTGCTTTTGATCCTTAGCACACATTTTTGCTAGATTTTGCACAAGGAGATTGAAAATCCTATCCAGGCTTTCTGTAAATGACTGCTTTGTCATTTTTTGTTTTTCCTAACAAGGCTCAGGTTTTGTCAAGATTTCCTTTCTAAAATAGAACTATTTTACAGCACAAGTAGTTTGTGGTTTTCTTTTCCTATCCATATCATTACTTCGATGTAAACAATGTTTTAAAAGACACAGAAAAGGTCCTAGTCTTAAAATAAAGTCACTGTTATGTGTAGTCAAAGAGTAGCTCTTAAAAACTGGAAATTCTGACAGGCAAAGTCTTGGTCATCAACAGAAGCAGATGAAAGACGGGCATTTCACTGCTTGATGAAGTGACTGGAATGTGCAGGCGCCCTCTGCTCTGGAGTTTGTGGTGTCCATTCTTGCAGTTTACAGAAGTCAACCTTTAGCAGCCCATGGGCTCTGTTAGTTGGTTTGTTTATCTGTTTTAGACTGAGAGTTTGATTTTTGCTTTTGTTTTTGCTTTTTTCTTTTTCTCTTGCTTTGTTAATCAGCAAGTGTTTGAAAATCGGGAGATGTCAATTTAAACAACCAAACCAATGAAAAGCAGTCAAGACTGGAGGTGGGAGTAGGGCGGAGTTGGTGGGGGTTGGGGGTGGGATGCTCTTCAGCAATGAGAGACTGCTCCAGGCTGGTATAACCATCAAGGGGGGATGGGTACAAGTTGCCTCCTATCAGCTGGGCAGGAGCGCCCCCCACTAGGTACACTGACGTGTTTGCAACAACTGCCAGCTCTTGGGCACTTACCTGCAAATGGGTGATATGTAAAATATGTGCAGATAGCTGGCAGTGGCCTAGCCTCTGACCCGTCAAATCAGACACCTGCTGAAGAGTCCTGGAGGCTCCTGGGCATGGCTCATGTTAACCCATTAGTTGCTGGACAGCAGGGTGTTCCAGGGGTACCCACGGCTGGAATAGATTGATGGGAACAGCAGGGAGTCCAGACAGGTGCACTCCCCCCTAAAATCAGTCCTGCCTATATATGACAGCGGAGTTGCATCTTGTCAGGATTCCTGGCACAGCTGGTTCAGGGTGGGGTTCTCCTCATTTAAAGACTGTAGTTAAAGATCTGCTTATTCTATTCTATTCTATTCTATTCTATTCTATTCTAGATCCACCCCACGACAACTGAATACAAAGTAGAATTAACGGGGAGTCGGAACTGGGCTGTAGACAAAGGCTTTCCCAAATCTGCACCAAGACAGTGTGTGAAACATGTCATAAAAATGCTGTGGAAATGTGCAGTCCATTTGTTAATCTGACATTCTACTGGGAGGCTTTAGAAAAAAAAAAAAAAAACAGAGCTTTCTAAATTCCCAGCACCCACTACAAGCCTGTTAATATCTTATTCAGAAAGTATTAGGCTCTGTTCCCAAGCCACACATTTCTGTGGAGAAACTTTACAAGAAAACAAAGAAAAAAGTCTGGTTAGCTTTCAAAAATATTTGCTTCATTTTAATTGATTTTTCTACATCCAAGAAACGTGAAAAGCTCCAATTACAAATACATAAAAACTGCTCATAGACAATAAAGCACATGATAATATGTCCAAAATCAACACCGGGAAATGTTGCGCAGCAATTAAATTTTAAATAATGGCAAAAACAAGAGTGAGGGCATCCTAGCTAATCAATTATATTAACTTTTTAATTCTTATTTATGGCATGACTTTGTCAATATAATCAGTTACTGGGTAGCTCCCTAATTAGGAATTTATAATGAATTAAGAATTATATTTAGAATTGGGTTCATGTAACAGAAAACCAAACAACTGGGGATAATAACTTGATACTCTGCCACTTTCAGGTTCAAGCTTCATTTTAATATTACTTTAAGACCTCAAACTGTCATTTCTTGGGGTCAAATCTAGGCAACTGATTTATTTTTTATAATTCAGATTTTATTAGATAGGCTTAATGCTTAAAAAAAAAAAAAAGGAATGTGAATTCTTTGGGTGAGATCTGCATTCCTCAATTGATTTCTGGTACAGTCTCTGCTGTGTTCCCTACATGACTCATCTCACCCCCCACCTGTGATGGTTCACTCATTTATATTGCCGGTTTGGCCCCCTGAAATTCATTGAGTGTTAGGCAAGCAGGACAGGCAAGCCAGAAGAAGTTTGGAGGGTGAGATGGTGGAGAAGCTGAAGTCTAAAAAGAAAAGTCACAGAAATCGGGGTTGTTTAGCCAGAAGACAAAAAGCATCTTTCGGGGATTTTAAGGGTTTCTTTGGATGAAGAGAAGGCATTTTCTAGGTCAGTGATTCCCAAGGTGAGAATCAGCATCATCAATACAACCCAGGAACATGTTAAAAATGCAGTTTCAGGCCTCTTCCCAAACCCTGCCAAATCAGAGATTCTAGGGCCAGTCATCTGTACTTTTTACCCCAGGTGATTTTGCCGCACACATATGGAGAACCGTAGTTCTAAATGCAAAGAAAAACAACCTGGACAAATAGGTAGAAAAAAAAAGGCTAGATTCAATTTACAGTAAAAAAAAAAAAAAAAAAAAAAAAAAATATTGGTCCAAACCTTTAGAGATCAAAGATTAAACGGTAGGCAGAAAGTAAGTTCCTCAATCTGTGGTTGAAGTATCAAACCACAGATTGTTTAGTTCTTTAGAAAGAACTAAAATATCAGTGACATTTTATTATTATTCGTTTGTTTGTTTTAGAGATGGGATCTCCCTATGTTGCCCAGGCTGGTCTTGAACTCCTGGGCTCAAGGATCCTACCACCTCGGCCTCTCAAAGTGCTGGGATTACGGGTGTGAGCCACTGCACCCAGCTAATCAGTGATATCCTAAACCTTTTTAACTCAAAGAACTTTCTGATCAGATTGTTCAACAATTCTGGGATTCTAAGTTTTCAAAGCTATGACTTCCATCAGAGGAGAAAATTTGATCACAACATAGTGGAGTATAATACTTCATGTCTTAGAACTGTTAGCCATAAAAGCTATAAAAAACTGAATAAAAATGAATACACTGGAAAAATATCTGCCAGTGCTGCTCACAACTTGTAAATTTCAAAGCCTCATGAAACTTCTTTTAAAATGCTTTTCCCATTCTTGAAATATCTTGTTGAAAAGCCCAGCAACAATCATTAATACACGCAAAGCTTATTTGGGAAAAGAGAAAAAAACTGGGAATGTAACATTGGGTGATTCTGAAGATTGAATTAATGAAGCCTGCAACTATCTTTTTACAGAGTCATTTGGAAGGAACCAGAGCAGTCACAGAAATAAATTAGTAAAGGCTCTAAACAGAAGTTGAAAATTTTACATATGCGTGATTACTGATAAATACCATGAATTAAGAAGTGGTCATCCATACTCAAAAGGTCCAGGATGCTTTACAACGGGACACACTGAGGCTGGCTAGCACAGGCACATTAGGCAGCTCAGGCTGGGGAGGGTCCTCCATGGCCCGTTAGTTTTAATAAGAAGGAAGTAGAGATTGACATCATATAATACTTTTGGTTTTAATATACAGTCATGTTAAAAGTTAGCTGAGTTGTTATTCTCATTAAAGTAATGGAAATGAGTATTCTCAACAAATCTATTTTTGTATCTTGAAGCTGAACCAAGGACAACCAGGTAAACAGCCACCTATGGACATTTAGTTTCCCTTGTTTACCATTTGTTTCAGAGACATATCCAAACCTGAACCAGATCCCAGGGATCACAGGGAAAATCAAATGTGAAATCAAATCCAAGCTACAACACTTACAGTTGTGGTTCCATCCAAATCACAGATTCTGCATCTATAAAAACAGGGACAATAATAATACCTATTTCACATGGCTGATGTGAGAAATGAGAGAATGGTCAGTGTCTAATAGATGTTAGTGACTTGTAGGTGAGACTCTTGGTATCTGCTTACTCCACTTTGATCCAATGGTAATAGTGATGACCCCCAATCTGCAAACTGGATCTGGGCAGTCACTGAAGAACTCTGACAAAGTCTGGAGATTCCTCAGGAGATAGAAAATAAGGCCTGGCATCCACCTGGGTGAAAATCCAGATACTAGAATTCCCAATGAACTATAGCTGTTACTCTGTTCTTTCCTTCTATAGCTGGCTGGACACAGTCTCCTGGCTGTTGTTAGGTTCTGCTGCCAGGCCTAACACTCCATCAGGGAAGACTCCGCTCTGGTACAGGGGAGGTCAACCCTCCCTGTACCACACCCTAGGGCTCTGTGATGGAGACAAAAAGAAATTGTGTTTGCAATCAGCCCTGGGGCTACCCATCTGTCAGGTCATAACAAGCTTAGGCCAGACAGGTAATGGGTTACTCTCCTTCTCCACTTCCCACCTCTTCCATACCCCAGCTACAAAATTAAAGTAATTACTGTATGTATATCTACTTGCCTTAGAAAAGTATATGGTCAATGTTATTACTGGACCACATCCTGTATCTCTCCACAAAGCATCAGAGTGCATGCTGTTGAGGGAAGTAATATGGCAAATGACTTTTCCATAGAGCCTTAGGCAGAAAACCTGCCTTTATGGTTTGTTACCCAGATTGTACACAAAGCCTAAATTTCAACAGTCCACACTTCTCCTCAGATGGCTGAGCTCTGAGAATCTCCTGTGTGATGCTCACTGGCTTGTTTACTAGAAGTGATAAATCAGAATTCAGCAGCCGAGGCAAATAACACAGAGATCACTTGCAATATATTCCAAGGATACAATCCCAGACAACCCAAAGGACATTTGGAGTAAGACAAATACTAAAATATTGAAATGTGCAATTCTTTATAAACAATCTAAGTTTAGCTGTATTTCAGTAGGATCTGAAAATATGCAAGCTCTATAACTCTCCTTTACAATCTCTATCCCAAAATTCTCTTTGATAGAAACAGAACCAGGCTTTAAATATTTGCATTGGATGGTTAATATTGAAAAAAGTACTTTTTCTGAATCAGATGCTATCATAAACAGCTTGATACATGCCTTATGTCAAGATGTGAGGTGTTCAATCCACTCACAAAATATTTTGTCAGTCCCTCCCAGCAAATACGATTTTATCACCATGTTTACCTCAATCACTAGGCATCAGCTAGTCATATTCAAGTTCTGCATGGTTCACTGATCTTCTAGGCAACCTAATTCTTTACCCTAGTTACTACTTATCTTTTTCAATGGCCTGTGGAGAGGGATGGCCGCCAATGAATATACATATTTTTAAAAAATGCCTCTGTATGTATAACCAGAAAAGCAATGTTTTGGGATTGTTGCAAGTTTGCTATAGATATCTTCATTTTAACCACACAATACTTACTATCCAAGGTGAACAGTACTGAATGTGCCAAATTATTTCAGCTAAAGTTGGTTATTGTGCCAGAGCAGTATTCACATAGCGATTAGCACACAGCATACATCAAACCAACAGTGGATTTCTTTCAAGATAAAAGCAAACTGACCATCAAAGAAAAAAGTTCCCATGTGATTAACATATCAATAAGAAAATCATTGGTGGTTTTAATCTGATGTTGAGGCCATCACGTAAGTACCTATGTCTCCTTGTCAGGTACATTATCCCTTTGCTTCTCATAAAAATCATGTGAGAACACATGAGCTTTGATATTCCCATTTTACAGCCGAGTATGCTGAAGATTCTCTGGCTCAAAGCAAAAGTCATGTATGTTATAACTAAAGCCCGAGACTTACTACCTGTTGATATTTACCAATTTGGACATCAAATAGTAGGGGAATATTTGAATTTTCACTCATCTATGAAAGCAAGCAGGGTCTTCCATTTAGAGCTAGCAGAGATGGCATTTCACTTTGCCAATTCCCTGTTGACTGAGCTCTCAGGAAATACACCATACAGCGTTCTAGTGCATGCACAGAGCCAGCCGCACCAAAGAGAAAGGCTTAGCTATGGCGATGGGTTATGACACCAGCACCCACCACTTTCAAAGCAATACAAACAATGCAGACAGCTGCATCCCCTTTAAAGCTACCTGCATATCCCTTCAGAGCTATTGGGTGGCTGCCACATGTATACAGAGAAGTAGTTTAAAAAAAAAAAAAGTGGGGATGGGAAAGACGGAAATGTTATTTTTGTGAAAGAAACAAAGGCAATTCTCGAAAGGCAACAAGGAGAATGAGACTAGTATTTATAGTAAGCCAGCTTTGTCTTAGAGCATTGCAATTGATCTTCAATTCATTCCTTCCAACAAATCATTAGAAGCTTCAGTATCCCCCTTTATACAGGAGGAAACAAATTCAGGAGTAGCTGTTTTGCTTGAAGTCACACAAATTGTTGGTGGTGGAATCAAGAGTCACACAGTGAATCCCAAGTCAAAGTTTATTTTCTACTTCCCTGCTACAAAACTCGGTGCAACTGTTGAGGAAGGCTAAGCATTGATCTCCTAGATTCTCTTTCTCATAAACACTGACAGAGTTGACTTGCTTCTCTGGAATTTTATTACATGTCTTCTTTTCACTCTTTAGCCCATGAGACTACTCTTTTTTTGGTTACCCAAGAAGAGCTGCTAATTGCCACCATTTTGAGGACATTCTTCACCAAAGGGGAGGCCAGGAATGGAAGATGGCCAGGTGTCCCGGGTGGTGTTGCCTATGATAATGCACAGGTCAGGACTCCTGGGACGTGCAAGCACTAGAGAGAGCAGAAGCAGGTGCTTTCCTGTCCCAAGGGACCAATTCCTATTACAGTTGCTTCAAAGATCACTTAATATAAGATAGATGTGGTCCCAGGGAGAAACATGGTGTAGAACAGATGAATGCTTGTTTTACACACCTTAAATCAACCACATAGTAGTTGACAAGATAATTAAATAGACATATCATGTGAATAAGATCACAAAGGTCATAAGAGCCAAATTTCACGGAGGCAGAGAATATTAAAGAATTGGCCGGGCACGGTGGCTCACGCCTGTAATTCCAACACTTTGGGAGGCTGAGGCCGGAGACTGAGACCATCCTGGCTAACACAGTGAAACCCTGGCTCTACTAAAAATGCAAAAAAGTCACCCAGGAGTGGTGACATGAGCCTGTAGTCCCAGCTATTTAGGAGGCTGAGACAGGCAAATTGAACCCGGGAGGCAAAGGTTGCAGTGAGCCACTGCACTCCAGCCTGGGCGACACCACTGCACTCCAGCCTGGGCGACAGGCAAGATCGCACCACTGCACTCCAGCCTGGGCGACACAGCAAGACTCCATCTCTCAAAAAAAGAATAAAGGGAGAAAGCAGTGAATATTTACTGAATACTTAGAGTGCTTCCAAGTAAATGTTCATTCTTTTTTTCTTTTTAAGACAGGGTTTCACTCTGATGCCCAGGCTGGCATGCAGTAGCACAATCACAGCTCACTGTAGCCTTGACCTCCCAGGCTCCAGCGATTCTCCTACCTCAGCCTCTTGAGTAACTGGGACCTACAGGTGTGCAACCATCATGCCCAGCTAATTTTTGTACTTTTTGTAGGAAAAGGATTTTGTCTTGTTGCCCAGGCTGATCTCGAATTCTTGGGCTGAAACAATCTGCCCACCTGGGACTCTCAAAGTGCTGGGATAACTGGCATGAGCCACTGTGCCCAGCCACATATCAGCACATGCTCATTCATTTAACACTTATAAGGTATATATAATTATCACATTTATACAGACAGTAAACTAAGAGTGGTAAATGAAGGCCTCAGGACTACCTAACTCCAGATTCTATGTCTTGCTTCTAAGTCACATTGATTTCAATGGGCAAGCAGATGACCCACTGCTCATAAAAACTGATACACCAGCTTAGATCATATACAAGAGGAGAATCAACTTTTAAACAAGAAATACGGGCAGACCTAGGCCAGAATCTTTCGATACAGGCACCCTCTTGCTTATCTATACAACCACTGAACTGAACTGCACTGTATATAATTGCAATAACTCAACTGAATAGCAGCACACCTAATCATGTTCAATAAGGCTAATAGTTTTGGTCACCCTCTGAGGCATTCAAACCATACATATTAGTGGTATACTGAATTCTGAGTAACTTCCCTGTGTCATCTTATTATCCTCAACCTCTGTGCATTTAGTCTCCTCCCCCCTGCTCCCTGAACTCCTTGCCCTAGGCTCTGACGCCAGTAACTGTCCCTTGCCCTTCGATCTGGGCCATCACTTCAGCATCGGTCTGCATTCTTGAACCTAGCACTAATCACTTTTCCGTTTGGGAGCCTCTTGGTCTTTGTGGTATTAAAAAAGAAAATCTTGGCTAGGCACAGTGGCTCACATCTGTAATCCCAGCACTTTGGGAGGCCAAGGCAGGAGGACAGCTTGAGTCTGGGAGTTCCAGATCAGCCTGGGCAATATAGTGAGACTCTGTCTCTACCAAAAAAAAAAAAAAAAATTAGCCAGGTGTAGTGGCATACACCTGTAGTCCCAGCTATTTGGGAGGCTGAGGCTGAGGTGGAAGGATTGCTTGAGCCCTTAAGGTTGAGGCTGCAGTGAGCCATGATTATGCCACTGCACTCCAGCCTGGGAGACAGAGTCTTGCTCTGTCTCAAAAAAAAAAAAAAAAAAAAAAAAGAGAGAGAGAGAGAGAACTCTCACATCTTAATGTCTTATTGCTGGCTCTGGAACCTCTTACACTAGGACATCCCCCAGCTCTTCCATGAGAGATATATAATTTTGTCATAAAATTTTCTATTGTAACTGTTTTCTTCCTTACAGTTTATAATGCTTTGCCATGTTTGCTGGTGGAAGTCAGCTGAACTCAGCATAATACATGCCCAATGAGACCCTGCTTCTCGATAACCCCACTCTAAGCTTAGAAACGTTAAACTGATAAGTGAAAAAAAAAAAAAAACAAAACAGAAACCAGAAGCACGTATTCCCACTGTTCCTACTGAACACCCAGCCCTTATCCCCTCTCTGGGTTTCACAACCACATTTTGACCCCAGGATCTCTCAGGACTACTTCTGGCTCCCTTGGGAGCCAGATCTGTCCAGATTGACTATCTGTTATTTCAACCACTCCTCCCAGCTGTTTGCTTGTTTTCCCATAGAGTGTCCGATGTTAGAGAACTGGTTGAGTACTGCTACATCTCAAAGCATCAATTAATGCTATAGTCATCAGCATTTACAACTGCTCCATTCCAGGAATACGAAGCTTTGGTATAATAGGTTAATCCTGCCGTCAAAATCTTTTGTGTATTCCTTAACAAGATGTTCTTGGATGAATTAGTAAGAGCTACCAGGAAAGTTGGATAAAATGCAGATTTGTTGCCCTCACCCTGTAACAGTTGATTCAGAGTGTGTATTCATGGGGTCTGATAGGATGCTTTTAAAATATGTTCTAGAAGCTTTTTATAAAGCATCATAAAGTGCGAGAACCTTTGGCTGGGTGAATAAATGCAAATAAAGCAGCAGCAATTGGAAAACTGCACACAGCATGCACCTCTGGAACAGGAGGTAAAGGACAGGCAAAATGCATTAGTATAGCACCCACTGTACTGGCAACTTAGGGGTTCACACATGCTAAACAGTAGCACATCTTAAGAAAGTAAATGTTTATCAAAAAAATTACTTACCTAGTTCTACTTTTTTATTTTAGCAGTTGTTATTGCAATAAAAGTGACTAGAAAGATTCATCATTTTATGATGATTTCGCAGAATTATACAGCTTTTTAAAACCTAGAATCACTGGGATTTTATTTTTATTTTTAAGAGAAATGTGGAGTGCTGATACTACAATGCTGCTTCACAGAAGTGAAAAGTTCTGTAATAGTCCCACGATTCACTATCATTGAATCAAAAAATAAGCCTGGCCCTTGTGCTGTGGGGTTCCAAGGGGCAAGATGATCAGCAGGTTTTGCCAACTAATGCTTTATTTCTGTAAAACTCAAGGCAGCAGGTACAAAAGGGCTGGCATCTCTAGCACTTTGCCTGACTTTCAGTCTACAGGTCTGGGTGATGAAACAGCCTCTTCAACCCAGCACAGAGGGTCAACCCAAATGCCTGGTAAGTGTTTAGGTCCAATGAATCATCTAAAAAGCACATTTGCAAAAGGAAAATTTTTCAGAAATTATTATTCTTAATCATTAAAATAATGGAGAGTAGGTATGTGAATTATAAACACAGATTGGATTATGTATGCACATAACCCTATGATGGAAATACAGTAATGTCTATATGAAACTCAATCTTTTTTCACACTAGTAAATATCACTTTTCAAGAAGATTTTTTTCTCTCCTTTCTTATAAAGGAAGAAACATCCTTCAACACGTTCCGCATATGTACTCACCATACATATACATGTAAATACACACACATAAATATATATGTATGTGAATATATATACATATATATGAATTAGAGAAATTGTAGAATTTATTTGCATCCATGTACACACAAAGAAAATCAAGCTAAGTAAGGCTAACACTATCCAGTGTTCCATAATTTAGTTTGCTTTAAAACTACCCTTACAGAGACATTATCAGTATAAAATGATGCCTATTTGATGGAAGCGTGAAGCATGGTACCAAGATACAGATTAACATTGTTTTATTTCTTTCTCTTTTTTTCTTTTGAGACAGGGTCTCATTCTGTTGCCCAGGCTGGAGTAAAGTAGTGATCATAGTTCACCGTGGTCTTGAACTCCTGGCCTCAAGCAATCCTCCAGCCTCAGCCTTAAGTACCTGGGACTAAAGACGTGAGCCACCGTACCCAGCCAGCATTGACTTATTTCTGTTGAGACTAGAATTTATAAAATTATTCATATCTTAATTTTTGGAAACCAACTTAATAAATAAATTAACACATAAAATGCCATTGCCAAACAAAATTGTGTCAGTGACTTTAAAGATAATTTGTTCAAATTTCAACCAATTGATAGTATAAAGAGTAAACTACTGGTCAGGTGCAGTGGTTCACGCCTGTAATCCCAGCACTTTGGGAGGCCGAGGTGGGCGGAGAGAGCCAGACCATCCTGGCTAACAGGGTGAAACCCTATCTCTACTAAAAATACAAAAATTAAATGGGCATGGTGGAATAGGCCTGTAGTTCCAGCTACTCAGGAGGCTGAGGCAGAAGAATCACTTGAACCCAGGAGGCAGAGGTTACAGTGAGCCGAGACTGCGCCACTGCACTACACCCTGAGTGACAGAGTGAGACTCTGTTTCACAAACAAAAAAAGAGTAAACTATTTAGGATACTTTGTCCCATGCATGCAATTATTGATCCAGAAGCCACTGTTAAGCAAATGGGTCCTCTGCCCTGGAGTTGTTTAAATAGTTTTCTAGTAGATGAGAAAAAATAGAAAATAATTTTAAAACCAGATAAAAAGTGAGAATTTCTTGAGATCTGACACGAGAGGGAAATCCATAAAATAATAAGTGAATGAAGGAGTGCAGAGAGTTGAGTAGGGAGTTGAATTATCATAGAAAAAATAGAGCATTGACTATTAACAGTTAAAATATACACTAACAATACTCATTAATTCTACCACAAACACTGCTGATGTCTTCGCCTGAGGAACATGTTTTTTGTTAGTTTACCCAAAAATACTGACCTATTCCTCCAAGCTTGCTGTTTTGATTCAGGTTTTGGGTCATATTTGGACAACAACTGAAAATCTTATTAAAACATAAACATGGCAGTTAAAATCTGGCTCAATATAGAAAATATTCAGAAATTAACTCACAAATCTAGTGATTCATCTAAATATAAATAGGTGAAATATTGTTCTGATCATTGTACACTGCCCTAATGCTTGCTTCACCTTCAGATATGAAGGGTTTTAAAGTAACAGTGAATGAAGCTTATAACTCCTTTTTTGCTTTTTTGGAGAGCAGTTCTTTCCCATCTTCTGATAGAGATAATATTCCGGGGGAAAAAAGTGTACATCTTGATAGTGCCATAGTTTTGCTTAGAGTTAGTCGCTTCCAGAATGTTATTAGCATATTTATTCTCTCCTTAAAGACTTTAACAGTAGTGTAAGTGTCATAATATTGAGAAAGCTTGATGCTTCCACAAGAAAAAAAATTAACAATAATGTAGTTTTCAGATTGGACAATGAGGATTTAACAGTGAGCATTGTTAATAAGCTACTTGTATCTAGTCAGCTCGGTACAATTAAAGCAACAAATACTACCACAGTCTTAGCATTCTAATATCACCAGTTACATCAAGTACAAGAAAACTAGAATCTTTCATGTGGTATAATGTCATTAAGCACAAAATATATTGAAGCATGATGGTGTCATTTATAAAGTTAACTGCCCTATGTTGTCCATGTTGGCTCAGTAAATTAATGACTTTGGCACAACTTAAATACAAATTATAACCAGAAACAAAAAAGGCACTGCTGAAACTGCAGTTATGTATGAAATAACCATTTTGCTCAATGAGAAATCAGATTTCAGGAGCTTGCTTGTTAGAGGCTGTATATGCAACCTATTGCCATTGCTTTCCAAGCAGAAAATACCCAGACTTACCAAAAAAAGTGAATGTCCTCTTCACCTTGGATTTTCATGATACAGAGTTCATTTTTATTTACAACCATACTTCATGTGATGGTTAATATTGAGTGTCAAGTTGATTGGATTGAAAGATGCAAAGTATTGTTCCTAGGCGTGTCTTTGAGGGTGTTGCCAAAGGAGATTAACATTTGAGTCAGTGGACAGAGAGAGACAGACCCACCCTCAGTCTGGGTGAGCATAATCAGCTGCCTGCACAACTAGAATGAAGCAGGCAGGAGAAGATGAAAGAGAGTACTTGCTGAGTCTTCAGGTCTTCATCTTTCTCCCATGCTGGATGCTTCCTGCCCTCCAACGTCAGACTCCAAGTCCTTCAGCTTTTGGACTCTTGAACTTACACCAGTGGTTTCCCAGGGACTCTTGGGCCACAGACTGAAAGCTGCCCTGTGGGCATCTCTACTTTTGAGGTTTTGGTATTTGTGCTGATCCATCACTGACATCCTTGCTCCTCCACTTGCAGATGGCCTATCATGGGACTTTACCTTGTGATTGTTTGACTCAATTCTGCTTAATAAACTCCCTTTCATGCAGACATATACCTCTAGAGGGACAGAACTAGAGAACTCTGTTCTGTCCCTCTAGAGAACTCTGACTAATACACTTCATATGTATAAAATATCCCAGTGTCAATCTAGGAAGACTATGAGTAGAAGCCAAGAAGATAGTACCAAATGGTCTTGCTTGCTTTAATCAGAAGAGGTATCTCTTTCTATGTGGGCCAATATAGTAAGCCAACTTGGAAATTAGGTATGGAAATTGGCTAATAATTATTTCTTTCATATTAAATGTATCCTACCTTCGGGCATTTTGTACTTTTTTAAAGACATATTTTTCCCCCTGGAAAAATGTTTTCAATTAAGTGTGGTGCAGGGGGCTGGGGACGACAAGAAGGGATAAGTAAAAAAAGAAAACAACAACACACACACACACACACACACATTTTCTTTTAACTAAACAAAGATTTATTTGAATTAAAAAGAATCGCAGATAAATGAGATTTGTTTGTCACAACTTAGAAAACTGTATATCTTCAGCTAGAGAAGGCAATGGAAATTGAACTTTAAGAAGCAAAAGGCAGAAAGCTGATTACTCTCTTTGTTTAACTTCTTTATGTATTGTCAAGTGATGAGAAAATATCAGTAGGCTGAATGTCAAACTTTGGACTTACACAAGTAAAGGACAAGGATCATTCTGAGTTAGATGAAGAAAGCACTAAGGGAATGTTAGCATTCAATTTTAGAGTAAAATAGATTCTAGAGTATTTAACTTAAAGCCCCTGGATTATAAACCTTTAATATTCAGTCTACACTCTATGACTCTGCCTGGGTCTACAGCACTCAGCAGAGCCTCAGGCACAGAGTGGGTGCATAACAAATTATTGCTACTCCAATCTCTTGATACTAAAGCCCGGGTTATGTTGTTTTGGCCCAGTGATTCTGAGACAGGACATACATTCTGATATTTCAGTTTTACTAAATGTCATTTTCTTGGATCAATTAGTTCTACGGATCAATAATCTGATCTGCTTATGAATGTGTCTAAATAATTGATCAGATAGTCTACCACACAGTAATTTCTGCCTCAAACTGTGGAACTTTACCAATTCCTACATGAACCTATTTACTTTTTCATGATGGGGTGGCTTAAACATGGGAAATGTGCTAGCTGGAGTTGTGTTTCCATTTATGTTTAAGATCAGTTAAAATAATACAAGGTGGGAGGAAGACTACATTACCTGCATTTAGTTAATATTCTGACACCAGGGCTTAGCATGAATTTAAATATTACATTTTTATCATCTCACAACATAAAGGCTCAGAGTAGAGAGTTGGTTATAAAAGCCCAATCCTGACTGGGAATCTCAAGGGTCTTTTCTGCTATTTCCTTTCTTCTACACCTCTTACTTACTGATATGTAACAATCTCACAAGAATTGGTATTCAAAATCTACAGAGGAGCTTAGGGAGGGGGGAACAAGATGACCAGATAGAGCCCTCTAACATTTGTTTCCCCAAAAAGAACATCAAATTGAACAACGATCCACACAAGAAGGCACCTCCAGAAGAAACAAAATCAGGTGAGTAATCACCGTACCTTGTTTTGACATCATATCAAGCAAAGAAGTACTGTGGAGGGTAGGAAAGACAGTCTTGAATTGCCTATATCACACCTCCCCCATCTCCCCCCAGCAGCCACATGGTATGAAGAATCTATGTGTTTGGGAGAGTACAGTGATTGTGCAACTTTGCATTAGAACTTGGTGTTGTTTGTCAAAGCAGAAAGCAACATGGCAGAATTCAACCTGCATCCATGGAGGGAGCATTTATATCAGCCCTAGCCAGGGCGGGAGTCATCCATTCCAGTGATCAGAACCTGAGTTCTGCTGAATAAAGAGCCCTTGGGTCCTGAATAAACATCAGAGGTTGCCAGGAAGTACTTGCCATAGGTCTTGGGTGAGACCCACATACTGCGCTGGCTTCAGGTATAACCCAGAACATTCACAACTATGCTAGACACAGGGAGAGACTTCTACTTGAGGAAAAGAGAATGAAGAGTAGAAAAAAAACATTGTATTGTAGCTTGACTACCAGCTCAACTGCAGTAAGATAGAGCACTAAGTAGATTCCTAAGGTTTCTGACTCCAGGCCATGGATTGTACATGGCATTTCTGGACTCTCTCTGGACTGGGAGGAGCTCATATCAATAAAGAGAAGTACACAAGCCTGGCTGGATTTCCACATGCTGAATGAAGAGCCCTTGGCCCCTGAATGAACTGGTAGCCAGGCAAGGTTTGCTGTGAGCCTTGGGAGAGACCCAGTCCTGTGCTGGCTTTAGGTATGAACTAGAGCACTTCCAGCGGTGGTAGCACCTCCATCAGCTCAAGGCAGCTCAGCACAGAGGAAAATGACTTCACTTGTTTGGGGGGAAAGTAAGAGAAGAAAACAAGAATCTCTGTCTGGTAATCCAGAGAATTCTCTCAGGTTTTACTCAAGACCACCAAGGCACTACCTCTAAGAATCTGCAAGTCAGTGTTACTGGGCTTGGTGTGTCCCCTAATGCTGATAAGGTTACAGTGACAAAAAACTTAGATCACAGCATTCTATTCCATTTAATGACATGAAAAGCCTTTCCGAGAAGAATGGGTACACACAAGCCTAGTCTGCAAAGACTACCCAACTCTTCAATGCCCAGACATTGACAAATATCCACAAGCATCAAGATCATTTAGGAAAAGCTGACCTCACCAAACAAACTAAATAGGCACCAGTGACCAATCCCAGAGTGACAGAGATATGTGACATTTCAGACAGAGAATTCAAAATTGCAGTTTTAAAGAAGTTTGACAAAATTCAAGAAAACACAAGGAAGAAATTCAGAATTCTATCAGATTAATTTATAAAAAGATTGAAATAATTTTTAAAAATTAAGAAATTCTAAGGCTGAAAAATTCAATTGACATACTAAAGAATGTATCAGAGTCTCTCAAAAGAGAACTAGTGAACTTGAAGACAGGCTCTGGACTCTCCTTGGACTGGGAGGAGCTCATATCAATAAATTGAAAAACCTAAAAGAAAAAGATAAATTCCCAAATACATACAACCTACCAAGATTGAAACATTGAGAAATACAAAACCTGAATAGACCAATAACAAGTAATGACAGCAAAACTGTAATAAAAAGTCTCCCAGCAAAGAAAGATCCAAAACCAGAGGGCTTCTCTGCTGAATTTTACCAAATATTAATGAAGAACTAATACCAATACTACTTAAACTATTCCAAAAATTAGAGGAGGAGGAAATACTTCTAAACTCCTTCTATCAGGTCAGTATTACTCTGATAACAAAACCAGACAAAGATATATCCAAGAAAAAAAAAAAGAAATAAAACTACAGGCCAGTATGCCTCATGAACATTGATGCAAAAATTCACAACAAAATACTAGCAAACTGAATTCAATAATGTATTAAAACAATCATTCATCATGACCACTTGGAATTTATCCCAGGGATGCCAAGATGGTTCAACATAATGCAAATCAATCAACATGATAACATCATATTCATCATGTTAACAGAATGAGAAACAAAAACCATGTAATTATTTGCATTGATATTGAAAAGGCATTTGCTAAAATTTAGTATCCCTTCACAATAAAAATAGTTATAAAACTGGGTATAGAAGAAACATATCTCAACAGAATAAAAGCCATATATAACAGACCCATAGCTAGCATCATACTGAAGAGGGAATAACTGAAAGCCTTACCTCTAAGAGCTAGTACAAGACAAGAATGCCCACTTTCTCCACTGTTATTCAATATAGTACTGGAAACTCTAAGTAGAGCAATCAGACAAGAGAAAGAAATAAGTGGCATCCAAGTTGGAAAGGAAGGGGTCAAATTATCCTTGTTTGCAGATGATATAATCTTATATTCGGAAACCTCTAAAGCTTCCACCAAAAAAACAAAAACAAAAACAAAAACTATTACTACTGATAAACTGAGCAACATGGACGGTCATAAAATCAACATACAAAAATCAACAGCATTTCTATATGCTAACGGCAAAAACTCTGAAAAAGAAATGAAAAGTAATGTCATTTACAATAGCTACAAGTAAAACACCTAGGAATAAATTTAACCAAAGAAATGAAAGTTATCCACAATGAAAACTATACAACATTGATGCAAGAAATTATGGAGAACACAAAAAATAAAGATATTCCATGTTTATGGATTGCAAGAATTAGTATTGTTAAAATGCCATACTACCCAAAGCAATCTACAGATATGATGCAATACCTATCAAAATACCAATAACATTCCTCACAGAAATAAAAAAAAAATCCTAAATTTGATATGAAACCACAAAAGACCCAGAATAGACAGAGCCAACCTGGGCAAAAATAAAAAAACTACAGGAATCACATTACTTGACTTCAAAGTATATTACAGAGCTATTGTAACCCAAACAGCATGGTAAATAAAAACAGACACACAGACCAATGGAACAGAATAGAGAACCCAGAAATAAATCCATACACCTACAATGAACTAATTTCAACAAACATGCCAAGAACATACATTGGGGAAAGGATTGTCTCTTCAATAAATAGTGCTGGGAAAACTGAATATCCATATGCAGAACAATGAAACTAGACCCCTATGTCTTGCCATATACAGAAATCAAATCAAAATGGATTTAAATCTAAGGACTTAAATCTAAGACCTCAAACTATAAAAATACTAAAAGAGAACACTGGGGATACTCTCTAGGATATTTGTCAGGGTAAATACTGCTTGAGTAATACCCCACAAGCACAGGCAACCAAAGCAAAAAAAGACAAAGGGGATTACATCAAATTAAAAAGCATATGCACAACAAAGAACACAATCAACAAAATGAAGTGACAACCCATGAAGAAAATATTTGCAAAATACCCATGTGGCAAGGGATTAATAACCAGAATACATAAGGAGCTCAAACAATTCCATAGGAAAAAATCTAGTAATCTGATTTTAAAATAGGCAAAAGATCTGAATAGAGATTTCTCGAAAAAAAAGACATACAAATGGCAAATGGGCACATGAAAAGGTACTTAACACTGATCACCAGAGAAATGCAAATCAAAACTAAAATGAGATATCATCTCACCCTAGTTAAAATGGCTTTTATCCAAAAGACAGGCAATAACAAATGCTAGCGCGAATGTGGAGAAAAGGGAACACTGTGGTGGGAATGTAAATCAGTACCCCACTATAGAGAACAGTAGAGAGGTTCCTCAAGAAACTAAAAATGGAACTACCACATAATCCACCGATCCCACAGCTAGGCATATACCCCAACAGGGAGAAACCCCATCTCTACTAAAAATACAAAATTAGCAGGGCATGGTGGCGATAATCCCAGCTAATCAGGAGCCTGAGGCAGGAGAATTGCTTGAACCCGGGAGGCGGAGGTTGCGGTAGGCCGAGATAGTGCCATTGCACTCCAGGCTGGGCAATAGAGCAAAACTCTGTCTCAAAAAAAAAAAAAAAAATTTAGAGTACTGAAATCTCAAGCAAATTAAAATGACAGCATACATATGACGTGCTTTATCATCAACATGGTTATTATTGGCTGAAATGTTCCAGTCCCTAATTGTAAACTTAAAGTAGAAAAGCTAATCTGTTTTTTCAGATTCCTTATAGAATTGAAGTGAAAAAAAAACAGAAATTTAAACAAGCTTTTAAAAATGTTTCTGGTTTGAGTTCTTATCATATTTTGAGTCAGAGGTATATAAGAGATTTGTAATCAACAATGCATGACTCAAAGGTTATCAAAATTATGGGCATCAGAAATGTCAAGGTAAAGAATATTTAATGTTCTCCGCAAATTTGTTCAATGCGGCATTTAAGATATAAATCCTTTATTCATTCCACAACAAATGCAAAAGGCATTTCCTTATCATAATCTAACCTCTAAACGGTTTTCTCTGGAGTACAGGAGGCACTGACTGGGAAGGCGTATAGAAAGTAAGAGTTTTAATATAAGGGATGCATATGTCATTTTCTAGCAACTGCTGCAAAGTATCTCTTCCATATTCATGTCACAATTTGAGTTTTTCAAAACATTTTTTTAAGGTAAGATCTCTAAAACATGCATAGCCATTTACGACAGTCCTTAGAAAAATGAAATAGCACTGAAATATTAATAATGATCAATAAAAAAAATAAATGCAATGCCATTATGCACATACCCTTAAATGATGGTGCATTATTAATAAAGATGATCGTCCGGAACTAGATAAGATAAAATGTGTCCCAGCACACATTTTATTTCCCATCGGAATCACGCTGGGTAGAAGGAAGGCCAATGACTAGGTATAGCAGACCTGAACACAAATCCAACTCAGTCATTAATAAACATCATGATCTTAGTCAAGAAATTTTCTATTTATAGCCTTCAATTTTCCCATTTGTAAATTCTCAGAACCTTAACTGATCTTTGAGGCTTTTCCACACTAAACCATTCCACGATTTGAGAGTGAAGTCGTTAAATTTCCTATGACGAAGGAAACAAAGTGACTCTACTTATTCTTTCCTACGGAGTTGAGCCTCCAAGCACTGAAGGAGGTAGGAGAGAGGACGCTCCCCAGCAGGGTGGAGATGCCCCACTATGTCTCTGAAGCACGTGCATTCTGCATTGTCAAAATCAGTGGCTGTGCTGAGAGTGTGGGCTAAGGAGTTCACCCTGGGGCAGACTGGGGTGCTTGGAGACAGGTGGTTAGGATAGGCTGATGCCACATGTCCTGGCACCAACTGGGGAGAAGGAAAGGGTGGAGTGCATGTTTCAGGAGGGTATGGATAAGAGACAGAGATTCCAAACTTCTCAAGAGACTAAAGGGCTGAACATTGTTCTGGACCACAGGAATTCAGCTCTGTACATTATGAAATACAAGTCATGCTCCACTTGTTTTTTCACATTGTAAAAAGCATAAACTTTTCATGCAGGTAGAGAAACCAACCAATAAACAAAGCAATTTGAAAACTAGGTTTACCTTCAGGAGAGAACTATTCCACTGCTAACTTCACATAGGCAGGGTCTATTTCTCTCCACTCCCCTAGCCACATCACTTTGGTTCTAAGTCTACTTTTTGACCATACAATTTCCACTGAACAGAGAACTCCATTAAGCCACTTTTGCAGCACATGCAGCCACCCTCTGCATGGAGCTGAAGCCACATGTCCCGTGGATCTCCTTCAAGTGTTAGGGACATGGCATGCAGACTTTAGGAAAGGCTCTTTTTGCTCAAGGATTGAACAACAAGTCAAAACAACTTTCTCATCATAGCAGTGAGAATGCCATAGCTCAAATTTCACTGAAACATTTATAGCACTATGACAGAGGAAGACTGTGAGCAAGACCTTGTCTCTACTTAAGACTGGGGCAACATAAGCTTTAATAGCCTAATTGATCAAGCAGAAAAAGGATAACAGGGAATGAAGATCAACTCAATGAAATAAAAAGAGAAGGCAATACAAGAGAAAAAAGAGTGAAAAGAAATGAACAAAGCCTCCAAGAAATATGGGATTACGTGAAAAAACCCAATCTACGCTTGATTGGTGTACCTGAATATGACGGGGAGAATGAATCCAAGCTGGAAGACTGGGGCACCCTTCTGTACTGCCAACTCTGGACTCCAATCTGGGCTCTTATGAATCAGCAAAATAGGCCTCCCTTTGCTGCTGGTACTCTAGCACTTATGATAACAACAACCATTGGCAAGAAATTACAGGTTGCAGAGAAGTCACATCTGTACTACTCCATTAAATATTCCTAGAGTCTTATGAAGTAGGCAGAATAAATGTCATTACCTCCTTTAAACAGAAGAAACATGAATGTGTAGAGAGGTTAGAATGCCAGTTCAAAGAAATAGCCAAAGGAGAAATTAATTCTTTAGTCTTTCTGGCATCAAGGAATATTTATATGCCAATTACCATAACGAATAAAGAGCAGCAGTCAGACTGAAGTGATAATTTAAATTAAATCTCTGCATACTATCTGTGCCTTGTCATCACCAACTTGTGGTTGATCTACGGGGACATCTACTAGGACATCTACTGGGCCGGAAGATTGTCTAGAAGGGCTTGATTCATAACCACCCAGCTTTTGTTCTGTGTGTTCCATTTTGCAGCTTCTATGAAATATAACCCTATAATTACTGCAAGTTTGTTCTACATGTTTGTAGAAAAATTACATTTAATCACTATATATTTATTTTAGGGAATAGCATTTTTAGAATTTATTTGTTAAAGAAAAATTTATTTTCCTATGCAGTAATAACCTTGTGATATTTGATTTATTACCTAAGGCATCGTTTCTACCTTAATTATTCAAGTCTACATCTTCATTAATGATAAAATTCACTTTCTAGTGAGAATGTATTAAGATCTGGCTGTCCAACACCCCCGTTTTCCTGGGACTAATCTGTTTGATGGCCATAATCCTGGAATAATTACTAACGGTTGCTCCCTTCACTCTTAAGCGTCCTTGTTTGTAAAATAAATTTCATGGTCACCAAAATTAGGATCTTTCATCTTGTCTTTCTCCCTACAGGCCTTTTGAAAAGATAACCTTGCTATCTAATAGATTAAATTCTAAACAGAGAGAAAAGCTTTTTTTTTTTTTTCCCCCACAGAGCATACTGAAGTCCGGGGGAGACCTGACAGTGGCTCAACTTGAATTAGCAACGTTGAAGATAAAGAAAATTACACAAATCCAGGCAGTATTCAGAATATATAAGCATGGTCTAGTGAGCAGGGGACATTGGAAGGGGAACCATTTGGAGAGGGAAGATAATGAGTATGATCCCAGACACACAGACATACCTCATATGAGTTCAATATTTTGGAGAAAGGAATGTTAAGTTTGATATAGGAGTCTGCACCTTATAATAGAAGTCGAGACTAAAAACATACATTGGGGTTAACCAGCATATCGACGGCATTTGTTGAAGAACACCTGCATAATATCTTCAGAATTTATCTTTACTAAAAAGAGATGTCCAGCTAGTTATCATTTTTCAAAAAACTTTAACAGAATATAAGTAATGTTAAATATATAGTGCCATGATTTATGTTGAGTAAATGATATCCACTTAGAATTGGGTAAGGTTTTATTTGAGATTTACAGACTGAATGATTTAAAATAATGTCTTTGCAATATAACAAAGAGCAGAGTTTGGTGAAGATCACTTAATCTGGGGGCTGTACATAAAGTCTACCTCTGGAAACCAACTTTGGAAGACACACACACATAAACACATACACTGACACAGGCACACAGCAAAACATTCAACATGCAGACATTGCTTAAATTAAATTCATGACCAGGGGGATACCTCTTTCAGCTACATGAAAATGATGACAGTAAAGGTCATTTCAATTGTCTCATAAGCCCATGGTAATATTTCTTTCAACTTTGTCAGATTATTAAATAAATAAAATAAGGCAACTTGACAACAAAAGGGTGAGACCAAGTAAAAGGGCAATGAATACTGAGAATATGCAGGAGTCAGTAGGCATGGCATAGTTCAGCTTGACAAGAAAAATATTGCATTTTGATGTCATTTCTGAGTAAAATGTGCTTGTCAAATGGGGATGATGATTGGCCTACTGAGAAGCTGAAAATCGGGCTATTATTAGCTAATATGATGTTTTGCTGTGTCAAGTAAAGAGTCTGTGATGAATGACACAAGGCTGAAAGAAGGCAATAGATTATGAGAAAGCAATGCAAAAACACTGTGGAACTGTTTTCGTTGGAAAACATATATTTGCCATCCAAACTTGTTAAACTTTTTTTTTTTACTTTAAGTTCTGGGATACATGCGCAGGTTTGTTACCTGTGCCATGGTGGTTTGCTGCACCTATCAACCCATCTAGGTTTTAGGCCCCAAACGCATTAGGTATTTGTTCTAACAATCTCCCTCCCCTTGTCCCGCACCCCCTGACCAATCCCGGTGTGTGATGTTTCCCTCCCTGTGTCCATATGTTCTCATTGTTTAACTCTGATGTATAAGTGAGAATATGCAGTGTTTAGTTTTCTGTTCCTGTGTTAGCCAAACTTGTTAAACATTTTTTTCCTCACTCTTTGGGGTTAAAAGTATGTTTTGGGAGAACTTCATATATTCCAGGCAAGGGTTAGATGTGAATTTTCACAAAATATATCTGATCCAATGTTAGTTAATAATTACAACCACCCTATTAATCCTACTTTACAGATGTGGATGTAAAGTCCCAAAGAGTTTAAGTCACCTGCCAAATAGCAAAGATGCTAGATTCCAAATATAGGATTCACTGGTTCAAAAGCCAGTTCTCCATAGTCCTACCCTATGGAAATTCGGAGTTTCCCAATAACCTACAACCTTTCAAGGTGATACAACCAAGAGAATTAAGCTACCAACATAGTCTCAAAGATAAAATAAGTTATCTATTATCTAAAGCAGATCACCGTGATGAATAAAATGGATAGATAAATATCTGAAATGACATCTGAAGGAAGGATGTGATCTTCTCTTGATATCTAATTAGTATGCATCTCATTGAAGGGGTAAGAATAGTGAGGGAATCCTGAGTATTAGATGTCAAATGAAATTGGTTTCCCCTGTCAATGCAAGCAACCTTGGGGAGCAAAACAAGGAAGAAATGAATGCCAATTGCTGCCTTCCAGGTCACACAGATCTAGATGCTCCAGAGCTCTGGGGTGCAGCCAGGCATCTTTACCTTTTAAGGCTTTCCAGATGATTCTGCTGTTCAGCCAACAGTCAGAGCTACTATTTTAGAATCCCAGAGTCTATATTTGGTCAATTTAGACTTGCCTCAGAAACTAATGACACCAGCAGAAGAAAGAACAGAATGTGGGATGAACTGAACTCTTCAATCCTAGTTTCAGGTGCTCCCGCTTTTGCAGGGAGTTTGAGGGCAAACATCAGGAACACAGAAGGAGATGTTGGAGGAGGACACCAGTGTCTGTGCTCAGCAGGGTGATCCATCAGATGCTGAGCAGTTATGTCTAGTTTGACTTAAGCGGCTGCTCACAGTGAAAGTAACATAAACTGAGAAAGGGTGGGCTCCATAAGTAGCTGGACTACAGGTGCATGTCTCCATGCATGGCTGTTTTTAAGTTTTTTAATAGAGATGGTGTCTCCCTGTGTTTCACAGACTAGTCTCAAACCCCTGGGCTCAAGCAATAATCCTCCCAAAGTGCTAGGATTACAGGCATGAACCACCATGGCTGGCCTGAGCTTACTTTATGTGACCATTTTATAACAACCCCCCCACTCCAAGCAGGAATATATGTTTTGCTTCTCTGCATCTTCTGCAAGGCCTTTATATGTTCAGCATTTAATAAATGCTTATTGAAAAGAATTATATCAGAGGTAGAAAAGCATGATACCTCTACTTAAAAGCACAAAACTCAAGGCTGGCATTTGGCACCTGGAGCAGGATCACTGAAGGGATTAAACCAGAAAAAAAATGAGTATCAAGAAGAAGGCATTCTATTTTGGAGGTCAAATGCTTGTCTCTGAAGTTCAGGGGAAAATAAACTAGTGTTTTCATTGTTAAAAAGTATTATAATTATCTCCAAAATACTTCTAAAAAAGTATTATAATAATCTCCAAAATACTATAATACAAGTATTATAATTATCTCCAAATACTTCTAATAATAAGCCTTTCAATTACTGACCCATTTTGAAAGGTAACAGGTACTCTGGATATGCTACTTATTCTGTCTTAAAATAACATAGGTGACCAAAGTTCATCAAATGACCAAGGTAACAACTGTGGTACCAAGATCTAAAGATGGTTCCATGTGGATCCATTTTACCAGCTTTTCATCTGGTGTTCTTTTGTGTGGTTTTTTTTTCACTGCCAAAGTAATAGTTGGCTTAGGATCTATTCTCTTATAGAGAAATCTGAGCAGGTAACATAGAGCAGATTTGGGGATTGACGGGGAGAGAGAAAGAGAGGGATTAAGAAGTGGACATTATGTAGTGAAAAGAGGTTGGGTTGTGGAGTCAGAAATATTAGCTTGCATCATAGGAAATTAATAAGAGAGCTGCAAGAACTCATGGAAAATGACAATTATAACACACATACCACATGGCAAGCTCCTGTTTAGTTAATTACTCCTATACACTGGAGAGAGATCATCATGCTTCCTCTTATCTCATTCAGATCAGTATGTCAAGATCAGGAAGCTAACAGGTATTCAGGGCAGACAATGTCTAGAAATATCACTAATGTAATTGGCTGGACAAGCTATGGGCTGCAGTTGCCCTTGTGAAATGTCACCTGAGGACCTGAGGCAGGAGAGAGAAAGTTAAGAAATGCATCCCTCATTACTGAGAGAATGATGACATAAAGGAAACAACGCTATCATCAGACTGTGCAATGGCCAAATTTGACCAAGTATCTGTGAAGACAAACTACAGAACAAAAACACACTAACAAACCAGCCCGAGTCATGGCTAACTCATACATCTGTGCCATAAGCAAGAGCAGGCAAAGGAAATACTATGCCAGCAGCAAACCAAATACCAAGGGGAAAAACTAACTTGGCTAAAAAGATGGGATTTCTGACTGCTATGAAGAAGATCAGCACCCTACCCATGCAAGAAGTTTGCAATAAGAACCACAGAGGACCAAGGTTATATAATTAAAAAAAACAGTTACTATTAAACATAAAGGGATAATAGAACACTTACTCCATGTTAGGAGTATGAATTCATATAATCCTCACAGCAACTCAAGAGTCAGTGCCATTGTTAGCCTCATTTTATCAATGAGACTGAATGAAGCACAGAAGGCTCAATGACTTACTCAAGGTCATACGGCTAAGAGCAGAAAGTTCTAGAATAAAAGTCTAGTCAGTTCATTTCTAGAGTCTGAGATTTTACCTCCCATGCTCTTATACCTCTCTGATATAATTCTTTTCAATAAACATTTATTAAATGCTAAACATATAAAGGCCTTGCAGAAGATCCAGAGAAGCAAAACATATATTCCTGCTTGGAGTGGGAGGGTTGTTATAAAATGGTCACATAAAGTAAGCTCAGGCCAGCCATGGTGGTTCAGGCCTGTAATCTAGCACTTTGGGAGGCCAAGACAGGAGGATTATTGCTTGAGCCCAGGGTCTTGAGACTAGTCTGTGAAACACAGGGAGACACCATCTCTATTAAAAAACTTAAAAATAGCCATGCATGGTGGCATGCACCTGTAGTCCAGCTACTCCAGAGGCTGAGGTGGAGGACCGCTTGAGCCCAGAAGGTTCAGGCTGCAGTGAGCTATGATTTCATCACTGCACTCCAGCCTGGGCAACAGAGCAAGGCCTTGTCTCAAAAACAAACAAAATAAAATAAAACAAAAAAAGTCAGCACAAAGCCCCAGTATCTCCCAAAACTCTAACATGTCATCTAAAGTTCACATAATGGAATGTGCAATTCACTGGTAGCACTAGAGGACATGCAATCCTAAGGAGGAAAGCAGTGAGTGTTGGGGAAGAAAACAGGAATTGGCCCCTCATTACTATCTATTCTGCAGAAAGCACTTCATGTGGAGTATGTTCCTGGATTCTCTTCTTGAGGGACTATTTATTCTTAGTTTAAAACTGAGGAAACTAAGACATTGATCAGGTAGATCTCTTACAGGTACAATGGCAGATCCAATATATGCCCCTTCATCTATGCCCCCTCCCTCTCTCATACATCTCCTTTGAAAGTCTCTGGGAGGTGGGTGAAATTGAAGACCAGTGTTAGAAGATGATTATGATGTCACCAGGAGCAAGAGAGGATAAGAGGAAGAACATCCTGCCGCCAGACTAAAGTGTGGTGGTGGAATCCAGGGTTTACTGGAATTATACAGAGCAGATGGGTCAAGTTCACTGAGCCATGTGTACCAGGGAATTTACTGGTTGGAACTGCCTGTAGAGAAACTAGAATGATGGAGAAAAATATTACACCATGGCAGTGGGGATACTCTAGGTACACTGGAACAGATTTTGATCTTACTGCATCAAAACAAAGTAAGTTAAACTGGCATCCATTACTTCAATGAGTGAAAAAAGGGAAGATGAAGAAGAAATAGGCAGAAACATGGGTATGGAGGCATGTTCAGGACTACAGACATGCAGTAATGAGACTCCCCGTGCACAGAGGAAGAGCTGTGGGAAGCACATCAATGACTGAATCTCTGGCTCTTGGCAACTGACTCCATGGAATTCAATATTAGTCCACAGAAATGCCAAACAAACTTTTCTGCATTTGTATGACTAGATAGAATCATATCCTAGTTTTCTCTGTTATTTGGTCCCACAAAAGAGGTAATTCCATCTTGGGTGCTAGAGGTGTTCTTTGTAGACAGTACAACTGAAATATCCCTAAACATTTTCCTTAAAAATAAATGTATAAAGGCAAATTTAATATCTATCTTGACTTGCATGATCCCCTGCATAAATAAGAAGACTAGGAAGTGTCATGCATCTTATATTGCATATAATTTCAGAGTTCTCTTATGAACCCTGGGTTAATAAGCTCATTAGTTAGATAACTCTAAACTTATTTAACAAAACAATTTATTCCTTTTTGTAAAATATAGGTTAAATATTACTATTGATTTTAAATAGCCTAAAACTTTTAACGAAACAGAAATTTAGACCAGGTCCAGTAAAAGAAACCATTTCCATGGGTCTCCTGTCGTTACGAGGCTGAGTCATCTCTTTCCATCATTGCCTATACAGTTAGAGAGGACCTGCGTGTATATTTAGCATTTTTACTGGGTCACTTTCTGTGAGAAGAAACGGCTCGGACTTTCTGTAGAGGAGCTGTTCCATATATATATCACTGCATGTTGAACAGGCTGAGTAATTTTAGGCAAAGAGTTCTTTTTTTGAATTTATCCAACAGACCATCATAATCCATCTTTCTTTAAAATAATAGTTTCATTTACATTAAAATTCTTCGTTTATTTTGGGAAGTAACTGTGTCATATTCCCTTAAAACATTATTCTTGTATTTGGGGGTAGGAACCACAGAAGTAGAGGTCGTGACAAATAGCACAGGGTTCTTTCTCCATTACCCTGAATTTCCAGTCACATCATTTCCATTCAAGGACAGCAGAAAGGAGGACAAGAGGTGCTCATGTTTTCAGAAATGTCATTCCAAATTTTGGAAATACTGTAACACACAAAACTTTATTTTCACTCTCAACATGGTGCCACTTTATCAATAAAATAGTCAAGTTGATAACAAGTAAACAGATAAAGAAGCCTCCCTGTGTACTTACATGAATAAATTTGTCCATTTTCAAGTGGTTCTTCTTGGCTGCTATGTATCATTTGGCAAAAATATCATAAGTTTAGGACTTAATTTATTTAGGGGCCCTAGGTAGTAAGTAGCCAAGGACACAACCTCCCCAGTGTCAGAAAGACCCTGCTATCATTCTCACTTTAGCACTTTCTGGCTACAAAGTTGCCAGATTCATATATTCATATTCTTAATGTTTCAATTTATTTATCTTCAGAATAAGAGAAATAATATGTATCTAACATGACTATTGTGAAGATTAAATGAGCAAGGCAGATAAAACCTTCCATCTCGTTTATAACTTTTTTTGTGAAATCAGTAAAAATATTCAGGGAGGTAGGTAAGTCGAGAGAGAAAGAGAGAGAGAGAGAGAGAGAGAGAAATTTCAAGAACCAAACTCAACTTCAGTTAGATAGGAGAAAAACATTGTTGTTGTTATGGTGGGGTTTTGAGGTCTATTGCAAAAGCATGATAAACACGGTTAAGAGTAGAGTATTATATATTTCATAATTCAATATTTCATATTTTCATTTTAAATGTTCTCACTACAAAAAAAGTGTTTGATATATTGATATGTTACTTACATTTATTTAAGTATTCCACACTGCATTCATAAATCAAACATCACTTCATATCCCATAAATATATACAATTATAAGTTGTCAATTCACAATAAAATAAAAATTAAAAAAAATTCATAACTTGCCTTTAAGCAGAACAGTCAGTTGAGAAGTTTGCCTAGAGGGTAGACTGTGTCTGTAAGTGTTCTGCAGAAAGGCCAGCCTGTTTGAAGAACCAACCCTAGGCAACTCTGGATCTAGATATGATCAGTCTATGGGATTCCAGAACTACGGAGAAAGGCCCATCAGGAGTCACTCATCTATGTGTACTCTCTAACACATTTGCATAGACCATGATGCCTTTTTTTTTTTTAACTTTTCATGTCTACTGCAAAGAAAAAAATCATTTACTATTTTCAGCATTAACAATACACATGATACCCCCCTCAAAAAAACCAAAAAAAAGAGAAAAAGCAAGAGAGAAAATTTCAGAGAAAACAAGGTCATGCAGTCTCTTGCTTTCCTTATACATCCTAAAGATAAATTGTTCAGGTCTAGGAAGAGAATGGCTCTCTTCTTTTCTCAACTAGGCTAAAATAAATGTTTAAATAGTTCCATTTCAAACCTGTGGCTGTATTTCTCACACTATTAAAAAAGAGAAACATCTACAGTCATTTTCAGCCCAAACCTCATTCTAAATAAAGCTTTTCATCTTTTCTTGACTCTGATTCCTAATTTAACACGATCTCACCTCTCTTACTTAGACAAAAATCACTTTTCTGGCAACTTCAACTATTCTTATCGGAGGCATGAATCAGAAAGGAAAAAAGAGGGCCCCTGGATGCTAACCCACAGCCTAAAAATATATGTGCTCCAGAGCACATATAGATTTTTTATTTTTTTTTAAAGGCCTTACTAAAAGCCTAATGACTCTAGCCTTACTTATCACAATCAATAGGGCCAATCTGATTTTACCAGCTACCAGAGAGTAGACAAAGCAAATCCCAAGACAGTAACAGTGAGTCAGGACACAAGGGTTCCAAGTTGGACAGTCATCTTAACAGTAACAACAGAGAGCGTGCATCACGCTGTGTTGGTGCTACCGGTCCACTTCCCAACATCTTATATATACCAATCCATTTAGTCTTTACAACACGAAGAAACAGAAGAATTGAGAGGTTGAATGATCAAGTAATGAAGGTGAAATGTAAACACAGGCAGCGTGGCTTCACAATGGCAATAAAAACAAATGGCAACACAGAGGCACCGTGCAGACATGCCGAAAAGAGCTAAAATGCAGTACCTTGAGGTGATCTAGGAGACGGAGTGTATTAATATTAGGCATGGGCTACAAAACTCTGTAAGTTTCAGTAGTTCCTGCTAGCCCTAGGCTGTGTTTCAACGTTTCCCCCAAGCTGCACAAGACACTCTGGGCAATGCCTCACAGCACACCCTGCCAGGTGAAAAGGGCAGGGTCATTTAGGGGCAGGAAGCTCCTTCTCCTTGGCTGATAGAATACTATGTCTCAGGTTGAGAATATGTGACTTGCCTCCCTACACACAGACACACAAACAGAGACTCTCCAAACTTCTCCTCATCATTCAAGATAGCAACTATTTGACAAAAAATTAAATTAAAAAAACTTGACAAGAATTAAATTAAAAGAAGGCCATCTGAGAGAGATTGGACAGTGAGTGAGTGATGTGGATTTAGACTATGTTCTTTGTCCCTCAATTAATTTAACCCCATAAAGAGCCACTAGCTATCAGCTTGGGAATAGCAAAGATGAGTTGGATTGAATCCTTAAGCTCACTGTGTGAGTGAGCAAAGACAGATGGACACTCAAGGTATGGTACAAACGTGGTCAAGAGCTAAGAGAGGAAAACTCATAAAGAACATCTAGGATGCAATGTAGGGGAGGAACTATTTTCCCCCAGGGGGAGTTGGAAAGTTCCCCAGAGGAAATTATCCTTAAATATGACCTATGAAAGATAAAGCAAGGTGGTTGCCAGCCACCTAGGGTGGACCAAATGGAAAGGAATTCCAGATAGAGGAGTGGGTGTGTAAGAGCTGCAGGGGTACATCATGGGGCTGGATCAGGGGCCAGCCAGCAGCTCCTTGAGGTGAACCATAGAAAGAGAGTGGGCTGCAGCTTGTTGAGAGGTAAGGCCTGAGCAACTGAGGGCTTCTATAATGTCAGCAAACTTCCAGATCATGGGATTTCTGGAAGGAGAAAAGTATTGAAGAAATCTCAGGGCATTTGGTTGGAAGTAGTTCCTCAGATCTTTCTTCTATAAATTGGGCAGGAAGGTGAGGGAGATGGACTGGGTAGACTGGAGTTCTCTTCACATCTAACTTTCCCAGACACAAAGATTCATTTGGGCATCATGCCATGGACCATTAAGAAGAGTTAAAAGTCTATTCAACACTTTTGTTTACAAAGGGAAATCACTGGACAATTACATTTTTAAAAGATTTACTTCAGAAATATTGTAAATAAAAAATACAGGCTCTTAAATGAGCAAGCTTTGGTTATTTTTAAATGCACTTATAGGAGATCCTCAACCTCTAGTTATGCCAAAAAACAAAGCAAATGTCACTGAAATAACTCTTACCCTAAGTAAAAACATTTAAGATGGCATATCTGAAAGTATTCATAGTTTCTAAATTAAATGTTGATACATAGCATTTCCTATTCCTGTAAAGACTAAGAAAAGAGCTACATAGTGCTTTGTTGGCTACTCAGGAAATCAGAGAGCTGTTTAAGAATTAGTATCTCAGTCACCTGTAATTTTAAACTTGGCTATTAAAGATGCCCTCCTTCCCTCCTTTTAAGGGCTTTTTCTTGTGGTAAATAAAGGGATACTATATATCAAAGTGTAAGGGACAAAATCAGGCCATCAAATCAACCTGGATCTAACTACTAAAAAAAACTTTTGGAATAATACAGTCATTATTGTTTCATTTCTGGATGTAAATAATCCAATTTGTTGAGGTTAAAGTATGATGAGTTATAAAAATATCTGCTTGTGTGAAATCTGATTTACAAGAATTCATAAGTGTAGCCTGGCAAAGGTGCCTGCTGACAAAATACTCACATTGACTTTAGTCAAAAATCAGAGCTTCCGAGGCATTGGAGTTATGGCAAATGCACAGCTTTCTCTGCAGGGACCAGGATCATGTGTGTCTCCATCCATCTAGGGGAAGGGGATGCTCTGTCTGAGGCAGAACATCCCCTAAGCACTTCCATGCCATTTGCCCACCAGAGGCATTTACTGAGCACTCACCCAGTACGTAGTCCTAGTCCACTATGCTAGAGAGAACACCAAGAAATGTCAGAAAAAGAACTCTTCTGTAACAGGACCAAAGCCCCTGATATCCACTCTTGACTCCAGTGCAAACGCTCATTTTACCCTTTCAGGGCTTCTGTTTCCCCCTTCAGGGTTTGATGATCTTTTAGGATTTTCCTGAATCTATATCTCTCCCAGTTTATCACATCATACCAAATTAACAACCAAACCTCTGATACCCTGATGTAAGTAAGGTAACCAAAGGCCTCAGTGTCACAGGTGCTGGAATGATGGCAGGAGGGCATATTTTTCCTCAAATAAAATTCAGAAAATAGGCTGCTGTAAATCGCCTCTTTAAAAATAGTACAAAGTAAAACTCAGAGTTATTGAATTTCTTGGGATTTTTGATACAAGTTTCAATCAGGCATGGTGTCTATATTTGACTACATAATCTGGTTCTGCTCTACGACCAAAACTTCAAATGACTGAAAGTTGCCGTTATACTTGAAGAGGCCTCTTGGAGATTTCCTTGCATTTATGCAGTATCTAGCGAGAGGTGGAAAAGCTCTGGGTTAAATAGTCAGAAAGCATCACCTCAGCCCACCAGCTGGGTGAATAAGCCTCTACACAAGGTCAGCAAGGGATAGGGAGCAAAATGCAAAAGAGACATAGGAGGAACAGGCCACAGGGCTACTCTGAGACTCCACTGCCTCATGTAGGCAAGTGATGTGTTCAGAAGATAAGGTCTTGACTCATTTTTGCTATTAAAAGCAGGAAAGAACATTGGGATGGTAAATGATTAATGAATTGCTCTATAGCCTGCCTTTTTCCAAAAGAAAACTGAGCAATTGAGAAGGTAGGTATGTCCTCCAAAAAAGTGCTTTCAATGATTTCAATTAATGTCAGTTTAACAAACACGTTGAGTACTTGCGTTGTGTGAAGGTGCTCTGCTAGAAAAGAGGAAACAGGCTTGGCCCTTGGGGAGCTTACCCTCCCAACCACAGCCAATATTCCAAAAATGCATCATGAAAGAAAAGTTTCCAGGGAAAATTTAATTTTTAGAGATGGCCAGAAGTAATTTTGTTTAAGCAGAGCCACAGGTCAGGGGCAAAAGCTGTTACAAACGGTCACTTTTTCTAGTGTGGCCAAATATCAGTCAGAAGAAACTTCTAAAGCTGAACGGCCCAATTTCCTGAGCAATTGCAATAGCTTGAGAAGTTTTATGCTTTTTTCCCCAGAAGTCTTCTTTGAAGGAGACACTTTTGACTGTATGCTTGAGCAAGCATATGTGTATATGGGTGTGTTTAAGACCTCTCTTTTCTTACAGGCACAGCTTATCTATAAAGGATGCCAATCAACTGAAACTCATAGAGGTAGTAATCTCTGAAAATAATTTGAATTTTTTAGCATGTTCAGGTTTTTTTATTCCTTCTCTCCAAGAGACTTTCCTCAGGGGTCAAGTTAGAAATAACTGAGCTAAAACTAAGTATATATCTAAAAGAAATGAACACATTTTTCCACAAAGAAATTGGTAAGCTGATGTTATAGGAGCATTATTCATAATAGCCAATAGGTGTGAACAACTCAAATGTGCATCAACTAAAAGACGGATGAACAAAATGGGGTATATCTATGGAATGGAATATTATTTGTCCATTAAAAGGAACAAAGTAATGATAGACGGATGAACCTTAAAAACATTATGCTAAATCAAAGACGTCAGTCACAAAAGACCACATTCTACAGGATTCCCTTCATGTAAAATATCTCGAGCAGGAAGAGTGATAGATAAGCAAAGTAGATTAGTGGTTGCCTACAGCGGGGGAGTAGGGAGAAGGCTGGGGCTTACAGGATGATAATTAAAGCATATATGTTTCTATGATTAGATAGAAGTGATTTTATAAATATTAAAGATCTATGTAAGTATATAATTATGGTTAAACCACATGAAATTATCTATCGATGTGACTTTCTAAATAAAATTATATTATGCAATAATTCTAGATTTATAGAAAAGTTGCAAATATACTATAGAGCATTCTCACATCTCAACATTTTACCTAGCGCAATGATCAAAACCAGGAAATTTACACTGATCCTACACTATGAGCTAAACTACAGACCTTATTCAGATGTCACCAGTATTTTCACTAATGTCTTTTATCTGCTCCAGGATTTAATCCAATGTATCATGCTGCATCATTTCAGCAGGTCTTCTCAGTTGCTTGCAATCATCGTCATTTTCTCAGTGTTTCTGTTTTTCATAACCCAAATCACCACACCATTTTACGTAAAAATAGTCAGATATTAGCAGTATCACATGGTTGCACCTAACAGCGGTTAAGTTGCTGAACTCCATCTCTGAAGACACAGTTACAATTCATGTTCGCCATGGTCTCCATCAGCAAAAAGCTATGGGGTGGCACTGGGCAGTGATCGGGAGCTGGGGTTCTGAGACCATAGGACAAGGGTTCACATCACAGTTTTATCATTGAACATCTCTGTGATGTTGGACAATTTGACATCTCTGCCCTTAGTTTTCTCATCTGTAAAACAGTTCCCACTTCCATAGGGTTGTTTTGGGGATTAAATGAGATAATATATGAAAAGCATTTAGTCCAGTGCCTGGAGCATAAAAGTATTTGCTGTTGCTATTTATTTTCCTGAATTCCTTACAATGGCTACATTACTATTATCCCAAGTTCCTCCGACTCTCATCAATTCTGTCAAAATCTTGGTGAATATGAACAAATCAAGAAATGATTTGCGTTTCAGAAAGCAACACACTGAGGCCAGCATGCAGGAAGACCAGGAACAGTGTGGGGTGAGAAAGATGAGCTAGGCACCTTATTTCATCAGTCATGGGGCACACCCTGTACTAGGCATGGCCACATACAACCATACAGAATAGCCATTACAGCTTGTCCAAACACTGTGCCCCTCTCTCAGGAGGCTGTGATATCACTGAAATACATATCCATTGCAAGCAGAGCACTGGTCATGACCCGCAAAAATCAGGTGACCATGGTTACAGCTGGTGACATTATGGAGCTTCTTCGAGATCATTTGGGACTATAAACCATAGGGTGACCTTCAGAATGCCACCTAAATTTGGAAGCTCCATGAAAAACAGATGTGTCATAATTCATTAGCAGTCTGTAGCAAGCTCTGGTCCACACTAATGAAGAAGCACCATTTAGAAAAGAAATGCACAAATTATAAACTGTTTAAGAAAATACTTGATAAACATCTTCACCAAACTACATTTAATTTTGTCATTTAAACTGCCTCCTGTGGAGTTTAACTACACCATCAAAAACAGCTATTGCCTATAAAATCGGAAACAAAGGCAATAACATTTTCTATTTGATTCCTGAGGCCTGTTCCCTCATCTTCCTAAAAAAAGAATAACCCCACATTATGTACCTCTCTGGAAGCTTCGCCTCTATGTTAGGTCTACACAAGCTTTCTTCTCATAAAAACTTAATAATAAGTGAAAATAGAAAGGGTAGGCAAGGTTTTTTTCTTTCTTTTTAAGATAGGGTCTCACTCTGTTGCCCAAGCTGGAGTGCAGTTATGTGATCATAGCTTACTGCAGCCTCAAACTTGGGGCTCAACAGATCCTCCTGCTTCAGCCTCCTGAGTCGCTAGGACTCCAGGCGTGTGCCACTATACCCAGCTGTCTTCTAATTTTTTTTTTTCTTTTACAGTGAGAGGGGTCTTTCTATATTGCCCAGGCTAGTCTCAAACTCCTGGCCTCAAATGATTCTCCACGTTAGCCTCCCAAAGGGGTAGGATTATAGCCATGAGCCACCATGCCCAGCCTAAGATACTTATATTTGCATAACTTTGATGAGCAGCCTCATATTATTTTGCATTGTAGAAAAGGACTACTAAATAGATGATATGTGATGCTATAATAAAAAAAAAAAAACATTGATCACTAGAAGTCAGTGTAAAGTGTAAATTCACTGCAAATTAGTCAAGACAAGACAAGCTTCGTAATTTGATATGTCTCATAGGCTATTAGAATGAGAAATGTTATAGTCAGATGGTGTTTTTATTTCATCAAATAATTTAACAGAGACCCTCATTATGTATTTAGTAATACCGTGAATAAACATGGGCTGTGGGATAGTTGTGGTAGATAAATTCACAGCTGGATTAAAGCAAAAAGAGTTCATGGATATCTCTTGGTCAATGAAAATCCTGACTCTGGGTGATGACCCATGCTGCCCTGGACCTTGTCCAGTGGTCTAAAAGATGGCAGCATGTTGGAAGCCTCAGATAACAGCATAGAGGGTATGCTAATTAACTGGTAGATGGCACCACACTGGAAGCAGAGCCCAAAGCACTAGGTTGTATTTGTATCAAATTCAAATAAGAATATTTACTATGTATAATATATGATCTATCTTCCGGTTGTCAAAAAGTAAATCCATTTTTGAAAGATACAATGAGGAAGGCCTGGTTTAAGAAGAGATTATTAGGCTATGCCTTGGAACTCAGAGGACCATAAACTCAGTGTGAGCTGACAAAGTCATAAGATGTTCAAGAAGACAATTCAAGTATAAGCTTTCTGAATAGTCGGGTGTTCAGACCAAGATAAGTAAATGTCTTATTTCCTTCTAAAGAGGCCAGATCCAACCCAAGGGAGTATGTCCACATGTGGGAACATGTTTTCAAAATTTTTGATTTTCAACCAACTTTAGACTCACAGAAAAGTAGCAAAAGCACTACAGAGAAATCCTATAACCCTCTTTGGTAACATCTTTTTACCAAAGAAACTTTGAAAGCAGAACTTTTTTTTTCTTTTCTCTATCTGAACTTACTTGCCTGGTGATCCTGATTTAATGGTTTTCAATAAAAACTATACTCTGATGACTTTAATATTTACATATCTGACCCACACATCTCCATTGAATTTCAAATGCCTGTATACCATTACCCTTTTGACATCTCCACCGGGATGTCTAGTAGGCATCTAATAGACATGAAGACATCTGACATAAACCTGCTCATCTCCCCCACACTGTTCTCCTTCGGGTCTACTCACCTTCTAGTTGCTCTTTGTCTCCTCTCTTTCTTCCTTACTCCATATTCTATTCATGACCTGTTATAAAAATACATTAATAAAATCTGACTACTTTCTACCCTGACACCTTTACCACTTTGGTCCAAGCCATAATTGCACAGAATAGCCTCCTGTCTGGTCTTAGTGCTTCCATTGTTACCTCTCCTGCTCTGTTTACAACACACTGTCCACTGTGATCATGAGATAATGTTATCCCTCTCATAAGATTTTCCACTGGCTTCTGATCTCATTCAACATACAGCTCAAATCCTGAAATGGCCGGCAAAGTTTTACACAATCTGGTCTCCTGTTATGTCTCTAACATCATCTCCTACCGCTCACCCCATGTTCACTCCATATAATCACCCATTTTTTTCCTTCATCAGGCCCAGTCTCATCTGAAGGATTTTTTATTTGATTTTCCCTTGGCCCAATATATATTCACCATAGATATCTGTATGGCTCACTCAACTGTAACCTTCTCATCCTGGCAAAACGAGGTGATTCCTAGCACTGGTATTCAAATTGTAGCCTCCCTTTACCCCTTCCCAATTTTGTCTCTGCAGCACTTATGACCACCAAACAGATATGCTTGACCTGTTTTGTATATTGTCTTTGGAGAAGGGATTTTGCCTGCTGTTGTTTCACCATTTCTTTTCCATTACCTAGCATATATTCGCCAAAAATTAGTTAAATTCAGGAATCAGTGCATCACAGTGATTAAGAAGAGCACTTATTCTATTATCAGACAGCCAGGTCACAAGTGCCAAGTCGATGCTTACAAGCTGCATGGTCTGGGTCAGTGGTGCAACTTTGTTCTTTAGTTCTGCACCTGATGCATGAGGATAAAAATACTGAATTTGAAGGTTTGTTATGAGGATTAAATGTGAAGATTCAGGAAATTACATGATACAATGTTTGAAAACCATTAAATGGTCACTTAATATTAATTGATTTTTTTAAAAAAAACATTTTTTTAAAGCCAGAGACAACAGACAGCATAAACATAAATATTTAGCTAATAATTCAGTGTAACCTGGTGCTTTAAGTTCAGAGCATTGGAGTCAATTTGATCTGAATATATAGATATATAGGCTCTTATTATTTAGCTTGGTTTCCTAGAGCAACACAATTAGCCTCTATAAACCCTGGAATCTTTAACTATAAAATTGGAATAATAATCTGCTTTCATCTATTCACTGGAAAGATAAAATAAGATAAAATAGAACACTTAGCAGTATTCTCTGTACTTACTAAAGTGTTGACTAAAGAAATGGTCATGACTGTTGCAAAATCTGGAATGTCAGATGATGATTGTCCCTTTTGGCTTCCCTGTGGCCTTTGTCAATCACTCACCATGTTCCTGTAGCTCAACCTTGCTCCCTAAGACCAAGAGCCCTGTGCCTGGAATCTCACACGTTCTACCCATTCCTTGGAAACTTAGCTGTTGTAGAGGTAACATCAGGAAATAAGTTGACCACATCATAATTCTTCTGACATTAGTGACTGGTATAATTGGTTCCTTTATTCAAGAAATGTGCATCGATTCCATCTGTGTGCCAGCCTCTGTACTGGGTGTCCCCTAGGTATATCATGGTGAATAAAACCCAGCCCCTGTACACAGGCAGCTCTCATTCTAGTGAAGAATAATGGTCCAGAGAGTTAGTCCTCCCAAGGCTTGTTACTAAAAGAGTGAATTTATTATTGTTCCTATAGCAGAAATAACTGGGGATAAGGAGATTGGATCAGAGGCCACCCTGGGTAACTATAAATATACCATATCCAGGCTGTGGCCACATGGTACTCTTCTGCCTGAGATTTCATTAGTCACTAAGCAAACCTTCTGTAAGGAACATCAAAGTGCTCATATCCTCCCCAACAATCAGGCCTAGCTACTATGAACACTATGATTATTCTTGTGGCTATACTACTAACTGTAATTACCTCTACTACTATAACTATCTTCATTATTTTTGCAATCCATTATTCATGATATTGACATTAGTAGCCTAAATCCTCCTTGTTTATCTGTCTCACAATACTGAGCATAGTGTCAATATTTATATTCAGATTATCAAGTATGGGAAGGTCAATTAGCAAAGCTTCATGGCAAAGGAAAGAGGAAATGAAGGGTAGACAGACAGGCATCCATGCATCCTGGTGACATTTCAATTTATCTCCAGCTACTCACAGACTTCCAGTACAGTCACACTAAGTCACCACTCACTTGTTCCATCTGGGACATTAGAGGTCTCACTAAAACACTATTAATCAATTCTCCATGCTACAATCATCCAGAAGAGCACAGGAAAATTTGTTTACATATTAGCAACTAGAGCAATAGCAGCTTGCAAAATACCCCTGTCTGTGTCCTGGAAATATCATGGGATGAAGACTGGTATAAATATCACAGATTAGTCTAAATCATCTATAATAGCCAGATGTTTTCTTACTGTGCGTTGGGATTATAAACATATCTGATTACTTTATTGTTCTTTATCTGGGTATATCAGATGGCCTGGTGTCATGTTTAAGTGGCAAGGCCATGTGGAACAGATCTAACTTCAGGCAAGAAGCCCACACACAGACAAGATCTCTAAAGAGCAAATTGCCAAAGTAAAGTTCACAGATGACTGGGTCCACTGTGGCAATGGATAAGCTGGACATCACCGTAATTTGTAAGTATCCTTGCTGGTTTCATTTTTCAGCTTCTCTTACTCACCAACCTGACCTGGACATTTCCACAGTTCAGGGGAGAAAAAGGAAGCTATGTAAACTCAATTGTTCACTCTCTTTTTTAGACATATATATATGTATATATATGTTGACTCTCCCCCTCTATTTTCCATAGTAATCGTTACACTCATTCAACAAAAAGAGAAAGATGGATCTACAGAGAAAGAGAAATGTATTAAGTTCCCACTAAATGACTAGCCCTGTGCAACAACAGTGTAATGATCACACAGTTTATTTTCTACAAGTACCTAAGATGCTTGATGGAACTTTCTCACGCTATGCATCTGAATCCTAGTTCTGCTACATCATTTAAGCTATATTATATATTGGCAAAATTACTTTTTTTGTTTTTCCATCTGAATAATTTTTTTAAAATAAGTAAAATAGTCTGTGGAGAGTACCTAGAAGTTGGCATATAATCCATGCTTTCCAAGCGATATATGTTATTATGCAAAAGTTGGATCTTCCAAATTTCAGGGCCCTTATCAGCAACATCTTCCATTTATGGTCACAACTAAATCTTATTTGTCCTATTTATGAGTTTCTTAGCATGTTGCTGCATTTTCTGTTCAGTCTGATACAAGTTGACTCATCATAATCTGAAAATCCAAAATCCAAATTCTCAAAATTTAAAACATTTTGTGTGCTGACATAAGATTCAAAGGAAATGCTCATTGGAGTATCACGGATTTGGAATTTTCAGATTTGGGAGGGTCAACCAGTAAATGTAATGCAAATATTCCAAAATCTGAAAAAATTCCAAAATCTGAAACACTTCTGGTCCCAAGTATTTCAAATAATAGATTCTCTACCTGTATTAATGTTTTGTATGGCTTTGAGTAATGTGCCTATATCTAGCTCCTCTCATGCCCTAGAGAATGCCTAGCACACAGGGATTCTTTGAGTGGGGGAAGAAATAAATTGCTACACCGAATGGGACTACATTAAATTCTAAGTGTGCAACATTTTGGGCAAAGATTGTATGTCTTTTCTTTTTTGCAAGATACCTTATTGCAGAGTGCATCTTCTCAGAAGTATTTTTGTAGATCCCTGAATAAAAATGTCTAATTAGGATGGGTACAGTGACTCACACTTGTAATCCCAGCACTTTGGGAGGCTGAGGCAGTCAGATCACTTGTGGTCAGGGATTCGAGACCAGTCTGGTCAACATGGTGAAACCCTGTCTCTACTAAAAATACAAAAATTAGCTGAGTATGGTGGAGGGCGCCTATAGTCCCAGCTCCTTGGGAGGCTGAGGCGGTAGAATCACCTTGAACCCAGGAGGCAGAGGTTGCAGTGAGGGAGATCGTGCCACTGCACTCCAGCCTGGGCAACGGAATGAGACTCCGTCTCAAAAAAAAAAAAAAAAAAAAAAAAAAGTCTAATTAGGAGTTTTCAAAATAAAAATCATAAAATTCTAGAGCAAAAGAGCTTAAAAACTAGCTTAACCTTAGGTGACTGGGATTCTGAAAGGGATCCGGGTTTGTAAGCCTGAATTGCATTTAAGAGTCTACAACCAGTTGATATGAACTGTGGCCTTGTGGTGAACCCTCCTGGGTCTAACTCCTAGCATCTATGCCCTCAGTTCAGCACCACTGGTGGAGGAACTCCTGGTTTCAAGCTTGAGACTGACCCCTTCCACAGCTGGTTCATTTGGCTTAATGTTCGGTACTAACCTTTTGACTGACCTTACATTTCCAAATTGGCACCAAAGGTGAGGCCCCTCTGTTCAACACTGTTTCCTTAGATAAACCTTGCTAACTAGGTTGCAGTGTTGGTCTATGTGAGCCTTAGACTCAGCAGATCTAAAATCAATACAAGGTCAGTGGAAAGTAATGGATATAGATGTGCTTACTAAATCAGATGCCCAGATACGCAGACCCAATAAGAACTGATATTTGTTGTAATAAATATCCCTCAGGTCATGGATGCATGGAATGAGTCACCATCACTCAATTGAAAAGCCATTAAATATGGCATAAGGCTTTGCATACCAGGCAGTGTGTCTTGGATTTGACTGTGTCATATCTGCAGTACTCATGGAAATTCTGGATGTTTCTATTCCTTCCTAATTGCCAATGTTTTTGACAATCCTTTGTCCCTGTAATCTCAATGTTCTTGATTGTTATCATTTATGTCTATTTTCATATTGACATGTAATTTATTGATATCTCAAATTGTAAGATTATGTGAAAAAGAGAGGTAAAAAACAGATAATGTATGTACTCATTATAGATGCCTCAAATCATTGAGAGATGATGTAGGGCATGAACAAGTAAACAAACAAATAAATGTCAAACACAACTAAGAACCTCCTTTACACAAAGTAGCAAAATATCTACTTTTATATTTTGGTTCAACAACTTATTCTAGATATATATATTAATGCAGCAATGCCAGACAGAGTTCCCTGTCATAGAAGAATGGGAAGATACAGAGCAAACACCACTTACTCACTTTACACTCCCTCTGATACTACTCAAACTCAAGTTAGAGAGAAATTTATAATACCTAAAGTTAGTGAATAAACCCTATTCAGTTAACTGAGAGCTTATAATATCTGAGCACTCTACTTGTTGTACAGGATGCAAATGGGTAATGGGCAGTCAGATGAATTCAGTGTACCTTTGATTATATCCAAACTTTGCTGCACTTGAATCTACCCATTCTATAATGAAAAATGATGAGTCCATCATAACCTGTGTTCTATAGCCTTAGAATATTTCCCATATTTTTAATAACAGATTCTATTTCCACTGAATTCATGATTTTCTAGTAAAATATTACTATAACCTCAGAAAATATTTTACATTCCTAAATATTCCTCTATTATCTACAACCATAAGCTATTTATTTTTTCCAAATGAAACCCTTCATGTTTACAGGTTAAGCATTTATTTTAAATAACGTCTCATTAAATATAAATGTCTCATTAAATATAAATGTCTCATTAAAAAATAACATGTAAAACCACCAGTTCAAATAAAAATAGTTAATTGTTTGATATTAAAGTATTTTATTTAATTACAAAAAACAATAATTACTTTTCATCATCAATATTATAAAGTTTCAATTCTAACATCTCTGTGTATAGTGTGTGTGAATTTACATGTGTATAAATTTACGTGTATATACACATGTAAATTTAAATATAGATAGGTATATTAATGGATAGATTGATACAAAATTTTTTAAATTGCAATCATATAACATGCTATCTTCAATAAACAATGTTAAGATTTATGCTTTATTTTATTTCAAAACTGTAATATCCATAATTGTTTATTATATATTTCTTTATTAACGTTTTAAGTGCTGACTACAGGTGCCCGCCACCACGCCCGGCTAATTTTTTGTATTTTTAGCAGAGACGAAGTTTCACCATGTTAGCCAGGATGGTCTCGATATCCTAAGCTCCTGATCCACCCGCCCTGGCCTCCCAAAGTGCTGGGATTACAGCCGTGAGCCACGGCGCCCGGCCGATATTTTCTCCTTTTTAAGAACAACCTGTTAAAATAGAGATGACAGGAGCTGGCCCAATATTCTCCTATTAAGTGGTCAGCATCTCATGGCCATATAGCTAACACTCTTTAGTTTTTTTTTAACTTTTTTTTTTTCTTGAGACGGAGTTTCACTCATGTTGCCCAGGCTGGAGTGCAATGGAGCAATCTCAGCTCACTGGAACCTCAGCCTCCCGGGTCCAAGCGATTCTCCTACCTCAGCCTCCCAAGTAGCCAGGGTTACAGGTATGTGCCACCACACCCAGCTAATTTTGTATTTTTAGTAGAGACGGGGTTTCTCCATGTTGGTCAGGCTGGTCTCAAACTCCCGACCTCAGGTGATCTGACCGCCTCAACCTCCCAAAGTGCTGGGATTACAGGCGTGAGCCACCACGTCCAGCAACTTTCTTTAATTTATAAGTTTAATATCCTAACCTGGGCTTCTGCTGTGTCCAAAATGCTATAAGCCTGCTATTGCCAGCCTCTTTCACTGATTATGGCTAAAACCTCTGGACAGAAATACAAAAAGAAAATTAATTCTCAAAAGTAAATATTGGCATGCAAATGAGAGACAAAAGTCAAAAAAACTGAAGAACAAGCAGTATGAGGGAAAGTGTATTGTTTTTTATTATTTCCTTTGACACCCAACTTTGACATGAGGGTGGACTGAATGAAAACATGTGCAGCAGTTATAAAAATAAAAATAAAAAAAAAAAAGCAGGAGAAAAATCTTTCTAGTAGATCATTGGGAAAGGGGGCCCCTGTGAACCACAGAGTGTGGGGGAAATCCCTATTAATTTTTTTGTTTGTTTATCTTTTCCCCCTTCTTTTTTCTCTCCTTGTCTTTGCATGTTGCAAAATGCACTCCTGTGATGATAATGGTAGTGGCAATGCAGGCACCTAAAAGCCAAAGGGAAAAAACCCATCTCTTTGGCCTCAGAACTGGAAGAGGCCCTTGAGAGCTGCTGACTTTGAGGTGACTCTTGGAGCAGAGAGAGCTAGAGACAAGAATTGCTTAACTCTGTGTATAAACTGACAGAATTTCTGGGCTCACTGCTAAGTAGAACATGCATGTCATAGATTCAAGGAAGCATGTCAAAGGCTTTGAAAGTAAAAATATGATACAAAATACCACCTAAATTCCAGAATAACACATGAGTGTTGTATTTTCAGGACAGTCAAATATAGCATAACAAAGGTTTTAAAACATAACTGACATTGGATCAGCTGTCCACAGAAGATGAGACAACACTCACAGTCCAAACCTAAGTTGACTGCTTGCTTTTAAAACAAGCAATATCTTTCAGAGGATTTTTGAAAGATCCATAATGTCACAGTATGTTCAGGACTCAATCCAAAATTACTTGAATCTAGCAATTCTACACAAAGAATAGAAACATCATAACCAAATGCCTGAAGAGAGCCACAAAAAAAATGGCGTATTACATATAAAGGAATAAAAAATCATGACTCTAAATTTTTCATCAGAAACTATGGAGGCAGGAAGACCATAAAACAATATACTTAAAGTGCTGAAGAAAAGATCAGCCCAGAATACTAAACCCAATGAAAATATTCTTAAGGAAGGAAGACAAAATAAAGATATTCTCAGATAAAGAGAGTCTGAAATAATTCCTCAAGAGTAAATCTGTTCTGCAAGAAATGCTTATGGAAGTACTTCAGATGGAAGAAAAACAGTATTAGCAAGAAGCTTCAAACTTCTAAAATGAAGGCAGAACAACAGAAATGGTAAATATCAAATAAATAAACTTTTTTCTCTGATTTTAACGTATATTAGTGAGAAAGTTAAAATTAAAATATATGGTAGAGTTTCCAATGTATATAGATAGACTATTTATTACAATTTAAGATAAAGGGGAAAATAAAAAACCTATATGGTTAGAAGGCATCCTGATTTTGTTTGCAGTAAAATAAAAGTATTAACTTTTAAGTAGACTTAAGTCGACTTAAAAGTCTACTTAAAAGTGAAAAGTTAGAAATGTATATTTATATAGAGTAACATCATATAAACACATAACAGACTCTGTGTGTATTTTTCTGAATGTATAATATATAATATATATCATAAAAGGCCAATAATTATATTAAAACAGCATGATAAAAATAGTTGAATGATGTCCCCAAAAAGCAGAAAAGTGGGAACACTGGAAGAAAAATGGAAGGGAAAAAATCAATCTAATAAAAAAGCTAAGCCTAAATACAGCCATGTCAATAATTACCGTATGTAAATGATCTAACAACAACAAATGAACAAAATGGATCATCAGACTTCATTTAAAAGAAGACCCTACTATGCAATGTCTTCAATAAATGCACTTTAAATATAATAACATGGATGGGTTAAAAGTAAAATAAAGGGAAAAGTTAAACTAAATAAACAGAAATCCAAAGAAAGATGGAAAAGCTCTATCAATATCAAACAAATTTCACCATAGAATAGAAAAATTACCAGGGATATAGAGGACCACTACTTGATGAATAAGAGTCAATTCTCTAAGAAGACATTACATTCATATGTATATATATACAAACACACACATTTCATTTGTGCATGCTGTGTGTGTGTGTGTGTGTGTGTGAACAGAACTTCAAAATAAGGCAAAAACTGATAGAACTGGAAGGAGATATAGAAAAGTCCCAAATTATTCTTGAAGATTTCAAAACTTCTCTCTCACTAATCCCTACAACAAATAGAAAATCAGCAACAATATGCGAGACTTGAACAACAGTATCAACCACATTGATCTAAATGGCACTTATAAAACAATCCAACAGTAAATAGACATTTTCAAGTATCCATGAAATATTCTCCTAGATAGATCATACCCTTGCTTATAAAACAAATTTAAAAGAATTAAACTCATATAAAGTATGATCTTTAAGCATAACAGAGTTGAACTGCAAATCAATTACATAAAAAATCACTGGTAATTCCACAAGTATTTAGAAACTAACACAACTCTAAATAATTAATAGGTCAAGTAAGACATCCAAAATGAAACTACAAAGTATTTTGATATAAATCTAAAGTAAAATAAAATCTGTCAAGACATGTGGGACAGCTAAATTAATATTTACAGAAAATTTACAGCATTGAGTCATATCAGAAAATAAGAAAGCCCCAAAATAAATAATCTAAGCTACTGTCATAAGAAACTAGAAAATGAGGAGCAAATTAGGCTTAAAGCAAGCAGAAGGAAATACATAATAAACATACCAATGTTGTCAATAATAAGTTGATATTAATGAAATAGAAATCTGAAAAGCAAAAGAGAAAATCAATGAAAAGCTGCTTTCATTGAAAAATAATAAAGTTGATGAAATTCTAGACAGATCAACCAAAACAAAGAGAGTTATCACAAATATCCATATCAAGAACACAAGAAGAATACCACTAGAGACCTCACAGACATTAAAAGAACAATAATAAGAGAATAATGCAAATGATTCCATGCCTATAGAGGAAATGTGTCAATTCCTTGAGTAAGACAAATTAGCAAAACTTAAGAATAGATAATCTGAAGAGTTCTATGTCTACTAAAAAAATTAATATGTGTTAAAAAAAATTCCAACCACTAAAACTCCAGACCTTGATCATTTCACTGGAGAATTCTAACAATTTAAAGAACAAATGCTAACAATTCAACATATTCTCTTCTAAGACACTTCTCAATTTTATAGGACCAGAAAAATCTTCCTAATAAAAAAGGACAAAGGCATTTTAATAAAAGAAAATGACAGACCAATATTCTCTCTCCCTCCTCTCTCTCTCTTTCTCCTCTCTCTCTCTTCTCACTCACTCTCACTCTTTCTCTCTTCTCTGTCTGTTTTGCTCTGGTTCTCATTTTATCTTTCTCTTAAGAGGGGAGGACAGGTTTTGTGACAGCAGCCCCTATAGAAATTCTGAGTCTTGATGCTGAAAGTCCTCTCCTACAAGGTACCCCTTAACACAGATTGCATGTGCAGAGGGACATCTGATTCTCACTCTATCACCCCATGGGGGCTCAATGAACAGCACTACGATGCCGCTCTGGTTGTTTTTGCCAAGAGCAATAAGCTGTCTGCTTTTCTGATCCAGAAAGCCTCATGTCTCATATATAGATGTCATAGAAAATGTGTGTATGTATATATATCTGCTACATTGTTAGCTCACAATAGGATAAGATCTCGGATTTTTTTCAGTTTCAGACTTAACAATAGCTACTTTCTAAATGAAATGATAAGGAAACAAATGACCCAATTAAAAATGGACATAAACAAACTTTATCAAAGCATATACACTGATGGCAAATAAGCACAAAAATATGTTCAACATCATTATTCATTAGGCAAATGTAAATTAAAACCACAAGATACAACTACACATGTATTAGAATGGCTAAAATTAAAAAAAAAAAAAACCAAAACATCTGATCCTACCAAATGATGTCAAGAATGCAGCACAATAAGAACTCTCACTCATTGCTGGTGATGATGCAAAATAGTATGGTAGTTTCTCATAAAGTTAAACATGCATATATCATATGACCCAGCAATTCCACTCCTAGGTCTTTACCTAAGATAAATCAAACTGTATGTTCACACAAAAACCAGTATGCTAATGTGCATAGAAGCTTTATATATATATGTGTGTGTGTGTGTGTGTGTGTGCGTGCATATACATATATGTCACAGATATATATATATATATATATATCTGTATATATACACATATCTAGGAGCGTGTGTGTGTGTGTCTGTAATCATCTGAAAATTGAAAATAACATCTTTCAACAAGGGAACAGATAAACAAATGATGAAACAAACATACAACTGAATACCACTGAGCAAAAATATGAAGAAATATTAATAAATTAAAGGATGATTCTCAAATATATTATGCTAAGTGAAAGAACCCAGACTCAAGAGTATTCATTTTCATTCATATGGCATTCTGAAAAAGTTAAAATTGTAGGAACAGGTAACAAAACTATAGGAACAGGGTTGCCAAAGATTGAAACAACAGGTAAGAATTAACTATAAATGGGCAACATAAAAGAAATTTGGGGATGAGAAAATTGTTCTGTATCTAATTGTGGTGGCAGTTACTCCGCATTTGTCAAAACTGAGAAAACTGCACATCAAAAAAGGAATTTTACTGTATGTAAATTTTAAAAACATATTTTTAAAGCTGTGCAAGAAAATAATCTAACTAGGCATTATCTTGGGATAAATCGGGGCTTATTCTATTATATTTTAATCCCTTTTGAAATTTCATGTGTAGGCTTTTCTGTCTCATAGGCAACAGATTATTATGTTGGCTCATCTTTCTAAGCTCTGAAAAACTATCATCTTTTATCTCTTTGCTTTATGTTTTTCTTGTCTGTTCATTGGCTGTGGTTATATACGCCTGTCTTCCATAAAAATAAGTAAATTTTCAGTTATATTCGTTCTATATGCTTGTCAATTTTACTTATTTCTTTTGAGATTGTATTGCCTTCGTCTTCAATATTTTTTGTTCAAGCTTCTCACTATCTTTGTTCATCTCTTTTTCTTGGTAGACTCTTTTGGTGTGTGACAGGGGCTCCAATTTGACTCATGTTCTTTATTTTTATTTTTATTTTTATTTTTAGACAAGAGTCTCACTCTGCCACCAGGCTGGAGTGCAGTGGTATGATCTCGGCTCACTGCAGCCCCTGTCTCTGAGGTTCAAGTGATCCTCCTGCCTCAGCCTCTAGAGTAGCTGGGACTAAAGGCACACACCACCATGCCCAGCTAATTTTTTGTATTTTTAGCAGAATGGGGTTTCACCATGTTGGCCAGGTCTCAATCTCCTAACCTCATGATCCTCCCACCTTGGCCTCCCAAAGTGCTGGGATTACAGGCATGAGCCACTATGCCGGGCCATGTTCATGGTTTTTTTAGTATAAAGTACCGAGAATATTCTTCTGTCTCAGGTTACATTTTCTTCCAGATTCCTTGCTATGTTGTATCCATTTTTTCCTGCCCACCTACCTACTGGCTTGAATTACGATTATAGTTTCCATTCTGTTCTTTTTCATTTTGCCAATGCTGTCCAGATTTTCACTTTTATGACATTACACAGGTCAGTTTCTTAAGTCCCTCTTTCTACTTATTTGCATATGAGACTTATTTGTTTTCCCCTAGCAGCTACATTTTGAAGGTTGAACATTTCTTGAGGATTCCCCACGTTGAAGTGCTCAGTTTATGGTCAATTCATTCATGGCTGGCATACCTTGGCTCTGGCTCTGCTCCCTTTTTGAGAATTCATTTAATTTGCTGTGCAAGATTCACTCTGCTTAGTATTGAGAGGTAGCTCATTCCCAGAGAGGGAAGACGGGAATTCAGGTTTAACACCATTCCTGTTAGCCCTGGAGAACCTGCTGCATTCATAGAGAATTACCCTCTGGTTCCTGTTTCCCACGTCACTGGTCCTTTCCCAGCAGCTAGTTCAGGTCAGCTTGGGATACCACTGATTTCACGTCACTTCATTATTTGGGGATATTGGTGAGACTTCTCAGACTTTAGTGAACTACAGCAATCAGGTGAGGAATACAATTGATAGCTCAACCTTCTATCTGTTTCCCCCGATCAGCAATTGCTAAAATGTATAGCATTGTTTTCTGCCACTGTGCAGCCTTCTTGATTTAGCTGATGCTAGTGACAGTCATGTGGACTTTTAGCTTTCTGGTATTTATTTTATTAGTGATTAGGTAAAGACAATATTGCGATCAAGCTCCCCTACACCATCTTTACAAATAAAATGCTGCATTTTTTTTTTTTTGGTTAAACAAGGTAGAAAGTTTATTTCTCTCCCATGTAAAAGTACAGAAGCATAAGGTCCAGGGCTCTTAGGTTAGTTAGCATTTTTCTATTGAGGCTCAGTCTCCTTACAGAAACAGCTTGGGCATCCTTAAGGTGTAGCTATAGCCTTCATCCTCTGGTTCCCAAAAGCATCCTCACACAGTAGGATGTGAGAAAGCTTCTAGGAAAAGGAGCCAAGGGAAAGCTCTAGCTCTTTCATTTTAAAAAAATGTAAAAATATACGGGGCAAAAGTACAGTTATGCTACATGAATCTATTCCATAGTGGTGAAGTCTGGGCTTTTAGTGTTAACTATCCCCCAAATAATGTATATTGTAACCATTAGGTAATTTCACAGCCCTCAACCCCTTCTCACACTTCTGAGTTTCCAATGTCTATTATTCCAAACTCTACGTCCACTTCTACACATTATTTAGCTCCCCACTTATGCATGAGAACATTCAGTATTTGACTTTGTGTTTCTCAGTTGTTTTACTTAAGATAATGACCTCTAGTCCCATCTATTAATACGCCGCTGGATCAAATCGTAGATCTATTTCTAGTTCTCTGAGACATCTTCATAATTTTTTCCATAGAGATTATACTAATTTACATTCCCACCAACAGTGTACCAGTGTTCCTATTTTGCGCATGCTTATCAACATCTGTTATTTTTTGACTTTTTAATAATAGTCATTCTGATGCTGTAAGATGATGTCTCATTGTGTTTTTAATTTGCATTTCTCTGATGATTAGTGACTACAATTCAATATAAGGCCACCACAAACATACAAATCTCATAAAAAGATAATATACTTCCAATTTCATGCTTTTATTATGTAGACATATTTAAATTACACCTCTTTAATATCCATTAATGACTCTCAAGTCTCTTTCAATATGAACCAAAAACACCTAGTAAAAGGTTTCATTGTCAATAAATGTGAGTAGAATAATACCTTACACTTGTGTTGTAATTTTCATGGAGTTTAAAAAGCAGAAGGTTAATGTCTCTTTGTTAACTATTACATTTTAACTAATATTTGGCATTTTGGACATTTCAAAGACATTAAAGTAATTTCCACACACTCAGGGTCTCAAACCAAGGACAGTTGAACAGACAAGTTAGGGCATGTCAGTGGTGGCTGACAAGAAACTTTGGTTCTCCACTCCCAAATTCTCTCTCCTGATAGGTTCTCCCTGCTGGACACTTAGGCTCATATTTAATCGTCTAGCTATGCATTAAAGTGTTATACTGAAATGCATAGCCTAAAGCTTAGAGAGAGGATTCTCTAGTGCAGAGGTGGCCTACATGATTAGAAATTCATGTTTTATGGAGTCTAACACATGCATTATTTGATACAAAAAGTGGGTTGTTGTGAGACACCCAACTTGGCATGTGAGCAATGAGTGTTACTCAAGTGAGAATCAAATGCATATGGATGCAGCTTTCATATCTATTTCCCTAATGTCAGCAGTCTTTCATAATGCCCCAGTAATTGCATATATATGGTTAATTAAACTCGAATAAACTCAAAATTATTAAGTTAATTACTTTCAACTTTAAGGACAATTTTTAAGTAACTCAAGTTAAAGATGTTGGCACCTGAGGTGCAAGATTCACAATGGTAGAAGGGTATAAAATGTTCGTGCACATAAGTCTACACCTTCCTGTGCATTAGCCAGAAAAATGGTACATTTTGTTCAAGTTTTCAGATGCTATATACCAAGTTGCTGCGGGGTCTGCATTTGACCTATGAGGCATACATTGTATCAGACAGCCTAGTACCTTCATTGTTTAGGCTTTATGTCCTTATCTGAATAATGAGGATGACAACAGTAAATATCTCAGAGTGCATGAATGAAACAATACAGGTCAAGCATGCTGCCTGGTGTGCATAGAAGGCTATTAATAAATGTTAGACCTTGACAAGAAGAGTAACGAGTCTAAGGCTTTATCTCACTTGCAAGCTAACAGGTGATCCTGTCACAGTTTCATGAATGTTGGCAGAAGACCCAAGACTTCTGGGCCTTCATTGCACATGGAAGGAGAAGTAGTATGCACTTCACGTTTGCACCAGTTTCCCTCACCCCTTTAAGTCCCATGACAGCAACACCAAGCAGCCCAGGCAGATACTGCCCAATTTAGTAGTTGGTGTCAAAGCCTAGGAATGAATTCCAATCTTTGAGAACCTGGATCTTTTAAACAGGGCTACAAGCAAATGCCCTGACTTTTCCCCCAAATGGAAACCTTGTCTATATATATATATATATATATATATATATATATATATAGACAAGTTCTGGGGTACATGTGCAGAACATGCAGGTTTGTTACAAGTACACGTCTATGGTTTGCTGCATCCATCACCGTGCCATCTACATTAGGTATTTCTCCTAATGCTATCCCTCCCCCTAACCCTCACCCACTGCTATCCCTCCCCTAGCCCCTCAACCCTCAACAGGCCCCTTTGTGTGATGTTCCCCTCCCTGTGTCCATGTGTTCTCATTGTTCAACACCCACTTATGAGTGAGAACATGCAGTGCTTGGTTTTCTGTTCTTGTGTCAGTTTGCTGAGAATGATGGGGAAAACTCTGTCTTTAATATACTGGAAGAAAGACATTGTATCTCCTCCTCCAAGGTTATTTGCTCCACTAATGTCCTTCAAAATATAACCCAGGACAAATTTCATAGTGCTTCTGCCTGCTACACATGCAAAAATATAAGAGACCCATGTAGAATGATCTCCTAATTAAGATATGCTTCTTGGTGGAAATAAATTTAGGGAATCCTCTCCAAAGCACACTGGAATGAAAGCACATGACAGATGACTGAAGACTGGGAATCCTGGGTGGGAGGGGGTGGTTGGTTTTATTTTATACTAGGATGAAAATGATGCCTGAAAGTTGAGGAGAGAGTGTGTGTGTGTGTGTGTGTGTGTGTGTGTGTGTGTGTGTGTGTTTCAGTTGTGGGTGGGGATAATGGATTATTAACACATATTGACGGGATATTAAGTAACAGGCCATGCATTAGACAACATGGCATAATAGTCAACAGTCAAATGCTTTGAAGTCAGGCAGATCTAATTTGCATCAGGCTTCTGTCACTTACAAGCTGTGCAACATAAGGCAAGACACTTGATGACCCTGCGATGCCATGTCTTTAAGCGAACAATAGAAATCATAACAAATACACCTTAATAGTCTTCAACTTCATAGTGAAGGTTGATTGAGATCATGTAATTAGAGCATTAGTAACATCCGGGCATGGAGTAAGAGCCAAAAAAGATGTTAACTATGGTAATAACATTTTTCTGCACTAAATTATCCAATCATCCTAATTGTTGTCATGTTTCATCCTTGAAAACTCTACACCCTTTCACAGCATTTCTCCAAATAAGATATATCAATGACTAATAGGCGCATGAGGAGACGCTAACATTGACTACTGGGGAAAGTGCAAATCAAACTTACTATTTCACATCCATTAAGATAGCTATTACTTAAAATAAAAACAGAAAATCACAAGTGTTGGTGAGGATTTGGAGACATTAGAACACCTGTGCACTGTTACCAGGAATGTAAATGGTGCAGTCGCTTCACATTATGTGGAAACAGCATGATAGTGCCTCAAAAACAATAAAAATAGAATTATCATTTGACTCAGTAATTCAATTTTTTGGCCTATACACACAAAATTGAAATCAGAGACTTGAATATCTGTACAGCTGTTCATGGAGGCATTATTCACAATAGCCAAGGGGCAGAGGCAACCAAGTCAACTATTCAGCAGATGAACAGATGAGCAAAGTGTGGTATATGCATACAATGGAATATGATTCAGCCTTCAAGAGGAAGGAAATCTTGAAAAATGCCAGAACATGAACAGACCTTGAAACCATGCTTAGTGAAATACGCCAGATACTGAAGGACAAATACATGATTACACTTACGTGAGTCAACTAAAACAGGTAAATTCATAGAGACAAAAAGCACAACACAGATTACCATGGCTGCAGGTGGCATGGGGAGGAGGAGAAGGAAAAGTGATTCTTTAATGGTTACAAAGTTATTTTTAGAGATGACACAGACATTGGGGATAAAGACAGTGATAATAGTTACAGACATTTTGAATGTATCTAAGGCTACTGATGAATGGATAAGCCACACATTTAAATGATTACACTGATAAATATTATGTATATTTTATCACAATTTTTAAAAGTTTACAATGAAATCGAAAAAAAGAGAAAATATAAAATTGTGGCTCAGCAAAAATTAAAAACTAGTCCTGGGTTACACTGCTGGAAGTGTGAAATCTCAGATTTTACTCAGGTCTGACTCTAAAACCTCTTTTTTCTGAAACTCTTTACACTGCACCATCATGCCCCTGTGTAACAAGGCTGAGGCAGGAGTCTTTGCAACTAAACGTGAATCACTACCTTTTTTCTGCCTTTTCTAACACAACACATAATGTAAGTGTACAAATAAAACTTATGAATACTTAAGCCCTTGGATACACTCTAGGATGTTTTTAATCCCAAACCAAATGTTATTTCTGCCACGTTATCGGATTCGAATTTCAGATATACAGAGTTCAAATGGTATTAAGTCTTGTTTGCCCCCCAACATTATTGGATATTCAGCTCAGTTCTGGTTTATGTTGTTATGTGTTCTCAATATGGTTTGAAAGCTTATTTAGGCAATCCACTGGTCCCTTCTTTATCGAACTATGCTATAAATACTTTTCTAGCACAAAGGATTCTAATCCCAACAGAAATGACTAACGCTTCATTAAAAAACAATGGAATCACCTGCTTTTTACTTTCAGCTGTTGGTATCTATGTTTTCCTCCTACTTTTTGTTTCTTTTCTCAAATTTAATAAAATTTTAAAATTTATTCCTAATCAACATATGTTCATCTCAACCAACTAAATAAAGTGTAGCACATAGCAGGATAAAGATCATTATATTATTGTCCTCACAGGAGAACTTTCTGATAGCTATAAATGATAAAATAGTATACTCTAATTCAAGATATTTTCTCCATGAGTCACTAACCCAGTACTATTGGAACTACGTAACCCTTTCATACCTCACACAAGCTATTAGTATTCTCAGTCAAAAAGGTAGTAGTCTTAGAAACCACAGCAAATTAAGTAGAGAGAACTATACATTAATAGCAATCTTCACAGTAACATGTGTCTGTAGTCTGCAGATGCCTGTTACAGGACTGTACTTCACTACATTATGTAATGTCAAAAAGAGAATCCCATTTGCATTTCATCTATTCACAGTCAGAAAACTTTAAAGTCAGAAGGGAAATGTGACCCTGTCAATTTCAACCCCCACCAAGCTATGGAAGAGGGCAAAGAGGTAGGGAAGGGAACTGCCTTGCCTATGATCACAGAACTGAGGAGGGACCTCACTGGGGCAGGAGCCTAGAAGACTTGACCAGTTCCATAAGTGTAATGCTTATGTTGGCCAAGACCACAAAGTGCCCCCATTCTTTTCTATCGTGGAGGAAATTCTCTTAAAAGGAAGATTGAAATGTTTAAATCTATACATCTTCAATTTTGCATAATATTTTTTCAAAAGTCTGAATCAATAAGGCGTGGAATCAATTTGCAGCTTGATCATCTCAAAGAGAATGAGATACTAAAAACAAACAAACCAAAACTTAACAAATATTCAACTGGTTTATTAGAGAACTAAAGGAGGTCACTGGATCGAGAGTTGCCATGACAACTGTCAGGCAAGAACGAACAGAGGTTTGCTCCTAGCTATCTCATTGTCTAAGAGCTGTGAATTAGGCACACCACTCCACCCTCTGCCTGCTTTCTCCTCTCTGGCTCTCACTTCCTTCCCTGGAAGCCCATATTCTTCTATATCCATCTCCACATCATGTAAAGAAATAAGCTCTGTTAGGCAGAACACAAGGGAAGCACACACTGCCTCATACCAGCAGTTATAACCAATACAAATGGTCAAGTGAAACAAATTGAAACTGCATTGTGAAGCTTAAAGCAGACAAAAAAAGTAAAGCTCTAATACAAAATGTAAGAAAGGTCACATTTTAGCAAAAGTTGTGTCTATTTTTAAATTCTAATTTGCTACTTATAAATTAGCCTTTTCAATAACAAAATGCAATACTATGATAATCTTTTTCCAGCATTAACTTATTTGCCCATGGCTCACTAAATTTCCTGAAACTAACTTTGGACTTGTACCTGGATTTGAAACAAGTCCCTGAAAATAAAAATTCAGCATCCCAACCTGAATCATATAATTTTCCATCATTTGACACTTTATTTTCACACTTTGTTGATTCTTTACACAAAAGAATCTCTGCTGGTTTTTAAATTGAGTACCCACTAGGAAGGGGTGATAATTTTCTCTGACTCTGGCTGATTATGGCAAAGGTGTAAAAAGGTGAAGGGCATATTACAAAACAAAATGCTGACACTGATTTTGACCCACTTCAAGCCAAAAAGTAAATTTTGTTTGTGACTAAAATTGAAGTAAGCCTGTCAGGGTAGCATATATACTAACTGAATAATTGTGTTGGGGAAAGTCAAGTACAGCCAGTCACAGCTCCCTACTTCCTGTCTTCAATCTCTATTAAATATCAAGCTGAGGGGAGATAAAGTTTTAAAACTTTGTTTAGTCACATACAGAGGAAATTTATTCTTCCCCAGTCTGATTCTCATCTTCTCTGCTTATTGTCACAGCCTGCGCATTCAAAATCAACAAGAACACTTTGCACGTGAAAAGAAATGCCAAATTACTTACATAAACAGAGCATTCAAATTATGCATGAAAGGCTTTCAATTCTCACAACATAGACAAATGTATCTCTACAAATCTGGACACCATTTAGAAAAACAGGAGCTACTGCATTTATATCAATAGTTTGCCGTTGGGCTGTAGACAGATTAATTTGTCAAACTATCAACATTTGAATAAAGTACAATTGTACTCTTGTACCTAAGAGAAACAGGATCAACTCAAGTTGAGTATTGATTAGGACTCTTGACAAGTGACAGAAATCACAGTCCAAGCAGGCTTAAGTGAAGAAAAAATTAAATAAATAAATTAAATAAATAACAAAAGGAAGGAAAGGAAGGATGAAAGGAAGAAGAAAAGAAAAATAAGACGAAAAAGAATAAGAATTAATTGACCCATATAACTCAAGAAGTAGGGAAGTAGGGACTCATCTTTATCTACATCCTCCAGGGAGGTAGAATGCACCATGCAATCATCATGAATCAGTTTTTCTCCTTCACTCTGCTCTGTTTCATCCCAGGCATTGCAGAAGAACAAGGTGAGGACAGGCTTTCCAGACCCTACTTACTCTGAAGTTCCAGATCCAGCCGGGAAATGTAAACATCTTTTTCTCAGATAATCCTAAGAAAAAAAAAAATCTCATTGTTTCTAACTGGGTACTGTAACTACTTCTGAACCAATCAACATGGCCAGGGAAATATGATGTGCTAATAGGCTGAGACTTGGAACAGACGAAAACATTTGAGAGTAGCTAGAATTATACATGATCTTTGAGAGGTGAGGACGAGTCAGGGTTTAGAAAGAAGCTGTCCTAATATTAAGGATTGCATATTTCATATTGACTGTATTTCATGATTTCCCTGGTGAATGTAAATTATTCTTTAAAATTCAGCTGTAATGTTTTGAACACTACTATGTGCACTGCAGAATACTATGGACAATGGGCAGTGCAATGATAAATATGATACCATTGATGTTCTATGGATCTGGCAAAGTGGGCACCGAATTAAACACACATGGTGCTGAGTCCACCTGCACTGTTAGGTGGACTGTAACTGTAAAATAGAGTTTATAAACAACTTGGGAGGCCAGGAGGGCTGGAGGGTATACGGCATCCCTCTGAACAGTTAGTTCAGAGATTAGAGAAGATGATAAATCAGCAGATACTAGGGTGTGGTCAGAAAAATCTTCACACAAGAGGCAGGGCTTTGCAGGGCAGGCAGATAGCTAACTTGAATAAAAGGGATGTGACTAAGAATGAAGTCAAAACAGTGTCTCTGGGAACCATTTTTAAAACTCTGATTTAGGTCTTATGTCCATAATGTCTTAATACGATTGTCAAGTGGATTCATTACTTTCTCTTAAAACCACCAGCCTGTCCTACTGCCGTAAAGATTAAGTCTGTCTATCAGAACTGCTGTTTACCAAGCCATGATGATTATTGCCTGAGTTGCCTTTTTGCTTTGATGGGTCTTCTGTGCTCAGGTGAGGATAAGGTATATTTGTCTTGTAAAGTTCACCCTCTTTTATAGACAGAGGACTCAAATTCATAGCCCTGCCTTTCTGGTTATATAGACAGCTCTTCACCTGTTCAAGCCTTACCCATCCTTCCAGATTGTCCAACCTTCCCTTACTATTGTCAATGTCCACATTGATAGAGGATTTGAGATAGAGGAGATTGGAAGGCGATGATAACACCAAATATTTCTACCTAAATTTACCAGACATTCAGATGGACTAAAGATTTCATAATGTTGGTGATGGGAAAGCTACTCCCAAATATCTCACCCTAATTTCATAAAAAGATGGCAGGATCTGGCTCTATTTTTTCCCGACCAGGATCCGATGCATAATTCACAGAACCAGGAAGCCTCAGCAAACTGCAGAAATGTATTGCGTCCACACTGTTTCCTCTCTATCTTAGAACTACCTTGATGATGGTTCTTTCAACTGTGTTAATCAGAGATTATACTGGTGCAAGACCCAGATCAATATGAAGTGCATCTTATTTCAATACTACTGAAAGCCAGGCTGGACTAAAAGAGCTGAGAGAAAATAAAAATCAATATTTGTTTTCCTGGCTTTGCATGAGCTTTGGCAGAGGAGAAGAGTAGAGTCTTTTAAATAAAATTGAATTGCGATCTTTTCCATCATTTCAAATAGTGAATAAAGTAAGATCTGATATTTAGAAAGTTTATCATTTCTTCTCCTGTCAGCTAGTATCCTTGAGGTTTTCTGTAAAATATGGATAACTTACTTTAAAACTCTACTAGAGGAAGTTCAAAAAGAAAAGCTTAAAATACCTAGAGATGAACTCATTGGAAATATTCTACCTCCAGAGACACCAATTCTATTACCGTCACACTTGTTGACAGTATAACCAACTTACTGTAAAACTGTTTCAGGTTAGATTATGTTTTGTGATTCTGTGTCAATTACCCAAATCTTATTGGTTTCAGTGCGTATTTGTAAATGGAAACTAATTTGTACTACCACTAATTTGTACTACCTTTAAAAGGTTTGAATGTGTCCTTTTAAAGGTCATTTGTTGAATATATAATCCTCAGTGCAACAGTGCTGAGAGGTGGGACCCATAGAAGGTAAATGGATTGGCCAGGTGCAGTGGCTCATGCCTATAATCACAGCATTTTGGGAGGCCAGGGCGGGTGGATCACCTGAGGTTAGGAGTTCGAGACCAGCCTGGCCAACATAGTGAAATCTCGTCTCTATTAAAAATACAAAACAATTAGCCGGGCATGGTGGCAGGAGCCTGTAATCCCAGTTACTTGGAAGGCTGAGGCAGGAGAATTGCTTGAACCTGGGAGGCGCAGGTTGCAGTGTGCCAAGAGTGCACCATTGCACTCCAGCCCGGGCAACATAAAACAAAACTCCATCTCAAAAAAAAAAAAAAAAAAAAAAGGAGGTGAACGGGTTAATGTCTTGACCATGGGAGTGGGTTGGTTTTCACAGGACGGGGTTCCTGATAAAGGGTGAGTTTGTATCCCTTTTCTTCTCTCTCTCTCTGTATATGCTTGTTCGCCCTCTGTCCTTCCACCATGGGGTGATGTCTTCAGAAGAAAGCCCCCGACATGAGCCCCTCGACCTCAGATTTCTCAGCCCCCAGAACACTAGAAAGAAATCTGTTATTTATAAATTACTCGATCTCGGGAATTCTATTATACCAACACAAAACAGACTAGGACACCCTGCTTATCCTATATGGCCAGCTGAATCTCCCCAAGGCATTCATGTAGACTGACATTTACCATATTTGGAGTATTATGGTGTCCTCCATTGATCCTCATGTGAGGACATGATGCGTCCTGGTAGAGCATGTATTTTCCAAAAAGAAGCTGGAGATTTGCCCTATGAAATCTTGAAGTGGCATTCTCTCCGGAGGAGGTAGAGAGGACAAAGGAATAATGTTCAGAGCTGAGCTTTGGCCACTAGGGGCCTCTTTGTGATAGGCAGCGCTTTTGTTCTCTTCCCATGACCGTAGTAGCAGCCACACATAACAATTCAACTTAAATATTTGTTCCTGTGGCAGTCATTCTCTGAGGAGGCTAGTTGTCCAACATAACTAGATATGTATTTCAGCCTGTGTGCAAGGACTACTCCATACACACACTTTCATAGAGTTTCATGCAGTGGTAACATCATTGATTGTGAAGAGAAAACTGCTACCTGACGCACCGGACTGGGACCCCACTCATCTGTGTGAGTGGAGGCACTCAGTGACAACCTTGCAGAGATACAACCATGCTTTGGAACTAACTCAGAGTTGAAATGAAAAAGAGAAATAATCTTGAACATGTGGGCTCACACTGGGGTGATTTGACGCTGACAGCTAAGAGCTACAACAACCCAGTATTTCAAAATGTTCACAGAAATATAGGAAATGATAATGACAAGAATATATACTTCTACCTCTTGACTAAGGCATGTCGCACCAAGGAAGCAGTGCAACAGAAGCATTAAGGATAAAGACAGAAACCTGATTCATGCAGAGTTCTCTATAATGGCAAAGAAATATAAAAAAAAATCTCATATATGTCCCAAATTAGGAGACTAGCTAACTAAATTATGGTCTTAAAGTACCGAAGATTATTAAAAAGCAATTGAAACTAGGATTATATTGTTAACAGAAGCAAATTTTTATGATGCCATTCTGAAGTCAAAAGAGTACAATACAAAATAGTATAAATTTTAGGACTCTAATGCACGCACTGAAAAGTAATATGCACAACTGAAAATTGTATGAGTTTTTTTTTTAACACTAAATGTGCCCTTACTAGTATTATAAGTGTGTCTTTAGGTTTTTTTTTTTTCTTTTTGTCAGAGTCTTGCTCTATCACTTAGGCTGGAGTGCAGTGGCACAATCTCGGCTCACAGAAACCTCCGCCTCCTAGGTTCAAGTGATTCTCCTACCTCAGGCCCCCGAGTAATTGGGACTAAAGGTGCATGCCACCATGCCCAGCTAATTTTTGTATTTTTAGTAGAGACGAGGTTTCACCATGTTGCCCAGGCTGGTCTTGAACTCACAACCTCAGTGATCCGCCTGCCTCAGCCTCCCAAAGTGCTGGGATTACAGGCACAGATCACTGCGCCTGGCCATAAATATGCCTTTTTAAATTAACAAATGGGCTGGGCATGGTGGCTCATGCCTGTAATCCCAGCACTTTGGGAGGCCCAGTTGGGCAAATCACCTGAGATCAGAAGTTCCAGATCAGCCTGGCCAACATGGAGAAACCAGGTCTCTACTAAAAATACAAAAAAAAAAAAATTAGCCAGGCACTGTGGCACATGCCTGTAATCCCAGCTACTCGGGAGGTGGAGGTTGCCATGAGTTGAGATCCCACCATTGCACTCCACCCTGGGCAACAAGAGTGAAACTCCGACTCAAAAAAAAAAAAAAAAAAATTAACTAATGGTGTCAAGGAGAGGTTGCAAGAGAGAAAACAACTTTGCTAAAGATAATATGCCTCAAACAGACACTAAAATTATCTCTACCCAGTACCTAGACAAATGAAAGCCTTCAGTTCGCAGAAGGAAAGGCTTATCTGTATCCCCCAGGTATGAACAGTGTGTAATTCAAGGAATACTGTAAGCTCCTGTAGTGCCACCACTCAGGCTGGAGACAAAAACATGCATCTTCCTTAAATTACTTCTGAGACTCCTCCCTATAATGTACATGATAATATTATAGCAACGGAGTATATTACTTATAAAAATATAAATATACTTACATCATGAATAAGCACGCAAAACATTATACCAATAGGTATATATGGACAGAGCCAAAATATCTTCAAAGATTGGTATCCAGAAATAGATACAGTGCTACTGTAAATCTTCAAAAAATAGCCTTAAGTCATGTGTGTCAGTGCTATTTAAGAGTGTCATAATCAGCCATGTAGGGTGGCTCACACCCGTAATCCCAGCACTTTGGGAGGCTATGGTGGGAAAAACCCTTGAGTCCAGGAATTTGAGAGACAGTGTGAGCGATGATTGCACCACTGCACCCTAGCCTGTTGACAAAGCAAGACCCTGTTTAAAAAAAAAAAAGTGTCATAATCAATAAAATTAATAAAGTTATATTAAGACTAATAACTTTTTAAATACATTTGTGATAGAGGAGTATTTTATTTTATTTCTTTGAAATAACAAGAGAAATGCACAAAAGAACAGAATAATATACTCAAAGGGTCAATTGGAGACCTAGCGCCTCCAACCAGAAGGGATCTTTGGGGATTTCCCATTCAGATTCCATTCCTTTGGGACTCTCCAAACTGCAGGAAAGCAATGAATTGTCCAAAAATCAGTGTTTGCAAGAGTTTTGCAGAAGTGACCACACCCTGCCTCATTCTGCATCTCTATTTTTTGTCAGGCTCCTGTTTCCTATACATTGATTCAGCTCCAAATCTGCCGTCTTGATTTTTTCCCCCAATCTCTATCCACAGAGACATATTCTACCTTTCTGCCACCCCCCACAGACAACCCTCTTACAAACCCCACATTTCCAAGACCCACCCTTTCCCAGGCTCTATCTAGCCTAAGAGGATTACCTTAACACTTCCTTGACTTACTAGCTGGCAATTGACTACACCTCAGTGGACTTTAATTTCCTCAACTGTAAATAATAGGTTTGAACTAGAAGTTCTTTCTCATTTTAAATATTAGAGATTAGGGTGCAATAGATACACAGGGCTCATTATTTTAGTGAGAAGCTACACTCAAACATTTTTGAAGCTTGAGATGTTTCAGATTCTCTAATTTTGCAACAGAGTAATCCAGACTAGTGAGTGAGACATTTTTCTTACAACAACAAAGACGAAAGCAAATTAAGCAGTACACATAAGTAGTTAAGCCAATTTCTGTTAAGCATTTTAAATGGATGATACAAGCTTAGGTTAAAATGAAATATGAAATAATTCCATTTAAAAAGATGTTTGACAGTTATACCTTGGAAACCAAGTCTAAATTGAATTTATTTATTTATCATCATTTATTATTGTTTTTTTTTTTAGAGATGGGCTCAAGCTATGTTGCCCAGGCTAGACTCAAACGCCTGGGCTCAAGCCATCCTCCTACCTCAGCCTCTCTAGCATCTGGGACTACAGGTCCATGCCACAGACCTGGCTTGTAGCAGTCTTAGCTAGCAAACTCAGCCAACTGGAATCAGTGAAACCATTCCTTAAGTGAATAATGTGAATGATGTGGCACATGCACCCAGACCAAGACCATGCCCAGAAATGGCCCCAATGCCTTTCTCAGTGCCTCCAAACCACTTACATCATAAACACACAATTAACTGGTAGACTGTATAAAGCAGACACTAAGTGCTAGAGACATTCTCAGAAAGAATATCATACTCAGAAACAATGTAATTAAAATGCCAAGTCTGAGGAAATAGGCTGCCCTACTTTTCAATTCAAATATACTAGTATCTTACCTAGAAAGAATGCTAACCTAGGGTGACATCACCATAATCTATCATCTATCATTTTGGCATTTGCTCCATGTTGAGTGATGCCAGATTGTGGCAGTTAAGGAAACAATATAATTTTCATTCCTTACGATATTTCTACATTTTTAGGGACCACTAGTGGAAGATGTTCCCTGTTATTGGAAATAAAAGGAGATAGAACATTTCTGTCTATATAAAGTCCTCAAAATTAGTTCTTTATGAATAAAGCTATCCTTGTGTTCTTGACTGCAACAGATGATTCCATTATGGGTGTTTCTCCATTCTTCTATACTCTTGGAATGTCAGACCTGGGAGGTTCCTAAAGCCTTGAGTTCATATTTACATAAGCCCAATCTAGGTTTGAACTGTGAGATGTCAAGCCATCAAATATTCACGTCTATATATTTTTACACACATTCTGCTGAAAAAATGTTCATGGGATAGGTCATTGATAATGGATTCCTCACTTCCAGAACTCCAGAAAACAAAACAAAACAAAAACGATATTGTAGTGACAATTTCTTGGAGAGTTTAGCTGACAGTGAGGACCAGATCCCAGAACACTCAAAGCATTCTAATTCATTGAGACAGAAAGTAGAATAGAGGTTACTAGGGCTGGGGATAGAAGGAGGAGAAAGAAGAGGGAGTTATTGTTTAATGGATAGAGATTTTGTTGATGATGAAAAAGTTTTGAGTATAGATAGTGGTGATGTTTGCACAGTATTGTGGATGTATCTAATGCCTCTCATGAATGGTTAAACCATACTTGTGAATGGTTAAATGATAAATGTTAATATATATATATATATATATATATATATATACATATATATACATAAAGCACAATTTTTAAAAAGATTAAAACAAAAAGAAGAAAAATAAAACCAGATTAGCAAAAATCAGAAATTGGTCTTTCTCATGCACTGTTTTAAATATAGTCGCTTCCTTTGAAACTTAGTTACCCACTTAGCTCAGAGCAAGACATTTCACAAGAGATGGGATAGGGATCACCAGGCTGTAGGAGCATGTGCAAAGAGGGAAAATGAAGTGAGGACCAGCTGTAGAAGGGTCCTGGCTCTGCCACATGGAAAGGTGGCAGAAGGAGGGCCTACGATGCTGGGGTCATATAATGTAATAGATCTGTAATAATATAGATCCATACCTTCATTCCTTTCCCCCCATGAAATAAAAATCTTGACTTATCAACATTAACTGAAAAGATAAAGGGCAAACTATGGCACCAAGAACCCAGGGTTGTTGAAGGAAAGGCAAAACCCTTAAAATAACAATTAACCAATCAGCTCCCATCTCTCTAGGAGATGCACATTCAAATGCTTATAGTATCAGGAGGTGACATGAAGAGTCAGGTGTTTGTGAGCAGGATACACGGGGATGGGGACTGGGATGGGAGCCATTGTGAATGCAGAAGTCAGGCCCACGCAAAGCCCATGCCGCTCTTCAGCTCCCTCTGTGGAATGCCTTGCAGACCACCCAGTACTGACTGTTCTTCGTGTTTTCTCCAAAGGAAAAGGCATGCAGATATTTCTATGAAATTGTTAGATTTTTTGAAATTCAAAAATAAAACACAGCTTGATTTCTTTATTTATAGCAGCTTGATTCATAACCAAATAAATCTTTATTCATCGTTGCCAAAATTTGGAAGCAACCAAGATGTCCTTCAGTAGGTATCCAGATATAGGGTACCTATATCTGGTGGTACATCCAGGCAACCGAATATTATTCAGCATTCTATCACGCCATGAAAAGACATGAAGAAAATTTAAATGCATATTACTTAGTGAAAGAAGCCAATTTTAAAACTCTAGGTACTACAGAAATCCAACTCTGACTTTCTGGAAAAGGCAAAAATATGGATACAGTAAAAAGATCAGTGATTGCCAGGGGGTTGTGGGTAAAGAGGGATAAATACAGCACAGGGAATTCATAGGACAGGGAAACTTTTCTGTATTGGCAGGTGAATGTCATTACATATTTGTTAAAACCTACAGAATATATAATATCCAGAGTGAACCCTAATGTCAACTATGGACTCTGGCTGATAATAATTACATATGTACCCCTCTGGTGGAGGATATTGATCATGGGGGAGTTTGTGCATGTGTAGGGGCAGTAGGTATATGGAAAATCTCAATACCTTCCTTTCAATTTTGCTGTGAACTTAAAACTGCTCTAAAACTAAAGTCTATTATTCACAAAGAATTCATTAATTATTACAACACTTATTATCAACACATAATCACAAACACGCATATACACACATCTGTAGTAAAAATTTGATTAGTGGACCACTGTTTTCAAAATCCAGGAGACTCAAGGGAAGTCACCAACCAAAGCCTTTGCTATGTCCTTTCCCCTGCCAACCTACTCACCTGTTTGCGGCTAGTACAGGAAATGCCTGGGATGTTCTGTGCAACTTAATTTCTGAAAAACACTTATAATTCCTACTCCACTAGACAGCATTTGTTTTGTATCATGAAATATTTCTATCTCAGTTTAAAAATATTAGCACTTAAAGATGTATTATCCCTTCAGCAGATATAATTGTTAAGATTTTGGGGGATAGACCTTCACTTATTTCTCATCTCCTGCGGCTTTAAATAAGGTGTAGAGCACTCCCTGCAAAGAGCAATGAGTTAGCATTCACCTTCATCTCCTATTTTTCATTTCTTCTAGACAAGCCTTCCTACTCTGAAGAAAGCTGGAAAACCCCCTATTTGAATGTAGATCATTGTCCTCCATGAACTAAAAGTGAAGACAAGAGGTAGCACACACACCACACTCACATAACAATAGTAGAGTATATATTTAGAGAGAGAGAAATAGGGTATGGATCAGCTGCCTTTTAGCATATTGATGACTCTGCCTTGTCCCAAGGGCCCAATTGGAGATTGCTGGCATCTCTCAAAGACAAAATAAGAGAAATAATTGAGATAAAAGCTGCCTAAAGAATCTGAAATTGCTCCATGCCTCTAAGCTTTCTATCCACTACGCCTGGAGGTCACCAGACAGGAAACATATTAGAACTTAAGTTTGGCCTTGAACAATTCTATGTACTAGGTTATTTCTGTTACATTTTCATTCTAAATACACAGTCTCAATAAACAAAATCATGAAAAATTAATTATGCCATCTAATGTAAAAGTTATTTTGGGAACATAGCCCATGATCCACCACCTAATGCTCCCTGTGGAAAGATGTGTATGAGATTTCTTTAAACTTCAAGATGCTTGCTTGCCCTTAGGAATTGGTCAAATCCTTCTCTTAATCATTGAGGTCATTTCCTCCCCTGTTCCTTTGCCAATCCCTACTTCTTCAAGAAAGTAAAAGCCAAGAGTAAAGCTCTAACAGAAGTTATAGTCACAAGAGATAGAAGCAATGTTTTTTTTTCCCAAGGTATATGAAATCAGTGGTTTTCTAAAATATCTAGAACTATACCTTGCATGAAATGATTTTAATAAACATTTGTTAAATTGAGCAGAATTTATGACTTTTCCAGGAATTACAAAATAAGCACTTAGGAATGAAAGTGCCACCATTTAAAATGAATTTAATTAAGGGTAATTAATAACTTAATTCAAAGACATAATAACATCGAGATGGATTAAGTGTCAAAGAGTGCTGATGATTTGTTTTTCCTGGATCTCAAAAACCTAATGTGCAATGAGCACTATTCTCTATACAGCAAATAAATGTAGACATTAATATTATTGTAGAAGTGAAAAATGACTGATGTTTGTTCATGCTGCCTCTAAAATCATATTTTGACTTATTAAATATAATTTTCTTTAGTTTTCTATTATAAATGGCTGTGTTACTTGCTATCATTTTGCCAAAATTTTATTCTGGGATTGCAGCCTCATAAGAATCATAGAAGCATAGATTAAAAAAAAAAAAAAAAACAGTGGGGATTTATCTACCCAGTAAGTCCAGTATCAACACGCTTTTTTACAGATGAAGCAATCAAGGATACAAGGGCCAGTCGTCCTGGAGGCAATCCAATGTAAGTGTATTGATTAATGTGCCTTGCTGTAGAGGAATGCCTGAGACTGGGTAATCCGGGTTTGTCTGACTCATGATTCTGCAGGCTACATGAGAAGCATAGTGCCAGCATCTGCTTCTTGTGAGGGCCTCAGGAAGCTTCCACTCATGGCAGAAGGTAAAGGAGGAGCTGGCATGTCACATGGCAACAGAGGAAGCAAGAGAGAGAGAGGAGGAGGTGCCAGGCTCCTTTAAACAAGGAGCTTTCCTGTGAACTCCCACAGCTAGAACTCACTAATATCATGGGTATGGCACCAAGCCATTCAGGGGGGACTCCGCCCACGCCCCTGACCCAAACAACTCCCACTAGGTGGCTTTGACATTGGGGATCACATTTCAACATGAGATTTGAAGGAAACAAGCAGCCAAACTATCTCAGCCAGTTTATTCCTGAGTCCTCTTATAAATGCTCTTTCTGCTGCTCCACAAAGTAAACATCTAAGGTGAAATCAAATGGATAATGAGAACCAAAATAATCACAGTGAAGTGTACTTGATAAAGGTAGATATAATCAGAGCTGGACGACTGAGGACAAGATCTTTCTCTGTCTTACTTATATTCACAATGAGGGTGTGCAAGTGCAGTTATGTGGGACACAGTTCATGTTTGAGCATCAACCCTGACAGATTTTACCCTAAGACCTGCACTGTGAAAGCTTAACACGGAAGTGAAGGAGGGCTCAGTCATGTATTGTTGCCCTAACTAGAATAGCCTCAAAGTGTCCTCCATATCCAATACTCCACTGGCCGAGAAACATACAATTCTGACACAGCTTCAACAGGATGCAATGTTCATACGGGACCCTGTCGTTTCACTTAGAATTTCCCTCCCTTCCTCAGTCTTTTTGCTGATTTCCTAGTCTCCTTTAAATGATCTCTTTTTTTTTTTTACTATGTTTGTTTTTTTTGCCTCTCGTTCTATATCACTTTCAGAAATTTCATTCTCCATCCATAATTCCAATGAAAACCACTTAATTCCTGGGCATCTGTTCATATCAGATTTCCTTATCTGAAATTTTGTTACACTGTTGCCCAGACACGTCATTTCCTGCTGGACTAGGGCCACTTTAATATCTCATTACACACACAGACACACACACACTCTCACACAGCACACACTCAGAAAAAATGGAAATTATAGAAAGTATTAGGAAAATAAAAAATCATCCATATATCTATAAGGCCGTTTTTAATATTAAATAAAATTATGATCATGCTTCATATACTGTCCTTTCATTCTCCCCAGCCACACTCGTTTCTCCTTTCCACATTACATGATGAAACATCAACCCTTTGGAGAAAGGGCTGACCATGAGATTCACAGAACTTGTTTGTCCTTAGTTAAATTTCTTAAACATGCTAAATCTTCATTTTTCTATCTGTAAAATTATGTATATAAGCAAACAGTGAGAATAAAATAATGGCTATGAAAGACTACCTTTCCCAAAACGATCAGAAAACCGAAAATGTATAAAATGTATACACCACAAGCTACAACTCGGTACAAAGACACAAAAACAAAGTCTACGAAAACAACATATTGTCACATATGCAACACATAACAAAGTTATAGTACCTGAAAAATCATAAAGAATTGCAACATAAGAATAAGGGAAAAAAATCTAACAGCAGAATGAATAAATGTCATGGACAGATATTTCATAAAGAAAAACAAGTTTCCAACTAATGTATGAAAAGATCTTGAAGTTCAAACCATGTAAACCAAAACAACAGTTTATGCTGCTAAGCATCAAAATAGTTAACATTTAAACTCATTCATCGATTCAACAGACAGTGATCAAAGGCCAACTCTATGCCAGGTATGATGCCCAGCACAAAAAATGTGGAGACCCACTGCTTTTGAGGATTTGGGAAGGAGAATTTCATATATTGCTAGCAAAACAGAGGTTTGATAAAGTCATATTGGAGGACAATGTTGCTGAATTTATGAACATTTTAAATTATTTTTGTATTTTGGTGTAGGACGAGACAGGGTCTAGCTCTGTGTCCCAGGCTGAAGTGCAATGACAGGATTGCAACTCACTGTAGCCTCCAATTCCTGGGCTCAAGAGATCCTCCTGCTTCAGCCTCCTAAATAGCTAGGACTACAGGCACGTGCTCCTGTGCCCAGCTAATCTTTTTTAAAAATTTGTTTGTAGAAAGGGGGTCTCACTTTGTACCTCAGGCTGGTTTCAAACTCCTGGCCTCAAGAGCTCCCCCAGCCTGGGCCTACCAAAGTGTTTAGAACAATTACTCCAAGAAAAAACGGTAGCTACTATGGTAGCCTCTCCAATGAGATTTCTGCTTCCAATACCTCTGTACTATAGTCTATTTTTTTTTTCAAAAAAGCAACTACAATTATATTTTCAATATAAATGAGATCACATCACATTTCTGCTCAAAACATTCCAATGAGTTACGATCATCCTTAGAGTAAAATCAGTTGTTTCTACTATCCCATCTTCCTCTCCACTGGTATTTCGACCAGCCTTTGACTACATCTCCACTGGGATCCCCAACCCTCTTCCACTGCCCATTGTACTCCAGTCACTCAAGGATGCTTCTGCCTTAGAGCCTCATGCGGAACACCCCGACCCCAGAAATTCAGATTCTTTCATTATACCCAGACCTCTGTCAAAACTTTTCACCTTGGCACCCTAACTGATAGCAGCCATGTTGTCCTTCATTCCAAACCCTGTTGGGTTTTTTTATTTCAGAGAACTTACGACTATTTGACACCATGCTGCTGTATCTCTTTGTTTCCATATTTTATATACACACATACAAAAATATATTCCTGTTTACTTTTGACTGTCTGGTTTTGTTACTGATATTTAAGCTGCAAAACTATGGGAATTTGGTTTAATTTGTTCAGGACTGTATCTCTAATTCTAAAACCATGCCTGACATAGGAGTAAATGTTCCATAAACTTGTGTCGCATGTATGAATGAAGTAATGAATAAATGTCAAATACATATTCTATTTAATTCAACAATTCCAATACTAGGAAACTATCATAAACAAATTACATTTGAGCAATATTTGTGGCATTAATTATACCATTATAAATAATAGTAAAAAATGAGGACATATCTATTTGTCCTCCAATATGGAAGACACCAGATAAATTATGGCACATCCATATCATATAATATAAATGGTACCCAAAAAATGGAAAAAGAGAATAAGATAGGCCCATATAATCTAGTAAGGAAAGAGCCCCAAGTCATTTTCAAATGAGACAAAAATGTAGGTCACTGGCACAGATATCTTTTGAAAACCTGCCAATGGATAAAAAGTGCCATATTTTATATACAGAATGTCAAAATAGCACTGTATATAAAAGAAGCCAGCAAGAACATCTCAGCATTTGTGACAGATTTTATATTTCTATATCCTGATTAATGCCCTGACAGACCTGTGAGTGGGGATCAAATGACAGGAGTCCTTCCTTGCTGTGTCATTTTCTGGCTGCCCAGATCTCATGCATCTCAGATGGGAAAATTTCCTAATACTTTCAGGTAGTCAGCTCCAGGGTTTATCTTAAGAAGCAGTGAAACTGTCCTTTATGCTGTTGTCACTTGTACACATTATCCATTATTCTATCATTTTTTCAACTTAGAATAAACAAAATTTCACATAAAGGATCACATCCCTTATTTATTTTTTTAATTCCTTTCTAATTTTATAAAAATGTGTTTACAAATAGAAGCCTGGTGTGGTGGCTCATTCCTGTAATCCCAACATTTTGGGAGGCCAGAGTGGGTAGATGTCTTGAGACCAGGAATTCAAGACGAGCCTTGGAAACAGTGAGATCCTATCTCTACAAAACAATTAAAAAATTAACTGGTCATTGTGGTGTCCACCTGTAGTCCCACCTACTCACAAAGCTGAGGAGGAAGGATCACTTGAGCCCAGGAGTTGGAGGCTGCAGTGAGCCTCAAGACCCCGTCTCTTAAATAAATAAATAAATAATAAATAAAACAAAAATGTGTTTATAATAAATCAGAAAAGACATAAAATCCTGAAGCAGAAAAAAAAAGTCATCTATAATCCCAACCCCAAGAGATAACTACTACTGAAATTCTTATGTATGTATTTTCAGCAAATTTTCAAAGTGTAGATACCAACATACTCTCCTGTGTATTTGGAGCATGCTATATAAGCAGAGCAAATATTTATTTCACCAAAGTCCTATAAGCGTTTTCTCAAAACATTAAATATATATAAAAACAAATTTTATCCTGCTACTTGCATTCTATTCTAGTTTGTGTATACAATATTTATCCAATCACTCACTCATTATTCAACAGTAAATATGAGGCTTCTAACATTTACTGGTTGCTGAAGTAGATGTGAGCCATCTAGCCTGTTAAGTCAGAAAAAAAAAGATGTTGAACAAGCAATTATCCCAAAGGCAACCCTCTTCTTCCAGGGACTTGGAATCACGTTTCATGTTTCTCCTTCTTCATACCTTAAATCTAATCTTTCAGAAAGTCCTGTTGACTCTATATTCAAAATATAACCATGTATTTTTAGGCTAAAAAAGTAAGTACAATACAGTTTATATGATATGCAAACATCTTTGGGTTAAGAAAGAGAGCCAAAGTTAGCATAATCCATTTTATGCCTTCCTTTATTCACACACGTACACACACCCCCACAGGAGCAGATATATACATATAAAGAACCACTGGAAGAACAAATAAGAAATTAATAAAATGGGATTCAGAAGGACTGGACTGTGTATACATACTTTTAAATAATTTTGACATTTGAATCATGTAAATGTATGGCTTATTAAAAATGAAATTAAGATATTCAAACAATATAAAGTTTACAAGCATCTCAACCAAACCCTTCCCTACTACCACCACCCTTACTATAACAGCTCACATTGGCAACATCTTTTTCCTTTATTATTACAACAGCCTCTTAAATGGTCTCCTTGCCTCCACAGTGTCCCTTCAGCCAAGTCTTGACACAGTGTCCACAGAGATGATGTTGAAATGTAAGTGAAATCATGTTGTTTCACCAAGTCCTTCAACAGTTTCCCACTTCTTTCTGGGTAAAAAGCCTGCATCCTCACAATGGCCTATGCGATTCCTTTCATTTTCTGCAACCTCCTCTCCTGCTATTCTGCCATTGGTTCTCTTTTCTCAGCAACAGTCTCCCTTTTGCTATTATTCAAACATATCCAGCATGCTCTCCCCTCAAGGCTTCCATCATGCTCTTCCTCTGCCTAGAATACTCTTCTCTCTGACATCAGCAGGCTTCTATCCCTCAGATCAGGCAAGTTTTGAATCACCTGCCACCTTATTACTAACCCTTCCCTAACATCCTATTTAAAATCACACTGTCCCCTCCTCCACCTGTCTCCAGCATTATCACCATCCCTGTTCACCATTTCTCAATGGCACATCTCACTATCTGATGCATAACATGCTTTACTTGTTATTTTTTCATTGAATCAATTGTTTACCCAGTATGACAAGAATTTTCCTCTGCTTGTCCACTGTTGGATCTTTTGTGTCTTCATGGGTACCCAACACACTCAGTAGGCACTTAGTGGATATATAGTTATTGAATAAATGAATGATAAAAATTAATATAAATTTGTGGAGATCTAAAAAACTGAGTTTAAAGGGTACTATAGAGGCAGAGTGCACAAATTAAGTGGCCAATCCTCTATTGGTGGACATTACATTTATTAAAGATATTTCACCATTATAAACAATTATGTAGTAAAAATAACTGTATACAGGTCCAAGTATTCTTTAGAACAATTTTACAAATGTAAATTACTGGGTAAGTTTAGATACTAGAATGACTTGTGACATATTGTCAAACTGCCAGTAAGGAATGCTGTGCCTTTTTCATTACATAAACAATGGAGGTTACATTGTAAAAATATATTAATTTGACAGACAAAAATATTGTTTTAATCATGTAGCTTTGAATATCGACAAGATTAAAATGTTTTTAAATATTTCTTGGTAGCTTTTATTTCTTCTTTTGTGACTTGCCTAGTCATACACTTTGTTTTTTTCCTATCATTTATCTTTTTTAATTAAATTATGAGCTTTTATTTACCTAATATACTTATTCAGTAATTAGTATGTCACTATTATTTTTCCAGTTTGTCATTTAAATTTAATTGTATTTACCTTCACCTGACACACTAACATTTAACATTTTTAAATTAAATTTATCAATATTTTCTGGTACAGTTTTTGACTTTGATCCATTGACTAAAAAGGATTCTCCACCTCAAGGAAAGATAAAATTTACTCATATTTTCCTCAGGCTTTATTTTTTGATATTACAAGCTTAACTTAAGCCAGATAAAATACAAAACCCCTTAAATATCTTCTTTCCCTCCTCTTTCTCCCTCCTTTCTTGAAAGGATGGGTTTCTTTCTTGCATGCACTCAATTGGATCATTCACCCTGGTACTCATGAAAGGCCCCCTCAATGTGGAGAAACTAACTTCAGAAGTGAGAAGAAACAGGTAGGAGGGGGAGCTAGGGAGGTCACTGTGGGTCCTATCAGTCAAGCTTCCTGGCTTCGCAAGGAATTTGAAAGGAGCCGTTTTAAGCTGGACTTCAGCTAAACCCATGTGCTTCTCTCTTGATCTAACCAATATATTTCTTGACAAATGTAAAGCATGTGTGAGACCTATGATATGTTATTTTCTTGGATGATGAGGATTTTTGCAGATGGTGTTTAATCAGATATATTCACTCAGTAGAGAAATCTCTGAAGTATCACATGATTTTCCTGGATATTGACAGACTATTAGTAAGAGACACGAATCCTCTCTGTCACTGCACCAACACTTCACAGAGAAAAAGGCAGGTGAAGTTTCTGTTTCTTTTGACAAACAAGCTATGCTAACCATCCTATTTTTATCCTTAGTTTGTACCAATTAATTTATCAGAGCAGTTTTCTAAAAACTTATTTCGATATGAAACTTCTCTATCACTATTAGATGATTTTTTATATAGGTTTTATGTTTTCTACAATCCAGACTTAGTTTCTGTGTGTGTGTGTGTGTGTGTGTGTGTGTGTGTGTGTGTGTGTGAAAGCCTTCAAAAAATAAATACAAACTCAAATACCAATTTTAAATGAGTGACATAAGCTCAGATAGATGCTGGTTTGGAGTTGGCAGACATGAGTCTGAATCTTGTCCTCACTCCCTGTATGACTTTGGGCATCAGTATTTAATTTCTCTAAATCTCATTTTCCTCACTTATTAAAAAGGGGCTGACACTATATACCTCACGTGGCTGTTGGAAAGTTAAATATGCTCATATATGCCCAGCGCCTCACCTATTGTAAGAAGAGATGTGTATCAACCTTCCTGGTGTCTTTCATGGCATTTCTGGGCTAAGCTCCCTGAAGAGCCAGATGCACTGTAGGAGAACTTCCACCTGCTTCTAACTAGTCTTGTTGAAACTTACAACTTTGTCTCAGTTATCTAATGTTTTTATCCCAAAGAGAAGCCCAGACTATTTCATGGCAGAGATGCTTATTGGGAAGACTGTGGTCTGGGTTGAATAGAAGAAGATGGCAGTACAAGGTCACTGGCACATGGATTGCAGAGGAGGGTGCATGGTAGAAAGTGCTGAAATGAGCCCAGGCTCTTCTCACCCCTTGTTCCTTTGTTCTCAGAGAGAGCAAGTGACTGCAGGAGGAACAATCCAGGGCTTTTCAATGACTTGTCTACAGAAAATCAAGTCCCAGGCCAACAGTAAGAACCAGATAACTAGCATTTGGGTATGTTGAGAAGGAATACTCCCAATCGGAAAACTTCCTGATCTAGAAACTACGTGCCACCTCACAAATCTTAACATCAGTACCTGCTATTTCACTGTGTCACGTGTTGCCTCTTTTCATGTATCTGGATTGCTCATGCATGCAGTTCTCTGAGGTCCAGCTGCTAGTTGAAGCCAAGTTTCTAACAAATTCCAATGGAACCTGACCCCTATCCAATCCATCTGCACCCTGTAGGCCTGCACAGCCATCTAAGCTGCTATTTAATGACATGCTCTATGGTTCTGAAGGCAGTAACAAGAGGAATGGGTTTCTCTCTGGGCATGGGAAATATCATTCCAGGATCATAAATTTTCTGAAACAATTTGTGTTTCTACTTACAGTATTCAAATCTCTAATCCAATTAAACCATTGTGTGGACATACTGTTACTCAAATACAGTTCTTGTTTTGGTTGGTTGACTTATTTTAAATATTTGTAAGATTCCAATGTGATTTAATGAAAGGAGTACTCAATATCATTATATTTTTATAGCATACAGAGTGATTTTTAAATACACAAATATGATTATTTCATTCCATACTCTACGATCTGAGGATAAAGAACAAAATATGTTAGTGACTAAGAAACTCATCTTGACCTGGCTTGGCCACTTAAATGACCTCGTTTCTTTCCACTGTCTCTCTGCATTCCTGGAACACTCTCCCCAGTTCCCTGCCTGCTCCCTCTGGTCACCTCTTTCATCCAAGCGATTCGTTTTCATCCTTTACATCTCAATTCTAATATTAACACCTTAAGGAAGGCTTCATTGAAAATCCCTATTTATATGTTCTCACAGCACCCTGTGCTTCTTCTTAACAGCAGTATCACAGTTTACCTTATACATTTATCTGTGGCTTTATATGATTAGTAAATTTCTCAACTAAGCTATACGCTTCGCAAGGGCAGGAAACATGTCTATTTTGCACATCAGTACTTGATAAAGAGCCTATCATGTAGCATGTGCTTGATACATTTTATTGAATGAAGGAAGGAGGGAATTAATAAATTTTTGTAAAAGTAAATATTTATAACCTTATTTTACACATTTTTTAAAAGAATGTGGATGCTACTGTCATCAGGCTTCTGTCATGCACAATGGCCCTAGAAATAATCAAGTGAGACACTAAATAGTAATTGTTAAAAGGCATTCTAAATAGTTAAGCTCTACTGTTAGCTGCAATAGTTGTTGCTGTCATTTCCTCAAAGCTATAAAAAGGAAGGATGGTTTCCCCTTATATTAGTCCTGAAACCCCAGTATTTATGAACTATAATTCTACTGTTCTGCACTCACACACTCAACCATTCGTCCATGCAGGAAACACTTGTCAGTTGTGTACTTTTCAAGATCATTACCTAAAGGTAGCTTGAGGAGGAATGTAAATCAGAAGGAAAAAGAGGAATATGCTTTGTTGGGATGAAAATTCACATAAATTGCTACAAAAATAAAAATTACAAATTTATTTTTGTTTAGACTGAAAAGCAAATGCATTTTTCCCTGAGGGCCCTACCATATGTCAAGTGAAACTCACAAAGTGCTAGTAAAAGGAAATGACAAAGATTGCTTTGAGAGCATTAAGATAATAAAGGAAAGTTTCTTGGGTGGCTCTCTTGCACCACTCTGTGTCAAAAACAACTGACTGAGATCTAACAGTTCTGATTTGGTGGTTCCTCTCCCAAAAACACAATAGAAATCCACTGGTGCTGTTAGCAACAGTATAGCTATTAAAAGCAAACAAACACATCAGTTGTCATGGCTCACACCTGTAATCTCTGAACTCTGGGAGACCAAGGAGGGCAGATCACCTGAGGTCAGCAGTTTGAGACCAACCTGGCCAACACGGTGAAACCCTGTCTCAACTAAAAATATCAAAATTAGTCAGGTGTGGTGGCAGGCGCCTGTAATCCCAGCTACTTGGGAGGCTGAGGCAAGAGAATCACTTGAACGCGGGAGGTAGGGGCTGCAGTGAGCAGAGATTGTGCAACGGCACTCCCACCCGGGTGATAGAGCGAGACTCTATCTCCAAAACAAGCAAACAAACAACAACAAACACCAAACGAGAAACAAAAGTAGGGTGGGAAAATTTCTTTAAAATAATTAACATAAATGAATTTAAAAGAAAATAAAATTGAGTCCTAATGCTTGCTATTTTAAAGCATGAGTTACAATAGTTGATGACTTCGAGGATAAATTTTTCTTCAAAATAATTCCACTAACTTCAAATTTTTGTCAGCTGGGTTTGACAATGAAACAAAAGTGCTCCACTGTTTTGGTGTTTGTTTTCCTTGCATTTTAAAAACTTTTCAAATTGAGAAAAACTTAACAGAATATAGTGAGAAATAAAATTTGCATTTGTGTGCTATAATGCCTCTTACTTTTTTGTATTTAGGATTTAATAACTAAAAGTAGAAGGGCATTCTTGGGAACAGTTACTCAAATTACTTATACACATTAATTCACACTAATATGAAAATTATCCTAATGAGTCTATGGACAAGGGTATCTACAAATTGGATCCAAAGAATTGTGACAGCCAATATGGCAGGATTCATTAATCATGACTCGAAAAAAGGAACAGACCTAAGTACCATGGGTGGTGAACTAGCTGGTGTCTTCCCCAGCCACTGATATGGCTGACCCCAATGTTTACTGAGCCTAAGAACATTCTATTCACTGGTGTAGGGAGAATGGAAACAAATGTTGCATCGACTTACATCAGGTCTTCATTAAGTGAATCACTCAGGTGAATACTCAGCAGACAGGGATCTTACAGAAGTTTGAAAATTGTGTGCTTGTAGAATCTCTGATAGTCCACAAAGTTTAGTCTGCATGGTCCAGGCTCCAGAGACCCCCAAATGGGATACCAGAATGAGGGTCCCTTGCCTCTGCCTTCCCTGCATTGGTCAACCTTAAGTAAAGCAGAAAAGCACCTAACAGTAAGAGATAACTTAACTAGATTGCAAATCCCATAGGCATGTCCACAAATTTACTGATACACAAATTGTACATTTACATGAAATTTTTGTGCATATGTACACTAAAAATGTAATTTATGCATATATAATGCATGCAAATTAATATATATGAACACGTGTAGATGTATATTTTTATTCCTCATTAATTAAATCATAAACACATTATTACATTAAGAATATTTCCAAGATGAGTGAACAAAACAATATTTGTTATTTTTGGGTTTTAGACAAAATATAAGAAACCAAAAATGATATCTGAAAAATTAATATACCTATTAACTTGTAAAAGGCATGGTTAAATAAAAAATGAAACAAAATATTTATATTTTAGTTCACATTCATTTCTTCTAATGATCACACTTTCAAAATGATAGATTTTTTAATGAAAAGGTTAAGACAATAATAAAAATGATGGCAATGGAAAACAGGCCTTTGCAAAATCTGTAAATTGAAATGTGATTTTTGTTCTTGATATAAAAAAGTAGATTACAGAGCTATTTGATTTATAATTTTTAACTACATAAAGAGTTGGTATATACAAATTCTTCAACAGATAATCAGAGACTTTAGATTAGTGGGAGGATCTAAAAACTCAACTAGGGATGAATCTGTTTGGCAAAATTTCTAAAATCTTCCACCTCCTGCAAGGGTACATCTAGAGAAACAGAACACTATCTCCTTTTTTTTTCCTAACTAGCACTTGTAATATTACAAAAGCTTTTCTTTATTAACTCTCTACTGATAACCCCAATGCACTAGTATATATTCTTCCCTCTTCTGTAATTCAGCAAATGTTTGTTTAACATGTACTATGTGCCAGGGACTGGAGTCCAACACAATTAATTGAGTTACCATGTCACATTAAGAAGGCAGATGGTGAATCCTTCCCAGTGGCACAAACTGACATAATGTATACATCTTTTCCTATATGTACTCTTACTCTACAAATGTTTGCTAAAATTATAGGCAATAATTTTTACCTAAAAGCTATTATCAAATGCTAAACTCCACTCTATTTATACACATCACTGAAAAATGTTTAATTGCAGGCCAGATCTGGTGAGAGGAAGCAGAGCATGCTGCAATTGTCTATGTGCTTTTATTCTAATAACAAGCATCTCCTGCTTGTACTTTCTATTAATAGATGGATTTTTCATTATCACTATCAATTCCCCCCATAGTTTTAAGTAAATATGTCTCATACGGAAGTAGAAATGCCTTTGAAGAAAGTCATTGAGTTTTAAAGGCCTTGAAAATCCATTATTTTAGAAGAAAAGTTGGAATGATAAAGTATATTGAGATAGATGTTTGTTATAAAATGATAATTTGTCTCTGATACTGCTCAGCTTCTGCAAACAAATATTTCAAAGAACAAGTCTAAGTGTTAAATAACGGGGCAATTGATGTGTGAAATTATTTATGTGTGCATGAACCCTTGGTGAGTTATTATATGGGTATTTAAGAGTATTTTCAACATATTGAGGACTTTGGTTGGGGTTTATGAATAATTCTTCTTCTATTTAAAATAGAGATAAAGGTTCTTGCTCTCTCCAAATTCACTATTCTGCAAACTTTCAGGAGAGGACAACATTCAGCAAATGGGGATGTCTAAACTCCAGGTGGAGGCTGTGGGCCAGCCCTTCCATCAGCACTTGCCAGAACTTCAGGAACTTCTGGGCCATTCTCTTGGCTCAGATTTGTCTTTAGTACTTGAATGTTCATAAGTGTGCATCAGGCCATCTCATCCTCATGCATTACTCCTAGAAGTTTGTCTATGGTGTTACATTTATCCGTAAATGATTATATTTAATTTAGTTAGCTACTGAAGCCTATTGACATTTTGATCCTTTTTTCTTCATCTAGTACAGATCATTTTTCCACCATCTCCTAGGCTTCTTGCTTTCCTTACATTTGTTCAGCAAATGATTATTTAAAATGTGTATTTAATAATGGTTAGTGAATGGGATTTTTTGTTTTATAATTTTTTTTTTTTTTTTTTTTTTTATTAGGGGGGGGGGAATTTTTATATGTATTATCAAATAACTTTCATAAGAAAATGATTACAAAATTATAGTGATATTTTAGTTAGTATATTTCACTTAAATGGATCTCCATAGGAGCCCTGTGAGGTGGACTAGGCAAATCTCCATGGTACTAACATGATCCTGTTTTAGGTGAATTTCCTGTGATCACAGAGCTATAAGCTGTACAGGATGGGACCATAAAGTTATTTTGACTCTTAGTCTAATGATCTTTCCTTCAATCCATTCCTTAATTTACTGATACAATTTTAAACCAGACCATGTCAATGTTGTTTCTCTATCTTTAAAAGTCTGTTTGAGAAAAATTATGTTTCATGGTAACAAGAGGTACAATATCACTGTCACCATGACAAAAATACAAGACTGATCATGATAAGAGGCAGAAGATTCCTTTCAGAAATCCAGATCAGTCATCCATCAGGCCAGTAAACCCTCTCTACAACTAAAACCTTTTTGAGATAGGAGTCTTCATTCTCACAGCTATGTTGTCAAAAAATGGAAACAAAATGTCCATGATGTAAGCCAGTAGGCTAATTATACCTGATAGATTGAACGAAGGTGGGAGGGACGTGGTCTCCCTTTGAATAAATTATTTTTCTTTCTTTAGTTCCCAAGTTTTCTTTCTTTAGTTTATGTCTTTAGTTCTTTCTTCTTCTTTAGTTCCTTTCTTTAGCTCTTTAGTTCCTTTCTTTAGTTTAGTTTCGTTCTTTGGTTCCCAAATAACAGCTGCTTTACTTATCTCTACCAATAATGCTATATCAAGACACAAGGGCTGATGGGATTATGAAGGGCACTGATTGACTATCCTTAGAAAGCAACATTTCATCTGACCAAAAAAAGCTTTCTCTGCCTCTAAAAAGTATATTGATTGTCTCTATACAAATAGAGCAGAGATTGTTGATGAGTAGAACAGTATAGTTATATTGAAAATGTTTATACTTTCTCACCTCATGTTTCTTCCAATTACTTTTAGTCTGCTATTATGAGCTAAGATATTTGTAATACTTCTATTTCTTTTCTTTTTTTCACATTTGTGTCTTAGTATAAAATAAAGAACAAAACAGGAACTTGAGACTGTAAAATGATAATAAACCTAAAATGCATTTTCAGTGACACAGACATAAAAATGAGAAAGCAGCCATGAATACTTTGTCAAAAGAAATCTTAAGTGTAGAACCACAGAATTGAATTGTTTGAGGTGGAGGGGTCTTCTGGGATTACCCAGGCTTCCGTTCTATCACTGAAGAAGACACCAGGATGTTGAGTGAGGGCCTTGCCTGGAGGCACACAAGTCCGTGGCTGAAGTATTGTTATGTTCCCTAACACTAATGGGGTATCCAGTTGGTGGGGTGTGGGGCAGATAACGGCTGCTTAGAACAGCAGAATGGCAATATTAGTCCTCAAATGAGGGAACGGCAAATGGCCACACCACTCTAGAAGTACAGGTTTGACAGCTGCAGCAGTGGTGTTTTCTGAACACACAGCAAGGAAAAAGACCAGTCATTTTTCTAAGAGTGGATTCAGCACATTTTTGTTTCTCTTCAGCACCTTCCCTTCATTTTTCATTTCCCTTCCACATTTTGATGATGGTACTTTTCCCCATTAGCATCATCAAATGGGAGAAAGACAGCATAGCCTCTCTGTGTCATGCCCCTATATTCTGCTCCACCCTACTGCCTGGCAGCCGAGTTTCTCCTTAATTCTTTTTTTTTTTTTTTTTTTTTTGAGATGGAGTCTTGCTCTGTTGCCCAGGCTGGAGTGCAATGGTGTGACCTCAGCTCATGGGAACCTCCGCCTCCTGGGTTCAAGCGATTCTCCTGACTCAGCCTCCCAAGTAGCTGGGACTACAGGTGCACGCCACAACACATGGGTAATTATTGTATTTTTTAGTAGAGATGGGGTTTCACCATGTTGGCCAGTATGGTCTTGAACTCCTGACCTCAGGTGACTCATCTGCCTCGGCCTCCCAAAGTGCTGAGATTACAGGCATGAGCCACCGCACTCACCCCCGCTTAATTCTTAGAACTTCTATTTGTCAACCCTCCCAGCAATCCAATCTGCTCCTCCCTGACATCCAGAGGATACTGAAGATGGTTGCAGATAATGAAGAAATGAGCAGCTATGCTGAGCTCTCAGGGATCCTGGGCCTCATCAGGGGAAAGAGCACTCTAGAGACACAAGCAGGGCTTTGTTTCCCCGGGCTGCTTGGATCACCCCCAGTTCTGCTGACACATTGTGTCCAGTGTCCAGACTGCATGATACCTGGCAGCACCTGCAACCCAAAGCTATCTTTGGATAGCTATTCTTTGGTCATCAAAAGCAAAGAAAAAGAAAGACCAATATAGATTTGCACCATGCAGTTCACTGACTAATTTCTATATATAATTGCTTTACATTTTTGTAAATCAACTGGTACAGTATCACTATCCGTATAAGAGATGTTGTGTGTGTGTGTGTGTGTGTGTGTGTGCATGTGTGTGTGGGTGTGTGTGTGTGACAGAGAGACAGAGACAGAGAGAGAAAGAAACAGAGAGAAACAGAGAGAGAAAGAAACAGAGAGAGACAGAGACAGAAAGGGAGACAGACAGAAGAGAACAGAAGGAAAGGAGGGAGAAAGAAAAACGGTGAAGGAGGGAAGAGAGCAGTTATGGAGAGAAGGCTTAACCCAGAAATGGGAGAAGCAGTGAGGGGAAAAGGAAACCCAAGTAAAGACCTAAAAGCAGTGTGACCTCTCATGATACCCAACATTCACAGGGCTCACTCTACACACAAATGCAAATGAGTTTTTAAAAGGAAACTGGTAGAAAGCCTGAGTTTCTTATTCTGCTGGATATGGGTTGAAGGGCAGCAATAACCACAGTATAGGAGCTGGAGGTAGAGGGGACCAGGAAAACATCCAACGTGGAAATTTGTAGAAGGCTTGGGGAGGGTTTTAAATTTCACAGACTTGAGAATTGGAAGAACAATACAACTTCAACTAGATCTCCAAGGAGTAAATGGGAGTCGCCCTACCTGTTTTAAAATTATTGTTTTAAAAGATTATCACACACACACATACACAGAAACCAAACCAAACAATACAACTTGGGCTGAAAGAACATATGTTCTTTGAGATGACAAACATAGGAAGTGGCAGTGGCGGCCTGGGAGCCAGACAGGCCTGACCTCAAAGGCTCACCACTTTCCTCTCAGAAGTGTCATCTGAACTGGCATCAGTGAGACAACCAGAGTCAGAAAGAGCCAACTCCACCATCCAGCCCAGTCCAGGCTTCTCAGTTACTAGGAGAAAGAGGTTGAACAGAGGCAATATGCAGGTCTTCCCAGCTTCTACTAGCCACAGGTAAGTCAGTACCAGCATCTCCAACCCAAGAGCCACCAACAGTTCCTCTAACAAAGAGCAAGGCCAATTATCTCTGCAGACACCAGGAGATCCTGATGGACAATATTTGCATTAGAAATTACTGTACTCACTTATGCTAGAATAAATATTCACAAGGCTAAAACAAAAACAAGATTGCTAATCAGATGATATTCAATAAAAATTAAAGCACATTCTTGAAATCATTATTTACAACACCACTTAAAATGTTCCCTACTGCATCTTTGATCTATGCATAACTACCAAAATTACTGCTCTTAGGGAGAATAGAAATGTCACAAAATTTAAAATCATTGCAGTTCAGGCTGAAAGGATGCATGGTAGAAGAGAGCACCCCTCAGCACTTTATGGCACACAGTAGGAATATTTCAGTTTAAGCAAGTCTTTTTTCTGTAATTCTCTATCTTCCTAGTAACTCCCATGCTTTAAACATTCATGCATGCTATATATTGTGCACCTACATTGCGCTTGTCCCTATTAATTGTTGTGAAGACAACAAAGGAAATGCCCAGCCTTCATATAAGGAGATACAGACACGCAGGTGACTACGATGGCAACAGCCTGTGAGAAGTGGCTTTGTAAACAATATGAGTAATAATTATCATTTATGAAATACCTATGTGGGAGGGTCAGATATTGTGCCAATATTAATTGCATCTTTCACAACAAACAAGGTTTTTATTATTACACCCACTTTTAAAGGAGGAAACAGTTTAGAGCAGTTGATTTCCTTGGCGTCAAGGGCTGCGCAAGTGGCAGAGGTGGGTATGGCTGTGTCCAATGCCCATGATTTCTATACTAAGTTACAACATACTCAAATCCAATGGCTGATCATCAAGAGAAGATATCAGAAGCTACTGGTGGTACCTAGGACATGAAAGTGTCCTTATAGATTGGCTTTAAGATATGTAGGCAGAAGGGTCTTTCAGGGGAGGGAAGAGAATGAACAAAGCCACAAATGTGGAAAGCAAAACATCCATCCTGGTGTAGGACGGATTGATTAGGTGAACTGCAGCTGGGAAGACCAGTTGAGAGGCACTGGCATAGCACCAATCATAAGTAACAATGATTTGAATTGAGATGAAAAGTAAAATTGGGAATGGAAACGAGAGGTTGAGGAACATTTTCACTTTGTTATTCAATAGATAACTAGTTCAAAAAGTCTCCCACCAACTTATTTATTTCCCTCCTAGAAACAGCCCCTCCTCTTCCTATCATGTATCTCAGAAAATGGCAACTCGATCTACCAGTTGCTCAAGAAAAAGCATACTCACCTCCTTGATTCTTCTTTTCTCCCATCCTTACCATCTTTGTCACTACCAAATCCATCCATTCACCTCTGAAATCTCTAATGGGTGTATCTGTGTCCTTTCACATTCACTAGGCCACAGTTATTTTCCACCCACATTACAGCAATGCCCTTTAAATCAGCCCATCCCTCTAAGAGCTTTGCCATTTTCTATCCAGTATAAAAAGTGCTACAGCCCAGATGTTGTTAAAAAAAAAATGCAGATTTGATCACATTATTCCACAGTTTCAAACCTTTTAATGAATCTCGTTGCTCTCCATAAAATATCCACAATTCATTCCTTGGCCCTTTTCCTGTCCAGCTTCATTCAGTACTTCACAATGTATACCTCTCCCCCACCAAACTACTGTTTTACTTTTTCAAATAATCCATGGTTTGTCTCACTGGAAACATCCCACGTTTCCTCAGCATGACTCTCTTGCTCCTTCTCCACCATTCCCCACAGACCAGAAATACAGACTTCAAATCACCCCTGCCAGGAAGCTTTTCCTGATTCTATTGTCCAGGTCAAATGTACTTCCTATATATCTTCCCATGGCAAGCAGAGTATCTTCCATTAAAGAATATATCTCCCTAAATAAGAACTGCCTGTTCAGTTGTCTGTAGTGCCTAGATTTTGATGTGTCCAACTGTTTCATTTTTGTTCTCAAGGCCTGAGGCACAGTAGAATAACCTTCCATGTTTCCTTAGAAAAACACCCAAAACTTGTGAGATGATTGAAGGAAGGAAAAGGGAAAAAAATAAAAATTTTTAAAAAAGTTATAATGGAACTACTTAAAATATGACCTAAATTAAACTTATTTTTTCTGGAAAAAGTATATTTATAAATATATATTATATAAATAGAATGTAAGGGAAATTTGAAGACATACCTGTATATAAAAGTATTTTGCACAACATAAAAGGAGTCATTTATATTCTACAAAGGAAATGGGTTGTTGAAATTATGAATTCTAGGAAGAACTAGAAGGTAACAGATTAAAAAATAATTTTATGATATTGATGGAGAAAAATTTCTAAGCATGGAATCAAATGCAGAGAACTTAAAAGGAAAGATCAATATATTTGACTATATAAAAATTTAAAAGGTCTTAGGAAGAAAAACAGAACTTTTATCAAAGTTAAAACTAGATACAACAAACTAGGGGAAAAAATAACTTTGCTATATATGGCTTAGAATTGCTATCCTTAATATACAAAGAGCTCTTGAAAAAAAGAAACACAAATATGAAGCACTTACTGGGACTTATATATCAGAACATGTTATCCTTTATTCCCCATTCAGCACAATTAATAGTAAAACATATCAAATAATTGTTTGTTAATGCATGACTGTAGTCAAAGGAGAGTAAAGGCATTCTTTAGAAGGCTTTACAAAAAGAGAGAGAGAGATCCACTTGAGTAAGCAAGCACTAGAATGGGAATTTTTCCTCAGTTTATATGCCCATCACTGATGGCCTTAAGTCTGAGATTTAGTTGGTCATGCAAATAAGGAACTAAGGTGGAAGGCCAGATTAAAGACTCCCTGTGGGTATCTTGAATCCCTGATACATGATAACTCACTGAGAATGCAGGTCCCAGCTTAGGCTCAAAGTAGAGAAGGAGGAAAAGGAAGAAGAGGAGAAGGTAAAGGAGAAGAACTCTCCTGATAATTATTAAACAAAAGTTTGCCCTCATGTTTGAAACAAAATTTATCAAACCCTTGTACACCCCCCACCCAAACTTAAAGTATAATTTAGTTACAGACTGCTAAGGGCTCTAGGTATCTGAAAGTAAGCATAGAATCCTGTCTGAAGACAATTTGAATGTAGCCTAAAAATTACCCAAATTACCCCATCAATATCAAAGGATCAAAGATTAAAAGAATTTTAAAAAGTATTATATAAATGAGGAATTAAGCTGCCATGTGCAAGTGTAAACAGGACCAATATACCACAGAATTAAACACACAAGAACAGCAAATACTGGACTTATTACATAGAGACTATAAATCATGTATTTGTAATATGTTTAAATAACAGAGAAACTGAGAGGAGTTAGGAAAAAATAACAAAATTATACATACATATTTGATAAAGGACCAAATAACTCTACAGAAATGAAAAATGTAATAGTTCAAAAGACTATCAGATATTGGCTTAAAGGAAAATTGGTACACTGAAAAAAATATCTGAAGAAAATACAAGAAATAAAGTACACATATAAAGGGTAATGGAAAATAGGAAAGAGATGTTTTAAGGAAAAGGATAATAGAGTGGAAAGATCCAACATGGAGTATAAAGTGCAAAATCCTAATAGAAAATGAAGACAATGATTATTTAAAATGAAAATTCATGGGAATTTTCCAAGAATTAATGAACGATAATAATCTCAGAATTAAAAAGTTGTGAATTCTACACCTACATAAATCCTACTGAAATTGCAGTGTAAAAATAAATAGAAGTTTTAAAAACAGCTGTGAGAAAAAAAGTCATTCACAATAAACAATAATTAGACTACTGGCTTCTCAACAGCAAACATGAAAGTCAGAAAGCAATGGAACAATATTTTGAAAATGCTAAGAGAACATAATTATTAACCTGTAATTCTAGCCATAAAACCATCTTTGAAAACTACAGTCAAAATAAAAACGTTTCTATTTAAACAAAAACTCAAAGCTAACCCCAACTGAACTGTTAAAAAAGAAAATTTAAACGAGACACTTGAAAAGCCCCAGATGGAATGTCATAGCTGTAAGATTGTAATTCCTGGCTCTATGTCGCATCTAACACTGTTCCTGTCAAAATTCTCAGATTAAAGCAAGTTTATGATTCCTCCAATACTTCAGCCTCTCCACTCTTTGATTTCCTCTTCTCCAGTGACTTTTCTGCAATCATCCTTAGCCTCTCACTTCTATAATTGTATCTCAATCTTTTCATTACCAACAACTTACTACTCCATCCTCTTAGCTTCAAATATTCCATTCAGAGTGATCCTAGGGCATTCCTTTTAGTAGCATAACACTATTTTTTTTTCAAATACACTATTCCTTTCACCATTTTAATCTCGTATTCAACTCTTTAAGTCATCACTCCCACCTTACCACGCTTAGAATCTCTAGCATGCTGTCTTAATTATTCTTTTGCTCAAGCATTAAACTCCTTAAGCATCTCTCATGCCATTGTACTGACCAAGAAAAAGCTGCGTAACTCACTAAACAAAATTCTCCATAATGCTATGGTCATACCCACACAGGTACAATGATGGGATAAAGAAAAAAAAAATGGCACAACATTGAATGATTTTGCTTTCCATACATGACCATTAGCCTCAAGTGGTCCTCAAAACTGCCTGGAAAGATTTCCATTTTCCATTCACTAACCCATTCCCCCGAATGCTGATTTCACATCTTCTCCACTGAATGATCTGTGCTGCTCATTTCCTTAGAACAAAAGAAGCAATTCAAAGGAAACACTTCTCTGACTTGGCTTCCTCAACACGTCTACTCCTGATTTTCTTTCTCTAGTGACTCCTTTTCATTCTCCTTTGCTGGTTCCTCCCCACTTCTCCAGCCTCTAAATGTTGGAGTCTCTTGGGGCTCAATATTTGGATCTATTCCTTATAAATCTCCATTCCCCATGACAATACCATATTCATGTATCTAACTGCCTACTTGTCAGCCCAACTTAAATATCGAAAAGTCATTCCAAATCAAGACCCTGATATGCTCTATCCACATCTAAATGAGAATCCTCTACAGTCTTCCCCATCTCAATTAATAAAATTTCTACTCTTCCAGTTAGTCTTTAGGCACAAAGTCTTGGAGTCATCCTTGACTCCTTTCTTCACCACACCTTACCACCAAGCCATCAGCAAATCCTGTTGTTTCCACCTTCAAAATATACCCAGAATCCAGCCACTTCTCAATACCTCTGGTCTAAGCTGTCATCATTTCTCACCTCAATTACTGAAAAAGCTTTCTAATGGTCTCCCTCCTTCTGCCCTATTGCACCACAGTCTATTTTCAGAACAACAACTAGAGTAATCCTTTTAAAACATGAATCAAATCACTTCACTCCTCTGCACAAAACCCTCTAATGACTTCTCCTGTACCTTAGAGTAAAAGTCAAAATTCTTACTGTCACTCTTAAGGCCTCTGTATGTTTGGAACCCTATTACTTCCCCATCCCCATATCCTACCATTCTTTAACCTTTGCTTACTTTGCTCCTAATATGTTAGCCACTAGCTGTTCCCTAACGATATCAGATATGATTCCATCCAATGGGCTTTGCATTTGCTGTCCCACAGCTTTAAATAATTTCCCATTACATTCCAGATGATCTACATTCCCACTATTCACATAATTGCTTAAATATCTCTTTTTCACTGAGCTTCTTCCACACTATCCATTTAAAATTGTACCCCCAACACTCCCTGCACTTCTTCCAGGCTTGATATACCATCACAATGTTTATGTTGTTACAACAAAATGTTTGTTTTACTTATGATTTTAAATTATTACTTTCAGTTTCCTCCAACTAAAATGTACTTTTCAAGAGGGGGAGGAATTTGAGTGTGTTTTATTCACCTGCTTGTCCATTGGAAACTCATGCTCTCCTGCAAGCTATAGAGATGGTGCTAGGAAAGAAGCCACATTTCCCAAAGCCCAGTGCATCCAAGCAGTGTCATTCCATGAATTCTCAACAATGGAATGTAAGTGAAACTAATCCGAGTGTCTTCCGGAACAGAGTGTTTAAGGAGGGGATTACTTCTTCCTCAATCTCTTTCTGCCCCTATCTTTCAGCTGACTCTTGGAAATCAGAGTGAATTTATAGATCTTCCTCAGCCTGGATCTCTGAATGATTACATGGATCTGGGCCCCTCCAACCATCGATTCCCACAATCCAACCCTCATCCTTTTACCTTTAAGAAAGACTTCAATTGGACTTTATATGAATGAGGACCAAAATTTTAACGTGTTGGACTACTGAAATACCAGGTTATTTATTACAACCACCAGTATTTTCCTAAATAATATATTACTGCCTATGTCTCCCAATTCTTGGAACACTGAAATGTTAAAAAAATAAAATAAACAAATGAAATAAATGAATATATGGGAGCAAATGAAATGTTAAATATGTGAATAACTGAAAACATTTGATGAATAATTAATCTGATGAATGAATTAATAAAAACATTTGCTAAATGAATTAATTTGGTGAATTAATTAATAATGAACTAATAAAATAATGAGTCCACTGTTGGTAAATTCCTTGCTCTTAGTTTTCTTGTTTCATATTTTCTTGAGTAGTTGCAAATGCTTTCCTATAATGTAGCCCTATATTTTCTTTTAGGAAACAAGACAAAAAGAAAACTTTTTTTCCTTATGTCCATTTTGAATTTCTCTTTCATAATTACTTGGCTTTGCTATTAATCACTTGTAATTGAATCACACTAAATAGTATTGCCCCGTCTTGCTTATATTTTTCAAATATTTACATATCATTATCATAAGTTCCACTTACCATTGTTGAACTAAGCTACACCCTATTAGTTTCTAGTTAAAAGGGTTCACCAGCCTCTTAATCACTTTAACTCCTCTCACCTGAACTTTAATTTCTCTACATTTTCATTCTTAAAACAGATCAGGAAACAAATGTGGAATATCCCAGTAGCTATTCAGAACAACGTGGACAAAATTTCACATTGGTTTGGTCTTTGAGATTCCCAGATGTAATTACAGTCTGTGTGAGCTCCTTGGGCACAGAAATGATGGCCCATTCCTCCTGCATCTCTGGTGACCAGTGCCATTCTTGGAATGTGGTTGGCTGTCAATGTAAGTCTTTTGGATAAACAATAAATAAAGAGCAGAATTACCAGTATGACATGACCCCATGGGCTACTGTTCTCCTTCCCTTCAGCCTAATTCAACATGCAGCCATCTGAAAGAGTCCTGGTGAAGTTGATATTGGTGAAGTTGAGGTATTTTTAGGAAAGACTAAATGTGAGTTTTAGTCTCTAGATAGGTAAGCCATATAGGTAGATCTTTAGATAGGTAGATCACAACTACATGCATTTCGTTTTTTCACTGCAGTGCCCCTAAACCAACTGAATATTCATTGTGTTTAGTATTTCAACTGCCTTTCACATGGCTCATGAGGATAACAATGACAGTTCTGCCTGTCATACATTTCTAGAAAATGAGGAGCTGTTAACTTGCCAAAAAAAAAAAAAACAATCTAATGCAGCACGTGGCTTCCAGCAGTAGTCCAACATTATACATTTGCCAGTGCTGTGACCCACGTGTAGATGGAAGAAGAAATTGCTAAGCCAACTTACAATGTTTTAAAGAACCACCAGTGGGGGAGGGTGCATATTGCCATAATCTGGATGAGAAGCTTCAGCTCAGTTTGACCTTAGTTCAATAGTTCCCAAGTAAAGGAAGCAGACAGAGTTGGCTGATCATATTTAGTGACACTGTGGTGGAAATAATTTAGTTTAATAATAATGTCCTCTTATTATGACAAGCAAAAATAAACAGGCCAGTTGACACAAACACATTTTTTGCACTTACTTCAAAATCAGATCACTCATTTTTCATCCTTCATACAAAAGGTGGTCAAAATGAACTAAGTCAATCTGTAACTAAAACAATCCTTTTCAAGTAAATATTGAGTTCATGTTTTCTAACACTGATTTAAAAACAATGGTCATATTCAGAAAAATCCCCACAGCCAGTGTAGGACTATGAGCTGAGCATCCATGGTGATGCTGAGCCTGTGCTGGGATCCAAACTTTGGCACATTTGGGTTTCAGGTAGGAGAACTGATGGCCAAGTAGAAGTCATCCTCACAGGATCAGAGACTCTTAGTACATGAAGGTGACAGAAAAGTTCATTAGCTCAGAGTGAAGGTCCATGAAGGTCCCTAACAGAGAAATAACTTGCTTCAAACAATGTAACTGTCAGAGTCAGAGCTAGTCCTCTGGTTTCCTGAGTTCCACTCCATTGCTCTTTTGACCACTCTAAGTAAGGAATGAATTTTCTGATTGAGTGGCTCTTAAAAATTAATATCCTTTTATCTGTAGCTTTTGAAATAGGAAGCTAAAAATCAATTACTATCTATAGTTTTCTGGTAGTAAAAGTTATATCTGTATTAAAATAGCTAAGGATGGATGAAAATAGATAAATATCAATTTGAAGAATTCTAGATATACTGCTTTATCCATTTTACTGCCATTAAATGGCTCCCAAATTGATCGCAGCCTACAATCTCCCCACTATTTCTAGAAAACTACAGATAAGAAATATAAATTCCCTCCAAAGTTAAAGAATTGTGTCTTAGATTTGACACAGCAGGACAGAAATGGTGGCTACACATGAGGATGTGGTTAAAGAAATGACCAGGGCAAAGATGAACTGTGGGTAGAGAGAAGAATATTATACAAGTGGAGGCATGGCTGGAGAGACAGACAGAGGGTTGGAAGAGTTTGAGAGAAAGCAAGGGGTAAAGATTTGGAGGAGGCCATGAGACATTATCAGAGTCTTGGTGGTTAAAATGGTATCTGGTTGGCAGCTTGTGATACAGTCTGTCACCACTTTCCACCAAAATGTCTATGAAGGCATAGAAAACAGGCAAATTTTACAATCCCAACAAAAACTAAAACTGAGAATCTGTCTATTACCAAATTGTGTGTGTTACACCAGTCTGAGAGCAGGTAGGAAGACCTTCTATCTTTCTACTCCATTGTGTCCTGCAGACCAACAGCACAAATCCCATACCAATGAGAATCCTGAAAAACTACTCATCTACCCACCAATCTATCCAGCCAGCCAGCCACCCAATCTATTCATCCATCCATTCCTGCATCCCAACAGCAACATTTGTTGAGAATGTACTGTGTGCTGTGGTTTATAATAAGATATTATATTGGTGTAAAAGTAATTGCAGGTTATGCCCTTGAAGGGGATGGCAAAAACAGCAATTACTTTTGCTCCAACCTATAATTAAACAGAATAATTTCTGACAGTAATGTGTGAAGAAAATTAAAAATGAAGGATGAGGTTGCAGTGACTTGGTGAATATGCAATACTAAGTCTGAGAACATGTCTGAAAATTCTACTCCTTGAACACAAAGTGTGGTTAAAGCATCGTTCCTTCAGCCCCACCACTGCTTACCCATCTTCGCATATCTGCTCAGAGCTGAACTTTCAGTGAAAACACTGGAAAGGAAGACCGTATGTTGCTGGTGAGTGTGTGGGGTGAATAATAGTGGATGGTACCAAAAATGAGAACATATTCTGTTCCACAATGAGTCATTCCTGCAAATTCAACACTATAGGCACAACAGGAAAGAAAAATATTCTTAGATTCCTAGGGGCTATGATTATTGAGATTTTTAATTTTATGGATTTTATGGGTTCTTCTCAAGCCAGCAGGGTCACACGAGATGAATGTCAGCTTGGTGCTTTTAAACTGAGCTTTAGGCTACTCCTATCAATCTATTGTTTAGGTATTGATCTGAGAAGGAAATTTGACCAGCATCCAATTGGATGCAGAGAGTGCCCAAGGGCTCTCCATAGACCCTCTCTCTTGAAAAACATGGGGTTTGGAATGGGCTTTTCTCACTGCAGTCTGAATATACAGAAAAATCTCAAATAAAAATCCAAAAACTCTGGAAAGAAAAGAAAAAGCAGAAACAATATGAAGGCTCTGTGGAACAGCGTTCCTTGAAAATAATTTTCAATAGGAGCTAAAAGAAAATTTTGTAAAGTTACTTGGCAGTCCCCTTATAATTTTTTTTAAATATGCCAAAAAAAGTAGGATTTAAGGAAACTCTAACTGCGACAGCAGAAAAATAAGACACATTGGAAACATTAAGAAACAGAATGTATCCAAAGCAATATAAAAGGAGTGTTATGGTGAAAATACTTAAGCTATTAAAACACACAGAGTGAAAATGATAAGGATCTTCTTATGATTGACATTAAATGCCAATAACAGACATCCAAATCTAAAAAACAAGGCAGCAATCTTAGCAGTGAAGCAATAATCAAAGCCTTACTTGAAGAAAAGTTTCCTGAGAAAACACCTGAGTATATTATAAAAAGCATATATTTATTCTTCCTATACCACAGGAACTTTGAATAACATTATTTCGTTATAATGTTGATGGGGGGGGATATATCGATTTCCAGCTGGGGTTGCTGTCTGTGTGGCATTGGCAGGTTCTCCCCATGTCTGTGTGGTTTTTCTCCGGATATTCTAGTTTTCTCCCACATCCCATAGATGTGCACATGTTTGTTGGCATGTCTACATGGTTCCAGCCTGAGTGAGTGTGGGTATGTGGGTGAGTGTGCCCTATGATGGAACGGTGTCCTGTCCAGGGTTAGGTGCTGCCTTGCCCCATGAGCTCCTGAATAGGAACCGGCCACCTGCAACCCTGAACTACGCGAGTGCTAGAAAGTGAATTAATAAATACAAATTATTGTAAAGCAAAAATGCATAAAGTATATGATAATCATCCACATGCACAACAATAAACTACGCAGTACAGAAGCTCTCGATGAACTCCCCATATTTGTAATTGTTAACTGTGTGGTGGCAGGAAGTGCTCCTGGCAATTTTCACTTTGCAGACATTTACACCTGGATTCAACTCACCACCAATACAACCATTGTTGCTCACTGATTCACCAAAAGTGAAATAAACAATTATCCTACTTGTTTGTATTAGTCCTTCTTAAATGTATATACAGATAACACTTTACTTCAGTGTTTAATATTAGAAGAGCTTTGGTGTTTATTTAGAAGTCTGGTGATGCTTTTGTACACTGAAAATATGCAATAGAAACCTAATTGTTGTTTATATCAATTAGCTTATGGTAAAATTGGCTTTGTTATATGTCAAAACCAATTCTGTTGTATGCATTTAAAATTGCAGTTTCCAAGAATCTATTAACTGTGTTAAGTGAGGACTTACTGTATTACAAGCATTAGATTGTCAAAAATATATAATATAAAGCAAAGCAACTGCCCAGAAATGCACCAGAGTGTTATACCTACCTGTGTTATTCCATGTATGGAGGTGACAGGATGATATTCTCCAAATGTGCAAAAATATCCTAAAGATATTTGCTACCCAAACAGAAATTAATCAAAATTAGGAAGTTAAGGATTGGGATTATTTATTATTATTTTATAAAAAGAACTACACATTCCACTCGTCTAACTTAAAATAACAGCCCTGAACACAAGTATTTTTATCACTAAATAATGACTTTTTGAAACAATAGTACCACAAGAACAAGCAAAGCAAAGAGATAATTTCAGCTTTTAAAAAAAAATATTTTATTCTGAGCCAACTAATATCTGACTGAAGTAAGGAATAAGATACACTTAAGTGTGGGGGAAAAGTAGTAGCTCATAAGCTTGAACTTTGTTTCTTCCCTCTCAGGTACTATCAATATAGTGTAGATTTTTAGTGGAAAGCCATCATGCAACACTTGAATTAAGCACTAAGAGACTCATCAACATTTTCTGCTGTGCAGTTGTCCTCACTTAAAGATAATAATTCTGGGTTTGAGAAGCTCAAAGTCCTAATGTTATTTTAATGACATCATTTATTTCCCAGGGACCAGTGACACTGCTATAGATTCTCATACATTTTAAATGAGCAGGCATGAAACTGTCTACATACCTAATGACAAATATAGCAGAATAAAATTAATGCCAAAATTTCATGACCTCTAGGAAAAAAATCTCTAATAAAATGTTTTGCAAATGCTATCATTATGTGTCAGTTTGCATCCTACTATATAATTATTATTCAAAATGTTTTGTCTATAATTTTATTCAAAATATGTGGACCTAGAATTCACTTTCCCTTGATATTAAAAACAAATAAAAACTAAACGACAAAAAATATCACAAGAAATGCCTAGAACGTATAGCTCAAATAGCCTAATAAAATAGTTGAAAAATTCTGAACATTTTTCATTTGAAAATGAGAAGTTTCCTACACATTACTGATGCTAATGAAGTCTTAACCACAATGAACCATCCTGTAAGAAAAAGTCCAGCTTCCACTGACAATTCTAAATGCATTATGTGTTTATAACTGTAAATACTTTGTCTTCAACATCAGTATATTAAATTTAAGAATCAGAGTAGCAAATGGTGAGGAAAAATACAGCATCATCAATTTCAAAATATTTACAATTATTGTTTGCAGTTTTGATCGTAAGTTGATCAGTATTTCTAAATATAACATTTATAAATCATAATTATCTTGAGACATTTTTGACATTTTCCATTAAATCCTAATGCAAAAGCTACTTCCTAATCCTACATTTTAAATTTTAGTCCCTAATGCCATTGCCATTGAAAATAATAGCAACAACAACAAATAATATCCAATTTTAAATTTTTGATAAATTATACTCAATTTTTTAAAAAAATTTCTGTTGTCTATAATTTTGTTTTCAAATTCAAAATCAGTATATTCTCTCAAACTGTCTTTGACTGAGATGGGGTGAGCAAAAAGCCTGGAATCCTATACTGCACTGTATCTCAGTGGCCACATTACATCTCTAACTACCTAAAACTGTACTCGGACTCAAAGAATCTGTGTTCAGGCCCTAGGCCCAATACTGTGTAACTTGATCAAGTCATTTCACCCCTCTGGGGTAGTTTCGGTTTTTGTTTCCGTTTTTTACTGTAAAATAAAGAGGTTGGACTGGACTGATCTTCAACTCTGACTTTGGTTGTTGGGAAAACCGCAATGCAATGGCATTTAATTAAATACACACACACAAACACACACACACACACACACACACACACACACACAGTTCAGTAGACCCACCCTCTTTCATATGGCAACAAGAAAGAAAAGAAGGAAAGAAGGGAGAAAGGGAGAAGGGAGAGAGAAAGGAGAGAGGGGAGGTAGGAAGACAGAGACCTTTGTCATACACCTCCTGGCGTCTACTCAGGAACACTTTGTGACTTTTTAGCCCCCTACAGATATTTTGAGGAATGTTGTTCCTGACCAAAGCAAAAACCACCTCTGATTATGAGGGAAAAGATGTGTTTTGGAGCAACCGTAGCTTACAAATTAGAGAAAGTCTTCACAAATAGCTCCCAAAGGTGGCTTTGGGCAATACGAAAGCAATTAGGTTTAGAGCTATATCCAGTAGAATGAGGCAGATTTACAGGTAAAGCTGAGAGAAAGGCATTTGCCTCAGGAAGTAAAAATAATATTGGCCATTTTCCTGTTGGGAGGGAAAATGTGCCTTCACCTCAGCTCACAGTGGGCTCTAGAACTGATAGAGAACTACGGTATTAAAAGAGTGAAATTAAGGCATAAACACAAGCATAAGGGAGACTTGTAAACCTACACTGCTGAGTTTCCCCTCTTGGAGCAAGAATTCCAGTAAGGCATCTGAAAGCCATAAGGACTCCTTATAATAAAAGAAACAATGTGAATTTCTAAAATTTTAACAGCCACAGTACTTAGGAAGGAGACTATGTGTAAGGCCTGTAGTAATTGCTTTTTCAAATGCTAATGACATAGTTTACTTACTTGTGGTCTACTCTGGGAAGTAAATAGCATTCATGGCAGAAACATGCATGGCATTTGGTCCTTCCTAAAATCAGCTGACATGCAATGTTTTACCTTTTAACTCTAAATGATGCATCAGAACATTTAGTTTTCTAACAAATGTGTTCACTTTGGGCATTTCTAAAGGCCATGTTTCCCTATGTTTCCACTAGAAGGCTTTTAGAAGAACAACTGACATGCATGAACTTCACTTTTTGTTCAAATATACCTAAAAATGTTAAGATATACAGGAGCCGGGGGAAGAGAACTATAAATTTGTCATTTTCTTTTTCTTACAGCAGTAGGTTAATATAGTGGACAGAATATGGACTTTGGGACCAGCTAAGCGTGGATTAAATGCCTGGCTTGACCCTTCCTAGGGTGTGACAACAGACAAATTGTTTAATCTTCTCCATGCATCTCTGTGAGGTTCTTCTCCTGCCTTATACTTTAGAGAGCCTGCCACTGCACTTTCTACCTGCCAAATGTTCTGTTTTTGACCCTGACTGTCTTGCAGAATGCCTGTACCAGTGTACAGTTTGCCAACAAGTTTGTAGACAGACATATGTGGGTGCCAAAAGAGAGATTTTTCAATTAGGCAAAGTTCAGTCCCCATGGATAAAAAAGACAGGCCACAAATATAGTATATATAACATATATGTTTTTAAGTTTGTATATATGTATATACGTCTGTGTGTGTGTGCATGTGAACACATATAGGTATATTTGTGAATACTATACATGTATACATATGCATGGATGTATATATATGTTTGATAAATACTGAAAGTTCCCTACACTGGATTTGGACTGTTGAAAGATGGTGGTGAAATTTAGTGCTGCAGCGGCAAACACTAATTTCCAAGTTTAAGGTTCCTTCAAAATATATCAAAAGGAATTTAGAAATATCTATGGCAGAGCAATATATTCACCTAAAATTTTATCAACTTTTATTTCCATAGTGCAACAATGTAAAGAACAAGCGTTTTGAGGACAGACCTAGGTATGAATCCTACTTCTTAACCCTTATTAACTTTGTACTGTGGAGCAGTATTTAATCTACATGGGCCTGCTTAACAAGCATGCACTTCCACAATTTGTGTCCGGGTTACTTGACATAATTCATGGCATAAGTTGATAGTTAGTGAAGAGTTTATTCCCATATCCCTGAACAGGAATTGCAAAGAATGAAGAGGATTGAAAGAGGTGACCTGGGCAGTGAGGTATCAGGAGAGGCCATCTGAAAACGAGAGAGAACACTTGGAGCTGAGCTTGCAGAAGTGATATACTTATTTTCCAGTCTTCCTAAAAATCACTGCTGGGGTCAAGAACACCTCCCTCCGTAAATTAAGGCTAATTCTAATGCAAAGGTTCCTGACCATCTCAAGGCAGCTGATGGACATTTGGAAAAGACCAGTAAAGTTAAGCAGAAATTAATGATGACTTCACTGCACTGTAAGACCCTGGGTTCTCAAATGACTAAAGAGGAAATATCATGCCTCGGAAATTAATGACTGGATTCTGTTAATCATCACACTAACTTGCTACTGAAATTTTAAAATGCCACATTTCCCCAGAGCTGGAGCTATACCCTGGTGCCACTTCCATAATATTTAACACTATCCCCAATGTGGCACTGTAAATTCCACTCACAATTATTTGGCTCCCATTTGGTAAGTGATAGTCTCTGATACTGAAATCGAATTTCATGGCTAATAGGTTCTCTGATTACTAGGAATTGTTGGTATTTAATTTAAAAAATGTTGCTCAGCCAAGACAGTCATTATTTTCTAATGGAAGTTGGATCATTTCACGACATCCTTTCCTGCTACTGCTGGGGCATTGGCAGCGCTAATCAGCACTCACAAACGGGCTGCCTTGCACTGGAACTTGGTTGCAAAACATAACTAATGAGAACTTTCCCAGGAGTTTTCAGCTGCATAACATATTATCCTCTTTATATAATACATCTGTGTATTTTTAGGGATTAGGTGACTTTGGTGCCTGAAAAGATATTATCAGAACACATTTTAAAAACAAAATTATACAACTGTGCATTGTTTCTATAGACTTCCTTAGCAGGCTCCTCTGAGCTCAGTGAGGCTTAACTGCTTCATAAAACTACCTGACAATAGAATATATGGTCTCTCTCTTCCTCGCTAGGCTAGTGTTGATCAAGCAGGACTGAGTGCTCAAGAAGTCAAATATGGAAAGAGGGTGAGAGAAACCAGTTTGATGAGCTGGGAGAGACAGACCAGAGATGCATGTGAAGTGTCGAGCTGCAGAGAAGATGCCAAGACCAAACAAATGGCAGTCCCAGAAGCAAACGGATGAGTGAATGAGGCCGCGTCATTGGGTGTAGCTACTGGTAGGCTCTGGCCAGAAGTTCCTTTCACGCAGTGCCTCGAGCTATCAATTAAGATCAAATTCACTCCATAAAAGCCATCTCTAGGCTTGGCAAATGGACTCTTGCATGGCTCCTTACAGAAAAAAACAAAACAAAACTCATGGGTTCTGACTTCTAGTAGTCTGAAATTGAGTCCTCGTTTTCTTACTTATGAGCATTGCCACTTTTCTTGAGTTGTGTAACTTCTTTAACCACCTTCAACTGCAAAGTGGGTAAAATGGTAAAAATGACCATCTTAGGGCTGCAATGAAAAGTCAATGAGACATCATATGATCAAGGGTTAGATAGAGCCTGGTGTCTGGAAAGGGTTCAGAAAATATTAATCATTGGTACTATTAACATGTGATCCTATGTAAAGACACTAAAGGACACTATAATAGGAAAAAGTGATTTTAAGATAACCATTATGAAATAAGCTTGGTTTACATTTTCCAAAAGAAACTTTATCAACAGAAGGAATTCAGAATGCTCAGAATGCTGAATGTTGGCTGTGCTTTCAGTTTATAAAAGTTTTTTAAACAATTGATGAAGAATTAAATTTCTTGGGTATCCCACAATGAACAAAAGCGAGATTTTAAGATTTTTACTGGGTACTAGATTATTAATTTCAAAAGCAAATTTGAGGTTTCTGAGATTTGAATTCTGTTTTCCTTTTTTTGTTCTCTCTCCCCCCTTTCCCACATGAAGATTCCTTTCCACAATTTCCAAGGAGTTCATGAGCACCTTCTGTATGCCATAGAGACCCAACCCTTACTGAGTTGACCCACCCAGGAGTACTCACACACACGGCATACATACACTATGTCCACAGTTTGCCAAATTCTTGAACACGCACTTTTCCCCCTTAGTTCTCACAACAATCCTAGAAAGCATGTGTGAGGCAGATGCCATGAATGTTGCAATTAAAATAAGAGAAAACTGAGATTCGCCAAGTTTAAGTGCCATGTGGAAAATACACAGCAACCTGAAGCTGGAATAAGGCCTCATCGTGATGTCTTCTAGTACTGCGCTCACTCGTATCACCTCCTGCCAATGTTGTTAGACCTGTTTAAAAGACTCAAGAGCTTATTAAAAAAAATCTATTTCTCAAACCATTTGAAAGTGATTTGAATAATGTAAACAAAAAAGGGAAGAGGGAGAGATTTTCTTCCTATCTTGGATCAGGGACAGGATACGGCCTCCCTTAATTTTTTGGGTGGAATGTGTCATGTGCCTACACCAGAGACAATGCAGTGGACTTGGAATTTCTGTAGCTTGCCTTTGGCCCTAGTACCATGGAGACCAGACTTCAATCTGCTCAGCTCCATGTTCTGCCCTGATGGAGCTGGGCTTGTTGCCCAGTAAAAGTACAAAGGATCCTTGTGCCATGGCTGTTTGGCTAGCCCCAGTGCCAGGGGGCTGTCTGGCAGTGCTCATAGTTCTCTGGATTAAAGCCAGGATCTGTCAGCTAGTCTGACTTCATCCAGAAGCTTCTCAACCAGACAAAGTGACGTCTGTGATCTGCTTTGGAGAGGGGCTTCTCAAGTAACTGTGACTAAAAATATATCCTGCCTGAATCAGAGGGGCATTGTCAACTTGGAATTCAAAGTAAATCAAAAGTCTGTAGACTAAATAGAACAGAAACTATGTTGCTGATTATAAATTATATAATCAAATTCATACAGTGATTAATAAAACAGTATGTTAGTACTCTGATCGCCTTTATGGTAAATCTGGCTATTGACATGTTATAGCAATTGCTACCCCAATGGTTAAATAGTGACCTTGAACTCGGCATTAACGTGGCACCTCTCCCCCTCTATGCAAAACGAAAACAAAAAACAAGCAGTGCAGGGGAAAGAAATAGGTGATCAGAATTTAATTATAGATGTAAAGATCTATGGAGAGTTTCTATTCAATGGGCATAGAGTTTCAGTCATGCAAGTTACAAAAGTTCTAGAGAACTGCTATGCAACACTGTGCTTATAGCTAATACCATACTTATACAATTTCTTAAAAGAGTAGGTCTCATTTACATCCTACTTACTACAACCTTTAAAAATATGATAGATATTCTTCCATGGGAAAAAAAAAACCCATCCCTTTGTTTTAGCATCATATAACATAAAGCATAAGCTTTGAATCATAAGGGCTTAGCTTAAATACTAGTGCAACCCCTTACAATGAGGAAGCTGTTTAATCTCCCTGAGCCTGGTTTCCTCATCTGTGAAATGGGGGATAATAACTTGTGCCTGGCAGGGTTGTTAGGAAGATTAAATGGGATAGTACTTATGAAAGCAGATAGTGTAATACTTGGCCTAGAACTAGGACTCTTTCAGTTTAATGCCCTCCTCTTTATCACTGCAGCTTCTTTAATGTATGTTTATCTAGTTTAAAGGGAGGTGTCATTCTGGTCTAATGGCCTAAAGTGTATGTCAACTGTTTAGGTTTAATTCAGTTCTTACCTCCTCATAATAATTATCTTCTCCTATTCCTTAAAAACCCTTGTGAGTGGGCCCAGATCTCTTCAAGCTTCATTCCTCCCCCACGATCCTGATGCTGGGAATGAAAATAATAGATGAATAATCTGAAACAGTTCCAGACTCCATGGCAGAAACAGTAGATGCTATAGTTGCTACTTGCTCATGTGCCACAGCATAAACAGTCTTGGAATGCAGAGTATTGCCTCATTGACATTGTAAGACCTAATGATATTGTTAAGACCTCAATTTTTATGTAGAAAAATTCACCTAATTTATGTGTTTGTTAGGAAGTCTTCTAGTCATGACATGTGGTAATTCAAAGCAGAACTGTCAATTACTTTATTCACAAAAAGTTTTGTACTATGCAAATTCATCTAAAGATACTACAAATTATTCTTAAGCAGAGTATTGAAAAAAACAATTGCCCCTAACACTTTCCCACAAAAACAAGCCAGAGGAAAACAACAACATTTGTCCCCAAGCCCTATGAGGCTATTTTTTATATAACTCTTAAATAGATGAGAAATATCTTTCCAATAAGTCACAGGAAATATTGTTATAGAGTCACACATGGTGAAATATTTTCAGAAAGAATAATAATGCCACAATATTAAAGGGAATAAAAATTCAAATCCTGAATTGATTTTAATAAGATGCCTAGGCTACAGTTTATCGTAGCAACAGTGCTAAAAATAAGCAATGAGGATACCATTTTGCTACTTTCATTAAGAAAACACAATGCACGTCCAAAGATGCTAGGAAGGAATAAATACACTGTGAAGAAGAAAATAACAGCAAGAAAACCACAGGGTATGGTGGTTTTTATATTTTTATATAGATATTTTATATAGAGATATTTTTATATCTCTACCTTACAGCTTCAGACCACAGGGAGTTAAATAAATCCATATTTTCATATGTTGTATTGATACCACAGGCATTGACACACATCTGTTCAATCCTCCAGCAGCATTTTGGTGATAGAGCAGGTTGACACATTTGACCCTAGGTCACTCCTCACTCCCTGGAATTCTGAAGCTGTATTTGGATTCTGGAAGGCATGTTGGGTGAGTCTATCTGGAAAGCATATGTGCAAGCTGCTCAAACTACAGGGCAGCTCTGTAAAGAAAATCAAACCCGCTACATATACATCAACTCTATTCAGAACCATGAACAGCACCAAGTAAACTATATTCACTTTAACTCTGTCCTTTAGAGACGATTTTTTGGGTTTCTAGAGAACATAGGTAAAAATGAGGCCACTCCTCTGAGAAAGAAGTATAGAAAGATGGCTCCATCACTGCCTTTTAGTCCACTGAACCTGAGCAGTAGGCCAGATCCTAGGAGGTGTTCTGGGGGCTCTCAACAAGTCAAAGCAGAGCTTCTGCTGCCACTGAGTCCACAGTCTACTTGGCAGCGACAAGAAAAACCAATCAACAAGGCAGGAATGAGTGGGTTTTAAGTTCAACCGTGAAGGATTTAAAGAGGGTGGTGACTGACAAGGAGGTAAGATAAAAAGTAAGAGACAGGGATGAACAAATGCAGATAAAACAAGGTGTGCTCTAGGGAACGGCTGGGGAATGAACGTGTTCCACGGTTGCATTCATTGGTCTGCCTTATCCTCACCTCGGCTCTATGAAATCAGGATTATTATTCTCATTTTAGGTATAATAAAAATAAAATGGAAAGAAATTAAGTAGCTTGCTTCAGGTCATGCATATAGAAATTGACAGAGCTCCAATTCAAATCTAAAATCTATCCTGTTTTAAAGCCAGGGCACTCTCTACTGCCCTCTACCTTTCTGCAGGATGCATCTTGCAGTTTCCAAGGCACTTCCATTGTTTTCAACATACCGGTGCCAACATATATTCCAACAGGAATCATGTGAAATAAGGATTCTGAAGAAGCATAATTTTGTGTAAACATATCTGAAATTTAAGAACCTTTAAATAATAGGCCATTTATATGGTCTCTGTCTACTCATTATAGACTCAATGCTCACATAATTTTAAAAATGTACTAATAGATTAGAGATTCAACTATTAAAGGCTTGTTTCCTAGCATGCACAAAGAACCTGCAAAGATCACAGGAAGAAAGTAAAGAGAAGAAACTAGCTCTTGCTTCATTGCTTTTGCCATAATGCCAGAAATACCAGAAAAGTAAAGATTCTTTGACCACCTACTTTAGATTATTGCTCGTTCTTATGCAAAACTTTCCACTTTTGCAAATATATTACTATAATGTCAAGTGATCTATGATTTAAAAACATTTTGACAGGCAGTTAAGCAAGAATAAAGAATATGTACTTCACAAATATAAATTAAAATTTCAGGCATACAGAATTTTTCTGGGATCTGACAGTAAGTTTGTAGCAAAGTCAGGTAAGCATAGAGGTTAATTTAATAATAATATGAGTTGTACAATGCTCAAAGTTAAAGGAACCATGCTCAAACCTCTGATGCATCCTGGGTAACAAGTGTTTGCCGATCGCACATGCTCATGTACATTTGACACAAGCATACATCCATCACTCCTTGATTCATTCACTCATTTATTCTTTAGGCATCTTGCCAATTTTGTCTAGGTGTCTAATACTATACAAATACTATGCAAATAAAATAAAATAAAATAAGATATAGTCCTGGTCTTAAAGAAGGTCATAAATATGGAATTATAATGCCATGTGTTAAGAACAGTGATTGTTATTTATAAGCTATTTTGAGAGGTAGAAGGAAACCTAAAAACAGGTAGAAGTTACCAGGGAAGGCTTCCTGGATACATGCCTGAGCAAAATCTTAATGGTAAATACTAGTTATCCAATAAACAGGGAACAATATACTGTAGGAAAAAAATGTGTTATTTGGGGGAAATCTGCATTGTCTAGAGTACATTCTTCTAGGCAATGTCATTCCAACCTTGCATTGAGCTATTTTTACAAATCTATAAGTTGTCAAAAGCCGTTAGCAATGCAAAAAATAATATTCCTACAGAAATGCAACATTCGGTCTGGTATTGGCTTCCTTTATCTCCCATGGCACAGGCCAGTTTTCCTTCAATTTTCACAATGTCTTCAATATTCCTAATCTTTATATTAAGTCTGTTCTTTGAATTCTCCTTTGAACTTATAGCATCGTATTTGTTCCTACATTAACAAGTTAAATATTTAATATGTGTTCATTTTATAACAGCATGAGGGTCATTATTTTACTTGGTTTTAAAAATGATTCTTTAACATTTACTTTTGGAATTTACTTTAGCTACACATTCCAAAATGAAGACACTGTAAGGATAAATGAGTACCTAGAAAGGGCAACATGTACCCTGGAAACTACTTAGGCCTTGGAGAATACAAGATGATCCCACTAATATGGTTGAAACTTTATTCTCCATTGCAAGCCAATGTAGTCTCCAAACTGTCAAAGAAAGAGACATCAAAGTTAAGGCACAATGTACTATCATCACACTTAAACTGTATCAAATAACTTTCTTATTTATAAAATGAGAACTATAATGATGTAGTTCTCATAGAACTACAGAATTTCCAGTGTCAAATATGATTTCAACATGTTTCAATTCTGCTTTACTTGTCATTATTCTAATCTGGTGTGAAGATAGTCTTCAAATATTGAAGATTATGAGTCTCCATAATGAGAATTTTCTACTTTTAGGAAGAATGAAGATCTAGCTGTTCCCTCCACGGCATTTAAGAGACAGCATAGCCGGGCGCGGTGGCTCACGCCTGTAATCCCAGCACTTTGGGAGGCCGCGGCAGGCGGATCACGAGGTCAAGAGATCAAGACCATCCTGGCCAACATGGTGAAACCCCGTCTCTACTAAAAATACAAAAAAATTAGCTGGGCGTGGTGGTGCGCGCCTGTATTCCCAGCTACTCGGGAGGCTGAGGCAGGAGCATTGTTTGAACCTGGGAGGCGGAGGTTGCAGTGAGCTGAGGTCGTGCCACTGCACTTCAGCCTTGCGCCTGGTGATGGAGTGAGACTCTGTCTCAAAAAAAAAAAAAAAAAAGAGAGAGAGACAGCATAGTAACACAAGACATTGTTAACTGAAGCAGCATTAGAAAATAAAAACAGGAACCAGAAGAGGCCTGAGAAGGAAAAACTTCCTTTGTATTTTGAAATACTTTTAATCTCTCTTTTCTAGTTAGAGTATCAAAGTTCTCCTCAGTATTCTTAGAATGAATGTTAAGCTTTCTTTCTTAGGGAGAATAATAACTTCTCATTGTCTTACAGTAAATGAAGTTTGCAGGTCCATCAACAGAACAGTAATATAATGGCTCTTAAAGAGAAACATATAATTAACATGTTTTTATCAAAACACTGATTGGAAATAAAAAAAATCAAATGAGATAAAAGTCAAAATACCCCATAAACAATATTTAAAAGATTTTATATCTATGCTGGGGTCATGGCTGTCTACTTTTCCTAACAAGGAACAGCAACTGCCTGACTCCTGAATGGCCCAGTGCTTGGACAGCCTGCATGAGGGTGGTGTGAAGGGGTGGCTTGGAGGTGAAAAAATTATTGATATGCTTTATGCTTCTGAAAACTAAGGGCTGAAGCAAGTCTCTTCTAAATGCCGCATCCATAGAGATGGCCTAAGTCTACCTGCGGGGGAAGGAAGCAGCAAGGTTATGCTTAAATGATCAAATGGACTTATGGGGGCCAACCAGGACACTACAAGAAATTAATAAGGACTAAAGATCAGTGCTTAAAGAGAGCTGAAGAACTGTCAATGATCAAGAAGTGAATTTGTTTATTCAGTGCAGGAGGACTATCACTGTTATAATTGAGAATTTACTTTAGGTACATATGTGACAGGCATTAGGCACTTCCAACCACAGGATATCATGTGGTTTTCAATTTCTTTTGCTAAAAAAAAAAAAAAGATTTTTTAGAAAAATACAATAATACGCTAGCATTGATTACTTATAAACCATATACAGTGAAATTGCTTTCTATTTCATTTAATAATGCAGGCACTTGGATAATCAAGTAATTTCTATCTGTATCACCTTGAAATTATTAGCAGTAACTAAGAATAAAGAGTAAGAATATTATAATTAAAGGTTGAAAGAAGCATAGCTAACTTGTAAAGTATTAACCCTGACAGATGCTTTCTAGAGAGTATCCACTGTATAACATCCATTCAGAGATTTAATTAAAATCCCTGGTCCACCTAACACAGGTTGGTGGGAATAACAGTGCTTCATTATCCAATATGACTTAGCAGTAATGGATGTGTGCACTCAGTTGAAACCACTGTACCTAAAATAATGTGAAATTAAAGAGCACCAATGGAACTTTATATATAAATGGGACAGACCTTCCATGATAGATACTATAAAATGTTTTATGGATAATGAACGCGGCTGGGAAAATGCAACTGCTTTCATCACTTCTGTGAAGATCCTGTTCTTTGTGTTTGGGGTTCTTTAAAGGCAATACTTGGATATCTAGATAACAACTTCGATTTTATAATCAGGCATTTGGGGAGGTTTTCTAAATTCCAATAATTATCTCTACCTTTACCTAAAATGCAATCTATCTCTAATCATGTAATCTCCTTGCTTCAATTTCTTCAAAAACTCCCCATTCCTAACGAATGGCGCTCAGAACTCTGAACGTCGTTTTAAACCTTGGTTCTGCAAAACATATTTTTGCAAACTTGTCCTTCATTTATTTTTTTCATATTCATTTTTTCCTTCCTGCCCCATTCCCCTAACTTGACAGTGGGGGATCCCTCTATCCTACATAGTACCTTTTACACTGCCCTTAGCCAGATGCAAGGTTTCATAATTCTGCACCTCACAACAATCAAAAAAAATTTGAGTAATACCTTGTTTTGGTTGTTGTTATCAAACTAGTACTATTATTGCCAAATCTTAAGTGTATATTAAAATGAATATTATTTGTTTCCAAATTACAAATTTCTGTTGGGAAATGTGTAATTCCAAAAGAGAAAATCAAATGGAAAATCAAGTCTTGATCATATCCTCCATTAAAGTGCCGAGTAGCTCTCTCACTCTGTAGAGTGAGCTTTGGTATGAGTCATGTTTTCTCTCTGAGGTACATTTGACTTGTTTTTTAGTCTCCTTCCCTTATTAGACTTCCATCTACACATCTTATGTGTAACTACTGCGTATCACAGGTGCACTAACTCCCTCACTTGAAGATAACCATACAATCAAGCAACATAACTGTGACCCAGAGGTTTGTACAGAGAGTTGTTTATGCCTGTTTCCTGAATTCTCTCCTTACTTCATTAAACTGGATCATGGTTATTAACATTATCACCACTTCCACCCACTGTGATGTTTCTTCATTAAGGAAACAAGCAAAGGTCTGGTGGAGCCCAACAGTCTTATTGATATTGCCTCAAGTAAGAATCTTTCCTGATATTTCTCTTTGGGACATTTTTGGCTGCCCTCCCAAAAATGTCATTCTTTACGGAGAACAATCAGCCTGAAGCCAAAGACTTGAGTAGGAAGCTGCTCTGATCCTGTTCTAATCATGAAAATCACCCATGCCAATCAAGAAAGAGCAATTAATACAGCAGTTAATCCTGTCAGAGTTCCCCCTTATGACTTCAACTCATATTTGTGATTGAGGGTTGTTTTCTCAAAGGGGACATTTGTTAGACAGGTTGTTTGCCAATATGAGGGATGCTTTCTTATATTTTAGGGAATTCTATTATTCCCTAAGGCCAATTATAATACCTCTTCAGATGGTAAAAGTTCCCTTTAGATAATCAAATAAGCCATTTGAAATGCCAAAATGTCCCAAACTCCTAATTAGCTCATTAGAGGTGAATATTTATTAATCATTTTGGTGAGTTTGGGTAAAGGTTACCATCTTCACTGCAGAGCTCCTGGGAACTCTCAATGTAAGAAAGCTTAATCCACAAATCAGAACATTCTCAATGAAGTCCATCAAATATATAAATAAATAAATAAATAATGTTTTTAATTCCCAACTATTGTGCCAGAAGATGAACTTGTTTAATTGTATTTATGTAAAATGTTCTATTAGTGAAACATAATGAAGTTGTTGAAGCTGGTCACACTTGGAGACACCAGCAGATAACACAGCAAGGCAGGTGGAGACCCCAGGAAAATGTTGAGTTGACAGCTTTGAATCAGAAACATCTCAGGGAAGAGTAAGGTTACTATAAATCAGAGCTCCAGTTCTTTAAAAAAAAAAAAAAAAAAAGATACAAATGCCGGCCAAGCACGGTGGCTCATGCCTGTAATCCCAGCACTTTGTGAGGCCAAGGCGAGTGGATCACGAGATCAGGAGATCAAGACCATCTTGGCCAACATGGTGAAACCCCATATCTATTAAAAATACAAAAATTGGCTGGGCGTGGCAGCACACATCTGTAGTCCCAGCTACTCAGGAGGCTGAGGCAGGAAAATCACTTGAACCCAGGAGGCGGAGGTTGCAGTGAGCTGAGATCATGCCACTGCACTCCAGCCTGGCGACAGAGACTCTATATCAAAAAAAAAAAAAAAAAAAGATACAAATGCAAGCTGACTTATTAAATTACTTATTTTGTTCTGACACAAGCGCATCTTTCAACTATCATATTGCAGGAGAACCAAAACCATTCATATAACAGGTATCACTTATTAATCCCTTACTGCATGCCAAACGTTTTATATATGTATACATGATTTAATTTAATCCCATTCATTCTGGGAAACTGGCATATTTATCTCTACTTTTGCAAAGGAAGGAATACTTGTTCAGAAAACTTAACTAAATTTCTCCACAGCACACAGCGAATGGTGGTAACAATAAGTTTCACTTTTTTTTTTTTTTTTTTTTTTAAGATGGAGTCTCTCTCTGTTGCTCAGGCTGGAGTACAGTGGTGTGATCTCCACTCACTGCAACCTCCCCATCCCAGGTTCAACCAATTCTCCTGCCTCAGCCTCCCAAGTAGCTGGGATTACAGGTGCCCATCACCACACCTGGCTAATTTTTGTATTTTTAATAGAAATGGGGTTTCACCATGTTAGCCAGTCTAGTCTCAAACTCCTGACCTCAAGTGATACAGCTGCCTCAGCTTCCCAAAGTGCTAAGATTACAGGCTTGAGTCACCACACCTGGCCACATAGTTTGTTTCTAATGACTTCTCTTTAACATCACATCAAACCATGCTGATTCTAAGCAAGTATGAAAGCATTTGTGATTGAACTCTACACAAATCCTTAAAGAGTGAGCATATTTCTTAGTTATTTTGTGCTTTATGTAACTATAATCAGGGCTCATACAATACATCCAGGAACTCAGGCATCCATTTCCTTCTATGAGAAAGGAAAGCCAAAAAAAGAAGCAGGTTTCTGTAACAAAAGGTACCCCAGAGCGAAGGTTTGTGTAAGTAAAGATGTGTGCTGATCTGAGGGCAGAATGTTGTTTTGCATTATGGAACTGCCGGGTCAGAGAGGCCCAAAGGGTTTACATCATTCCATTACTCCAGAGTTTTCCTATCTTTTGCATCCATTCAACAAGCAACTACTAAGTACCTCATATGTGAGGATCGTCCTGGTTCAACAGGATGGCAATTTCAGGTTTTAAGAAATGTATAAGAACTTTCAGTTTATATATTTTTCTCCCCTCAACAAGACTCAGATTATTGAAGAATGGAAGGCAAATGACACAGAAACAGGAGTCAACAAACTATGTAAGTTAGGAATGCATGTGAACTCAAGTAGCAGAAATTTTGACTTCTAATCAGGGTTTTTGATTTTTGTTTTTCCTCCTATGACCAGAAGTCTGGAGGCAGGCAGAAATTCAGTGTTTCCAAGACAAGGTGTCATCTCTTCTTCATGTTTACAAGATAATCATTGCAGTTCCAGACACTGCATCTGTGTTTAAGGCCAGCAGAAAAAAGGGGGAGAGGCAGTGCTTCAGCATTTCACTTACTATTCTTCCTCCTTCCTTCCTACTATTCTACTTCCTATTACTCCTATGAGAATCTCCCCCTCTTAGATGCTTTGTATTTTTAATAGAAATGAGGTTTCACCATGTGGAGCACTCTGTTCTCAAACTCTTGACCTCAGGATGACAACACAAAGATGAGAAAACTTTTCCCAGCGGTTATAATACAATTCCGCCAAAAAGAGTGAGGTGGACAGTGAGTAGTGGATGGGGCAACAGAGTCAACCCCACATTGCTTGCACAACCCTGATCTGATTAAAACATAACTTCTTTCCTGACTATTCCGTTCTCCACCTCCTGCCTGTCTCTTCTCTGGGAGCTCACCTTCTGTCCCTCAATGTGCGGGTACAGTTACTTAGTTGGAGCCTCCATCAGTTTGCCTCTTTCAGAATCCACACTGAAGGCGGACTGCAATCCCCTCACCTACCCGTGGGCTCCAAAGCAGTGTGTCATTTATATCAGATCAGGTTCAACCTGATGGAGAGACCTGATGCCAAGTATGCAGCTAATTTTGAGTTTCCAGTTGAGAAACACTCAAGAAACTGAGCAAGGGCACACCACTATCCAAGAAGCATTTAAATGTGCTTTGTAGCTAATAGTTTCCTCATATTATTCTTTAATGCACAGGAAGAAAATTATCTGATTTGACAGAAACATCGTTTCTAAATTTTTGAAGACGAGATAAGTTAATAATCCTTAAATTCATCCTTTCAAACACAGTTACAAAATTATTTCCCTGGAGAAGAAACTCAGAATATCATAAGGGGCTAAAGCAGGCCATGTAAACAGTTCCCTCTATAGTTTTCAAGACAAAGATGACTTCACTTACCACTAAAAGGCTGGGGAAATTAAAGCCAATTATTTGAATCAAAGAATATTAACATTTACCTTTCTGTAATATTCTCTTCACTTATACTTTGCTTAGTTTTCTAAAGCATATTCCCATGTAAAATGTATATAAGGAGACAGTATTTAGGTTATTTCAATTCTTGTATGATTTACAAATTTTCCAAAGACTATACTACTGAATAACCCCAAAGGACACCCAGAAAATTGATTTGATAGTTCCAGAAAGGTTCATGTTGTTCACTTTTTCTTGTGGAAACTACCTTACTTAAAATCATTAGCTGTCCCATGAATTAACAGAAATAATATCACTAAACAGGTGATTCATAATTGGATCACAGCAATATTATCATTAAGGCAAGCAAACATAGTCAAAAATAAAAAGTCAAGAAATAATACAAGATGACTTTCACCTTTCTACTTGGGAACAACAGCTTTTTTGCCTAGGAACAGGCAAAAATCTATTCTAGTTTTCTGTAATAAACCTTAAAATTATTATGAAAATGATGAAAACATTCTTCACTGAACTTGTAAAAATTCTTCTTTATCATAGGCGTTGCTCTTTTCAGAAATAAGATAGATACTACAGGTTTCTGGTATTTCTATTTATACCTTACGTTTTTCCAAAAAGGATGTATTAGTACTGTTGTTACTGTTGTTGCTGCCTTTGGAACAGGGAAGGTTTCCAAAAACCAAAAATCAAAACAAAACAGACAAACAAAAGTCAAACACACACACATAAAAATCCACACACAAAAATTACCAAATAATGAAACCAGAAATTATAGGTAATATATAAAATTAAAACTGGGGAATTGGAGCACAAAAATACATTACCAAAATAGTCAATACTAACAGCCAATATTATTGCTGTAATTAAGAATAAAATTTGGCTCTGAGTTTCCAAGCAGACAAGCAATACCTGAAACATCATCAGTAACTCGTGTCAGAAGCAAGATAAGCCTGAAGAGCACTTCAGCTTTTTCTAGCACTCCATCTTTTATAATGCATACTTTGTGTATTAGAATGTCAGTGTTATACAAAAAAGTGTCCATAACACTATTTTCACAACCAATTTATTAAAGTATTTTATATGGCCCTTTCTTATAAAGGTGCTGTAATGACAGCTCAAGGCAGGTGATTTTGCAAGGGGATACACCAATGTGCACATAATTACCCTGTGGTATCCCAGTTGACTCAGAATCCTTGTTTACAGCAGAGATCTTAAAGCTAATATTGCTCTGAGGTCTTTACATTTGTTTTGGAGAAAATAAACTACAAAAAAAAATTGTTCTAATAAAGACTCCAATATAAGGACCAAATGGGAGTTAAATTATCTTCTTCCTTGATAAGGATTTCATTATTTTCTGGAATCCACATGCCAACCTAAAGACTACAGTGATTTCCCCCTGTTGTAAATGTTTGTTTGTACACGTGCCATGTGGATGGGGTAGGGTGAGGGCTGTCTATGACTGAACAGGATTTGAAGTCACAGCAAAGAGGAAAGTTTTTGAGGGTGCTATATAATCTAAACCAGCTCAGCTATCTAAACAAAACAAAATAAAAAACTATCCAAAATAAGTAAGTAAATAGACACTATAAACCCCAGAAACAAGCTATTTACAAAGAAGAATTAGAAGTTGCCAATATGCTCATTATTAAATAATTTTTCATTCTCTTAGTAATCTAAGAAATATAAATTCCAACAAAAATAAAATACATTTTTTCATTCATCAACCTAAAGAAGACTCAAAACCTTAATTTTAGTTTTGGTAAGATTGCAGGGAACAGGCAGTCCTTGCTAAGGGAAACATAGACTGAAAAGGCAAACTTCCTAGAAGGGAAGTTTATTATAAATATGAAAAATCTTAAAATATTCATGTCCTTTGACCAGCATTTCTCTGTTAAGAAATGATCCTAAACAAATTATCTCAGGCATATGCACATATAAATATATTATTATTTATAAGAAAAAATATTATAAATTACTCATAATCCCAAAGTAGAATTCATGTTAAAACTGCTTTAAAAAACTAAAATATATACACTAAAATTTGTATTATATTCAAATATATGTACATGGGAAAAATCAGATGTGGCTAGAGTATTTCTTTCTTTATATCAAAATGTAAGATATAAATATAAGATATTTAAGAAATATATGAAGTATTTCACATTTTTACCTGTGATTTTAAGTTAGAAATAGATTTTTCAATATTAGTTTAAAAAATAAGTAACAATTTCTTCTTAGTTTAGTTATTTGAAATGACATAAAAACTATGATTTACTTTCAGAAAACTCTAGATCTTTTCAAAGAGTGCTAGAAACTTTCTTGCAAAACAGATTTATCAGATCCTTATAAATCACAACATGTTCAACTAGTTCACTTAGCACTGAACAGATTGAAGGATGCTGTGCTCCAGCCTCAGGCTGCTAAAGGAAGCTCCAAATTACAGTAATTACAAATTTAACCTCTCAAATAAATTATGATTTGAAATGAGGAGAACGGTTTTGTCTGAAAGGCTTTAGGAGATATTGGGGGGGGCTATAAATACGATTCAATCGTATCCTCCTTAACACAGTTGAATCACTGAATTTAATATGAGAAGGGGCTTAGAGATGATCTGCCTCTGAATCTCTTCCACATTGTTTATTTCACACAGGTAGAGTGAATAGCTACCTGGAGAGTCAAAGTTGTAGCTGGGACTGAATCGGTTCCTGGATCTCAGTCTAGTGCTCACTATATACAGTTGAATTCAGCTTTACTGTCTCAGTTAACCCACTTACACATAAGTTTTGTGTCAACAGTTTCATAAGCACTATCTAAGACAGCATTGTTTAATAGAAATATAACAAAAACCACACATATACTTTAAAATTTTCTGATTCAACCCAAGTAAATTAATAAACATGATACATGACATTAACAGAACCAAGAACAAAAGCCATATGATCATGGCTGCTGAAAAAGCATTTCATTAAATTCAATATCCATTTATGATGAAAACTCTCAGCAAATTGGGTACAGAAGAAACATATCTGAAAACAATAAAGACCGCTTACAAAAATCCCACAGTTAACATCATACTGAACAGGGAAAAATTGCAAGCCTTTCCTATAAGATCTAGAACAAGACAATCATGTCTGCTTTCACTACTTTTACTCAACATAGCACTGGAAGTTCCAGCCAGAACAATTGGGCAAGAGAAGGAAATAAAGGACACCCAAAATCATAAAAGAAGAAATAAAATTATCCTTGTTCACACATGATATAATACTATATTTAGACAAACTTAAAGACTCCACCAAAAAAAAAAAACAACTAGTAGAACCGATAAATGAATTCAGTAATGTGGCAGGATACGAAATTAACATGCAAAAATCACTATCAGGTCCATACACCAACAGTAGACAATCTGTAAAAGAAACCAAGAAAGCAATCCCATTTATAAGAGCTAACCAGTGAATTTGAGATTCTTTATTCTTCCTGAGCAAAGTTTTATTTGAAGTTAGACATAGTTCTAGCAAACTGAGGCTACTGAGGTGCATTTTGACTGCAGTTCTGGTTACCCAATGCCATAATCCACAAAGCCAATTCCTGTTAAACATTTTGTCTAACTTCTGTTAATTGCTATGATGGTAACCAGCTCTCTATTTGATTTCCCCAGGAAAAATTAACTTGTTTCCAGGGTATGTATAAAAATACCACTTTTCGTTTTCTTGCCCTCTGGTATCTTCTCTGAAAACTAACTTAATTCAAAGTCCAGCAGTAAAGGAGTATGTAATAAAAATTGCCTAAAAATCAACAGCGTTCCCAGACCCCTCAGTCCCAGGCAGCCTTGCTTACCACACCGTAGGAGCTCATAGCACTGTTGTTCCACTTGATGCACTCCTAAATTGATTGGAAATGCCCTGACCCAAAGGTCGGATGGCAGTGTGTAAATATAAGGGATATCTCACCATGGAGCTCAGAACTCCACACAGCAGGAAGCCAAGAAGGCCATTCCAAAGGCACTGGTCTGTGTCCTAAACACAGAGTTTACAATCTTCTTAGGAAGAACACACATCTCCACTTCCACCAGACAATTCAAGAAATTCCACTGGAGTTTCTTCAGGAGCCTTACCATGTTCCTCTCCAACACTGATTTGGGAACACTGCCTTCAGAAAGCGCCTTTGAACCTAACAGAATTGGATGTCTCAGCACTTAAAGCCAAAAGAAATAAAAGTCGTCTAGCTATATTATAAAATTATTAATTGCTGCAACCTGATTTGAAGTGACATTTATACTAAGTAAACTGAAGAATCTATTAAAACTCAGGAAAATTGTCCATTCTTTGGAGATAAAGATGGCAAGACAATTAGCACTGAGGGGTAGAATGACACTGCAGAGTACATTAAGCCAATGGTGAAAGACCCAAATTGTCACTTGACTCTTGGGGAACTTGAGCAAGTCAACTAATTTCCTTGAGGCTCATCTTTGAAAACCATGATTCTTAACCAGTTTAGGATTACGGTAGTCTTTGAAAATCTGATGAAAGTCTCTTCCTAGAACTATTTAACATAAATTTTACTGAGATCATAGATACCTCCCTGTCCCCAAATACTTCTCAGGGCCCAAGTTAAGACTTTCTATTCTAGATACTTAAAACTTCCCTATTCTATGCCTAGAATGTATGCGCTGTGAGAGTGAGGTGTCTGCAGAACCTAGGACAGTTCCTGATACCTAGTGCATGCTTAAGAGGCATTTGTAGAATCCTAATAGAGGAAAGAATAGTGAGACACTTCAAGGAATTAAACAAGGCAGTTTATGGAAAGGAGAAGGGTAAATTTAAAAAATATTCTACAAATACACGATTTCTTTTGTTAAAGCAAATTGCAAGCCACATCTTAAGCTTTATTCTAATTGGTAGAGTAAGATAAAATCACAATTTACACTTTCCCACAATTTATGACTTTTCCTATAAACCTGGCATTTTCTAAAATGATACATTTGTACTGTAATTCAAATTTTCTCCTTTGAAAACCTTTAAGAATATCGATAAATCAGGTGAGAATTAAATTCCCTTACACACACAAAAAAAATCCTGCTTTCATTTTGCATTTCCTACTTGATTCTAAGGATGTCACTATTGTTTTATTGGTCAAATGTGGACATATAATTCACTTGCTATTAAATTCCCACATTCAGTAAACAATTCAATAGCTTGCAATTCCCAAAAGTCTTCCACCTGAATTCCTAACCATTTATCTTCCATGTCTTTGCCCAGTCTCAGACCTCATTATTTTTCACTTAAAACATAAAAATATGTTTCAGTTTCTCTCCCCCATAATTCTTCATTTGCACCATCTCTGATCACCTTGCTAAAACATAAATTTGATCATGTGACTTTTCCACTTAATAATCAAGACACCTGCCTAAGGCTATTTTACAGCAAATAATGTATGTGAAGTACAGTAAATGATGCCCTTCCTCATTGGGCCTTAGCTCACGCCTCTCTCATCTGCAAGCCACACTCCTTCCTTAGTTAACATCTCTCATGCTTACTGCCTGCCATTTTCTTTGTACCTTCGTGCTTCTGATGGCAGATAGAGGGATCTGTTTCCAACCTCCTTGGCCTCTCATCTTTCAAGTAGACTCCTACTCATCCATCTAGATTCAAATGTCACTTTTCTGACCACTTCTCCAATAGCTGACCACTCAGCTAACTATACAAAAAAAGCACATTCTCTGTGCTTCCATTACAAATACACTTAATTATAAGAATTATACTGCATTAAGATGATATATATGTCTTTTTCACACTGGTCTCTAAGTTTTCTCAGAGCACTGCCCATGTATTTTGCACATAATATGTACACTGAATCAAGGACCAAGTAAAATTAATATATTGACACTGCTGATAGTAACAATAGCTCTGAATAAGAAGTTTCCTATGCAGGTTACTAACTACCTCATATTTTTAATAAAGGTATTAGTTTGCCTGCATCAAATCTACAGATGACTGTCTCTATAGGGAACATAAATGACAATGACGATAATGTTTATAGAGTGATTACATGAGCCTGTCTTCATGTTCATCATTTTACATGTGCTATTTTTATTTAATACACTAGCACCTCTATAATGTAGGTATTTTAAACCCATTTTACAGATAAGAAAACTGAGGTTTAGGTAAATTAAATTATGCCATACAGCCATATGGCTATTTACTAGCCTTATTACTAGTAAATAGTGAAGACAGGTGTATTAGTCCATTTTCATACTGCTATAAAGAACTGCCCAAGACTGGGTAATTTATAAAGGAAGGAGGTTTAATTGACTCACATGTGCATTAAGGCACTTCTTCCAAGGTGGCAGGAGGAGAAGTGCCGAGCGAAAAGGAAAGGGCCCTTATAAAACCATCAGATTTCGTGAGAACTCACCAATTGCCAGGAGAACAGCATGGGGGAAACTCCTCCCATAATTCAACCACCTCCACTTGATCTCTCCCCTTGAAACATGGGAATTATGGAAATTATAATTCAAGATGAGATTTTGGTGGGGACACAAAACCCAATCATATCGACTGAATTTGTTCCCAACGTTTTTTGCAAACAGTATTATTCTCAAATTCTATTTTGAAGTATTAATGATCAGTTCACTAAGAGCCTTCATAAGAAAATCTAGAAAAGTCTCTCCAAATACACTATTTGTCCCAAAGGTTTGCTTTCAAAATCTGGTGAATGTTCATCTGGTGATACATTAATCAATTATCATATTCTCTTCTTTAGAGAACCCGAGTAAGAATTTTTACATTTGCATTTCTCACATTTTAAGGTAGTGCTAACTACAACATTGTTGTCCCTACCTAGAACTAAGTTTCTTAAACCATATGATGATTTCAATGCAGACTCTACAAAAGAAAAACTTCTGAGGTGGTCTTGAGAAATATACTTGATCAAAGTATACAAATTCCTACATTTTCCACTTGTGGAGTGGAGACTCCTAGAAAGCTTGCAGCAGAATCCAGTGTTTCTTCATTGACACAGATCTTAGACCACATCTTTCTTTCCCATTCTACATCTCTGTTCCTTGCTGGCCAGTTTAGCCTTTCAATTGTCTAAGGGCTCTCCATTCCTTCCCCTCCTCTTTCTAGCCTGCTAGTTCTAGGCTCCTCTGAATAAACCTCAGCTTTCCCACTGTATGTCTTTAGTTCAAAAGTGAAAATCTGCCCTACAGTCTGGCCTCCTTCCTGCCTGAAGCCAGCACCTTCATCATGCCTCTGCCAGTTTCAGGAGAGATCAGCCCATTCAAACACTTATGCCTCATCCCAAATGTTCATCAACATCATGCCCATTCTTCAATTCCAATACAAATCTTTCTTGCTTGCATGATGGAATTAGGCAAGGCACTTAATTCTCTGTGATTCATGGGTTTATGTGAGGATTAAGTGAGATAATACATGAAAAGATACTTGGAACCATGCCTAGCCCATGAGAAGTCTATATATTCCGTGATGATGTTTAGCTATTTTATTGCCGAGGCACTTACAACCACTGCAGAGAGAACAGAGATGGTTAAAAACACCAGCTCCATGTAAATGAGGCCTAAGCCTGCCACTTACGACAGGTGGGAACTTGGGCAAGTCACATTACTTTTTGGCCTCAGTTTCTTCTGTGAAAGGAACATCCCACAGTACCCTATCACAGAAATGCTGAGGAGTTTATATGCAACGGTGAGCACACAGCACTTGCTTTTGGGAGTAGCACAGAGGAACTGCCCAGTCTACATACTAATAACTTGTCACTTCCCAGCCCCCAAAGATCTCTTCCTTTCTAAATCCCTCAAGAGCTACCATCATTTTCTCACAATCCAAGATGTATTTTTCTCTGACTATTTCTACTGTGGTAGTTGTACCCTTCCAACTAGGTGTGGGTTCCCCCAAAGCATGTACTATCTTGTATATTTCTCCCAAACTCTTCTACTGTTAGCAAATATGAAAGTGTTAGGAATGTAAAGGCCTGAGAACTATTGACTTGGACATCACCAATATGTGCTATTAAAGTTTGTTAATTGATATAACATTTCATCTGTTTGAATACATAGCCAAGAAAAAAATAGGAATAAATTGTCAATATTTTTGTTCTTTTTAGAGGCATAGGGAATTGAATATATTTTAATAGTAAATTTATATAAATAAACATAAATGACATTAAAAACATGTAATTGCATATAATATAGCAGAGTGAGAAAATCAGAGATAATGAACAGAATATACTATTTTAAAATTCTATAAACACAGTTTTTATCAATGAAAAGTCCTTGTTTAAAGGAACCTACAATCTAACCTTGCAAAGGAAAAAAGAAACATACAAAGTTGAATTTCTGAAACATATCACTGAAAGATTTTTTACTAACATGAATACTTAAAGTCTCCAAATTTATAGTAAAAATTCATATGCACATGAACAATGAAAATAAAACTTGCCAATACCTGCTACCCATTTTCTTTTTGTATATATTACCACTCTACATGGGATGGAAAAATAAAAGTTTCTCATCACATGCCAAGTAAGTACATGATATGGTTTGGCTCTGTGTCCCCACCCAGATCTCACTTTGAATTGTAATAATCCCCAAGTGTCAAGGGCAGGGGGAGGTGGAGATAACTAAATCATGGGGGTGGTTTCCCCATACTGTTCTTGTGATAGTGAATAAGTCTCACGAAATCTGATAGTTTTATAATTAAGAGTTCCCCTGCACAAGCTCTCTTATCTATTGCCATGTAAGACATGACTGCTCCTCCTTGCCTTCTGCCATACTTGTGAGGCCTCCCAAGCCATGAGGAACTTTGATTCCATTAAACCTCTTTCCTTTATAAATTACCCAGTTTTGGGGTATCTCTTTATTAGCAGCATGAGAACAGACTAATACAGTAAAATGGCACTGGTAGAATGGGGAGCAGCTATAAAGATACCCAAAAATGTGGAAGTGATTTTGGAACTGGGTAGCAAGCAGAGATTGGAACCGTTTAGACAACTCAGAAGAAGACAGAAAAATGTGGGAACATTTGGAACTTCCTAGAGACTTGTTGAATAGTTTTCACCAAAATGCTGATAGTGATATGGACAACGAAGCCCAGGTTGAGGTGATCTCAGATGAAGATAAGAAACTTTTTGGGAATTGGAGCAAAGGTGACTCTTGTTATGCTTTAGCAAACACACTGGTGATATTTTGCTCCTGTCCTAAAGATCTGTGGAACTCTGAACTTGAAAGAGGTAATTTAGGGTATCTGGTAGAAGAAATTTCTAAGCAAGAAAATATTCACAATGTGACTTGAGTGCTGCTAAAGGCATTCAGTTTTATGCATTCACAAAGATATGGTTTGGAATTAGAACTTATGTTTAAAAGGGAAGCAGAGCATAAAAGTTCAGAAAATGTGCTACCTGATGATGTGACAGAAAATAAAACTCCATTTTCTGAGGAGAAATTCAAGCCAGTGGAGAAATTTGCATGAGTAATGAGAAGCCGAATGTTAATTGCCAAGACGATGGGGAAAATGTCACTAAGGCATGTCAGAGGTCTTCACAGCAGCTCCTCTCTTCACAGTCCTAGAGGCCTAGGTGGAAAAAATGGTTTCGTGAGCTGGGTCCAGAGTCTTCTGGCTCCGTGCAGCCTAAAGATTTGGTGTCTTGCATCCCAGCTGCTCCAGCTGTGGCTAAAAGGGGCCAAGGTACAACTCAAACCATGGATTCAGAGGGTGCAAGCCCCAAGCCATGGCAGCTTCCATGTGGTATTGAGCCTGTGGGTGCACAGAAGTCAAGAATTGAGGTTTGGGAACCTCCACACAGATTTCAGAGGATGTATGGAAATGCCTGGATGTCCAAGGAGAAGTTTGCCGCAGGGGTGAGGCCCTCATGCAGAACCTTTGCTAGGGCAGTGTGGAAGAAAAAGGGTGGGGTTGGGGCCCCCACACAGAGTTCCCACTGGGGTATTGCCTAGTGGAGCCATGAGAAGAGTGCCACTGTCCTGAAGACTCCAGAAGGCAGATCCACTGACAGCTTGTACCATGCACCTGGAAAAGCCACAGACACTCAACACCAGCTTGTGAAAGCAGCTGAAAGGATGGCTATACCCTGCAAAGCCATAGGAGTGGAGCTGCCCAAGACCATGGGAACCATCTCTTCCATCAGCGTGACTTGGATGTGAGATATGGAGTCAAAGGAGATCATTCTGGAGCTTTAAGAATTGACTGCCGCCTGGATTTCAGACTTGTATGAGTACTGTAGCCTCTTTGTTTTGGCCAATTTCTTCCATCTGGAATGGGAGTATTTACTCAATGCCTGTACTGCCATTGTATCTAGGAAGTAACCAACTTGCTTTAGATTTTACAAGCTCATAGGTGGAAGAGACTTGCCTTGTATCAGATGAGACTTTGGACTGCTGGAATTTTTGATTAATTCTGGAATAAATTAAGACTTGGGGAACTGTTGGAAGGTCATGACTGAGTTTTGAAATGTGAGGACGGGAGATTTGGGAGAGACCAGGGGCAGAATGATATTGTTTGGCTCTGTGTCCCCACCCAAATATCACTTTAAATTGTAATAAGGCCCACGTGTCAAGGGTGGAACCAGATAAAGATAATTGAATTATCTGGGGGAGGGGGAGTCCCCATACTGTTCTCATGATAGTTAATATGTTGCATGAGATCTGATGGTTTTATAAACAGAAGTTCTCCTGAACAAGCTCTCTTGCCTGTTATCATGTAAGACATGACTTTGCTCCTCCTTGCATTCCACCATAATTGTGAGGCCTCCCCAGCCATCTGGAACTGTGAGTCCACTATTTCCTTTATAAATTACCCAGTCTCATGTATATCTTTATTAGCAGCATGACCACAGACTAATACAGTACAATACTCTATGCATGAGGTGGGCTAATCAGAAATACTTCTGTCAAAATATTACCTATTTGACACAGATAAGACACAGGCTGGGTCTCAAACAAGATAAGCTCACTAGTTGCCCTCTGGAAACCATGTTTTGTTTTGAAATCTTAAGAAATGTCTACTGCATACCACAAGGAGTTACAATCTGAAGCTGAGGGACTTCTGTTCATCAGTGAGGTTTCTTTACCCTCCAAAAGGAGGCACATCCCTGCAGGACCCTGAGCTTCTGAGCTGCTTCCAGATACTTCCTGAGTCCTATGCTTAGAAAGGAATAGAAACCTTTGTATCCCTTAGCAATGTGAGGCAGGTAGTGCTGCTTCTCAAAACACCTGCTCTAATTAATGTCCATCTGTGCCTTATACTTCAGGAAATGGTGGCAACAAGAAGCAGAGTTTTTATTGATAAATTCGCTTCTGGAACTTTTCCTATTTATGGGAGAACTTTTTGGCAGTAGATGATCAGCAGACTTGCACACTGGAAGTGCAGGAATTGCAGGATGGAGTAACAGACTGTTTTATTAATAAGCTTCACAAAAGGGACAGTCCAACACAAATTAAATAAATGGTTATAGATACTACACCCTCTACATTAACAGAAAGTCTCAACAATCTGAACCTAACACAGTAACTCATATTTTTCAAACCACATTATATTTTGCAGAAAGCTTTCTCACAAAGATGCCTTTAAATATTTCTCCCATTATGCCTGAAAGAGGGAGAGATGTCCCCCTTTACAACAGCACAGTGTACTCATTATAAGCCTAGGTTTGGAATTGGACTCCTAGGTTTGAATATCCTCTCTGCCCCATATTACACTTGTTTATGACCTAGGCTAATGGCTTACCCACTCCAAGCCTCAATTTTCTCACCTATAAAACAAGGATGAGTCTGTTTCTTCTTAAAATGTCACTTGATGGTTAAACATAACTTATTGGAAATTCCTTCATCGTGTGCCCAAGTAGACCATCAGAAAATGCCCTCATTGTTCATTTATTCACTGAGGTTCTGCATTGTAGACAGAGCCTGCCCTACATCTCAGATCTCATGAGGCTGAGCCCTTGTTATCTCCATTTCTCTAGGGCAGAGAAAAGACAAACATGACTTCTACTTCTTTCAATGAGTAATTAAAAGTGTCAAAGAAAAGCACAGCTCACATCATTGGTAGTATGACCAGGTCATAATACATGTGCTTCTACACTGCCCTGTGTCTCTGGCCCCCCATACTGTCTGAGCTGTCAGTCTTCCATAAGGCAAATGCCCAAAGGAGGCATGGCTGGGGCTGAAAGGTCTGACCCCAGGGATTTAGTCTCAGCTCTCACTCTGCTGCTTTTGGCCAGTATGCATTACCGTCCCCTGGAAAGACAGAGTTCTCTCTCTCAATTTCTGTGTAAGATTCTATTGAGAGAGCAGGCATCCAATTTTTGTTTTTGTTTTGGTAAACCACTGAACATTGTCCAACCTTGACTGGACTTCCCTTAGTGCAAAAGGAAATATCTTTCATGCACTAAAAAGTAATCATATCTATCAAGAAGTGAGGGAAGAGAGGAGTTTGGTAGGGGAAGACATGTAAGGATAGGACTGGAAGCATCTATGCCCTCAGTGCTTTCCAGAGTCCTAGATTTCTGTTCACAGACTAGCTAGGTATGCTTGGTGAAAGGCTCAACCACCTGAAGTCCTTAAGGACCCCAAGAACACTGCAACTAATTTGTAGAAATAAAAGGAGGACAGAACCTCGTCTACTATTCATGAAAATGTTACAAAGCAAGCCACTCCTGGATGAACAAGAACCCTAGGTTGCGTAGGCTTGTCGTTCTGAGTTTTCTTATGTTTATGGAAGCAATAATGAATGCCATTTTACATCTCAGAAATTTCTATATTACTTTTTTATATGGCTAAATACATATTAACATTTTATTACCATCTTTTATCCAAGAATCATTGGTGGATAAAAGCAAAATAGTAATACAGCTTTTAAATAAAATACATATTTGATACATCTACCTAATTAGCTGGTAGTTGTAGTACATCTTAATGAATCTATAGTTAAATTTTAAAATTGAGTTCATACTTGAAACTGAATAGGAAAAATGCAAACCGCACCACTTCATTTCATGCACCAGTTCATTTCATGAGACTAACAAAAAAAAGAACTCTACACACATAGGCCCTGGCTTTTCTAAAATGTGAAGTCTAGACAAGCACATGCCTTGCACTGGATACTGACTGAAAGGGCGTATTAAAATGGCCAACCCCGTCTTTACCAAAATGCCCACCATCAATATTGCATTACATTCTTCCTGGTGATGTTAGTGGGTTCAATAAAATCATTTTTGAAATAATGAATACATTTTTTTCTTTTTATTCAAATTGTGTTCCTCATGGGTACCAAGGAAAAATAGAGATCAAAATAAAGAGACTACCAGAGCTCTATCCAGAGAAAAGATGGTGGAAACTCTGACAAGCTACAGGTCTTTCATGAGGCAAGTACACAGGTAACCATGATATTGAATAGCTTTGTACTAACATTCATTGCCTTCTCTTGGTTAAACTTACTCTTCCTAATTAACTAGGGAAAAATTCGGAGTGATCTATTTAGTACCTTTCAAATAGGGACATTGAATCCATATTTGTTATCCTCAATTAGTTTTATATTTTTGAATCTAGCACACCAATATAATATTTATAGAAAATCACTTTTCACTGAACACTCTTTTTAGAGCTACTTCGTTTACATCTACCCTTGTCACTGGAGTACTCTGCCTGCTCAGGGTCCCATCTTTGCCTGTCAAACTCATATCTCAATATTGTGGTCAAGTTCAAGTGTCTTTTCGTGACCTTCTAAACTATGTATTAGCACGATTCCCTCCTGATCTTTCAAGCACTCTGACAGCATGCTACACTTGTGCTTCAGAGTAACCATTGGATTGTAAGGAAATAATCATTATGTTATTTTCTGTGTAATGCATGTCTCCTTTGTTAATCCAGAAGCCTCATGAGAAATGGCATCTTGCTAGTCTTATTCATCATGGAATGCCCCCCCCAAAACCAGCTGTGCCTGGCAAATTGGTGAGCAATTAGTAAGCATCTGTTGAATAAAACAAAAAATTAGGAAATAAGGTAATAATAAATAAAGAATAGAAGCTGTATCTGACAGAGGTAGAGAAAAAGAGTGAGAAAGAAAATCAGTTTTTTTAATGCACTGGGAAAGCACTTATAGTTCAACAGTGTTTATGGTTCCCATTGTTAGATATCAATTGTCAGCCGGGTGTGGTGGTTCATGCCTTAATCCCAGCACTTTGGGAGGCTGAGGCGAGCTGATCACAAGGTCAGGAGATCGAGACCATCCTGGACAAGATGGTGAAACCCCATCTCTACTAAAATTACAAAAATCAGCTGGGTGTGGTAGCGTGCACCTGTAGTCCCAGCTACTTAGGAGGCTGAGGCAGGGGAATCACTTGAACCTGAGAGGCAGAGGTTGCAGTGAGCCGAGATTGCGCCACAGCACTCCAGCCTGGCGACAGAGCGAGACTCCATCTCAAAAAAAAAAAAGATATCAATTGTTATTCAAGATGATAACAGGTGAAGAATTTGTAGCATGTAAGTTGGTATTGTTTCATAAATAGGCCTATGAGGTTGCTATCCTGCTTTTACAACTTCTAGTCTTCATTGTATAAAAAATATTTACTGGAGTAAAATAGCACAAAAATAAAATGTACAAGGATTAAAATAATTAAAAACTGTATAATTTATCCACATACTACCCACATAATCTAAGAAAATCAATAAATAAATGATTATAATTGATAAAATTATTCAGCAAGATTTCTGGATACTAAATATATCTGTATAATATTCCTTTACATCTGCAACAAATTGTTAGAAAATTTGATTTAAAAAAGTTACATCTATAATAGCACAATGACAATTATAATTAAATCTATTAATAATAAACATGTAAGACTTTAAGATTAAAATAATTACTGAATATCATAAAAAGACATAAGCAAACAAGTTATATATCATTCTCATATGCCTGAAGGTCCTAAAGGCAACTCTTAGAAATAAATATATAAAATCAAAGCAATTATAATCAAATCCTACTAGTATTTTTGACAAAGATGGTAACTTTTTGCTAAAATACATATGGGAAAGTTACAGATCAATATCTGTCAAGGAAATTTTGTTGCAAATGAATAGAGAACTTGGCTTAACTGAAATCAGCCTTTACAAAAAGCTGTAGAAATTAAATAGTGTATATCGTTAATAGACACATGAACCAAAGTGACAGAAAAAATGGCTTTAAAATAAACTAATATACCTATGAGAGCCTAGGATATAGCATATTACAAATGTCTGAGCAAAAGACAGACTACCTAATACACAGTGCAGAAATAACTGGCTAACCATACAAAGAAAGAAAAAAAAAATCAGATCACCCCTTATCTGCAAACGAATAAAATCAAAAAAGTAACTTCTAATAAGATTAATAACTTAAATCAGACAAACAAACACAACTTTCAAATTATAATGTCGAGACTATATTGACGACATCAAGATACAAACACAGAAAAGACAAAATCACAGAAGAAAAATAAACATATTTGACACATTAATACTGAAACTTTTTACAAGATAAAATATATCATAAGCAAAGTGAAAAGAAAGCCACAGGTGGGAAGATGATAGTTACAAATCTCACAGGTAAATAGAATATCACGCAATATGCAAAAGGAACACATAAATTCAACTGTAAGAAAATAAAAATAAATAGAAAAATAGGCTAGTTAAATAAAAACAGTTGACAAAAGACATTCAATTGGCCAGCAAATATGTCAAAGATATGTTTGTCTCATTAATAATCTCACTAACAATCAGGAAATCACAAATTGTGAAAATAATCAGCTAATATATTATCCTGTTTAGATTGTAAAAATCAATAAATCTGAATGATTTCAGAATGTGAGAAACAGAATCAAATGCATAATAGGATGGTAACTTGAAGATCTATTTAGCATTGCACAGCTGAAGATAGACACAATGTACAACCTAACAATTTGATCTTCAAGTTTGTATGGGAAAAAAACTCAAGTGTTTTCATAAGGTGACATCAAATTTCTCATTACATTGAAGGATGATTCCCCACCCCCACCCCCACCCACACAAAACATATACACATTTCCTCTTTGTTACCTTAGGAATTTTTTGAAATCTTGTCTTATTCACCAGAGTAAGGGTAAAGATGTACCCTTAATAAATGTATTTTGAAGGAAAGAATCCATTAGTGAATCAGCACAACATGCTAAATGTGTTACAAACTCTAAGTGTCACTCAGGGCATTTATTTATTATAAGTACATTCCATTAAGAAATTTAAAATTCAAGCCAAGAGCATGCAGCTTAAAAGTAAAATGACCCAAAAAGCATTGCAGAAAAAAGGATGGTCACTTTACTGATATCATTCACTTAAGGTGTTTATATCAGGAAACCAACATAATGTTAGTTGATTGATTATTGCTTTATTAAGATATTCCTTAGTACTTGTTTTGAGAAATGTCATAGTTCATCAAGAAGGCTTAAAAGAATCAGGTACCTTCTTTTGATGTGCGGGTCAAGTTTTTTCACATCTCATTAAGAGAACTACACTTTCAAATGTTCATTGGGCTGTATAATTTCATGGGCTACATAAAAGTGATGATTAAAAAATGTTAATATATGTCATGATTGGGTTCTCTGAAGTTTTTAATTGTTTTAAGTCTTATTTCACAACACATTAGAATCTACATTTGCAGAGAAATGTAGCTTTGGCCACTAATTAATGGACCAGCATATAGTCATATCTACCACTACAGGCATGGCATAACTACAAGGCCTGCCATCCAGCCTTCTGCCAAGGAGACAACACTGGGAAAAGATCTACAACACTTTAACAATAAACATGTAGGTTCATTACTAATCAAGAAGGACATGTACGTTTATTATTAAACAGCTAGTAAGTAGCTTACTAGCTATATTGCTCCCTGACATCCGGTCAGTCATTTATCTCTTCACTTCAGTTTTCTCATCTGTCAACAGGCATTCATGATTTTGGTCCTCCACACCTCAGGATGTTGTAACAATCAAAGGCCAAATCAAATAACAAGCATGACAGTATGTACTCATTTGCTAGGGCTGCCATAAGAAAATACCACAGACTCAGTGGCTTAAACAACAGCAATTCATTTTCTCAACAATTCTGGAGGCTAGAAGGCCAAGATGAAGTTGTCAGCAGAGCTGGTTTCTTCTGAAGACTCCTTGGCTCATCAATGGCCATCATCACCCAGAGTCTTCCCATGATTTTTCTTCTGTGTGTGCCTGTGTCCAAACTTCTCATAAGGGGTCTGGTCATGTTGGATTAGGGTCACCTTAATTTCTTCATTTTAACATAATTACCTTTTAAAAGACCTTATGTCCAAATATAGTAACATTTTGAGGTACTAGGGGTTAGAATTTTAACATATACATTTAGAAAAAGGAGAAAGGAAACAAAACAAAAGCCCAGTGCCAATGACAAATCATCATTGTCGACAAAAATGTCAGCACTGCCACACATACCTGCAGAAACGTAGGATTTGTTCAGTTATGGTCAGATTGATGATGACTACCTGGAAGCCACATTGTAAATAGATGAGAAAGGAGAGAAGATTGTGTGAAAAGTTCTTCACTCTGCTCAAGGACTTTATACCTTCGGTTTTCCCACTCTCTTGTATCATCAGTTTCGTTCTCTCCACTAGATTATCCCCCACCAGCATGAAAACATTCCCTAGTTTGATGGCCTTCAAATTTTAAAACTGTAAAAAAAGTTCTTCACTCTGCTCAAGGACTTTACACCTTTGGTTTTCCCACTCTCTTGTATCATCAGTTTCGTTCTCTCCACTAGATTATCCCCACCAGCATGAAAACATTCCCTAGTTTGATGGCCTTCAAATTTTAAAACTGTAATTCACATGAAGACATACATTTTATATTATAATCCAATACACACCAGTATATGTGTGTATATATGTAACCATTTGTAAATTTTTCATAATATCTTTCACAAAAATAAAATTTTTACCTTTACCACATGGCATGTATCCTATTTTCTGTTTTACTCCAATTAACGTTTTAAATGACTACTGCAACCCAATAAAAAGACCACTAACAGTTCACAAACTGCAGTTTAATAAATGCTGCTCTAAGGGTGTGTGTGTGTGTGTGTGTGTGTGTGTGTGCATGTATGTGTGTGTCTGTGTGTGTGTGTCTGTGTGTGTGGTATTTTAAGTCAGGTCTCCTTATAGCATCTGGGCTGGACTTGAACTCCTGGGCTCAAGCAATCCTCCCACCTCAGCCTCCGGAGTAGCTGGGAGTGTAGGTGCACGCCACCACACCCAGCTCTAAGGTGTCATTTTTAAAACACAACTACTTCCTTTATCCATATCCCCTCCATCAACCACCCAATTTCTCTGCTGCCCTTAGCCAAACTTCTCAAAGATATGTCAACAGACACCCCACTTCTGCACTTCCCATCAGCAACTCAGATCACTCCCACTTTGGCTTCTGCAGCAGCAGCCACTCTGACAAACCTTCTCTGGCATTTTGCTTACCAGCAGCTTCCATGTTGCCAAATACAATGGACACACTCCAAGCATCTTTCTCAGCCTTAAACAGCCTTCAGCGTAACTGGCCACTCTGTCATTCGTAAAATGCATGAATCTATTGGCTTCTGGTTTTCCAGTGACCTCACTGTTCACTCCTCAGTCTCTTATTCCTATCTTCTCTTTCTTTACTCTACCCGAGGAATCTCTGGGCTCAGTCCTGAAACCCATCCCCTTCCTAATCTATATTCTATGTTAGATGCTGTCAAAAACTAGGTTAAATACCATTTATATTCTATGGAAACCCCAATATTTAACTCCTTTAAAGAATTATCCAGATCAAGGCTCTTATTAAATATATCCAGTTGCTTATTTGACGTCTCCAATTGTCTATGTTAAATGAGTCTCAAACACAGTATTTCCAAACTCACGATTTTGCCCATGATCCATTCCTCTTTCAGTGTTCCTAAGTAAACACAAGGCCACCTACCCATAAATCAACAAAACTTCCCTCTCTTTTCCTTTCCCCTTTGCACATGCAATTCACCAGCATGACCTGTCTTTTTTCAAACTAATACTTACATTTATTTCTTAGACCATTAAGGTTCCTTTCTAACTGATCACTCATTTTTTTCACTTGTCCAGACACATCAGTACCCCTCCTCAAAACCCCTTACCATTTTCTACAAAGCAACCAGAGTGATCTTTTCAAAATGGAAATTAAATAATAACATTGCTCTCCCCAACTTCCAAGCATACATTCATAATGCCTGGCACTTAGCATTCAATTTTTTTAAAAGAATGAACAAATCATACATTTGCCATGCAGCCTTGGGAGAGACAAAGGAAACTGAAACAAAGAGCACCCAGCCATGAAACCGTTTTCTTGCATCTAGGCACAGTGGAAAAGGGGCAATAAGCAGCAAGAATTTATATGACAGCTATTTGTGAATGTTCTGATATGGCTCAGTAAAGGCAAAACCATATATTATTTAACATTATTAACCACACTATGCCAAGCATGGGACCTAGACAGGGGAAGGTCCAAGTTGCTGACCTTAGGAAGGTTTACTGGGGCCACATTCCATGAAAGCAAAACAAACTAGAAGTTTATACTGTACCAAATGCAGAAGAGCACATAGTTGCTAGAAAAACACTGCACAGCTGCTGAATTGCAAGTCTTCTATTTTTATAGAAATCAAAATTTTATATTTTTATACCACATTTAATGTGCCCAGACTCCACAGGTGTGGGTAATGGGTCCATGAAGAGACAGTAGGCTTCACTAAAGCTGAATAAAACAGGAATCAAAGGTAAGACAAATATTAAAGAGGGACAGGAACACTCAGTGGGCCCAAGGTTAGGCCATTTGGCTTTTCAGAGAAGTTTGAGGTGTCCTGGGACTCAGGTAATGAGGTCCCAAGAGTAAGAGATTTTCTACAGACAGAAAGAAAAAAACATATTTGGCATCTTTAGACATGATTTTGGGGTTGATGTGAAGTCTTGCTAGGCTTAATTTTCCTTAGTTTATACAATTAGGGATGTTTGGTCCTGTTAAGGATTACTGAGAGGAAACTCCAGGTAGGAAGTTTCGCAAGGTGAGTTAATTTGTCCAAAAAGGGATTTTTCAGATTTGCAAGCCTCATATTATATGTATGGATGCAATTTTGTGAAGAGGTTTTTCAATGGGCTCCAAACAAAGGAGGATGCTTGTTTAATTTGTTAGTTGTACCATGGTTTTGTGATCATAACCTGTTTCTAAAACCAGAGGAGGAAATTTTATTAGGTCCCAAACCTACATCTATCCTGAGAGCATCTACATGCACTTACAGGAATGGAGATCCTATAATATAAAATGATTGCTCAACTTAATGTTTCAGTAACTGGAAATACATTTTCCTCTTAGCTTCTTAATTTGGGGAATTTTTTTTTTTGATACCAGAAAAATATCAATACAAAAAAAAAAGTGACTTACGTTTTCCAAATTTAAAAAACAAGACTAACAATTCATTAGCTTTACTGTGTGTAGAAAATAGGGCACTTGTGTAGTAAGGTAAGTTTTCATTTGTTTTTCCCTGTCTTCTATTTTCCTTCTTTATTCATTCATCTCCTCTTTTCCTTCTTTCCTCTTGTTTCCTTTTTTTTTTTTTTTTTTCCTGAGAATGGAGTCTTACTCTGTCACCCAGGCTGGAGTGCGGTGGCATGATCTTGGCTCACTGCAGCCTCTACCTCCTGGATGCAAGCAATTCGCCTGCCTCAGCTTCCCAAGTAGCTAGGATTATGGGCACCCGCCATCACACTCAGCTAATTTTTGTGTTTTTAGAAGAGACGAGGTTTCACCGTGTTGGCCAGGTTGGTCTCAAACTCCTGATCTCAAGTGATGTGCCCACCTCAGTCTCCCAAGTGCTGGAATTACAGGAGTGAACCACCACACCCTGCCTTTCCTTCACTTTTTTTTTCCCCTTACACTTTCCTTTTTTAAAAATGTATGAGCCTGAACAATAATCCTAGAAGCTTTCTTCAAACAGCGGCAGTAAATATTTTAAAAACATGATCTTTGACTTCATTGTAATAGGAATTTGTTCAGGGAGAATTGTTTTCTTCTTCAGAGAGAAGTGAAAAAACGAAACAGTTGAAAACATGGCAATGTTCGTTTACTTTTGGTTTGGAATTTCTATATAACATGTGTCAGGGTATTACATTAAAAATTGAAACAAATTCATAAATTGAATAAAATTATTTTAAAAGAGAAAAACAAATTCAGAATAGCAACTTTGTTCTGGCAAGACTGTTGAAAAACAAGAATCAAATTGAGTAATTTTGCAACAGAAATGATTTCCAGCAGAAATGTATTGCATCGACTTGGATTTTCTTTTAAGTTGCCTATTGAGCAAATTTCATACTCAACCGTTAGTATTTGCTACAGACGTAAGATTAGTAAGTTAATATATCTATTTTGGAGCTTTTTGTGAATAAATTAGAAGGCTACTTTACATGAAGGAAGGAGTTGACAGGCTGAAGCCAGGAAGACAGAAGTAGTGGCCTTGATAGGTAAGTTGGCTTGTTGATACATGTTGAAATTATAGCTAATGGCTTTCCTGATGTGTGGGACGCGGGCTATGATAGAAAGGTAGGAGCCAAGGATGATACATGGCCCTGCCTCCAGTCTTGGATCTCACAAATTGAGCATTCACACTTCTGCCAGAAAAATTCATCTAAACTGCAAACTTGACCATGTTACCCGATGGCTCACAACTCCTAAATGACATTATGTGGCCTAGAAGAAAAAAATAATGCAGCTGATATGTTACTTAGTTCCCCTAAATATCACAATTGTTTTCTATCCAAATGGACATAAGAACTACTTCATAAGATTTCTGGAAGGATCAATGCTAAAATGTATATACAATCTTTTTCTATGCTACATAAATTTTATTGATAATAAGGAAATGTGTGTTCTTTAAAGTTTAGGTAAACTAATTTCCAAAGGGTTATTATGAATAATTCGTAAAACACAAACAGAAACATAACTTAGTTCATTAGGAACCAAAATATATCTACTTTTTATTATCCAGCATCATCCTTACCAATTTTCAAGCTGATACGATTGGATAGGGTCTCATTGCTGGGTTAGGCATGATTATGTTCCCAAAATGTATCATTTAGAATAGATATCAGCAAAGGAAGGTAATACTGTCCAGAAAAGGATCATGTGACCAAGGCAACTATCTAAACATACTTTACTGAAGCAAGTATCTCGACTCAGTTTGTATTCCCTATGTCTCAGCTCCCACTACACTGGACTCACGTGAATTTCTGTGTTATTTAGAGATAATAAATTAACAATATAGTTATATTAAAGACGCAAATGAAGTCTCATTTATTAAAACTATCGCTAATACTTTCAAGCATAACCATAGTTTTATTCTATTTTATTCTCATCTATTAGCTAAGGCATAAAGGAGGCTGATTTCATATGAGCACATATGAATCTATTTGTAATTAAGAACCCATTTCTTAAGATTTTGTTATGACTCCCAAAGAGAAAAACATAAGAAGTTATGTAGTCTCACTACAAATTTGAACATTTTTACAAAATGACCTGACCTCTCTTACAGAAAATATTTTCTCAAACAATACATTTTCATTTTAATTAATATGATAAAATAAAATGTCATTATCATAGTCATGTTGTATGAATTTTAACTGCTCATTACTGGAAGTAATGGAAGAAACTGGGCTGGGATGAGACTGTCTTCTGAGTACTAAAAAAAATTAAGACTCAATTTCATGCATATTTGATGTAAAAAAAATGTTGGGCCTTTGGTGGTGGGGGAGAACATACAGACAAATGTGAGGGACCCCAGGGTAGGGAGACATTATGTACAAATAAATCATATTATAGGCGATAACAAGGGCACTTAATAAAAATCATAGCATATGCTGTGCTTATCTGACATTGATTATGGCCCAAGCACTGTGCTATACACGACTCAGACATCATCTTCATTTTCCAAGCCCTGTAATATGCATATTATCACCCCTATTTCACAGATGAAGAAACAGAGCCTCCAAGATATTAGGTATCATACCAAAGACAACATAACTGGTATGGGCTAATCGGAATTCAGGGCCCTCCAAACAGATAGCTGAGGCTTCACATTTCACTGTCTTAGGAGACATGGAGGTAAAGGCTTCCGTCAGTTTACATGTTAAAAAAAGAATGACTATGATGCCTCAGCAGTGACCATTCCTGGAGGAGGAGCTGAGTGTGTAAAGATGGACAGCATCTAGACATAGAAGACTGGAGGTGAAGGACATCCCATAGTGACTCTGCACAGGCATGGAGGGCAGAAATCCCACAATCATAATACAGAATGGCAAGGGGCTTGGCTTAGCTGGAGCCCAAAGCACACACACACACACCAACTATCAACTGGGATACAGTGTTAGAGAGGCAGGTGGACACCATATCATGGGAGAGCCTGCATGTCAGCCTAAAAAGCTTCCCTGTGCACTGCAGGCACTGTGGGGCCCAGAAGTTCTCTTAGCAGATGAATGAGCTGCCAGATACAAAAGAGAATGATTCATCTGGTAATATCATGCAAGAGTGAGGAAATTTATAGTCTCTTACAGATTCATAAGTGTAAGCAGCCTTATCTTGGCTAGTCAGAGAAACCTTACCCATTTTATTAAAGAATTTAAATACATGACTTTCAAGGAAGAGTAACTAATAACAAATCATTTTTTTCAAATCACGCCTATGAGACCACATGTATGTGAGATACGATTTTAGATGTACCCATAATTAGTTTCAACTAAATCGCAGCATTTGCACTACTTGGTAATGTTCCAAAATGATGATATAGAAAATTCAGACTTCCAAAATTATGCATCTGTGTCACATTTACACAGGCCCACCCACACAGCAATTCACATTCTCACTCTTATTCCTCCTCTCCTTCCTTTCTCTCTCCCTCTTTTCTCTCCTGCCTCCTCCATCCTCTAGCCCCTCTTCTTCTCTCTCTCATTCTCTCTGAAAGCACATGAATTCAGCATTATCACTAATAATCAGAAACATTATCAGAAAGCACTCTCTCTCATTTTCTAAATATGCACTCATGGATATGTGAAATAAAAGATGATGACCAATTGGCAGAAACATGTAAATATCTTATACTAGTCAGAATATAGTCCTGCACCATTATATCATACTGCATTGCTATTAATTTTTCATTAAGCATATGCTTCAACAAGTGACTTACTATATTGTGACAGAGGTGGAATGGGGGTAAATATAGCTCCATAAGCCATCTGATTACCTCATTTCAAACAGTGATATTAGCAACATTCCCCCAGAATTCAGCTAAATCGCAAGAGTCTTAGGGATACACTATAGACTTCAGACATGCACAATGCAACATTTTCATACCCTGTATAAATATTATGACATTCCACCAATGCCTTTAAACAATAGACAGAATGTTCTGACAAATATTCTGTTCCTAATGGCCATAAGATGCATTATCTATTTGTCATATATGAGCTAACACCCTGTGTGATATTTTTAAAAATTTCCATCATGTTAATGCTCAGACAGATGTCCTGTTTTTACTCTTGAAATTTGAAAGCAGAATCCTCTTTAGCAAAGCTATTCATTATGCATTAGAAAGAAAAAAAAATCCCAGAGCTGGATGTAAAGGATCATGAGCAGATTAACCCAGGACTTTCCAGTTAAGAGAGCCATGTGAGAACAATTTCAGTCCCTCTGACCACAGATGCATGGAATTGATCAGTTTAACAAAAACCAATACCAGGGTGTGTATCTAGAAAAGGTACTGAGGAAGAACCAGAAAGTACAAGGAATTCTGTAGGACTAGAATACTGAAGAGCCACAGGAACGCTGTAGAAGTGGGTGGCCTATCCTTCACCCCAACATTCTACCACTTTGTATCTCCAGACACTCATAGGAAGTAATTGAAAGAACATGTTAACATTCCATGACATCCTTAAACAGTAAGGCAAAGGCCAGTACCAGGAACAGCCAACACAAGTTAAATCAAGGGAGACTTTTCCATTAGTAAGCAATCATAAGAAGCAGAAAACACATTTTCAGGGCTTCCCCTTAAGTCCTCCCTCAGAATAGACAGCCACAGCCAGCATAAAAGCTAATGAAGGGGTCACGAGTTGCTGCCAAACACAGTGGAGAAATGGATTTCAGAGTAAACATGCATTCCAGACACAACATGCATGAAACCAAGTGAGCAAACAGGAAAATCAGTGAACCTACAAGAAGTATTGTAGGAAAGCAGGGACTGCCAAGAAAATAGATTTTCTATAAGAAATGCGAAACAATTGTAGCAAAAATATTTTGGTGTTACCTCCCTTTACCTCATATACTAATAATAACTAGATATTTGTTGGCATTCATTACATAATCATATTGTTTCTATGAAATATGAAACATAAACATAAAGATGAAATGCTTATATTGGATGGAAAACACCATGGGTTAAATTAAAAACACTGAGTTAAATTATTAGCACAATCAAATTAAAGAGAAAACTGAAGGAATTCATCTTGAACTCTATTCATCAGGATCAAGACAAAACGTTGAGTGGAGATATGAAAAACATATCTGAGAGACCAAATTTACCTAAGAAAGAAATCTGAAAAAGAGAGCAAAATGGAACAAGTGCAGTTACCATAGAAAAAAAAAATGACAAATAACTTTCCTCAGCTAAAGAAAACTTTGACATTTTAGAACTCAAGAGCTAAAATTAAAATAGATTTATGAAGAAATAAAAAGTAAATCCTATTAAAATAATGGCGTTAACTTTTCAAGATTTTAAAAATTCTATAAGTATCCAAGAGTTAAGTCAAAAAAACTAGATCAAATTGGACTTGCTTCAAATTTGACTTCTATAACCAGATACCAGAAAATAATGAAAATGAAAATACTCCACTCCTTTAAGAAAAAAAAAAACTGTGAACCAAGAACTGAGCACTCAGCATGTTCTTGATCACTTGACAAAGTATAGGAACAACAGAAAGCAATAGAAAGCTATTATATTCTTTCGAAATATTCAACATACTATCCTTTATGCAAGAAAAAAAATTAAAAAGCAGTTAAAGGCATACTTCACCTAACCAGGAAGAAAAAACAAAAAACTGAAGAACTAGAAAGTCAGGTTTAAAAGAAGAGAGGATAAACCAAGAACCTTGTTAACCACAGTGAATGCTCAATGTTTTATTTTAATATTATCTTTCAGCTTAATACAATGCCAAATTTAAACCTTCAAATAGGTGTTTCATACATGATTGCAATTTAAATCATAAATATAAAAATTCATTATTATCAACAGAAATGGAGATATTAGGGAGAAATCCAAGAGGTATAAAAGTTACTACTTTACATAGTCAACAGCAAAGAAAGTAATCTCAGAATTCTGAACAATATGAAGATACTATGTTTGATTGTAAATAATAAAAAGGTTTCTTCTCATACACTACTGAGAGGAATGAAAGTGATAACACTTTAGAGCACAATTTGTCATTACAGAGCAAAAACCCTAGAAACGGTTATATTCTTTGACCCAGCGATTACATTTTTAGTACATTTAGTCAAATACAGTTTTAAATAGCAAAACTTTGGAAACAATAGGACACTGTCTAAAGGAAGAATGATGTTTTTGGAAAATAAGTACAGCACTAGGGAAATTTTCAAACTATATTAAATGGCAAAGAGGGGTTCAATATGCTATCTGCACAAATGTACATACCCCAGCTTGAGGGGCTTCCTCAATGCTTCTGTACTTCTATGTGATTCGCAAGAAACATATTATAAACAGAAAAATAACATTACAAATAAAACCATTTACAAAAAGTTATTGGTTATATTGAGAATATTATAACTATGGTTCTCTTTTAATGAAAGTAGTTTGAACTTGTAGACTTGACACTAAATTTGGAATTGGAAAATAAGAATTTGGATCACAATCTTGGCTGTGTGAAATGGTTCATTTTCGTAATTCCACCTCGTTGTGAAGACATGGTGGAAGGATCAGGTGAGGCCAGGAGTTCGAGACCAAGCTGAGCCACCTAACAAGATCCCATCTCTATTAAAAAAAAAAAAAAAAAGAGCTGGTAGTGGTGGCATGAATCTGTAGTCCCAGCTATGCAGGAGGCTGAGGCAGGAGGATCATTTGAACCGAGCAGTTTGAGGTTATAGTGAGCTAAGATCACACCTCTGCACTCCAGTCTGGGTGAGAGAGCAAGACCCTGTCTCAAAAACAAAATAAAACAAAAAAACAACTCACACCTCAGCTACTTTAAACTAAGCTGTGTGCTCATGGTCAACTATTATCCTCTCTCTAGGCTTTAGTTCCAACAACTGTAAAATGAGAACAGTAGACTGTATCTTTCCTATGTTCTTTTATTATAATGCTAAATACATTGAAGGATGGGTCTTTTTAAACTTTCTATTGTTAAATGCACAAAACTGAAAAATTAAGCAGATGAAATCTGATGGGTAATATCATTCATTTATAGTCTAGGTTACCTCTTCTAAATGAAGAGACAACTTCTTGCTCAAATAGTAACATGACATTTCCCAAAGTATTCCAATATAACTAGGTTCTCAGCCTAGAAATATCTATTCTAAAACACAGATTTCATAGTAAGGTAATTTGGGGAAATACAGATTAATCACAGGTTTCTTTACTGCATGTCTCACAAAGACTTTAATATATGAATGGAATCCTGACCCTGTAAGATGGCTAAACTGTTGACCATAGATCTTTTATTCTTTTGGCATCCTGCAGGACTCATATCTGCTGGCGCTCAATAGGAGTTGCTATCCATACAGAGAATGTCTATGCTGGAGCACAGTAAAGCTGTGTCAATGGAGTGAGAGAAAGAGCCTATAGAATGGAGACCCCCTAAGCTAAACGGGAAGACAGAAAAAAAGGAGGTGACAGGAGAAACCTCTGAAGGAGAGGACAAAGAGAGACATTCTAGCTCATCCACAGTTTTAGAAAAGGAACCTAAAACAGTTGTTGCTGAAATCTGTACTCAGTGATTGCAATAATGCAAAGAAACCATTTCTTATGGTAGAAATTATTTATTATAAAAGTCATCTTTGTGAGCTTAAGAGAATACATTACTTACTTGAAACTGCATCTTTTTATATAAATTTCTTATGCCCAGCAAAAGGAGACATGACCAACATTCTTCCACTTCTTAAGGATTGCAGAGGGAGAAATGAGCAAGGGCAGATACAGTCTCAAGCACAAGCAGACAGCTATTGACAATTACAACTATCAGATCAACTTCCATTATGTTACAAATGCAAATATATCTTTAAAAACGTTGTTTCTAAATTATAAACCAATATTCTTTCCACCTATAATCCTTTAGTGAGTTCTGATAAATAAAACACATACTCAAAGATAAAAACAATTTTATTTTTAAAAATATGATCTGGAACAACTAGATTGTTCATGGTTTCCATATTCAATCAACTTATAGTAATGAAAAATGACAGTTTTTGCTTATATTAACTGCGAAATAACCTAACTTACAATGGAATTTTGTTTTCTATGCTTGAAAATAATAATACAATAGGTATATTTCTAATATGAGAATCCTAGCCACGTAAAGTAAAAAAATAAAGCCTGACATTTTGTTTCAATCTAATCTCAGGAGTTTTTCTGTGACTAATGCTCAGAAACTATGATCTAATACAGTATTTGTTTAATAATTATGGAAATTATTTGTTCTTGGGAATTCACATAGTTTACTCTGGAGAATAAAGAGCTACCTCTTTAAAATATTAATGGTTGATAGTATTTTGCTTAAGATAGAAGTAACAGCAAAATGTATACTGAATTAATTTTGTTTAGAGGTAATTATTTCTATTATTATTAAACACCATCAAATAGCAGTCCAAACAAGCTAAATCATGTGTGGTTTTTGTTTTTCGTTTTGTTTTGATTTTTTAAAAATCTCATCACAGAACTAGTAAATAGGCTTTTATATTTTAAAAACCCTAACTTCCATTTCCAATTTCTAAATAAGGAAGGTTGGTTAATTATGCCTACAATAACCCATGCTTTTGGGGGACCCACACAGTGTATGCACTCCAGATTATTTCCACATTAATATTCTACCATAGAATCATGTATTCACAAATCATTGTGGTTTTGTAGCCTGTTAAACACCAGAATCAGATCTCATTAACAGCCTTTGAGCATGTATTTTGAGGTGGAGTGTTACTAGGTGCCAAGTTCTATGATCTACAATTTATACTTGTTATATCATGTAATCTTCCTCAAATCCTATGATTTTGAGATTATAATAACCATTTTCTGAACAAAAAAGATCAGAGATATTAACAAAATATCTAATGATGCATCCATTTAATAAAGCAAAATATGATTCTTGGAAACAATTTACATATTGAAGATGATAATTAGTACTGAAATATCATTTTGAACGTTTTCATCAATCAGCTACCTCCCATGCGCATCTCTTCCTGGTTCTATAGGCTTCAGGCCATGTCATGACACACTTGATGTGCCTTTCCCTTGCACAAATAAGTACCATATAAGTTGAGAAGGGCAATAGGAGCCTTCTCAAATTTTAGACTCAGCTTCCCATACATATTCTGGTTCCAAACAAATTGCCAATTTTGAGTCATTTCAACCAATTTGACATTTGCAAAGCAAGAGTTTAATATGTAAATTTGCATTTCACTAGTAGGGAGAAAATACTATGTTTATTTTCTTTAAATTTTTAGCAACTGGATTTGTCTTAAGAGGAAAAATTTATCTTGATAAATAGAATTCAGCTCATTTCTACTCAAGTATTAAAGACAACGTAAAAGGTATTTTACCAATAATATTCTCTGTAATTGTTATTTATACGGCTGCTATAAGTCTCTTTTTCCAGGAATTCCACTGAAAACCTTTCAGCCTCATAATAGAGTAAAAAAATATGGTCATTAGCATACATCCGAAATGGATATGTCTTCATGATACTTATTGCTGTTAATGAATGTATCTTCCTTAATTCTCCTTACTGCACCAGTATCTTATGGTTAGATGGCAAAACAGTGAAAATAGGATTAAAACAATAAAACCAATGTGAATATGTTGCAGCCTCAAACTTCAAAAAAAGCTATAGTTTCTACAAGAGGATAAGTAATCTAAAGATCGATGAAACCCGTTTTCTCACATAAAACAATACAGATGACTTCATAAATGAGCCATAAAAATATTCCCTTGGAGAAAATAGACTTAAATATCTTTTAGATTCATCTTCAAATTCTCCGCATTTAATATGAGAGTAAACAGCCTCAGGATACATCTCCCATCTTCATCACTGCTTAATAGCATATGCATGACTAACAGTAATACATTTGTAGAATATTCAAGTCACAAAGAAGCTTGGAAATAATCCACAGCTACTTCACTGTTTTACAGATGAGAAAACTGAGATCTAAAGAGTAAAGACAGGAACAGTCACTTCTTGGACTACAAATTCTGTCACAAACACCTTCTCAAGGACCATCCAAACATGTCCCTCTGTATATTTTGCCTCTTCAAACTTTCTCTAGTGTCAGTCCTATAAGTTTCATATATAATATTACAATATTTCTATTGTAAACAATGTGTCCCTTGAATAATTAGCCTTCTCCTGATTTATACTTCATTTCTCTGCTCTCTTCACAGTCAACCTTCTGGAGAGATTTTTCTCCATTTTTTCATCTCCTGTTCATTTTTTTTACCCACTACAGTCCAGCTTCTACAGACACATCTCCAGAGTTGCATTTTTCTCAAGGCCATCAACAACTTGTTGGTCATCAAAAGAAAAAATTCTCAATTCTCATCTTTCTACTCAACCTCACAGCAGTATTGACACGACTGATGCTGCCTACTGAGTAGTTTTGCCTCTGGGCTCCTATGACCTCAAACCCAAAATGACAGTAAGTAATCTAAAGAACCAATGAAACCAGTTTTCTCACACAAAACAGGACAGATGACTTCATAAATGAACCATAAAAATATTCCCTTGGAGAAAACAGACTTCAATATCTTTTACATTCATCTTCAAATTCTCCACATTTAGCATAGTAAGTAGACCTCAAATCTCTCCTTGATTCTATCTCTACATCACTTTTGAGTTTCTTTGCTATTTCTTCTTCTGTCCAATTTCTTAATGTCAATGTACTTTAAGGTATGGGACTGGGTCCTCTTTTCTTCACCATCTGTATCTTTCCCTAGATGATCTCATACTACATGTCTGTACTCTAACTCAAACCATCTCTAGACTTATAACTCTTATGCTTTAATCTCCAAATGTATATTTAGCAAGTTCACTTAGTTGTCTAACGTGCACCTCCAGTAGAACTCCTAATTTGCCACAATCCAACAAAACTCTCCCTAGTCTAAGTCTCCCAGTGTAGTCAATGACACTATCAACCACCTATTCCTATAGTCAGAAATAAGGGTTATCTTTGATTAGTCCATTTTCCCTCACCCCATCTAATATATTCAGATATCCTATTTGATTAATTCTACCTCCACAATACATATAGAGTGTAATTTCATAATCATTTCTGCTCCAACCACCCTAGTCCATTCCACTATAATGCCTCAATCGCGTTACTTCAACGGTTTCCTAACTGGCCTCCCCTCCTTAACTCTGTTCTACCCAGGCTTTCTTTACACAACAGCAAAGGTATTTATTTTCTTTAGAAAAAGTACATCCTGGTTTGGAAATCCATCATTGATTTACCATTGCACTTAAACAGAACCTGCATTCCTTAATGTGGGCTGTTAAGACCACAAGTTCTCTGCTCCATAACAGCCTTCTAATAATAAAAACCAGCACTTATGTCTACTTACTGTTATATCCTATATTACATACACTTATTTGAGAAGAGACAGGACTCGACCAGGAACACTATACACAAAACACTAACTCAGGACCTAATATAACACTGTGCAACTCATGACATATCAAATATTCTCTAGGCATCTGGACGCTCAGGATAAGCTGAGCTTTATATATTGGAATGATATCCTATTTCCCTGACTGCATTTAATTAAAAGGGACTGGACAAAGCTTCCTGATTAACAGGGAAAATAGGTAGGCATTAGCAATAATAATAACAATAACCATGAAAACAACAAAAACTACCACTAAGAGCCTTCTGTTCCTCTAACCTTGGGAAAATATATCAAAGTAGGACGTACTTAATGAGTAAATCTTGGTTTCCTTACATTTCTTACTTACAGAGAGATGGTAGTTAGAGGCCTTAACATAGCTTTCAGAGTCTTATTTGACCCAATTTCAGATCTTATCTCTACAACTTAACTTGCTCCATGGTAGTGGAGCTAGGCTAACTCATACCACCTCCAGATCATTTACTTAAGAAATGAGGGATGGCAATTCTTATTTCAGAGCATTTCTATAAATTAAATATCAAAACACTACACTGTCACCCTTGGATATGGTCAATATATTGAAATGCATTTTGGTTTTTCCTTATTTTTCTAGTTTATTAAATCTGCCATTTTAACCCAAATATATCTTAGAAATGATTTACTATATGAGATTATTCAACAACAACAACCAAAGAAGTGAATCTTATATCTTGATTCTTAGACACTCCTGCTTAGTACTGTTGGTCATGACAATCCAAGAATGTTAGGATGACAGAAAATACGGATATGATAGTAGCACCAATCTCTGGCCAAAATACACCAAAAACATTTCAGTGAGCTTCCTTTAATAAAACAATCATTTCTCACTGACTTTCCCCATCCATGAGAGTCAGCTAAGTTTCTTTGGATATCAAAGCTTTAAGATGAATTTAACAAATGATTCAAAGAGCTCATTATTAGTAGCTTCTAATAATTTCCTAGTCACATTTTTTTGCTCTCTCAATTGTAACTCATATATAATTATACCAGCATCATGAATATTGATCAACAATGCTCTTAACCAATTCCAAAGAACATTTAATCAAATGTTAACTACATTACACACCCTCCAAAAGCCATTTCACCATTTACCATTAACTAGCATTTTACACACTCTTAAATGTCATTTCTCATATTTCTCACATTGCCTATTTATACTGGACTGTATTAATATAGCAGTCATTGTTTCTAAAAGTTACACAACGGGATATTGTGTTAAAAAAATAAAGCTTTTATTTCTATCAGATAATTTGTTCTTAAAAATAGGTCGAGCATAGTGGCTCACACCTGTCATCCCAGCACTTTGGAAGGGTGAGGTGGGAGGATCACCTGAGGTCAGGAGTTTGAGACCAGCCTGGACAACAAGGCGAAACCCTGTCTCTACTAAAAATACAAAAATTAGCCAGGCGTGGTGGCATGTGCCTGTAGTCCCAGCTATTTGAGAGGCTGAGGTAGAATTGCTTGAACCTGGGAGGCAGAGGTTGCTGTGAGCACAGATAGTGCCACTGCGCTTCAGCCTGGGTGACAAGAGCGAGCAAAGCGAGACTCATTCTCAAAAAAACATACACACACACACACACACACTATGGCATCCATACAGATATATATTGTATTACATATATAATATACACATACACACACACACACACACACACACACACACACACACACACACACTATAGCATCCATACAGGCTAATACAATAGTTTTCAAAGTTGTATGTGCTATTTTTTTAAACACACAATAATGCTGTGACTATGCAATAGTAGAAATTTTACATTAAAAGTTGTGGAATCCCAGCACTTTGGGAGGCCAAGGCGGGAGGGTCACTTAAGGTCAGGAGTTCAAGTTCAGCCTGGGAAATGTAATGAGTACTTGTCTCTACAAATTAAAAAATAAAATAAAATTAGCTGGGTATCGTGGTGCACATCTGTAGTTGGAAGGCGAGGCAGGAGGATCACTTGAGCCCAGGACATCAAGACTGCAACGATCATGCCACTGTGCTCTCACCTGGGTGACAGAGCAAGACTGTCTTAAAAAATTAAAATAAAATAAAAAAGTTGTCAAATGAATAAGACATTGTGCCAATGGATTTATATTTTTCCTTTCTTACAAAAATTAAGACATATTAAGTACAATAATTTTTATATCCAATTATCATTTTAATTTTGAAAGTTTTAAAATGTTATTTGCAAAATATCACAAAAACACAGGCAGCATTTTCACTGCATTTTTCATATTTGATTAAAATGATTTTGAGTATCTTAAGTTTCATGATTTGTACTAAATTTTTCATTTTAAACTTTTGGCTAAAATTAACACTATTGCTCATTTGTCAATATTTTTCAATGTTTTCACCATTTACATTTTGAAATCCTTCGGTTGAAATGAAACATACCTCTACATTTTTAAATTCATATTTTTTTCTTTTTAATAATACATCAGTTAATTTTAAGGGCAATTAGAATTAAATTAACTGAAATGTTACAGTTGGAAATTTGCTACTGTTCTTTCTAAAACACAGTCTTGCAGCCTGAAACTTGACTGAAAAATCTCAATACTTTTATTCATGACAGAAAAATAATTCCTGGCTTCATCTCACGATTAATTAATGATTATGTTAATATCAAATAAACTGTACTCTTCCTTTACAGTGATGATCAAAGTGATTCTCCCAGGCCAAAAAATCAAATAAGTAATTAATGAAAAAAAAGACACATTTTACCCAGTGGGTACCTTCAGTGTACTCCCTCTACTAATTGGCTCCCTGGCATTGTAAGTTACCACTTGTTGCAGTAATTTTTGCAAAGTGTGAAATGATTGATAAAAGATTTATGCAAATATACCTATGCTATGCTGTGGTATATATTATGCTATTCTGTTCCATTCTACTCTATTTTCCTTTATCAAATGCTGATAGTTGATCCACAAAATTGATTTGAATACCCACTCATGTATCTGATTCTTGCTATATGACCCAATGGAGGATAAAAGAAAAATTCACACACTTAAAACTTGGGCATATCCTATTCAAAATACCTGCCTTACTCACAATACAATCTCTGTCATTACTTCATCTTCCTCTGCCTGCTGCCTACTCACTTCTCAATTCTATCCCCAAAAGTAATCTCTGAGCTCTCTCCCTGCATTAATAATCACTCATGGAATTAGGATTCCTTACAATAAGGGCATACGTGTTTAAGAATTGCTGGGTTGTGTTAGAAATATCATTGACAGTGATTATAGACTTAAGTGACTGCAGATTTGAAATGGATGAGAATTATAGGCTGACTTTGGAGTTGAAAAATAAGAACAATAGTATCCAGTGAACATCTCTGAAGATGAGCTTTAGCCACTTCGGCTGTCAGAACTGCCCACTCAGTAGCAATGGAAAACCTTCCAGCAGGTAGAGCATACTGGATAAGACTACAAGCTCTGGAAACAGACTTTCTGGGTTCAAATCCCTTCCTAGCTGTATTAATGCTGTGCTCAGTTTCCATAACAACTTTAAAAGTGGTTAATAACAATACCTGTCTCAAAGGATTGTTTAGTAAATTAACATGATTGCCCTTAGAACACTACTGGCTCATGGTAAGCACACAATGGATATTAACTATTACTATATTTATCTTCCTGTTCTTTGGTCCCTTCCCGGATATGTCTACATAGATGTGTAAATCTTTGCATGCTGTTTTCCTTTATATTTTCTGGGCATTGTAACATATCTCCTCTAAAGTCTTGGCTGTTTATGAAAAACACATTTGAAAATATCGTTTTGTATTTTTTTACTGTTTCTTCTCTCCTATTATTAGCACATATTTTGTAATGTTACCTCCAGAAGAAATTTGCAGTTAATATATTTTATTACTTTCCTTTTGAATCTTTTTATTTATGTATAATAACAACAGACAGGATGCTAAATCCTGTCTGGAATGCATGTATGTCTATATCTAGTTAGCTAGATAGATACAAAAGGGATTTTCATATATATATATATATATTCATGATGCTTTTGAAACACAGAAGATAATGCAAACATTTATGTCTGTGGAAAAAGTCACAGAAAAGAAGATATTTAAATTACCTCTTGAAGCGTGAAAGGGAGTCTGGCAAACAAGAAGGAAGCTCATGAGGTATCACAGGATTTTAAGAAGAAAATAGTTCCTATTTGGCTTTTATGAGAAAAATTTAGAAACAGTCTGGAGAAAAGTTTGGAAGGAGTGAGGCTGAAAACAGAGATACCATTTGGAAACTGACCATAATATTTCAAGTGGAATGTCAAGTTTCTAAATTAAGGGTGCAATGCAAATAGGGAAGGAAGGATTACAATTAATTAAGATAGATAAATTAGTAACAGTTAGTGGTAATGGTATATGGGAGCAGATTGTAAAGAAGAACGCAGAGAAATGATTTTGAGTGTACCGGTGATTATTAATATGATTCTATTAGTTTCCTATTGCTGCTATGACAAAGTACCACAACCTTTAGTGGCTTAAAACAACAAAATTTTATTCTCTTGCAGTTCTGTAGGTCAGAAGCTCACAAACAGTCTCTCTGGGTTAATGGCATGGTGCCAGCAAGATTGGTTCCTTCCAGGGACTCTGATGGGAGAATCTTTCCCTGCTATTTAGTGGATGCCTATATTCCTTAGCTTGGGGTCCCTCCTCCTTTTTCAAAGTGACTCATTCCAATCTCTACTTCCATTATCACCTTGCCACTTTCTCTTCTTCTTTGAACCTTCTATATTCCTTTTCATAAAACAACTGTGATTGTAGCAGATTCACCTGGATGATCCAGGATAATCTCCCCATCTCAAGACCCTTAATCACATATTTCAATTGTTTTAGCATTAAAAGGACACATTCACAAGTTTTGGGGATCAGGATGTGGACATATTTGAATGGTCATTATTTAACCTACAACGGTGATAAACTGAGATTGAGAGAAACAAGAAAGATGCTAAGCTTAATTGAGGTGTACAATCTAGGTGCCTTTATATGTGGAAGCAGGTATTTCTATAAGAGATAAAATACTTTAAATTAAGATTATGACATACTTGGTGAAGACAACATGACTTCATCACTACATTAATAACACTTAGTGTGGTGCCTAGAACACAGTAGGTAGTAATTTGTCATACAAGAAATTATTTTTTTAAAAAAAGATAACCAATATATCAACATTCGTCCTTTAAAAGTTAATGCTAAGATTTAGGCATCAAATAAAAATACATTCCAAAAGAAAACAGTCTGGCACCTAAAAGAACAATGAGTCTTTTATGTCTAAATATGAGTAATTCATGCATTAGCAATTTTGAAGCCCATCCATCAGAGAAAGCATCCCCAATAAAAGAAGGGTGTGCTATGTAAGGCCATCAACATCTAAGAAAAGGAGCAACATCTAAGAAAAGGAGCAACTTCTGTGCATTCCAGGTATTCTAGAACAATTTTTATTTTAATTACTCAGTTTTATTCTGTGATATTCCTAAGCCAAATGTTTGGTTCAGTTAATATGATCACAGACTCAGTGTTCATTTATTTCCAGACATAGATAGAGTACAGGAGTAGCAGTTAATTTACACGTAACTGAGCACTTTCCCCTAGTGTGGTTCATCTGTATCCAACAGGTCTGAGAGCCAAAACCCATCAGCATCTCCACCTGCCATGGACACAGTCTACATAGCCCTCCTGACTCACTACCAGAGACTAGGGAAACATGATTTTAACATCACTAAGACGCCAGTCCTTTCATAGTGATGCTATACAGCAGTCTTATATGGCCTAAGGCTATGCTTCTTCCTAAGTCATAATTTCTTAAGCTTCATTATTATAAACTCAAATTGTTAATTTATTGTTAAGTTATGAAACTATGTCCTCCCAAAATTCATATGTTGAAACACTAACTCCCAGAACCTCAGAATGTGACTGCATTTGGAGACAGGTCCTCTAAAGAGGTGATTAAGTAAACATGAGGCTCTTAGGGTGGGCCCTAATCCAAACTGATTGCTGTTCTTGTAAGAAAAGGAAATCTAGAGACAAAAAAAAGAGATGCCATGGTGCTCCAGTACAAAGGAAAGACCATGTGGGAACATAGACAGAAGATGGCCATCTGCAAGCCAAGAAGAGAGACTCTGGCCTGCTGAGACTGGATCCTGAATTTCTAGTTTCCTAACAGTGAGAAAATACATTTTTGTTGTCTGTAGTATTTTGTTATCGCAGCCCCAGAAAACTAATACAGATTTTGGTACCATGATATGGGGTGCTATAGTACCAAACACCTAGAAATGTGGAAGCAGCTTTAGAAGTAATGGGTAGAGGCTGTGAGAGTTTTGAGGCACAGGTTATATAGAAAGCTTAGAATACCTTGAACAAACTGTCCATAAAATTATGGATGTTAAATGTGCTTGCTTCTGTTGTGGCCTCAGATGAAAATGAGAAATATCTTACTGGACACTAGTGGAAAGCCAATACTTACCACAAAATGACAGAGAGATTCGCTGAACTGTGTTCTAGTGTTTCGTGGAAAGTAGAAATTCTAAGTGACAAACCTGGGTATTCAGCTGAAATAATTTCTGAGCAAAGTGTGGAGGGTACAATCTAGTTTCTCCTTACTCTTTATAGTAAATTGCAAGAGGAGAGAGATTACTGAAGAAGAAATTGTTAAGCAAAAAGGAATCAGAACTTGAATATTTGAATAATTATCAGCTTATTCATATTGAAAAAAATTAAAAAGTGTGTTTTGGAAAGAACACCAAGAATGTAGCTGGACAATTACTCCATAAAGAAATTATGGATGTGACTCATAGATCTAATCAGTTATCTCAGCAGAAGCCAGGAATAAATATGGGCTTATATCAGCAGAAACACTGTCAGCTTGGACTAAAGGGGACAGACATAGCCCAAAATAAAATAATTTAAAAAAAGGTTATTGGAATACTGAAATTCTACAGGATGGGAGAATTCTACAGCCATTTAATAAAATTAAATGGCTGTAAACATAAGTTATCCATCAAGAAAATGAAAAGACTGACCCCAGAAACTATTCAGAGATTGGCAGGGCTACCACTCTCACCAAGGGCCCAGTTCTGGTGGGAGAACGGAAAGCCAAGTCTGTCTCTTTCTTGATTTCAGAATGAGGGGCACCTCCTTAGTTTCAGTGGGCCAGGCTGCCACTTCCGAGGATGACACAGACAGGACTGTCACTCAAGGCATCAGAAGATTTTACTATTTCCCAGGACTAAAGCAACATTGCTGTCCCAGTGGACCCACAAGCAGAGCCACCATCCCAGTGGGCCTAGAGCACACGGCATTAAGCCAACGGGATTATTCTTGAGCCGTAACATCTAATGGAATTTAGTTTGTTTCGTTTGAAACTTGCTAGGGACCTATGATCCCTTTCTTCTTTCATATTTATTCCTTTTGGAATGAGAATTTCCATCCCATTCCTGTCCCAGCAATGGATTTTCAAAACACGGAACTTGTATAATTTTAAAGTTCACAGCTGGAGTGAAATTCTGCTTCAGGATGAATCATACCTCAAGTCTCTCATCATGCTTGATTTAGATAATATTTACATGAGTTTTGGAAGTTAGAATTGATGCTGAAATGGGTAAAGATTTTGGACTGTTTGGATTAGAAAGAATGTATTTTGCATATGAGAAGGCAGGAATTTTGGAGATTCAAAAGTCAAACATTATGAATTTATGCTCCCTCCTTTCATATACTAAAACCCCAATCATCCATACCTCAAAATGTGACTGTGATTAGCAAGAGGTGATTAACTTAAAATGAAGTCCTTAGAGTGAATCCTAATCCAATGAAACTGATGTCTTTATAAGAAATATGGACACAGCCAGGCACAGTGGCTCATGCCTATAATCCCAGCACTTTGGGAGGCCAAGGCGGACGGATCCCAAGGTCAAGAGATGGAGACCATCCTAGCCAACATGGTGAAACATGTCTCTACTAAAAATACAAAATTTAGCTGGGCATGGCAGCGTGCCTATAATCCCAGCTACTCAAGAGGCTGAGGCAGGAGAATCACTTGAACCCAGGGGGCAGAGGTTGCAGTAAGCCAAGATCAGGCCACTACACTCCAGCCTGGTGATGGAGCAAGACTCTGTTGTAAAAAAGAAAAGAAAGAAAAGAAAGAAAAGAAAGAAGAAGGAAGGAAGGAGGAAGGAAGGAAGGGAAGGAAGGAAGGGGGAAGGAAGGAAGGAAAAGAAATATGGACACATAAAAAGATGCAAGAGATGTGTGTGCACAAAAGTAAAGATAATGTGACGACACGGCGAGAAAGGAGCCATCTGCAAGCTAAGGCAGAGGTCCTACTACACCTTTCAACAACTTGCTCTTGGATTTCTAGCCTCCAGAATTGCGAAAAAAGAAATTTCTGTTATTTAAAGCACCCATTATATGATCATTTGTATGGCAGTCCTAGCAAACTAATACAAATAGCTTACACTTGAGCTAGCAAATGAAAATTCTGAAAACTGAGACAGATTCCATTTTGTAAATAGTGTCTGTGCCTTCTTATTGAAAATTATTGCCTTGCCCCTCTCCTTAAAATAAAGATAACTTTCTTTTCCATTCTTAAAATAGAGCATCTCAAAGTCATGGTTTAAATATTAATGTTGGAAGTAGTTGGTAAATCATTGTCTTTTTTATTTGTTCAGTTTACAAGTCACTTTTACTCTTATCATCTGACTCCCCCAATAGCCATGTGTGATGAAAGACACTGCGGATATAATAATACCCTCATTAAATGATAAGAAGACTGTTTCTAAAGTTAGCTAACTTGCCCAAATTTATACATATAATAATTGGCAGAAGAAAATTTCAGATCCAAGTGTTCCAATTCCAGTCCACTGAACTTCAATAATTCATGATCAACCAAAAAAAAAATTCTCCAAATCCTACAAAGAACAAAGAAGCTTGAATTCTTTGTCAAGATACAATTAAAGATTTGGGAAGGAGACAAAATGCTTTATATTCAAGTGGAATAGATAAGTGAATGAGATTAGATCCTTACTCATTTACCTAAAAAATTTGTGAACACCATGAAAGGTAATGAGGAAGTGGGGCAGAATAATGATGATTAACCTTTCTAGTAAGGGCTGGCTGGTTAATCCCTTGGCCTATGTTTACTTGTGGTCTCCTTGTTTTGTTTTTCTTTCCTGCGTTTACTCTGAACTTGCATAACCAGTTTGTAAAATGCACAGACAAAGCTAGACTGACAGTCTGAGTGACTGACTGTAACCTGGGTTAAACTGTCTATTAATTTATTTAAAATTATCTCTTTTGATCTGGTAAAACCCATTAGAGCTGTCTTGAATGAAATACAAGTAATCTTGTAAATCCATAATATAGTTGCAAATATGGCTCCTGTGTGTGTTCGTGCATGCATGTGAGCCTGTGTGCACATGACTCCCTGGGGGATGGCTCAGGTTGTATTTCCTTTCACTCTGCTATCAAAACATTTTGATGTAAGCTCTTATTATAAATCAAATTACTACCTACGTTTGACATGGCTGAAAATAAAAACCAACAATCTAAACAAGATAAAATTAAGTGGGACAATCTAAACAAAAAGAAAATTAAGTGGGACAAATTACAGGACAGAGGGCTATTACCAAGATATATCGCATACTGCCTAGGCTTGCATTTCTCTTCATTTGAAATAGTTCCTTCATAGCTCTCTAGCACTGTGTGCACAATGCCTCCCAAAAATGCTCCCATTAGATATGAGCAAGATTTTAGAATTTTCTTTTCTGTTAGATTATTGTTAGGGTGGAAGCCATAACTTCTACAATATTTCCAATAGAGACTCTGTGGAGAAAATCAGAAATACCACTGACACAAAGTTACCCGGGGTTGCTGAATTCAGACAGAAAAAAATTTTAAATACATTATGATTGGATGCTACAAAACATAAGATGCTAGGCCAGGCATGGTGGCTCACACCTATAATCCCAATGATTTTGGAGACTGAGGCAAGAGGATCACTTGAGGTCAGTAGTTTGAGACAAGCCTAGGCAACACAGCAAGACTTTGTCTCTAAAAACCAAAGAAAGGAAAAAATAAAGAAAGGTGCATATATATTTGATGCTAAGAGTTTATGAAAATAAAATCACTGTGTTAATGCTCTGATGACAATGTATAAGTATGTATAATCCTGGAAGAGAAGTAACAAATAACTTTTTGTTACTTCTCTTCCAGGATTATACATACTTATACATTGTCATCAGAGCATTAACAAATAATTTTTTATTACTTCTCATCCAGGAGTATATTATAGAGACACATGTTATGGATTGAAGGATGAAGTGGGAGGAGGCTATAAACAACAAAAAGAAAGAATAAACTTTCTTTTTCAGAAAAAATTATTCGCCGTGTTGGATTGTCTTTGCCTTAACTTCTTGTCTATCTTGAAGCAAAGAAGCTGTCCAAGGTCCTGAAAGTTAGAATGGTTAGGCATGGCTCTTCAATGGGCTTCTCAAAGCAATAGCATACACTTTAAGAATTATACTATAATAAAGGGCAATATTCACAACATTGAAAAAAAAATTTATGGATAATGAACTAGTTCCTTCCCTTAAAGATATCCCACTATCAAAATCTATAACCTGTTGTCTTCTCATCCATGTTTTCTTAATACAGAAGATACTGGAGGCTGGGAGGTGTCAGGGGAACAGAGGAATAAGGGAGAGATTTGTTAAAGAATACAAAATTCCAGATAGATAAGAGGAAAAAGTTCTAGCATTCTATAGCACACAGGATGACTGTACTTAATGATAATATATAACTTCATATAGCTAGAAGGAGGATATTGAATGTTTCCAACAAAAGAAATAATAAATGTTTGAGATGATGGAAATACTAATTGCCCTGATCTGACCACTATACAATGCATGTATCAAAAAATCACTATGTACCCCATAAAATGTACAATTACTAGGTATAAATTTTTAAAAAGTAAAAGATGATCTACTATTTACTTTGATGTCCTCCAACATATCTGATCCTCATAATAGCTATATGAAAAAAAGAATACATTTCTATTTTCATTTTCTCCATTTTATAATTGGAAAAACAAAGTAACAAATAGTATGAGAATAATAACATAAGATTATTTGTTTGTAGACCAGAAACCAACTTTCCAAACCACATAGTGTTTTCATTTAGAAAACAGATTATATGGTATCATAATGTGGTTTGTTTTAATTACTGACAAGCAATATTTTGAAAAACATAGTAAACTGTGGTACTAGTAAAAAGAAGATAAATACACCCAATAATTAGCTCAATACAATAGAAGGTTATCATGCTTTTGAAACACAATACTATTTTTCTGTTTTTCCACAAGTGATTAACTCAGCCAAAAAAGAACAAAATTGTCTACTTTAAGACTATAAAATAATAAATATGAAATATATTGCTTGAGTTTGCCAACTTCATTTGTCCATTGATTTGATAAACATTTTTATAGAATTTCCCATACATCAAGGCTGATCTAAGTGCCAGAGAAAGAACAATAAGATTATCAAAATCCAACTTTGAGGCACAAACATCACTTACTACAATAGACAGACATTAAAAAAAAATAGCTACCCTACAACATGAAAGTGAGAAATATAGATCTAAAGATCGTTGCACGAATCATAACAACCAGTATCTCAGACTACAGCACAATCAAAACAGAACTCAGGATGAAAAAAACTCACTCAAAACTGCACAACTACATGGAAACTGAATAACCTCCTCCTGAATGACTACTGGATAAATAATGAAATGAAGGAGAAATAAAGATGTTCCTCAAAACCAATGATAATGAAGACACAATGTACCATAATTTCTGGGACACATTTAAAGCAGTGTCTAGAGGAAAATTTATAGCACTAAATGCCCACATGAGAAGCAAGGAAAAATCTAAAATCAACACCCTATCATCACAATTAAAAGAGCTAGAGGACCAAGATCAAACAAATTCAAAAGCTAACAGAAGAAAGAAATAACTAAGATCACAGCAGAACTGAAGGAGACAGAACAAAAAAACCCCTTCAAAAAAAATTAATAAATCCAGCAGCTGGTTTTTTTGAAAAGATCAACAAAATAGATAGAATGCTAACTAGACAAATAAAAAAGAAAAGAGAGAAGAATCAAATAGATGCAATAAAAATGATAAAGCAGATATCACCACCAATTTCACAGAAACACAAACTACCATCAGAGATTACTACAAACAACTCTATGCACATAAACCAGTAAATCTAGAAAAAATGGATAAATTCCTGGACACTTACATACTCCCAAGACCAGCCCAGGAAGAAGCTGAATCCCTGAATAGACCAATAACAAGGTCTGAAGGTGAGGCAGCAATAAATAGCCTACCAACCAAAAGAAGTCCAGGTCCAGACGGGTTCACAGCCAAATTCTACCAGATGTAAAAAGAGGAGCTGGTATCAGTCCTTCTGAAGCTATTCCAAACAATATAAAAAGAAGGAATTCTCCCTAATTCATTTTATGAGACCAACATTATCCTGATACCAAAACCTGGCAGAGACACAACTAAGAAAGAAAATTTCAGGCCAATATGCATACTGAACATCAATGCAAAAATCTTCAATAAAATACTGGCAAACTGAATGCAACAGCACATCAAAAAGCTTATGCATCACAATCAGGTAGGCTTCATCCTGGGGATGCAAGGCTGGTTCAACATATGCAAATCTATAAACGTAATCCATCACATCAACAGAATCAAAGACAAAACCCACATGATTATCTCAATAGATGCAGAAAAGGCCTTTGACAAAATTCAACAGCCTTTTATGCTAAAAACTCTCAATAAACTAGGTATCAAGGGAATGTATCTCAAAATAATAAAAACTATTTATGACAAACCCACAACCAATATCATACTGAATGGGCAAAAACTGGAAGCACTCCCTTTGAAAACTGGTACTAGACAAGGGTGCCCTCTCTCACCATTGCTATTCAACATAGTATTGGAAGTTTTAGCCAGAGTAATCAGGCAAGAAAAAGAAATAAAGCGTATTCAATTAGGAAAAGAGGAAGTCAAATTGTCTCTATTTGCAGATAACATGACTGTATATTTAGAAGACCCCATCGTCTCAGCCCAGAATCTCCTTAAGATGATAAGCAACTTCAGCAAAGTCTCAGGATACAAAATCAATGTGCAAAAATCATAAGCATTCCTATACACCAATAACAGACAAACAGAGAGCCAAATCCTCAGTGAACTCCCATTCACAGTTGCCACAAATAGAATCAAATACCTAGGAATACAACTAATAAAGGATGTGAAGGACCTCTTCAAGGAGAACTACAAACCGCTGCTCAAGGAAACAAGAGAGGACACAAATCGATGGAAAAACATTCCATGTTCATGGTTAGGAAGAATCAATATCGTGAAAATGGTCATACTGCCCAGTGTAATTTACAGATTCAATGCTATCCCCATCAAGCTACCTGTGACCCTCTTCACAAAACTGGAAAAAAACACCTTAAATTTCATATGGAACCAAAGAGAACCCACGTAGCCAAGACAATTCTAAGCAAAAAGAACAAAGCTGGAGGCATCATGCTACTTGACTTCAAACTATACTGCAAGGCGACAGTTATCAAAACAGCATGGAACTCATAACAATACAGAGATAGAGACCAATGGAACAGAACAGAGGCCTCAGATGAATGCCACACATCTACAACCCTCTGATCCTTGACAAACTTCACCAAAACAAGTAATGGGGGAAAGGATTCCCTGTTTAATAAATGGTGTTGGGAAAACTGGCTAGCCACGTGCAGAAAGCAGAAACTGACCCCTTCCATACAACTTATGCAAAAAATAACTCCAGATGGATTAAAGATTTAAACATAAGACCTAGCACCATAAAAACCCTAGAAGAAAACCTAGGCAATCCCATTCAGGACATGGGCATAGGCAAGGACTTCATGACAAAAACACCAAAAGCAATGGCAACAAAAGCCAAAATAGACAAATGGGATCTAATTAAACTTAAGAGCTTCTGCACAGCAAAAGAAACAAGCATTAGAGTGAACATGCAACCAACAGAATGGGAAAAAATTGTTGCAAGCTACCCATCTGACAAAGGGGTAATATCCAGAATCTACAAAGAACTAAAACAAATTTACAAGAAAAGAAACAAGCAACCCCATCAAAAAGTGGGTGAAGGATATGAATAGACACTTTTCAAAAGAAGACATTTATGTGGCTAACAAACATATGAAAAAATGCTCATCATCACTGGTCATTAGAGAAATGCAAATCAAAACCACATTGAGATACCATCTCAGGCCAGTTAGAATAGCGATCATTAAAAAATCTGGAGACCACAGATGCTGGAGAGGATGTGGAGAAATAGAAACACTTTTACACTGTTGGTGGGAGTGTAAATTAGTTCAACCAATGTGGAAGACAGTGTGGTGATTCCTCAAGGATCTGGAGGATTTGACCCAGCCATCCCATTACTGGGTATATAACCAATGGATGATAAGTCATTCTATTATAAAGACACATGCATAAGTATGTTCATTGTGGTACTGTTTACAATAGTGAGGACCTGGAACCAACCCAAATGCCCATCAGTGACAGACTGGATAAAGAAAATGTGGCACATATACAACACGGAATACTATGCAGCCATAAAAAAAGGATGCATTTGTGTCCTTTGCAGGGCCACGGATGAATCTGGAAACCATCATTCTCAGCAAACTGACACAAGAACAGAAAACCAAACTCCACATGTTCTCACTCATACATGGGTGTTGAACAATGAGAACACATGGACACTGGGAGTGGAACATCACACACTGGGGTCTGTTGGGGGTTGGGGGGCTAGGGAAAGGGTAGTGGGGGGGTTGGAGATTGGGGAGGGGATAACATTGGGAGAAATACCTAATGTAAGTGATGGGGTGAATGGAGGCAGCAAACTATCACGGCATGTGTATGCCTATGTAACAATCCTGCAAGATCTGCACATGTACCCCAGAACTTAAGTATAATTTAAAAAAAAAAAACATTGTTACAGGAGTATGAGGGAGGAAATACCTCATTCAGTCTGGGAAGTCACAAGAGGCTGCAAATGTGTAATCTTTCAAATTTTAATGCAGTGGCTGACCATTTTTAAGAAGAAAGAAATTTTAAAAATTACTACAGTAGCATCTATTGCTCATTTCATTTCCACTACAGCATAACCATTCTTACATTTGTGCTAAAATTCTGGGTTCTCTGGAATAACTAGAAACTGGGATTATAAGTCAAGTGTAAATAGCACATTATGAAGAAGAAAAAAAAGAAACCCTGAAATATACCTAAAGAAGATTTGTGTGTGAGTGTTTGTATGTGTGTTTACCAGATGCTCTTCATTTTAATTTTATGTAACATCTGCATTAAAAACAAACAGGCATCCAGATAACACAGACTAATCTTCACCTTCCTATAGAATTTCATGTCTAATAGAAATTAACTCATGTCTAAGAAAGAAATAATTGTGTATAGAATTGAACATTCATACCAAAGAGATATCCTGCTCTGGATGTCTAGAACAATAAATTTGGGGGTTTCTTCATTTGGGTGACAGTTTATATGCTCTATTTTACTCTGGAATAAAATTATCCCTTGTAAAAATCATGTGTCATGTTGCGTTCTTTGGAAAACCAAAAAAAAATGTATTTCTTTTCATTAATGAAATATATCTTAGCAATCTATCCTAGAGTCTAGAACTGAGAATCTAGGAAATATAAACATTTTCCTCTTTGCTGAACCTTTTAAACTAGAAATGTATATACAGTGTCTTTCTATTTCCAGCATCTAGGATAAAGTCTGTTACATAATAAAAGCTCAACAAATGTTAGATGAATGAAGAAGGGATGCAAGGGACACAAAGAAGGAGGTCAGCTTATTTTACTAGTCAGTGGAGTGCCCACATTCCAGCAGGCCTTACCTTTATAGTGCCTAATAGCTAACCTCCACCAACCAGAGGAATTTCTCTCTCTTTTGGGAGCTACTTTTTTTCCACATAGAGCAGCAGTTACCAACCAATGGTGTGTGTCATAAATACCCAACTCCCCTCACCCTTGATGTGGGTATATTAGGTTACTATTAGTAATGTAAGGGATTACCATAAAATTAGTGGTAACTTAAAACAATACAAATATATTATATTTATGAAGGTATAAGGTCTAAAACGTGTCTCACTGTGCTAAAATCAGGTTGTAAAAGAGTTAAATTCCTTTTGAAACCTCTCGAAAAGATTGTTTCTTTGTCCTTTCCAGCCCAGAGGCCTCCTCTGTTTCTTGGCTTATATCCCCATTCCTTCCAAGCCAGCCATAGCTTCTTCAAATCTCTCTCTGAATTTCACCATCTGTTTTCTTCTTCCTCATTTAAAGGACCCTTGTGATTATATTGGGAGCACATGGATAATGCAAGATACTCTCTTTATCTTAAGGCCAGCTGATTAGTGACCTTAAATCAATGTGAAATATTAATTCTCTCTTGACATGTAACATAACATAGTCTTAGGTTCTGAGGATTAGGGCACAGGTGTCTTTGGAAGGCCATAATTCTGTCTGCAAGAGTAGGTTCCATCTGAGGCCACTGATCCCACAATTTCCTGGTGTGATTAGACTGTAGTTGCATACAGTGTTTATCTTCTCGATAATGCTACTTTAATTTGTAGCCTACCTTTCCCTTTTCCCTATCTCACTTTCCCACTCTTTCCTGGTGCTTCCAGAAATTACCTCCCAGGTGGTTTACTTGCACTCAAACTCTCATCTTAGGATCTAATTTTGGGAAAACCCAGACTGAGACATCGGTCATGATAAAGGTCATGCATTACCATGGGATGGATGGATGGATGGATAGATAGATAGATAGATAGACAGACAGATAGATAGATACATAGGATAGATAGATACATACAGACAGATACATGATTAGATGGAGAGACAGATGAGATTATTAGATAGATAGATAGATAGATAGATAGATACATAGGATAGATAGATACATACAGACAGATAGATACATGATTAGATGGAGAGACAGATGAGATTATAGGGTAGATAGATAGATAGATAGATAGATAGATGTTACACAATTGTTTGGGCTCATACATTATTCTCCGATGTATTTGTGTTGTCCTCTCAAATACTGATGTAGGGGATTGTTTCTATCACATTTTTACTTGTCTCTGAGAGCCTGGCATTGTGGTAGGCAAATAGTAGAGGTACTGGCACCTTGGAAAAAAGTTTTATACTTTCATCATATGTTTATGTTTTTTCTTTTTTTCAAAGCCCTTTCAGTGTTATTCATTGCTGTGTGTAGAGCTACATGTCCACAAGACTGTGCTCCACTGTTTTCTCTTGGTTTCCAATGAGACACTAAAACTGAGGGCTTACCTGATTAGGCCTGCCCAACCTAACTTACCCTGCTTGGTTTTAGTCACTTGCTTTCAGTTGATTTTAATACCTATGTAGCTAAAAGTCATATAGCTAAACAAATTTAACTAAACTCCCACTAGCTTCCTTATAGATAATATCTCTAATATATATGTCACCATGGTAATAATTGCTTAAGTTGATTTTCCAGGAACTTAGAGTTAGTTCTCATCCAGTTCAAGCCACTGAGACCACTGGCCCTTCAAATGGGCCTGTGTGAATATCAGATGGGTGACTTTTTGATGTCACAGGGCCAAAAACTCCACCCTCAGATTATGCTAATGACAAAATTTGTGACTATGCATCCTATGAAGAACCATGAAGCTTGACTATGCCTGTGTTGATCACCGATTGCTTCATTTTTTTCTTACTCTCAATCACCTTGCCTTGTGTCTTGGACAACCTTGCTCCTTTATCCCATAAAGAGCTCTAAAATTCCATCGGGGAGTTTTTGGGGAGGAGGATTTTAGAGCTTCTTTCCCACCTCTTCACTGCTCTGCTTTTTGTCTAAAACTTATTCTCCATGACAAAATTATTGTCTCAGTGATTGGCTTACTGTGCAACAATCATAAGAAGCCTGGCTCTTATGATTGTAGCAAGGATGACAGAAGTATAAAAATCTTCTGTCATCCTTACATTTTTCCTCTGTACGTAGCATGTCTTTTTTCTATTGTTGTTTTTAAGATTTTTTTCTTCAGCATGGTACTAGTACAAAAACAGACACATAGACCAATGGAGCAGAATAGAGAAGCCAGAATAAGACTACACACATACAACTATCTGATGTTCAAAAAACCTGACAAAAACAAGCAATGGGGAAAGGACTCCCTACTCAATAAATGGTGCCGGGATAACTGGCTAGCTATATACACAAAATTAAAACTGGACCCCTTCCTTATGCCATATACAAAAACTAACTCAAGATGGATTAAAGGCTTAAATGTGAAACCCAAAACTAAAAAACCCTGGGAGACAAGCTAGGCAACATCATCAAGACACAGGCACGGACAAAGATTTAATGAGGAAGAAGCCAAAAGCAATTGCAACAAAGGGAAAAATTGACAAATAGGATCTAATTAAACTAAAGGGCTTCAGTAGAGCAAAAGAAACTATCAACAGAATAAACAGACAATCTAGAGAATGGAAGAAAATTTTTGCAAACCATGCATCTGACAAAGGTACTAAAAAGTCAAAATAACAGTTGCTGTCAAGGATGCAGAGAAAAGGGAATCCTTTTACACTGTTGGTGGGAGTGTAAATTAGTTCAGCCTTTGTGGAAGACAGTGGTGCAACTCCTCAAAGATTCAGAACCAGAAATATTTGACCCAATAATCTCATTCCTGAGTATATACCCAAAGGAATATAAATCATTATATTATAAAGACATATCTATGCCTATGCTCATTTCAGCACTATTCACAATAGCAAAGACATGGAATCAGTCTAAATGCCCATCAGGGACAGACTGGATAAAGAAAATGTGGTACACATACACCATGGAATATTATACAACTATTTTTAAAACTGAGATCATATCCCTTGCAGGGACATGGATAAAGCTGGAGGCCATTACCTTTAGCAATTAACATAGGAACAGAAAACTAAATACCATATGTTCTCACTTAAATGTAGAAGCAAAATGATGGACACATAGAGGGGGAACAACACACACTGGGGCCTTCAGGCAGTGGATGGTGGGAGAAGGGAGAGGATCAGGAAAAATAACTAATGGGTACCAGGCTTAATACCTGGATGATGAAATAATCTGTAAAACAAACTCCCATGACACAAGTTTACCTATGTAACAAACCTGCACTTGTACCTCTGAACTTAAAAGTTTAAAAAAGATTATTTTTAAAAATTAAATAACATTTTATTAATGATACAATTAAATTAAAATCGTTGGTTTGGAACAATTTGTTTATGATGTTCCTTTGTGTAGTTTCCTTCCACTTTCTAGTGCTTGTAGTTCATTGAGCTCCTTGAATCTTTGGATTTATAGTTTTCATAACATTTGGAAAAAAATTCAATCATTATTGATTCATTTTTTTCTGTCCTCCCTCTCTTCATTAAGAGTTACAATTACACTTCTAATAGGATGGCTGAAGTTGTCCCACAGCTCATTAATGCCCCATTCATTTTTTACTTTATTTTTTCTCTGTCTTTCATCATCATGGTTTCTATTACTTTATTTTCATGATAGTTTCTATTACTTTAAATAATTATTTTCCAATTCAGTAACTTTTTAGCCACCAATCTTACATTAATCTCATCCAGTGTATTTTTTATTTCAAACACTATATTTTTTCATTTCTAGACATTTGACTTGGTTATATTTATATGTCTTCTTTGTCTCTACTTAATTTTTGAACATAGGATATGTAGTCTTAATAACTATTTTACTGTCCTTGTCTGCTATTGCTGTTCTGGATTTATTCTGATGCATTTTTTGTCTCAATATAGATCAAATTTCCCCACTTTTTTGCATACTTAGTCAGTTTTGATTGGGTGCCAGACATTGTGAACTTTACTATGTAGGATGCTTGATATTTACTTTCATATTTCTATAAATATTCATTAATTTCCTTCAGAGAATATACTTACATTACCTGTAAATAATCTACATCCTTTATTTTTTGCTTTACAACTTTGTAAGTGGTATTCAAGCAGTGTTAGTCTACGCCTAATTAATCTCCACAACTAAGGCAAGACACTCTGAGTACTATCCAATGTGCTGAGGATTGTGAAATTTCCAGTCTGAAAGATAGGAATAGCCACTGTCCCTGGCACAGTGTGAGTGTCAGGTATTGTTCCCACTAATCATTTTGGTCAGTTATTTCCCAGACTTAGTAATTTCCTCACCTGCATGCACTGTGCAGTACTCTACTAAATACCCAAGGCATCCCTTTACATATTGCTTCTATCACACGTCTATGCTTTTATCATAATGTATCCACCTACAGATCTTTTGAGGCTTTTCTCTGTGCAAATCTCTTCTCTCTAGTACTTTGTCCTGTGCATTCTAGCCACCATGGTCTCCTTGCAGTTTCAGCTTCATCTCCTTAATTCAAGATCACTAGGCTCTGCCTGGGTTCTCCTCCCTGTGCTACATGTTGGAAACTGTCATAAAGCAGTAAGTTGACACAATCATATGACTTTCCTCATGTGCTTCCTATCACTGTATTTCATAGCCTGAAGTTCAGTATCTTGAACACCTTTGCTTCATATATTCTGTCCATTTACTACATTTTTCCTGTCTCATTCAGAAGTCTCTTTCACTCCAACTGAGCCAGAAGTGTAAGCTGCTGTAATCATAATTTATCTTTTCCATTACTTATTAAATAATAGATGTTTTCACTCTATTTTTTAAATTTCCATATTATAACTACAAGTCTTTATCAGTGGTAAACAATACTTTACATTCAACTCTTAGAAACTCACCACTTGCCTTTACGAGATCTTCTACACCACCTCGTAGGCCAAGACCTCTGCTCATCTTAATAAGCTATTACATACCAACATGTCCAACAGACAGAAGAGTCAAGTCCGACTTGATATAAAAAGAGAAATGTTTACCAAGAAGTACATGAAGCTTAAGCCTCAGGGCTCTTTTCTTGCATAGGCCCGATACTTAATGTTGTGTTCTTAATTTTGTATTGTTCTTCTTAAAGTGTGCTTCCTAAATTATGTGAGGTTTGAGCCCCACAAAACCTAAATTTGTCCCTAGATAGAAGGACTGTACTCAGAAGAGATATGTAGTTTCGGAAGTCTGATTCTCCATACCTAGGTCTAGCATATTCTCTCTCTCTCTCTCTCTCTCTCTCTCTCTCTCTCTCTCTCTCTCTCTCCTCTCACACACACACACACACACACACACACACACACACACACACACACACACACTCTTCTGGCTTTGCCATACCTCTGTTCTACATATCATTCAACACATGGGTAGTTTTCAATACTTATTTGCAAAGACAAAAACGCTAACCCATGGCATCAAATATCTAATATAGATTGAATTTGCAATACAGAAATGATAGAGAATTACACTGTAAACTACCTCTTTGTCATTGCAAAATTAAAGAATCAATAAAAAACTGCTAATGTTAAAGTTGAGAAAAAGAATCTTTTACCCTATAAACCTAGTTGAAATGAGTCATAAGCCTTGTTGTTGCAATTGTTTTGCACTTCACTACCTTTAACACTGATTATATCTAGAGGGATATATTACTCACAGAGTCAGTAACAAATAGCATATCTCTGACATGTTGATTTATCAGTAATTGCCAGGTACATACACATTTACTATGCTATATGCACAAAGATAACAGCACTTCCTTCCTCATTCCCTATTTTACTGTTCCTTTGTTCCTGTAAAAAGCTACAGAAATATTAACTGATAAGCTGGAAAAGTTACTTTTAAAGTATCTTCAAACTGGGTCTTGGAAAACAGTCTCAGCAAGCTTAATAGATACAAACATTATCATTAGCTTAAATATAATAAACACAGGTTTTTATTGATCACCTAGTACGTGTCTGACACTATGATATAAGCAATATTTATAAAACAGTAAATCAAAGTCTCCTCTAAGAAATCTCCTTCTAGCAATAAAGATAGCTTTAAAAAGAAGTACAATATCTTGTGATAAATGCTGGAATGAAAGTTACTATGTAGAGATTGAGTTAAAATGGGCAATGGAACACAGACTGTACTTTTATAAATACATGCACAGATACACACAGAGGCACATGTGTGCGGGCACGCACACACACACACACTCACACACTCAAAATCTCCAGACATGAGATAAATCGGTAGGTATCATTAAGTTGCCTCAACCTAGCAACTGGCAAATGTGGAATGATTTACTTTTTCTAGTACCTGATACTATATGTGCTTTCTGAATTATCAGCACCTGGTGAATTGGTGACAGGAAAGGTAACTTAGTTTTGTCAACTACAAGTATCAGGCTTATAATTTTTTCTGGTCATGTTGGATTTTGTGTGTGTGTCATTTTCCATCTTAAAATGGAATGTCAGTTCAGACTAGAAATGCCTTTCCTCTCTCTTCTCCCCCTGCTCATCCCTCTTATCTACACCTGTAAGAAAGCCAGAGGTGGTTGTATCAGTGTGTAAGTGTGCGGGGAAGGCACAGGGGGACCTATTGACTTTACGGGCAACAAGACATTGATTTGCGTTTGCAGGTCTCATTACTTACAGCTGTTACTTTGTTTTTTGTTTTTGTTTCACTAACGCATGCTGGTTATTGGTTCCTTCTATGTTTCAGGCCTCCAAAAGCAGCTCCCTCAAGACATATTGGTTGTTCTTTATTGCTCTGCTGGTGGTGGTAGGGGCGACAGGATCACTTTGTTCAGGTCCCTGACACAAAAGATTCAGCCAAAGAATGACCATGTCCTTCTCTTACCCCCTCCTAATCTGGTCAACACTACTCCAATGTTGACAGGAGGAGACCTGGCAAGATGGCTTCAGTCAGATACCTTACATGACCTATTCTTAACCCACAGGAAACTCAGGTTATCCTTGCAGCTGGGCCACTTCCACCAGGTCTACTCTAATCCGGCCCCTCTGCACTCTAAACCTAACAACCTCGCCTCACTTCATCTTCCCTGCAAGGGCTGTTAGTCTGATACTGGCTCAGCACATCTCCAAAGAGATGAGTACCTGTCTCAGAACCAGAAGAGAAAGTGCAGGTGGGTAAAAAGAAACCTGAGAGATAGTGGTGTCAAAAATCACCCTCGTTAGACTCTATTCTATTCTCCCCCAATAATTTAACTTTTTCCTAGCTCTTCTGTAACATTTGTCGCCTGAGATAAGAGTAAAAATGGAAGCCCAAATAAATGTTTTAGTGTTTAAAAGTAGTAAGTCAGGACATCAAAGTTGTTAAATAAAGTATTTTCTATTCCTCTTATTTGGAAATACAACTACATGCAGACCCAATAAACCAGTTTTAAGTTTAAGCATTCTCAAGAGTTCCTGCCAAAACATGGCAGCTAGAAGAGGGGTGCCCAGTCCCCCAGTGTCAGAGCTGTGCAAGAGGAAAAAGAGGAAGGCGATAACTCCTTTTCTCACTCTCATCTTCAGCTTCATCCTGCCTGACAAGTAGTGTGATACACCCCTAAGTGGACCACCCAATCCGAAGTCCAAATTCTGCACACCACTTTCACTCTCCTCTGCCCACAAACAGTCATGCCTTAGAGTGATTGATTAGGACCGAGTTTAATTCGTGGGGGAATAGAGTCTAAAGAGGGTGGTTGTCCACTCTGATTGGCATTTAGCCAATGAGAATCCTGTAAGAGGACTACTAGACCCTGGGAGGCTCCAGGGAGTGGCTCACACTTGGAAGGATTCCTTACTCTCCTTGCCCATAACAAAGGCAGAGAATGCCCAACTGCAGAGCACAGAGCAGGGGCCCCTCTTCTACTGACATTCTGTGGTTTTTAATCAAAATGAGAAAACTAATAGGAAAATAAAACCAAAATCAAGGTTGATGTTGCCAGGCAATAATGCTTCATAGTTCATTGCAGATACAATATATTTATATGTATATCCATAAACATACTATAATAAAGAAGGGGTGCTGCCAAGAGCAAGTCCAAATACACTGGTAAACACAATCTTGTGGATGGTCTCAATTCTAACAAGGCTTTCTGATTGGAAATTTAAGCATACAGTCATATACAGTCAAAAGAGACACATACAATGGCTCAGAAATTGTAGAAAGAACAGGAAATGAAGACAAAGAAAGCTATTCCATATCAACAACATGGAGAATTCTTCTACCTAAACACTATGAAAGACATTAACTTGTATGGAATTAAAAATTTAGCTTCCAAACACATAAATCAGAAAAAAATCAAGAATATGAAAAGAAACTGTCACACTCACTCTAAGAGTTGGATAATTTAACTTTCTAAGAAATCAACAGACCATATAAGCACACATAAATAAGAATATAGAAAATATATTTAATGCAATTAATAATTTGATCTAATATGTATATGACTTTTCATCGACCACACTGAAAATACATATTTTTTCAAATACGTATAGAACACTGCCTAAAATAACAATGTAGCAGAATACAAAGAAAATCTCAGACTATTCCTAAAGTTAACCACAAAAAGTCCCATTCACAATTATGAAATCAAGGTCAACATTCAAAAACAATGAAAGAAAACAAATCCTATACAGTAATAAAATAAAAACCAATAGGGAAAAATTTTAAGATAAATCTTGTGTTAAAAACTTGGATTCAATAAATATTATTGGGGAAATCACCAACTATTTATACAAGAACAACAATCAGAGCAATAAAACTTAACATGTATGAGTTATAGATATTATATTCAAAGAAAATTTATAGACAAATATACATAATGAATACCAGGGAGCTATTAAAATATAAATACATCAAAACATAAAATTATTAGTAATTAGTAAAAAATAAAACCCCTCTGTGTATAAAATAGAAAATTTTTTAAAATAATGTTCTTGAAGTGATATAACATGCTTAATTTCATAACCTATCTCCTATTAAAAGCAATAAAGAGAGAGAACAGATTTAAGACAAATAGCATGAAAAAGGACCAAGTATACATACAATTTTTATTTATTAACTATGTTATTGCATATATACGATTTTATTAAAATACTAATTGCAGTATAAACAATTTCATATAAGTACAACAATCTAAAAGATAGAATTAATTTTCTAGGAAAAGGTACATGGCCAAAACTGGGTCAAAGAGAATTATCTAAACAATAAAATAACCATTAAGAAAACTGGTATACTAGTAAGATTACTTGAAGAAATCAAGCCTGCATTGATGTATAGGTAGAGCCTAACAGACTTCATGTCTTGATCATTCTTATATTAGGAAATCTGTTTTCAAGTGTAGAAAACAGGAAGGAGTGGTGGCTCACACCTGTAATCCCAGCACTTTGGGAGTCCAAGCTGGGAGGATTTCTTAAGCCCAGGAGTTCAAGACCAGCCTGGGCAACAAAGCAAGACTCCCATTTCTACAAAAAATATAAATAAATATATAAAAGAACAGAAAATATAAGAAAAATCAACTCATCTGGCAGAGCCAGCTTAACCCTGATACTAAAACCAGAAACAGGATAAAGCAGTGAAAAGCAGGCCATTTTTACTCATCATAAAAAGATTATATTATATGTACATAATATCATATTACATATATATTATATTTATATCTAAAATAAATTTATTAAAAATTTAGTAGTATATTAAAACAACATATTGCGACAAGGCAGAGCTTTTACCAGAAATGCAGGGATGAAGAGTTCAACATTCTTACATAAAAAGTGAAAGAGTATATTATCTTGGAATGTGTGGAAAAGCATTTATAAAATTCAAAATCAATTCTTTATTAAAAGCTCTTAGTATGCAAAAAAGCAGGACAAAACTACTTAAATTGATAAAAGTTATCCATCAAAAAGGTAAAGCATACATTATACTAAATGTTCAAAAAACATCAGCATTTCCATTAATGTGCAAAACAACACAAGGATTTCCCCATCATCTTATCTTACTCAATACTGTCATGAATACCTACACCAAATAATAATAATGTAGAAATAAGAAATAAGAGTTGTGAAGATTGGAAGAAAGAAATAAAACTGTCTTCATTTTTTTTGTCTTAGAATATCAAAGGCTATCAACTCACAACTCTTAGGACACACACAAAAAATTCATCAAAATATACAGATTCAAGGTCAATATACAAAAATTCGCCCTTTCATTACACCATAAAGGATTTAGATAATACTAAGATCCCATTTGTATCAGCACAAAACTGTAAAATACCTGAGGGATAAATATAATAATTAATGAGCAAGGACAAAATTATGGAAATGACATAAAATCGCAGATGATTTAAAGAAGGTCTACAATGGTACCAAACGGGAAAACTCAATATCATAAAGATATTTAGTACATTATTACACACCCAACTATGCCTATCAAAATCCCAAATGACTTTTTTATGAAATTTGACAGGTTCTAAAATTTAAAATTTTTATATTAAATCTACAAAAGAAAGAATATAAACTCTGAAGCCAGATGAACTGGATCTATCTTACACATCTAATAAGAATCCATCTAAGGCCACACATCTAATAAGACCTGCTACTTATTAGATGTGTGGCCTTAGACAAATTCCTCAACTTCTCTGTGGCTTAGTTTCTTCATAGATAAAATGGAAATAAGAGTACCTGCCTAACAGTGTTGTTATGAGAAGTAAATAAGTTAATATCCATAGAATACTCACACTAGCGCTTGATGCATGGTAAACACTATATATGTGGGGTTATTCGATAGAAAAATGAAAGAGTTCATTGAGAGATGACAAGAGAGAGAGAAATCTTTCTCAGATATCAAAATACACTATAACTGGAGCCACAAGCAAACACTCAGGCCTGAGCCAGGGTCACCCATGTAGTTATGGTCTAGGATGGACCTTCAGTACTTCAGCACTTTCCAGAAATTCCTCAGGAACACAGCTGGTTGTCTGTTTTGTTTACCCTTGTATTTGTAATGTTCTAATGTCCAATGATGCTTGATAATATTTTGTATTAAATTAATATTAAATGAGTAAATGTTATATTTTAATAAATTAATATAAATATGAATATATGCATACATATATTCATATGTAACTACATATATATAAACACAACTATAACATAGACATACACAGACATATATTTGTATATGCTATAGGAATTAATATATGTTTGGGCCCAAGAATAAAATAATTATCAATGGAATAAAATGAAGTGTCAGGGAAACATATATACTTCTATGGTATCCATAATAAAATGAGCAAAACATAGTCACATAAGATGAAATACAAATGCTCAATAAGCATGGAAAAACATGAGACACCTCATTAATGATCAGGGAAATGGAAAAAAAACAACTAGATATATCAATTTCTCCTATTCAATATGGAAAACTCAGAAAAGGTTAAAAAAAAGCCATCATTGATGACGGTGCATGGTAGGAGGTTGTCTCTGTGGGATGGCCTTCCTGGAAGGTAGTCTGGCAGTATCTTTGATAAGGGCATGCACACTGTCTGATCCAGCATTCCATTCTAGACATAGGGTCACATACTCACCAAGGTGCATAAAGAACAATGTCAAAAATGTTTACTAGGGTATTGCATTCAGTGAAAATCTGGAAACAATCTCAATGTTCACCTGCAGGGAACAGTTAAATTCACTACTGTATGGTAATGAGATGGAATTATATGCAGATGTTTTCATTTAATTTTTTTATAAATTTAAAATTTTCTTCCCTTTGTTTTTTGTTTGTTTGTTTGTTTGTTTGAGACAGAGTCTAGCTCTGTCACCCAAGCTGGAGTGCAGCAGCACAATCTAGGCTCACTGCATCCTCCGCCTTCCTGGGTTCAAGCAATTCTCCTTCTATGCAGCTGTTTTTTAAAAAAGAGTAAAGTTATTGTACGTATAAACTTCTCCAAGTGAATACAGCTAAATGAATAAAGAAAACCATAATACGATATATAGAATATGATTCCATTTGAGTAAATTATACACATTCACATTATTTGGGTATATCTTGATGGAGAGAATATGTCTGGAGGGTTATACACAAAACTCATAACACTGCTTATCTCTGGGAAGGGATTAGCATGGAAAAGGGGATGTAGATTAATGGAAGCAGTTATTTTATTTTTATTGTTTGAAATTTTATTAACAATGTACTCGCGTATTTCTTGTATGATTAAAATAAATTAATCAGCAAGAAACAATAATATAATAACCCAAATGCTATGAAAACACAGATGAAAGAGTGATTAATACTTCCTGGTTGGGGGTGGAGTAGGATAGAAATTCTCTCTGTCTCTACATGACTAACATAACATCCCACTGAGGGAACACAAATAAAGAAACCTAATGAAAATATTCCTTCCTTCAGCAACAAAGCATGTAACTCCCCCCAGGGAGCTGTAAGGTTACATGCCCTGAGGCTTGGACACAGCTTTTACACTGACAGAGCAACCCTTAGCACTGCATCAGAAATGTGGACCTGTGTCCCATCATGTAAAACAGCCCAAGTAGGGCCTTGGATGGATGAGATGACAGCTCACTCTCACATCAACAACTCACCTGACTTGACTCAAATTGAATTGCTAAGGATTAAAAGGCAGAATTTAGACAACAAATGTAATTAAAAGGTATGTATGAATGTTTAGGTGTAATAGTTAAATTCAATCTACTTTAAGCATTTTTGGTAATAGCTGCATACAAAGAAAAACACAGTATTCCTTCTAAAGAGCGCTGGTGGCAGATCATATTTTCCAAAGATGAGCAAAACATCTCCCATCCTACACATTTGTTTGCATTGTGACTTGCCACTCACTCACCCATCGAGAGACAGAATCTATTTCTTCTCTCCCTTGACTCTGAGCAGGCTGTGTGACTGCTTTGAGCAACAGAGTGAGTTGTGTCAGTTATGAGCAGAGGTCTTAACTGGCCTGGCAGCTTCTATCTCTTGAAAGCCAATCACTATGCGGAAATGCATTTTCCCTGACCACTTCGCTGTGGAAATCCTAAACCAAGAGGACAGACCCTGGAGGATGGGATGCCATGTGAAAGAAAGACCTGCTCCAAGGAGGCTGGACATGTGACGGAGGAGCCATCTTGGAGGGGAACTTCTAGCCCCTGCCAGCCTCACCAAGAACACAGGGATCAGAGACTATTCCTCTAGCCAAGCTTTTGCCTGCAAACTTATGAGAGAAACAAATAGTTGTTTAGTAAGTTTTGGGGTAGAATGTTATGCAGCAATCAATAACTGGAACATCTCTGATTCAGATGGCATTACCTATGGTTACTGTCTTTAGGGAGATGGGAACATACATTTCTGTCTAGTATTTATCAACTAAAATACGTAAGTAAATCACATTTTTGTCAGAAAAGTGTCCAAAGCTCAGGGTATAGAAAGTTAATATCATATATAATAACTCATCTAAAGGATTAAAAACTACTATTTCTACTTTAGATTTCATGCAATGGTGGTAGCAAGAGGAAAGAAAATTACAACCCTAAATGTGTTGACTGGCTTCTAGTGGCAGGCCCACTGTGATTTTTTATAGTTCATGTAATAAACCAATGAAGTGGGTATTAATTTCCACAATTCATAGATAAAGAAACCGAAGCTCAGATTTCCTTTACATGGCTGAGCTAAAATTCTGATTCAGGTCTGCCCAATTCAGATCTGGCATTTTTCCCATAGAGCCAAGGTTCGCAAGCTTTACTGCTCATCAAAATCACATGATTAGGCTGTTAAAACAGACTATATGGTCCTATATAGAGTTTTTGCCTTCATAGGTCTGAAGCACATCACTGAATTTGTATTCCTAACAAAGTTTCAGGTGATGATTCACAGACTCCACTTTGTATAGCCCTGCACCAGAGTGCGCTGGCTTTCCATCCAACAATGACCTTTTCTGAACAGGAACCTGGAGCAATATCAAAAAATATGCAGTTCCCTTCTGAGTTGACAGTGCTTCTTGTGGGACAAGTTCATAGAGAATAAACTCCTTCTATACTAACAGGAGCAAAAGTCACCTAACTAATGCAAAATGTGCTGAATTATATCAAATTTTATCACAGACCTTTTAAAAAGAACATCTGACCAAAATGGACACAGTTAAGGCTGTTTCCTTTCCAATTGTCTCCTGCATCCTGCTAGTGGCAAAATGCCATCGCAGAGGATGTGAAAAGTGATGTCTCAATATTGTTATCTAAAGTTTACACTGTATGATAAAAGAAATGAATACAGAAATAAAGCAAATTGAGAGATGTGTGAAGTGCAAAGTACTATTAGTTCATTTGTTCATTAATTCATTTATTCAGCAAACAAATATTCTATGCTAAAGCCCACTCGTGGTGTCTTGGGAAGTAAAGAGATGAAGCAGACTTAGAAGCTCTCCCTGTCCTCAAGGTGTCTACAATGTGATACTGGAGACTGAGCTGCCCAGAAACAGCGGCTGTACATTGTGAAACTATATCCATACAAGCAGAGTATCAAATTTTAATATTTACTCTATAAAATATACAGGGGAAAAAGAGAAATTTTACCCTCTACTTAAATGATCAAGTGAAACTTGTAATTCATCATTATTCATGATGTGTATTAAATTATACATGTTAATTCATATATAGATAATTTGCCACCACATTTCCAAACCCAAGTCACACCTCCTTCATTACAGCATTCTGAAGAGAGCTTAGGGAGATGAAATCATAGTACATTAAGTAAGACAGTAGTACTAGTTTAGAAGGTGCAGGTAAGCCAAACATGAGGTCCCCACATCCCCTTTAGCACTGCCAGAAACCCCTAAGATTGAATTTTGAATACCAAGTTTTGGTCATGCAGAGAAGAAGGATCAGAAAGAGGATAGGCTTGGAGGCAACTCTGTGGATGAGGAGTCTTTATCAAGAAGTTCCTTCCTAAAGCCAGGGATTTGTAGAGTGTGTCAACACCTTGAAAAAGGAAGTGTTGAACTACACGAAGCCTGAAAATAAGTGGATGTGGCATTCTCCTCCAGGTTACCTTTTCCTCTGTCCTGTTTTGTTCAAACAGGGAGGTGATCCAGCAACTATGGCAAAGGAACACCCAGGCTGCAGGACAGTTTGGAGAAAATCTCATTTATCTCTTTAGCCAGTGAACAAAGTGTAATGCTTGATGCCAGAATTAGTCTGTTCTAATTACTGAGACAGTGCAGATTCCACTACACTAAGTGGAATAGACAAATTCTAGTTCCATTACTGCCACTATTCTACTGTATGACTTAATCCTTCCTTCCTTCCTTCCTTCTTCCTTCCTTCCTTCCTCCCTCTCTCCCTCCCTCCCTTCCTTCCTTTTTGACGGAGTCTCACTCTGTCACCAGGCTGGAGTGCAATGGTGCCATCACACCTTACGGTTACCACTGCCTCCAGGGTTCAAGCAATTCTCCAGCCTCGGCCTCTCGAGTAGCTGGGACTACAGCCTCGTGCCACCACACCTGGCTCATTTTTTGTATTTTTAGCAGAGACAGGGTTTCCCATGTTAGCCAGGATGGTCTTGGCCTCCTGACCTCGTGATCCACCCACCTTGGCCTCCCAAAATGCTGGGATTACAGGCATGAGCCACTGTGCCTGGCCTTATTTCATTTTTTGACTTTCAGTTTTCACTTCTGAAGATGGTCATTATAACGACAAACTTTTCATATGGCTCCTTTGAGGAAGAAACCAGAAAATGCAAACAAACTTGGTAAATTATAATGTGCCATATAAATAAGAAGCCTGAAAGGTAAGAAAGTTGCCTTTAAGTTATTATATCCTAAAAAGGCTTCAATATTAACAAATTTATTGGACAAAGAAATAGCCATGAGAATGTGTTGAAGTTATAGTCATTTGGGCAATTACATAAATAAATTCTAGTAGGAAAACTCTCCCTTCTCACTGCTGACCTAACCCTGGAACACAATAAAACTATAATCATTCGAATTAAAATACATAACAGCAAGAAAAATTTAAAAGTGAACAATGCAAAGAAAGACTGTAATAGAACATGTGCCCCAACAATTTCACAAAACCCACAAGGAAGTTACAGTAATTGACAGAGAATAATATAGGCACAAGAAAATGTGGAGAAATGAATGTAACCACATAGAAAATCTAGAAACAAATTCAGGCATGCATATTAATTTAGTATATGAAAGAAAATCTAGAAACAAATTTAGGCATGTATATTAATTTAGTATATAAAAGTTAGAATTCCAAATCAGTGAGAAAAGGAATACTCAATAAATGACAATGAGAAAATGAGTTCGTGATTTAGGAAAAAAATAAAGTTACACAATACATTACACTCCGCATATGTCCACCATACATACATGTAACCTCTATGTACCATCTTAAGCCACAAAAAGTAAAACTATTAATTTGCCAAAAGATATTAGTGGAAACTATTCATAATATTGATTTGGAAAAGTCTCCCTAAGCAAGACACAACCTAGGAGGCATAATTTTCACAAGCCCTTCTGTATGTCTTAAAAAAATGAAGTTAAAAGTGGAAGACTTGAAGAACACATTTGCAATATATTTTAATAAATGAAGACCACATCAGGAAAAAAGGTCCTAAAAGCATTAAGAAAACCACAACAAATCCAAAGGAGAAGTGAGCAGTATAAATTAATATACAACCTGTAATAAGATACAAATTGTCGGTAACCAGCAAATATAGTGTAGGAATTTTTTTCTGAAGAGAATCTCATATATGAGCGTATGCATAAATGTGTATGAGAATGTTAATTGGTACAGGATGCTTTCTAATGTGATATTTTTGGGAATAAGCAATAGAAAGCATGATTCAAATTGGTTCAACCATGAGGATATGTATTATTTCATGTACTGGGAATTCTTGGAGGTAGGATTTGTTTCATGGTTATTTGAGGCAGTAGCACAGTGACAACTCAAAGGAGTTCTCTGATCTGACATCTACAACACTGGCTTCATGCCAATGCTGGGTCCCCTTTCCTGTCATCAGATGACTATCAGTGACTGTACAACATTCTTCCTTATTCATATTCCAATGATGATAAATGTCAACAACAAAAATATTTATACATATATATTGTGTGTGGGTGCCAAAAAGGCAACTGGAGGGTAAACACTACACCAGTATTTCTGAACTATTCTTTTCATCATCATTCTCCCAAAAAAATTTAGACATCTATTTTCTAAGCACTCCCATGAAACCCCTTTCCCATGAAATTTTAAATTTAGACTGTACATCTGTTTTTTTTTGTTTTTTGGGATTTTTTTTGAGACAGAGTCTCATGCTGTCGCCCAGGCTGGAGTGCAGTGGCTTGATCTTGGCTCAATGCAACTTCCACCTCCCGTGTCCAAGCAATTCTCCTGCCTCAGTCTCCCGAGTAGCTGGGATTACAAGTGTCCACCACCATGCCAGGCTAATTTTGTATTTTTACTAGAGACGGGGTTTCACCATGTTGTCCAGGCTGGCCTCGAAGTCCTGATCTCAGGTGATCCAACCACCTCGGCCTCCCAAAGTGGTAGGATTACAGGCATGAGCCACTGCGCCCAGCCTGTATATCTGTTTGCGCATTATATGTATATCTATACTTTACGCATATGAATAAATTTTTTCACTCCTCTCCCAAACAAATCTTTGCCCCCTTGGGCACAATATCATTTCTGTTGAAAATTCACCCACTAAATTCCTTTACAGTTTCAAGTTCTTCTTGGACAGGAAACTTGCAAGAGTGAAGGGAGGGGAGAATTTCATGTTTTGCTTAATATTTTTCAGTGTTACAAGTAAACTCACTTATGTTTCATTCATTTTTTTTTTGAGTTTGGGATTCTGTTTCATTCATATTTTTAATTTGAAAAACATAACAATAGCTTATAAACATGTTTTTCCTGAATTGGCCACTCCACAAAAAAAAAAATACCATTTGCTTCCTGGAGATCTGAATCAACAAGGATTTGTCATCTACCACCAAACTGTAAACTCACAATATCACATGGAAACTAATAAAGGCAGAACTTGCACAGCTCAGTCAGAACAGGATGTGGCCATTCTACCACATCATTTAGAGATGTTGTGATGGTCAAAACAATTGGCAGGGCTGTAAAATCTCCTGCTGTATTATGTGTCAAAGTATGCAACTAACAGACCTTCGTATTATAAAAGTGTTAACAACCCCTAGTGGTTGACTACTCCAGTCTAGAAAGGCCACCCTATGAGACTTATATCAAATGTGGCAGTGCCCTCACTTATTTTAGACGAATACATGTTAAAGTCAACAATTAATTCCTCCCCTCCAAACTTTCATGAAATAAGAACAAATACTGATTTAAAAAGCTATCGGTCTTAGCAGTTTACATACACATTGTACTTAATCATCAGACTATTCCATAAAATAGATATTATCCCAATTTGACAGCTGTAAGAAGTAAGGCATTAAGAAGTTGAATGATTTATTAATGCTGCTAACTTAATTTCCAAGGACTTTAATTCCCAACTCTTCATTCCTGTTATCAGTCTACTTGATGTAACTGCTCCTATCCAGAAGCAATTGCTGATCACTGGCACACGCCAGGCACCACCTAGGTGCTGGGAATAGAGTAACAAAAAGATAGACCAGGTCTCTGCTATTATAAAGTATTCATTCTACTGGAAGCAGAAGTAAAATAAAATATGTAAGAATATTTCAGAAAGTGATAAGTACTATGAAAGAAATAAAGCAGGGTAATATGACAGTATAAATTTGTAAATTTGTGTGGGGTTAGGAGCATTGCCTATTTTAAATGGGGGCAGAGTAATGATGCAAGGGAGAGAATGACATAAGGGAGATAAGAGGAGCAGGAAGAAAGAGTAGCCAGCATGAAGGCTCTGAGGAGGGGAATAACACTATATTAGGTAGAGAAATACCAGGTACTAAAATGAATGAACTCCGTAATTTCAGTAGCCTAACACCCTAAGTTTTATTCACATTCACAGTCCAATACAGGTGTTCCTGATTGATGAACAGCTTTCCTCCATCTGGTGATTTGGGGATCTAGGCTCCCTCCACCTTGCAGTTTTGCCATCACCTAGGGCTAGCGAGTCCTCCATCCAGAGAGTGAGGGCAGCACACTTGCTTCCTAATAACCCTATCCAGGAAGCACCATGTTATCGGTGAAAATTAATCAAATGGTTTCAAAGAGAGCTGGACATTGTAGACCTACGAGCAATCCCACAGCTATGGAAGACAGGCATGCATTCTGCTGTTAGCTATCTATGGCTCAGAAATTAATGTTATAGGAAAGAGTCTGAGTCTAGTGCAGCTTGAGTATTGTGAGTCTGAAGGACAGTGGTAGAAGGGAGTTCAGAGAAAAAGACACCAGACAGCATAGAGCCTAATGGGGGATAGTGAGGAGTTTGGTAGTATGTTAAATGTGATAGAAAGTTATTGGAAGTTAAGTAAAATAGGGACTTCATCTCATGAATGTTTCTAAAGAATTAATCTGGCTTCTACTTGGAAAACTTAATCTGTAGCAGGGAAAAAGCCAAGAAACCAGGGAGGAGACATCTATAGTAAACAGGTTAATAGATGATGGTGTTCAGGACCAGCCGTGGCAGGCAGTTAAGAAGTCGTCAGCATGCAGGCTATATGTGGAAAGTGCAGTTACAGGATATATGGTTGTGTGTGTGCTGAGCGAATGAGAGGAATCAGGATGGCTAATGGATGCTCTTGCAATGTTCTAGTCACTATAGCTGCATAACAAATTACTCAAAGTTAAGGGCTATGTCTGACCTAGTATATGGATCATCACCAGATGACTCAAAAGCTGGAGGTAGGAATGATTTGATGACTCATTTATTCACACCTATGGCAGGTGGTACTGGCTTGAGCCTGGAACTCACTGCCCCTCTGAATCGGCCTTTCTAAGTGATCCTTCCATGTTGGTGAATGTAGGTTCCTTGGAGCTTGGTGAATGGCTTGCCCCAGGGAAAGCATCTTCAAAGAGAGAGGGTCAGAGGGACATTGTTTTGCCTTTTGTCCTAGCTTTGGAAGTCACCAAACATCACGTCCACTGTATTCTACTGGTGGGGACAGACACAAGTCACCACACATCATGTCCACTGTATTCTACTGGTGGGGACAGTCACAAGTCACCACAAAGTTTCAAACAGAAAGATTGTAGACTCCAGCTCTTATAGGATGAATACCAAAGTTACACTGTAAGAAAAGCACATGGGATGAGATCTTTGCTGTGGTCGTTTGGAGAAATACAGTCTGCCATATCTAAGCAACAGAACAAAGTGGAATCATTAATTAAGATTAGAAACACCAGGTGATGATCAGATTTTTCTAGGCAAGGGACTCAAAATTCTGTTCTGGATATAAAAAGCTTAAGGTGTCTATTACACATAATTGGAGATACTGAGGGAGAAGCTGGATAAATGAGTGTAGAGTTTATTAGACAAGTGGGAGTCCAAGAAACATATTTTGGTATCACCAGCATGGAGAATATTAAAGTCATGAATCTGGTGAGGTCAAGTAAAAGGAAAATTTAGCTGGAAAAGAGCAGGAGAATCAGGGCTGCGCAGCTCAGGATCACTCAATTCCTCAAAACTATCAACTTTTATTTTGCTGTGATTTTGATTTTCCAGTCTGTCCTTCAGCTACTAAGCAGGTACTTGAATATACTTAAAGAATAAGATACTGTAATAAAATCTAGTGAAAATGATTTTTAAGCCCATTTTGCCACAGGTCAAGATTGACAGGACATTTGATTGAATTCTCATAATCACCCTTAGCGGGATACAGATCCCAATCAGTCCTCTTCATTGGCAAGGCTATGAAATGCAAAACTAAAATAAATAGCCACTAGCATTTCTGCAAAAGTGGTGCACAACTCAGCCTGCCAGAGGAACATCAGTTCCTCCTGCCTGATGGCCTTCAAACTGGGACATCAGCTCCTGTGCTACAGAAGCTTCCAGCCCTGAGATTCCAACTGGGAAACGGGGTGTTGTGGGAGGTCTTCATACTTTGGACTTAAGCAGTTTTCACTTCCATAATTGCTTGAACAAATTCCTTATAATAAAACTTCTCTCTCTCTAACATATATATATCTATATATCTATGTATATATATGTATATATGTAATGTTATATAATATATAATATATATATGTGTAACAGGTATATATAATATGTAACAGTTATGTTGTTTCTCTGAAGAACACTACTACAGATCTTAGCTATATTTTTTCATGAGCACAACTTATGCCAGTTCAGTAATCTGAATCCTGACATAAATAACATGTGAAATCATATCGAACCAGTCAATACTATGCAAAACCCTAGGTGAAAGTTAGGCCCTTGAAACTGCTAGTGGTTACAGTGCAGCAGTGGCTGGTGTGATACAGAGAGGCAAGGTGATATGAGCAGGACTGCTTGTGAAATGCTCTTTCCTCTTTTCCTGGCTTTTGGCATTCATGTTGATTTTTAACAACCTATCTAGAACAAATGTCTACAATGCCTACACCCTTTTTTAGAATGCCCTCATTCACACCCACCCCTCCTTTTGTGAATGCAGATCTTTTTATGTTTTATTCTGGGTGTACAAAATGATCATTTTAGAAGCAGACTGCTTTGGAGTTGATTCCCTAGACATAGCTGGAAATTGTGGGGTCCAAAAGAAAAAATAAAGAGAGAGAGAAAGCAAGCTCTTGAGTTCAGCTAGTTTTCTTGTAATTTCTTCTTTGTTCTGATAGACTTCAGAGAACTTACTCAGCAAATTGGCATGTTAATCTAATATCTAAATCACTACAGAGTGATTTTTAGAATTATCCATTGCATGCATACAATCAAAGAAAGAAAATCACTTCCATGAGATTAAAAAAGTACACTAGCTCTGTAGTATACATTTTCATAAATGTCATGACTGCCAGTATTCAAAAGGCCCAAGATGATAAACAAAAAGGAAATTTCTGTCAGCCCCACCACAGAAAAATAGACATTAGCAGCAAACATTTCCCATCTACAACAGGGCTGCTTCCTAAATTAACTCTGCTCTTACCACCTCAGCTCTCATCAGCCCCTTCATCCACAATGAATTCAAAATGCTCCATGCTTTATTTTTAAAATGTTTCGATATATAGGAATATCCCTAACTCTTCTGTATCTGCCTAATTATTTTTAAAGATATAAAAGAAAAGGCAAATATATTGATTTTGAATTTCATAACTTTCAGCTTGATAGGAAAATACTGAAATGAACAATACTCACTATCTAATTTTAAGTCTAATTCAATATATCTGGCTTCCCAATATTCAGATTAAAAAGTTGAAAAGCTCTTTACAGTTCTACCAAAAATGTTGAGATCTTAATGAGTCAGTATATTCCTGCTTAGACAACATAAGCCATAAACAAAGACAGGATGAAAAAGTTCTGCTTTCATTTTAGAAAATTAAAAAAAAAAACTTAAAATTTGAGACTAATCGAAAACTCTGGTGATACATTTTATTTTCAGAGCCTGATGATCACTAGAACAGAATAAAACAGTGCCATTTTATCTTTGCTACAAACTGTCATAATATCACAAAGGCAATGACTCACATTCTGGGAAGAAGAGCAATGGAGTCTCTGACCCTATTTAAATGTTCTGTAATGTGATACTTTATCAATCTTCTGTTTCTTGGGTTAGTAACCAACATAAAAAAAGAGACGGACTTGGTGATTCACAAGAATGTATCGGAATGGACTGGAAGGTACAGATTGAGGTCTTTTCAGAGCCCCAAAGATAACCAAATATACTGTAATTACAGGCAAGAGAGAGCCGTGCTGAGAACCAGGTTATAAGATTCTCTAGGGTGTTAGGTCTATTCCTCTGGGGTAATAGCCATCAAGAGAAGGATGGAGAGACAAACAGAAACCATCTCAATGGGCACACCCCTCTCCATAGGTTTCTCATCCCAAGCAAAGGATGGGGCTCTCAATCAACAGACTTGTAAAGTTTAGGAGGACCTTCAAGAACGGAGACCAATTGTGGATATCCACCTAACCACAAGATTACAGAACTTACCCATTGCTATTGGAATTAAGGAAGAGTGTTAGAGAGAGACCTGGTGGTGCAGGCAAGAGGAGGCGAGAAAAAATAATGCGAGCCCCTTTGTCCTCTGTTGAGACCCAGTCACTGCTATGGATGGCAGATGAAATTGCAAGCGACCAACTTGCAAGGGCTGCTGCAGATAAGACCAGAGAGACAAGCAACTCAGAGAAGCATTAGCCTGGACAGCAAGAAGTAACAGCCAAATGTCCAGTGAGGCCAGTTAAACAGGACTGAGGCCAGGTTGGTACAGCATGCCGGTAATCCTAACTCAGGAGGATCACTTGAGACCAGGAGTTTGAGACCAGCCTGGAGAACACAGCAAGATTTCTTATCTACAAAAATAAAACTTAATAAAGAAAATAGCCAGGCATAGTGTGCACACCTTTAGTCCCAGGTACTTAGGAGGCTGAGGTAGAAGGATCGCTTGAACCAGGAGTTTAAGGCTTCATTGAGCTATGATTGCTCCACTCCACTCTAACACAGGTAAAAAAGTGCCCTGTCTCACTGAAAAAAAAAAAAAAAAAAAAAAACACCAGGATTGAACTAACTGCAGTGCCAACTTCTGAGGTTGAGACCACCATTTGAGTGATCGATTATCTGAAGCAAATCTTGCATAATCAGGGGAGATGCCTGTTTTCTTCTACTTTCTCCTTACTCTCCCCATGGGGTAAAACAGAGAGGGCTCTCGTCTGTCTCCCTCATCTCTCTCTCTCTCTCTCTCTCTCTCTCTCTTCTCTCTCTCTCATCTGTCTCTCTTTCCCCTCACCCCCTCTCTCTTTCTTGCCTCCACACCCTTTCCCTGTCCCTCTCTGTCTCTCTTCTCTCTCCTCTCTCCCTCTCCTTTCCCTCTCTCCCCCACCCGCCACCACAAGCACACTTCAATACTGTAAATGATATTGCCACAAATTTAGTCAAGTTGGGGAAAGGAAAAGGATGAGCTAAACTTTGGGTTTGTTTTAGTGGCCTGGACTAAGGCATAGTAAGTGGCATGACTCTTGAAATCAGCCAATGACACAAAAAGTTACAACATCCATCCAAGATGCCGTAACAGTGGCCTCCTGACCAATTCAAGGAGGGTAAGTATCAGAAGTTGAATACAACAGAGCCATTTCCAATTTAAGGAGGGTAAGTGTCAGTTCATGCTTGGACCCCAATAGGCTGGAGATCCTCAACAAACAGTTTGCAAGGGAATAAAAGAATTCCAATCCACTTTTTCTAGAAGCAGTTGAATTCTCCAGGTGTCTGTGGGGGGTGTTGCCAACACTGGGTTTGAAAATTCTCTCTGTGTGTATAAGCTCAGCAGTAGGAGTTTCCAGGATGTCAAATGCTAATTGCAAAGATTATTTTTAAACTCTCAATAAGCAGGAGGTATTTCATTCCTGATACACACCTAATTTGTTTCTATTTTGCTGTTTCAAGTCTCAGGGAAGGGAAATCAGTGCAAACCAGGAAATATTTTATAGAGAGGAAAAAGGACAGACAGCAGCTGTTCCACTGTTGAAGCTTTTCTTAGTCCTGCCTGAGAAAACCACTTCAGAAAGAGGAGAAGAAAATTCTCTTGGCCCTTCCTGATCATTGTTAACTTGAATGGTGGTACGACTCTCCTACATATGGAGATCAGAAATGTTGACTTAAGGGAAAATTTCAGCAGCCACATGACTGGCTGCAAATGAATCAGTCATCTAAATATGATAAATGCTGATGTTCTAACCCATCTGTAACCCTCCAGTGGTCAAATCCAGATATTCAATTGTTTTGTGTGCATCCTAACTAGTAGTAACAAGCATAAATAGCATTTTTAAATGTACTTTTTTCTCAAGGACAAGATTGCAATTTATAGAAATTCAAACACAAAGGTTTTCAGTTTATGGTTACATTCACTAATAACATGTATTCGAATAAAAACACACACAAACCAGGAAAATGTTAGCAAAAGATGAATACTGATTTTTGAATGAATCATTCTTTCCATAAAGCATTTCCTTTTATAGCTGTGTTGGGGAACAGCAAAGAACACAATTTAATAACAGTTTTGTCATTTTATTCACCACGAACATGCTAGTAATACAATGAAATACTTTTCAGATAAAACAGAAATGCTGGGCAAGTGATGATATCCATAGATACACAAAATCCAGCTGAAGGCAGCAGTTTACCTTCCCATACAATGAGGCTTGGCTCTGTGTGAGGCCCTCTGACCAGCCCACACATCAGCAGTGGCATCATTTGGATTAAGAGAGAGTTTCTGCAGCATGGAGTAGGAAGAACACAGGGTGAGTTAATATGAATCCCTACTTTTCCGTGTGACCTTGTTTGGCCTGAGGTGATTTTCTTGACCTCTCTGGGCCTGACTTTCCTCACCTGTAAAGTGCAGAGTTTGAAAATATCATAGAAAACAAAATGCCTCCAAGGAAGCCTGGCACACAGCCGGTATTTCTATATAATGGTACCTCTCATTCCTTTTCATGTGAGCTATGGCCCTGAAACCCAGGTTTGCCTGCATTTAGAGCAACTTCCATAATGTACACATTGACTGTTAGATACGAATTTTGTTGTGGTGAAGATAAGAGGGAAAAAGTAGAAAAGTCAAATCTCATTGAATAAAAAGGGTGGGACCCAAGGCAAGAATATTTGGAATAGTATTCATCTGTATGGTTTCCAGGAACTTCTAAGAACTTGGCATATTGGAACCTTTATGCAAATCATATACGCTTCAAGAGTCCTTCTCCTATAGTTTCAGAAACAGCATAGCCCTGCTGATACCCTGACTGGACTCCAGACCTTGACGCTAGCCTCCAGAATGATGAGACAATAAATTCCTGTTGTTCTAAGCCACCCAATTTGTGTTGCTTTGTTTCAGCAGCCCTAGGATGCTAATACAGTTAGAGATTAGGTTTTGGAAGATGGCAATACTCAGCGAGACCAGGCCCATGCCTAAGCAAGAGCCCATGTTTTATATTCAGCCTGCTGAACTTGCAAGATATTTTCCAAGCATAACTCAAAATTCACAAAGAAGTCTGTTCTGAGCATGAGGGAGCCATGGTAATTAGCAGATTCATGCACATTATGGATAGCACATGTATTCATGAAATATTTTCACTCTGTGTGAGTGTAGCAGCCTGTGAGCATAATCCCATGGCTTTAGCTGCATATGTTATTCTTTATTAAAACACACGCATACACACACACACATATACACATACACATACACACACACACACAACCTTCTTCTAATCAGATTACAGAAAACCAAAAACTTACCTTTCATCATGTGGTATGTCCCTTCCTCCCCTGCAGAAATACTTGGGCTATAAAATCTCAGAGGCTGCCAAGAGCCTTCCGGGTCAATTCACATAAACATACAAATATAAGAGTGCCTTTCCATTTCCTTTTCTTAATAAAAACACCATCTATATTAGTTTCCTAGGGTTGCCATTAAAAAGTACCACAACTTAGGTGGTTTAAATAGCAGTATTTAATTATCTCACAGTTCTGCAGGCTGGAAGTTCAAGACCAAGGTATTAGCAAGGTTGGTTCTTCCTGAGAGATTCTGAAGGATCTGTCCATACCTCTCTCCTAGCTTCTGGTGGTTTCCTGCCAATTTTTGGTGTTTTTTGTCTTGTTGATACATCAATCTCATTTCTGCCTCCGTCTTCACATGGATTCTCCCTGAGTGCATGCCTGTGCTCAAATTTCTCCTTTATACAAAGACACCAGCCATGTTGGAGTAGGGGTCACCCCTACTCCAGTATTACATTTTACTAATTACATTTGGAATGACCCTATTTCCAAATACGGTCATATTCTGAGGTGCTGGGAGTTAGAACTCCAATATATAAATTTGGGAGGTCAAGAGGACACAATTCAACCCGTAACACCATCCCCTACTGCATCATGATGTAAAAGGTGGCCTTACAGTTAACTCTACTTATATAAAGATTTGAATTACAAGATCACTTTTGTTTTCAGAGAAAAGATACTATGTGTTCTACAAAATGCCAATGACTCAATTTCCAGAATGCATTTATGGGCAAAATCAGAGTTTAAAACATGGAAAGGAAGATGAAATGTAGCTCAGTATTATGGTTAAGCACCTTACAACTTTTCTTGTTTTCATTCATTCAGTGAACCAAGCATTAATACTAAGGTAGAACACAGAGCAAGGGAATATTTATAAGAAGGAGGAGGAGGAATAAGAGGAAGAAGGAGAAAGAAGGAGATAGAAGGAAAAAGAAGGAAGAGGAATAGGAGGAGAAAGAAGGAAGAAGAAAAGCAAAGATTATACCATCCAGACCTTCTAGGAATTAACATCAAGTCATGGAGACAAAACAAAATTATAGACATGGAACAATAAATCCCAATTCATTGTGACAAATGAGGTATTCAGACAATTACCAGAACAAGGATTCAGGAAGAAAAAGAACCCTGAGAAGTAGGTAAGCCACAAAGTCCTCTCTGCAGAGGATGTTAAAGGAGGTCTGGGGGAGGTAGAAATGAGATCATCCCAGAGGTGGGCATAATTTGAGCCCAGGGGTAATGGAATCTGGATGACTCTATGCTTGGTGCCGAGAAGCGGTGGTTGAGGGTTGAAATGCAAAAAGAAGTCACACCCCAGAGGTCTAGTTCATGCCATACTGAGGGTTTTTGCCTTTATATCACAGTGTTTGTGGTAAATAGACTTTTCCAGTTTTTGAAAATGTGCCATGGGTGCTTTACTGGAAGGGATAATTTCCATCTGTGACTTAGAGCTCAGGATATGTAGAAGATTCATTCATCCTATAATTCAGATTGACTCCCTCTGACTCACTAAGTATCAGCCTTCTTTTTCAGCCTATATAGGTTCAGCATGAATTGCATCTTTTGACTTCTACCACAAAAGATGAGGCACATTAATGCCTTTTATTTACTTTCCTTTCCCTGACACTTACTAACCTATACAAACATTTAGTTTTATAACCACATTTCTAATTAATATCTTTAAGTTCAACCATTTCAAACAACATTTTCCCCCATTTATACTAAAATTTTTCAGTTATTCAACACCTTTATTTGTCACTATTTTCTGGAAATCAAATTAAGTTTTCTTTTATTCTTTCAAGTAAAGGATACGATGACATATTTCTTGAGACACTGCATATTATTCAACTGTTAAAACTCTCTTGTAGCTATACAATGACTTTCTAAAATTTTATTTTGGTTTATCATCGGTGAGTCAGAAGTATACTTTTTCTGTAAATATTTAGGTTGACAATGCACTGCTGCCCTTTGTATATTATGAGTCCTATGTTGTCTTTTCTACTGCTTGCCCTTAGTCATGGCATGTAGATTTCTTTTTTGGTCTCCTTACTTGCCATTTGGGTGACTGTTAAATCCCCTTCTTAGATCTAAAGTTAAAAACAGGTGGATGTCACAAGCTGTTTCTGGTGAATGGAAGTCACTCATCCACTGCGGCTCTGCTGAATGAGGGTGAGAGCTTCTCCTTCCCTCTCCTCTCCTATGGCTCTCAGTACCTGAGCATGACCATCTCAGCACACCTGTACCTGCAGTCATGTTTTTGCTGTCTCAGCCCCAAACTGTGGAGACACCTGTCACAATGTGATAAGTCATCAGTAGTTCCCATCCTTCCTCAGAGCACCCCCCACTCTTCTCTGGGAGATGCAAGCTGTGAGTAAATGTAAGACAAAAATTGTCAGTGGAAGAATGTACCTTAGCTACTGTATAAAGCACCATGTTTGTAATGGTAAGAGATACACTGTGGCCTCAGAAGCCAGCAGCAAACAACAATGGCTTAAAATGTTTTGCTTCCTTTCTTGGGACAGTACGACTGGTCTACTTTACGGGTCATATCAAAGTTAAGCCACTTCTGCTTTATTCAATCTAGGCAGAATATCCTTATATTCATTCCCTTTCAGATCCAGGCGGTAGGCTGCCTGCTGGTATGCAATGGAAATGGGACTGAAAGTTGCAAGATTTCATCTTTTTCTGTCTTCAATGCCATTTTAGTGGGAAATTGGAAGAGATTATTTCAGGAGATGCTTTCCAGAAGATTAGTAACTGGAAAGCCAGAATTGTTAAAGATGGCACATACAACCCAAAACCTTAATGCATCTAATTATTATTATTATTATTATTTAAGAGTAGCACAGGATGGAGTGCAATGGCAAGATCACAGCCCACTGCAGCCTCAAAGTCCTGGGCTCAAGTAGTTCTCCTGCCTGAGCTTCCTGAGTAACTGGGATTACAGGCATGTGCCACCATACCTGGCTAATTTTTTCATTTTTGTAGAGACAGGATCTTTCCAAGTTGTCCAGGCTAGTGTGGAGTTCCTGGGCTCAAGCAATCCTCCTGCCTCAGGCTCCAGAGTTGGTGGGATTATAGGCATGAGCCACCATGCCCAGCAATTAATGCAACCACTTGTATAATCAAATAAATAAGAGATAGGAAGTATAAAATACGCGTGATAAGAAAAATTATGTCACACAAAAAATAGAGGTTATAGGGAAAAAACACAAACTGGCCAATAGAAAATGTTTTTTTATTTAGAAGAGTCTAATTTTAATATTCTAAAAACTGATGTGATTAATGTTAATGTTTCTAGGTTCTTTGGTTATTAATCCTCAAAATACAAGTGATTCTGTGATTGACTAATTATTTTTATTTTATATTATTTATATTTTGATAATTACATCATAGCTGAATTCATCATTCATTTGCTATCTGGATACAGTTACTTCTGGCCTCATAATCCTTATGTGTGGGTATAACGTGAAAGTCCATGTGGTATATAGGAGGTCCTCAAACAGCATAAACAAAAACAGAAACTGCATAAGAAATTGCAACTACAGCAGTGAGTTGAGGAAAGATAAAGGGCTCAATATTGACTCAACAGAGAGTTGGGAAACTTGAGAAATCTTTATCTTCACAATGTTAAAAAAAAAAATCTAGCTAATTTTAAGAAAATCCAAAGCATATATAAGAAAAATGGAATTTTCAAAGAAGGCTTCAAGGACTGATATAGATCTTGTGTAGTCAAGGGCTGATAACAGTTGTTTTCTCCACCTAATTATAGAGGGGGTGTATTATTTTGGAAACAACTTTATGTTTATTTAAAACTTAAAGAGAGATTTGATGTAATGAGTCCTACTTACATCAAAAGCTGAGGACTATGCGCCTTTTCAGAAAGCGGGTAGCATCTGTCATATACAATGTGCCTATTCTGCTGGGGCTTGCATTCCACCTCTTTTTCCAAGAATATGTTCACAATGGAGCGCTAAAACCCAGCCGCATTTCTGTTATGTAGAGGAAACAGCACAAACATCTTTGCTGCCCTAGAAATTTGAATTCTGGGTTGGAGTCTTCACTTTGTAAACTAATCTCAGGGAAATTCTAGCCTCTGAATTATTCATTTGTGCAAAGATAAATCTTCCTTTACCAAGCATATATTTTAAAGTATAGGAATAACTCGTGAAATTTTAGGCCTACCAAGAGGTGGTGGTAAGGAAAAGGATGAGAAGATCTAAAGTTTGATAAAGTGACTTCTAAAATGTAGCCTTCTGTTGGAGGAAAGCTAAAAGCAGCATGATTTAGTGCAATGGTTTGTTTCTTTTGCCTCAGAACTTACTTTTTTTTTTCAGGGAAAAGCTAATGCAGACGTCCAATATGTAAAAATCAATGTCAAACTCTGTGGTTGAAAGAGGATGGACATCCCAAAGTCTGACCCACAATATGTCTATTTACCTCCCTCTCCAAGCCCTGAGAAAACATCCTGGGTTATTCCTGGAGAGATTTCCCCAAAATGCTCCAGAATTGCAGAGAAAACTATGAATAAATTGGACATACTGGTAGGAAAAGCAGGGTCTGTAACTCACTGTTATAACTTCTCTAAAACTCATTTTCTTTCTTCTTTAACTTAGACAAATTTCACAGAGCTTTTGTAAATAAACACGATGATTTTAAAATGGCCTCTTAGCCTGACATGAGAGACTTTCAATTTAATTTTTATTCTATTCCTCCACTGTGATCAGAACCACTTTATACACTTACAGTTTTTGCTCACAGTATTTCTTCAAAAATTAATAGATGCATACATAGAAATTAGCATAAATTGCCTAGAATCATCACCATCTTCCTCCCCAATTGGAAATGCACATTTCAAGTTAGGTACCCAATAACAAAATTATCTTACTGAAATTTGTTTTAATTTTACCTGTTATCAACTTTTAGGTGATGGAGAACTGATTACTAAACACAATCTTCAGTGGTGAGATTCAATAACAAAAATGCATAATGTCTCCCCACAGGCCATCTTCCTATTTCACATTCTCTGGTCGTCACAAGTAAAAATTATGAAATGGGGTGCTAAAATCTAGAAATAGAATTGTCTCTTGTGCATGCTGTTAATAGGGTATGTAACAACATGGGTGGAAGTAATTTGGCATTGTATATCTTTTTCATCTTGGATTCCCTGCAGTATCATTTTAAACTTTTAAAGCTTCATTTTATTTTTACTGTGCTTCTTAGAGAATACATATTAAGGTAAGAATTATATATCTATTGTAACTTCATAAATGAGAAGGTTAAAACTCATATATCACATATACACAAGGGAAGGCTTCAGAGTTTCTTCTATCCGTAAAATGAGAAGCCTCATCCAAATCAAGATGTGATAGGAAATAGATTCAATACCTTAAAAATATTATATTAGGATCTAATACTTTAGACAAACTGCAGTCTATTCCCCAATATCTATTCTCCACTTTTTCTGAGGTAATATAATTCTTACTTTTAATGGTGCACATTACACCTAGAATTGGACTACCTTTTCCAGCCTTTTTTTTTTTTTGCATGTAAGCATGACCAAAGAGAGCTAATGAGATTCAGCCAAGGTACTACAAAGAGCTTCTGCGAACTCTCCTTAAAAGACAGCTCATGTAGGCCAAAGTAGAGAATTACTTGAGGTTAGGAGTTCAAGACTAGGAGCCTGCACAACACAGTAAGACTCCCATCTCCTCAAAAGATAAAAACAAAAATAAACCATCAGCAGAGCATAGTGTCATACAGTTATAGTCCCAGCTACTTGGGAGGCTGAGGCAGGAGGATCCTTCGATTCTAGAAGTTTAAGGCTGCATTGAGCTATGATTATGCCATTGTATTCCAGCCTGGGAAACATAGTGAGACTGACTCTAAAAAACAAAAAAGACAACTCATGAATAATCAAACCGAAGATAAATAAGGAAACAGAGGATGCGAACAACACCGTAAACCAATTGGACCCAACAGACATATACAGAGGACTCCACAGAAGAGCAGAATACACATTCTTCTCAAGCATATGCAAAACTCTCCAAGATAAATCATATTCTATGCCACAGAACAAATCTTAACAAACTTAAGAAGATTGAACTAGTATTAAGCAGTTTTTTCTGACTATAATGGAATGAAATTAGAAATCAACAGCACAAGGAAAACTGGAAAATTCACAAATAGGTGAAAATAACACATTCTTGAATAATGAATGAGTTAAAAAGAAATGACAAAAGAACTTAGAAAGTTTCTTGAGACAAATGACAATGAAAACGCAGCATACCAAAATCATGGGATACAGCAAAGGCATTAACATGAAAGAAGACTATAGCAGTAAAATGCCTATATTTATATTTTAAAAAATCAAATCAGCAACATGACTTTATACTTCAAGGAACTTTAAAAAGAAGAACAAACTAGACTCAAAGTTAGCAAAAGGAAAAAAAAATAAAGATTATAGGAGAAATAAATGAAATCGAGACTAGAAACAATATAGGAAAAAAACCAACAAAAGTAAGATTTCATTTTTTTTATAAGATCAACAAAAATGACAAACCCTTAGCTAGACTAACTAAGAAAAAAGAGAGAAGGCTCAGATAAAAAACATTAGAAATGAAAGAGGAGGCATTACAACTGATGCCACAGAAATAATGGGATTAATAAAAGATTACTATAATTAATCACATAGCAACAAAGCAAAAACCTTGAAGAAACTGATAAATTCCTAGAAACATACAACTTACTAAGACTAAACATAAAAAATATGAAACTCTGAATAGCTCTATTAACCAGTAAAATTATTGAATGAGTAATAAAAAAATCTTCTAACAGCAACCACAGCCCAAGACTAAATGGCACCACTTGAGAATTCTACCAAACATTGAAGGAAGAATTAACACCAGTCCTTCCCAAACTCTTCCAAAAACTTGAAGAGAAAACATTCAAACTCATTTTATGAGGGCATTTTTACCCTAATGCCAAAACAAGACAAAGAAAAGACCATAAAATAAAACTACAGACCAATATCTATGACAAATATTTATGCATAATCCCCAAAAGTGCTAAAAAAAAAAAAAAAAAATACCAGCAAACTGAATTCAATAGCACATTAAAAGGATTACACACCATTACCAAATGGAGTTTATCCTTGGGATGCAAGGATGGTTCAACACATGAAAAATCAATGAATGGGATATGCTACATTAGTAAAATAAACGACAAAATAATCTCATGGTCACCTCAATGGATGCAGTAAAATAATTTGACAAAATTCAACACCCTTTCATGATAAAAACACTCAACAAACTGGGAATAGAAGAAAATTACCTCAGCATATTAAAGGCTATATATGAAAATGTCACAGCTAACATTATACTCAACAAGGAAAAATTGAAAGGTTTTCCTCTAAAATCAGGAAGAAGGCAAAGATACAGACTTCTATTCAGCATAGTACTGGAAATCCTAACCAGAACAACTAGGCAAGAAAAACAACTAAAAGACATCAGCAGGTGAAAAGGAAGAAGTGAAACCTTCTCTGTTCACAGAAGACATGATTTTCTAAGTAGAAAACCTTAGAATTCCTGCATGCACGCGCGTGCACGTGTGCCCACACACACCAAAACTGTTAGAACTAATAAATGAATTCAGCAAAGTTACAGGATACAAAATCAACATTAAGAAACTGGCTGTGTTTCTACACACTAACAATGAACAATCAGAAAAGAAAATTAAGAAAACAATTCCATTTACAATATCATCAAAAGCAATAAAATACTTGGGAATAAACTTAACCAAGGAGGCAAAAACTTGAACACTGAAAGCTAAAAGACATTGCTGAAAGAAAACACAAATAAATGGGATGACATCCCATGGTCCTGGATTGTAGGACTTAATATTGTTAAAATGTCTATACTACCCAAAAAGATCTAATTCATTGAAATCCCTTCCAAAATCCAAATGGCATTTTGCAGAAATTTTTTAAAAATTTTCCAAATTCATATGACATAGCAAAGAATCCTGAACAGCCTAAACAAAGAAAGAAAAGCAAAACTGCAAGCTTCATAATTCCTGATTTCAAAACATATTACCAAGCTACACTAATCAAAATAGTATTGTACCGGCATAAACAAAGACATACAGACCAATAGCATGAAATAGCCCAGAAATAAACTCTCAGGTCTTAGGGTTAAATATCTTCAACAACAGTGTCAAGACTACACAATAGAGAAAGGACAGTCTCTTTAACAAATGGTATTAGGAAAACTGGATATCCACATACAAAAGTACAAAGTTGGACTCTAGCCTTAAATCATATATAAAAATTAGTTAAAAATGGAGTAAAGTCTTTAACATAAGCCCTGAAACTATAAAACTACACAATGAAACAGGGGGAAAGCCTTATAACATTAGATTTGGCAATCATTTCTTGGCTATCACACCAAAAGGACAGGCAACAATAGTAAAACAGACTAATGGAATAACATCAAACTTGAAAACTTCTGCACAGGAAAGCAAACAGTTAACACAGTGAAAGGCAACCTACAGAACGGGAGAAGATATTTACCAATCATATATCTAATAAAGGGTTAATACCCAGAACATACAAAAAACTCCTACAACTCAACAACAACAAAATAACTCCATAAAATGTGTGCAAAGAAGCTATCTCAATGGCCCACTGCATATTAAAAGATTTTCAACATCACTAACTTTTAGAGAAATGCAAATGAAAACCACAATTAGATATCACTCACACCTGTTAGGATGGCCATTATTTTAAAATAATAATAATAAATGTTGGTAAGAATGTGGAGAAATTGGGAACCCTTGTGTACTATTATGAATGTAAAACGGTGCAGCTGCTATAGAAACATATGGGGGTTCCTCAAAATAAATAAATAAATAACCCATACCCTCTACTTATCCCATTCCTCGGTATATATTCAAAAGAACTGAAAACAGGACCTCAAGGAGATATTTGCACACCCATGTTCACTGCAGCATTATTCACAATAGCCAAGAGGTGGAAGCAACCTAAATGTCCATCCATGGATGAATGATTAAGGAACATGTTTTCCATGCTTACAGTAGAATTTATTCAGCCTTAAAAAAGAAGGAAATCCTGTTATAGGCTACAACATGGATGAACCCTGAGGACATTATGTGAAGTGAAATAAGTCAGCCACAGAAAGACAAATGTTTCATGATTTAATTTATGTTAGTTATCTAAAGTAGTCTAACTTTTCAAAGAGAACAGAGGTTCAATTCTGCAAGATGGAGAAGTTGTAGAGATTTATTGCACAACAACGTGCACAGAATCAACATTACTGTAGTGTACACATAAAAAGATGATTAATTTTTTGTGTGTTTTATGATAATAATTTATAAAAGAAAATTTACACATGGCTTCTTCTCCCCTTATCTTTTGTACCCTACCCATATGCTTCCAAGAGCAGCTGTGGAGGGTAAAGCACTAATCACCATTTTGGACCAAGAGGGCAAGGCCCATACCCTGACTATAGCAGGATGGTGAGTGAGAAAGAGCTGAGGCCACAACCACCTTATGGAGCAGACCAAAGTAACAACCCTAATCAGCCAACTAAAAGAAATAATAGCTGACACAAGATCTCTCTCGTATGCTCTCTTGTGAGGCATCTGTGATTCTGTCCCACTCACTTCTGTGCACACTACCATCCTCGCTTACACCGTCTACTTCCCTGACCCTGTTCCTGCTTCCCTCCCAACCATCTTTCACAGTTATCAGAATACAGTCATAAAATACCAAGCTGATCATGCTTAGTAACCTTCATGGACCCCTTCAAAACCTAATTCTAAGCTACCTCTCCATACCCAACTCATTTCAGTTTCCCTTATGCAACTGTTGGGAGACAGAGCTCCAATCACAGTTCGGTCCACTGCTTCTTGAATGTTCCATACTCCTTTCCAACTCAGAGATTTTATCCAAGTTGCTCTGAGTGAAATTCTCCTTCTTAAATTTCTCCCTAGTCTCTCTCAATCTTTTGACATTGTAAGGCCGGTTGCCCTCGTGGGGAGCTCGGACACGCCCATCCCCTCCCGGCGCCAGGGAATTACGTCACCACTCTGCACCCGACACCTAGCCCCCGCTGAAAAACCCCCACCCAAAAATTTCAAAAAAGCCACGCCAAACCCTGCCCAATAACTTGTCCCATTTAGGTCATTCTTCCCCAAGACGGCGCACTCACCAAAGATCCCGCCTACCTACCAGTAATAACTGCCTTCACTCCCCTTCCTGGGTCCCAATATCCAGTCAAGTGCCTTATGCTTTGTCTCCCCTATATCCAATCAAATGCCTTCACTCCCCTTCCTGAGTCCCAATATCCAGTCAAATGCCTTATGCTTTGTCTCCCCTATATCCAATCAAATGCCTTCACTCCCCTTCCTGGGTCCCAATATCCAGTCAAGTGCCTTATGCTTTGTCTCCCCTATATCCAATTAAATGTCTTCACTCCTTATAAAACCCCTTGCCCTAAAAAGTTAAGTGTGACTTCTCTGGCCCTTACCTGGACCACAGAACCTCGCCCGGGAGCTGAATAAATCGGATTTTCATTTTCTTATATTGGCCTCAGTTTCCTCATTTCGACTCAACAATATACCTTACAGACATATATTAAAATGTCAGTTCTCATTTTAGCTTTGTTCCCCAGGTCCCAGGTAGACTTATTCACTTCTCCACAGTTCCCTCTATTCTATTTTTCCATAGCACATAACACAAGGAAGTATAATTGATCTCCTTCTATCAATGTCTGCCCACTTACATGGTGAACTGAGGCAGGACCGTAACTGAAACACACCACTACTGTGCAAATGGGGGATGAACACTGGGAAGACAAACCAGTTCCTACCCTCAGAGAGCTGACATTTTAATAGAGGAAACTGTGTGTGTGTGCATGCGTTTGTTCTGGCATTGAAAAGTATAATGAAAAAAAGCTGAGTAAATTGAGAAGGTGGACAGTGAAAGTGACTACAGGGAGGCACAAAGGGGTTTATTTTATACAGTTTGGTTAGGAAGGCTCCTCAGAGGAGGTGGTCTACAGCAGGGATGTGAATACGGCAGAAGTCTCAGGGAGAGTGGCCCATGCAACAGAAACAGAAAGTGCTCAATCCTGTCAGATATGCATCTAGAAGAGCAACAAAGGTGGGGAGGGGGTGATTTTATCCACAGTTTCTTTATTGCTGTTTTCCCTGAAATAGGCCACAGATGACAAATGGGCCACTTTAGCCACTATAACTAAGTATGGCAATTAAATCCACCGAAGTATAACCTGATTCGAAAGTTTCTCAGCTAATAAAACCTATCTTTTCTTTACGTAGCTGTCATCCTTATACAATAAATACATTTCACAAACTAAAAACCAAAAAAAAATGTCATCTGGTGCTTCTGATGTGATGTTGCTTAGGGAATTACTCATCACAAGTTATTCATATAATGACAGAACTCCATAGAGTTATTTCTCCCCCTAAATGACATACTAATACCTAAGGATGCATAGGTATCTTGCCAAACAAACTCATATTTGCAGATAATTATACTTAGTGCCAAACATTAAGAAGTGAATTCCATATTTATCTAGAAAATTGTTCCTCTACACTTTAAACCAAAAGGTACTAGGAAATTTCAATAGCAGTCTCTGGGAATCTTTTCCTTTACCAAATTCCAAAGCTTTAATACATGAATAAAAGAACACAATGCAATAAGAGTCATCGCTTAAAAGCTCTGGGTGAAATACAAAGTAGTTCTATTCATTGCAACATGTGTTCTGGTATCCACGGCTGGAGTAAAGGCCTCTTGTGTCAGCAGTTAATTGAGGCGTGGCTCTGGGAAGATATGAATGGCATGCTGTCACAACACGATACTGAAGATGATACCAAAACATTACCTATAGTAACATATCCATAACTTAAAGATGTAATTCACCAAACACAGCATGATATGTGTCAATATCTAGAACACAAATATGTAAGAGTAGAAACAAAATTACCAAAAATGCAATATGTGACCTAAAATAAATTATAGCAAAAAATTGCAAATCCTAATTCCAAACCCACTTTACTTAAAAGTTTACTCAATTTACTGAAAAGCAAAATACAGTGCTTAATTGTGCAAAAGGCCATATACACCTAAAGAAATCTCTCCATCTATTACAGTATGATTGGATGAGTCACTTTCCGCAGATTTGCCATCCTCAAAAGTACAGTGTCTCCAAAAAGTGAGCTCAAAGAGAAGGAGAGACATTTCCATTGTTGTATGATCGAAGTTTTATGTGTGTCACAGCAATTACCTCAGGGGGAGTGTCCAATGCTCAAGGAGAATGACAGAATAGAAGGAAATGCAAAATTCAAGCTAGATGAAATGATGGCAAAGAAAGAACCACCACGGTGTTTAATGAACAATGCTGCAACTACTCATTACGCCTCTTCTCCAGCTGATCATTAAGCTTTCAGCACTGTTTATGCAACAGAAAGGAAATGTTGACTCAAGATTTCATGCACTTACTATTCACACAAAGAAGAAACCATGAAGAGTATAATCTGCAATTATAGTACCTGCTGAAACTGGATCACTGTCACTGAACCTGGTTATTAGTTGTTGTAAGCACTGTCAAATGCAAGGTAACTTCTGAATTTGGGATCTGTCTGGTATGATCATTGGAGACACGGACTTGAAAGCTCATGAACTAAATTACATAAAATTAAATTCATTTAAACAATATACAAATAGTTTTCAATATTTATGATCTAATGGTAGAAAAAAATCATTCCTTTAATTTCATAAATCAGAGGCTTCCAAAAAGCCAGATTATTCTGTGACTACTTTTAACTGTCCTCATCATGCATTATTATAGAATGATGTAATTCAGTGTTCATTTAATGGACAAAACAATGAGTGTAATTCATATATACCAACATCATTTGTAGCAGAAATACAGGCTACTCAATAAAAAATGTACTGACTGAATGAACCTTATAGTTACCTTACCTTTTATAACCTGCTTGGCACACACTTTCATCTTGTATCAATGAGGAAAATACTTTACAAACTTACCAACTGAGAAGAGGTACCTGAAAGTATATGTTGTACAGAGTACTTTAGAAACAATTACTCATAGGACCCTTTGGAAGAAGCTTGAATTATCAGGATAATTTAATCCTATATCTGGTACTTATCACCTCATTCATTAATGAATGTATCTCCTTAACTTCAATTTTCTGATCTATAAAATTTGGACAAAAGTATCTATCTTGCAGACCTGCTGTAGGAATTATACATAATTAGGTAATATCAAGGATCTGACAGATTCCAGGAAGAAGTCTGCCATTGTCATATAGCAGGCATATCATTGTGCTAGCTTCAGTCCACCCTTCCTAAAGACTTGATTCTATTTCATTATACCCTCAGTCTGTGATCAGAAAGAATAAATTTCTGATCAAAAAGATCAGAAAAATCATGACCCTTTGGATGGTGACTAGATGCTATCAAACACCCCACTATCTTAAAAAACAATATTGAAACTGGAAATTAATCTATGTGATCTATAATATTTTGAGCAATGACTAATGCTTTCTTGCATTGTTTTTGCTTAAAGGTAACTGAAATACATAAGACAGAAACATATAACCTGCAGAGTACATTTCAGAGAGATGATGCATGAGTAAGTATCACTTTGGAGCTAATTTGATAAAAGGTATTGTTCCAAATTAACTTTACATTCCAAAGTAAATTCAGAACTGGTTTTGGAAGGATTGTGAAGAATTACTTATTACCTATGTCAAGCAGTAGATTACATGCCGATATAATTGGGATATTTTCGCCAGCTAAACTTCATATAGAATTGTAATCCCCAATGCTGGGGGAACGAACCTGGTGAAGGTGTGTGGATCATGGAGGTGGATCACTCATGGCTTTGTGCTGGCCTCATGATAGTGAGTTCTCACAAGATCTGATCATGTAAAAGTGTATAGCATCTCCTCTCTCTCTCTCTCAATCTCTCTCTCCTGATTTTGCCATTGGACATGTTGCTCCTGCTTCACCGCCTTCCACCAAGACTGTAAACTTACCTGAGGCCTCCACAGAAGCCAAGAGATGTCAGCACCCTGCTTTCTATAAAACCTGCATAATGATGAGCCAATTAAGTCTCTTTTTCTTTATAAATTAGTTTTTATTTATAACACAAGAATGGCTTATACACATACCTTATCCTAAATTGTCCAGAGTTCAGACTCCTTTTAATGGGAGATATAATGGCATTGTTTTTAGTCATCATCTCTCTGAAGAATGACACACAAAAGCTTTCTCCCTATTTCTTAAAAGTGCATGCAGAGTAAACACTTTATTCTCTCTAAGAATGGGCGTAGATCTTCTGAAACTTCATCTCCTGTTAATGGTCAATTAAGTACTATTAGGAAAAGGGGGATAAGAGAGGTTTGTCTGATTGGTTTTGTTTAGTTTGGGTTTTTAGAGATTTAATAGTAAAAAGTGTGTGGGCATGGAAATGCAAGAATGAGCACCATCAGATGATAAATCTCAAGGTATAAAAGTAAAATGAGAGTCTCTGAAAGACTGAATACTGATTCTTGAAAAAGTTCCCAAGAATAGAGAGGACCACAACCAAAAATGAGTGGACCAGGGGAGGACTGTGATGACAGCCTTTGTTCTAGATCCCAGGGATTGTGTACAAGTTGAATCCCCATCTTTTTCAAGACTTCTAAGTCTGGTTTCAAGGAAACCTTTTGTTGCATAGTAAAGAATTTAACTGGCCTTTGAACCTGGTTCCTGTAAGAGAGAATCTATATCCTTGAAATTTCCCAAGTAACAGAAGTGTCTTTGATATTCATGATCCCTTGGATCAAACTTGAGTTTATACTCATGAGATGAGGTGATTCAGGATGGAAGATGGTCAACAGAAAGATCAAACACGTAATTAGAGGATTAGAGCTCTGAACCAGCCTGACCTCCAGAGAAGTGAGGGAGTTGGAGCTTGAGTTCAATAATGGGGCCAATGTTTAATCAATTACATCTATATAATGAACAGGGAAGTTTGCTGAAACTTCCCGCTTGGTGAATACATTGATGTGCCAGGAGGATGATGTAAGCAGACATGGAGGATCTCCAGGGACTGCAGAAGTTTAACCAGCTTGAAAAATCAACCTGTTTTATAGCCTCCCACTTTGCAGCCTGTTTTTCCCAAACCTTCTAAGGGAATGCAATCACCTAGTCAGCTGGAACCAGTTCCAGACAGACCCCAGAAACTTACAGATAAACCTAAGTGAACTTCCTCATTACCATGCTAAAGTCTCTACTCTGGGAGGAGCTAAAGATTCATCACCATAACCTGTAACCAATGTGCTAGCATAATGACTCAGTGTGTTTGCAGCACTGGTGCCCCTCCTCTATATGCAATGATGCACCTTCTCCCCTCTCCATCACTCCATAAAACCTTCCTGTGACTCTTCCTCGGGGAAACACTGCTTTGGAGAATACTCCTGGTGTTCTCCTATCTTGGGACAAGTAATAAAACTCCCATAGATCAAAACTCATGTTCTCCTGGAGAGTCATTTGTTACTTGCCAGGCAAATGCATCCAGTTTTTTGTCTTTGTTTTTGTTTTCTTTTTTTCTTTCCAGGTAACAGTGACAAGCCCTAAATTTACAAGAAGCACAAAAGGTCTGTGTTTGGGACCCTCCCATACACTTCCCTGTGTGTCTCTTCATTCAGCTGCTGCTGAGTTGTATCTTCTACAATAAAACTGTAATTGTAAGTATAATGCTTTCCTGAATTCTGTGTCATTCTAGTGAATTTTTGAGCTGCAGGGAGGTCATGGGAACCTCAGGGATTTGCAGCCACTGAGTCTGAAGTGAGGTCCATGTTGCTGGGGGGTCATACTCTTTAATTTAAGGGGTCTACACTAACTCCAGATGGTTATGGGAATTGAATTGCAGTGGACCAGTTTGGGTTGAAACAGAATGTGACCTCTCCACCTACCCTGGGCAGAAATTGCATGCAGCACTGAGAGGGTCTATCTATAGCAGCACAAAAGGCAATGATGAAGCTCTGTGCTCCACAGTTCACTCCTCCTGTAATCCCTCTACAATGCTCCAAGGCAGCAGTAAGGCCCAGAGCAATGAGGTTGGAAGCAGGAGCAGAACTCTGGGATACAGTACAAAGTCTCTTTACCCTGTAGTTGATCTAATCTGGAAAAACTCAAAAACCTGGCCTGATTACTGAGGTTTCTTTTATGGATATTTAGCATTTAGATAAAATTTTTATAGTATTCTTGAAATGAGTTTTGACCACACATTAGAATTACCCGGTGGACTTTGTAAACAAGCAATGACTGGCCAGATAAATTCAACCATCATTTTAGAGGAATAATCTTAGGTGATTCTGCTGTGCACTGCATTAAGAACCATTGGATAGAGTGCAATGAGAGTGAAAAAGTTTTTGAAGCCTGGAGCTTCACTACCCTGTTGAACTTGCCTTTGTTCATGGAAACAGGCATGCTATGGAAATACATTGTAGTCAACTTCTTCCTCAACTTGGGAAAGAGAAGCCTGATGAAGGAGCTGGTTATCCCATAGAAGAAAAAAATATATGTTTTAGTTACCCAACCCAGCCAGAGGAGCCCGGGCTCCAGAGCCCAGCTATACCATGCAAAATGGTCACTAAGTATTTAGAAATGAAATTCAACCCAAGCATGCTATGGAAGCTACAAATTCACTTCTCAACATTTCATACTGCATCTTTCATAGATGTTTCTCAAAAAATTATTATGTTTTAATTCCTAGGCAGACGATCAAGGTCCATTTGAGAGGATTCCACCTTTTGTTAGATTGGTATTGCAGAGATTTTAGAAATATTGAAAAGGAGATGAACAGATGGAGAGTGAGGTTGTCTGCACACAAAATTTAATATTTATTGGGCTGTTAACCATAATTCACTAAACTTTTCCACGTCATGACACAGGGCACTCTGCTTGACAGAACAGTCCATTTACACAAAGGCGATGGGTCCTGTGGTGGCTCACACCTGTAATCCCAGCACTTTGGGAGGCCAAGTTGGGGAGAACTGCTTGTGCCCAGGAGTTCAAGACAGACTGGGCAACATAGCAAGACACTGTCTCTACAAATAAATTTTAAATTTAACTAGATGTGGTGGTGTGTGACTGTGGTCCCAGCTACTTGGAAGGCTGAGCTGGGAGGATCACCTGGGCCCTGGAAGTCCAGGTTGCAGTGAGCCATGATCATGCCACTTCACTACAGCCTGATGACAGAGCTAAACTCCTCTCAAAAAAAAAAAAAATTGTTCCTTAACTCTTCTTATTATGTGCTAATGTATAATCTATATAATTCATTTCAGTACATAGAGATAAAATTTAAACATTTTAAAATACGATCATCGTTCTAATTATGATTACACCTGGCACCTATTCAATCACTTCTCTACTGGTGGACATTTTAAAGTATTTATACATTTTTGCTATTGCATGGAATGTCCCCATGTACATATAAGGGTAGGAAAGTGAGGGGAGTTTCATGCTATTCCCATATTTTCTTCATTTTTTATATTTTGAGAACCAAAATAACAATATTTGGTAAGCCATGAGCTTTTGTGTTTTAAAATACAGCACTCAATTCTTTATGATGAATTTTTATACAGCTACTTCAAATATTTTGTTTCAGTATCTCTTGGCTTGAATCAGTATTGAGGTTTTTTAAGACCCAAATGCGGTTGGTCTCAACCCTGGGTCTGCATTGCAATCACCTGGGGAAACTCAAAACTACCTGAGAAAGAGGAGGGAGGTGGAGTGACTCTTTAAATCAGAATCCCTGCAAGGGAGACAGACACTGGATATTCCGGTAAAAAGCTTTCCAAGTGCTGTTAACCTGCTGTCAGGGTTAAGGAAAAATGCTCTAGAATGTACCTAATTAAAGTGTTGATGCTACATAATATGTTCCTTCAAAAATTAACCAATGGATAAATTGTTTCACGAAGTGGTTAAGTGACAAGTACAGTTTAGCTTATTATGAGGTCATTTTATTTTTTTATTTACAGTTGAATCTCTTTAAATCCAAGGTGTGACTTACTTGTAAACACATATTGATTTGGTGACAATTATGAATCCATATGTAAAAACTAACATCATTCATAATAAAAGTCATTTAGATTTATTGATTCTTAGGTTGGAATTTGGTATCTTATTGCTACAAGGAGTCTGTTTTCTCAGTCTTGTGATCTCTAGTTTAATGTTAATGCTGATCAGTTGTGTCTGAATCGCAAGGGAGGAGAGTATAATGAGGTAAGTTGGAACCCTCTTCCCATCCTGCCCTGGACTTCCTTTTCAGGTTTACTTTGGAATACCCATGGGCAGGAGGGGGTCCATCAGTCAGTTGAGGGGCTTAGAATTTTATTTTTGGTTTACAGTATCATAAATGCAAGATGTTAATTAGGGGACACTAAAGGCAAGGGTGAGAGGGAGTCTGTGGCACCTCTGTACTTCCTGATCAATTTTTTTGTAAATCAAAAACACAAAGCCTATTATTTAAAATAATAACTAAGTAAAGTTCTCGAACTTAATTTTTTTTAATTTCTCATTAATAGCAACCCAAATATAGCTCATTTTGAGCATATTAAGCTGATTTCAACATAGTTAATGTTCACTTTTAATAGCCAGAATTAGACATTTTGGCAAAGGTAGAACATTTGACCTACCTTTAAGTTCTCAGAGGTGGAGATTTAGACTAGAACTATTCTCCTTTATGTGGAAAATAAAAATTATAGCAGATAGGATATTAATAATTCAGTTCATGATGACAAGAAAAAAGGGAGAGAGAGAAAAATAAATTGGCATTTAGTTTCTAAGCAATTCTTGATCAGCTTAGGCATATGTTTTGCGTCAAGCCAAAAGTAAAGGATATATGATCACATTCATCTTACACTTGCGAAAGAAGAACTGCCATTTACCCAAAAATTCTCTAGTAATTTATTTTTGTCTCTTGGGCTAAGAGGGAGCACAATGATCCAATCATCGATTAGAATCTCCTTGGTTAGTTTTAAGTCATTACATTACAATACTGTGGCCACAAGCAGTGCCATAAAATCCAGAGCATGCTCGACCCTTTATGCACTGTATCTTACTGAGTTGTCACAACCCCTCTGCCAGGTAAATATTATTATCTCATTTATGTACTTTTACTGAGATTCGGAGCAGTTAAAACCTTGTTCAAGGCCACATGAATAGTAAGTGGCAGTCAGGGTACATCTAAGGATTAAACCTGGGGATTAAACGCTTAGAATTTAGGGGACTCCATTCCTTTTTTTTTTAATCCAGACAGATGGAATCCAGGAGAGGAAAGCAGCTTCCATAGGGGACTCCATTCCTTCTGGTACTCAACCTTGCTCATAAACCAGCTTTGTTTTTCAGTTTATTCCTTTAACTTGATAACTGATTTGGAGAGACAGGGTTAATAAGCAGGACTTCCACAATAGAAGATTTAGAAGCAAACTTAGTAAATTCAGAACAAAGTGAGCTGTTTAATTATACAAAATTTGTAATGTTGCATGCATCTCTCAAATCTCCTAAAATTAGCAAGATCCTTAAATAAAAATAAAATTTTATTTTACCTTACAAAAAGTTTCTAGTTATGTGGGTAAATGCTTTATAGCACTCTCTAGCTTAATCTGACATTACCTCCTCTAAAGTAGCATTATGAGCCGGGCATGGGGGCTCACCCCTATAATCCCAGGACTCTGGGAGACCAAGGCGGATGGATCACTTAAGGTCAGGAATTCGAGACCAGCCTGAGCAACATGGTGAAACCCTGCCTCTAATAAAAATATTTTTAAAAAAATATCTGGGCATGGTGGTGGGTGCCTGTAATCCCAGCTACTCAGGAGGCTGAGGCAAGGAGAATCACTTGAAACCTGGGAGGTGGAGGTTGCAATGAGCCAAGATTGCACCACTGCACTCCAGCCTGGGCAACAAAGCTAGACTCCATCTCAAAAATAATAAATAAATAAATAAATAAATAAAATATAGTAGCAATATGACCCCTGCTTCTACAAATTTTCTTTAAATATTCATAAGATAGAGGAAAATGGCATTTTCATCCCAACCTTACTGCTGTCTATGCAATAGCCATTTTTTTCCAGTAGCTGAATATGGTCCTTCAGCAGACACCTCTCTTACGGTCATTGTAATTTTTGGCCTCTTCACCTTTGAGGGGAGAGCTATACAAAAGAATCATCATGTCTCCCTGATGTTTAATCAGGGCTCAGCATGCTAAGGTCCTTTTATGAAAGCTCCTTGGCAGGAAATCAAAGTTCCTTTCTTCAAAAACAATAAAACATAAAACAGAGGAATCCACCTGTCAATCAAGATAGGTTTCTCTTTAAAAAAAAAAAAAAAAAAAAAAGTTTTTTCAAAGAATAAAAAGCTTTCACACTAATTAATAGCCATTAAAGCTCCTACCAATTTAAAGGCTTGAGCAAAGTCAGGAATTTTCCAGCCAATTCAAATCCAGAAGGTGCTTTTGCATCACTCATCTGGATTGACAAAAGAAAGTACTTCCCCAAAAGTGACCAGAATAATTAATTCCAATTTGCACTTCATATTTGGAAGCACAACCTCAGTGTGTCACCCTTACAAATTTCCCTAGAATATGATCCTATAATCAATTATTCAGAATTAGATCCAAGTCCATACACATCTATTTCTTACCCACATAATGCCATGTTAGGTCTTAGAAATGCAGAAATGATTAATTCAAACCCTTGCTTTGGAACTGTAAACAGATGATTAGAATTCTGCTTCCTACATCGAGTTTCCCAATTCTACCTTCTTTTGCACAAAGTGAAGAAAGTCAGACTAGACCAAAGGTCCCCTATGTGCCTCAACTGCCTCTATATCATGGCTCCTGAGTGATTATACTGCCCATGGCTGCATGCTTGTCAAGATAGGCCTTTACATCTTTGGACAGCTCTTTAATAAAATCATTTTGATATCTGCCATTATAATTGGTGATAACAATTAACTGCCTGCAATTTATTTGGGGAAGCTCTTTGAGGCCTGCAGCACAACAGGGAAGAAATCTCACAGTGGTCTAATGATGACTTTCTCTAAATAGCTTTGAATCAAAACACATAGAGCACAGGACTGAAAGGAAGCTTGACAATCAAAAGGACATTTAATTTTTCCCCCTCTTTAGGTCTTTATTTTCTCTTTCACCTGCAAATATACAAATGTCACATATGTCCCTCCCTCCCTCACCCTCAACACACACACCAGTATTACAGAATAGTAATTATCAAACAGGTAATCTACTCAATTAAACAATGGTAACTGTACATATTGTTATGGATGCTGGCCATCTTCCTCCAGTGACAGACCTTCTTGATCCAAATAGTACCAGCAAGCCAAGCGGCAAATCAGCAAAATGGACAAAAGGCCTAAAGCTCTGGCTAAAAAAAGTATTCTGAATGATGGTCTGGAATCTCAAAAAGCCCTACAATAGAAAGTCTGCATTCCCCTCCCTGTACATGTCCATGGTCATCATAACCAAACCAGTTGAAACAGGACACTAATGGGCTCTGTCCACCCAAATGAGCTCCCTGGTGTAACTCATGCTTACAAGAAAGCTGAACAACTCACAAGGAAACCTGGAAAATAGCCTGTGATCTTTAGGGGGAAGGCCATGATCAGCTCACCCAAAGGTAAATGGAGGAAAAGCCCAGTCTAGCAAATGTCCTCCATGTAAACAGCTTTAAAGTTCAGAGGACTGTCTTTTTAAATCCTTTCATTATAGTCATTCTGGTGTAACTACAGTAAAACAAATGACGACAAAGTGATTTAGATATAAAGAGAAAGTATTTGGGGAGCATATTTCTATTACTTTAATACAGACATCATTTCTACTAATTATGAGTTGGAAAAGATACACATTGTTGTGGTAACCTCTGAAGAGCAAGAGCTCTTTACACTGTCTGTGTATATGTTCTTTGCCTCCTACAGTCAACACCAGCCCTGTTTTCTCCCATTCACAAAGTATGAATGACAACATGACCCCAAGTTATCTCCCACTATTTCTCCCACAATCCCACTGGGACCAGTCCTACTGGGCTCCCCAATCACTTGCCTGTACCCTGCCCACTGCATTAACTCAGTATTCATCCCCACAAACATTTAATGAGCAACTACTTCAGTGCTGCAGGCAAATAACAAGACTGCAGGCCTAAGGCACACATGCAGCCTGTTTCTACACACTCATCCTATCAGATACTCTCCCCATGCCACCTGAGGGTGAGGACCTCTGCTAGTAGAGTGTGGAAAAAAGAACAAGGTGGGGTTTCCAAACATGCAACCTAATATAGTACGATCAATTCTATACCACAGTCTGAGCAAAACATATGGCACAGAGAAGGGACAGAAGATAGAAACAAAGGGAAATTTGGGAAGGCTTAAGAGAAACAGCATTCTGTGAGGGTCTTGGAGAAGATGTAGACTGTTCTACGGCTGTCAGCACCACAGGCTGAGGAGAAAGAATTTCCAAGTGTCTCTTAAGAGTGCGGGAAAATGGAGGAGCTCGAGGTTTGAGAGGTACCTGGGGTCAGGGCATGAAAGCTTTGTTGCCTACCCCACAAGAAATTCCAAATTTGACTGAGGAAGTAAAGTAGCTTCGCACAGGTGGGTAGTCTGATGAGAAGTGTGAGTTAGAAAGATTATTTTAAGAGTGAAACTCCAATCTTATTAAGAGTTAAAACAGAAATATACAATATTAGACATGGGAGACTTCATAAAAGCACATGTTTAAGAATAATAAAATCTCATTATTTCCTAATAATATGCAAATTACCAAAATTACCAGAGGCATTAGAAAATCTGGAACTGAAAACATTTTGCAGGTGATTTCGTTTTAGAAACTTTTTTAATATGTAAATATGTATAAAGCAAAACAACGTACAAGGAACCAGCCCATATACTCAGAGTTTCATAATACTCCACAGATCCTCCCCTCCATGCTGTTCCTGAGGCTCTTTTTAAGCAAATCCTAGACATTCTATAATTTTGTCAGCAAATATTCGGGAAATTTAAAAATATTTTCTAAGAACAACCATTCTAAACCCAGCTCACAGGTGAATTCTTTCAAACATTTTATCTCTGGAACACTGAAAAGGATGGAATGCTTTACAAATCAAGAATCCAGCATAAACTGATGCCCACACCTGACCCCCCCCACAAAAGACAGAACAACAAAAAACTAAAGACAAATTTTATATGAATGTAAATCCCAAATCCCAATTATTAAATCAATGTCTCATTTTCTGTAGCAATGTGGACGAAACTGGAGGCCATCATCTTAAGTGAAATAACTCAGAAACAGTCAAATATTACATGTTCACACTATAAGTAGGAGTTAAATAATATGTACATATGCACATAGAGTGTGGAATAATAGACAGAAACTTGGAAGAGTGGAAGGATGAAAGGATGTGAGGAATGAGAAACTACTTAACTGGTACAATATATACTATTCAAATGATTACACTAAAAGCTACTACTAAGCAAAATATCTAACAAAACTGCACTTGTGTTATACAAAAAAAAAAGTCACCTAATAATACAAAACACTATATAATAGGAGGATTTGTTAAAAAAAAAAAAAAAAAGTTCAAGTTAGTCCCATTATAAGGGATTCTAAATTGAACTCCTAATGTAACTAAGTCAAAAAATTTAAAAAATGTGGTGAGATGACAAAAAAGTCTTTAACTATTTCAACATTGATCCCTAATTTAAAATGCCTAAATAGCAATAGTGGGCATTTATACTGGATAGTATAATACTTGGGGCATTCCATTTAAATCTAGAAATGAGACAAGGATAAAATGCAAACACTTGGGAATATACTGTATAAGAACTTATTATACAAAGGGAAGCATAACATTTCCACAAAAGGACAGAAAAGAAGGCTTGAATAAACAGAAAGACAAATGTTGCTATATGGTAAAAAATGCAAAGAACCTATTTCTCAAACTAACATAAATATCATTTCCATTCATAGTTTCACTAGAAACTGTACTGGAGTTCTAACAAATAAGTCTAACTTTCATAAAGAAAAGTGAAAATAGCTAGAACATTTTTAAGATGTGCATTACTAGTTATTGAAAATTTCTCTGAATATTATAGTGTATCCTAATAATAAGGAATGTGCAGAACGAAACATACTAGATATGTATAAGCAGTCAAAATCATATACTGGATCCTTTATTCTCATCAAAAATAATCTAAGAAACATTAAAACTTACAAATGAAAATGCAATCATAAACATAGTAGGCATAAATGTAGATAGACAGACAGATATTTCAATAATTGGAATTAAGGAAAGTCTTGTTTAGCAAGTTAAAAACCATAAAAGAAAAGAATAAGAGGTTTGACTTGGGGAAAAATCCAGAAAGATATTAAACAGACAGACAATCTGACACAAAACTATTTGGCATTTGTGGCAGAGATGGAGTTACTATTATTAATATATATTAAGAACTATCTAAAATAAGATAATAAAGTAGAAATACCTTCTGGATTAGGCAAATATTATAAGCAAACAAATCACAATTAAGAACATACAAATGAATACAATTAGCAATTATTATTATATTTAGTGGTGACTAGTATGATAATATAATTGAATTCCATTTTTCTCCCATCAAAGTGGGAGAAAAGCAAGGCTTTTGTTTATTTATTTATTTATTTTATAACAAGCCTCAGTGTTGGCTAGGAATCTGAGAAGGGGCACTCTCAAACATTCCCATTTCATGTAAATCAATATCAATAGTTTAAAATCAATTTGCAAATACACACCAAAAAGATTTAAAATGTGAATACCATTTGACCAGAAAATATATTCTGGCAAAATTTATTCTAAAATGTTATTATGAATATAAGTATAAATGTAGCCACAGCCTATCACTTTCATATTAGGTTATGAGAATACATTAGAAGAAACATATATAAAAAGAAACAAAGGAATCTTGTTCTGTTCTATACAATTAATTTCTGTTCAGATTGTAAAAAATTTTACTGAAATAGATGTGTAACAAGGAAAAATGTTCACAAAATATTAAGTGAATAAGATGAATTAGAAAAAGTGAGCCCATGCTTTGTGAAATATGATATGTACTTACTGATGTGTACTACTATTCATAATACTATAAATTTGGAAGTATATCTAAAAAGAAGCAAAGGCATTAGCTATCTGGGGTTGGCATAATTACAAATTGTTTGAATTAATTTTGTTTAAACCTATATCAAAATTTTCCAAATTGAATATGCATATGCTATTTGGGAAGAAAAGCTTGAAAAGTTCACAACAAATTAATGTCATAAAATATTATTTTTTAGACATGAATAGCCAGGCTTATTAAACCTGGGGGGGGGGGGGGGTGTGATCAATGCTTAGAAGGAAGGAGACTGGAGGAAGGCCCCCTGGTGGTGGAGGCTAAGATGAGGGGTGCCTGGGCAGCAAAGCACCAGGAATAAATGCCAAAGATTCTTCAAAACTCCAGTCAAACGGAGTGAGGAACGCTTTGCATTTTCTTTCTGGCTGCAGGGTGCTGAGGGTGAGGAGTGTTAACTTTATGATTTCCTGTCTGGCCAAGCAGGTGGCAGGTATTTCAGCTAATCAAGCAAGATCTCATCTTTTTCCAGCTCTCCCTTTCCCAGGGTGCTCCCTAACACTTGTTCAAAAGTGAAGTCAAGGCTTCCTCTTCTCATAGTATCATCCTTTAAACCTCAGGCCATAAGACATCTGTGTCCTCCGAACTCCAGCAGAATTCATTCCACCATCATCTGGTATTTGATATTCATTCTGCCTTGAGGCATGTCTTATAATGTTATTTTTATTGTTATTTAATTTTTCATATATTAGTGTCTCTGTCAGATATGGCTAGCAGAAGTGTAGAAGAACAAAATCAAGAAAGAAAACTTCAAATAAGACCTTGCTAGGAATAAAATACAATTCATGGCAGGTTTCCTGGTCGGCTGCATTCACCCACGACATCGCCACTGTTTCTGCTTAGCTCTGCTTTTGTAATTGTCTCTCAGACCAACTTCCGTGCTGACCTCTGGAAATTCATGTGCATCTCATTTTGCTAAGTCCCTTTGTGCTTCGGTTGCCTTGGTTTTAGTGTCCTAAAATCGCCCCAATATCCAATCACAGTTTCCCTCAATAATTTTTGGGGGAATCTGTCATTTGCCATGTCCATGTTGGCAATGAAATTGATACTTAATAAGAATTCCACACCATCTTTAATAGAAACACAAAAAACACACAATCTATTTGTCCCCCAACTAGACTGTAAATTCTTTGAAGCAAGTAAATTATTTGATGATGATGATGATGATAATGACGATGATGATGATGAAGTTAATGAAAATAACACCCCAGGCAATGTTATATATGAGTTCATAATACGTGCTGTAATCCTCACACATTACTACCAATCCTGACACATCTTCAAAATAAGTATTACCATTCTGCCATCATAGATTAGGCAGGAGATGTTCAAAGAGGTTTAAGAGGCAGATCAAGTGTCAATTCTTGGTTTTGAAGCAAATGTCCATCTGACTTTCAGCGCTGCCACATATTCTTATATTCTCTCCTAACTCAAGACTTCTTTTCAGCCCTGTGGCCCATGTCATCCCTTAGCAAGTGCTCTAGTTCCTAACCCCATACATATGAAGTTCTAGGCTAAGCCTTTTCCATACAAACTCTCAGCTAATTCCAGCAGGAATTCCATAGACAGCTTATCGAATTAAAAACTATTTATTACACTTACTTCCCCCAAACACAAAGGAAACAGGAGGCCTATATAGTATAATTGAACCAAAGCAGTGTGTGTGTGTGTGTGTGTGTGTGTGTGTGTGTGTGTGTGTGTCTTTTAGTTACGATGCAATAGTAGTTAATGGTTTTAAATAAATAAATAAGTAAGCCATGGATTGTTAAGCACCAGATGCATTTCAAAACTTGCTTGACAAGAAAACTGCAATGATTCATTCACTGCTCATGGCCAGTTTTTGTTTGTTTGTTTGTTTCAAAAATCCTAGTGGTATGAACAAAGTCAAGAAAACCAGTTGCAGCTGGCAAAACATAGAGAAAACTTAACAGCACTTCATTAGTAAAATAAAATAATACAACTCTATTAGCAAGTCCTCATTTGCCTTAAGCACCTTCTTTTGACTGAATTTAAAATAATTTTCCAATAATATCAAAGAAAAGCGATGCATGCTACACCTGCAAATAAGGCATTAATTAAAATGGTTTGCCTTTATGCTTCATTACTAACTGCCAACGAGAGCATACAAAATATCATGTATAAATAGAAAAATCCAGAACACAGGGTAATAGGGAAATAAATGGCCTTGCATTTCTTTTGTAAGTGATAAAAAGCAGATGATGGAGTAGCTGATCTGAGAAATCCAAAATGTTGTCAAAGATTTACACTTGTGTTTACTCTGCCCATATAACAGAGAGATATCCCAAATGGCCAATACCATAAGTGAATTCAAGCCTGAGTCAATGCACTGCAGTTCTTTAAATCAATTCACTGGGAAACTAGTCTTTGACCTACAAAGAAACATTCCAAATACAACAAATGTATGTGCCAGCTTAAATTGTTTCTGGAATAAGATGGGGAATATATAGATGAAAAAATAGCACAGGAATGAATATGAATACATAAATCCACTTTCAATAATATTTCACAGAGCTGCTTCTTAAAAATGTCAGATGGTGTCCAAAGTACATTTCAGTGTAACAGAAGTATTTCTGTTCCACTCAGGCCACAGATCTATTGTATTTTCTGAGCATGGCATATGGATTCAGATGACAAAGATAATAAACATTCCTGTAAAAAATTACCATGCTCCATGAACAAGCCATAGTATTCCATTGTATTAAACTCATCAGTCTGCCACTTTTGTCTAAAATGTGTGAAAAGGGAAAACCACACCCATGTCTCCTGAAAACTACTAGTCATAGAAATGGCTTTCCCCCCAAAAGCTCACAGTGATCCCTCCAGTGCCCAATGCTCTCAGTTTTGTCGCTGTCAAGATACAGCTTGGAGGGGGTCAGGGGAAAAACATGTTTTCTAAAATGCATGAAGTTAGCTCTATGAATTCAAAGACAAATTGTCTCTATGTGCTGGATAATAAACCAGGACATATATAGTATGAATAGTTAATATTTCAAATACATGACTATTTGAGATTTTAAAACCACCCTCCTCTTACAATAGTTATATTGCAAATTACTGCCATAATCAAAGGGTTTTACCCCACAGTTTTTTGTAGAGGGTTTTTACCTGCTCTCGAAGTAATTTATACAAATAGTTCTCTTATTTTGAAGGGGTCAAAAATAATTTTATTCATTTATTAATTCATTTGTTCATCTATCCATCCATCTAGTCATTTAGTTCATCTATTTGAAACATATTTTGAGCAGCTATTTTGTGTACAAGACATATGTAGTGGCTGGAGAGAGAAGGCAGATAAAACATGTTCGTGTATAAGTATAATCAAAGAAGGTTATTATGCACCAAGAAATGTGTAAATTGTTTGGGGAGAGTCGAGGAAGGAGAGATGAATTCCAAATAAGGGACTTGAAGTGGGGCTCTTTATAGAAAGTGGGCTCTGAATTGGTTCTTGAATAAGTTAAATGATTTAAGTACACTTGATAATTTAATTTCAATCTAACCTAGTTCAAATCAGACAACATGTAATCAAGCTTCTCCATTAAAACAGATATATGTTTATAATCTCTGACTAGTTATTTACATTTTGAGCCATGGTATTATCTAATTTGAAGAGAAGTATAAGCTAAAATTATATGTTTAAGGGTTGGATAAAACTGGGCCAAAGTTTTGGTTCCTCCACTTACTACACATGTGGTCCTGGTCCCACTTCTTAACATCACTGTATTTACAATTTCATCATTAATTAGTGGAGATAATAATAGTACCTATTTAATGACTTTTTTGTAAAAATTAAGTTTTAAAATGTATTCGAACACTGGCTAACATGAGTAGGCACCTGGCAGAAAGGCAGTAAAATTATTATGCACTACTCATTGGCTGTCCTCATAGAACTCAGGAGATGCCCAAGAAAAGATGTGCCTCAAATACAAATCAAAGTCTGTAATTAGCAATGCCTGCCCTTCTACTAGAGTTTGTGCTCATAGCCACCTTCACTATTTATTTTCTCTGTCTCTGACACCTAAAGGGTACACTACATCTCTTCAACGGCATGCTCTTGGGTTCATTATTCTATTTCACTTTCACCTGCTTTTAGAAGATGACTGTCTAACTCTGCGATGCTACCCAAAGCCCCCTAAAGCCAATGTCTTTTATGTCACATAGCCTATAATTTTGACCTGGCCACACTGCAAATTCATGAAAACTCATACCCAGCTGATTCTGTATCACACAGTTAACTAACAGATATCCAGAAATTTCATTTTATTTATACTATTTATTATTATGTTTCTTGATTCATTGATTAAAATTCAAGTTATATGGTCATATAACCAAAACGTAGTAAAGCGTAAAATATTACATGCCCAATAAATACTAAAAGAAAAGGCTCTCTCATGAAAACGGCACTTTCTACTATGGGCCAGGTTGGTAAGGAATAAACCTGCACTGTCCAACATGGTCCCCCACTAGCCATGAGTGGCCAGAAGGCCTTTGAAACGTGACTAGTCCAAATTGAGATGTGCTGTAAGTACAAAGTACATACCAGAATTTGAATATGTAGCATACAACTAAAAAAAGAATTTAAAATATTTCATTAAAAATTTTTATGTTATTACATGTTGAAATGATAATTTGGATATGTTAAGTGAGATAGATCATTAAAATTAATTTGTCTATTTCTTTTTACTTTCTTCATATGGTTACAGCTGGGGCTCATATTATATTTCTACGTATCTCTCATCTTCACCAAGAGACATGGGCCTGTACCAAGAGCAGAGAAATAAACAAGTATTTACTGAAATCTCAAAGCTTCCCTGATGTCCACGTTGTCCAGAGGACAGAACAATTATCACCATTATCATGCTAATTTTCTGTCTCCTTAGTAGATAGAAGGAGTAAACCTGCATTCTCATCCTGAAGGCTCTAGGGATCTCACAGAGAGGTGCTAGATAAACTCCAGGTATCCTCTACATCTCAGCAGGAAGCTAACTCAGTATTCTCTCCTGATTCATATACTGGAGTGATAAACCAACACTCCATATTTAATGATGCCAAATAGCTCCTTATTACTTGTAGAGTAAAGAAACTTCTATAGCTAAACACCAAGGGTATTTTCAAACATTATTTGATACCTTGCATGAGTTGTAGATTATCTGATGATTCAAATAAGATATGAATTTAAAAAACAAAACTAAGAAGTGTCTTGAGGTGAGCTGACTTTAACAACTTCAGGAGAAACTTAAAGAAACAACGTCCTAATTGCTAAAAACCCACCTCATCTCCTTTTTGGCCACTTAGGAAAACCCTGTATTTTTCTGTAACTGTGCCATGATGAAGAATCTAGCCTCTCCAAGCCAGGTGACCAACCATGAGCAGAGCACACACTTCTATATTCAATTCTGAATATCAAATACAATCTAACCTATAACAAGCACTTGAGGGTCTGGGGATGGGAAAGCAAATAGCCTCATGTCTGATTAATGCTTATAATGTGAAAAAAAGACCTTTTTTTTAGGGAGGAGCAGGACAGCACACATCCCAGTGTTGTCACGAAAACCATAAATTTAATACCTAATTTCCAAAGAGAATAGTCCCTTAATGAGAAGGAAGCTGTTTTAATAAGTTATAAATTATCCCAATGCAAGCCAATTCTCCACATGATCTTTGATAAAAACAAAACTGGAGCCTTCATAGGATACAACACTAATTAATGAATCACACTATAAATAAATAGCAGCTAATATTTACGTCATTAGTTTAAAAGTACTTTCATATCTTATTTGAATCATCAGATATTCTATAACTCTCCTAAGGGAGGCACTGTTTTCTCTACTTTACAGATAAAGAAAATCCAAGAGTTTACACCCAGTAAATGACCAAAGCAAGAATGGAATCATACAATCCGAGTTTCTCTCTCTCTTTTTTTTCTTCTTCCTTTTTTTTTCACTTTCTTTTTTTAAAGACAGGCTATCATTCTGTTGTCCAGGCTGGAGTACAGTGACATGATCACAGTTCACTGCATCCTTGAACTCCTGAGTTTAAGAGATCTTACTGCCTCAGCCTCCTGAGTAGCTAAAACTACAGGCACACAACCCCATGCCCAGCTGATTTTTTAAATATTTTGTAGAAACAAATTTTTTGTAGGGACAAAATTTTTTGTCTCACGATGTTGCCCAGGTTGGTCTCGAACTCCCAGCCTCAACAAATCCTTCTGCCTCAGCCTCCCAAAGTGCTGGGATTATAGGCATGAGCCATTGCACCCAGCTAATTAAAGGCTCCTAAGAGTGAATTGAGCATTTTTGAAATGCTCCCATTAGGTGCCCTACTGAAATCTACATCAGTGCTGAGATTTCAGTATTTGAAAGACCTACTGGAATTTATTTTTAAAATTCTAAAAGAATACATGGGCATGGTCCTTGGAGTTGTGAGTGCTGGACACAAAAATGAAGTTACACAGAGTGGTGTGAGAAAATATTGAAGAAATTTTAATTTTTTTATTATAAAGGTGATACATGTTCATTGTAAAAATATAAACTATATTTAATTTTCCTTGATTTTACCGCCAGAGAAAACCATCAGGAATACGTCAATAATTACTGCTATGCATGCAGAGGTGATGTTCGATACATTTAGTGGCCGATGTGGCATGTCAGAAGCAGAGGACAGCCCTTACAGATGCCTGCCTTAGACAGTGTGCATAGCTACACCGCCATACAAGTGCCACAACTGTTCTGGATGTATACTATGCTTTTAATGGAATCATACAATTTTTCACATTTTCAGCCTCCTTTTAAAAGTTGCAATATATTTTAAACATCTTTTAAAGTATGTTTCAATTTTTCTATATACATAAAGTCTTCACTGAAATAAAAGTGTGGTCTCCCTTCTGGAAAGAAAAGGCTGTGATTTACAGTGGTTTTTGTTGTTTATCAGACATTCCACATGGACTCACCAACCATCTTTACTTCAAAAGTGCTGGCTGGGCGTGGTGGCTCATGCCTGTAATCCCAGCACTTTGGGAGGCTGAGGTGGGCAGATCACCTGAAGTCAGGAGTTCAAGACCAGCCTGGCCAACATGGCAAAACCCTGTCTCTACTAAACATACAAAAATTAGCTGAGCTTGGTGGTGTGCACCTGTAATCCCAGCTACTCAGGAGGCTGAGGCAGGAGAATCACCCAAACCTGGGAGGCAGAGGCTGCAGTGAGCCAAGATCACACCACTGCATTCCAGCCCAGGCAGCAGAGTGAGACTCTGTCTCAAAAAAAAAAAAAAAAAAAACAAGTACTGACTGAGAGTATGAGGCTGGGTAAGAACGGGTAAGAAAAGCCACAGTTCAGCCCCTAAGAACTTAAAAAAACAGTAATAGCACTTGGCTCTGCATGAGGACACTGGTCAGTGGAGAGTATGAGTTCATCATTCCAAAGGTTGTGAGGAGGAGAAGGGCAAGTTTCATTGCTCTGCTCTTTGAAGCTCCATTACAGCTTCTGCTAAATAACCTTTCTGGACCAAGCCCTTGGTTACTCTATCAACGTGCATTGAATAAATTCAACCATAAAACTGATTAAAAGTGGTACCAGCCTCTTCGTTGCTTTATACATATTATCTGAACTTCCCCCACCAATGGTCCCTTCAGACCCTTCAAACAGTGCCTACAATCATCTCCCTTTAAAGATTTGGTAATTAAGACTAGGGGACATTAATTAGCTTACCTAAGTTTACACAGCAGATTTATTTGACTCCAATGGCCAGGCTCTTAACACCGTGGTCTACCTCTTTAGAATATTGACTGCAGAAAGACAGTTACAATACCTAAGTTAAACAAGCATGGCCTTGAGATGCCTGGATGATCTGATCCCTACCCACCTTCTATCTCGTCACTTCAGTTTCCTGTGTGATTCAGACCCCTGGTTCTTTCAGATGCCTGAGTGATCCAAGCTCTCCTTCTACACAAAGGCCTTGCCAACAGGGGATCCCTGCTACGTGCTAAGTTCATCTCCCCCATTCTCAGCATGACAACAGATCTCAACCTTAATATCTCACCATAAATGTCATTCACCAAAAAGTATTTCTCTGGTCACCTATTCTGGCATATTCTCTCTTATTACACTCTGCTTCCTGCTTCTCCAACAGAACATGAAAGAATTAAGCAGTTTTAGAATAATCAATAAAAAATAATATCCTATATAGGGTGGGCCTGGTGGCTCATGCCTGTAATCCCAATACTTTGGGAAGCCACAGCAGGAGAATCCCTTGAGCCCAGGAGTTTGAGACCAGCCTGGGGAACATAAGATGACCTCGTCTATACAAAAATTTTAAAACTCAGCCAGGTTTGGTGATACACAACTGTGGTCCCAGCTATTCAGGAGGCTGAGGCAGGAGGATCGCATAAGCCCAGGAGTTTCAGGCTAAGGGGAGCTATAATCACACCCCTGCACTCCAGCCTGGGCAACACAGAAAGACTCTGCCTCTAATTATCACCATCACCATCATCATTATCATCACCTATGTGAAAAAACATACTTGTGTTCACCCAAAAACACTCACATATACATACATCCCCATCCAAATCCTAAAATAAAATACAAAAACTAAAAGAAAAAAATGTGAAAAGGAAAAAGAAAAAGAAGTACCTGGAAAGCATTACCCTGAGATTTTTAACAGTGATTTTTTTTAAATTTTCTGGTGAATACAATTTTGAAGACTTTTTTATCTTTCTTCTTGCCTGTACTCTCTAATCTTTGGTAATTAACATTTATTACTCTCGTACATTTCAAAAGCATAATGGCAATTCTAAAATAAGCAATAACAGTATTTTTTGTAAGAAAACAATTCTTTTACTTTGAACAGATGCTGTTCTTGTTCAGGTTCTTTCTGTCTTAGGAATTCAAAGTAATTCAGAGATTAACTGCATTACCTTCACCCTTTATATGATTTGGGTTTTTTTGTTGTTTGTTTGGGGGCTGTGTGTATGTGTGTGTGTGTGTGTGTGTGTGTGTGTGTGTGTGTGGGAAGGGGAAAGGTTGGAGATGGAAGGAATGGTTTCAACAATTATAACAGTAAAACTATGCAGTGAAGGAAAAGTGTTATTCCTGGTAGTCTCATCAAAAAAAAAAAAAAAAAAATCAAGTCTGTGCTAGAGCATGAAGACACACACAAGCCCACACCCCAGTCAAAGAGAGCAAATGGGACTCGGCCTGCTTAATCTTCCTCGGGCTTAAACCAAAAGCAAGTGACTATTGAGAGTGCATTTCCATTGCAGCTGCAAAAACTCTCTCAGTCAATAGCTGATGAAAGATGAGAGCTTCCTGGGACACTGGGATTCCTGAGGAAGGGAGGGAAGAGAAGGACTGGTTCTTGGTGATTCCCTAGGCTGTGTATCATAGCAGGCTTTTAATATGTAGTAGCTCTTTACCTGAAAATCCCATTTTTAAAACCTATTATTGGCTCAAAAATAAATGAATTCTCCACTTGGCTAATTGGGACATTTTGCAAATATTTGGCCATATGCCAAAATACCTCTGAGGCTTTGCTAACAAAGACATAGCAATAAGGCTCACCAACACAAGGCATTTGGCATGAACCAAACTGATGAGAAAGAAATGGCTATCATAACATTGGCAACCAAATAAAAAAGACTTAAAAATATCTGCTGGCACAAATTTACTTGTATTCTAAGGATAATTTCCACTGAATAACCTGGCTTTAAACCTAGGAGAAATGTCATGGAAAAACTGTAAAGTTGTAAGAAAGAGGCCTGGCACAGTGGTTCATGCCTGCTTGCCTCAATCCCAGTGCTTTGGGAGGCTAAGGCAGGAGGATGATTGACACTAGGAGTTCAAGATCTCCCTGGGCAACATTGCAAGATTCTTTCTCTATAAAAAAAACAATTAAAAATTAGCTGGGCAAGGTGGCACACACCTGTAGTCCCAGCTACTCAGGAGGTAGACATAGGTAGGAGGATCACTCGACCCCAAGAGTGTGAGGATGCAGTGAGCTACGATTGCACCACTGCACTCCAGCCTGCGCAACAGATCAAGACCCTATCACTAGAAAATGAAAAGTAAAAAAGAAGTTTATCAAAATAATTGTGCCCCCCTAGTTCTCTCTGGGGTATAACGAGGAAGGCTTTCTTGACAAAGAGGCAACACTGGAGATTTCTATTTTGGTCTAAGAATTGTTATCATTAAGGTTAAAAAATATGCAAAGCAAAATATTCTGTGGCTTCCCATAGATTATGTTTAATGCATGTTGTTTAGTTTATAAAGTAGTGCTGATCCAATTTTCTGGAGTACTTTTACTTTGAACATTATTGAGTACTCAGGACTCTAGTCTTCAAGGGCTCAGTTTGATGTTCCCACTGTTAAAGGGACTTGGGGATTTGCTACCTTCTTCCAAATACCTCCCTGCCTTGAGGAGTTATTTCTCTTTTCTCTGCAAGCCAGAGCTGAGAAACAGAAAAAGGGTATTTCACTTGGTGTCTGGTAGGTGGACAGCAAGAAATAGATTATGGAATGGGAAACAGAAGGTGACTCACAGTCACTGAATGTCCTTCTGCAGGATTCTAGGGTAAATTCTGACCTTAAAAATGGTCATTGAGAAATCCCTCTGGTTGGAAAAAATTACTCATTTACTCCACTACATCTGAATATGAGTTTAGATGATTTTAGAAATTTCAGAGTAGGGGCTTTTTAGTGTGCAACAGTGCAAAACTACTCCTTCGATATAACTTTTAGAGCAAGGAGAAGAAGAGATACAATTTCAGGCCCACTGAATGACACGAGGACAGACCTTGTAAAATTTCTTATAAGAAATAAGAGGAAGATAATCCTGAACATGGACTACAAAGGCAACACGCATATTTTCTTTAAAGGTTTTATTATCATCTATTTCCCATTTTGATTACAAGTTGAATGTGTTATATTTAAATATTATTGCTCTGTGAGAAACTGAAAGTGCTTTGTACAGAGAAATGCTGTCTTCTTTCCTAAAGAGAGAAACATTTGCCTTGGTGTCATGAGGATACAACTGCTTTCTCCATCCTCTTCTCAAAGAGCCCTTAAAACATCATCAATAGGCCTTTTTTGTTGTTGTTACTCTATGACAATGCACGTGCCAAGGACCAGTCACAGGTTTGCAGCCAAATTTGGATCAATGTACAATAAGCATTTTTGCTACAGCTGAGTGCGTGTCATGTGAGATGGAGCCCTGGGCTGCAAAGTTCAAATGGAGAGGGTAAAATACCGTCCAATCTTCAGGTAGCCCGAAGCCAAAGCCCTGTTTCTTGGAAGTGAGAGAATGCTGCCTTATGAGTCTATGTGGGAGTGAGCTGGGGCCACAGACCATCCACCAGAAGCTGCAACCAAGAAAGGGCAATATGCAGTGGAGATGTATGGATCCCTCCAGGCCTTCCTTCAGGGCAGGATCATGACTGCTGGTAATTATCTCTCACTTGCTTTGTGTTTAGTCTATTAATCTCTTTAAATTTGCACCCTGAAATTTCTAGTACTAGTAAACATTCTTTAAACACTCAAAGTTAAAAATGACTGTGCTAATCATACCTGAGCAGCTAGACTTCCCAGTACTATGCCAGTGTTCTATAACTTGCCTCATCTCAAGGCAGAGAGAAGCCTTCAAGAGAATGTGTAAGGCACAAGATACTTTTTAGTTCATGATGGACACCGGGACAGGCTAGGGAACACCCTGTAGTGAAGCAGCCCAAAAAGCTATTCTGCCTAACTTTCAGGTGGTCATCTTACCTTAGAAATATAGACCAGGCATGGTGGCTCACACCTGTAATCCTAGCCCTTTGGGAGGCCGAGGTGGGTGCATCACAAGGTCAGGAGATCAAGACCATCCTGGCCAACATGGTGAAACCCTGTTGTCTCTACTAAAAATACAAAAATCAGCTGGGCATGGTGGCACATGTGTGTAACCCCAGCTACTCAGGAGGTGAAGGCAGGAGAATCACTTGAACCAGACAGTCAGAGGTTGTGGTGAGCCGAGATCAGGCCATTGCACTCCAGCCTGGTGACAGAGTGAGACTCCGTCTGAACAAGAAAGAAAGATTAAAGGAAAAGGAAAGGAAAGGATCCCCCACATCATCACTACCACCAATACCACCAACACCCTCACCATAGACCACCACACCCATCATTATCACCATCCCATTCCTATTACCGCCGCCCATGTTCTGGGTTGAACAGTAACCCCCCCAAGAATTCATGGCCACCCAGAACCTGTGAATGTGATCTTATTTGAAAATGGGGTCTCTGCAGATGCAATGAAAATAAGGTCACACTGGAGTAGAATGGGTCTTAAATCTAATATGGCCCGTGTGTTTAAAAAAAGAAAGAAATTTAAACACAGAAACACAGATGCAAAAATGAGAAGACTATGTGAAGAAGGAGGTGAAGAGTGGAGTGATAAATCTAAAACCAAGGAAAGCCAAGAATTGCCAGCAACCACCAGAAGCTAAAAGAGGCAAGAAGGAATTATTCCCTAGAGCCTTCAGAGGGCAAGGTACATGCCAGTACCTTGATTTCAGACAAGTAGCCTCAGGTCCTATGAGAGAATACGTCTGTTGTTTTGAGCCACCTGGTTTATGCTACTTTATTGTAACAGTCCTAAAAAATTAGTACAACTCCCATCACCTCCACCAACTCCATCACTCTCAACACTATCACCACCACCTCCCTCATCATCACCATTACTCGTAAAACAGTATGGGAAAGAGAACACAGATAACTCCTGAGACGAACACTAGGACTTAGTTTTAGAGGTCACCAGCTGATACCAGATAGATTCATGAATGTGCTCTAACCATGCTGTCTGACTCCCACTTCTGTGGTTAAAAACTTAGTTTCTCTCCTTTTCATCCCCAAACTACTATTTTGAGACTGAGGTGTCCACTTTTTCCCATTCCCACATAGAGAGGAACAAAGGTGATTTGACATGAGATGTCAAAGTTCAATCTCTTGAACCCCATAATCACAAGGCTGGGGAAACCAATCTCTAGAAAAGTGAAATAACCTGTACAAAGCCAGTGAATCAACTTCTAACAGAATCAGATCAGAACTTAGATTTCCAGACTCATCAACTCTACAAGACTCCTTGCCACAGAAGTGGGTACAATATGTTTCAACACCTGCTATAGAACATTAGGATGCAATACATGAAAGGTATAGCTATTCTGCACCCTGTTACCAATCATAGGCTCATTGTATTGGCTCATTAAAGTCCTAGTTAACATTACTAGAAAAATGTGTGTGGACTAGGCCCAGAGATAAAATTGCCTATTCACTATGATAACACTGGTGATATCAAATGATGACATTTAAGAAATATGTTTTCTAATCATAATTGAAAATGTTTCTACTGCTAAGATGTATATCACTAATATTAATTCTATATACCTGTATAAAATTGAAATAACTTGGAGGTCTTCCAAAACATACCTAAGGTGGCATTTTTATCAATCAGGAAGAAACTTTTGAATTATGAGAGCACAGATCAGCCTGTTGAAGATTACATCATTCATCTAAGCATCAACATATTAAAAAGGGCCTCTGTGTTCTAAAGCATCTAGCAAAGATGAAAAAGTAGTGATAAACACAATTAGGCATATTGATTCCTTTTGTTCTGTGAAAGTCACCTCATTATATTAGCTTTCAAATCAGAATGCTGTAAGATACCATCTCTAATACCAAAATGAAACTTTTCTAAGTTCCAACTTCTGAAAACTTTGGAATAAGGCTATCAAGGATTCTGTAATTTTGGTGTACAAACTGAGAAGCCTTACTATTTTAAAACATGCAATGTTAAGATTAGTTTCCCAGAGCTAAATATGATTCTGTACGACCCAGCTCCATATTTATAGACAAAAGGAGGTGATCTTCACAGTTATCCAGTTAATATGAATATTCTCAGCTAAAAATGTTAAAAAATCCCAGTTTCCATAGTATCCGCTCCTTTAGGGTTAGTTTCTTTAGAGATCTCTTTTCTTTTACCAAGTTGATCTCTTTTCTTTACCAAGTCAGTGTCATAATGTAATTAAGAGAGTGCTCTCATCTTAAAAATGATTAAATAAATGAATACACATATATTTTAAAATGTAATCAGTCAGTAAGGTGTGTGCTACTCTGAAATTCCCATCATCATCCACTATTTCAGTTTCCATCAGAGAAACTACCACTATACTGTGGTGATAATTATTTTTCTCTTAAAGAAGTAAAAACAGAGCTTTGGGCTTCTAATTAATCAAATGTATATTTGGAAGCTACTGTGTTTTCAATTAGGTAGTCCCCTATAACTCTTAGAAGAAGCAGATAATGATTTTGAAATCAAGTCTATTACTTGTTTCAAATTTTTATTTGGTGGTTTTCCTTTCCTAAATAATTGACGTCCTCCTACAAACAGATCAGGTGTGACACAGGTAACAAATGAAAGCTAGAAATTCTTCAAATGGTGCTACTTTTCCTAGGATCATATATACTACTGGAAGTCTAACAGGTATCTCAAATTTCACAAAGGACTGACTTCCCCACTCCAAACCTCTCCTACTCTAGTGCTTCTCTCTCCAAAAGTAACTGTTTTGCACAGGTAAACAAATATAAACAAAGCACTCTCCAGTTCTATATGATTTCCCTCTCTGACTAATCCTCTAGACCCTCACTGCTCTACCTGTCTTTATTGTAGAAACTATCTTCAAAATATCTGTGAAATCAGAACACCTCACACCCACTCCTTTGCTCCCACTCCAGGCCATGCTAATAGCATCTTTCACCAAGACCACTGTGATAACTTTGGAAATGTTCTCTGTGCTTCCACTCTTACCCTCCGTCTCATCTATTTCCTACACAAGAAAACCACACCCCTGCTCAGCAGTTTCCAATTTTTCCCACCTCTCACAGAATAAATTCAAGGTTCTTGTTGTAACCCAAACCTGGCTAGCTCTCAGACCTCATGTGGCAACATATTCTTGCCAGCCCACTTCACGCTATGTCACATTGGACACCATGCTGTTTCTGCACAGAACAAACATACTCCCATGGCACAGTCACTGCATGTGCTCTTCCCCCTGCCTCACCTACATGCCCTGCAGGTACTTTCTTGGCTTTCTCAGGAATTTCTCAAATGCTACAGAAGGCCTTAGAAAGGCCTTCTCCAACCACTCTATTTAAAATCGTATTCACAACAATAGCAGCTGAATGAAGGAGGAGTTCGTCATTGAAATAACAATTGTGATTTAGGACAAAGTGAGAGCATCTGGGAAATGAACATTTGGCTGCATATGGTATAGAAGAACAGGATCTGTTTTTTCATTGAAAATGATATTTTCTTTTCAATGAACATGATGACGATGATGATGATAATGATAAGAACAGCAATAGTAGCCAACACTCCTTGAACACATGCTTGTCACTACTCTGGGTGTTCTGTAACACCCAGTTATGTGTTAACTGCAATACCCATTAAATCCTTACAAAAACTTTATGAGATAGGTACATTATAACAAGGTATCCTTTTAATAGACAAAGTCACTAAGACAAAGAATACCTAGAAGTCTTCTTGCCCCGAAACACATTAATCTAATCCTGAAGTCTTTAAAAAGAAACATGACCAAACAAAATTATAAATTGTAGGGCTACAGAAATATTTAAAGTCTACTTATGTTTGTACGGTGCTGCTTCCTCTAATAAAGATGGACCAAGAGATTTGGAAACCACTTAAGAAGGCAAATTCCAATTATGCAAACAAACAAACAATACCAGTGTAGAACAGAGTAGAATGCATGCAAAGAGTACATTCAATCTAGCCATAGAGTGAGGGCTGATTTTCAAAGGACATGAAGAAAACACAAAAACTGAGCACAGGTCAGCTGCTTGCTGATTGCCAGTAATGTCCTGTAAGTAGAGAGTAGAAAGAGGGCCTTAACCTCCAGAAGGAACTGAAAATTGTGATAAAAGTACAAGAAGTAACCATAGCTCCAGGTCCTTCAAGTTAAGTTGTATTGAATTGCACAAGTTTTCTGTCTCCTGCTTTGGCTATATAAATGACACTAAAAGATACAAAAGAAATTATTGTTTTTCAACTCCTCTCTGATTCTGTGGTCTGTGGGAAGTCCAGAAAAAATGCCCGCTAATAGAGAACTTTCCAACTCAACCCTCTAACTCAGGTCTGTGGTCCAAAAAATAACATATCCAGGTAGCCAGAGGCTTTGCAGATAAGAACATGGTCTATGAACCTAGAGGAATGGGAAACCTGGAGAGTGAGAAAGCTGCCAAAAAACTCTGAAGACAGATGAATAACGTTGTGATTTTCAACAACGGGAAGATGACAAGAATCCATGACCTAAGGAAAAAATGAGGAGTGGTTTGTAAGCATATAAAAATTGGAAACAGTGATCACTTAAGGCAAATGTGGACTCATGAAGCATAGATCCAATCAAACGAAAGCCCTTTCCTTTTTTGATCCAGTTAGATAGCAGGGCATGATGCTAAATTCATGAATAATATGAAGCTGGGAGGAGCAGGTGACCCCATGAAAGAGTCGGGATGGTCCTGGACTGGACACCTGGTATTCAGTACTGGGATTAAAAATTAAGAGATACTTTGATGATAGGAGTAGCTCTTATTTTTTTCAGTACTTAATGCTTGCTGGGCACTGTGTTTTAACTCACATGGTCCTGGACTGGACACCTGGTATTCAGTACTGGGATTAAAAATTAAGAGATACTTTGATGACAGGAGTAGCTCTTATTTTTTTCAGCACTTACTGCTTGCTGGGCACTGTGTTGTAACTCACAGCATCTCTTCTCATTCTCACAGCAACCCTCTGAGGCAGGTACCATGATATCCTGATTTTACAGCACAGGAAACATGGGCTGAGAGAAGATTACTTGCCAAAGATCACAGTTCTTTACAAGGGAGGTGGTTTGAGAGTTTGGGATAAACAACTGTATTCCTAAGGAGAGCAACCAGAATGCTGTGGGGGAACATGAAACCCTGCCATAGAAACAAAAGATTGCTGATTTATCTGAGAGATGAAAAGCCTCAGTGAAAATATGACTGAAGTCTTCACATGGTAAAAGTCTGCTGGAACATAGATAGGCTCCTTATTTTGGCCCCAGACAATAGAATTAAGAACATGGGTAGAAGGTGGAATTTGACTACTGAGACAGTAATTCAATGATCAGCACCATCTGCAATCAAAAGGTAAAGTCTAAGGAGATCTTAGCATTGAAGGAGTCCAAGCAGAAACTAAGCAACCCTTTCTGTCTGGGAATAGTCAAGAGATTTAAACCAGGGATGATGATTAAACTGGGAGCCCATCAGATTTCCTCCAAACTCAGATTCCGTGAGGATGCAAATTTGTGATAAGAATTATTCAGATATACTCTGGGCCAGGCGTGGTGGCTCACGCCTATAATCCCAGTACTTTGGGAGGCCAAGGCAGGCAGATCACCTGAGGTCAGGAGTTCAAAACTAGCCTGGCCAACATGGTGAAACCTCATCTCTACTAAAAATACAAAAAAAATAGCCAGGAATGATATTGCATGCCTGTAATCCCAGCTACTTGGGAGGCTGGGAAGGAAAATCACTTGAACCCAGGAGGTGGACGTTGCAGGGAGCTGAGATCACACCATTGCACTTCAGCCTGGGTGACAAGAGTGAAACTCCATTTCAAAAAAAAAAGTTAAAAAAATATATACTCTGAAGTCTTGAAGGTGGATATATACATGTTTATCATATTTGGTATATGATGTCCTTTCTGTCCTTTCCTGAGTAGCATTTCTTAAGTACATTGATAAATGCTGTAAAAATTTAGAGTGAGTGCTCAGTGCTCTGCTGGAATCACTGAATAATTAGGTGTCATCTTTAGGTTTTAACATGGAAAACACAAAACAGTTGAATATGTTTGTTTTCTTTCACTCTGCACCATCGCCCTGAAACAACAGCGATTTGTACTGTTGCTTGGGCAAGGCCTTATGGAGGCAGCTAATGAGGCTGCCAGGACCTGGTAGCTGAAACTCTCCAGATGGGTTCACTGGAGTGTTTGAAACCATGCAATGCTGACCATATGATGTACAACTTCTCGGCATACTTTTATTTTTCAACCAATATTAAGCACTATTAGCCAAACAGAAATACCAGAGGCAACAATTTGGCTGGATTTGATGTCTCTATGCAACATTTATCTCCCTTCTGGAAGTCGGTTGTGTTATGCTTACACTGGCTTATTTAATTTTGTTTTCCTTTATCATGTTAACCCACTGCTTGGGCTTTTACAAGTCAGAATAGAGAAAAACCTCATACATGACTTGTGCCTAATCTTTTATGAGAAACACAGCTGGTCCTATCGCTCTTCCCAGCATACCTGGAAATGATTTTGAGATACAATTGCACACTGGGTACCCAAGGGTCAGGTCATGAATATGAGCCTCAAGGACCGGGCCTCTAAGTCTCTAAAAAAATTTTTAAAAACAGCCCATTTCCTCGCATGCCATATTACATGTAGTACAAGCATCTTTTGAGATATTTTAGAGCATAAGTGAACAGTTCATGGGAGGAAGTGGAACAGATTTTTAAATCATAAGGCTGCTTATGAAACCTAACCATCCTGTCATCAGCAGGGAGAACTTGGGCCCTAAACTTAATTATTCTTCACTTCAGGTTTCGTTTTTGTTTTTGTTTCTTCAGTAAAATGGAGATAATAATAGTACCTTTCTCATCAGACTGTACTGAGAACTGAGTGAGATGTTGTCTATAACCCATGACAAGTACTTAGGAAACGCTCAATACTGTGTAGTTAGTTGTCAATTTTAATATTATTTTCACTGTTTTCCTTTAGGAAGCTGAAACATAATATTTGCTCTAGTCCCCAAAGATTTTAAACCTAGAGAGGTAGAGGTTGTAACCACTTGATTTACAGATGTACCCTGCACCCTGTGGCTACCTGTAAACTAACATATCCTACCTTCTTACAAGGCACCTCACTCTGCAAGCTAGGTGTCTTAGATCAGGATGCTATAACAAATATACCACGAACTATGTGGCTGAAACAACACACATTTACTTCTCATCATTCTATAGGCAGGGATGTCCACAATCAAGGCCCTGGCAGGTCTGTGTTTTGTGAGGGCCACCTTACTGGCTTATAGACAGCCCCTGCTCCCTGTATCCTCAAATGGCCAAGAGCAGAGAGAAGAAAAGCAAGTCCTCTCCTACCTCTTCTTTTAAGGACACTAATGTCAGCATGAAGGCTCCACCCTCATAACCTAATTACATCCCAAGGCCCGGCCTCCTAATACCAGCACGTGAGGTTAGGATTTCAACATATGAATTTAGAGGATGGGGGAACACATACAGTTCATACACCAGGGCTCCCTAGTATCAAGCATATCTGTGACCTCTTTTCCCAACTCTTGTCCATTACCTCAGGAAAATCCTCTTTCCCTTTCCTTTATTTAGAAAGGAAATCTAGAGCTCAGGAATTCAGCTGGAGAATCAGGCCTGTGATATGCGTCTATAAGAAAAAGGGACTATCCTATGCCCTGTGAGGTCAATTATAGAGGGAACAATGAGAAAACTCATAAGATATGCAGAGATCCCCTTGCAAATTTCATGAAAGACCTCTTCTACTCAGTAACTACAATTACACTGTGTCTGAAATCCATGAAAGTTACCTTATATAGGTAGGAAGTTACCTGCTCATAAAGTGAACACACACACACACACACACACACACACACACACACACACACACAAGAACTGCTGGAACTGTGTTAAGTAAACACGTAAGTAAAATCCATGGTCCAGAATGTGCCCACAGATAACCATCCTTTGTGTTTTTTCTATAAAAATCATGTGATTTGGGGTACAGACTAACCTTCTCCCCAACTCCTGCAATCTCTCTTCATTACCTTAAAGTTAACTATTTGAGTTTGTCAAAGATTCTGTTTAAGACCTTATAAAAAATTGAATTTTTACTATTCAATGGTGAATGTTTCAGATACATAAGCTATGTATTTTATTTTACTTTTAGTTTTTAGAGATGGTATCTTGCTCAGTTGCCTAGGCTGGAATGCAGTGATGCAGTCAGTATCACTGTAGCCTCAAACTCCTGGGCTCAAGCACTCCTCCCACCTCAACCTTCTGAGTAGCTGGGACTATAGCAGCATGTCACTATGCCCAGATAATTTTTTTTTTATTTTTCTAGAGATGGCATCTCACTATGTTGCCCAGGGTAGTCTCAAACTCCTGGACTCAAGACATCCAACTGCCTTTCCTCCCAAAAGCACTGGAATTATAGGTATGAGTCACCACACTGGCCACTATGTATTTTATTAATACAAAACCAATATTCCCTATAAGAAATGACACATGTTGACCACATATTCGTTGTTCACTTTACTTTCAGTGCTGGAAGCACGGGGAGGCCCTGGCTGCAGTTCAGTTTCTACCTATTTCTCAGGTAGTGGAAGTGACAGTGCTGGACACAGCCTCTCAGCCCTAGCCTTGACACATCAGCAAAGTCACTAGCATCATGTGACCTCTTACGAGTCATGTGAGACAGTCCACATTATTCTACACTGTACCTTCCCTGCCCCAGTCTTTCTCTCTCTTTAGATTTCTGTCTGGAGCTTCCTACTTTGCCATGTGGAAAGGAAAGAGAGTAGGGAATTGTCTTTAAATATCAATAACCATTTCATTTTTCATGTAAACATTACATTTCATCAAAATGTATCTTGTGTTCATTATATCACAGACAAATACTTGTGAAAAATAAAAACTGTGTGTGATCCTGAGGAAACAAATTCCAGCAAAATCTCTTTTAAAATTTTTTACTTTCTATTATTACTACTATATTGCTGACTGAAAATATGCCAGTTATATTTCCACATAAATAATAACAGATGCCCTGAACACTTTGATGTTTACACAGCACTTTCTCAAATTACCTAAGGAACCTAGCTATCATCTGTAACATTTCCTCTCAGGACAGCAAAATTTATTAAATTATACCTATAAAGCATACAAATAAATTTTAGACTAGCTTAATTTTAACTCTAGGTTTTTTATTATCAAAATGTGAATATCTTAATCATTTTCCAGTAAGTCAGTTAAATGAAATTTTCAGTGACTGTGGCAATCAGCGTCCACTTGAAAATCCCGGCATGATCAGAAGCAGCCTTGCTGGTATGCGAGTCTAAATCTCAGGACATGACATTGGATATGGAGTTCTGCAAACTTATAATTCTCAATGTATTTAAGATTCTCAGACTCTCCAAAATTCATTTGGCTTAATTTCTGGAGTAATTTAGAGCAGTAAATTTGTATGAATACCAAATGAAATTATTTTGTCAAGTTAGCTAGGCATTTATAAGAAGTAAATTGTGAGTTAAAATAAAAACTGGCTGGGCATGGTGGTTCACGCCTGTAATCCACTTTGGGAGGCCGAGGCGAGTGGATCACCTGAGGGCAGGAGTTCGAGATCAGCCTGGACAACATGGTGAAACCCCCATCTCTACTAAAAATACAAAAAAATTGGCCGGGCATGGTGGCAGGCTCCTGTAATCCCAGCTACTTGGGAGGCTGAGGCAGGAGAATCACTTGAACCCAAGAGACAGAGGTTGCAGTAAGCCAAGATCACACCATTGCACTCCAGCCTGGAAGACAAGAGCGAAACTCTGTCTCAAAAAAAAAAGAAAAGAAAAAGAAAAACCTAGGGTGTCATATAAAATATGTAAACACACAACAGATTCCCCCGCCCCTCCCCCCCGCCAGACACACACATAAGGCAGGTTCTCCCCCCGACACACACTGCAGATTCTGCACCCACCAACTTTTTCTATTTGTTTTTGGGAAACAGATATCAACTTCCACATGTAGGGTCAATTGCACTGTTGCTGGAGGTGTATGACAAACATTCAGCTATTGGAGGCACAGAGACTTCGCCCGTCTGTTTACTCAAAAGGATGCCCAAAGGTGGGCAGCCTCCAGCTGCTTTGGCAGCTCCATGGAGTCAGCAAGGGCCAGGCCCTTCATCTTTAGGCCTGTAGCTTCATGGTCCCAGAACAGCAAATGCTCCAGGCACTATGATCCCATTGAAAGACAGCAAGCACAGCTCAGAACACACACACTGTCCAGGAGTTTTCCCTCTTTTAATTAGGATATGAAATCCATCCCTGCTGCCAACAGCACATTCCCCCTTACCTCTCCTTAGTGAGGATGATACCCAACCCCAAGCCAGCCACTGGCAAAGAGAAATGAAATCACTATGGATGTTTCACCCAATCACAGCTCATCGCTCTGGGATGCCAGTTTGCACCAATGACCAGCATTTCAATTAGTATAAATACTGAAACTATCTTTATATCTATTTACTATTTCACATAAACTAACAAAATGTTAGGTGAAAGGTAGCACTTCCATGGGATATATTTCCTTGGTAGGAGCAGAGGCAACAGTGCAAAAATATTAAAGAAATTCTAACAGGGATTAGGGATTGCACAGCATGGTTTCCCACTGGTTATCTCATTTAATTCTTGTAACATCTCTGAGAGGCAGAAACCATTATTCCAAATTTGGAGAATGGATTTTTACAAATGCATAACTAAACTCATCTAAAATTAAGACCTTATGAATCAATCTCTTTTAAAATCTATTTCAATATGTGTTCTTACTAAAACTGTGGGACATCTGAGCTGCCTGAAAACCTAAGGAAATTTAAAATGAGATAAAATAAAATTTAAATGAAAAATTTAAGAAAATTAAAGTTGACCATAATCCAATCACTCAGCAAGAGCTGCTTTAACAATCTGGTGTACTTATTACCAATGTTTATTTTCTAAAATTTTCCTGTATATCCACAGTTATATATAACTGTAAACCTGCTTTTCAAAGTTCCCCTTACATCGTATATGTTTTCTCCTGCTCTGATTTTAAAGAAATGATTTACAATGCCTACACAGTAGAAAATGTGTATCAGCAAACCTTTTTAAATATTTCAAATATTTCTCCCTTGTACAGAAACAAAAAAAAAATCTGCAAACACATATTATTTCTTCAGTTATTTTGGGAAAAGGCCTAAAAGTGGTATTCATGGTCAAAGATAAGAATACATACTGAAATATTTTACATCAAGTCACACTCTTGATGTAAAATAATCTAATAATAGATTGATGTAAAATAATCATAATAACGCTGGGTCTTATACTAAAAATTACTGACAAACTGTCACAGACAGTAAACATTTAGATTGTCCATACGTAATTTTACTCAGATAGTAGATTCAGCCAACCCTGAAGATGAGGAGAATCTGAGTCTGACAGTTACAGAGGCAGCCTCACCTCAGGCTGAAGAATTTCCAACACATGTGCTCTGTCACTGAGGAGCTATCTGTGAAGCTGTCCTTTTCCTTTTCTTCAACCATTGTCCTCTTTAGGGGCCAGAAGGTGCTCTTTCCCTGATGTGACAATCATGCTGAATTGAACAAAGGGTCTTGCTGGCAGGGGCCTTGTGTTCCCATCTCCATTGCTGAAACACTTGGTTTCCCCTTCACTTTCTTCCTTTTTTCTTCTCCAAAGGATGAATGAATGTGAGGTTGCACTGAGATACTTCCACTTCCTAGTTCCAGGGCCACCACCCTAACAGAATTAGTAGGCCATCACTTCCTTTCTTCTAACCCAGCTGCCCACAACCCTGGCCACATGTTAGAGTCACCTGGGGAACTTTGTAAAAACTACTGAGCCCTGCCATTACTCCTTCCTCCAAAAAAAGACACTGATTGGTCTACAGTGGGGCAGTGGGGCCTGGGCATGGGTATATTACTTCTATATCTTCCCCATGTGATTGAAAATGCATGCTGGATTGAGAACTAGAGACAGTAACATCCCCCACTGCACTACATCTACAAGAATTTCCCTGTCACCCCCAACCCCCAACCGCCAGTCTATAAAAATGGTGTGCATAATCCTGTCACTGGTTTTCAATGCTGATGCAGGTCTCCACATCCGCTTCCCTACACCACCACCCTTTTAAATATCATTTGTTCTTTCAATGGATATCTATTCCCTTCCTTCCACACAATATCCAATTACCTTCTCAAAAGGTTTACTTGCACACCTAACAAGCCTGGAGAACACCAGATGCTTAAAACATCTTTTATCCCTCCCCCTGGCATCCCCCAACCCAATCCAACTCATCTCCCAGCCCTCCAAATCTCAGTTAATAATGCTATCATCTCTCCTCTTATTCAGGATAGGAACCTAGGAGGGAGTCCTGACTTACTCATTCCTGTTTTTCCTTCAATCGAAGTCCTCTTTCCCACATTCTAGGGCATTTTAAATAGTGCATCATTCTACCATGGCTCCGCTCTCTAGTCTAAGCTGCCAGGATCTCACAGTGGCCTTCTCACTTATCCTCCTGTCTTCAGGTATAGCTTTCAAGAGTACAGTTCCACACAGCATCCAGAGTGGCCATTTAAAAACATGCAGCATGTCAGCATCTTCCCCTACCTAGGTCCCTGTGGTTTCCAATTACAAGAAAAATCAAGTCCAAGTTCCTTATGTGCCTCATCTTGTCGACCTGTCCCACTTCGCTTCCTACCACTCCTTAGCATGTTTATTATGCTCAGGCATGCTGACCATTTTTCTGTCCCTGGAGGGCTCTGAACTTCCATTTTCTCTTTCTGATATCCTTCTGTTTCAGGTATTGCCATTTCTGGCTTCTTCTCATTTGAGACTCAGTTCAACTACCATGATGTCAGCTGTGGCCTCCCAGAACACCTATATAAATTAATACTTCCTATTCTAAGCCTGTTCAGCATGTCTCAACAGTGGAAGTCATCTTACTTGTTTACCAGTTCTTATGTAACTTCTGCACGGGCATGTAAGTTCCAGGGGGGGTCAGGCTTGAGTAAATCTTCATCATTATTGCAGCCCTGGAGCTGAGTGCCTAAAACAGCATCTGGCAAATAGCAGGTGTTTAATAAATAGTTGAAGAATGAAAGATCTTGAGACAGTCTGTGTGGAAGAGGAATTAGGCATGCTTGTTAATATCACTAACTTATTTGAATACATTCATTCCCCCTTAAGCCATAATAAACATTTTTTATCACACAATGTTTCAATAAAAACAACAAAAAATAAAGCCCTAAATTCTTATCCTCTGGAGATTAAATCTACTATTACACTTTGGTTTTTTTTAAATATTTATATGGAAAAGAGGAAAATAAGAGATTAAAAAGTCAATGAGGTGAATTTTAGCTTTCTCCAAAAATAGAAATCATCTTACATCATCTCAGCATATGAAATCTTACTTAATAGTTTGCAGAATCTATCAAGATACACTTTGGGGAAAATGCTTCAGACAAAGTATTTTTTACTAAGCACTGAGCACCAGTTCTTAAAAACAATCAATCTGAAGAGAAATGACATGAGATAGGATGGCGAGAAAATGAGAGAAAGGGTTCTTGACTCTAGAATTTCCTCTCCTGCTTGTGTTCAGTGTGTCAGAAATTGAGATATCAGAGACTGACATACAACTCGGTTTCAAACTGAGCATCCCATGCTTCCAGAGCAATCATATCGAAAGGGCATGCTGGTTAAGTTGGCTTTTCTCAAAGGCTGAGAAATTCATGTCCAGATGCCTAGAAATGGATATCTTTCTAGTAAACAACATTGTGGGATTTAAATTTTCACAGCATCATCCTCCTCCTCTCTAACAGTACTTACTGGCTTGATTTTTTCCCCCAAACACCAGTTCCTATATATAATATTTAACATTTAAGTTAAAATTTAGCTCCCAAATTTAAAACCTGCAATTAGCTCATAAAATAAATCACATTTAGCCTCTAGTAATGATTTCAATGTGCCCCATTTCCCACATATCCAAACACTCCTTGGCTTCCAATGTGTCAGTTATTAATCTGTGCAGCACCCTGGTTTATAAGATGGTTTAGTATGTAGGGATTTTGAAGCAGCCTAATCTAAGGGGCAGCCATTGCTTCACTTTTGCAAATGAGGACACTGGGGCTCATGGAGGCTCACTCCACCAAGTTCAGGTATCTTAGAAGAAGCAGAACGCACATTCAAGCTTATCTTCCTGACTTAACCTCCACTGCTCTTCCTATAATACACACACTCCCAAATATGTACATGCACAGGCGGACACACAGAGACAGACCATAATCACATCATTAAGAGTGTAACTGTGATCAACAGAAAAACTATTACAGGCATTCTGATTCTAACTGCTGATTTTCAACCTAATTAAGATGGTAATAGCATCAGATAGTAAGAAACAAAACAAGATAACATCCACATTAAATGAAATCCAGAAGTCTACTGAATTAAATTGGTAGGGGTTCCCTTTGGGTAGGGGCTTAAAACTGCTGAAAGTATTGGGATCAATAATCTGAGTATGCAGGTCTATCAGTTTGGGGGCTGTTATTAGAATTTATCAATCTATGATATAACCTTTTCAAGATTTTTTTAATGGAAAAAAAGGCAGATATTAAGGCAGCATCCCTTTATCTTAAACTGTAATGCTTAAAGGATAGGTTTGTCAATGATCAGCAAAGCCTTAAAGGGGTTAGATTTTTTTAACCCAAATCAAACTAATCAATTTCTGGTTTAAGTGTTAGTGATATGCCACAGAAAGGCATGTCAACCCATCCAACTCATGCAGATAATTGCAGTGCTGAGTCTCCCTGCGGGTCATGGAGAAGACTGTGACCCCAAGGGAAGTAAATACCAAAAATCAGGGAGCTACAGGATGCTGGTGTGGCCTGCTCTTACTCAGGTGGCTCTATTTTTATGATGTGACATTTGAAAAGCCAGTGTCACTTGATGACTTGATGTTCACCCACCTCTCCACCGACCCTGGCACGCACTAGGTTTCCATGGTACTTATTATCAGGAACAACAGTAGACTTGTGGTTGTTGAAGGCAGCAGCTGTCGCAAGGCCCAGGTGCAGAGCAGCTTAGGCCATGCTTCCCTGGAAACAGAGCCTCTTTCCAGCTCCTCCCACACCATGGAGCACAGCAGTGGAAACAAGGACAGAACACTGAGGATGTGGGGCCGTAGAGGGAGGGCAGTCTCCAGCCACTGTCTACATACTCTCAGAGAGAGGTACAATTCAAGCCCTCCAGACTATTTTAAATTATTTTGTTTGATTAACATGTGTGTTTCTGCTATTATGAACTGAACTGTGTCCCCCCACCGCCATTCATATGTTGAAGCCCTAAACCCCAGTATCTCAAAAGGTGACTGTATTTGGTAATGACTAATTTAAAATTAAGCTCTTAGGATGGGTCCATATGAGGACACCATGATAAAGTGGCCATCTACAAGCCTAGGAGAAAGGCCTCAGAAGAAACCAATTCTGCTGCAGACACTTTGATCTTAGTCTTCCAGTCTCCTGAAATGCTAGAAAATACATTTCTTACTTTTTTTTTTTTTTTTGAGACAGACTCCAGGCTGGAGTGCAGTGCTGTGATCTTGGCTCACTGCAACCTCTGCCTCCTGGGTTCAAGCGATTCTCCTGCCTCAGTCTCAAGAGTAGCTGGGAATAATAGCATGAACCACCATGCCCAGCTAATTTTTGTATTTTTAGTGGAGATGGGGTTTCACCCTGCTGGTCAGGCTGGTTTTAGACTCCTGATCTCAAGTGATCCGCCCACCTTGGCCTCCCAAAGTACTGGGATTACAGGCCTGAGCCACCTCACCCTGCCAGGAATAAATTTCCATGCATAGGCCTTGCAGTCTGTGGCATTTAGTTACAGCAGCCTTAGCTGACTGATACAGATGATTTCACACATCACCTGCTGACTCCACGTGACCCACTCTATCTACAACACTGTTCCTGAGTTTCAGGAAAAAAAATCTTTGTTACTAAATTATACTGGGCAGTTTTAGAACTTCAGGCAGCCTCAGCTCTGCCTGACCATGTATCCCTGCCTGTGGTGAAGCCTTGGATGACACAGAGAAGCATCTGGCATATAGTCCATGAAGAGAGTACAGGCTCACTAGCCTCCACCATGAACTCCACCTTCCACTGTAGTAGCTAGCTAATGATATTTACTCTCATTTCTAATTAGATAAATGCAAGATAAAAACCAAGAAGATACTCTTTTAAAACTATATGGCTGGCAAAGGTTTTGTTAATTTGTTTTGTTGTTAATGAAATGCAACACCCGGGACAATCAGAGAATTTACGGGAGGATGGGCATTTTGACACTTATCAGCAAGTATATGAACTGCTCAGTCACCCTGGATATGAATTTAGGAATTTCAGATTTTAAAAAGTAAGTTTTTTCGCTTATGTATTGGCAAAAAAATGTCTATTATATACTGTGGATATTCAGGGCATAATTTTATATAATAATGACCAAGTCAAAGCAAAATAAATTCTCAACAAGAAATAAACTCATCATGTTTTAATATGTAAATATACATCATCACGGAACCATCAAAGATACGGTTACAGGTGTTTTGACAGAGAAATATTTTAATGTGAAGTGCAAAAACCTAGCTAAAATTGTGTTAGAGTATAACTTCATTTTGCAAATAAAATACATATTCCTAAAGCAAAAAATTGGACTAATATTGAACAAAAAGATAAGAGTAATTAGCTCTGGTGGTAGAACTACAGTTGATTTTTACTTTCCTCTTATTACTTGTATTTCCTAATTTCCTATAGTGAAAATGCTCTATTTAATAATAAGAAAAGCAAGTGGAAAAAAAAGATAAACTAACCACTTTGAGTTTGAAATAAATGTCACTGACTCTGTTGCAGCTCAGAGCTATGTTCTTTTTTCTCATTTTTAATTTTTGTAGCTACAGAGTAGGTGCATACATTTATGGATTACATGAGATAAGTTGATACAGGCATGGAATGAGTCATAATCACAGCAGGGTAAATGGGGTATCCATCACCTCAAGCATTTATCCTTTGTGTTACCAACAATCCGATTACATTCTTTTAGTTATTTTTAAATGTACGATTAAATTATTTTTGACTACAGTCACCCTGTTATGCTAGCAAATACCAGCTCTTACTCGTTCTTTCTATTTTTGAGTACCCATTAACAATCACTACTTCTCCCCTAACCCCTCACCACCCTTCCCAGTCTCTGGTACCCATCCTTATACTCCCTATATCTCCATTTAAAGCTATGTTATAATGTGAAAAATGGAACCACATTCTAATATCAAAATCCCCTTGCTGACCAACATAACAGGAAATATTGCCTTTCATTGAGGCATATTTATAATAGTGCCCTAGAAATACCATTTTTTAGTCCTCTGTTCTTCTTGTAACACTCTTCGTAAAATTCAGCAAGTAAGAGTTCCATTTACTTAACGGGGTGAGAGCCTATATATAGAACAGGATGAATTTATTTGCACTTCCAAATAAAATATTTTGTGTGTGTCAGCAATTTCTCCAGGGCTCCTCATACCCCTATTTTTGGAATCTGTACATGCATACATATACATATATATATGTGTGTGTGTATGTATGCATACATATATATATGTGTGTGTATGTATGCATACATATATACACACATATATGTATATTTTTACATAAAGTATGTGTATAATACACATAGACACAGACACACACGCTTTGCAGTAACAGGCCTATAGCTGGCTACCAAGCTCTACATATCCCAGAAGAAGGGGACAGAATTGTTTTTCAAAGTTGTAAATAAGCAAAGTTCATCTGACTTTAGGACTTAACCAAGTCCCAACTACGTATCACATTGAAACATGGATATTATTAAATGCCAAACTGCCAAATGTCCCAAAGAAAACATACTAACCAAAAACAAAACCTTCCTCTCTATGTGTTTATATGTGTGTAGACAGAGCAAGACAAAGGAAGGGAGGTAGGGAGAGAGAAAGCCAGGGGAAACCAGTAATTCAAAAAATTCCACTAAGATTCTAATCTCAAATTTAAAACTCTGGCCTCCCAAGATCTTTGCCACATCTTGTCAAACAGCCTCATTTAAAGAAGAGCCTGAAATTCTAGAGATCAAGTCTTTTACCCTGAGATCTCAAACAAATGAGGAGAGAGGAGCCTGCATTCCCAAACCAGATAGGGGGCATCCCACTGTCTTAAGTATTTATCTCCCTTTCAAAACCACTGTCCCAATTGTCTTATGTCCAATTTTCCATCAAAGCAAAGAAGAAAACAAATGACATAAATACCAAGACTGTACAAAGGAATGATAAACTTCCTTAAGACAAGACCCTCCAGCCTCTCCAAGGTCTCCATGGAAATCACACTTCCCTCATCGTCCTTGTGTTCATCGGGGTCTTCTGTTCACAGTTTGCAACATGGCTGAGCATCTAAGTAGAAGTGGTAAGTAGACTAAGCATATGGAGATGAGGTAATAAGCCTGGAAAATGTACAAACTCCTCAGTCCATGCTCAGATACCTTAAAGAAGGCCATATTGCCAACAGCTCATTGCTCTCCATGCCAAACCTTACAGAGGATACATGGTCAGGAATAGAGCCATATAGTCCATTCATCAAACAGGCGTTTGGGAATAATCTTCCTTCTTCCAATCTCTATCTCCCATGGCACATGACAACAAACCTTTTTCATCAAAAGCAAAAATATTTTCAAATGTTCAAAGAGCTCAACTTTTCTGGCATGAAATCATCTCTATTTTGGAAAGGTCAAGAGGTTCACCTCATTGCATGTAACTGATAATTGAAGATTAAAGTGGACTTCCCAACACAGCAGTGAAAAGAAATTAATGGAACAGCTAGAGTACTCTTCCCAAAATGCAGCATGTGTGATTTATTTTTATGCAGTTCATATCATACCTTGTAGCTGATATCTGGAGGAAAGGAAGCAGTTCTTCTAGGGGGAACAGATGATTTCATTTGGCAATGTAATAATGTCTGGGGAAATGTGAGAAAATGCAGTGGCAAACTTCAGCAAAGGGTCTGAGCTTAAAAGTATCACTGGCCAAAGATCACTCTTTTCAATGGCCTGCTTGCATAGAGACTCTCCTGTCATTATAAAGAGTTCACTGACTGGCAATTTAATTCAATTTTCACAATGGGAGTGCAATACATAAAGACACTCTGTAGCTGGCAATTAAAGCCTTCAAACCCTAACACTGAGATATGCAGCTATATTACAGCAACCAGGATGAGAACACACATATTCACTGTGAACAATATCATGCAATGGTAGCAATACATTGTGGAATACCAGGGAGGCGAGAGTTGCAAACTGGATATGTTCAAGATGTATTTATTTTTGTATACGTGCAGATGAGCAAGAGAATGCAAACATCATGGCATAAGTTAATTTTGAAAAGATGTCAGCTTTCTATAGTTTTCTACAGATTAACATTATTCTGCTTACTTTGTAATATTTCTTTTTATATCAGTGCTCAAATAAAATACTTAAGTTGTTGTTTCCTAGCATCACAAAAGTCTTACCACTGGTAATACATTTTTTTAAAAAAATTAACTGAGGGTTTCAAATGTTAAATGGATTCTGCAACTTTTTCCCTTCCCCCACTCCAAGCAAACCACTATTGCTTCTAGCCAGTCCAATAGCTGAAAGGCTTAAACCCTTCCTTACAATTCTAGCAAGTAATTTTTCAGGTGCCAGTCCCTGCAGAGTTCAGATGCAGAAAGCCTGTCATAAGGCACCAGGCAGAAGGACTGTGCCTCAGAAGCACATGGTCTACTTGACTTTTTCTCTTTAGGGTTAACACTTTTGTGTTATCTAGTCATTTAGAGGTAATAGAGCTCCTTAGACTTTTACAAGACTCAGCCGTTTGCAGTGCATTGGAGTAAACAGCATTTCATTATTTATCATAAATTACTCAGAGCCGCTCACAATGCAAGATAAGCATCAGTGTGGTACCACAAAAGGTCATTTAGAAGCTTACCAAACTCAGTGATGAAGGGGAAACACAGATTTGGATTTGATACTCACTTTGCTAAAACCCTGATCTACAGCTTTACCTTCCTTTCAAAAATCTCTTCTGATCAAATACAAAAAGACCTGAACCAAATTACTTTAAAAAATGTATCTTTATCTAAGTCAATAAAATAAACTAAAAATATTCTAAGCAAATAACACTTGTATATGTCAACTGGTGTATTATAAAGGTTGACATCAGTGAAAATTATCTGATCAGTGAAAAATAGAAGAGAGACACCATTGGCTATTAATACTAATTTAACACTTACATTTACACAGTGCTATAGCCCCTCTGTCTGGTAACAAGGAGCAACCAAGTAAGCCTGAGCAGGCAAGAGTGATGAACTGGATTCTTATCTGAAGGTTCTTCTTTAGGGTGAAAAACATGGGTGACTCAACTAATTTTAGCTACCAATATGTAAATAAATGGATGCGATTCTCCAGTCCAAGACAGGCACTCTCTGGCAGGAGGTGGTGCAAGAGCCTCATCTTATACAGACCCCCAGCATTTCCCTCTCATTCCTCACCATGTGCTGAGTGCAGACAGGAATCAACAGCAGCATTCCTTTTGAATGCAATGCAACATCAGCATTCAATTCCAAAAGGTGCTGAGTGGCTTCTGCAAAGAAGACTTCAGATGGAACCAGAAGGGTGATGTGGCAATCAATTCATAAAGGAGTTTTTTCCTCTGAAAAATCTAAAGGCAGTCACAGGTTAATTTAGGTGAGGCTGTGAAATCAAGAGTTCCTTCTTGTTATTCTTCATCTCTACTTGCAAATTTTTAGGTATTTGAAAGCTGTTATTTTGGGTTAAATCTGGGGCTTTGTTGATGTGACTATGGATAAACTAAACATCCTTAAAACACGCCAATTCTATTGCTTCTTGCAGCACTTTGAAGAGGCATTGGAATGAAGTCAATACTTAAATATATCCAGCACAAATCAGAGACAATATCTTTAAATGATTTGGAACAAGTTAGCCTTAGAGAATCTTTAAAATTTGCTGCTCATTCCTCTCTCCAAATCATCCTGGAAACCTCGCACCTTCTGAAAATACCACAGATATTGTATCACTTCCTTGCAACCCATTCTGACTGTGGTTTAACATAGAATCAAGCTGTGTCCTCCAAAACCCTCCCTTCTTAATCAGGCACTGCTCCAAGGAAAAGGTGAGGCCGTCTCATTATTTCCCAAGATACGCCCTCTGTGTCTATCAGGCCAGAACCCTCACTGGTTCCCATATAGATGGTTGCATGCAAACTTCTACCTTTAATCAGTGACCTTTCCCTCCCTCAGCCTCCCTTCTCTATTACTCTGCCTAAAGAAATTCTCCCTTGAAACTACCTTTCTCCCTCTAAGCACTACTTTCTAAAATGGCCTCATAGGCTTTACACTTGGAATCACACATTTCAGCACTTAATGATTCTTTGGTACATATGTTCTCATCTTCTCAACAAAACCACAGATCCAGATGATGAATTATCTTTCTTGGGTATCTCATGCTTTAGTATTTACAGAACTGTAATAATGCCTCTCTCAGTATACAAGTAAGGTTTTACATGTGTTAAGATGTGTGAAAAGTGTGGCAAGGTGTTATATCAGGAAAACTCCTGATATGAGTGAAATAGGGTTTTAGTGAATATAAATACAAGGTGTCCACTCAGAAAGGCTTAAGTCAAAAGGGAATGTGGGTGTTTGCATAGAGTCTCACTAAGAGGGGGATCCTCAGAACAAAGGAAAATGCTGAAGCCAGGAAGACGCTCTTTCCATCTGCTGAACTGTGAGACATCAACAACAAACATTGAGAGCTACCACCCAGTCTCTGTACATGGAAAAATCCATAAACGCAGGCCACCATCCTGGTAGCATGAAGCGGTAAAGCCCAAAGGAATGTTTCTGAAGTTTTCTCTTATTTTTTTCAAGTTAGTGTTGATGTCTACAAAAAGTACACAAATCAAAAGTATAGAAGTTATTAAATTTTGATGAAGTAAACTCACTCATGTAACCAGCACCCATATCAAGCAGCATAATATTATCATACGGGAAAACCTACACCTGGGTTCCCTTCCATTCACTGCCTGCCTCCCCCCCCCAAAGATAATCACTATCTTGACTTCTAATTGTTACACATTAAATAAATAGAATCATATTTTTGTTGTGGCTCTTTTTGATCACCATTGCATTTGTGAGCTATCTGAAGGACTTTGAGCACAAATCATCACCAGACTTGTGGGTTATGTGCCCTACAAATCGCCACTCTCCAATGGACTTGGAGTCTGTCTATAGTCCAACCACTGAAAACTATTATGAGAATAAATATTTTATGATTCCGTGAGAGGCTTATAGCATCCAGTAAACCTTTGAACTGGTTATATCATCCATTCATATTTAACCAAACATCTCCTTTCTAGGACTCAACTCCATCAATTAGCCTTTTTGTTTTCTTTTCAATTGATCCTTGAAATAGACCAGGTAGTTGACTAATATACATATAACTGATTGATTTATTGGCTATATCCTTCTAAAGTAGTACTACTAAAGACCATCTAATATCTGCAGACTGGAAGAGCCGTTAAGTATCTCATTAAACTCCCATCTTCTATACCCTTATAAAGTCAAGGCTAATCATCAAAGGCCCAGAGTAAGACACTCTGCCTTCAATAAGGCATTATTTCCCATTAACAAATGGAAATGCGTTTGCACTTCTACACATCTGCATTTCACAGCAGGAACCCAACTCAGTCAACACTTTAATGCTGACACCACCAATTAAGAAACTCTTTAGACATAAAGAAAAAACAATCTTCACAGAACTAAGACCAACAATTGAACTGATTCATGGAGCGTATTCTTTTCTTTTTTCAAAAGTATAACAACCTCTAATTAGAAGAAAGATAGTTCATGACCACTAACTAAAACTTAGAAAATACAGAAAAGTACAATAAATTAAACAGCATTCCTACTCCACAATCCAGAAAGAACTACCATGAACAATTTGGTATACTTTCATTGAATACAGTTACTATATATTAAATCTGGTGAATAATACAGCTTATTATCATGGACATCTTCTATAATTGTCTACTCAAGTTTTAGATAAATATTCCATAGTAAACATTTCCTAAAAGCCTTAAAATTATTAAAACAAAATTTAATAGCTTTGTAATATCTATCACATGGGTAAACAAAATTTATTTTACTTACTATTTTATTTATTTTAACTTAAAACATACAAATGCACATTCACTTGCCAAATATTTGGTTATAGAGTTCAAGGCTTTTCTCTGAGTAAACATCTGCTGTCCTTCTTATGAAAAACCATATCCATAATGTATATTATGATTTTTCCAGTTCAGTTTATTAATAAAAACTTAACATGTGAAACAATACAAGCGCAAATTTCATGTGAATATATAGTCTCCTTAAACTTCTCACAACTTTGTCAACAAGAAGCAGCATTTTTTTTAAAGTAAATTACCTTTATGAATTATATCCAATGCAATGAACTTAGTCTTAACAGAAACCACAGTTCACAGATCTACAGAATACTTAAATGCATTACCCAGTTATAGTAACAAAAACAAAGCATAAACAGGTTTGGGGGCTAATATAACTAATACCTGTTAACCAAGACAGCTCTCATTTGGTTAAGACAGAAGTGCTACCAACTGTACCTGCTTGGCATGGGGTGGGCATTTGTCAGGTTTTTTTAAAATTTTATTTAAGTTCTAGGATACATGTGCAGGATGGGCAGATTTGTTACACAGGCAAACGTGTGATGTGGTGGTTTGCGGCACCTATCAACCCATCACCTAGGTACTAGGCCCCATGTGCATTCTTTATTTATTCTGATGCTCTCCCTCCCCCTACATCCCCCAATGTATCAGTTTTTTAATAGAAATAGAGAGTATAATACTGAAAAGTCAATGAAATAGAATTCAGTCAAGTTATCATTTAATATAAACATTTCTACAGCCCATTTTTTAAAAATTTCTGGAGTCTATAGATTTTGCTACCATGCTGACAAAAGCTTTTCTCCAACAATAAATTTGGGCAAACAACCCCAATTGCCCCCCTTCAATGACTACAACTGTCATTGTTAGTCTATGGGATTCATTTATAGTCTTACAGGATTTTGACAATACAAGCTTTTGAACACTACAGTATCCTTATCCTTCAGCACGGCTATTCAATGACTGTCAGGTGATCTTAGTACTTGATCTATTTCCGTTTTCTTTTTAAAAGTCCGCAAGAGTAACAATCTCAGTTATCTTTTTCTGTAACACAGAATTTTTTTCTTCTAGCTAAAAGAACACTTGGCAAACAAAAATGTCAAGCAGGTAAGCAATGATTGGGTCTAGTTTGTAGTATCCCTGGCAGAATATCAAGGTCTCACCTATGTTCCACTTCTTAGAACTGGTGGATAATCAATGGTGGGTACCTTGCAGTGTGGCTACAAGATGGAATTCAGATGTTCTGCTGCAGGCATTGCATAGCTCCAACTCCCAGAATTGATTTGGTAGGGTCAGTACTTCAGTGTCTACAGAACTAGAAGGCTACCATTTGAAATGCTCCCTGACACTCTTCCATTGATCAGTCTCAGCATATACTGCAGTCACTACGGTAACCAAAAGTAAGTTTGGAATGGGCAGAGAAGACAATTTTGACTGGATTTTAGGAAACAGAGAAAAAAAGTCTGTAATTGTTTTCTGTCATTGTTATATTGAATCACCTACAAGCAGCCATAAGAGAGAAATAGAAAGTTAAAAAGATCAAGGAACAGAAGTTTAGAGATAGGGACTTGTTGCTCAATGGGTACAAAGATTTAGTTAAGCAAAAGAAATAAGTTCTAGAGATCTGTTGTACAACACAGTACTTAGTTAACAATATAATACTACACACTTAAAAAAAAAGATTTCTTTTTTTTTTTTTTTTGAGATAGAGTCTCACTCTGTCACCCAAGCTAGAGTGCAGTGGAGCCATCTCAGCTCACTGCAACCTCCACCTTCCAGGTTCAAGTGATTCTCCCTGCCTTAGCCTCCCCGAGTTGCTGGGATTACAGGTGTGCACCACCACGCCTGGCTAATTTTTTATATTTTTAGTACAGATGGGGTTTCTCCCGTGTTAGCCAAGATGGTCTCAATCTCCTGACCTCGTGATCCACCTGCCTCAGCCTCCCAAAGTGCTGGGATTACACACAGAAGCCACTGCGCCCGGCCAAAAAAGGTAGATTTCATGTTAAATGTTCTACGTAGACAAAATTAAAACCACAAGCAAACACAAGGAAATTTTTGGGGGTGACGGATATGTTTAGTACCCTGATTGTAGTGATGATATCAATAGGTATATGCATATGTCCAAACTCATTGAAATGTATACATTAAATATGTACAATTTTTTGTACAGTCATCCTTCAGTATTCCGGGGGATAGTTCCAGGATTCCTCTTCCCAGGATATCAAAATCCTAGGATGCTCAAGTCTTTTACATAAAATGGCCTAGTATTTGCATATAACCTAAGGATAGATAGCCTCCCATATAGTTTAAGTCATCACTAGAGTACTTATAAGTAGTATAAATGCTATTTAAATAGTTGCTATACTGTATTTGTTTCTCATTTTAGTTTTAATTGTTGCGTTGTTATTTTTATTTTTAAATATATCTTTGATCCTTGGTTGGTTAAATCCACAGATGTAGAACCAAGGATATGAAAGGCCCATTGCATATCAATTATACATCAACAAAACTTAAAAATAAACAAGAAGACAACATTCAGAAGAACATACTCTTTATCTTTTCTGAAACATCTGAATTACTCCTTAGACACAAAATGCAGGCAATTTCTCGTTAGAAAGATTCCTTTGTATCAGAGCAAAGAACAGGTATAGTGCAGGTGAGCTATTTATGGAGTTTACAGTGGCAAATGCCACTATCTAGGTGTAAAGTGCTTGAAAGAAGCAATATACACATGAATATAGTGACACTGTAACAGTGAGGTAGGTAAGACCGAGGTGAGGAGAGATTACCTGTGAAACACTCCTCCAATCTTCCTGATTATCCAAACAATTTCTGCAAGTCCTAGGCAAATTATATATCCTATGTCCAGCTTGATTAATTCTATCAGTGAGATAATCAAACCTAGGCCTGCAGCTTTTCAATCCTTATTTCAAAAATAAGTAATACAAAGAATGTACAGTGCTACATGCCCAGGCACACAGTAACCCTCCACATAGGGCAGCTATTGTTTTCATTATTACCTAAACCCTTCCAAGACTGAGATCTGTGCCTAATCCTTCTACATTACCAACAGTAAAATTCATGCTACAGAAGTCAAGAAAATCTGATCCCAAAATGATGATGAGTGTGTGGCTTTCTCTTTTAGTGGATGTCTAGCTCCCTGGCAATTCACAGGAAATCATGCCAGAGGTTACATGTAGTCATGGGAAGGTATCTGAGAAGGCAGGCTGATATGTTTAAGAATTCTTATCAAATATTTAGCATAAAAATGCTACTTCCATAACCCTGGCTGTAACCTATTAATGCTAAAGTAGTTGCATGGATTCAACTGAACTTTTCTTTAAAAAAAATGTTCTTATGGCCTACATTGCATCCATGATACACACTTTCACTTCTAGGAAAAGGCCTCAAAGACAAAATCTTAGCACTGGAAGCTGCTAAACTTCCATTATTAAACTTAATTCTGAATTCACTTTGTAGGTTTGTTTCTGATTAATCCCTTTTTATGCCCAGGAATGGCAATCTATGCTTTATATACAATCACCAACCTGTCTTGAAAAACAAAAGCTTATCACAACAACAAAAAGTAATACTTTAAGTTGTAATTCAGGATGAGACTTCCAAGAAACACAGATTTAAAGAAATATATTTCTAAAATGCTAATATTAAAGTTCCCCAAAGTACAAACACAAACAGCATATTTAAAAGAGCTCCTTAATGGATACAATCAACCTATTAATTCTTGAGAACCTAATTTACAGTAACTGCTAAGAAGGCAAGAGAACTTTAAAGGCCCAATGACAATTAGACAGTGTAGGGATGGCACAAAAGGGTGCCTTGGACATATTTTGCTTTATCAAGAATGTTTAGATTTCAGATTTGCAGAACATTCAGCAATCTCACTCATTTTCCCCCAAATTTAAGCTCCTCTCTTTGATAAACATATGCTAGAAATAGGCTTTAAAAAAAACAGCTACAAAGCAAAGAATGAGAAATGTTGACCTCCAGTTTGTGGTTCAACTTCCAAGGTGATTTGAGGTAGAATTCCACACTATATTTTATGGTGTGTGCCAGGACATGAGACAGGAATACAGGAAAAACCCAACGGCATATAAGAACAATAATCTTTCACTGTGAAGAGAGATCCCTCAAGCTAGGTAGCAAACCAGCTCCAATATTTCAACTGAATTCCATAGTGTGATGTGCTCTTGGATGAAAATTACCAGTCTATCTACTTCCCATTTCACTTGACATAAAAACAGTGACTGATTTTCAGCTTATAAATGCTTTTGGGAGTGGCATACCAGCCAGGTTATTGTCATAACCCTCATTATATCAGGGAAGGAAGTTAAAGTTCCGAGAGATTATATCAGTTCTTCAAGGTTGTACAGCTATTACAGAATTCAAGGCTAGAGGTTTTGTATAGAAATATAGAAATACATATATTGTGTATATATATATATATGTATTAACACACACACACACACACACACACACACACACACACAATTTATTACCCTTCCATAAGAGTCCCTAAAAAGTATGGTCATGACTGACTCACATTTCCAATACTGTTACCTCCTAAAGGAATAACTTTCTTAATCTAACTCCTCTTAGCCTACTAGCTGTCACCACACTGCCTGGCAGGAACACACCAATGGGGCCCACTGCACAGTGAAAGGGACACAGCCACCAGGCCAACCTCAAGGAAATCTACACTCCTCTGCAACTGGCAGTTGAGTTGTGCACTTAACAACACTCAGTTGGGATAATAGACTTGTTTATGTCAGTTGTTCTTATGCTAACTATGTAATTTACCTAAATATTATGTAAGCTAATGATATATGATTGGAGTTTCTATTAAAATGTAGTTGAATGCTTTGAAGAAACTCCAAAAGGTAAGTTGTTATTGTTTTTTTTAAATAAAAAAATATATCGAAGCATATAGACAAGGAAACTGTAAAAGATTCCCAAGGCAAGGGTATTACTATTGTATTTATGAAGAATCTGCATACAGATTCCTTCACTCCTATCCTTAAAAAAAGAAGCTGGTAATTACAGGTGTGGCTTAATGGTAAAAAAAAAGAAAAAAGCAAAGATGCTAAGCTTAAACCAGTAGACACGTACTCAGGGAAAGCCTTTGCCCTATATCAAGACATGGAAGACTGAATGTGGTAGTGATTTAAAGTTTTAATTGTCTGCTTTACGAACCATTACTTTTACAAACTTTCCAAGTCAACCAATTACTTACCAGCACTGCAATGCCCCTAGATACTCATAATAAACATTTGAAACATGTGACATATACTATGAAAATATAATTATGTGAATGTATATAATACCTTATGTTCAATTGCTTAATTGTGTTGTGGAATCACATTTAAAAATGCTATCAAAATTAATATGATTTGTACACCAATCTATGGGGAAAAAGAAATGACCATTAGCTTCCATCAAGTTTTTGGAATCCTTAATTATTGTTTTAAATCACCAAGATAGTTTAATAACTCAATTACCTAAATGAGATGATTTTTTTCCCTTAACTTTCTACATCAACTTAAGCAGTCTAACTTACCAAAACGGTTAACTTAAAACAACTTGAAGCAACATGTTTAGAATATCTAAGAAATTTCATTTAATAATTATTAACTCCTTGTACTCTAGGCTAAGGAAAAAAGTGCTTACACACACACACACACACACAAACACAGAGGCCTGAAAGAACCTTCAGTCAGAGCCATGATAGAACTGTAAAATACTGTGGAAGGTAGGAGTACAGGAAGTCTTCAGGGGAAGAGTGAAATGGAAAACCAAACTAAACATGTGTCTCACAATTTTACTTATAATTGCATGAATAGGAAACATCTATTTAGGTAAGTTTTGATTGTGATATTGCAAAGTTTCAAACTGAATCCATTCCTTACTTCACTATGTATGTGGTTCTGGAGGGAACACTTTCTTCGGTCGATAAGTAAAATTTCTAGGATCTCAAAATGTGTTTGTCAATGCAGTACCAGCTCTGTCCTTATCCAACTCGAGTCTAAAGATAAAAACAGCTTGAAAGAAAGAAAAATGAATTTCAGTTCTATTCAGAAGCAATTCAAATGCATTTTAAAGACTTAGATTTATGACTATTCCCTTGCTCTTATATATTTCAGGGCCAACTTTCATGTTCCATTTTTGACATCCCAGATAGAATATTGAGATATGTTTGGCATTGGAGATGAGAGGTTATGAGGAAAGAATTTCTACAAAAGCAAGTTGAAAATCAGCTTTCTTCTCATTGTGTACAAAGGGGAGGACGGGCTGAGAAACCAGCACCAGAAAGAGGAGAGACGGTATTCCTCTACACCCTGGATCTCCCAGAATGGCACTGATTTCAAACTGCACCAACACTCCTGTTGTCACCCAACCTGAATTTAGAAAAGCTTCATTAACAGAGAGAAATTGCCAGAAACCAGCTTGCTTTTTTTGAGGGGGGGTGGAGGAGGAGTGGTCAGGTTTTGGAAATAGCACAAATATAAAGGTGGCAGAATTCACAAATCAAACCTGCAGAAGGGATTCTCATTTAGCAACAACACCTCCTATCCCTCACTACAGTTTGAAGAACTGGGGAGGAATGCTTAAACCACATTGTCTTAATGCACAGAGACCAACGAGTCCAAACTAAAAAGGGCCCTAAAAATATCCTTGCCAATACACCCACCCCTGTCCTCTTTTTTTTAATTAGGACCATGAAGTGCAACATAAGTGTGTAAAAGCAAAATTGCACAGCATAATTGATTAAAGCAGAAAAGTCTCATAATCCTGTATTAAGGCCAAAGGAAATCAAAACATACTCAGGTTGCAGCATGTGCTCATAAAAAAGCTCTCAATTGGATTTCATAAGAAATATTGATCCCGAGCTCTGAATCCTCTCACTTTGGCTACCACGAATGACTGGGGTCAGTACCTCCTATGTTGGATGCCTTCGACGGCCTTGACTCATGTAGACAGAATACAACAGACAGGAGTAACTTTATTTAAACAAATTATATCTGAGGCTGCTTATAAAGCAGCCAAGTGTACTCTTAGTTAAGGAGTATAGATGTTGAAAAGAATAAATAAGAAAATAGTTGATTTTGTCAATGCCTCTCTTAAAAACTACAGTAGCTATGACCAGGTAAAGTTTTATATAAAAAGACTTGATTAAATTAAAATTGCCCCCATACCCTGCTTAAACATAAAACATACATTCTACATTTATTTGTTCTTAAATACACTATTCGATATTTGTGATATTCATTGCAATTAACCATATACCTTCCAAATCTGACCCAAAGAAACACCTATTAAAAGAGGCTCTTTGTCTTTAGTATTTGAATTTAGCCAATGACTCTGGGCTATCACCTGTTAAACAGTGCTATCAGCTTAGTAGAAGAATTTCCAGTCTCTAAAACAATCCACATTTGCATTGGCAATATTGTGCAACTATGTTTCAAATCCGACATTAAAATTCAAGAAGCTGTAAAAGGGAAGGGATGATTGTACACTGGTCAAAATCACTGTTCTCTACTGTCTCTAGTAACCTCCCTTTGGCTTGAAAAACTTGTAAATTAACCTATACTTTCAAATACAAAATGCTTCAAAAATGTTTTTGGTGAAATAATCTCCTCTGGCAATATATTTAAGATATTTGTTTTTAGAGTCTGAAGTGCAAGCAAGTAGTAGGCAATTGGAAACCCAAGAATCCCAGTAACACTGAAGAAAGTTTTGGTACAGCTTAACGGCCTAAACAGTGGAAGATGGGAAGAGTCAACCTGCAAATCCAACTTTCTCCTCCTGCCTTTCAAGTTCAGTCCTTTGTCTTTAATCCTACAGAATACTAGAAACAGTTCTCTAACTGGGCCTTCCCCATAGCAAAATAGCTTTTGCTTAAAAAAATCCTATTATCCATTAGCAAGTGTATTCATTGTCAGTGAACCAGCCTCTTCCACTCCAAAGAGCTATGCTGTCTTTTACAGACAGGATCCTTCTGATTGATCTAAGATGATCACAAAGACATTCATTCCATAAGCCTTGAGATATCCAATTCAAGAGCAAAGATCCTGGCCATTAAAGAATTTGTGGGTTAGTCAAAAAAAACAGAGCATCATCTTTAACCATTTCAAGTATTACAACAGAATCCATTACTTTCAATAAAAAAAGACGAAGAAGAAGAAGAAAGAAAGGATAGAAAAGGCCCACTAAAGTATGGAGGTTGGATCTGGGGAAAAGGAAATTTCTCTCCTGGGAACTTTAGTGGCATAATCAAAACAAGTGAAAAATATGAACACCAGTGATTCAGGCATTTTTCATCCTACAGTAGCATTGCTGATATTCCCTGAAATGAAATCTTAATTTCCTTTTGTTAATCATCCTGCAATCTTGGATGAAAAAAATAACTATCCTCTTTCTTTAAATCACCATACAACTTCCCTATTTAAACTCTCATATTATGGAAACTACATAATCCACCTTTCATTAAAATTTCCCTTGTTGATAGATGCAAACCAGGTCAATTTCTTCCGGATTTTGCATACTTGTGTTACATACCTTAATTCAACTTCTTGTAAAGGTTTAAAAAAGAGAAAGAGCTGGACATAAGATACAAATAAAACAAATACTGCTTATATGTCTATGTGAACATTGACACCATTTACAGATTTTTTTCCCTCTTTCCCTTGGGGCTGAGGGCCCTGTCAATAATCATTACTTATTAAACAGGCTGCCATTCCCTTCCATAGAATGTAGGAAGAGAGCATTGAGGGGTAGAAATAATTACCTTGGGCTTTTCTTTAAAGACCTCCAGAATGGAACGCAAGAAAATCAATTGAGCAAGAACATGGAAATACCCCTGCCATGTGTAGTTCCCCCCTCATCCCCCAATGCATGCAAGGGTTGGAGGTATACCATACTCCATTATTCATATCAACTGCATCAAAAAAGCAGATCAAAAATCTTGGGTGTTCAAGATAGACTTATTTTCAATCCATTGAATATGCTCACATATACACTCATGAATCCTTTATCCTTCTACAAAACTCAAGCTACGTTTGTTGAGTGGAGACTCTCAACACCTCCTGAAAAATGTGCTCTCAAAAATGACTGCTTCAGTCAAAGGGGAGAGAAGTCGCAAGTTACTAGCTCTACTGCCATTCTGGTTTGTGGCAGATTCCTTCCTTCTCTCCTTCCTGTCTCCCAATTTATCTTCTAGGCTGTTTTTTCCAAAGCAAAGTAGGTTTTTTTTTGTTTTCGTTTTGTTTTTCCCTTTCCCTCTCCTGGACCTTACTTACAAATACACTAAATCCTTTAAAAAGAAGACCGTTTCAAGGGTTAAGTAACACCCCAGGGTAAGATCATAGGTCAGGAAAATGAAAAATTAGCAGATAACTGAAAGTAAACCCGGTTTTCCCACCATCACTGAAGAGTTAATGACAAACACTCTTTCTTCACCCAGATGCTATGGCTCAAAACACAAATGCAATATAAAGACAGCATAACCAGACAGTTTTTGCAAAATAGCCTTGCACAGAACTTGAACTAGCAGGCTGGGGTTTGTCCTAAATAACCTTCACAGGTTGCACAAACTGTTCCCATATCCTGATCAGATCAGCTTAAAAGATGCCTGAAATTTCCTTTGAACAAGAACGAGGCGGGGGGTGGGGGTGGGAGGCCAATTAGTCACCTAAAACATTTACAAAAATACTGAGAAAATATGCACTTTCTATACAAATAAACAGAAAGCGATGATGCTTTGGGTATGCTGGCCCATACTCGCACCAACTGAGCCCAGGTTGAAGATGCTACATTCTAACGGTGACATGTTTGCAAACGGTTGGATGTCCTCACCCCTGAGCGCAGAAAACTCCCAACTCGCCTATATTTTTCAGGCACAGAGGGAGAGGAGATAAGGTTCACACCCCACCTTTGGGAACGGAACAAAAGCAAAGGCTTGGCAGGGCTGAAAAAACTCCTTCGTCAGGACCCTAGAGGTGGCAGCTCTGCAGGGCTCCCTTCATATTTCCTCCTAGTTAACTCACTCTCGGCGGCCACAGAATCAATGTCTACACCTTGGAACGGCCACCGGCAGACTAGGAGGTGATCAGTTTAGCCCTTTTCCTAAGTCTCTCTATGGCTTCTAATTAACCCTTTCTGGTTCCTGCCCGGGTCAGGGCTGCTGGAAGCGTCTTCAGCTACATTCTACCAACATCTCCATTAAATCGACCCCACATATGGACATAACTTCCTTTTGCGGTTTATCGTAGTTCAATTTGCATGTGCTTTGCTTTCTTTCCTTCCTACCGGCGGGCAGAGAAGGGACTCAGTGCTTTCGAGAAGGCCCTTTCTCCTCCCGGGCCCTCTACTGGAGCGGGATCCCGCAGCTCGCCAGCAGGTCTGCAGTGAGGAGGGATCGCACTCGCGTTAACCCTTTGAAGGGAGTTAGGAGATCTGTTCTCATTTGGGACCCGCTAAAGTGGGGGCCCGTGGAGCCTGACAATCTCCCTTCCCTTCCTACACGCCACCGCCCCCACCTCAGACCCAGAACAGGCTGGCACCTTCTTCCCCCCCGGTGGACAGTTTCAACCAGCTCTCACTCTGCCCCAAACCTGGGATGGGGGAGGGGGCTTGCTAGAAGGCAGGCGGTGAAGGGAAAAGACAGCAGGAGGGCAGAAAGGAAACTCAGTAGTAAATCATAGTTCAGACACACTGTTTACTTACGAAATTTGGGGCTGGTGCTAGTTTCTGGTGTCGTGGTGGTAGAGGACGAGGAAGAGTAGGAAGAAGACGAGGCAGCATCCTGAAAGGGAGACAGGGTCCAGGAGGGGAGTAGAATCGTGAAGGTAGGAGGAGGTAGCGTATGCCGCAGTGGGCCAGGAGGGCATTGCCTGGGTACTTGGGGTTCCTGACACCGGGGGTCGGGAGCCCGGCGTGCTGCTACTGAAGAACGCGGCCGTGGTGGATAGGACCGTCGGGGGGGCCGCAGTGTTCCGTGCTGTGGTGGAGCGCGGGCTGGCCCGGATGGGTACCCGGTGCCCGGGGAAGCGAGTGGGCGCCCGAGTGATGGTGGTCAGGCGGGTGCTAATCCGGTTGGGCGTCCTGGAGGAGGCGGCGCCCCCGGCGGAGGGGGTGGCGGGGGACGTGGTGGAAGTGGTAGTGGTGGTGGTCTCCATGGCCTTGGGGGAAAGAGCTGGGCTTGGAGAGGAAGAAGGGGTCCTGGCCCATCCCCTTGGAGTCCACCAGGTCGGTGGGCACGTACTCCTTGACGGAGCCCACCACGATCCATTTGAGAAGCATGAGGCTGAGCCCGAGGCCGATGAAGCCGATGAACAGAGGCACCACGCACAGCCACGTCTGCTGCCGGTTCCACACGATGCAGTCGCTACAGCGTAACTCCCGGGGGGGGCTCGGCCGCCCCTTCGCCGCCGCCGTCCGGGCCCCCGCCCGCCGCTGCCGCCGCCGCAGCCGCCGCGGTGCCCTCCTCAGCCGAGGCGGCGGCTGCCGAAGCGGCACCAGGTGGCGAGGCAGCGGCCGCCCCTTCACTCATCCTAGGAGCCGGTCTTCACCTTCGCCCCCCCCCGAGGGCCGCGCCAGAGGCATGGGGCTGCGCGGGCCGGGCGCGGGCGCGGGCTCCGGCGTCGGCGGCGGCGGGCTCGGGCGCAGGCAGCGGCCGCGGCGGCCGCATGCAAATCGGCTCCCTGCCCCCCACGCCCCTCCCCCGAGAGGCGGGCGGCGGGCGGGGAGGAGAGGAGCGGGGGAGGGGACGGGGCCGGGGAGGGGGCGGCGAGGAGCGCGGAAGAGGGGCGAGACGGGCCCCCGGCGCTGCCGGTCGGTCAGGGAGCGACGGGGCGCGTCTGCAGCCCGCCAAGCGGCCTCCTGCGCGCCGGGGCCCCGCGCCCGCTGCTGCTGCTACTGCCCGCCGCCTGCGAGCGCTCCAGCCGCGCCGGCATCCTCGGGGCACCGCGCCCGGCCGGCTCCCTGGGGCGCCCGCTCGCGCCGCGTCTGGGCCTCGCGCCGCCTTCAGTGGCCCCGCCGGCCGACTGCGGGGTGCCGGGTGCCTGCCAGCCGCATTCCAACACAGAGGGCCGGCCTGGGCGCCGCGATCCTCGGCGGCTGCTCCGCGAGCCCGGGCGATGAGGTGCACCTGTTCTTCAGCCGGCCCGCAGCCAACCCTCGGCCAGCGCTCTCCCGGAGAGACCAATCCCAGCGCAGCGCGGGGGGCGAGCGGCCCGGCTCGCTCGCTCCAGCCGCCCGCTGCTCCACGCCGCCTGCTGCCGCCTGAAGAGAGTCAAACTCCAGCGAACCGCGCCGCTGTCGCCGCCGCGAGCCAGGGGCTGGGGGCGCTCCGGGCGCGGTCTGACCCGCCTCCGAGGGACCCAACAAGCAGGCAGAAGATCGGAAATCTCGCCCCGGCGCCCTGCCGGGTTGAGCGTGGGGAGCGAAAGCGGGAGACTGCGTCGGGGGCTCCGGGGGACGCGGACCCCGGGCCGAGGGCGTCTCCAGGCGGATGCGGGTGTGTGTGCAGAACCGCCGCGGCGGGCTGAGATTCCGGCAGAGTAGCGCCTCCCACCAGCACCTAATGCTGGTTTCTTAATGCACACAAGATAAATAAATGATCCAAGCAAACTCCTGTTTGATGGGGGCTAGGGTGGCAAAACCAGCTCCCGACCGATTGTGAGCCCGTCTCCTGCACGGATCCAGTGGGGTCAGAGACTGACGCGGCTGGGCGAGGGGGGCGGGGTGGATGTGGGTGGGAGGGTGCCCGTGCGCTCCCCTGCTTGATGGCGGTGCGGCTGGATGGAGGGCCAACCTTCGCCTGTGTTCCTGAGAGATGCATGGAGCAGACGACCTTTGTGCAATCAGACCTGTCAGATCTCTCCAAAGCCATTTATGTGAACTTGCCTTAAAATATTGTCATTACATGTAAATGTACGCACAGATACACACGTTACAAGGCAAGTGTTTGTGAGAAGTAAATATGAAACGATTTGGGATTGGACTCCCAAATTCCGTTTCCAGTTTCTTCTCTTGGCTGGGGAGGTACCTGTGTGGTACCTGCCGAGGCAAGGGGCAAAGAGCCAGTGTTAGCATGATATATGCTGATGGTGCAAAACCTTGCTTGCCAACTCTCTCCAGATTTCCTGGTCTAAACTGAAAACCGAAGAGGAGAAGTTTTTATTTACAAGCTTTAAGAATATGAGGTTGAGAAAGGCAGCTTCCTAATACACTTCCCCAGCACTGTCTGATTGGCGTGGATGATGGAGTCCGCATTCCCTTGTCCTGTGATAGTCTCCACAAAGATGAAGTTTTCAAGGTATCCATTTTATTCACAGGTAGAGGACTGAACGTTACACTGAAGAGACTGCAGAGAGCAGAGGATGCATTGAAACAGGAAGCCCCTAGGGTTTGGTGCCTACCAGAGTACTTTGCACAGACACGGTTAATAAATTATTTTTGATGGCAGTAATGCTGCTGTCACCTCTTTCAGCTATAACATTGAGACTTTCCCCATAGGAAAGCTTTTGATTTTTAGTTTGATGGAACATGCCTTAATCTAGTAGTGCTGAATTATGATTACAAAAATTGCAAGCAAAAAAAAATATTTGAATCCAAATTCCTTTAGTCTTCCAATGCAAACCACTGCCCTCTTAAATAAAAACTGACCCAGCCTGTACCTTCTGTGGGTGCTAGGAATCTACTTACCAGCTAGGAATCTACTTGCCCAGCCTTTCTTGTGTAGCAAATAAAAGCTTTCCTGTAAAACTCTTTGGAATTATAGCGGTGCTACTGTCAGCCATTTGAGACAGAAAATTACTTTTCCAAAGCACTGCTAGTTCATTGCCCACCCCACCCCCCACCACCAGTATTCCTGTGGTCTCTGGCATCTTTCCTGCCTGCTAGAGTAAATCCAGTGTGCATAAAGGGCTGCTATAATGCTGCAGATGGGCAAATGCTCCCTTTCCTGAAGCCGCAGTCCAACAGCATTCACTCCATGTTCTCTCAATACTCCCTAATGCCTTCTTCATCTGCCTCTCCAAATTCCCTCTACTTCTCATTTCCACTTGGCTTTAACAGCTTATTCATGTATCCCTGTTGAGCTCATTTTGCCCCAGATCCCAAGCCACCGTACTCAGCTACCCATTGGTTGTTCTCACAGTGAACATCATTACTGGGGAGAGACGAGAGAGAGAGAGAGAGAGAGAGAGGAGAGAGAGAGAGAGAGAGAGACCCAAAACATCGCTTTGATAGCCTTGTATTGGGGGAACAGGTTATACCACCCCATCCAAGAATGTTTGGCGGATGCAGCCATCATTAACTTGCAGTTTTATTGTGAGGGTCCCTGGTAGCAGGTGGTAAGCACTGGCACTAGAATTGAGAATGGGGAGGGGCTGTTCACAGTTGCCTCAAGGACAAGTGGTGGACCCTCTCACTGCTAATAAGCATCCAGTTAGTCGGTCCCAAGGTAGGGAGGAGCCTCGTTTTGGTGACTCACAGCTCACTGGAGCAGAATGCTGAAGAAGCAGCTTCAGGCTCAGACTCTTAAGACAGGGATTCAAGTTAAAGCTCTGTCACTTATAAGCAATAAAATCACTCTGGGCCACTGTTTTCTCAACTATGAAATGGAAGTATGATACCTGCATTCTACATAATTATAAGAAATTTTATAGCTAAATAGACTATTCACCTATGGCACCTTTTAAGCATTATCCTGAGATATCTTCCTGTGGAGAGAATTATTCTAATAAATGGACATGTCATGCCTCAGCCTCCCCTGAGCTTCTCATCTGCCTGACTGTAATTACCAATGTAATGGATAGGAGTGTGTTTAGTGTGTCAGTAGACCCCATAGGTGATATCCACTCCTGTGTGGACATCTCCACATAGATATCCACATAGATATCCACATAGATATCCACATAGGAGTGGATATCTCCTTTGTGGTCTACTGACACACTAAACTTGGGATTTCTAATCATTGCCTAAAGTTTGACACAAATCAGCATTTCTATTGAAATGCAGTTTTCCCCTCAATGGCACCAATATCCCCCAGTCTGAGAGTCTCAGTGCCATCTCTGACTCCTTACCCCCCATTTCCCAAGTTCAATTAGTTGTCAAGTTACTTACTTTCTACAGTACGATTGTCCAGGGCTTCCTCCATTCCAAAATCTTTGGTAAACGCTCATCTTTGAAACTACAAGGCTGTAAATGACCTTAGTGGCCAAACACCTCTGATGTGTCATCTCATCAGATGTCCCAGCCCAACAATCGTTAGGTTTCTTCTGGCTCTGTGGAGAAGGACACTTCCTGGGGAAGACCAGCCAGCTTTTCAGTGTACATAGTTAGAAAACCCTTCGTTTTTTGAGATGGAGTGTCACTCTGTTGCCTAGGCTGGAGTGCAGTGGCGCGATCTCGGCTCACTGAAACCTCCGCCTCCCGGATTCAAGTGATCCTCCTGCCTCAGCCTCCCAAGTAGCTGGGGCTACAGGTGCCCACCACCATGCCCAGCTAATTTTTGTATTTTTAATAGACACTGGGTTTCATCATAATGGCCAGACTGGTCTTGAACTCCTGCACTTGTGATCCGCCCACCTCAGCCTCCCAAAGTGCTGGGATTACAGGGGTGAGCCAACACGCCCGGCCGAAAAGTCTTTGTGTTGAGACAAAAGCCTGCCTTCCCATACATTCACTCTTTCTTCTTAGTTCATCATTGTTTATAGAAACCTTTTACAAATTAGGTACCAGGAACAGAGGATATAACAGAGAACAAAATTAAGGCCCCTACCTTCATGGAACTTACATTTTAGAGAGGCTGATGATAAACAAAATAGATAAATTTTATGGTCTTTCAGAAAATGAAAAGTGCAGGTTCGGACCACCAAGAACATGCCCAAGTGGTATAATTACAAAAGACATCTCTTCTCCAATCCAAGATCCTCAGTCTGCTTCCCATCCCCCCCAAGGCCATGAGAACTTGGCACTCCTAGCAACATGACACCAGAGTGCTCTTTTATTCCCTGTGGCTTCTCTGGCTAATGTATTCATTTTTGAAGCCAGTCTGGTGTGCGAAATCCTAATATTCTTCAAAATGTTTACTGGAATCACGTGTAGCGGCAGTGTGGTTCCCGAACCCGTTTCATAGAGTAAACATTTTGCAAAGCAAGAATGAGGTTAGCCTTCCATATGACAGCATATATCCTTTTTCTCCCTTAGTTTAGAACACTACTGTGATCATAATGACACACATTTTTTAGTATCATCGTGCCTTTTTTAAAAGACAAGCGGATTGCTTTCTTCATAGGTCTCAACCAATAACTGTATTTCTTGTGGGTTCTTGATGCTGTGTGTGTAGGATCAACCCAAAAATCTACTGGAAAATCCTCACATGGATCACACTATTCATAACAGCTTGACTTCCAAGCATTTCTGCATGATAACCCAGTATCATAAATAAAATGAATAATAAAATACAAAAATTATACACAGCAAAAATCTGAGAGTAGAAAGTGAAGAATTCCAGTTCCAACCGTATGGTACTCACAAAGAGATGATTGTAACAATATTCAAAGACTTAAGATATTTGGAATGTCACCAAATTGCACTATCATAAATTAGGAAATGCTGACTACTGTATAACAGGATGTGGAATTAGAATTTTTTAATAAGGCACTAAGGAAAAAAATAGATGTGAATTTTTATTGGGAGTTGCCAGAAAACAATACCCAAATTTCAAAATAGGTTAACTACAAACTGGGTAGGTAGCACAACAAATTGTAGATTGGGGAGAATTTTTTTTTTTTTTTTTTTTTTTGAGACAGAGTCTTGCCCTGTTGCCCAGACTGGAGTGCAGTGGCACAATCTTGGCTCACCACAACCTCCACCTCTCAGGTTCAAGTGATTCTCCTGCCTCAACCTCCCAAGTAGCTGGGATTACAGATGCCCACCACACACCTGGCTAATTTTAGTATTTTTAGTAGAGATGGGGTTTAACCATGTTGATCAGGCTGGTCTCAAACTCCTGACCTCTGGTGATCTGCCCACCTCAGCCTCCCAAAGTGCTAGGATTACAGGTGTGAGCCACTGTGCCCAGCCCATAGAGCATTTTTGTGAAGAGCCTATCTTTAGCAGAAGCTGTGCCTGAGTTCATTGGGGGAGGAACACAAGTACGGAGCTTTTTTGCTTCCAGTACAGACATGTATCACTCAACAACAAGGATACATTCTAAATGTGTCATTAGGCGATTTTGTTATTGTGTGATATCATAGTGTATACTCGATGGTATGGCCATCTACACACCGAGGCTATAGGGTGTGGTCTATTGCTCCTAGGTTATACCTGTAGAGCATGTTACTTTATTGAATATTGTAGGCAATTGTAACACAATGGTATTTGTGTATATAAACATAGCTGAACATAGAAAAGGTACAGTCAGAGTGTGATGTTATAATCTTAGGGAACCACTACTATATGTGTGGTCCATCATTGACTGGACTGTCCTTGTGCAGTGCATGACTGTATAGTGAGAGGGGAACTCGAAAGAGAATCCTGGAGAGCTCAATCTGGGACCCTTAGTGTTTGAATGAGCCTCATTGGATTGGGACATGAGCCTCAGGAATGTCAAGTAAAGGAGATAGGTTAAGTGGGCTATGGCAGCAGCAGACAGTTTAAGCATTTGCCACCCTCAGAAGGCACAAAGATAGAGTCCAGTTGGAATGTTGAGTGAGTGTAGAGGAGAGAAGCATTAGTAGAAAATGAGCTGGAAAGTCAGTGGTAAAGGAAGTGAATGTGATAGATATTTATGTAATTCTTTTCACATTGAATTCAAACTGCCTGTACTTCAGGGTACCAACACGGGTACATTATTCTTGATATTCGAAGTTGCCATTGCTCTTTGTCTATCTAGGTTTTGATCTCCTTGTCAATATTTTTTGCCTTTCTATCCATGTCATGCCTGGCATCTTCCCCCAATATTGGTAGATATGTTTTTCTTAGCTTGCTTCACTGAGAAATTTTATTCTTTTGGAATCATCTTACTGGATCTAAAACTGGAGAACTGGTAGATGGAAACTTACCCTGACAATTCACTGATCAAGCACTCTCAGAGAACCCAGTGCTTTGGAAAGGATTTTTAAAACACAGCTTCTCGGCATGCTTAGAAACAAGGGTGGTGGGTTCACATTATTTTCTCCTCCTTCCAAACCACAAGCAGGATTTCATTTGACAATTTACATGCTTCTCACCACTCCTGGATTGGGTCAGTGTAAAGGAACTGTTAGTATAGAAGGGATGTGATGCCAGCTCTCTGAAACGCTTTTCTGTAAGTGAGGAAAAACATCTTTGTCTCAAGCTTCATTATTCCTAAGAAAAGCAGCTTATTACACTGCATTCAGAAGGAGCTGATGTGATTTCATGTTTGTGTAAATAACACTTTGGCTTCATCTCACCTGTGTTTTCTAGAAATCTTCATTCTGCTTCCTTAGATTTTGGGCTAAAACCTTCATAACATTCTGTGGGAGAAAACAAACAAATCATTTTCTAAAATTCTTCACTGGTTCATTTTATACCTACACCATGAAAACTCCCTGCTAAGCTGTTCAGAGAAATCTGAGGACAGACAGCCTTGGTGCCAACATCTGAGACCTTTGCTTACAGTAGCTAACCTGCCCAACATGGCCCTCACTTGTTTATCTAATAGAATATAAAGGTACAAGTATGAGCTTAGAATATCCTCGCCCACTTTCCAATCTTTCTAAGGATTATTAGGAGTCTGTGAAGGTTTTCAGGTGTCCCACAATCTATCTCTTATCTTAGGCAAAGAAATTTATTCTTGATATAGATCAATCATCAGTAAAGAAAGAGTAGAGACTTTTGATTCAGAGAGACTTGAACCTGACTTTCAGCAGGCTGTTGTGTGGTTGAAAAGTGTCACTTACCATGTGCTTAGTGCTGTGGTTGGCATACAGTAGACAGGTCAGAGGTAGTAACAGGTATCGTTATTTAATGAAAATCCAAATTGCCAGTGTGGAACATTATCTATGGAGCCTGCCTTTTCCAACAAGTTTTGCAGGAGATTTTCACAGGAGTTTGGTGTTCTGTTATTTCTATTAACAAGCTGGATATTGGCGGTATATGTGAGCTTAAGGGCCAGGGAAGGGGCACTGTGGAAGGCATGGACTTCATAGCCCCAGGTGATGAATGCATCTTCATTCTCTCCCCTGTGTGCTACCCCACCACCACCACAGCCAAGGAAGGCCCACAAAATTACCAAGGAATATGTGTTGATATCTCATAGCAGGTTTGGCCCATCTGTTGTCTTCAAGAAGGGCATTCTGAGAGAACAAAACTTGCTCAGTATTTGAAATCGAGAAGAAGAAACGAAAACACCACCTAGTTTATTTAGATAAAATTATCACCTGAAACCCACCAGGCTAACAATGCTCATCCCTTGTGAGACAGATACTCCAAAGGATTTTAGAAACTTAGAAAACGTGTTCTTTATCTTGCTCTTGAGAATTTTCTGATTTGGTGGAAAGTGATTCCCTGTTTTAAACAAAGATGCATAAAAGTACCAACGTGTATTTATGTGTCTATGTAAGTTTGCCAGTGGGCAGTGCTGAAGCTGAATGCAGATAGTAAAGTCAAAAAGATTATTCAAGGACTAGCTGGTGGTGAACTTATCAACTGCCTTCTGAGTATTGCTTAGGATTGGCTGAGTAGCTTCTTATGTGTCATAGTTTTGTTCAGCATTACTGATGCCAAAGACAAAGGAGAACCAGTAAGAAAACTGATTTTATTCAGGCTATTATAATGAGAGCACACCGGGTCCAAAAATCAGAATGTCTTAGCGCAGTGGTTTTGCCCTGAACTGTCACCGAGAGGAACATAGTATGATTTACAGGTGGGGGGATTGTGTAAGCAGGTGAAGTCTCAGTCACTTAGCTGAACAGGAAATGCTTATCTCTGTGTCTAGTTAGTTTCAGGGGGAGGGACGGTTCTAGTCTGAAGCTAATTACTTATGAGATCAAGAACAACAAGGTGAAGGGTCTGTGTCTGGCCTTTTCAGCTGGTTCAGGAAAAGGGAAGGTCTGTGTTTGGCCTCATCATCAACCAGGGGCTCATCCATGTATTATGACAGGCATGAGAAAGAGTGGACAAGCAATCTTATCTCAGTCCCATGGGAAAAAGTGGTTCTTGGTGGTGAGTCACTTCGTGGAACATGGAAGTGGGGGAGGGATTTCTGAAAACCAAAATTATGAGGGTGGATTTCTGAAGCATTACTGTTCTGTAGGAGCATAGGGCTCAGGTACAGTTCAATATTGACATTGACATAAATGTATGGTTTTGTTTTTAGCATTGTAAGAATATGTTTGTGCTAATAATTCTTAGCAATGATAAGAGTGGAAACAAATCCTGTAAAACTCATGTTTCTTTTTTCCTTACATGGAAAATACAAAGTAAAAGTACTCCCAAATCTTTAGTACCTGTGAAAAACAGTGAAATGCCATAAGAATACCATAGGGAGTAGAAAAAACATGTATCTCCATTTGATAAAATATTCTTCATGTTCTAGTTAGCTTGGCAGTTAGAGGATACTTTAGAATTTAGAAGCCACAAAACAGTATCCTAGTAAAGCCATGAGTATAATCCTATGTAATTTATAACACACATAAACTGTGTCAAGACTTTTACTGTTTTTTTTTATGCGTGTGTGTGTGGGGGGGGGGAATTTGTCTAACATACGTTTTCATCAGTTCAGAGTCTCAATATCATTGCTTTTAATTAGTGCAACAATGAAAGACTGTGGGAAAAAAATCTTCTCCTTTGAATTTAGACATCTTAGGACAATTGAATAACACATTTGACCAATCATTATGTTTGTGCATGCTTGTGCTTGGTGTGTGTGTGTGTGTGTGTGTGTGTGTGTGTGTGCTGATATATGTAACAAAGGGAGCTATGGAAGCAGGTTTTACATTCACATTGTCCATGGAACAAGAGGGAATAGAAATATATGCACAGACTGATGAAAACTATATAATCAATATTTTATATAGATAGTTTTTATCAGTCTATATAAACTATTGATTATATAGTTTTATATAGTGTAATAATTAGATTTCAAACAGAAGTAAGAGACAGAAAGTGAAAACAGAAAGCTCTTTAGGCTTACTTACTCAAAGGAATTCCACAGAGTTGGGAAATGTGAAGTTGACTCCCTCCCTCCCATCACCCTGAGACTAGCCAGGACCAGTGGTTTCTATGGTGCTTCAGAAAGTGAGCAAACTGCTTCAGAAGCAGACAAGAGGAGTTTAGAATGGTGTTCAACCCCACTGCTGATGGTTGCTAATATGGAAAACTCTCCACTAGGGACTGGAATAAGGTTCACCCAACTCTTACCTCCTCTGAGTCACTGCAAAGGAAAACAATTTTTAGTCTCCATTACATTGATTAACATTAAAAAACAAAACAACACTATTTATGGTTAATGGTTTAAATATTAAAGAAAGTATTAGTCAAAAGTCTCAAAATCATTTTGGGAATGACATAATCAAAAAATAACCTCCTTGGGAAACTTTCAATTAGCTAGGAAGTATTCCCTTGGTAAGCAGAATAGGATATATTGGTGATCTCTTGCTTTAAGGAAGATTTACAAATAATTACTCACTGTTTGCCACCACACACATAGCTCTGTCTATTGTCCTTTGTCTCTCAAGGAGGACTAAAAAGTAAACTCACAATTGATATTCCTCATGTTTCTCCAGGACACATCTGATTTCTCTGGGCAATTGTCTCAGCAGCAAGATAACTCTTAGGCAAGGCATGATTGATTTCCAGAATTTGAACCCGAAATGCACCTGTACCTTTTGTTCACTGAAGTAATAAGCATAAATATTTAAGCAAGAGGTTAGAACCCTGGTCTAAGTCCTAGAAATTCAATGTAGGCCTGAAGAAGGACAAAAGATATTTTATGTTCTATATGGAAATTTACAAGGGGGTCCTAGAAATAGAAAGATTTAGAAGTTACATTAAAAACTTCGGCGAATTCTAAAAGTTGTAGCCATCTTCAAGTGCACTGAAGGAAGGACCTGAAGGGAATTGAACCTCCTTCACAAACTTTCAGGCAGTCTTTTCTGAAAGCTGTATTCCAGTGACCCTTTGAAGTAGCAAGGCACATTCAGGATCTCATCATCCTATACTGCAAATGGGTAAAAAGTGATACCTTTCATCTTTAAAGCTTTCAGACAAACTTACATCATTCAAATTCTTCAAGCACTTCCCCTTTCCTACAGAAAAACATGGCAATTTCTTCTTTCTTTCTAAATATTTTTAGTTTTTTAATTTTTTTTTTTGCATGTGTGAGATGAAATATCATGGAGCCCTTATGTCTTTTGTTTACACACATGGTGTCAGAAATATCACCCTGAAGAACAACAACTCTGTGCATCAAAGTTGTTCCGGTTCACTGTGCATTCAAGGGAGACTTAAACAGTGTTGCAAATATTTTGATTAAGTTAACCAAGGATCACATATAATTTCTGAAAACACAGGTATCAAATACTTGGTGGATTTAGAGAACATGTGCAGAGCAAAGAAGAGAGTTGAAACTCTGACCAGTAAATTTTCTAATATGATTAAGGATGTGGGTAGTGGGGGAATGCATTTTAACAAACAGAAAGCCTGTGATTAAATCTTACGGTGTCTAACAATTTGGTGAAAGTCTCTAGGTCTCGGTTATATTGTTCACAAAATGTGGGGAGCACTATGGCTGGGATTATTATAATGTTAAAACATAAAACAAATGTGAATATATTTTGAATATTTTTAAACACTCTGCATATATTTTAAAACATACAAGTACTATCAATTAATGTGATTAATGAACATTTATTGTATTCAGTTGTGTCTTTATACTGGATGATATGGAATGTATGTAAACCTCACTATTTAAAAAAAGATATCAAACTAAAATGTAAAAGGGCAACTTTTTTTTTCCCACAATTTTATGCTATGTGTCAGACTTCCTTCTTTTGTTCTTTCTGGGTTCCTCTCTGACAAAAGCAAATGAAAGTTCTCCAGGGTACACATCCCCAGGGGCACACCTTGAAAGGTATTGCCTTGGAAAGTTTTGTAGCAATGTTTTTAGTACTTTCCAGTATTGTTCATGGCCTGATTAAGTGGGTTGAAATAATAAAATCCAAAGAAATAAATGGGCCCTGTGCTATCCTGAAAAACCGCTTAATGCCTGACAGTTACAGATATAGCAACTTCTCAAAGTCACTTTTTTCATTATTTTACTTAAAAATTAGTACATTATATATAATAGAGCTCTCATGTTAGGAACTTAAAACATAATATAGTGTTTATGTACTAATCAAGGTTTTTGCCTGAATATCAAAGTATAAGTTGTGGGCAGTTGGAGGCGTGTCTACAGAAGAGTATGGTAGAATAAGTAAGGGTTTCTGAGAATCCTCTTCTTCATGAAAGCAATGAGAATATTGGCAAAAACTGTCAGAGTCAACTTTTTAAAAATGTTGGAAATTTACCAGAGCAGCCGTCTGAGGAGCATTTATTCAATAATAAAAAAAAAGTGGCTGAATCTTGGTAAGAACAAAAAACATGTCCTATTTTCATCCTTATCTCTTCAGCTCCACAGTAGCCTCGAAAATCAATAGTCTGCAATCACCAGTAAAAACCAGCAGACTGGAAGGAGCAGAATGGGGTAGTAGATTTTTCAAAGTCCATTCCCCCCAAAATCGTCATTATTTAACCCATCTAGTTGTTCCCTACAAGAGACAATTACAAGGCTGAGTTTACCTGACATGATTCAGAAATCACCAATATGAAAAGCCTTTATTCTCAGGGTCACGTGTTTGAAAGATTTAGAAGCAATTTTTTATGTTTGTGTCCACTTTAAGCAGTAGGCAACATTTGGGGCAAACACTAGCTAAGTAAAAAGTTTAAAATGAAAAGTTGAGGAACGAGATGTCCATAGGGGCTTTGAAAAGCTCCAACGTGGTTTTCAAAACTTAGAAGATCATGCACATGCATGGGTCTATGCTTATGCCCAGGGAAGAACTGACAAGGGTCTAGGCTTTCATTTGTGGCTGACCTTGAGAAAAGCCATTTTATGAAGGTAAGCCCAGGTTACAGATTCACTGACTGTGTTTCTAGCTAAAACTGAGAAACAGTGCACCTCTGATTTCAAATTATATCACAAAACTATAATAATCAAAACAGGTGGTAATGACATACAGGCAGACACATAGACCAGTGAAACAAAATAAAGAGCCCAGAAATAAACCTATGCATATATGACCAACTAATCTTTGACAAGGGCACAATGCATACACAAAAAGCGAAGAATAGTCTTTTCAATAAAGGGTGTTGGGAAAACTGGATATCTGCATGCAAAAGAATAAAACTAGATTCTTATCTTACAACATACAGGAGAAACAAGTCAAAATGGAGTAAAATCTGAGATGTAAGACTCCTAAACTGTATGACTCCTAGAAGAAAGTAAAGGGTGAAAGTTAACTGACGTTAGTTTGGCAATGATTTCTTGACTATAACACAAACAGCAAAGGCAAAGAAGCTAAAATTAGTAAATAAGATTACACCAAAGTAAGAAGCTTCTGCAAAGCAAATAACAGAGTGTGAGGACAATCTACAGAGTGTGAGAAAATATTTGCATATCACACATCTGATAAGGTGTTGATATTCAAAATATATAAGGAACTCAAAAAACTCAACATTAAGAAAACAAATGACCAGATGAAAAATGGTCAAAGGATCTAAATAGCTATTTCTCAAAAAAGGACATATAAGTGCTCAACAGGTGTAAGAAAAAATGCTCAACATCACTAATCATCAAAATAATGCAAATTAAAATCACAATGAAGTATCATCTCACACCTGTTTGAATGAGTATCATTTTAAAAAATGAAAGATAGCTGTTGGCAACAGTATGAAGAAAAGTAACTCACTGTACACTGTTGGTGAAAATGTAAGTTAGTACAGATATTTTGGAAAACAATATGAAGGTTCTTTAAAATATTAAAAATGGAACTACTAAATGATTCAGTAATCTTACTTCTGGATTTATATCAAAAAAAATAAAATAAGTATCTTGAAGAGATAGCTGTACACCTATATTCAATGCGGCATTTTTCACAATAGCCAAGATAGGAATCAAGTTGTGTCAACCAATGGGTGAATAGATAAATAGTATACGTATGATGGAATTTTATTCCACATATATAAAATTTATGTTCAGTAACATAAAAGAAGAAAGAAAGAAATTTTGCCATTTCTGATAACATGAATTAACCTGGAGGACATTATGCTAAGTGAAATTAAGACACAGAAAAATAAATAGTGCATGATCTCACTTATAAGTAGAATCTGAAAAAGTTGAACTCTTAGAACCAGCAATTAGAATCATGGTTGCCAGGGATATTGGTCAAAGGGTACAAACTTCCTGTTATAAGATTAATAAGTTCTGAGATTATACTGTACAGCATAGTGACTTTAGTTATTTATACTGTATTGTACACTGGGAAAAAAGAAAATATAGAAATATTTCACTATAGGAAATTTTACATTAAAAATATTACATATCAAAGGACAAATTAAAATGAGAAAATTTGTGATAATAGCTAAATAGTACAGGGCTTCTTTTGGGAGTGAAGTCGTTTAAAATTGTGGAGATGCTCATGTAACTCTGTAAATAGAATAAAGAACTCGAATTGCACACTTTAACTGGAAATCTAAAGGGGGACCTTCAGCCTGAAATGAGGGGACCCTAGACAATAACTTAAATGCACATGAATTAAAAGTACTGGTAATGATAACTACACAGGTGGCTGAGCATGATGGCTCATACCTGTAATCCCAGCACAACGGGCGGCTGAGCCAGACAGATTACTTGAGCCCAGGAGGTTTAGACCAGCCTGGACAACATGGTAAAACCCCATCTTTACAAAAATAACCTCAAAATAATTAGCCAAGCATGGTGGTGCTTGCCTGTAGTCCAAGCTACATGGGAGGCTGAGGTGGGAGGATCACTTGAGCCTGGGGAGGTGGAGGCTTCAGTTAGCCCTGACCATGCCACGATACTCTAGCCTGGGTGACGGAGTGAGACCCTGTCTAAAAAAAAAGAAAAGAATAAAAGAGAAAAAAGGTAACTACACAAGCTGGTAATTTTTGCTTGTAACTTTTTTAATCTCATTTTTTAAAGTTATGTAAAGCAACAATTATAAATCTGCATTGATAGGCATATAAGGTATAAAGATGCCATTTATATAACAATAACAGCATAAAGTAGTGGGGATGTTACCGAGTTCTATTGAAGGAAAGTGGTGGAAGGTTTTTATACTATTGAATTACATTGGTATTAATAAAAACTAGATAGTTATAAATTAAGATGTTAATTACAAACCCCAGAGTAACCATTAAGAATATAACACAAAAACATATATAGCAAAAAGAAACAGGAAAATTAAAATGGTTTGCTATAAAATATCTATTTAACACAAAAGAAGGCAGTGATGGAGAAAGAGAGGTACAAAAAAGAAGACATAGAAAACAACGGTATGACAGATGAAAATCTTATCAGTAATTACATTAAACGTAAATGGATCAATCACTGCAGGCAGAAATTGGCAGAATGGATTTTTTAAAATTTCAATATAAATCCTCTCTATAAGAGACATACTTGAGATTCAAAGACCCAAATAGACTGAAAGTAAAGCAATGCAAAAAGAAATACCATGCAAATCAAAAGAGAGCTGGAATAGCTATACTAATATCAGACAAAATAGATATTAAGATGGAAATTGTTACTAGAAAAAAGAACATTATAAGATGAAAACAGGACCAATTTATAAGAATGTATAACAATTATAAATAATTACTCATCTAACAACAGAATTTCAAAAATATATGAAGCAAAACTGTCAGTATTGGAGAGAAACAGACAATTGAACAATAATACTTGCAGACTCCCATACTCCAATTTTATTAATAAAGGAACTTGATAGCAATAAAGAAATATGAGACTTGAAGAACAATAAAACTATCTAGACCTAATAGTCATATACAGACATGCCTTATTTTATTGCAGTTAACTTAATTGTGGTTCTCAGATATTGCATCATTTTCAAATTGAAGGTTTGTGGCAGTGCTGCATGGAGCAAATGTATCAGAACTATTTTTCCAACAGCATGTGCTTTTTTCGTGTCTCTGTTGCATTTTGGTAATTCTCACACTTTCAAACTTTTAAAATTATTATTATTATAATATCTGTTTCAGTGATCTGTGATCAGTGACCTTTGGTGTTATTATAGCAGTCGCTCTGGGACACAATGGACTACATCTAGATAAGACAATGAACTTAATCAATAATGTTGTGTGTGTTCTTACCACTCAACCAACTGGTCATTCCACCATCTCTCTTCCTTTCCTTGGCCCTCTCTGTTTCCTGAGACACAACAATATAGAAATTTTGCCAGTGAACAACCTTACAATGCCCTCTAAGTATTCAAGTGAAAGAAAAAGTGGTACCTCTCTCACTTTAAATCAAAAGCTAGAGGCCGGACGCCGTGCCTCATACCTGTAATTCCAACATTTTAGGAAGCTGAGGTGGATGGATCATCCGAGGTCAGGAGTTTGAGACCAGCCTGATTCACATGGTGAAGCCTCATCCCTACTAAATACAAAAAATTAGCAGGGTGTGGTGGCACATGCCTGTAATCTCAGCTACTGGGGAGACTGAGGCAGGAGAATTGCTTGAATCTAAGAGGTAGAAGTTGCAGTGAGCTGAATTGCTCCATTGTACTTCAGCCTGAGCAACAAAAGTGTAAGTCCATCAAAAGAAAGAAAGAGAGAAAGAGAGAGAGAAAGAGAGAGGGAGAAGAGAGAGAGAGGGAGGGAGGGAGGAAGGAAGGAAGGAAGGAAGGAGGGAAGGAAGGCCTAGAAATAATTAAGCTGGGTGGGAAAAGCATGTAGAAATCTCATGCAGGCTGAAAACTAGGTCTTTTGTGCCGAAGAGGCCAAGCTGTGAATGCAAATATAAGATTTTTGAAGGAAATTAAACGTATTCCTCTAGTGAATACACAAATAATAAGAACGTGAAACAGCTTTAATGATGCTATGAAGAAGTTTTAGAGGTCTGGATAGAAGGTCCAACTTGCCACAAAATCCTCTTAAGCCAAAGTCTAATCCAGAGTAACCAATTACTCACAGAGGTTGGTTCATGAGGTTTATGGAAAGAAGTTGTCTCCATAACATAAAAGTGCAAGGCGAAGCAACAAGTGCTTATGTAGAAGCCACAACAAGTTATCCAAAAGATCTAGCTAAGATCATTGATGTAAGGGGCTACACTAAATAACAGATTTTCAACATAGATGAAACAGCCTTTTATTGAAAGACATGTAACCCAAGACTTCCATAGCTAGAGAGGAAAAGCCAATGCCTAGCTCAAAGTTTCAAAGACCGGTTGACTCTCTTGTGATAAGCTAATGCAGTTGGTGCCTTTCAGTTGTAGCCAGTGCTCATTTACCATTCTGAAAATCCTAGGGCCTTCAAGAATTGTGCTAAATCTACTCTCCTTGTGCTCTATAAATAAAACAATAGAGGCTGGATGACAGTAAGTTTGCTTACAGTGTGTTTTACTGAATATTTTAAGTAGACTGTTGAGATTTATTCCTGAGAAAAAAAAGAATCCTTTTAAAATATCACTACTCCTTGACAATGCACCTGGTTACCCAAAAACTCTGATGGAAATGTATGAGGAAATTATTGTTGTTTTTATGCATGCTAACACAACATTCATTCTGCAGTCAGTCAAGGAGTAAATTTAACTTTAAAGTCTTACTATTTAAGAAATACATTTCATGAGGCTACAGCTGCGATAGATAGTGATTCCTCTGATGAATCTGGGAAAAGTAAATTGAAAACCTTCTGGAAAGGATTTACCAGTCTAGATACCATTAAGAGAATTCATGAGTAATGGGAGGAGGTCAAAATATAAACATTAATAGAAGTTTGGAAGAAGTTGATTCCAGCTCTCATGAATGACTTTGAAAGGCTCAAGATTTCAGTGGAGGCAGCAACTGCAGATGCAGTAAAAATAGCAAAAGAACTAGAATTAGAAGTGGAGCCTGAATTGCTGTATCCTTATAATAAAACTTGAATGGATGAGAAGTTTCTTCTTATGGATGAGCAAAGAAAGAGTTTTTTTGAGATGGAATCTACTGCTGGTGAAGATGCTGCAAACAATGTTAAAATGACAACAAAGGATTTGGAATATTACATAAACTTAATTGATAAACGGTGTCAGGGTTTGAGAGAACTGACTCCAATTTTGGAAGACTTTATACTGTGGTCAATGCTGTCAAACCACATCACATGGTAGAGAAATTTTTTGTGAAATAAAGAGTTGATAACGTGACAAATTTTATTGTCTTATTTTAAGAGATTGCCACACCCATCCCAGGCTTCAGCAAGCACCACCCTGATCAGTCAACAGCCATGAAAATTGGAGCAAGACGCTTCACCAGCAAAAAGATTACGAGTAGCTTAAGGCTCAGAGGATCATTAGCATTATTTGCAATGAAGTATTTTTAAATTATGATGCATACATTATTCTTTAGACATAATGCTATTGCACATTTAATAGACTACACTATAAACATAACTTTTATATGCACTGGGAAACCAAAAAATTCTTCTTAAACTATTTCTTATTGAAATATTTCACTTTGTTGCAGTGGTCTGGAGTCAAAGCAGCAATATCTCTTAGATTTACCTGTATAAGACACTCTACTAACAAGACAAGAATACATATTCTTGCCAAGTGCAAATAAATCCCCAAAATAAGCAGAAGGACGATATAATAAAAAGTAGAGTAAAAATTAATGAAATAGAAAATAGAAACACAATATAAAATTAATGAAACAAAATGTTTATTATTTTAAAAGATCAAAATTTATAAAGCTTTATCTAGTCTGATGAAGATAGAGTACTCAACTTATTAAAATAATGAATAAAAAAGGAATCTTAGTACAAGATAGATAGATAGATAAATACATAGATAGATAGATAGACAAACTTTAAGGGAATACTATGAAGAGTTTGTGATAACAAATAGATAATCTTGATTAAACAAACAGATTCCCTAGGAAGACACGAACTATTGAAACCGACTTAAGGAGAAATTGAAAATTTGAATAAACCTATAACAAGTAAAGAGGTTGAACTGGCAGTCAAAAAATTTCCCACAATACAAAGTCCAGAAGTAGACAGCTTCTCTCTTTTAGTCCATCAAACATTTCAAGAAGTATTAGCACCAGTTCTTCATAAACTCTTGAAAAAAAAGTAAAGGAGGGAATAATTCTTAACCCATTTATGAGGTTAGTATCATCCTGATTCATCACAAGAAAATAAAACTACATACCAACACCCCTTATGAATGTAGATGCAAAAATCCTCAACAAAATATTAACTAATCAAATTCAGTAACATGTAAAAAGATTGCATAGTATGTTCAAGTGAATTAATCTCAGGAATGGAAGATTGGTTATATACTCAAAAATCAGTCAGTGTGATGCATTATATTAACAGAAAAACAGACGAGAACCACATGGACATCTCAATAGACACAGGAAAAGCACTGACAAAATTCAATACCTTTCATGATACAAAAACACACTCAACAAACTCGCAATGAAAGATAAATTTTTCATCCTGATAATGGGCATCTAGGAAAAAAAACACAGCTAATATCATACTTCATAGTGAAAGACAAAGCTTTCCTCTGAAAATTGGGAGTAAGACAAGAATGTCTGTTCTAACTTAATGTCTAATCAACATTGTACTGGGGTATTCTAGTCAGAGAAATTAGGCAAGAAAATAAAATAAAAGGTACCTAAATTAGTAAGGAGGAAGTAAAACTATTGCTATGTGTAGATCATCTGATTTTGTATATAAAAAATCCTAAATAATCCACAAAAATGAAACAAAACAAAGAAGCATAAAAATTAGAGCAGGAGCCATACTGCTTTGATGGAAGACCCTGCCGCCACTACTTCTAACTTCATGACGATTTATTAAAATCTCTCTGCTTCAACCACCTTGACTGTATGATGGAGATAATTATGATTTTTATTTTATGTGGTTAATGTCAATATTAATGAAATAATAATACTAAGGGATTAGGAGAGTTACTGACATGTTGTAATCATTACTGTAGGAAAAAACTACCTAATTTGATATTCTTTATATCATATGAAATTGAGCTAATCAGTTGACAATGTTTTTGCTATCTGATGTCACAAGCAATCCCATTCACTGGTTTTTGCAATTTACATTTTTTTAAAGTATGTTATTATAACTTCATTTTACTTTCAGAAAAACCTGATATTTCAGAAAAGGAAGTTGATGGTTTAATTAGAAGTATCAGGCTATTTTGCCACCAGGTGTAGTTATCTTTTCCCACTCCTCAGCTATGAGTAATAAAAAGATAAAAAGAAAATTAAGGTCCAAAATATAGAAGGTAAGTGACACTTCCCACGACAGATCATAAGACAGACTTACAGATTTAGGTTGAAACACAGATAATGCTAAGTGCAGGTCAGATAGGCCACCACAGCTCAAGGGGTAGACAAGGTGGTTCTGAGAGAATTTATTACAAGGTCTATGAGTTCCTCCTGGAAAATGGAAGAAAAAGGTAAAATGATGTGACAACCAGACAATTATTTGTATGAGAGATGAGGGACACAATGTGGCTTTCTACATTTGTGAAGATATCTCTGAAGCCAAGCTCTATCAATTCATAATGAGATTCAATGGATACAACCCATATGCAAATTGAATATTTGACCATACGGCATCAATTACAAAAAAAAAAGAAAAGGCATTGTTATAGGAACTAGAGATTGGAAATAAGTACATTTTTCTCAGATACCCTGCAAAGCCAAATTGAGGTTGCTTTAACATTCAAAATCTGATTAAAAGTCCCAATAATAAGCCTGATTGCCAGATCCCCCATTGTGTGAAACTGCAGCAACTAAATGCTAAGAATAAATTTTAAGTCAGCCAGAAACAACACCAAAATGCCATTTTAAATGCTCAGGAAAGCCTAGTTCAAATAAATTCCCAAATAACAAACGTGCATGGAGTTATAAGCTGTGTTGCATCATATAATTTTCACTGTTTCTTTCCTTTCCTTCTCCATATTGTTTGTTTGTTTTGTTTTCATGTTAAAGATTTGGCTCATAAAGGAGACTCAGAGGTGGAACAAAATTTTACCAGAAGACTTTACTACCAAATAAAAAAAAAATGCCATTAAAGACTTTAATGTTAGCTGAATAAAGGTCTTTCTCACAAATATACAATTACAACCCTAGCACATTTTAAGGGAAAAATGCTTTCCTGCCTTCCTATTAATTAAAATTCACATAATTTAAGAATAAATCAGATAAAGATCATGGGTAGAATTTTTTAGCAACTAAAATGACCCTGCCATATTGCAGTGGGATAAATACAACTTACAGTTCACTCAATTTTTCAGGTTTGTAATTATACCATTCTTAGTGAATTGTTAATTTTATTAGATTCACATTACTTCACATTTTGTGCATAAATTAAGGTTTTATTACTATTTTATGTAGTATTATTTCAAATGTGCATAAAGTGTACTCATGCTTTGTTATGTAAATGTAGTAAGCATTAACCACAGAAGGCAACTCTTACAGAGGGGTCAAGATCTTCTCCCTGTCCTTGCTCCCTCTTCTCCTGCCACATCAGAGAAGATTTTACAGTTCAGTGACAAATTGGGTTACAAGGAAAATAAGCTAGATATCAAGAATAAGGAGAAGAAAGACATTAAAGATGACTACCAGAATTCTGATTGGATGTACTGGATATACGATGGTGCCATCTCTGAGAATTCGGGTGCTGGATGTTGAGGAGTTCATGAATTTCGTTGGGGGAATATTGAGTTGGAAAGGCCATTGGATATACATGTTTGTGGCTCACAGAAAAGTCAAATGCATATATAAACCCAAAGTGCCAAATTAATGTTTTGCTTATGTTTATTTATATTTGATATTATTGTTACACTTTAAAATAGATCCATTGAAAGATAAAGGAATACAAACTCTAAATACGCCTGCTTTATCTCTACAAATATCCAAATTCCAGGTGAAAACTTGAATGTTAATCAAATAAGATTTAACATGATAGGAAACAAACAGACTTCAATGGGACACAACTCACCTTCAAATTCTTAGGGATTTGGCGGTCTCAGGAGACAGACTATCTCCTGAGTGCAGATTATGTATGATACATGCAATTCATCCACAGGCATCGCATTCATGTAGCACTATAGACAAATCTGAGGTATAAAGCAAATAAATTCTTATCAAACATACACTTCAGCCATATGGAAAACAAAAATAAAAGCAAAGATTTTCCTCTGATCAAAAATGTGATTTTTATAGTTTAAATTGGATTCTGCCTATAGAAGATTTGAAGACTGCATTGTGTTTTGTAGCAATATGTTTTTGAGAACTGAAATTATACTTTAAATTATTTTATTTCTAAGCATTACTTTACCAAAAGAGAAGGTTACACTGTCTCAAAATTTTTCAACTTTTATATAGCAGCCATTATGATATTTAATGTTTTCCTGGAGGATACCTATTTAAATCAGTTACATCCTAGCTTAATCTTCTGTGTGTGTGTATATATGTTTTGTTTACAACCCATATTAAAATCAAACCGCGTCATTTCTCATTGATGTGTGATGGCTATTCAGCCCATCTTACCTCTGATTCTTCTTCTAATAGTAACTCTTTTCTCTGCCAAGTGATTTAGAAACATAAACCTAGAAATCTAGACTCATATTATGACCATTTGCAAGCCTAGTAACTTTGATAGTGGGACCCAGTGCACTAAATCAAAGCATAAAAGTGCAAGTATTTGCCTGACTGGACAGAGAGTTTATAAATGCTACATAATCGCAATGTCAAAAGACAAAGATAAATGATTTGGTGTAAGCCAAATGTTATGTTTTGGTTTGTCTTGAATATAAATGAATGGGAGAGCCAGAAAGGTCTATTGGAAATAACTTCAAACAAAGAAGTGAGCTTGAATCCCAGCTCTGTGTCATATTAAGTGTGAAGTTCTGGATAAAGCGATAGTGTGTCTGTGAATTTAAGATTCCCATCTGTACAACGGAATAATAATTCCTTTTCTATATGATCGCTGAGAAGGCCAAATATCATAATGCCTATAGATAGCATATATGCCCTTTGGCATATAATATGACGATAAAATGTCATTAAAATAATCGTTTCAGAAAAGAAAATATTTGACAAATATAGGTAAGTCATCCTTTAGGCAGGGGCAGAAATAAGGTCACAATAAGCATTACAAAGTGAGCTCTACTAATTCTTATGGAACTGTAGGTCATAGCTCCTTTTAAATTCTTCGACAGATATGTGTCACATCCATTTAGACATGTGTCATCTTCAATAAAATGGGCCTACAGAGCCAGGAACTGAAACTCTGTCTTTTTCAGATGAAGGCCCAGAAAACATCAAAGTGTCTCCCTCTTAGGGTAACCCAGTTCTGTGAGGATTCTTGACATTCATCCATGGAGCATTTGTATGGAAAGAATACAGGAGCTGTGCATCTTGAAGTTCTTAGTCTGGCTCCTTCCCCACAAAATGGTCTATTGTCTTTGGATGAAATTTGTGTATCTTGATTCTCTTGTCCTTCCAGTTTATTGTAGGACACTCAGTCTCTTTTGTAAATGGACAGCAGCCAATCTTTGCTTCAATGTCCTAGCACATATATAGTATTCATATTCATGCTGAAAATGGTTAATTATAACATCACTTTAATGGCTTGGTTATAAGGACTTTTCTATGAATTCTCCCTGCAACATGAGCATTTTCTCTCCCGAGGCATTAACAGCCGTTCTTTATGAGATGTAACCAATATTTCTACACTTTGCTTTTTGGAGTGGGACAGAAAGGCTGAGTTGTGATTTGTTGGGTCTACACTCTAAGAATAACTATTTTTTAGTTTCCTCTCTTCCTGCTATATACATCAACAGTAAATTTCTCTAGAATTTGCTACTATATTTTTGCCTAGAATTCATTATGCTTTCTTCTTTTCCTTGAATATTGATAATGTACAGGTAAATCTTGTATTCAATTGCAGACAAGATTCCCATAGTGTTTATTTTCTGATTTTTACCCCACTGTATTGTACATGCTGACTTAAGCCATTGAACTGAAGAATCCCACAATGTACAACAAGCCAGAGTTAAAAACAAGCCAGAGCTCCATGGCTTCATTGGGAATGATGGTGGAAGGAACATATCCCCTTTCTCTCAACTTCTGTGTTTGCTTCCTTTTTTTTTTTTTTTTTTTTTCTGAGACAGAGTCTTGCTCTTTCCTCTTCACCTTTCACCCAGGCTGGAGTGAAGTGGCATGATCACGGCTCACTGCAACCTCTGTGCCCCAGTTCAAGTGATTCTCCTGCCTCAGCCTCTGGAGTAGCTGGGATTACAGGCATCCGCAACAATTTCCAGCTTATTTTTCATGTTTTTAGTAGAAGAGGGTTTCGCCATGTTGGCCAGGCTGGTCTCGAACTCCTGACCTCAGGTGATCCACCTGCTTCGGCCTCCCAAACTGCTAGGATTACAGGTGAGAGCCATTGCGCCTGCTTGTGTTTGCTTCTATCCAAACCTGCTCATCTTTGGATCTTTGATTTTCTTTTCTTATATATTTAATTCCACTTTTGTAACTGGAGTTGTTCCTTGCTAATTTTTTTTTCTGGCTTGACTTTGCTTCACTCATGGGATTTTTTTAAAGTACCTCTGCTCCCCCATTCTTTATTTTTTCCCCCATATTGATTCAATAGCATTTATTCCACAATTATCTTAGCTTTTCCTTTTGTCAATCTTGATGCTTGGCAACACAATGAAATACAATAAAGAAGACAGGCACATTCTCATACTCTAGAGGATCACACTGACATCAATCCAATAGTCATACACATCAATGTAGAATTCTACACAGACTTCTATAAAATGAAGAGAAATAATGCTAGGAGAATATACAATAGGCGAACCTGACTTTGTCTGGGGGTATAAGAAAGTAACTTTTAGGTTGAGATGGCAGACATTATCAATCTAAAGGGGGAGAAAGCATCCCAGGTGGATTGTCCTGCCTCTTTCTACTTAGCTGTTTAAGCAACCTCACCTGACAGAGTGTCCGCTCCCTGGTATTTAAATTCCCCTCTCTTCTAGCTGGGAATGCGAGGACATTATCAAATTCTTGCTTGTTTACCCTTGTTTAATAGTCTTATTTGACCCATTTGTTTGTTGTATCTTGTCTTATTTTAATTTTTAGAAGTAGGCAGGGAGTCAATAATAAAACATTTACTTTATATTTCCAATTCTTGAGTCACAAACACCCATCCAATTCCAATATAACTGCCTCAAACTCTACCAATTAACATGTAAACGCAGAGAGATCACTAACTTAGAGGATGAAAAGGTAAGAGAATGGAATGTTCATAATAACACTTGCTTCTCCCTGCTGAGTTCAAATGGGCTGTTATTCTTTTAAATAAAACAACTTGCAGTCAAGTCTTTCCTTTCAGGCTAGGCAGGGAAAAACATAGTGTTTCTTATAACAAAATCTCATGACAGTGAAACAATGAAAAGCCCACAGAATTTATTATCCTTTGGTAATGCATGTGTGTATAGTTTATACATGAAACTAAACATTACTAATTGGGAGTAATTGAGAAAAATGCCATTTCACTTGAATTTCAAAGCTTTTAAATAATGAAAGAATTCCAAAGAAATTCAATTTTATTATTTCAAATATATTCAGTAACACAAACTACTGGTAAATTTCTGCCAAACTGATTTCCCACCAGATAATAACTAAAGCAGTCCCTTATATTTTAATGTTTCTTTAAAATGTCCAGGAAGATAAGACAGGATATTTTCCTCAAAAGACTTGTAATCTGGAAAGTAAACAGGCAAAACAGGGAACAAGCACACGGGCAGGTACGAAAGCCTGAGAAGAAAGCTGCTGCCAGTGAGGAGCAGATGGACTTCTGGGGTGAGCCCGGGGAAGAGACCTAAGCTGCCTGAAGCCTTGAGCTTGTGGCATGAGGCTCTGTGCCTGCACATAAAGGCTTCATTTCAGTCACAACTTTGTGTTGAGAGAGCATCATGGGAAGTTTTGGGAGAGAGTCAGAAAGAGCCTCAGAACCTTCTAAGATTCAAAAGTACTCATTTTACACATGAGAAAAATTGGGGGGATGCGCCTTAGAAATGAAGAAGGGTAAAGAGGGGGGAAGAAAAAATTTCAAGTAGATAAAAGAACTGAAGCATAAATCAAACAAAATAATTATGAGAATTATTAGATCTTCGAAGGAACAGGTCTTATTGGACAGATGTATTTTAAACACCTGTTATATTTAAACACCTTGACTTTGGGGGGCTTCCTGTGTCTTTTTTTTTTCATCTTTCATCTTTGTAATCTAACATGAACTATTGCAGTGAACTGAATGAAATAAGCCACCATTAACTATATGTTAAATTGGATTGATTGAAGAGGTGTGTTGAGGTCACACTGGAAAACTGTAATACATGCCTTAAATTTTCAGCACTGCCAGATCATTGGGCTCTGTTTTCACTGTGGTATCAGCTGCCATCACATTCTGCAAATGGCTCTCGTTGGCTGTGCCTAGACGGTATAACCTCGGCTTTGAGCAAGGCAACTAAGAATATTCATTTATTCCGAAATTGTAATTGGACATCCACCATGTGGGCTTTTAACTAGTTGCTGGGATAAAACCAGTCAAAATAATAATTAAAATAATTCCAATATTTAACTTGTATCTGTCAGAAAATCTTAATTATATTAAAATAAACTCCACAATACTCCTCTCTTTTCCTTCCTTCACAACCTCCTCTCACCTCACGCTAAGGACAGCCGCTCACTCAAAGTTCTGCCCATCCCTGCAGCCCATCCATCCGTCACTGCATCATCGCTGCTCTTTATCCTTACCTCTCTCTCCCAACCCTCTCAGCTTTGTACCACATAGATCAACTTAGTTTTCTTCTCTTTCACCTTTTTCCCCTTTTCTCAAGCCCCACCTTCCTCTGCTCAGTTTTTTTGTTTGTTTGTTTGTTTGTTTTTTAAACGGAGTCTTGCTCTTTAGCCAGGCTGGAGTGCAGTGGCAGGATCTCGGCTCACTGCAACCTCTGTCTCCCGGCTTCAAGTGATTCCCCTGCCTCAGCCTCCTGAGTAGCTGAGACTGCAGGTGCACGCCACCACGCCCAGCTAATTTTTTGTATTTGAGTAGAGATGGGATTTCACCATGGCCAGGATGGTCTCAATCTCCTGACCTCATGATGCACCCACGTCGGCCTCCCAAAGTACTGGGATTACAGGCGTGAGCCACTGCGCCCAGCCCCTCTGCTCAGTTTTAAAGATATTTCAAAGTTCTAAAATCCATTTTGGTATGAAGCCATAGACTTTAGAGAGTGGGGAAGGGAAAATCAAGCCAGCAAAAAAAAAAAAAAAAAAAAAAATTGTCTTGAGAGACTGAAAAGAGCCTGTGTGGAGGGGCCAGAGCCTTATAATTCCCTCCCTCCTTCCTTCCCTTCCTTCTTTCTATCTGTGTATGTTTTACCATATCATAATCCTCTCCTTGTCAGTCTTTGCTCTGTCTATCTGTCTGTCTGTCTGTCTGCCTGTCTGTCTCTCTCTCTCTCACACACACACACACACACACACACACACACACACCTCTCTCCAAAATACAATGTTACAACGTGGCTCCTAGAAGTTATAATTATTTCTGTGATAGCACACCTCCTTAGAGGAATGTGAATATTCTTAGTTACCTTTGAAGATACTACCAGATGTAGCCTGTTTATGACCTTCTAAATATCTTTTCCTACAACGGAAAATTGGTGGATGAATGGCTTCCTGCAGAAGCAGCTCATCGGCACTCCCACTAAGAATCTCTGTACATTGACTTGCTAAAGGGTATATGTTTACCAGATGACAACCCTCCCAGTTTCCAGCTTGCCACTAGATGTCCCTCCTAGCCAATATTGAAATGCAACCACACTTCCCATCCTTCCTGGGGTCTCTGATGTGTAAATAGATAGATGCTCTCGGGTGCCTGCCCAGCCCCACCACAGTGCTAGCAAATTAGAGGGCCCTGTTTCTAACCTGGGAGTGCTGTCTCTGGAATCTGTGTGGCTCTGATGGAGATTAGGGAACCTTCTTATTCACACCCAATCAGACATGGCTTCTTGGTGGTGTTTCAGAAACACATTTGAGCTGTCTTATCACAGCCATCCAATCTCCTCACAGGGCTTCAGGTCTGAATTTCACCAGTCATCCCTACTTTCTAGTCACCATATCTTTCTTTGTCCTCTGTCTGGCTTGTTTTCATCAATGGGAAAACTGAGGGGGCTCTCATGTGGTCCAATGTAGTTAATTGAATGCTGTAATAGACACACACGATGGTGACTGCTGATGAGTCACAGCCTTGTATAGTCCTCCAACCTTGTATGCTATGGAAACTGTGACTTACTTCTGACAATACACTATGGCAAAAGAGATGGGTTGTCATTTTCATAATTATGTTACATTATTTGTTAAAGATGAAAGGATTTTTCAAGGGTAATTCAAGTTCCTAATCCATTGACTCTGAGTTAATTAAAAGGGAGATTATCCTGGGTGGGCCGGACTTAATCCAATGAGCTCTTTTAAAGAGGGTCCGGACCTTCCATGAAGTTAAAGCCTCTAAGGAGCATAAACTCTCATTCTCATTCTCTCTCCTTTTGTCTCTCATTACCTCCCTTCCTCTCACCCTCCCTCTGAAATCTGCCAACAACCTAAGCAAACTTAGACATGGATCCTTCCATGGTGAAACCTCCAAATGGGAACACACTCTGGCCAACACCTTGACCTAAACCTTGTACATTTCTGAGCTCAGGAGAGTTAATCAGTGTCCAGACTCATGATCCACAGAAATTGTGAGATAAGAAATGAGGACTGTTTTAAGCCACTAAATTTGTGATAATTCATTATGTAAAAAATAATATATTGATGTTAAATGCACCCAAATATATTTAATTAACTGCTTATGAGTAAACAGGATTCTTTCTTCTGCACAGCATTAAATTATTATATGCTTCCCCTATTTTTCTACTCTAAGTGCAAAAATCAATATTGCCCTTGTTGTGATGGTACAGATTTTTTTTTTAAATTTTGGTGTGAGAATCCCATCGATATCATACATTTACTTCAGTATTCTTCAAAGAAATACAAACTGTATGGTCCCTTAAATATTTTATACATAATCAATGACATTTCTTTATCTCTAACCCTCTTTATCGTTGTCTTATGGATTAGACAACTTTGGGCGTTTTTTGGCAGTAACTTAATCCCTGCAATTAAACTTATTTTTTTTTTCATAACTTTGTATGTAGGCTATCTCAGTTATTCTTCAGGTTGTAAGTGGGGCTCAGGTTTTCTTGTTCTGAAACCACCTATCTGGCTGTACTCATCTCAGCAGGGCTGCAGGAGATCAAGAAGACACATGGATCTCCTTCAACATCTCCACTCAGAGCTGACACAAGGTAACTGTTGTCCACATTCCATTTCTCAGAGCAAATACCCGACCAAATCCAAAGAAAACAGAGAGAGAAGTTTTTTCCATTCCACAGATGTGGGCGTGGGGGAGGAATACATTTGTTAATAATACAATTCAGTATATTTCTGTGGTATCAGATTGTGTTTCAACTCTTGGCCTACTTTCTATCATTGAAGTCTTAACTTTAAGTGTACAAGTAACCTGTACCATCATCCTTCCAGAGTCTGTCTGATAGATCGTGCGATCTTGATTATGGAAGCAAAAACAAATGTCTTAAACAATTCAAGTAGGACATAGCTTCCCTCAATATCCATGTGATATCAATTGGTGTCTGTGGCAGTTAGGAGAAAAATAAAACAAAACAAATCGCAAGCTCCAAATTGGTATGTCATAATGGAGAGGTACTTTGCTCAGTTTTGCTCAAGTTAGAGACCGTGCATAGGTTTGTGTTTCTTGTGAAAAATTTGATGATTGAATAGAGTCTTCTTTCAAATGATGAAAATCTTACTAGGATTTCATCCTCTCAAGAACTCTTCAATGTTCCTGTATAATTCCTGATTTGATGGACTCTTCTTCATCAGTTCCATTGTTCCAACAGCTTGGCAGTAAGGATGAAAATATACTTTTGACTCACATTTTTAGTGATGACTTTCATCCTGACTGAGTAGAGCTGGGTGCTGGAGCTGAAACGCAAAATCCTGGATGGTAGCCCTCTAACATATTACCCCAAAAAACCAAAAGGATGACTCAGCCCCGGAATGATGTTATTTTGAAGAATCACAGTTTGCCAACCAAACGTATTTTAAGAAACATCCAATTATTTACTTTTGCTTCTCAAAGAACATCAGAGGAATTTCCTATATTAACTTTGGTCACAGAAACTTTTCTGAAACCATCTTCCCATCTATCTTCTTTTCTTTTTTTTTTGTTTGAGACAGAGTTTTGCTCTTATTGTCCAGGCTGGCTTGCAATGGCCTGATCTCTGCTCACTGCAACTTCCACCTCCCAGGTTCAAGTGATTCTCCTGCCTCAGCCTCCCAAGTAGCTGGAATTACAGGTGCCTGCCACCACACCCAGCTAATTTTGTATTTTTAGTAGAGACAGGGTTTCTCCATGTTGATCAGGCTGGTCTCGAACTCTCAACCTCAGGTGGTCCGCCCGCCTTGGCCTCCCAAAGTGCTGGGATTGCAGGCATAAGCCACTGTGCATGGCCTCCCATCTATCTTCTGAACAACCCTCAGATGGTTTTGTTCAATTCACTTCAACCCACTGTATACAAGCCAGCACTACATTCTCATGTCTTACGGCCCCTTCTCTTATACATATTTGTCTTCTCTTGCAGGAAATAGCATCCTTGCTCTTACTGCAAGAATGGAGGAGAAGAAATTAAGAGCAAATCAGGCTACAGGTGCATAAGTCTTTTAGCTGATTTGGGGGGTGGGAGTGGGAGTCTACAAACAAATTTACATGCACAAGTTTTAGTCCTCAGCACAGAGTCTTATTAAGGTCTAACTGGCCATTTCTCAAAAGTCACAGAAAGCAAATTTTGGAAGAATATTTAAAATCATCTAGTTATATCCCTATTGTTTATCTAAATGTACTCTTCTGCATATCAGATAAGAAAACTGATGCTTAAATACCACCAATGACAAAAGACTAGATGTGAAGACATCTGGAGTCATACTGTTATGTTTGGTCTGTTCCAAAGAAATTTCCAGCATATGCTCAGAGAGCTGGTATCTCCATGTAACTTCTACCCCATAATCCTAAAAGTATCCCTTTAGAATGTATTCCCAATTTCTTTTCTATCTGATGGCCCTATAAGTAATTGAAGATGATTTATTCATATTATTGGATTGTATAGGTATCATTTCAAATGCTCTCAGGTAACATAGACTCAAGTGTCTTCATCATCCTGATTGTCTTACGCCAGGGCAATATTTATTTGTAACTTTCATTGTTTGCCCCAGCCTCTAGTGATTTGGCAACCGAAGTGCAGAAGAGGACCCATTAAGTCTCATTTCCTGTACACCATAGTCACACTAATTCAGTTTAAACTTCAATAGTATTTTGGGAGAGGGCATAGCATAGTGTTGTAATAACACCAGCTTGGAGTGAAATTACCTGCATCCATAGCCAGACTCAGCCATTTGCTAGCCATGTGCCTGGTTTCTTTATCAAAGAATCTATATGATGCCAGCTTTATGGGGGTTTTGCAAGATTCGAATGAAGTGATATGCAAAAAGAACATCCATAATGTCTGGCATGCAGTATAAAAGCTCAGCTAATGTTAATTCGTCTGATTATTATTGCTACTCTGAAAACTCCATTTTAGAACTCATAGTAACTAAATTTTGGATTCAAAAATCGCATTTAATATTTTAAAACACTGTTATTTTCACTTTATCATGTTACTCATGGTTAACTCTACCTATTCAAATGAATCTCATTGCCAAATTAAATCAAAGGCTTCCTCGTGGTCTCTTGATATCGAAGGAATCTACTTATACCTGGAGATTATCTCTAAAAAATAGATGCTAAAACTTGCTTTCTTGAATAAAATAGCATAAAAACAGGAGCAGCAATAATAGCACAATATTTTGAGTGTTTTCTATGTGGTAGGCATTGAGTTAAAACTTACACAAATACATAAACTCACCCTCGAACACACCACACAGTGATGCACATCACACTATCCTGTTCTCAGGTTTTCCCATCAATAGTTTAAAAATAATGATTATGACAGTGATAGTAAAGCAGCAGCTGCTACATTCCCTTAGTCACAGAGAAATTAGAGGGATAAAGAGACAATATCTGAATGTGTCTTTTCCAGGCTCTGCCACATTTGCCAGCAGGATTTGCATTTGTGATTGGGACTGTTTCACAGGCAATTTCTTTCCCATTAAAATCATTCCCGCAAGGCCATTCCAAATATCAGTACAGCTTCTTTTGGCAAATACATCACAACTGTTAACATTTTGATATAATATCAATACTTACAAAGTGCTTTTATAAACATTATCTCATTTAAGGCTCACAAAAACCCTACAGCAAAGAACGTTCAAAGAGCTTAACAATACTTGTAGCAAAGCTTGCAAAGTCACCTGTCAGGTATTGGAATTAAGACTTGAATTTATATCCCTGTGATCGCTAATCCCTTTCATACCCCCACACAAAGATGCTTTCTGAGAACCCTTGCCTGGGAGACAGGTAGCCTGAATAGAAATTCTGGTTCTACCACTCCTGAGACCTCTCAGTACCTGCTTCCTGTCTGAAAAGGTCAAAAATAAGCCCCCTCTCACAGAACCAGTGTTAAATGTGATAATGTGGATAAACCATTCTACAAACTTGCAGGTGTTTAACAGAGGTTTGTCACACAAATAGGACATGTAAGTGTCATGTTTTACAGAAACTTCAAACTGATTTCCATACTGTCAGAATGATAGCTATTGTATGATTGTTGCTTTCAGCAGTTCAAGTCACCATTTTGAAGAATGTGCCTAATGAAAATGTAGACAAGTTGTAGCCATTGGTAAATGTTGTATAAAAACTGACTTATTTTTCAGTTTGGGAAGTCTTTTCCTGCGTTTCTTTACTCATCTTAATTTCTTCTTCACACTTTTGCAGATGAAGAAAAGCCGATAAAATAACAGCATTGGACCTGGCGCCATGGTTCACATCCTGTAATCCCAGCATTTTGGGAGGCTGAGGAGGGCAGATCACTTGAGGCCAGAAGTTTCAGACAAGCCTGGCCAACATAACAAAACCCTGTCTCTACTCAGAGTACAAAAACTTAGCCAAGTGTGGTAGTGCATGCCTGTAATCCCAGCTACTCAGAAGGCTGAGATACTAGAATCACTTGAAGCCGGGAAGTGGAGGTTGCAGAGAGCCAGGATCACACCACTGCACACAGCACTCCAGCCTGTATGACAGAGAAAGACTTTGTCTCAAAAAACAACAACAACGACCCCCAAAAAACCAACCAAACAAACAAAAAACAAAACCAGCATTGATTTTGCCTCCTTAGAAAGCACTATTTGCTAAATGTGTGTAAAGGTGCGTAGTTGGGATAGGTGATTAGTGCTACTCTATGTTTCCTTGGTGTTTCATCCAAGCTTAGTAAGGCTTTTAGCCATTACGGCTTCATTTTCATTTTGTAGACACGAGTACACAACATGTAAACATACAATGAATGTATTATTTTAAAATTATAAACTGTTATAAGATATTTTATGTTATAATAATTATTATTACTATTTCAAAGATTGCTTCCTGGTTTAATAGCCCTTTTCTTGCAAACCTCAGGTTTAAAACAGAAATTGCCATGAATCTTCTTCCATAAAATACTTTCATTCATTTATTCAGAGAGCTTTATTTACTGGAAAAAAAATTGAGCATTAGTTCAACTAAGTGGCTCAATAGTTTTGGTCAAGTAGCTTATCTAAAGCACAGCATTTATAGTAAATAAAGTAAAACCATTTTTAAAAGTGCTTTATAATCTTCAAAGTACTTTTATTATACACACACATATATACAGACACAAAATACACACATATCAGGGAAAAATGACAACATATCACACTGTGAATATTGGCTGGCTGTATGCCTTAGGTGGCAGCACCATTCATAAAATGCCTAGGATTTGTCTGTTGTACATCTTGCTTCCTAAATCACAGTAAATGAGGCAAAACCTTAAATTACACTCACTGATCCACTAATCCCATTAAGGTTTTTAAGGCAGGATTTCAAGATCTATTGTAATAACAAGCATCAGTTATAGCTAACTGGATATTGCTGAGTTAAAAAAAAAATGTGTTTGCCATTCACTTTTCCAGGTCTTTCTCTTTCTTTAAGAAATCAATTTATCTCCTTCTAGTATAATCCATTCTATGGAACTGGAGTGAATTAGTTTCAAGCAGATGACAGCGTCAGTAGAAAGGCAGAAGGTAAGTTAGTGCACACCCCAATATGTGCTTAAAACTGATATCTTTAATAACTAATGCTGAAAATGTAATGAATTATATAGCATAATACGGAAAAAAAGCAATAGTTTTAAATAAATTGAAGAATGAAAAAAAGTCTTAAAAAGAACTATCTTGCTTTCTTCTGCTGAAAGGCTGAAAGCTCCTCTAATTTCATAAATATTTTCCTGCAATTCTCATACTGTTTGGAGCTACTATCTTTGCCATCTCATTCTTCTTTTACCCCGCGACTTCTGAATTGGGAAATCTTGCTGGATTTCTTTGCAAGCTCAGAGCTTTCCTATTCTCCCAGTCCTTTGGAATCTAGCTTCCACTCTCTCTCATTAAAATCACTAGCTCTTTACCTTGCCACATAAGGCCGCTTTAGACCATAGGTTATGGCCTATTTTCTATTCTCTTTCTCTTTGATCTGTGCAGAGTTCTAATTTATTTTCCACTTTTTCTTCCTTTACTCCCTCAGGATTCTTTACTCCCTCAGCTTCCTTGGCACTACCTCTTCTTTACTCTCCTATCATCTTTTGATATACTCCTTCCAGTCTTTTGGGTTGATTCCTACTCCTCAAATACATACCTCCACCAAAAATCAATTTTCAGTTTTATTCTCATGAAAGTCTATACATGCTTCCTTGGAGATTTCAGTCATCTGTTCAGTTTTTTTTTTCACTATGCAATCATTTGTAATATTTCTAAAATGATTCAAGATATGTGTAATAGGCTGTAGAATACAAAGATGAAGGTTGCCATAAATTATAAAAGAGCTTAATCAAATTACCACCTACCTGATTATTTATTTTTAAAAGCTAACTATATGACCTTCACCTGATGCCTGTGTACCAATGTACCACATCCCTGGACATCGCTGCTGTAGATTCATACTACATACACCAAAAATGAACACATCCTGTTTCTTCTAACTTCTCTAATCCTCTAAATTTCTCTTTCCTCTCTGCACTATGACACTGCACCTGTCACTCAAGTCCAATGCATTGGAGTCCTCCTTAACTGTTTCTTATCACATTACCAACAAACATAAGTAGTTAGTAAGTCGTATCATTTATTTCTGAATCACAACTGTTCGCCTATTTCTTCCCTTTCAATGTTAGTTCTACCTCTCTATTCAGATTTCTCACATGAAGTCAGAGCAACTAAACCACCTTATAGTATTCAATGGTTGTACACAAACTCTGCTCACCTCACATTTCCAACCCATTTTATTCTTTATTGCTAGGATTGTCTAAATAAATACTAATTGGGCCAGGCACGGTGGCTCACACCTGTAATCCTAGCACTCTGGGAGGCCAAGATGAGAAGATCTCTTGAGGCCAAGAGTTTGAGACTGGGCTGGTCAACACAATGAGTTCCCATTTCAATAAAAAGAAAAAAATATATATTAAATAAATGTTAATTAGAACCACCATCTGCAAATTCTAAATTATTCTCTACTATTTAAATAACCACGGATTTTGTGATCCCTCCTCAAGCTAGCCCCAATCCACTTTTCCAGCCTCATCTCCAATGTAGCATTTATATTAACTCGAAACTCTTATTGAAGGCATTCTAGATCCTACCATTAAAATTCTAGTCTCAGGTCCCTTCCATATGCTAAGTTCAATAGTTGGAATATGACTTCCTTCTCTCTACTTTATTGATTATACTATTCAGTCTAGATTTATCAGCTTCCCTTTTACCAACTAGATACAATTTTGCTAACGTGCACATTACCTCTACCATTATGTTCCAGCTCTTGACTCCTTCCCTTAATTGATGTAATGCATTACTTATTATCTTCACCATTTATTTGGTGCTATTATGCATTTGTAGAGTATTAAACAATTCTTATATTTCAATCATGAAATGTAGAATATATAAAATATGGAATATGTCATAGGCTAGAAGGAAGATAAAGTAGTAACCCAGACTTCCAGAAATAAATACACCAACATTTTTAGGCACTGTCTTCAGTTTTTCAGCTTCATTTAAGTCCACTATTCTTTCAAACAATGAAAATATGGGTCTAGCTACAATTGGGGCTTAAGACTTTTGAATGCTGGTTTGAGTTTTATTACTTTTGTTTACTTAATACCTGACATATAGAAGGCACTTAAGTGTTCAGTAGTATTGAATATTGGAGGACAATTATACATGTAGCCAAAATGAAAATTACATATTCACTTCTGTGTTGATCTGTGTGTGTCATAATGACAGGGGTATATTGGTTCTATTCAATATTGCCTAACTTATACCTACCTAGTATCCAAAACAGCATAAATTTACTGAATAAATTAATATATTAAAATCATGCTCTAAGGGGCATGTACTATAGAAGATTTACATAGAAATCTGTTGTTAATCTTCCATTTATAAAGAATTACTTCTTATATAGTCTTTAAATAGAAATTATTAGTTGAGGCCAGGTGTGGTGGCTCATGCCTATAATCCTAGTACTTTGGGAGGCCTAGGCTAGCAGATCACTTGAGGTCAGGAGTTCGAGACAATCCTGGGCAACATTATTAAATTCTGTCTCTACTAAAAATACAAAAATTAGTTGGAAATCACTTGGACCCAGGAAGCAGAGGTTGCTGTGAGTCAAGATCACTCCACTGCAATCCAGCCTGGGCGACAGAGTGAGACTCCTCAAAAAACTAAGTAAATAAATTATCAGTTGATATAGCATGTAGTCAACATAATTTGTTATATGACAGTAAATATTATTGAAACCAACTTTATTTTTTTGAGACGGAGTCTCACTTTGTTGCCCAGGATAGAGTGCAGTGGTGCGATCTCAGGTTCAAGCAATTCTACTGCCTCAGCTTCCCAAGTAGCTGGGATTACAGGTGCCTGCCACCACGGCCAGCTAATTTTTGTATTTTTAGTAGAGATGGGGTTTCACTGTGTTGGCCAGGCTGGTCTTGAATTCCTGACCTCGTGATCTGTCTGCCTCAGCTTCCCAAAGTGCTGGGATTACAAGTGTGAGCCACTGCGCCTGGCCCTGCAACCAATATTTTGATTAGGAGAGAAAGAAAGAGAAGAAACAAATTTCCACTTTGTGACCTTCAACTTATAAAACCAAACCTATCAAAGGACGAATTTATTAATTAGGCATTGGAGAGGATGTGATTGCATATAATTTATGAATAGGTATATATCAACAGTGTATAACTCAGCTACAATGAAAAAGCAATATTTATATTCAATTCAGTTCAAAACAGTAAAAATCATTATGAAATGGAGGAATTTATATTTAGCAAAAGCATAACCCAATTCTTGTGTTAACAAGGCCTCCTGTGTTCCTCATTGTCCTGGATGATACAATAGTAATGTCCCCCAGACTTCCTTCCATGTTATTCACCTCTTCCAAAAGAATGGCCATAAGCCCATGACAAGGACAGTCACTGAGTTTCAGTTCTGAGGGATACAACATTCAGTGTGAAGAGCAGGCAGTTAATGGTCTGTCTGCAGGTTTTATTTTTTCATGGTTATTTAATTTGTCCACTTGTGGTCAGCATCTCTTGAAATGTGTGTTTTTGGTTTCTCTTCTTCCTCTAAATTGCTGGTGGAAGAGGATCGTGGAAATTGCTTGGCCTAAATCTAAAGCTTTAAGCCTTCTCACTCTAGATAAAATGAGACTTGGATGTGCACAGGAAGGTAACCCACATTGTCAGGGTAAATTCTGAAGCTAAAGGCCAACAGTTCCTTCCTGCTGTTCCATTGGTCTGGCACTGCCCTCACTATATGTTTCTCCTTTTGGTCATCTCATATCTGTGTGTCCGTCTATGGCCATGGTAGATGGCTGGGCTGTTTGAGGATTAATTCAGGTATCCAAATTCCTGAGCACTTACCACTTCTCATACTCCACTAGAAGGAAGAATATCATGAGGTACTAGTGGGATGAGAGCTGTGTGTGTAGGAAAACAGATGTCTGACTTCATCAGGCTTATTCGTGTGGGAGTCTGGGTGCATGTAATTGCACCTGTCACAGAGGCTTGAAAACTGCCTATTACTTGATGCACACACCTCAGAACAGTGACGATCAACAAAGAATATTTGCTTTCCCAGAACGACAGCAGCAGCAGCAACAGCAGCAACAATAACAAAAAATCAACCTACAGCACCAAATTGTTCTTAAGCCTCTCCTAAATCAGCACATCTCATACACTGTGATCACATATTTTTAGCCATGGCCACACTTTTTAGCACAATTATAAACCCAGGATGTCCATAGGCAAAACAGGGTTGAGGCTTAACTTAATTCAACTGCTTCGTTTTCCTGGAAAAAGAAAGCCCAGTGTTTAAATTGGGAAAGAGATCAGGCCAATCTTACACAATCAGTCAGTGAAAGAACTCATACACTATTTCTCTTCTAAGTCCAGTCATCCATTCCCTTCACCAAAATGCGTTCTTTTCCTCCTGAATTACTCTAAACATCAGTGATTTTCCTCATTTAAATAACACAGGGATTTAGGGACACAACAAAAATATCACATCTTTTAAATGTTAATGTGGGTGTCACTGTGCATATACGTATGTAGCTTATCTATTATTATCTTATTCAGTGTTCAATTTTATGTCCTAAATGTAAATCGGTTTCAGCCACTTTCTGTTGCAGCAGAGCAAACAAACACGTAATTACCTGAAAAACAAAGATAGTTGGCTTTTCACTATTTAAAATAAATCTCCCTTTCTCTCTGTCCCTCTTTCTCCTACACACGTAGACACACACGTGTACACACACTCACACACACACAGCAGGTTGTTCGTTGAAATTAATCTTCATTTTAATTTTCCAGGTCATTGAATATTTGTCTATAGCCTCCTGTTACTTCCTCTTGATTAAAAACTTCTTTCTCTGGTAGAATATTACTTCCGTTTTCAGCATATATGATTTGGATTTAGCCAAAGTTCAATTACGGAGGTCTGATGTAACTTCAATATTGTACAAATGGAATGTGTATGTAAAATTTTGGGGTAAATTCTTTTATGAGAGAAGGTGACACCCCTCACCACCACCCCTCCACTTGCCTTGGCTGGAGTAGCAGATGATTATTCCACAAATTGCATTCTAAGCAAGGGAATTTTAGCTAATTGCAGACTTTTGTTTTGTTAGGAGATAGAAAGAGCTGGGTTGCTCTGAACTATAGAATGGATTTGTATTAAGTGGGAAGCAAAAGAAAGGAGAGAGGAGTGGTTTGCTCATCTAAAGAACTTGGAGGGGGAGAAAGAATGAATATGTCTAATAAGGGACTTTATTAAGTTTCTGCTGTGTGTTATACATTTTCTTCCCCATCGAATGAATCTTCAATACAATATCAGTTTTTTAATGTGTTAAGAGGTTGGTTCTGTTTTAAAGTTGTTCCAAAGGCTGTCCTAATTCAAGGTAAGTGGGGGGGCAAGAATAGGCACAGGCCATGTCTCTCTACCTTTCTATGTATTCATGTACATTGTGTGTGCATATATGCATATGAATGTGTGTGTGTAATCGCCCAATGGGTTCTTCCTGCCTGCTGTGCAGGAAGAACTGCACTGACAAAACCAGTTCACTGAGACTGCAGCTTTGCAGTGAAGAAAGAGGCTGGCCATTCAGGTGATAGAGTTATCATTAAAATCAGTCTTCCAGAAGTCCAGAGGTTAGAGGTTTTCAAGGATAGTTTGGTGTGCAGGAGACTAGGAAATGGGAGTTGCTGATTGGTTGGGGATGCAATCACAAGGCTGTAGGAAATGGTTCTTGTTTGCTGAGTCTGCCTCTGCATTGGGCCACAGGATTGGATGAGTCATGAGTCCCAAGTTTCAGGTGGGGGTCAATCAGTTAGTTGCCAGAATGCAAAAGTCTAAAAGACATTTTAGAAAACCAGTCTTAGATTCTTCAATAGTGATGTTACCTACAGTATAACAGGAGTAAGTGAAGAAGTTACCAATCCTTGTGGCTTCTAGCCACATGACTACTGAGAGTTCAGACCCCTCCCATAATTCTAATCTTGTGGCCTTTCATTATATTTTCATTCCTTAAGCAAGAAGGGAGTTTTAGATACAGACTATCATTGTCAGAGGCATTTGAACCAGAGCAACTCCATCTTGGGTAAAATAGGGGCTGGGTAAAATAAGGCTGAGACCTACTGGGCTGCGTTCCCAGGAGGTCAGGCATTCTAAGTCACAGGATGAGATAGGAGGTCAGCACAAGATACAGGTCACAAAGACCTTGTGATAAAACAGACTGTGGTAAAGAAGTTGGCTAAAACCCACCAAAACCAAAATGGCCATGAAAGTGACCTCTGGTTGTCCTCATTGCTCATTATATGCTACTTATAATATATTAACATGCTAAAAGACATTCCCACCAGCAACATGACAGTTTTCAAATGCCATAGCAATGTCAGGAAGTTACTCTATATGGTCTAATAAAGGCAGAAATCCTCAATTCCAAGAATTGCTCACCCCTTTCTCAGAAAAACTCATGAGTAATCCATCCCTTGTCCAGCATGTAATCAAGAAATAGCCGTAAGAATAGTCAACCAGCTCCACTAGGGCTGCTCTGCCTATGGAGTAGCCATTCTTTACTCCTTTATATTCCTAATAAACTTGCTTTCACTTTATGGATTCACCTCAAATTCTTTCTTGTGTGAGAGCCAAGAACCCTCTCTGGATTGAGATTCCTTTCCGGTAACATTATCATCTTTTCCAAGTGAAACTATAAACTAAATTTCTCCTTTGGTAATCTTGGCCCACACCCAGGAATGTGTGCTGACAGCCAGTCTAGAAGGCTAGAAGCAAGATGGAGCCAGCTATGTTAGATTTCTCTCACTGCCTTACTGTTTGCAATGACAGTCTCACTTGCAGGTGTGTGTATCTGCAATGACCTAGAATAACCTGAAAAGATGGCTTCCTAGAAATTTCCTAACCTTCAGTCAGAGAACTCAGAGGCTCTAGGTAGTGTCCCAAAGCCAGGATTAGCCCTTAATATTTCAAGAAGCACAAGCTCTTTTTGAGCACATTCTTTAGTGACCTAGGATAGAGGGAAAAATAGTAATGACACTTTTGATCTTTTGATGTCAAATTTACATGCCTATGTCAGCTTTATCTTTCCCCCTCTGCTAGGACTATGACAGATTTGTTTTCACCATTCTGAGCACTAGTTTTTTAAAAAACAATTTTAATTGTTTTTAATTGGAAAAAAAATTTGTATATATTTATGATCTACAGCAATACTGGGGCTTAGAAACAGATATGCCAAAATATGGTGTGTTGACCTGCTGAATTGAAGAAACCTCAAGTTCTCTCTGACCATTCCCCACTCACTGTCCTCCCAAAGTCCTTCTCTGCCTAAGATGAGACCCATCAAGGACAATTGATTTTTTTCTTCTCTTTCCTATAAGACCAGGAATGTAAACACACCTGAACAGACCCCTTCACTGTCAAAAAGCATATCTTGAGAATGAACTTATGGTATAAAAAGAATATGTGTTTGGAGTTCCAAACTAAGGAAACTGGGAGTGGTCAACCTGGAGATTCACTCCTTAGCTATGTAGGACATCTGAACCCTTGAAATGTGGGCACACAGGGGATCCAGGTCTTTTGTTGTGGGTTCAATGGAGGTTGTTCAGTGGAGGTTGCTAAGTAAAAAATGCCATATAAGCTGCATGCTTTTTACAAATGTTAGCAGTTCTCCTGTCCAGCTCACTGCCACTGGACAGCCTCTGTTTGTAAGTCCTCAATAAACCCAATGTCTCATTCCCTGGCTCCGGTCTCCCCTACAGCCCCTCCAACAAGGTGCCCTTCATATTGGAATCAGTAAAGGTCCAGCATGACAAACAAATGTGAACTGATATCTCATTGTGGTTTTAATTTGCATTTCCCTGATAATTGGTGATATTGTGTGCTTTTTCATATATGTGTTGAACATTTGCATGCCTTCTTTTGAAGAAAAATGTCTATTCAGGTCCTTCGCAAACTTTTAATCAGATTGTTTTCTTACTATCAAGTTGTCTGAGCACCTTATATATTTCAGACATCAATCCCTTATCAGATGTATGGTTTGCAAATATTTTTCCCATTCTATAAATTCCTTTTTTGTTTTAGTGATTGTTTGCTATGCAGAAGCTTTGAGTTTGATGTAATCCTATTTGGTTATTTTTACTTTTGTTTCTGTGCTTTTGGGGTCAAATCCAAAAAAATCATCTGAGCACTACTTTTGTGGAATACCAACTCCCCAAACATCAGCACGATTTGTTGATAGAACATACAAAGTTTGTTGCTTATCACAGTAGAGAGAACACCACCTACACAGTGTTTTCTAGTTCTCAGAGAAGGAAGGCAAGGTTGATTTTACCAAAAATAAGAACTTTGGTTTAAGGTGTGTCTTTCAATGAGCGGGCTTGTTTCTCAGAAAGTTTCTGTTGCTGAGATTCTGGCAGTAGTTAAAATAAGCATTTATTTTTTTAAGCCTGAGCAGATTCATGTTTTTCAATTTTAAGAATCATGTTATCATAGACAAAGCCCTATCTCAAGAATGCAAATTCCAGATTGTGTGGAAATCTATTCATTAAGATCTGTTTCTGTGTTTTGTCCAGGGATACTAAGGGATCATATTTGAGTGTTCTCTATGGGCCGCTGCTTTGCTAAGGTCCCTTTGGATCTATTGGGTATAATCTGGTGTCTGTGGGAATAAAAATTACTTTCTAGGGTCTTAGCTGACTCAATTTTACGATCCATTCCCTTGAGGAGAGCAGGTATCGGTGGGTGGGAGGATGTTCAGGAAGGTCTCAAGTGGTTTTCATCTTATCATTAGGGTGGACTAGGGATTGGGAAGTTATTTCTATTGAAATGGAATCATAAATAAAAGGAGTTGAAGAAAGATTTTTCACTCAGTAACACTGTTTATTCATGGTCCAGGGAAGAATATTAAATGCTTAGAAACAATGAAGTTTTGGGGGAGAAGCACATGTAATAAGAAAGATATATCATTTTATAGGATTCTAAAATCTTATTTATTCATCCATGTAGTCAACCTTCAATAGCAGTGGCTCAGAGCTAAAGGAACTGTCGAATCCCACTGTGTTGGAGAAATCTTTTAAAAGCTAGCCTGAGGAATGCAAGACCATGAAATTGCTTAGAGCTTTTCCCGTGATAAATTTGGTGTAGGAAAGTAGGCTGTATCCTTGGACATAGTCAACTCAACCTACAATTAAGATGCCAGAAGTGCAAGAAGCTAAAAGTGGTGGTTGGAGGTCAATGAAAATATTTGGTACAGTGTAAAGAGAGATCAGGTGATATTAAATACATAGATTGAGTGTTAATGGAAGTGAGGGGAATTCAGGAATTACCTGGGGATTAGGAGATACCATCATTGTAAAACTCTGCCTGAGTATTTAGTGTTTTAGTTGTAAAGAGGTGTCACTTTGCATTAGTAGTAAAATTGTTTCTCCAAGGTATGGAAATCAGAACTACAGTTAGCCTTTTGTGGTAGCTAGTGTGCAAAGATGTCTCCCATCAGTTTGTTCTTCTACCTTTTTGGGCATGCTGCTTCTCACATCAAGAGCTGAAATCAAATTCACCTCTTCTTAAATCCAGGCCATCCTAATGAGGGATGATTGATTCTACTTAGTGAAAGTAATGTTGAATTTTCAAAGTGAGGTCATAAAAGGCTTTGAGGCTTCTTTCTGGGTCTCTTCCAGTTCCTGCCATTCAGTCCCAAAAGGTAAGAAGTCCAAGCTTCATGCGGAGGCCACGTGAGGGTTCTCTGGGCAACAATCCCACTTGACCTCCAGCCAAGTGGGATTACCCAGTGAGAATGGCAATTACCTGCCATTAGAGTGAGTCATGTCTTTATCCAACCCCCTCAATGTTCAGATAACTCTAGCCATCATCTGAAGTCTCACAAGTGACAGCTGCTAGTCAGCCCCGTCAATCCACAGAATTCTGAGCTAAAATAAGAAGTTGTTATTCTAAGGCATAAAATTTGGTGTGGTTTTTACGTAGCAATAAATAACTAGAGACGTTCTCAATGTATTATTTATGTAAATTCCTGTCAGTTCACAGGTAGATTATACACAATTAGGATGAATGAATAGATGCTGGAGATACACACAAATGAAAACACAAAAAACTTGCTGTTGTTCTTATAATTCCCCTAACTATCTTGTTTCCCCAGATAATACCATGCTCTGTGGTATGCAACAATAAATTCAGACCAGGCACTGTCACGTTTCCTCTTTCAGTGTTCCTGCTTTATGATGGAATTTGTACTGAAGATAGTAAGCTGCTTCAGTAGTCACAGTTTATTCGGGGGGATCTTCAGTGCACTGTCTAAATAATGTCAGTGATATCTTGGTATTCTAATTTTTAAAATACCTTCATGGTATTTGAAAAAGAGACCAAAAAGAAAGGTAGGGTGGGTACTCCATGTTAACAGGTGTTAAAGGAGTAATCTCAGTTTCAGTTGCATACCAGGCATCAGCTGATGGTAAAGAGGCTTCTGGCTGAATTCCTACATGACCAGGAGAAAGTGGGAGGATTATATAAACAGGAAAATAAAGCTTTTTAAATATTTCAGGATTAAGGTGAGGATTTAATCACTTTGCTAGAATTTACGCACTCTATGTTACCAAATGATGAAATTGACAATGAGTTCACAACATGTTTTATAGCATTACGAAAAATGTGTCATTTGATATTTCTGATATTCTATGTTGTTATCTGGTACACATTTTATACCCTAGACTTATAATTCTGCCTGGGCATGTAGTAAAGTATTATAAAGAATGGGGTACAGGAGCAGTGGCTCATGCCTGTAATCCCAGCACTTTGGGAGACCAAGGCGGGTGGATCACCTGAGGTCAGGAGTTCCAGACCAGCCTGACCAACATGGTGAAACCCTGTCTCTACTGAAAATACAAAAATTAGCCAGATGGGGGGCGTATGCCTGTAATCTCATCTACTCAGGAGGTTGAGACAGGAGAATTGCTTGAACCCGGGAAGTTGCAGTGAGCCGAGACCACACCACTGTACTTTGGTCTGGGCGACAAAGCAAGACTCCATCTCAAAAAAAAAAGAAGAAGAAAAGAGAAAATGAGAGTTCAGCCACTGCTTGACATAGGATGTAGTATAGCCATGGCTAAATTTTAATTCCAGCAATGTATTGATATTTTGAGGTGTTTCTAGGGAAATATTAATCAATCTTTAGGAATCTTATTACCTATGTCATTTTTCAAGATGGCCATTAAGAAACAATTAGAAGGACTAAAATAAAATAGGATTAAAGTAAAACAAGGAAAGCTTTTCTTCTCTTCCTGACATTACATTTTTCTCTCTAGGGGAACAGCCTTCCTCTAACTGCCCTAGGGCAAGGACGAGAGAAAAAGATGAAGAGAAACACCTGCACACACCAACTTCTAGAGGCAACTCAAGGCTTTCCCCTCTCCATCACATTACACAGGTACCCTCCACAGCCAACTTCTAATAGCTCCTCTGATTTCTAGTCTAGTGTATCTTCCACTAATAGACTGTTACCTTGCTATCATTATTATATTAACAATTTTGCTCATCCTAAAATATCATCCTGTGTGGAAATTACATTCATCACTTTCAAAAGAAGAAGAGTTATGAGTATATTTAAGTGTGTGTATATATATGTATGTATTTTTGTGTTCTATGTATCTGTTATATGTATATATGTATACATTTATATGTATATATAGATTACATATGTGTATACATAAATATACACATAAACATTTCATGTGGATGTGTCTGTATATACACATATATTATCAATAAATGTAAGTCTCTCTTCTATAATTTAGTAGTGATACAAAGCTATTGCATGTTGCAAACAAAAGTTTAGCTGAAAAGCCACTTATTTCTAAGGGAAATGCCTTTGAAACAATTAGAATCATGAATGGTAGGTACTGAGTAATTCGAAAGAAAGTTGCAGATAATTCATGCTCCCTCCTTGAAGTCACTGGCTGATCTACAAATAGTCTAAAAAATGACGAGGTATGATGAATTGTTTTTTCTGCCTGACAAATAACACAGTCTATAATTATCCTGAAACATTTTAGTGACATAACCCAGAATCATGTCAAAGTACCTGAAATCAGGTTTCCAACAGAATTCCAAAATAGCAGTGATCTTTTAGAGGAATTTGACCAGCTAAACCTAGAAAAAAAAATATTTAAAGGCTCATGTATTGGATGCTAGACTCAGTTAATTCAGAGAGCTTTGAGAAAAGCTGGTGTTTGTCCTATACATGAGCAGATTCTTGACAGCTAGCTTCTGTGAAGGGCAGAGGCCACTAACTCTGGCATTAGGAATTTAGATTAAACATTTTACAAGTCAAAAATTTTGTTTTGTCAATTATTTGTGTCTGTGATTTTGAAAAACCTCAAACTCAGCATTTCCCATAGATTCATCTACAAATTATGTGATATATTATGATTGTATAGTCCATTCTATTACTTTATTTATTTACTTAATTTTTTTAGAGATGATGTCTTGCCCTGCCATCCAGTCTTGAATACAGTGGCATGATCAGCTCATCATAACCTCACACTTCTAGGCTTAAGTGATACTCCTGCCTCAGCTTCTCGAGTAGCGGGGACTGCAGGTGCATGCCAGCACTCCCACTTAATGTAAAAAAGTTTTTTGTAGAGACAGGGTTTCATTATGTTGCCAGGCTGGTCTTGTATTCCTGACCTCACGTGATCTTCTCACCTTGGCCTCCCAAAGCACTGGGATTAAGGTATGAGCCACTGTGCCCAGCTTATTATATTTTATTAAGGAATGTCAACATTATCTTATTAAATCTATAAAACTTTAAGTAAAGCAGTAATTATTGTAATCTGAAAAAGAAACTGAAGCTCACAGAAGTTAAGCAAATGGTCTCAGGTCATACAATTGAGAGTCAAGAATTTGATCCTAGGGTTCTAACTCTAAAGCCAATGGTCTCTTCTTACTGTAAAATTTTTTACTGTCTATGAATTTATGATTAAATATTTTAATACTTAAATAATTTATAAGAATAAAAATTAGCATTTTATGTCTTTTTATAGGCTACACATCTTAGGGTCATGGTGATGGGACAAACCATCTCAGACAATGTCTTTCTGACATTCCTAGTAGTGCTTTTGTAAGAATGGTAACAAATGAATAGGAATATGTGCAACCTATGTCTGAGAAAGGGATCTTAACGTTAAATGGTGAAAAGTCATCCTCTACATGCGGTTGAATCTCAATAACTTAATGATGTTTGCAATGATGTCGATATTTGATGTTGTTGATATTCCTGAAGCTTAAAATTGCCATTGGGATATTATTTGATTGGGTTTACACCAGCTTTTCAGGTTTTTAGAGGAGGAGGTTTTTGAAGAGATCCTCTTTGGAGAGCCAGAGGGTTTCTTCCTGCTTGTGCAATAAGTGTTATGCTGAAGTAACTCAAAAACTCTTTCACTGGAAACATGTAGAAATGCACAACAAATTTAAGCAAACATTTAAAAACTAAATAGCTGAGATTGCTAGATTGTAAAGAAATTTCTCAGGTACCAGGAGAGAAAAATGAGAGTGAACTGGAAATGACTGAAATGATTGCGTGAGGGGTCGCTGCAGTGCTACTTTGGTGGTGGGGAGGGGCTGGAAAGCAGGCGGATTGAGCAGTTGAAAGAGATAAAGATCAATAACATACAACAATGGTTTTTTTTTTTTTCTTTTTTTGAGATGGAATTTTGCTCTTGTTGCCCAGGCTAGAGTGCAATGGCAGGATCTCAGCTCACTCCAACCTCCGCCTCCCAAGTTCAAGTGATTCCCCTGCCTCAGCCTCTTAAGTAGCTGAGATTACAGACTAGTGCTAATTTTTTTGTATTTTTAGTAGAGATGGAGTTTCACCACATTGGCCAGCCTGGTCTCTAACTCCTGACCTCAGGTGATCCGCCCATTTCAGCCTCCCAAATTGCTGGGATTACAGGTATGAGCCATGGTGCCCAGCACAAAGTGGTTCTTAACAGAGATAATTTTGCCCTGCAGCAGGTGGACACTTGGCAATATCTGCAGACACATTTTTGTTTGTCACAACTATGGGAATGGCATAGTATGAGTGGTGTTAATGGCATGTAGAGGGTAAAAGCTGTCAATTCTGCTAAACATTCTATGATACACAAGAAAACCTCCTAGAACAAAGAATCCTGGGACAACAAAAGTCAACAGTACTCAAGTTGACAGTCTTGGCCTAGAGAGTGAGGCTTTATGCCTATAGGGACAGTAAAGAAAAACATTGATTCAGAAGGATGAAAATTTAAAACTGTACTTCCCAAAAGAAAAGTCTTAATCCTATAAAGATTGTAGCTAAGTTGAAGAGAGAATGAAAAAAAAAACAAATAAAAAAGAAAATATTTTGTTCTCCTTCTGCCTGCAATGTGGAATAAGAAAATTTTCTATGAGTCCGAAAATCTCTCATTTTTTGATTCAGTTTACCAAAACATATCTTGGATTCTAAATATTAAAAAAATAAAACAAACATCAATTCTGGGTAAGTGATATCCCTGGAATTTCTTACAATCATAAACACAGAATTTCTTTACTCGGACAGTTTCATAATTTATCCTATAAGAGGATCTTTACCGGAAAAGAAGAGATTGACTTACAATGAAAGCTTTTTTTGATTTTTATTGTTTAAAAAATTAAACAATGTACCAAAAGGGAGAATTAGTAGACTGAATTAACAGAAATATTAAAGCCTGAAAAACTGTTAAAATACAACAATTAAAAGAGAACACAAACTAAGTTTAATATCACCAAAATATTTTAAAAGTAATTAAAATCCCATGAAAATAGAGACACTGTAAAAGGAATATCTGCAAATAGAAGCAAATCATTTCCAGAAATAAAAAATAAAGTCATTGGAATAAAAAATCCAATCAACAATTTAGACAGCAAATTAGATATAAATGAAGAGAGAATCATAAACTGAATTAACATATGAGCAATTAACCAGAATACAGCACAGATGGGGGTAAAAAAAAAAAAACCAAAACCAATAATGTTAAAAAACATGAGAGCTTGAGAAATGTGGAGTGTAAAATAAAAAGATTCAAAATTCATGTAATAAGAATGTTTGAAATAAGACTAGAGAATGGGGAACTGACAATGCTAAAAGGTGATGGAACTTCTACTTGGTGATGGTGGATTAAGCTAGTTGGTCAAACCCTTATGCTGGGCTCCTTTGCTCTATCTAGGGCAAAAATGAAATTACTATTCACTACATTTAAATTATCTTTTGGAGACAAACACCTCGGTTGCCTCCAACTCTCTACTAACCCAAAGAGAACTAGGGAAAACATTTTTGTGAATATTCCCTTATGGACCAATTTAAGAATATTTTTGGGGAGTGAGGTTGGGATGAAATGTAGTTCCAGTACTCTCACTGGGTTCTATAATTAATTTTAAATTATAATGTCTTCTAGAGTGACTATACCAATTTGCCATACGTGTACTAGTGTGTAAGAGTTCTGTACTCTCAACATTTTTACCAACAATTGCTATCAACCACATTTTCTATTTTTAATCCATCCTTCTTGGTATTTTGGATGGTCCCTCAATCTAAAAATTTATCTTTTATCAATTCTAGAAAATTTTTTACCATTATATTTTGAAATATATTATCTTCACATTTCCTGTTATTTTTTTGTTTCTGGAAAACCTATTTGACTTATTTTGGTGCCTTTTCTTCTGTCTTCCGTGTTCCTAACTTTTTAATTTTTTTTCTGTTTAATCACCTCTCTATTCTACCCTCTACATGACTTTTCCTCAAATCCATGCTCTATCTTATCAATTGTGCCTATCTTTTGTTTAATCTGTCCATTGAGGGTTTATTCCCCATATCAAATGATCGTTGTTTTCATTTCTGTAATTTTATTTGGTTCTTTCAAATATCCTCTGGTGCTCTTTTCATTTTGTTTTTGTTCTATTTATATTTTATCCTCTTTAGTTGTTGCTATTAACACATTTATAGTACTTTGAAACCAATAAATTGATGTTTTCTAGTTATTGGAGTTACATTCTTATATTTGTTGTGAATTATGGGTCTCTTATGGAAGTTTCTTTTTGTGTATCATTTGTGATGTTTGACAGGCAGTTTGCCATTGTTGGGGCATGTATTCCACTGGTCTTTCAGTTCCTGTAGTCATGAATGGGTCCTTCTGGAGGATAGAGGATTAACTTTCAACTCTGCTAAGATCCTTTAGTTTTCATCATGGTGCAAATACATTTATGTTAATATTATAGCTTAGAGTCCCATACTTGGTAGGTATTGTAAATTCAGACAGTGCCTTCAGGCCTGGCATAGGCTGAGGTTTGATATTCCTGCTGGGTCACTATTCTTTTAGGATTCCAGGTGGACAGGAATCTCTTTGCTCCTTTTCATTTCTGTATTCTACTTTCTATTTTGTAAAATGAATGAACTTAGATGATGCTTCCTTAGGACTGGTGAGTAAAATAGTCTACTTCCAATTTCACAATGAGAAGGATCTTTGATGGTAAATAACTTTATGTGAGAAACTCAGTTCCAGTTTCCTGTTTCCAGGGTCTGAGGCATTATGACTTTTCCAGGAAGGACAGTCAAAATCACATCCCAGATCTCTAAATCCATCATCCAGTTAAATATTCCTTGAGTCAGAACACTATTCTGACTTTGAGTACTCTCTGTGAAAGAATTACAAAAATGCTCAAGGATTTCTTTATCCACGAAAAAGATAAATAAAATTAAATTGAGAGTTGTTATGTTGCATTAAAACTGAACTGAATGTGAATATGAACCTGGAACCCAATTAGGTAGTGATATATAATAACACAAGTTTAGAAATATGAAATCAATTTTTTAAAGTATCGAAAGAAATTTTTGTGAAAATAAGATGTTGGTCCAAGCTATGTTCTTTGTAAATATTATTTTCATTCTTAAAATGTCTCTTATTTTTGCAAGATTTTTCATCTCTACTTCATAAATGAGTAAATTAAGATAAAGAATATTTTCAAAATTCAGACAATTGATAAATTTTTAGATGATGAAGCCACAGGGATTAATCACTATGTCTATAGGTCACAAACTTCTGTGTACATATAATTATCTAGAAACATGTTTAAAATGCATATTTTCAGGGCTCCAGAACAGAGATTCTGATTCTGAGTTTTCATAAAAGAACCTAAAATATGCATTATTCAAAATGTCTAATAAGCTTGACAAGTGTATAAAATTTAGAAATGGTACACTACGCTAAGATTAAACATTACTCTGATATCAAAATCAAATAAAGGTAAGGACTTAAGACAAACTATATATTAATCTCACAAAAGAAAATAGTTGCCTAAACAGTAGCGCTCCCTTATCTGCTGAAGATATGTTCCAAGATCCATAGTACATGCCCGAAACTGAGCATAGTAGAAAACTCTATATATACTATACTTTATTCTGTACATACATACTTATGACAACGTTTAACTTATAAATTAGGCACAGTAAGAGATGAAAAACTAGTAATAAAATAGGATAATTACAATAATACACTGTAGTAAAAGTTATGTGAATGTGGTATCTCTCTTTTCTGTCTCTTAAAATATTTTATTGTACTGTACTTACTCTTGTTCTTCCTGTGATGATGTGAGATGATAAAATGCCTATGTGATGAGATGTGAGGCAAATGACATGGGAATTGTGACATAACACTGCACTACTATTGACCTTCTGAGGATACCTCAGAATGAGGATCATCTTCTGGTGACCCTGGATGATAGAGCCATGATGATGTTTACGGATGATTAGCTGTCAAGAGCAGGCCATGCTGAAGGCTAATGAGTGGGTGGCGTATACGTCATGGATGTACTGGAGAAAGGGATAATTCACATTTCAGGTGAGATGAAGCAGTGTGACGTGAGATTTCATCACACTATTCAAGAATGGCTTGCAGTTTCAAACTCATGATTTGTTTATTTCTGGAATTTCCCATTTAATATTTTTAGACTGCAGTTGCAGTTTACTGGAGGTAACTGAAACCGAGGAAGGCAAAACTACAGATAAAGATACCTAAGATATCTATTAAGGTCAAGTACAGTTGATTCCAGAAACACAGTATTTACAAGGAGTCAGTCTTTCTATTTCTAGCCTCTGTCCCAATAACAATCATTTTGGAGTGATAGGGTAGCACAATACTGAAAATCTTTTTGTTGACCTGATGACATTCTTGCCATGGAACTAAACAGAAGAGACTAGCCCAAGATTTTCTCAAAAATAGATCCTTTCCCAGAAGTTCTTTTTTTTTTAATTAATTTATTTTACTTTAGGTGCATACTATATCTGGCATTTCTCCCCATGTTATCCCTCCCCACCCTCCCATCCCTCCCCACCAGCCACTGTCTCTCCCATACCCACCTCAACTGTCCCCTGTGTGTGATGCTCCTCTCTCTGAGTCCACGTGTAGCTCATTGTTCAACACCCACCTATGAGTGAAAACATGTGGTGTTTGGCTTTCTGTTCTTGTGTCAGTTTGCTGATAATGATGGTTTCCAGATTCATCCAAGTCCCTACAAAGGACAAGAACTCATTGTTTTTTATGGCTGCATAGTATTCCATGGTGTATATGTGCCACATTTTCTTTGTCCAGTCTATCATTGATGGGCATTTGGGTTGGTTCCAGGTCTTTGCTATTGTACACAGGGCTGCAATGAACATACGTGTGCATGTGTTTTTTAACTATAAAATTAGAATAATTTTCACAGTTTATCAAAGTTTATTCTTCTCCATAAACATGGAAAAATGTTTTAAATTTTTATCCTCTGTTGTCCAGAGGCCTCTTCTTATTCTATGTTGGCTTGAAAAGCCTTGAAAAGCAAAACACACAGTTCCGTATACAATCTACTTTGTCATCCCACTTCTCTGTCTTGCCATTTACTTTAATGAACTGTTTTTACTTTCATAAGGTTGAGCACAATTTATAAATAATGGGCATATATTTGTTGATGACCATCTTTTTTTTTTTTTTTTTAAGACAGAGTCTTGCTCTGTCACCCAGACTAGAGTGCAGTGGCATGATCTCGGCTCACTGCAACCTCCGCCTCCTGGGTTCAGGTGATTCTTCTGTCTCAGACTCTCGAGTAGCTGGGATTATAGGCACCTGCCACCGCTCCTGGCTAATTTTTGTATTTGCAGTAGAGATAGGATTTTACCATCTTGGCCAGGCTGGTCTTGAATTCTTCACCTTGTGATCCACCCTCTTCGGCCTCCCAAATTGCTGGCATTACAGGTGTGAGCCACAATGCTAAGCCAGATGACCACCTCTTATTCTGACTCCAGTGATTTTGTTTTGACTTTTCTAAGACCTAACAGAGTGAGTGTTGCAGAGGAAAGGGGCACTAGATATTTTCAAGAAATAAGTCAGAAGATGAGTTCTGGCCATGCAACAACAATAGGTAATTTTTCTGGCTTCTCAAAACTACAGTATTATAGAAATCAAGGCATAGGGTGAATGAAGAGCAACGCCTCTGAAAATTTCAATCTGAGTTCATTTCTAATCCCTTTATTTTAATATGATAATACAATAATACAACATCAACAAAACGAAAGTTTAAATGGCTTTGAAAAATTATAACTTTTTGGTGAAACACTTGAGGAATTTCCAATAAAATTGAGAATAAGAAAAAATACCCACTATTACCCATACTACTTATTTTTCTTTAAGTTATACCTCATAAAATATGATAGGAAAAATATAGAGTTTAATTCCTTAAGGGAGACAAAATCTTTCAGTATTTCTAGTTGCTTTAATCGTCTATCTAGAAAACCATTAGACTAAAATTAAAATGTACTTCAAGTCGTAAGTACTGGGTGTTGTGGTAGGTTGAATAATGATACCAAAGATACCCAGGTACTAATCCCTAGAACCTATGACTGTTACCTTATATGACAAAAGAGATTTTGCAAGTAAGATTAAATTAGGAATATTAAAATGAGGAGATTATCCTGGATTATCTACGTGGGCACTAAATGTAATCCTAAATGTTCTTAGGGAGGCAGAAGGAGAGGTTACTACAGAAGATGATGTGATGACGGGAGCAGGAAGACAGAGATTTTAAAATGCTATCTGTCTGACTTTGAAGACAGAGGAAGTGGCCCTAAGAGACAAGCAATGCAAAAAAAATGTAGGTCAAGAACCCGGAAAAGGCCAGGAAAGGGATTTTCCCCTGGAGCCTCCAGAGGGGCCACAGCACTTCATGCCAGTTGTGTTGATTAATATTGAGGGTCAACTTGATCGAATTGAAGGATGCAAAGTATTGTTCCTGCGTGTGTCTGTGGGAATGTCGCCAAAAGAGATTAACATCTGAGTCAGTGAACTGGGAGACACAGACCCACCCTCATCCTGGGTGGGGAACCATCTAACCAGCTGCCAGCGTGGTTAGAATAAAGGCAGGCAGAATAATGTGGAAAGACTAGACAGGCTTAGTCATCCTGCCTACATCTTCTCCTGTGCTGGATGCCTCCTGCCCTAGAACATCAAACTCCAAGTTCTTCAGCTTTGGGACTCTTGGACCTTCAGCCACAGACTGCAGGCTGCACTGTAGGTTTCCCTACTTTTGAGGTTTTGGAACTCAGACTGCTTCCTTGCTCCTCAACTTGCAGATGGCCTATTGTGGGACTTCACCGTGTGTTTGTGTGAATCAATACTCTTTAATAAACTCCCTTTCATATATGCATCTATCCTATTGGTCCTGTCCCTCGAGAGAACCTTGATGAATACACCAATGAAAACCATTTTGGACTGTGACCTCTGTGACCATAAGAATAAATTTGGTTTAAATTATTATGTTTCTGGTAATTTGTTACAGCAGCAATAGAAAATTAATATGGGGGAAAGAGTCCCCTTTCATAAAACCTGCAGAAAATGTCTCATACTTTGGAATAATCTTTATCAGGTATATGCTTTAAATGGCTTTTAAAACCTTATGTAGGAATATAAAATGGGATGTACTCAGAAGTATAATAGTGTTATATTTTTCAGTTCATTTAAAACATTCATTTTATTTCGATCAATGTTTTATATAACTTTTTTGTTTTGGAATTTCAAAACATATCCTATATTTCATGTAAAAGATAAATCTGGGAGAATAGGTTAAGGAAAAAATTAAAAGAGAAGAATAAATGGGAGACAAGAGAGAGAAGACATAATGTGACTTACATTGCCAAATATGAAAATGTTTTGGAAGATAAAATAACCTTTTAAAAAAACCCGAATTATTATAGTGCTGTGATGAAGCAAAAATATCTTTTTCAATGGAACCAGATTTTGATAGGCCAGCAATGACCTCATGTATATAAATAAGCATTTTAAACCAGATTTTGATAGGCAAGCAACAACCTCATATATATATACGTATATATACATATACATATATATACACATATATACATATACATATATATACATATATAAACTAAAATGTTTATTAGCATCTGGTAAGTGTGACATTTCAAATAAAGAAGAAATCATGAATTATTCAATAAATCATGCTGGGACAATTAGCTATTTCTGTGGAGAAATGATATACTCTCTGCCAAAATAAATTCCAGAAAGATTAAAAAATAAAATCTAAAAATGAAACAATAAATAAAAAAGAAAACCTTTCTATAAATAAATTCAAAGGCAGAAATCATATTAAAAATATTGATGTATTTGTCTACCAACACTTAAAAATATTTATGTCTTACTAACCAGGCAAAAATAAACAAAAATAAAAGCAATAAAGTAAGCTTTAAAAGCCATTTGAAAATGTGATAAAAAATAGTTATTAATTTTTTACAGGAAGAATTTTTATATACAAATAATCCAAATAATCAACAGGTTGAACACTTCAATAAAAATGAATAAAAAACCAGTAGATCATTCAGTAAAAATTACAGAAGGGCATTAAACTTTAGAGAAAAAATTAATCTCACTTATGATAAAAACACAAATGTAAACATGAGGTTCTATTTGCCTTCTTAATTGGTAAAGATAAGGGGGGAATAATAACTACTATAGTAATTACTATTTTAAATATAACAATTATATATTAATGTTATGATAAGAACACAGTGGACAAAAAACAGTACTGAAGACAAAATTTCAAGATGTCTTTGCTCTCCTTTCTTGGTGGGGTTATTCATTCATTTATTTGGTTAACACTTGTTGGGCAATATCTCCCTTCCAAGCAATGTACAGTGCTGCCTCACTGTCAAATTTTCAGTAGTTGCCTATGTGTGGTTGGAGGATTGAGGGTGAGGAGAGACAGACAGACAAAGTCTTATTTACAGCCCAGTGCGATAAGCATTGGGAGTTGTATGGAGACAATGATCTGTGGTTGCAGAGACCCTATCCCAGTGGGGCCAGGAAACAGTCAGTGGGAGGAGGAGCTTGAGCTAATGGTGAGAACTTCAACAGACAAAAAGGAGATGACCAGTTAAGAAAGTGAGGGGGGAGAAGAGCTTTCTAAGGGAGGTGGGCATAACAGGGAAGTGGGGAGAACCGGCCTAATGAGGGAACGTTGATAGTTTCACTCGGCTGAAGTACAGATGACCAGGCAGGATGTCTGAGTGCTGATCATGGTGAATTTGGCTGGGGCTTTCATGGAATTCTCGTTTGCCTAATTTAGGAGATGGGACTTTGTTCTGCAACCCTTGAGGTTTCTCTGAAAGTTTTCTGCAGAGTGATGGTAAGATCTTGCAATATAAAGAGATGAGCAGAGACTGAATGAATGCTAGGTTGGATTTATCTACAGGGAAGAGATAAAAACATTCAGAAAACTGTCTGTTTTTTTTTTTTTTTTTTTTTGCAGGTATGTATATTTCAGTTTATTAACAAATTATTTACTAAACAGGAATGCTGAGTTCTCATTGAATCCATTGGCCTGTGAGTAGGAATCCTGCCTGGGTGAACTTAGCTCTAGAGAGGGAGGAAAGTGAGCAAACAGGTAGGTTGCATTAGAGTTTGACATGCAATATAACAGATGTCCCTGGATGAGGAGGAGGCATCAGGCAAGGCTTCCTGGAGGTGGTGACTCAGTTACTGCACATTCTTTGATCTAATGCTTTCACCTGTAATGTAACCAATTCAAACGTAGAGAACACACAAGGAGAAGAGCCACACTAATCCATTATATGATCTCATTATAGCTGTGGATCCTAAATTTCCTTGAAAATGGGATGTTGGGGACTTTTTCTCCAGCTTCAGGTGCCTTAATGTCTTAGAGGTTCAGCAACTCAAGCCCAAGTAACACTGCCTTAACATTTAAATTTTATAGAGGAATTCAGTTGTTTTGTTCTGTTTCTTCCAATATCTCATTGGAAATAATTCCAGCTTTGATTACCATCCAAGGTACATTTTAAATAATGACTGTAATTCCCCTCTCCTATTCCTACATAAACAGACTGAAAAAGAAAAGAGGGAAGCAATAGTGAATAGTGGATGGAAAGAGGAAGAGGAAGGGAAGAGAGAGAAAGAGGTAAGGAAATGGAAGAAGGAGGGCCAGAGGGCCACAGCTCTTCTGTGAACAGTTATTTGAGATTTTTACTTCCTGTTTTCTCTACAGGTGTTTGTGAAATTACCATGATTTGGCTGCTGAATGGGGCCTCAGCCCTGGAGCTTGCCAGAGCCAGGGAACTAAAATAAGAGGAATGACGAATGGCCCATGTAACTCTTTGGCGTGATACAATTCTTCCTGACCATTGCGCTGACTCCTTTTAAAGATCTTCTAAATTCCTCTCAGTAGGAGCAAAATGTTTCGATCTTTAAAAGAGAAAAGTCTTGCCACCCCTCTGGCTACTCTCATGCCGTTTGCAAAATGTGTGCCGTTTATGAGAGGCAGAGATGCAGGGTTACAGGAGAAATAAGGGTGAGAAGATGAGGAGGGGAAAGAGGCTAGATTTGCTTCTCTATTTGAGCTCACAGTGGCTTGCCTGTGCACATGGTGCTGCTGAAGCCCTGCACAGTCCCAGCTAAGGCCATGCCACCTCCCGCTGTGGAGGCAGGTGGCCCCATGACATTTCAACAGCATTCCAATCAGGCTCACGTGAGAGAGATGCTGACATTTCACAGGTTCATAAGAAAGGCAAACTCTGTAACCCATAGTTAGTTGTTCTTTCCAGGAGCAATATTCTGTTTTGTTTGTTTTCTTTTTTTTTTCTTTCTGAATAGCTCAAATCTATGCATGTACGCGCAGGAGAAAACCCCATATTTCTCATTAGAAAGGTGGAGAATTAACCTTTGTCTTTCTTGACTGCCTTTCATCCATGAAGCTCACTCTAATCTGCTAGCTGGAAAAGATGTTTTACTCTACTGAACCTGAGCAGTTCTGTAATCCATATGCCATTTATCACTTTTCCTTTCCAATTTCATATTACAGGTATAATGCCAGGTGTATTGATTAGGTCCTAACAGAAAATAGTAAGTATATTTAACTGGAATGCTGAAGGCCACCTGAGGAAGGGACTGTCACAGATGGATGGATAAGGTTAAGGAAACCACCAAGTGCTACCAAGTTACCCAAGAACTAATTAGAGCAAGAAGCCATTACCACCTTCTACCTGAAGGGCAAGGACAGGAAATAGAGTTACCAGATTTAGATGAGAGCTGAAAGCTGAAGTTGTGGAAAGGAGACTACCCCGAATTCTAGTAGACACAATGTTATAACAATTGCCAGATTCATTGTGTTTGACAAGGAGGAATGAGTGTATGTGTGTGTATGGGAGGAGGGCCACCACCTTGAAATCTTTCTCCTCATTAGCTCTGATCTCCTGCCAGTGCCTTCTATATTGCCTTATTAACACCAATTAGAAGCCACAGGGATGGGTGCCCAGAGATGTCAAGGTTGGCCTCAAGGTCAGTCCTGGGTGGACACAAAGTAGATCGAAGATGGGTGGAGAATGGGTCAGGTATGAGGGCAGGCGGGCAGAATTACCAATCATCAGGTGTATTTTCTTAATGCATAGAGCTGGTTAAGAAATCCATAAGCAAATTTTCTTTTCTGTTAATTAGTAAAACACACTGCAGTCCACAGGGAATGGACCAGGGATAATGGGAAAGTGGGATACAGTCTTTTTGTAGCTATTGAACATGATTATTGTATTATTATAATTATATAATTATGATAATTATCCCCACTATTAAACGGTGAGTTAATTAAGGATGAGATCCTTTCTTGGTTTATTTCTTTATCTACTCTCTACACCTCTGTCTCCTACCAGTGCCTTGGCCAGGGGGAGATGCTTTAAAATATTTTTCAAAGAAAAAACATTTACAGAAAACAAACATCCTAATTTAGTCTCAACAAAATCATCTACTAACTAGTACATCCTCTTGGAAATATTTATCTAGTTCAGTGTCATATCCCAACAACATTTTGTAGGACCATTTGATGGCCATGTTTGTTAAAGAGGACTCTGAAGGACACTTGAATCTTTATAAATGTGAAGGTATTTTCCAGCAGATTAACATAATAAATATGAAATTAGAAAAAAAATGATGATTGCTAAAACTATTGAAATAGACAAGATATACAAGTATGAATATTTTATTATGGAGAACAAATTCCATATTTGTATCAGAGAAACAATCTTACTAATACTACATTATAAGCAGTTTCAAAATGCTTTCACAGAGAATAATTTATTTGGGAAAGAAAGTTCATCTCGATATTGCCAACAAACTAACCTGACAGATCTAGAAGAGGTTGGGAATGCTCTTGTGTTGATTGCTACATAGGGAAAAAGAACTCATTAAACTCATATACAATGTCATCATGTAGATAGGTTTGCTGTATTCAGCATCACAGTTAAGATACAGAACAGTTCCATCACCACAAGGATCCCGTCTGGTGACCTTTTGTAACCATATCTACATTCTTTCTACCACCTTCTCCACTCTCATCCCTAATTCCTGACAACCAACAATCTTTTCTCTGTTTCTAAAATGTTACTATTAACATTTTTCTATAAACAGACTCATACAACCTATAACTTTTGGAATTTACTTTCTTTCCATTGCCTAATTCTCTGGAGATTCACTCAAGTTATGTGAACTCTGCAGTGTGTTTTCTTTTATTGCTGATTAGTTGTTCGTGCTGTGGCTGTGCTACACTTTGCTTAACCATTCACCCATTGTAGGATAGTTGGGTAGTTTCCAGTGTAAGCTATTACAAATAAAGCTGTTATGAATATTCATGTGTAAGTTTTTATGTAAATGTAAGTTTTCATCTCCCTAGGATAAATGACCAAGAGGTCAATTGCTGGGTCACATAGTAATTGCTTGTTTACTTTGTAAAGAAATTACCAAACTTTTTTAGAGTGTCTTAAAAGTTTTGCATTTCCACCAGCAATGCATGAACATATGCCATCATGTCTTCAGGAGTGCAATTGCTGAGTTGTAGGGAGTTGCATGTTAAGCATTATAAGAGACAGTGAACTATTTTCCATTCTAATCAGCAATGTATAAATGATCCAGTTTCTCTGCAGCTTTGCCAGCATTTCCTGGGATCACTATTTTTTATTTCAGCCATTTTGATGTCTGTGCAGTGATATTTCATCATGGTTGTAATGTGCATTTCTCTGATGGTTAATTATCTTAAATATCTTTCCATTTAATTATTGCCATCTATATATATATATTCTTTTTTGAAACGTCTGAGTGTATTTTGCTTACATTCTAATTGGATTGCTTATTTTCCATTGTTAGACTTTTGAAAGTTTTGTGTATCTTTTTAAAACTAGACATCTTTTACTAGTGGCTTGCACATATTTTTTCCAGTCTATAGCTTATTTTTCATTTCTCTTAGCAGGATTTTTAGCATAAAAAGTTTTTAAGGAAGTCTAATTTATTAATTTTTCTTTTTTGTATGTGTCAAAGCTAGAAACTCTTTGCTCTGCCATATAGCCTGAAGATTTTCCTCTATGTTTTTCTCTAACAGATTTACAGTTTTACATGTTTAAATATTTTACATATAAGTTAATGATCCATTTTGAGAAAATTTTTGAATAGTGTGTAAGGTTTTGGTTAAGGTGTTTCTTCAGTGTTTTTTGGTTGTTGTTGCTTACAGATGCCCAATTACTCCAACATCATTTGTTATAAAGGCCACCTTTCCTCTATTTATTTTTTTTCATTTTTATAAAAATAAGTTGGTAACATTTAAAGGGGCCTAATTCTGAGTTTTCTACTTGGTTCCATTGATCTATATGTCTACTCTTTCATCAATAGCACACCACCTTGTTTACTGTAGATAAATTACAATTAGGTATAGTGCATTATTCCACTTTATTCATTTTCGAGATTGTTTTAGCTATTTGTACAGCCTTTACATTGTGTGTGTGTGTGCACGCATATATATAATATATCAAATATACATATTAGATAGTATATATTATATAATATATAAAATATACATGCTAGGTATTAGATATTATATAATATATATAATATACTTGTTAGATATTAGATATTATATAATATATAAAATATACATGTTAGATATTAGACATTATATAATATACACGTTAGATATTAGATATATAATATGTAAAATATACATGTTAGATATTATATTTTATATAATATATAATATACATGTTAGATATTAGATATATAAAATATACATGTTAGATATACATAATATACATTATATATAAATTATATATATTAATTAATCAATTAATATACATTATATATTATATTACATGTATATAATTTAAAAAGTAAAATATATATTATATATAATTTAAAATGTTAAAGACTAAATTTTAGAGAAATTTTAGATTCACAGCAAAATCAACATTAAAAATAAGAGAAATTTAGAGAGACTTCCCATCTATCTCCTGCCTCTGACTCATCCATAGTCTCCTTAATTATCAACATCCTTCACCAGGGTGGTACATTTTTTACAACTGATGAAACTATATTGACACATTATAATCACCCAGAGTTCATACTTTACTCACTCTTGGTGGTGTTCATTCTATGGGTTAGAGCAAATATATAATGATTGTATCCATCATTCAAGTATCATACAGAGTATTTTCACTGCTTTAATAATCCTCTGTGTTCCATCTATTCATCTTTCCCTTCTCCCAACCCCTGGCAACCACTGATTTTTTTTTTTTTTTTTAATTTGAGACAAGCTGTGGCTCTGTTGCTCAGGCTGGAGTGCAGTGGCATGATCATAGCTCACTGTGGCCTCTAACTCCCGGATTCAAGTGATCCTGCTGCCTCAGCCTCCCAAGTAGCTGGGATTACAGGCATGTGCCACCACGCTCAGCTAATTTTTTTTTTTTTTTTTTTTTTGAGACGGAATTTTGCTCTATTGCCCAGGCTGTAGTACAATGGCATGATCTCAGCTCACCACAACCTCCACCACCCGGGTTCAAGCGATTCTCCTGCCTCAGCCTCCCGAGTAGCTGGGATTACAGGTATGCACCACCACACCTGGCTAATTTTGTAATTTTAGGAGATATAGGATTTCTCTATGTTGGTCAGGCTGATCTTGAACTCCTGACCTCAGGTGATCTGCCTGCCTCAGCCTCCCAAAATGTTGGGATTACAGGCATGAGCCATTGCGCCTGGCCTGTTGTTTTTTATAGTAGAGATGAGGTCTTGCTATGTTGGCCAGGCTGGTCTCAAACTCCTGGGTTCAAATGAGTCTCTTGCCTCAGCCTCCAAAGTGCTGGTATTATAGCCATAAGCCACCATGTCCAGCTTGATCTTTTTACTGTCTCCATAGTTTTCCCTTTTCAAGAATATCTTATCATTAGAATCATACAGTTGATAGCCTTTTCAGATTGGATTCTCTCACTTAGTAATATGCTTTTAAGGTCCTTCCAGGTCTTTTCATGGCTTGATATTTTTTGTTTTGTTTTTGTTTGTTTGTGTTTTTTATTTAAGCACTGAATAATGTTTTGTTGTTTGGATGTACCACAGTTTATACATCCATTCACCTACTGAAGAACATCTCAGTTGTTCGTGTTGGCAATTATAAAGTTGCTTTAAACATCCATATGCAAGTTTTAGGATGAACATAAGTTTTCAGTTCTTTTGAGTAAACATCAAGAAGCATGACTGCTGGATAATATGGTAAGAATATATTTAGTTTTGTAAGAAACCACCAAATTGTCTTCTGAAATGGCTGTACCATTTTGTATTTCCACCAGTAATGACTGAGAGTTGCTGCTGCTCCGTATCCATGTCAGCATTTGTTGTCAGTGTTGCAGATGCTGGCCTTCTGAAGGTACAGAGTGATAGCTCATTGTTGTTTTCGTTTGCATTTCCCTGGTGCTATATAATGTGGAACATATTTTCATATGCTTATTTTCTATTTCTATATCATATTCTCTGGTGAGGTGCCTGTTAAAGTCTTTTGCCCATTTTTTAAATCAGGCTGTTCATTTTCTTCTTTTTGACTTTTTAAGTTTTCTTTGTATATTTTGGATAATAGTCCTTTATTGGGTGTGTCTTATCGAAATATTTTCTCCCAATCTGTGATTTGTCTTTTCATTTTTTAAATAGTGTCTTTCACAGAGAAGAAGATTTAACTTTTAATGAAGTTCATCTTACTGTTTTTTTCATGAGTCATGCCTTTGGTATTGTATCTAAAAAGTTATTTCCATATCCAATGTCATCTAGATTTTCTCCTGTTATCTTCTAGGAGTTTTATCAGTTTTAATTTTAAATTAGGTCCGTAATCCATTTTGGATTACTTTTTGTGAAGGGTTGAAAGGACAGTGTCTAGATTCATTCTTTTGCATGTGAATATCCAGTTTTCTAGTGCCATTTGTTGAAAAGACTGTTTTCTCCCTTGTATTGCCTTTGCTTGTTTGTTAAAGACCAATTGACTACATTTAACTGGGCCTATCTCTGTGCTTTCTGTTCTGTTCCATTTATCTGTCTATTCATTTGCCAGTGCCACACTATCTTGATTACTTGAGCTTTGTTGTAAATCTTAAAGTCAGGTAGTGTCAGTCTTCCAACTTTTCTTCTCCTTTAATATGGTTTAATACTGTGTTGGCTATTCTGAATCTTTTGCTTCTTCATATAAATTTTAGAATATTTATCCATATCCACAAAATAACTTCTTGGGATTTCAATTGGGATTGCATTGACTCTATTGACCACGTTGGGAATAACTAACATTTTGACAATACTGAGTCTTCTTATTAACATAGAATATCTCTCCATTTGTTTAGTTTTTTGACTTTATTTATTGAAGTTGTGTAGGTTTACTCATGTAGATATTGTACGTAATAGATCTTATATTTATATCTAAGTTTTCATTTTTGAAGATGCTAATTTAAGTGATATTTAAAATCATTAAAATTCATCAAGATGATTATGATGATGATGATTATTATTTGAGATGGAGTCTTGCTTTGTTGCCCAGGCTGGAGTGCTGTGGTGTGATCTTGGTTTACTGCAACCTCACCTCCCAGGTTCAAGTGATTCTCTTGCCTCAGCTTCTTCCCAATTAGCTGCGAATATGGGTGCATGCCACCATGCCTGGATAACTTTGTATTTTTAGCAATAATAACATTGATTTTTGTATATTAACCTTGTATATTATAGTTGCTTATTGGATCCAGCAGGTTTTGGTTGATTCTTTAAAGTTTTCTTCATAGATGATTATGTTATCTGCTAACAAAGACAGTTTTAGTTTTTCCTTCTCAATCAATATGCTTCTCATTTTATTTTTCTTATTTTATTACATTAGCCAAAACTTCTAGTAGAATGTTGAAAATGAGTGGTAAGAGGAACCATCCTTGCCTTGCTCCCATTCTTAGTGAGAAAGCTTCAAGTTTTCTGCCATTAAACACAATGTTGGCTGTAGGATTTCTGTAGGTATTCTTACACTTGATCTTAGCCAAAAGGCCAAGAAGGGATGTAGATTTCTTTATCAAGTTAAGGAAGGTCTCCTGTACTACTCTTTGACTCACTCTCTCCCTGCCACACTTTTGAAAGAAATCATGGAAGAGTATTTGATTTTGTCTGATGCTTTTCCTGCATCTACTTATATGAGCATATAATATTTTTAGTTAATTAATGATAGCTACATTAATTGATTTTGGAATATTGAACCAGCCTTGCATACCTGGGATAAACCCCTTTAATTTGTGGTGTATAATTATTTTTATATATTATTTTATATATTATTGAATTCTATTTGTTAATATTTTGGTGATGATTTTTTTATCTGTGTTTATGAGAGATATTGATCTGTAGTTTTCTTGTAATGTCTTTGTCTAGTTTTAGTAGTAGCTGGACTCATATGAGATAGAAATTATTCCCTCTGCTTCTATTCTATGAAAGAGATGGTAGAAAATTGATATTTATTTTTCCTAAATGTTTGGTAGACTTCCACAGTTAGCCACTTTGGGTGTGGTGCTTCCTGTTGCAGAAGATTAGTAATTATTTATTCAATTCCTTTGAGAGACATAGGCTTACTTAGATTGTCTATTTAGTATTGTGTGAGTTTCTAAAAATTGTCTTTCAAGGAATTGATCCATTTCATCTAGATTATAAAATTTATGAGCATAAAGTTGTTCATTTTATTAGCTTTTTATGTCCACAGGATCTGTATTAATGTTCCTTCTTGCATGTCTGATTTTGATAACGTGTTATCTCTCTCTATCTCCCTCTCTCTTAAGTTAGCTTGGATAGAGGTTTATCAACTTTATTTATCATTCAGAGAATGAGCTTTTGGTTTTGTTAATTTTCTCTGTTGATTTCCTATTTTCAATTTCATTGGTTTCTGTTCTTATTATTTCTTTTCTTCTGCTTATTTTGGATTTAATTTGTTCTTACTATTTTAGTTTCCTATGATGGAACCCTGGATTGTTGATTTTGGCTCTTTCTTCTTTTCTAATATATGCATTCAATAGTATAAATTTTCCTCTAAACATGGTTCTTGCTGCTTTCTACAAATTTTGATAAGCTGTATTTCCATTTTGACTTAGTTCAAAATATTTTTAAATATTTGAGATTTCTTTTTATCTTTTTTTTTGCGTGTGTATGTGAGACAGAGTCTTGCTCCATCACCAGGCTGGAGTGCAGTGGCACAATCTCAGCACCTCCTGGGTTCAAGCGATTTTCCTCCCTCAGCCTCCCAAGTAGCTGGGAGTACAGGCACACACCACCGTGCCTAGCTAATTTTTGTATTTTTAGTAGAGACAGGGTTTCACTATGTTGGCCAGGATGGTCTCAATATTTTGACCTTGTGATTCACCAGCCTTGGCCTTCCAAAGTGCTGGGATTACAGGCATGAGCCACTGTGCCTGGCCTGAGATGCCTTTTTTGACCCACATGTTATTTAGAAGTATAATGTCTAATTGCCACATATTTTGGGATACTTCAGTTTTCTTTCTGTTATTGAGTTTAGTCTAACTACACTGTAATCTGAGAACAGACATTGTATTATTTACATATTTTTTACACTTTACAATGTGTTTTATGGCCCTGAATGTGCTCTTATCTTGGTAAATGTTCCATATAAGTTTGAGAAGAATGTGTTTCCTGTTGTTATTTGATAAAGTGTTCTATAGAATTTGATTACATCTAGTTGGTTGATGATGCTGTTGAAATCAACTATGCTCTTACTGATCTTCTGCCTGCTGGATCTGAGTATTCTGATGTAAGTGTCTTAATATCTTTATGATAGTTGATTCATCTATCTCTTCTGGCAGTTTCATGTTTTTTTTTTCTTCATGAAGTTTAATGCTCTATTGTGAGGTGCATACATATTAAGAATTATTGTCTTCCTGGAATGCTGACCCCTTTATTATTATGTAATGCTCTTCTTTATCCTTGATAACTTTTTCTGCTGTGAGGTCTCCTCTGTCTGAAATACAGATATTCCTGCTTTCTTTTCATTAATGTTAGCATGGTATATATTTTTTTCCATTTACTTTTAATCTATATGTAATTGTATAGTTAAATGAGTTTCTTATAGATAACATAAGTGGGCCTTATTTGTTAATTCATTGTGACAAACTCTGTCTGTTAAATAGTGCATTTACCATTGACAGTCAAAGTGATTATTGATATAGTGAATATTGAATTAATGTCTGCCATCTTTGGTACTGTTTTCTATTTGTTGCCCTTGTTCTTTGTTCATTTTTTGTCTTCTGATCCTTTTCTGCCTTTTGTAGTTTTAATTAGCATTCTATTTGTTTCCATTTACTTTCCTTGTTAGCATAACAGCTATATTGCTTTTTTCTTTTTCTAGTGATTGCCCTAAAGTTTACAATATATATTTACAACAAATCCAAGTTCATTTTCAAATAACACCATGACATTTCACAGGTAGTGCAAGAATATAATAATAATAATTTTAAAAACCTAATTCTTCCCCTCCCATCTTTTATATAATTGCTCTCATTCATTTCACTTATATGAAGCATGAAAAGCATATATACACATATGTATATATATGCATTAACATACATGACACATATGTGTTACATGTATATGTGCTATATACTTATAAGCCTACATAATCAAATACATTGTTGCAATTATTTTGAAAAAAATGTTATCTCTTTGGTCAATTAAGAAAAGAAAAATTTTCATTTTATCATCACTCATTCCTTTCTTGATGTTCTTCTTTCCTTTCTGTATATCTCTAGTTTCTGGCCTATGTTAATTCCTTTCCCCTAAAATATTATTTTAACATTTCTTACAAAGCAGATTTACTGGCAATAATTTCCTCAATTTTTGTCTGAGAAAGTCTTTATTGCTCTTTCACGTGTAAAGGATAATTTTGCAGGGTACAGAATTCTATATTTCAAATATTTTTTCTGTTTCTTTCTGTTTTTCTTCTCCTTCTGGTATTCCCATTACATACAAGTCTCACCTTTTGTAGTTGTTGCTCAGTCCTTGGATATAATGTCCTGTTTCTTTCTTTGTTCTCTTTGCTTTTCGATTTTTGAGTTTTTTATTGAAATATCCTCAAGATCAGAGATTCCTTTTTCAGCTATTTTCAGTCTGTTAATTAGCCCATCAAAGGCATTTTCCATTTCTGTCACAGTGTTTTTGATATCTAGCATTTATTTTTGGTTCTTTCTCAGGATGTCCATCTCTGTTTACATTGCTAATCTGTTCTTGCATGCTGTCTGCTTTATCCATTAGTGCCCTTATTATATTAATCATAATTGTTTTTAAATATCTAGTCTAATAATTCCAATATCCCTGTCACGTCTGGATCTGATGCTTTTCATGTCTCTTTAAATTATGTTTTTTGTCTTTTGATATGCCTTGTATTTTTTTCCTGATAGCTGGATGTGACATAACAGGTAAAAGAAATTGTCATTAAAAGGCCTTTAGTAATGTGGTGGTAGGGTGTGGGGAGTAGGGAAACATTCTCTAGTTCTAGGATTAGGTCTTAGTGTTTTAGCAAGCCTGTGCCTCTGGACTGTGAACTTCACAAGTGTTTCTCAGCTTTTTTTCTTACTTCCTTAGGTGGGATAGTATGACTACAGTGAGCTGGAGTTGAGTAGTTCCTTTCTCACATATGGAAATCTAAAGCTTACCATAATTTGTTATTTCTATCCCCTGGTCAGTGAGGCTTTGATAATACCCCAGTAGGATAGGCTCTAGTTAACTAGTTTTTCCCCAACTGCAGGACTTGTTAAGCAAAAATACTTTGGTGTATTTCAAAATGTTTCCTTTTCTCCTTGCACTGCTGGAAGCACAACAGAATTGTTCCCTGATGTTTATTGTGAGAACACTGTCAAGCTCCTGGTGGTATATTTTACAATATTGTGGGGGACTGAGTATGCCTGAATTCCTCTAGGGTTTTTAACTCTCAGGTTTGTCTGCACTGAGATTCACCAATTACAGTTCAGGTTTTCCTTCCTGTGGTGGTTTCCACTTGTGGGTCCCTGTTCTGGTAAGCTGTGACTTCCTGTATTTGCCTGTTGGTCTTTTCAGTCCTGAGAGTGGCCATTTGCCCTGTGTCCTCATTCCTTCTACAGATACAGGAAGAGTTTGATTTTTTTTTTAGTAAGTTTGGCTTTTTACTTGTTTTTTCTTTTTTTTTTTCTTTTTTTTTTTGAGACAGAGTCTCACTCCGTCACCAGGCGCCAGGCTGGAGTGCAGTGGCGAGACCTCGGCTCACTGCAATCTCCGCCTCCCAGGTTCAAGCAATTCTCCTGCCTCAGCCTCCTGAGTAGCTGGGATTACAGGTGCGCGCCACCATGCCCAGCTAATTTTTTTGTATTTTTAGTAGAGACGGGGTTTCACCATGTTGGCCAGGATGGTCTCGATCTCTTGACCTCGTGATCCACCCTCCTCTGCCTCCCAAAGTGCTGGGATTACAGGAGTGAGCCACCGCTTTTTACTTGTAATTAAAATACAATGGCAACTCCCAAGCTCTTTAGCTGTAGAACCAGAGCTGAAAGAGGCTTTGATATATTTTTTAAGAACTAGAAATCTTCAGTAATGAGATGGCTCCCTCTGGATGTGCTATAGCCATGGGTCTCATTTTGGGGATGTTTGCCTGAGTTTGGATAAGCCAAGGTTGGTGTAGAGATAAAACTGTTGTTTTCACTGCTACTTATGGTCTCTAAGATCCTGACACAAAATTCAATCTCATTATCAGGTCTGTGAAGGCATAAAAATGAACCACTGATAATAAATTGAAAATCACTAGTTAACTTTGTTCAGAGTTTTTTTTTCCTCTAGAACCTGAGCTATATAGACAATTTGATTAGAAAAAGGAGAGTTTAGAAATTCCACTTTGGAGTCTCAAGCATGCACCCTACTTGAGGATGTCTTGAGAGACTGTTGAGCTGAGAGTATCCCAATGAAGTCATCCAGGTCATCCAGGGGAAACACCTTATCAAGCCCCACAAGAGAGCTGGAGCATTGCACATGTCAAAATGAATCTCTCCATTTCCCCATTTCAGATGATGAACTTTTAGTTGCCATTTCTCACACTTTCCTGATTATACAGAGTTGTAATCATCCTATTAGTCTAATTTTCTAAGTATATGGTCCTCACAGAATTGTCAGAAGAGATTAGGATGTAAAGAAGAAAGTTCCTTTATCTTCTATGTATTTGAAATGCTCAATTGGCCTCAGAGAAAAAATGAAGTTCTGAAAGCAACATTGCCTCATGTAGATATGATGTCTCAGTAAAGAGTTTTAAGCTTTTCTTGGATGTAAGAGAGGCATCCTTTGCCTGGACCGGATAGATTATGTAGTTAGGCTTGCTGTGGTAGTGACATAAGCTGAGTTTTCATATCTAAAGCATGTATCTAGTACAAATGTCTTTGGGTGGAATTCCAAGTTGCATGATAGGCCACAGGATGGAATCTGACAAATGACTTAAGCAACAAGAGTAGCAGAAGTCAGAAGTAAGCAACCCAGGTGTGGTGACTCCCACCTGTAATCCTAGCACTTTGGGAGGCTGAGGCACACTGATTGCTTTGAGCTCAGGAGTTCAAGACTAGCCTAGGCGACATGGCAAAACCACATCTCTACAACAAATACAAAAATTAGCCAGATATTGGTAGCTTGCTTGCATTTGTAGTCCCAGCTACTTGGGAGGCAGAAGCTGGAGAATTTTGCTTGAGTCTGGGAAGTGGAGATTGCAGTGACCGAGATCATGCTACTGCACTCAAATTTGGGTGACAGATTGAGACCCTGTCTTAGAACAAAGGCAAAAACAAAACAAAACAGAAGTTCTTTAGGAGATGGCAGGACCAGTGACTTCCAGCCAAGTGAAGCTAAGAATCGAAGTTCTGCGTTATCTACACATTTTCTCCCAGGCACGCTCAATATTAATGCTTTTAGAACTATGGATATAGCAGCAGCCACTGTCTGTCACTTTAGGTCTCCTTGCTCAAATCTTGTTTGATAAAACAGCTGATTACCATTATTCTATCAGTATCTTCATCCTACCATCTAGAGTTCCACAGTAATGTAGAGCAGCATCATTTTCAGTAAATATAGCCTTGGATAAGGCTTGGTGAGGAGGTCAGAAAAAGTCCAGATGAGTCCAGCTGGGTTTGAAGTTCTACAATGCAAGTGGAGACTACCATTTCAGAAGCACTTGAGATATTGAGAGATTATGGAGTCTATCACAAAGGGTCTTCCTTGTTTCTTTCTGTAACTGTGACTGCAGAGTAAAAATAAACTTTTGTTTTAGGTAAGAAAAGTAGAGTGCAGAAGAAGCTTTTTGTATAGCCTACAGACAGTATCAAATGCTAATTCTTGCTGAGAAGATCAACATTTATGTAGGTAGAAGGTCTAGCTACACTCTAGAGGAGAAGCCTTATCCACTTCTCTGACTATTCCACCAGTAAAGCCATTAACACAATTTGTGCTAAGATCTCTGTACGTATGAAGTCCTTTGTATCCTAGAACACATGAATAATAGAGAAAGCAGATTTTCAGTATGGCTTTTAATTTTCTTTGGAGATAGGACCAATTGAAGCAGCAGCAGGGATGAAATTGGTAGCATTGGAGTATATTGGACTATGATTGGATTTCTGTCAGGTTTATTCTACTCACTAGCAGCTCTGCAGTTCCCCATGCGGAATCTGAAACATTAAGGAGACACAGTTTCACAGTTCTGCAGCTGGCAGTCCACACCCACTTCTTTACTTTATAAGCGTCCAGCTAGAATTTCCTGTGGATGATCTAGAAGCTCTTCTATGTCCTTTTAATGAACATCCCAGAGTCTGGACATTCTCCAATTCCAGAGTCTCATGAAATAAATTTTTGTATTTTTCAAGGCACTTATTGTAAGTGGTTGAAACCTAAATTAAGTTAGGTTAAGAACAAAAAAGATGCATTGGCCCACATAATTTGGAAAGTAATTGGAATAGCTCAAAGAATTAAGGACAAAACGGCAGGAAATGGGATCTCAAGGGACAGAACAAAGAGTTCTTTTCTTCTCTTCGTCCATCTTTCATCTCTGCTTATCTTTTCATGTTGAACTCACTTTTTCCTACTACAAAGGGGTTTTCTCCATGGAACTGGGGTTGGTGTCTCATGGCAGACTTAACTTTATAAGCTAATAGTATTATGAACCTCTAATGAGGGACAAAAAGTATTCCTTGGTAGTTTTCAAATAAAAGTCCTGAGAGAGATTCTCATTGGCTGGACTAGGTCCTGAGACTACCCCTCAAACTGTGCCCATGGTGAGAGGAATGTAGTAAACGGGATGGGAAGGTATGGCTATTATAGTTATTGACATTACACAACACATTGAGTGCAAGTGGTGGCTCAGTTCTGCAGCCTAAGGGGTCCTTCTTTCTTGTCAAAAAATGTCTTGAAATGTAAATTCTCTGCCTAAGAATATGAATCTTTATTTGGTTAAACTATATCCCAAGTACTTTGACTATTTCTGGTGTGTCTTGAGGCCTTCTACTTTGGTAATATAGTCTATTAACGAGAGTGGTATTCACATTACCAAGCAATCTCTTTAATGGAAGGTAAACAGTCTACTGCTTGGTATTAAAGAAAGTTATAAGTGAGACCTTTAGATGATACTTTCTCACTGTGTCTACACACAGGTCCTGGAGCCAGAGAACTCTGGAAAGGTCTGTTTGGCTGATGTACCAGCCAAAAGTGACAGCAGCTGTCATAGTGACCTTTCGAACCTCTCTGTAGCTTTTTCTGTATATGGATCAAATTCAACCTTCTGCAAAGTCAGTCTTTGGCCTTCTTGCCTCTGTTGTGTTTAACATATGGAATGGCCTGCATTTCCCCAACTGCTGCCCCTCCATCAAAGCCCAGCTTACTCTTCTTTACAAACACTCTTTCAGAACTCCGGAATCTCCCTCTGAATTCTAGAATCACTTTATTCTCTCAGGCCTTTCACTGTGTATTTGTGCCCATGTCTCACACAAGTCCCTATACACATATGTACACATGCAAACACATGAAGATTTTTCTTGAGTTCCTTGCTTGTGTATTGGTTTTCTTCCAGCTTCCAGCATGAGAAGTGTTTGAGGAGGAATATACGGCCTTTTGCTTTTCTCTAACTTCTTTAGGAACTGCTTGTCTATTTCCCACTAGGAAGTTCAATTTTGACTTCAGAACAGAGGCTGCTCAGCAGTGCTCCATTAGCTTTCATACAGCCTGATTATCGAGGACATTTACTTTCTCCAGTTATTCTACCTCGTACACTGTTTCACTTCTGAGGCTGCAATTCGCCAATTTTAGGTTGAAGTCAGTAATGGAGAATGAGCTACCATAGCCCTGGAATCTGCATTGAAGACCCGGGTGCTAACCTCAAAGGATTCCTCCTTTCAAACTGAGAGAGGTTAATTCCATCAGCCTCAGAGGGCAAAAATCTTTCATCATTTACTAATACTCTGCTACAAGTTAGGGTGCTTGGAAGTCCAGGTGTAATTGGGACAGTCCTAGTTCCCCATGTTTCTCATTACATATTCAAAAGAGCTCCAGTTTGAGTAGCAAATTTTATGGTCACCCTAACCTGATGTTAGGACAGTGTGAAGAGGGCATTCACAAAATCATTTCAATGCTAGTAGGGCTTGAAGTGTATGGTGTGTCCCGGCTGGATCTTGGTCCTGGTCTTTGCCATGGCTAATGCCACAGCCTTCTTCTGGCAAAGCTGCATTTTTCCTTCAAGGTGCAAAAGGAGGATCCCTCACTTACATCCACCATGTAACACTCAGCCAGGTGTGCTCCAGCCGAGACCAGCTTGATTTAATATTTAAAGATATTTACCAAGCACATTTCTTTCACCAAGGGTTTATTCTAATTGATTTCAAGGGCCCTTAGTCTGGATAAACTGAAGCCCTATGATGTTTGTTTGTTTATTTGTTTGTTTTGAGATGAGGTCTCACTCTGTCGCCCAAGCTAGAGTGTAGTGGTGCTATTTCAGCTCACTGCAATCTCTGCCTCCCAAGTTCAACCAATTCTCCTGCCTCAGCCTCCTGAGTAGCTGGGGATTACAGGCACCCACACCAGGCCTGGCTATATTTTTGTATTTTTGGTGGAGACGGGGTTTCACTATGTTGTCCAGGCTGGTGTAGAACTACTGACCTCAAATGATCCACCTGCTTCAGCCTCCCAGTGTGCTGGGATTACAGGCATCAGCCACTGTGCCCAGTCCTAAGATGTTTAATGGGCCTCCCATTTTCCTGTATTTTACAATATCAGCTTTAGGAGAAAATTTTCATCTATTGGAGAGGAAAATGTGGAAGAGCCTGCTTACCCTGAGGAAAGTTCTGTTTTAACAGTGCCAAAAATATAACATCCATTTCAGGAAATGTCAACTAATAAAAATGTAGCATTTGGTTCTTTTCTAGGGTAGTAACTAAGCCATATTCTGAACATTTATAAATGACATATTTGTGGCTGACTCAATGTCTTAGTTTGTTTAGGCTCCAATAACAAAAGTACAATAAACTGAGTGGCTTATAAACAACAGAAATTTATTTCTTACAGTTCTAGAGGCTGGGAAGTCCTAGATCAAAGTGCTGTCATGGTTCATAGACAGCTATATTTTTGCTGTATCTTCAAATGGCAGAAGGGGCAAGGAGGCTGTCTGTGTGTCTTTTTTTATAAGGGCACCAATCCCATTTTTAGTCACTTAACCATCTCCTAAAGGCCCTACCTCCCCATATCATTAAATTGGGCAGTAAGTTTTAAAGAATGAGTTTAAGGTGGAGGGTAGATAAACATTTGCCTATAAGGATTCAATTATGTATTTTTTATATGGAAAATATTTTTAATTTCAAAATGATCATTTCTGACCTCAGTTTGTTCCTTTTAGTAGATAAAATACTCTGAAATCTTTTTAAGGTTGTAAACTAATGTTCTCATTTTTTTTGTTGTTGTTAAAAGAGAGTTTGTTTAACTGGACTGATTTATTCTGACACATATTAATCACCTTGCTCTCTGAATCTTTGCATAAATCTGGTGATTTTAACACTATTTTCACAAATTCACAAATATAGTACAGTAGCAAGACTTGAGATGAGTTTTTTTCTTATTGTGTTTACACCCTGATGGAGGAAGATGGACAATGTTTACACTAATCTAAATTGTGCTTGGCTAAATTAGGAGCCCAGTTGTCTTAGGAAAGTACAGAGAAGTTAGTTCCTGGAAAAGCCTTCTCAAAAAGCTCCAGGTCTTTGTCACATATGAAAAAGAATTTCACATATGAAAAGTTTGTTGTTTCCCCTGTAGTAAACCGATGACACGTCCACTTGTCTACTGGCATGAGAGGCCTTGTTATACAGCCACTGTCACATGTGGCTTTCTAGCTCAGTATATGTATTAGCTGCCATGGGAAGCCCAGCAGGTAGTGCCATTGATTCAGATTTGTGTAAGATCACAGTCTTCTCCCCCACCTGGCTGACAGTCCTTTCTTACCTCAAGTCATGTTGTTTGACTTGGGGATGTCAGCTCAGTTTCATCTGCATATAATTGTGACATGGTAAAAAGCCCCATAAACCTGCAGACCTCAACCATACCTCGGCTTTCTGTTGAAAACTGCTCTCTATAACCCAAATGTGAATAAGTAATTAAGGACTGTAATTGCCACCCTACCCAGACAATGTGTAAACAAATGCTAATCCTGACTTTTGTGAACCACTTAAGTAACAATCAGAATGTCAAAAAGTCCCCTGGCCCTTGGAATGTCCGAGCCCCTCACCCTCATCTCCACCCAGAAGGTGATTTACGGAATCCACTAGCCCTCGGAATGTCTGAAGCCCCTCACCCCCACCCCCGCCCCTCACCCTCAGTCCCGAGGTGGTTTTACGGGTATAAAAGGTCTTGACACTCTCCTTTCGGGGCCACAGGTTGGAGAGACGCGAGTCCTCCATGGCCGCTGGCAATAAAGACCCTGCAATTTGGCATACTTTTGTCATGGTGTTGACTTTTTATGCTCGGAACAGTACGACATTTTGGAGGTCCTACCGAGATTTTATCTTCATCCATCACGAGACAAAAGCCGACTCAGAGTCTCGCCCGGGCGGCCGCTCCCACGTCGGGGACCTCTAGGGAAGGCGCCCCCAAGAAGTTCCAGGGTCCCAGAGTTCTGGCCCCGTGGAGGATAAGTGACTTCCCGGCCAACATTCACCCGAAATTACTCAGGGTCCCGGGGAACCTCCGGAGGTAAGTCAGGTCTGGGGACCCATCCATCAGGGGAACCTGAGTCAGGGATCCGGACGCGGTCATTGCAACTCTGACCAGGCAAGCCTACCGTGAGACGTCACTGGAGGCTCAGGTTACCTCACTAGAGGCTCAGATTACCTCACTAGAGGCTTGGGTTTCCTCACTAGGGGCTTAGGTTGCCTCACTAGAGGCTCGGGTTGCCTCACTGGAGGCTCAGGTTACCTCACTAGGGGCTCGGGTTACCTCACTGCAGGCTCGGGTTACCTCACTAGGGGCTCGGGTTACCTCACTGGAGGCTCGGGTTACCTCACTGGAGGCTCGGGTTGCCTCACTGGAGGCTCTCAGGTTACCTCACTGGAGGCTCGGGTTACCTCACTGGAGGCTCGGGTTGCCTCACTGGAGGCTCGGGTTACCTCACTGGAGGCTCGGGTTGCCTCAATAGAGGCTCGGGTTACCTCACTGGAGGCTCGGGTTACCTCACTGGAGGCTCGGGTTGCCTCAATAGAGGCTCGGGTTACCTCACTGGAGGCTCGGGTTGCCTCAATAGAGGCTCGGGTTACCTCACTGGAGGCTCGGGTTGCCTCAATAGAGGCTCGGGTTACCTCACTGGAGGCTCGGGTTGCCTCAATGGAGGCTCGGGTTACCTCACTGGAGGCTCGGGTTACCTCACTAGGGGCTCGGGTTACCTCACTGGAGGCTCGGGTTACCTCACTGGAGGCTCGGGTTGCCTCACTGGAGGCTCTCAGGTTACCTCACTGGAGGCTCGGGTTACCTCACTGGAGGCTCGGGTTGCCTCAATAGAGGCTCGGGTTACCTCACTGGAGGCTCGGGTTGCCTCAATGGAGGCTCTCAGGTTACCTCACTGGAGGCTCGGGTTACCTCACTGGAGGCTCGGGTTGCCTCAATAGAGGCTCGGGTTACCTCAATAGAGGCTCGGGTTACCTCACTGGAGGCTCGGGTTGCCTCAATAGAGGCTCGGGTTACCTCACTGGAGGCTCGGGTTGCCTCAATAGAGGCTCGGGTTGCCTCACTGGAGGCTCGGGTTACCTCACTGGAGGCTCGGGTTGCCTCAATGGAGGCTCGGGTTACCTCACTGGAGGCTCGGGTTGCCTCAATGGAGGCTCGGGTTACCTCACTAGGGGCTCGGGTTACCTCACTGGAGGCTCGGGTTGCCTCAATGGAGGCTTGGGTTGCCTCAATGGAGGCTCGGGTTACCTCACTGGAGGCTCGGGGAGGCTCGGGTTGCCTCACTGGAGGCTCGGGTACTTTAGTTTTCAGTTGTTTTCCATAACCTCGGTGTGAGTGAGAGAGTGAGTGTGTATATACGTAGTCCCACGGCTGGAAGGCTACGGGGCTTGTGTGGGCCTTCACCCGCGGTTCCATGGGGACATCATAAGGCATAACGGTGATTCACCTCAGAACTAAAAATTCTGAGGTGACCAGGCCCAGGGTTTATACAGGTACACCTTCGCCAAAACGCTCTGAAACACCCCCACCCCGGGGGACGTGCCGGGCAGGCACCGACTGGTCTCCCATCTTGGGGGGGGGACCCATCCTTTGTCTGTCAATCCTATATGTGGTTCTGTCTTTATAGTAGATTCACCAGTTTTGTTAGACTCCTGTTGACTGATATACAGTGGTTTAAACCTGTTACTCTTGAGGTGGATAAGATTCTCCATTGGCTAAGTGACCATTGACTTCAAGGAACTCTAATTGAGTTTACACCCCTGGAAATAATTCTGTTCTCTTTCCTTTTCTTCTTCTTATTCTATCATTGAGGCCTCATTCTTCCTTCTTTTCATGTCCGAGAGAAAATTCTGCCCCCGACAACTTAGGTGTAGTTTTTTTCTCTGTCTTAGGGAATCAAACTTTAAATAAGAAACTACCAGCCCTCTTTGCCCATTTAGGGTTAAAAAAAAAAAAAGGAGTAATTGTCTCTTCTGTCAAAAGAAACAGAGACAGGGAGGGAAAGAGGAGAGAGGACAGGAAAGTAAGAGAGGGGAAGAACAGAGAGGAGAGAGAGACAGAGAGAGAGGAGAGAGGAGACAGAGAAGAGAGTGGAGAAAGGAGAGAAGAGACAGAGACAGGGAGAGAGAGAGAGAGAGAGCAAGAAGAAAGATAGGGGAGAGAGGAATTTAATGCTTTTTAGGGTCCCTGTGTCAAGGTGACCAAAAGCTGCAGGGATAGGGAACTCGCAGCCCGCCCAGTGGCTGCAAGTTCGTTTTAAACTGACACAAAAAGTGTTTTTTTTTTTCTTTTTTTCTGCTGGCCGCCAGCCCCACCCAGCTTTCAGGCAGGCCATACCGCCTCAGGGTGCAGCATTCGCAATTGCAACGTTGTTGGTTTAAATCCTCAGTGAAGCCAGTTTTAGATTAGTGAAATCTCTTAGGGGAAATTTGGCATTAAAAAAAAAAGAAAGAAAGAAAGGAAAAAAAAAAACTCAAATGGGGTCGTCTAGCTCCTGGCCTTGTATCCCCCTCCACTGCATGACGGCCAACTTCAAGATTAGGTTCTCAGGCAAATATGAGGTGAAATTAACCCCTGGAAAACTCTGCTCTTTATGTGAACTAGAATGGCAGTCTTTTAGAGTTGGGTGGCCAGATACTGGGACCTACAACCCAAAAATTACTCAGGCTGTATGGAAAATAGTTGCAGAAACTTCTGGATACACTGACCAGTTTCCATACATCAACCAACAGTTGGATTTAGTCCAACAACCCCCCTCTGTGGCTAAAGTGCTGCATAAAACAGGCTAGACTTCAGGTCATGTTAGCTGACCCAAAGAAAGCCCCTTCTGGGCCAGCCATTCTCCCCACCCCAGCGGAGGATCAGGAATTACCTCCACCCTACTCAAGGCCCTCTGAACCAGGGCCTCAGCACCCCCCTGGACAGTGCTAGTAACCAAACCTTGTCCCCCCCTGCACACCCGCAGCGGGGCTTCACATCCACCGGTGGTCCTTCCTCTCTGAGAGGTGCCCCCAACAGGAAAAGACAATCGAGGTCGCCCATTCTTTGTTCACATCCCCTTCTCGTCAAGTGATTTATATAACTGGAAGGTGATAGAAATTAAAAAGAGAGCCGAAACACCAAGTGCTGGCACAAGCTTTATTAAAAGCAAGGGAAAAGCTGCCGGGCTGCACCCAAAATTGGCGCGCAGCACCCATGGTGTGACAAAGGTAATTTTTATAGCCTGCAAGCCAGCAGATGCCTCTAGTGTGAGGGGCTGTGCAGGAGGGGTTCGTGATGGGGAACTGCTAAGATGGCAAGAGGGAGAGGGTTAAAAACCTGCTGAAATGGAAAGTTCCCCGGGAGGGGGTCATGCTGGGAGGCTAGAGAACTTAAGGCGGCAGCAGGGTTTTACAATGCAGTAAGTTCTGTCAGAAGGCTCAACATCCCCCTTTCTCTCAGAAGGCCCAGGCTTTGACAGGGATCTTAAAATCTGTACTCCAGATTCATCGCCCCACTTGGAACGCCTGCCAACAATTATTACTGATTCTGTTCACCACAGAGGAAAGAGGCAAAATTAGACAAAAAGCCCTAAAACCCATCATAGGTCCAGGGCGAGGAACAGTAGAAAAAAAAAATTGGGGGGGGGGTAAATTAAAAAGATTTTTCCCTCTACCCTACCCCAATGGGACCTCAACACCTTGGGGGGGTCACCAGGCTCTAAACACTTTTCACAGGTATCTTTTAGAAGGGGCTAAGGGAGCAGCCCGCAAGCCCACTAACCTCTCCAAGGTAGGGACTGTAACTAACTCAGCGTCCGCAGGAGTCTCCGGCTGCCTTCCTTGAGCGGTTTACAAGACGCTTATTGCACCTACACTCCTATTGACCCTGAGGCTCCAGATAATCAGCGGGCCATCAATCTGGCTTTCCTTTCCCAGTCAGCCCCAGATACTAAAAGAAATTTACAGAAGTTAAAGGGATTCCAGGAAATAAATTTATCCCAATTGCTAGAAATTACCCAGAAAGTTTAATAACAGGGATACTCCTGGAGCCGTACAAAACAAAAAAGATTATTAAGGCAGTAATAGCAGCCCTTCAGAAGACACAAGTCATTCCACGAGGGCAGGGGACCTTGTAAAAGGGCTCCTGGGTCCCTGGCCCCCGTTAAGAAGAAACCAATGTGCATACTGTAAAAAAGAGAAAATTAAAAAGAATAAGTGCCCCAAAAGAAAAAGAAAAGTAATCCCTCAGGAAAATCCACTGAGGGCTATCCCCAATTTAAAAGGTCAGGATTGACGGGGCTGTGGCTCTTATTTACCAAGCTCCCAAGAGCTCAGGGTCACTTTAAGAGTTGGGGACAAACCTGTCAGCTTCTTAGTCAACACTGTGGTGGCCCACTCGGTCCTTAGCCTCTAGGACCACTATCCAGTAAAAAACAATTATCCTGGGGGCCACAGGAAAAACCACAACAAGCCCTTGGACCACCAACCTATTCATTAATCTGGGGAATGGCACCATCACCCACTCCTTCTTAGTCATTCCAGAGTGTCCATACCCACTGCTAGGACGAGACTTACTCCACAAACTTCAAGCAAATATTTCTTTCGGCGAGGGCCAGGCTTGACTCTCAATTCCTCCTCCCTTGGCATCAGGGCCACCTCAGCAAATCCTCATCCCCTGTGCTCTGTCAGACGAGTATCTCTTGCAGGAAGCTTTATCCTCAGAGGCAGATCAACCACCAACATCAGACGACCTCCACCAATTCCAAGAGAATGTACCCGGAGTGTGGGCCGAGACAAATTCCCCAGGCTTGGCAAGTCACCGTACCCCAGTCATGGTCCAGCTATTGGCAACAGCAACTCCAGTCCAGGTACGACAATATCCCATGAGCCAGGAAGCCAGACGGGGAATTGCTCCACATATAACCAGACTCCTAAAAGGAGGAATCCTTACTACCTGTAAGTCCCCCCTGGAATACCCCTTTGCTTCCCATCTTAAAACCAGGCACAAAGGACTATCGGCCTGTACAGGACTTAAGGAAGGTAAACAAACCAGTGGAAACTGTCCACCCTACGGTTCCAAATCCATATACCCTCCTAAGTCTCTTAGGCCCAGAACACCACCATTACACTGTCTTAGATCTCAAGGATGCATTCTTTGGCATCCCACTGGCCCCTGTTAGCCAGCGCATATTTGCTTTTAAATGGTCTAATCCCGATACTGGGGTATTGGGGCAACTCACTTAGACAAGACTGCCTCAAGTGTTCGAAAACTCCCCTACTCTGTTTAATGAGGCACTCAGCCAAGATTTTGCCACCTTCCGAGCTAAGTTCCCCGAGTGTACCCTACTCCAATACGTGAATGACGTACTATTGGCTACAAAAACCCAGGAGGTCAGTAAAGAGACCACCCAGTCATTATTAAAAACCCTAAAGACTTTGGGTTACCGGGTCTCAGCTAAAAAGGCCCAACTCTGCCAACCAAAAGTTACCTACCTGGGCTATTTCACAGAGAAGGGCAACCGGGCACTGGCACCTAGCCGAGTCCAAGCGGTGCTGCAAATACCCACCCCCACCACGAAACACCAAGTTCAAAAATTCCTTGGGGCAGTAGGGTACTGCAGGCTATGGATTTTGGGATTCGCTAAGATAGCCAAACCCCTGTATGCCTGCACTGGAGGAAATCAGCCCTTAACTTAGACAGAAATAAAGCAACAGGGTTTTAACAAGCTCAAGACTGCCCTAACTACGGCCCCAGCTTTGACCTTGCCAGACATCTCTAAACCCTTCTGGTTGTTTGTGCATGAAAAACAGAGAGTCGCTAAGGGGGTGCTCACCCAGATGTTGGGACCATGGTCCCAGCCAGTCACCTTCCTTTCAAAAAGACTTAATCCAGTAGCCTCTGGGTGGCCAGCTTGTCTGAGGTCGGTGGCAGCTACAGCCCTGTTAGTCAAGGAGGTGGACAGATTAACCTTACGGCAGGAGTTAAACTTAGTGGTACCCCACACAGTAAAGTCACTACTACGTGGAGCTCCAGGAAAATGAATGTCAAATGCCTGCATAGTTCAATATCAGGCCTTATTTTGGACCAGCCCTGCATAAAATTTTTAAAAGCTACAGTTTTAAACCCTGCCATGCTGCTACCAGACAGCAAGCAGGAGGAGCCCATACATAACTGCCAACAGACAATAGACGTCCTCCACGCAGCTCGACCGGACCTCACCGACGTCCCCCTGCAAAACCCAGAGAAAGTACTGTATACGAATATCAGCAGTTTTATGGTCAACGGAGTCAGGTATGCCGGGCAGCCATAATTACCCTAGAGCGGGTTGTCTGGGCCCAGGCTCTTCCACATAGAACCTCGGCCCAAAAAGCAGAACTCATATCTCTGACAAAGGCCTTAGACTGGGAGGAAAAAAAAACTGTTAACATCTACACGAATAGCCGGAATGCCTTTGCTACAGCTCATGTACATACAGCCATTTATAAAAAAGAGAACTACTTACCTCAGAGGGAAAAATCATCAAAAATAAAGAAGAAATCCTAGCCCTATTAAAGGCTATATGGAAGCCCAAGGCAGTGGCATTAATACACCACAAAAGACACCAGAAGGGAAATTCACCAGAGGCAAAGGGAAATAGGGCAGGTAACCTACAAGCCAGACAGGCAGCCTTGGGACCAGTAAAACCTCTGACTCTTCTTGTGACTCTGCTGGCCCCAACCCTGCCCTCTACCCCTATGTACTCACCTAATGAAGAAAACTTTGCCAAAGAACAAGGGGGCACACAAGATTCCACAGAATGGTAAATTCTACCGGACACAAGGATTGTGGTCCCTGAGGCTCTAAAACAGTCTCTAGTTAAGAACACACACCAGGCCACTCACTTAAGACAGACTGAACTAACTGAGCTGCTAAAAGCCAAATACTACATTCCCCACTTACATAAACTTATCAAGGAAATTACTACTCGGTGTGATGTATGTGCCCGAGTAAATCCGGGAGGGAACAGGTCTAGCCAGGTAGGAGTAAGACTCAGAGAGGCTAGCCCTGGGGAGTACTGGAAAGTAAATTTCACTGAAATAAAACCCCCAGCAAATGGCTATAAATACCTCCTGGTGTTTATAGATACGTTCTCTAGATGGGTCGAGGCCTTCCTCACTAGGTCCAAGACTGCTTTGGTAGTCACAAAAAAACTATTACAGGACCTTGTTCCTTGGTTTGGCCTCCCTCTAATGCTGGAGTCAGACAATAGGCCTGCCTTTACTGCACAAATTTCTCAGGGCCTAGCCAAGGCCCTGGGTGTATCCTGGAAATTACACTGTGCCTATCGTCCCCAGAGTTCAGAGCAAGTCGGATGAATGAACCGGACCTTAAAAGAAACCCTGACAAAGTTTATCCTAGAGACCGGTAAAAACTAAGTCAGCCTGCTTCCATTTGTCCTCTTCCGCGTCCGATGCACACTCTATCAGAAAGATTTCTCCCCTTTTAAAATCATGTTTGGTAGGCCCCCTCCCTTATTCCCCAGACCCGTGGATACCATGCATGCTGAAGTCCATAATTATACACTCCTTAAGTCCTTACAGGCGCTCCAGTCTGTTCAATCCCAAATACACCAGCTGATTAAAGACACCCGTCCCACCCCATTGGACTTCGAAGAGCAGCCAACACACCCCTTCCAGCCTGGAGACTCTGTCCTTGTTAAAAAATTCGCCACCTCCGGCCTCACTCCCCGTTGGAAGGGACCCTACACGGTTATCCTGACCACACCCACCGCACTCAAGGTAGACGGACTAGGCCTGGATTCATCACACCCACGTCAAGACTGCCCCACCGGAAAAACAGTGGAGCGTCAAACACTCCTCCTCCGATTCACTAAAGCTAAGACTTGTGTGCTCTTTGCGGTCACCACCCTCGCCACCCTAATCTGTGCTGTAAATCCCTATAGCAAACCCCCCTTAAACCCACCTACTACCAATGGGTCCTCACCAAGGGCTCCACTGGAGGATATGTTAGTTCCTTAACTGGGAAGGGATCCACCCTAGTCAACTTAACCCTGGAGTATATTCCGAAGACCCCTATTACCTTTTCCCTAGACTTCTCTGCCCTCCTGGGCCCGTTCCTGACCTCAAACGTAAATCCTAGGACAAAAAATATTATAGCCGGGTGTGGCAGTGCAAGGGCAGAGCAACAACTTCAAACTTACGGATTATATCTATGCCCAGGGTCCACCCCACAAAAAAGGTAGAACTGTGAAAACTTAAATAAATTCTTTTGCCCCCCACTGGGGTTGTGAAGCTATCTCCACTATATCAGGGTACACCAAAAACATAGACTCCTTCATCTCTTCTAACCAAAACTCTCCCCCATCCCCATGCTACACCGGGTCTTGTAACCCACTCAAGATAACTGTAACTAGCCCAAATGGTAAATAGACAATGGGGCAAACATAGGGTCTCAAGGTATATATGCGTAAATAGGACATGGGAAACATCTTCCCTACTCCTACTGGGACTCATGTTTAGCCCCTGCCTCCCAAACCAAGTGGTCAGGTTCATAAAATCTAAGGTAAACTCCGTAAAATTAATAATATTAAGGTCTCAATATGGGCCCTTAGAAACAATAAACAATACTAACCTGTTAAAAAAAATTAGTAATTTAATTCCTGTAAATAAAACAAGGGGGGAATGTGACATGGTTAAAAGCCCCATAAACCTGCAGACCTCAACCATACCTCGGTTTTCTGTTGAAACTGCTCTCTATAACCCAAATGTGAATAAGTAATTAAGGACGGTAATTGCCACCCTACCCAGACAATGTGTAAACAAATGCTAATCTTGACTTTTGTGAACCACTTAAGTAACAATCAGAATGTTAAAAACTTATTTTAAAAATTTAATACACCTCCTTTTAAATTATCATTTCCATTGAACTTTCTGATTACTATATTTTCATTGCTTGTGATTGGTACAAAGATTGTAAAGTATAAATTCAAGCCGGACAACAGTCTAAGAACATGGACTGGGACTTAGCACAACTGACCAAGTGATCCCCAAGCTCTGTGTCAGAGTCATCTACGAAATGGGCTTCATTTTTGTCTCTACTTCTTTATATCCCAACTTGCTATAGAGAGCTAGATTTTGTATTGGTGGGGGGTGTCTATCTCCATACAACCTGCAGATTAAGTGATACAACTTTCCTTTCAGTACCCAGGAGTTTCCTACGTACTTACGCACTTTCCTATTTCTCTACCCCATGGCATGATTCTCTGGAGATAATAACCCTCTGGACTGCACACATTTCCTCAGTTCTCATTACAGTATTATCCTACTTAACAATCTGGAACACGATGGAAAGGAAATAGAATCAAAGCTTGGGAGAACATGCTTAAGTGTTAGTGGTAAAGTATATACAAGCTAAGGTTTGGATATTAACCCTTGTATTAGTCTGTTTTCTGCTGCTATAACAGAATATCATAGACTGGCTAATTTATACAGAAAAAAAGATTTATTCAGCTAGTGATTTTGGAGCCTGGAAAGTCCCAAAACATGGTGCCAGCATCTGGCAAGGGTTATGCCATGGTGAAAGTGTGGAAGGTGGAAGTGAACACACAAGACAGAGAATGGTGGCTAAACTTGCTTTTATAACACTACCAGTCTCATGATAACTGATTCAGTCCAACAATAATGGCATTAATCCATTCATGAGGGCTCTGCCCTCATTACCTAATCACCTCTTAGCGACCTCCTTTTCTGATAATGCTGCATTGGGGATTAGGTTTTTAACACATGAGCTCTCGGGAACATATCCAAACCATAGCACTCTGGTATTGATTGCCATCTGTGTATTCTTAGGTGAGAAACCTCAGCTCTCTGAGCTCTATGATATGCAGAACTGGCATATTGAAAGCAACTACATAGGATATTACAACAAAGCAAAGTCAGATGAATGTGCAACATGTAGTACAGTGTCTGACACATTGTAGAATCACTACTGGTCTATCATCCTGTATCTGCCATTTAAATATCCACAAATCTCCGAAAAAACGTAATATTTTTTGACTTATTTGGTAGGAATCCAGATCCGAAGATATATGCAGGTATTAGTGGCCTTTATTCCTCTTAGTGTGTATATTTATATAATTTTCCATAGAATTATTAATATGTTTGATTATGAATTTGTTACTCAAGGCACTACTGGTACTGTGATATCGTATATAATATGTATACTATGAAATAGCTCTAAAATCTGAGAGCCTCCAAATGCTAAAAATGGTCTGGGTTTTGATAAGAAATTTTGACCAGTATTAACTCTTCATGTGATTCTCATGAATGAGAGGCAGAGGGTACTGAAAATAAAGAATGGAGCCCAGGGCTAGGTCTAAAGAGGGATACATGAAAAACAGAACTAGCTTTAGTAAATGCTTGACTGCACAGCTGTCAGTGTATTCCATAACTTAAAAGGACCTGGGTAGGGAGCCCTTGATGTGTGCGCTTGTGATCGCAGGCATCATTGAAATATAACTGAGATGTGAAGTCATTTGAATTTTGTATTTTGAAAGCAATTGAGTCTGATTTTTAAAAGTTTAACTAGGTCTAGCTAATGATGAAATTCTCTGTCAAATATCTAAAGTTAAACAACAAAATATTTTTATATTTTTATCATCTCTTTCTGCATCCAAGTTACTGTTTTTTGCATGCTAATCATTTTGTCTTGGTGTTATTTTCTTTAATCTAGGCTTCTGGAGTTTGCTATATCTGTGTATATTTGTAAAATAGTCTTACACATATTACTGAGAACAGTAACTTTAGAGATTTTTTTTTTTAAAAAGTTAAAGCTATTGGGTGTCTCTTTTAACTCCCAAGGACTCATAGAGAAAAGAAGACAAACAGATTCATGCAAATATTTTAACTTGATATGATTATGATTCTCTAAGGACACAAAGAGGTTGTGTTTTACTGAACCAATAGTCAAGGACTGGCCATTTAGGAGGCTAGGAATAAACTCTCTTCGTAACACCATTTTTCCAGGAATTCTTGGAGAAGATATTGCTTCTGTTCTCTCTCCTCTGGGAGCTAAGTTGATCAAGTTATTTCCTTATAGAGCACTCAACAGAAAATGGAAAATTGAAAATAATTATATAAGTAGGAAAGAATCAGCCTAGACTAACTGAAGGACTGGAAATAGATATAAAGCCCTTCGACATTTGATGATTAATAAATGTTCTCTAAACATAGAAAGGGTATTTCTCAGGTCCATAGGATCCTATGTTCCCCTGACTACACTCTGCACAGTGCTTATCTCCCAGCCCGATCCAAGTTAGAACAGTTCTGACTAATCAGTCTTTCCATATATTAAGATAGATTAACCATCCCTGTAAGTTTCAGGATCTTAATTCTGTTGTTTGACAATGAGCATTAGGTCTCATCCATGTGACTTGCTGTGAAATGTAATTCCCCACACAGGCAATATAGAGTAGTCTTTAAGAACTGTGGCATGAATGTATACAAACGGACTCTACCACTTCCTGGCTTTACCACCTGTAGCAATTCACTTACATGCTCTTGACCTGAACTACAGTAATACCAATCTTAGGGAACCATGTGAATCCTGAATGAAACAAGGCACGTAAAACCCCTCAGTTACATAATGTACATAAAGTACCTGGAACATAGCAATCGATATCTGGGGGTGCTTCATATTATCACATAATCACACATACTATCACATAATCTCTTTCTTCATATCAGTTCCTTCTACAATACGAGAAATCCTCTCATAATTGCAAAAACTGCTGCTTCTCAAGCATTTCTCTTATCCCTTACAAAGAAGCTGCCTATAAGAAATTAGGTTGCTAGTTGCTGGCTGATAATTTGATGATCCCAGTTGGAAGGTTGGAGAACAACATGGGAAATTATGTGTAAGACAAAGTCAGCCTGTTTTAAGACATTTGAATTTTGGTGTCCAGTTCAGGACCTACTTTTCTTTAATTTCACATATAAGGATGATGAGGGAGTTTACTTCTCTTAGCTACAAGAACTCTAGACCTGTGGAAAAACATATTACCTGCCTGTAGATCATTTATCAGTCATGACTTGAGAGGGACCAAAAGCAAAATGAAATAAAGATCTTCAACTTAACAGTCTGCAGGAATTTGTGATGCTGTTTAGAACAGGCTGCTTAAAGGTTGTTGCCGTTGTAGACAAAAGCATCAATCTTGTACGGAATTTCAGAGTAGATGCCATCCCCCCCGTTGCCATCAATATGATAGAAAAATGTCTTTCTGTCATTTGTTACCCTTCAAGGATCTCCAGGAGAGAATGTCCAAGGTTTCTTGCCAATTAGGTGAAAGAGACCAGATTTGGTAAACCGGCGTTACAAAAAATTTATACCAATCATATGTGGCCCTCGTCCAGCAATTACTAGGTTACAAAGTCCATTATTGATTGAGTGTAATTTCTCCTATCTGTTCCTAAACACATCTTCATAGCCAGAGTTGTGGGATTAGGTGGATATGGGGGGTAGGGAGGAAGAAAAGTCCTGTGACTGCAATTGGGGACCAGAATCTTCACAATTGGTGAAATAAAAACTTTGTATTGTATAATCAGATTCCCCCTCTAGTGAGTTATTTACCCCTAACCTGAATATCACTTGTATTCATTAATTATATTCTTTATAACATTCCTGCAAGGTATTTTATTACTGATTTAGAGGTGAGGAGATTGATTTAGTTCACAGAGTTTAAGTGATTTGCTGAAAGGGAAAATTAGCTAGGATAGACCTGGATTTCAAATTCAAGTATTCTTACTCTTATTGCTCAATTTTAAAAGTTGGATTTTCCTTTCATTATTATGTATTTGCACTTGTGTGAAATCCCTAGATTGTGTGGGTCTTATATGAGTATTATTAATAGCTATGTTTATATAAGCTTCTCTGGCATTACGAAGAACATCACTTGTCTACTCATATTGCCTCCTCTTCTTTTTGTTTTAGGTATCAAATAACAGAGGCTTATTTTAGATACTCAATCATTATACCAAAGTATTGCATACTAAATCATTTGGCTGGTCTTTGTCCACAGTTCCTGGCAGGGAGCTTCTAAACCTTGGGAATTTCCAGAATGACAGGAAAGTCTTTGTTATTCATGGTGGGCCACTTGGATCACAGGTGAGTTTATGCTAAGGAGATGGTTCGGGATGGGGCTTGGCTGTGCTAGAAAGACCAACCATGTGATTAGAGGATTGAGGCTTTGAACCACTTGAAACTAACCCAAATTCCATGAAGGGGAGGAGGGCTGGAGATAAGAGTTCAGCCTTAAGGCTAGTGATTCAATCCATCACGTCTACATAACGAACTCCCAATAAAAACTCTAGACACTATGCTCAGGTGAGGTTCCTGGTTGGCAGTACACATGAATGAGCCAGGAGGATGATGCATACTGGGTCCATGGAGAGTTGACACAGAAGCTTTTCATTAAGGGGCCTCACATAACTTGCCCTCTGCATCTCTTTTTTTGGCTAGCCTGATTTGTATCCTTTATTGCTATAATAAAACCGTGATTTTAAGCACAGTACTTTTCTGAGTTTATTAAAGCAAAGCATTGAAGCAGAGCAGGCAGTGGGAACCCCTAAATTTGTAGCCAGTTGTTAAAAAGTGTGGTGGCCTAGGAATCCCTAAGTTTGCAGCTGGTGTCCGAAGTGAGGGCAGTCTTATGGAAGGTGGCTTAACTTGTGAAATTTGGCTTAACTCTGGGTAGTTAGTATCAAATTTGCATTGCAAAAGACAACTGATTTTTCCCTTTCCTCATTTTAAGTCATGATTTTGTGATGGTTTTGAGAATACCTAGTATTCAGACATAACCACTAAATAGAAAATACAACACAGGCAAGACATGGCAGTTAGCGTTAAAGGGCTGTCCACTCAGCCTAAAATCACTGAGTACTTTGTTGGGGTTCTAACAGGTGTACCTGCTTTTAAACACATTTGTCAGAAGAAGAAGAGAGAGGCCATAAAATTGTCACAAAAAGGGTTGGCTTAAATAGAAATGATCACTACAAACTTTTTTTCCATTGGAGCAAGAGTATGATGCAGTCTGAATCATAACCTAGATTTCACAGGGGGACAAAACAACCATAAAAAAGGAATTGAAGACCTCATCTTCTTGGGGAGGTTATAGGACCTTGATGATCCCGAACTTTTCTTGTGTCAGTATGTAATAGAATTATGTAAGACAAATCCTACAAAACTTTTATGTATTCCAGAGAAGCCCTGCTATGGGTTTTTACATACCTGGCATGAAAAACATTTCTTGTTGTTTATTTTGCTCGTGTGTTTTCTTTTCTAAAAAGTAAAGGTACTTATTTTATAAAACAATATGTAAAACTTGCTTGAATTAAAAGCCTCTATAATTGAAATTAGTGGAAAGGGGAAAGGGGCATATACATGTATATAGGGAAAAGTTATTCCCTAATAATAGAGATAATACATCATACAGTAAGACACTGATAACAGAGGGAGAGAGACACAGATAGAGTAGTGATTAATATCATTTTGATTATTCAGCATTTTCTTCTACACTAGGTAATATTTTGGTCAGTTTTTCTATTCATGTGAAAGCAGCACACACACCTAATAGAACAAATATTCACATTGACAAACCCTGGAAAATGATGACAAATACTTGGGAGCAGAGCCATCCCAGACACCGGAACTTGAAGCAGAGAGCAAGGCTGACCACTGCCCACTGATTTTAGCCTGAATCAGCTGGTTCCCAGCTAACCCAAAGATGATTGAGGTGATTGTTCTGAGTCTAGGTTTTGGGAGAGTCTATTGCACAACAATTGCTGGTTGATATAGATCCTGAACACTTAAAAACAGATTGTTGATTTCAGATTCACTTAACATTTCTAAAATATAAAATTGTATGCCATCCATCAGTGATTTATTTATTTAATCTCAATTACTGAAGACATATCATGGGTCAAAGAGGTAATCAATGATCAATTATATAGTATTCATGACATAACAAAAATAATAACTTTGTATTCTATTAAAACTGGTCAAAGATATATAGAAAAATATGTAATTGTAAGTGCTTTAATAGTAACCAAGAAAGATAGAATGTGAGTGTGTATGTATTTATATATATAAAAGAGCATATAAGATAACAAGAAGGATTTATATTAAACTTTTAATAAGACTGCTATGGAGGGAGGGTAGTTGAAAATGTGGTTGGTAAACATGTAGAAGGAAATTTTCATCATTTGCTGTGCATAATTTGGTAACACTCAAACTATTTCCAAATATACAATCTTATACAGTTTGAAAAAAGAAGTCAAATTGGGAAGATGCCATCCAAAATGTTAGGGTTGGTTATGTCTAAGTTTCGTAACCTTAGCTATATTTATTATTATGTGTCTCAGTTTGGGTTCTCCTGAAGTACAGGGTAAGAAAAAGGACTTGCAATCAGGTAGCTTATTTAAGAGGTGAAATCAGGAGAAGGAGTGAGAGGAGAATGAGATAGAAGTGGCAGAAAAGCCAATAGTGTTGTTGCTGTGGCCAACAGGTTCTCTATTCCACTAGAAATTCCTGAAAAGTATTCAGACTGTCTTCCAGAAAGACTGGAGGTTGGAACATTTATCTCCTACCTCTTATCTTTCTAACTTGCCTATGCTTCCAGGCCATGGTTACAAAAGAGCTGAGTTGGTTCCTGCAACATTTGAGAAGTTCTGGGGCCAAAACCAAAGACATGCATCAGGGATGCTGGAAGGATAATGCTGACAACAGAGGGTGAGTCTGAGCTAAAGTGTAGCCATGACTACTGTTAGTGATGGTGCAAGAAGATGTTATGCAGTATTCCATTATATTATTATTTTTGTTTTATATTTCTGAATTTTTATAATGAATGTTAATTCTTCATAGGAGAAAATTCTAAAAGCATCTTGGTAAAATACATTTTCCCCTCAGTTACAGAAAGAAAGGATTATAAAAAGCATTTTTAATACTTACAGTCACAGTATTATTCAATTAAATATCTTAATGCAAACTTCAGAAGTGCTTCAAATATACATACATTTCTCAAATGGCAGTATTATTAATTAAATATACTGACAAGAAAATGTAGGCTCACAAAGATACAATGTCTAACAATGGATCATTTAGAAAACCATTACAAAATACAAATGCTAAATCTATAGTGTTAAAAAATAAGTAAAAATAGATCTATTGTTGTTTGTATTTGATTATTTCAGTCATGACATCTTCACTGGCTAGAAATGTTTTTATTTTTTTCTGTCTAGCAACTTGAAAGGGGAATGATCAACCCAACAACATACATTGTACCTAATCTTAAGGAAGAGAGGCAGGATTCAGTATCTCTTCATGACCTCAGTACTCAACCAATTTCTTAGCTCGGACTTGTTCAGTTTCCTAAGCCTCCAATGACCATTCTTGATGTGCATTTAAAAAATGTTCTTTCTGATATAGTCATGTATTTATTCATTTATTCAACCAAAAGATGTCTATTGAATTCTTGCCATGTTTGGGGTATTATGCTAAGAGTTGGGGTTAAGTGGTGACAATTATCTTCACAAACCTATAAGCTAGTAAACAAATTTATGAAGTGCCTTTTAGATTTGACACTAAGCACTGTTTATCTAGCTGCCACCTGGGCTCTTACTGACTAAGAATTTTTTCCTTCTTCCACATGACTTTGTTAACTCAGGTTACACTGAGGAAATCACCCTCCCTATTTGAGACAGTTTTATCCCTGGAATCTTATATTCACTAGCTGTTGCACTCACAGCTATACATTTACCTAAATAACTCAGAAATATTTACTTTAACAATGAATCATCTTCTTTTGCATAAAATGGAGAATGATAAAGAACACTTTAAATTCTAGCTAAGAGCTTGTTTCAGGAACATGCCATGTTAATTTTCTGCATGTTTATATAGGCTCCACTCTTTAATTTACTAAGCAATGTTGCTTCAAATGCTAAACATGAGCAATGCACTTACATCAAAACCTATTAACTGAGAAGAATCATGCCAGGGTACTTTTTGCCATATCTCTTTTAGGAAATGCCTTTCCTCATCTAGGCCTGTCTTCAATGGGTACCCTGGGGACATTCTTTCCAGACCTCAACTTGTGTTTCTAAATACATGCTTTAATTTATATCTAATATCTTTTCAACAGCAGAATTTACCCTGGCTGTTCACATTTGGAGCCACGGTTCCCCTCTTAAGATCTTCCGGGTATGTTTATTTCATGGTCTAAAACTCCCCTAAATATTACTCTATCAGGGAAATTAAGATGAATCTCTTGGGTTCTGCTATTTTCCGTACCTTTTCCTAAACCAGCTGAAACAGAAATGAATTGTCCTTAGTGGTTCAGAAACATGTAAATCTCTTTGTTTAAAACTAAATCTTAACTGCAATAAAGAGTTTTGCTTAAAGTGCTGAAAAATTTAATATTTTTCACAAAATAAACCAGCAAGGTGTCAGATTTACCTTACATTTTAATTATTTGTTTAGGAAACATACACACAAGCTTCAATACATTTTAATAGCTGCTGAATGCTGTTTTTCCTGGCTTACATATGCTAAATATCTGATGCACAACAGGAATAATATCTTTATTCCCTTAGCTCATTAAGAAAAGAATATTGTAAGGGAATTTATAGAGAAAATAAAACAGCACTAAGAATTACCCAAACTGTATAATTTACTGTTTCAAACCTTATTTTTGACTGTAAACTCCCTTGTTTGTCAGCTCTTCTTTAACATTTAATTTTCCCAGCATTCACTCAACCATTCTTTAAGCAAACATTTAAGGATCTAGTGCTTTGAGTTACTGATTTAGACATTGCATTAAAAGGCATGATCCCAACCATCTAAGAGCTTAGAAAATAGAAAGGAAGATGGTATAAAAATCAGAAATTGAAATACAATATAATAAGGATGATATCCTACCTGTCATTTATTTATACATTATCATTCATTCATTATTTTGTTTTTATTTGATATTTTTGCATTTACTGTATATATCATATATTAGCAAGTCTTTACAATCAATGAAATTCACAATATTTGCCATCTTTACATATATTTGCCAGTCTTTAGAATCAATGATAAAAAGATAAACAACTAACCATCATAGGAAAAGATAGATGCAAAAATAAAAATAATATAATGTATGAAATATTATAATGGAGATGTGCACAAGGCATTATGGGAGTAAAGAGAAAGGGACACTTATATTTGTATGGGGAAGAGTAAAAAACCTTTTTTCTCAGTAATGCCTGAGGAAAGAGGAAAGGAAAACAACTTTCAAGAAATGGAGTGCAGCATGAGCCATATCAAAGACATAGAAAAACAATAAATGTGAGAGGAATTACAAACATATCGGTTTTTCTAGAATGTTATACGTACAGGAGAGAGGAGCCAATGAGACCAGAGCTGTAGAGGGCCTGGCTTCTGGAGGGGGAGCTCAGGACACTTTGGAGATGTTACCATTAAATCTATAAAAATGGGAAACTATTGAATGTTCTTAAGAAGGGAAGTGATGTCAACACATTGTTCTTCTAGAAAAGCTATTTTAGCTGCTAGTGTGGAGAAAGAGAGGGAGGAAGAGCTACTGAGGGGCCCTTGCAGAAGCATAGTTACAGTGAGAAGTTAAACCAAGTTTCAGGGGCAATGAGATGGGTTGGTTGGAAAAATACTTAGGAGATCATCTTGTTCATCAGTTGGATGGGGCAAGTTACTGAATCTAAAGAGTTAAGGCTGGATGGATGATGGTAATGCGAATGCAGTTGGAGGCTAACTGCAGAGGGGTCAATTGAAGGTGAAATATTTCAGTCTAGATAGGTTCTGAATTTGAGATCTCCCTCTCAGCCGGCAGTAAACTATATGAGCTGGTTGTGCTCACATACTCTTACAAGGCAATAGTCATCCAGTCCCCACTGATGTAACTTAAATGATTGTTGAAATACTGAAATACTTTTCTGCTGATTTTCAGCTGTATTCTTCTCCACATCTCTTCCTCCATATCCCTTCCACAGAAGCAAGGTCAGACAGAAGCGTGAAACTTGGCAGAAACGTGTGATTCTCTTCAGAGCCTTTGTTTGTATATGAGATGCAGGCTGCATCTACCTACATTCCTTTGGCCGAGGCAATCTTTCACATGTGTGTATGAATGTAAATAGCAGTGATAATCAAAACATGTAACATCTGATTTGGCATAGGCACTGACCAATCAGAACAGATGTACTGGAGTGATTTCTAGTGAGGTGATGTCCAACAGGAAAGAGACAATGCATGAGAAAGAAAATGATAAGAAAAAAGGTAATATGTTAGTTTGGGTTATATATGAAATATACAAGAGCTGTAAAATTGAACTGTTGGCTAGTTATGTCATCCTGAACTCTAAGGAGAGTTCTTGATTCAGGTAAACTAGACATTGTGTAATTGTTAGGATGTAGATTACCAAGACACAAAATACAGAAGCCATAGGGAAAAGATTGATATATTTGTATAAAGATATATAATTTATGAATATCAATAATTTAATGCTTACAAGCACATGCACATTTTTGACAGCATATTCAAGGAACTTTCTGTTGAGATTGTCTCTGGGGAGAAAAACTTGTGGTACTGGTGAAGAGAAGAGTGTTCTTTTACATTGGCATAAACATTGTGGTATTTAATGTTTTTATAATTTGCTTTGCTATTTTTTACCATTTAAAGAAAATGAAAAATATATTACTTGTGTTAAAGCACACAAACATTTAGTAAAAAGTTTTTCTTATGAGTATTTATACATGGAAAATAGTCATACAGATTAATGAAAAAGTTCAGAAATGTCCCTAAGTTATTAAGCAATTTTCAAAACAACATTTTTTAGTTGTTTGTAGGCAAATTGCTCAAACATAGAAGAGCTTACCTTCTTTAGAGCTTGAAATTTTAAGAGAAACAAATGGATTGTAGCAAAAGTTTTTGTTTTAAGTCATAGCTATACTTAAAAAACTGAAAAATAAATTCTTTGTATCTCTGTGTTCACTGAGTCTACATTGTGCCCAAACCAACATCACCTCTGGTGATTTCATGTTTCTCTGTCCATAGACCAAAATGGGATTATGTGTAAAGCAAGATAAAAGTTTAATCTCCCTGGACTGTCTGCCAAAACAACTCAAATATTTATTCTTTCCTTTTGAAATATATTTGCATAATAACATTTTCATTTTTTCAAGAGTCATGTTTTTGTATGTGAAATTTGGGAAAAAGACAACCATTATATCAGTTGTAAGGCTGAATGTCAATATTGAATCAGGACAGGAAAAATGTGGCCATGTTTACCCTTATGTCAGGGATTTGTAGGGAGAAAATCTGATAAAGACTTGGATTTGGGTTTTTGGTCTTTGTTAACTGGAGCAATAAAGGGAAATTCAAATGGATCCCACACTTTTCAATTTACTCTTCAAAATTCGATATAGCATAAATTTGGCATAAAATTTTCTTTCTCTAGCAATTCGGCATAAAATTGCTTCTACTTTATATTAGACATTCTTATTTCACCAGATAGGTTGTGCTTTGAAAAGGATGTTTAAAATCCCTCCAGTGCCCGTGATGCTGTGCTCAAACTAACTCACTGCAGATTCTCTCAGCCTCCACAGATGACTGTCAGAATCAACACTAGAGTTAGTTATCTTACCACACACTGTATGAGATAAAGCCCAGGAACATTTGAATAGATGAACTATTTCAGACAAAATTAAGAGGTGGTACTGACAACATTTTAAGAAGCAAAATATCAACTTTTAGCATTTTAACACACTTCCGCTTATAGGCTGGCATGGTTATTTTGCTGTTATATGTATATTTTTTCTTATTCAAAGTAAATTTCCTCAATCTTCTTTTGTAATGTCACACGTGACTCTGTTTTCCATAATTTTGTATCTGTATGTTAATCTGGAAAATATATGTAAATCTTTAGATTATTTTAATTTTATTTCTCAGAAAATTTAACTTTATATATACAAATGCATAGGTTTTGAAATGAAGACCTAAATATAATAAAAATGTTACATCTATTATATTTGTTTTCAAAGTAATTATTCTCATTTTTCGGATGAAGAAATTAAAGTAACAGAGAACCTTGCCCAAAGATGCAGAACTATATAGAGGCAGAAGTACATATTATCTTTGAGTTGCCTGAATGGAAAGCCCATTCTACTTTCAGTGCCCTTCGATTCTCAAAATAGAACTCAGAAACACAAAACAGAATGGTGGTTAGAGCCTGAGGGTTGGAAGAATGAATGGTTAAAGGGTACCAAATCTCAATTAGACAGTGGAATATATTTTTTTGGTTCTATTGTACAATGTGGTAAATATAGTTTATAGAGCTTTGTATATTTCAAAATTGCTAAGAAAATAAATTTCAAATGTTCTCACCACACAAAATGTTGAATAGCTTGATTTAATTATTATACATTATAGTCATAAATCATAATAGCACTTTGTATCCCATAAATTTATACAATTATAAATTGTCAATTTACAATAAAAAATAAATTAAAAAATGGAACCTGAAATTTATGTCTCACTACCTTTAAAAGAAATCTTCACAACATTGAGCAAATACCTTTATTTCTTTTTAAAGATGCTGTCTAAGTATTTTCCAAAACAGTTCCATTGGGTTCACCGTATGCCATAATGAAATCCTAGAAATTAATGTCTGTGATAATTGTAAAATATGTATTTGGTCTTCATTCAGCCTCTTCAAATACAATTTCTAAAATCTTTGGACTTCAGAGTAACTTTTTTGGTATGCTAATGAGTTGACTGGTGGCTGGCAGCCCCTTCGTAGCTTCAAGATGGGGACTGATCACCAGAAAGACCAAGGCATGATGAGAGAGCTGGAACTTTCAACTCCACCTCCCAATCTCTGGGGAGGGGAGAGGGACAAAAGATTAGGTCAATCACCAATGAGCAATGATTTCATTAATCATTCCTAAGTAATGAAGATTCCATAAACACCCAAAAGGACAGGGTTCAGAGAGCTTCTAGATAGCCAAATAGGTGAAGGTTTCTGAAAAGTGGCATGGCCTTGGAGAGCATGGAAGCTCTGTGCCCCTTCCCACGTGCCTTGCCCTATGCACCTCTTCCTATGTGTTCTTTGTAATATCCTTTACAATAAACTCATAAGTGTAAATGAATGTTTCCTTGTGTTCTGTGAGCCACTCTAACAAATTAATTAACCTCAAGGCATGGTGGCACATGCCAGTAATCCCAGCTACTCAGGAGGCTGAAGCAGGAGAATAGCTTGAACCCGGGAGGAGGAGGCTGCAGTGAGCTTAGATTGTGCCATTGCACTACAGTCTCGGCAACAAGAGTGAAACCCCATCTAAAAAAAACCCACAAAAAACCAAGTAGGGGGTCATGGGAACTTCAATTTATTGCCAGTTGGACAGAAGTGCAGGTAAAGCACTGGGGTTTGTGTTTGTCATTGGAAGTAGGAGCCATGTTGTGGGACTGAGCCTTCAACTTATGTGATCTGACACTATCTCCAGATAGATACTGTTAAAGTTGAATTAGAGGACACTCAGTGCACAATTGGTTGGTTGGCTATCAGTGGGGATAAATCCTTACACTTCTTAATGACCAGAAGTCACAGAAATCTTATATGTTGATTGCTGTTGAGTGAGAGAATTGAAAAAGCACTTTGGTTTGGTTTTCCCTACAAAAACAGAGCAACCAATAAAAATGTAACAGATCCCCACCCTCTGCCTGCCTTAAGACTACACATGCATCTGGGCTTGATTACTCAGTGCCCCCATTTTGAACTCCATTGTAGCTACAAAGCTACATTCATGGGTGCAAGCTGTGGCCATGAAATTGAAATAAGCTAAATGACCTAGAAGGAATGATTCTGCTTTCCTTAAAACCCAGTTCCATAAAAACACTGGCATTGACTGAAGTTAATCTATTTTCCTAGCCTATTGCTATCAGGTTGCCAAGAAAGTCAGTGGAATCTTTTGGCCCGAAAAAAAAAAAGAAAGGAAAAAAAAAAAGAAAACCAAAGCTACTGTTCTCATGTGAAGCTTTAACCTTGGTGCTAGCCCCAGAAAAATAGCTCCTTATTTCTCTTTCTAACACTGAGCTCTCATAAGTGTTCCATCTTGGGCACCATACAGTTGAAATGTCAGCCTGAATGCAGCAGGCAGATAAGTGTTTATGATGAACTAACTATGTGATTAGAAAGTCTTGTTATACATGTCCATGACATAAAGAGGGGCTCCGTTTATTTGTTCAATGGTGTTCTGATCACCTCCTGCTCACTGCAATGGTGAAGGTGTTGCATCCCCTAAATAATACAATATAGCCAAATATATGACACCCGACACTGGATAGATGACACTGGCAGCACTTTATTGGTCACATATATTTACAGCTCAGTGGAGGAGCATACCACATGCCATGCAGGGTACATGGAGGTTATGCTCAGGAGTAGCATGAACCAGAGGGGCTGTGGGAAGCGGGCTTTGCAGTAGCAAAAGGGGTGGGATGCCCTTTGGTTCCCGTGGGAGGATGTGGTTGGCTTCTTTGAATACCATGGCAGGTAGATGAAACCTATTTGGTTGCTGAGGAACAATTGAGGACCTTATAGGGTGCAGCTGCCCCAACTAATAAAGGAACCAACTGAGCAGGAAACCTTTCCCACTAGGTTGTGGCATACCTGGTGAGAGGAGGGAAACACACAAGCTTTTGGGTCCCTGTGAGGCTCAAACATGTCAAGGCAGCAGTTAAAATTTTAGGTCTCACAATACAAATGGCCATAATAGTTTCCTACTATACAGAGCTGTGAGTAAAATAAATGAAATAAATAGGTAAAAAATACTTAGTAAAATTAAATGTGTCTCAAAAATCCTAATTTATTCATGTGAACCTTATTGTTAATAGAAAAACTTTTACTTCTTAGATTATATTTATGATCACTCACCTATATAATACTAATAGTATAATAAGGATATAGACTATACTTTGAATCTTATTTTTGGAGAGTGTTTATGTGTAGTGACTCTTCTTTACTGGGCTACATTGAAAATGGGTGATAGGGGTTATTCACATATTATAAAAAGAGAAATGCACCAAGGAAGTCAAGGTAGTGATTGCTTACAATGTTCAAGAGTCCCCGCCCATAAGTTCAATAATTGGATAGAATGACTCATAGAACTTAGAAAAGCCATTCTACTCATGGTTACAATGTATTACACTGAAAGGACACAGACTAAAGCCAGCCAAGGGAAGGGCTGTGTCCAGGAGTCGGTAGGTGTAAGCTTCCACTTGTCCTGTTCCTGTGGAATCCTGTGGATGGCCCCTATTGCGCCCAGCAATACCATGTGGAAATACGCATGAAGTATTGCCAATGAGAAATGCTCACCCACCTTTGGTGACCAGAATTGTTACTGGAGCTTGGTCAGTTACATACAGGTGCTACCCATGTAGCTGACCTTAGCTGCCAGCCCCTCCAGTGGTTGAACTGATAAATGTCCCAAGCCCAACATCTCCAACTTAAATCGCTTTATTAGCATTGTCTCTATGCATGTCCCAAATCTCACAAAGAAACAAAGACACTTTCACTGGACAAGTGATATTCCAAGGGCTTTGAAGTTAGTTCCCAGCAGCCAAGCCCCAGGCCATGCCTCTTTTTACACAAGATTAATCCTTTACTACATTGGCATTCTTTTTCTAATACTAATTCATCATCTTTGATAACATTGGGCTTGAATTTCCTCATCTATAAAATAAGAGAGTTGAAACTAGGTCAGTGGTTTTCATTAAGAGTGTTATTTAGGATTGACTGAGACATTATTGAGGGTGGAAAGACAGGAGGCTACTGTGAAATTGTCTCAGCTAAAGAAATTCACAGCAATGTATAGTAGACTTTTACCTTTTTCCTTAATGGTAAGAAAGTGTTTTGGTAAAGCCAGGAATTCCCTGGAAATACATGATTTCTAGTGTTCCTTTCAAGTCTAGTGTCAGCAGATAACATGATTTTTAAAAAATACAAATAATTGTCAGATGTTATTTTAAGGTAATGGTATGAAGGTACCAATACTTTTCAATTTAAAGTTATCATAGCCATTTCTAATCCTCTAGAGTTGCATAAGAGTATTCATTATTATAATAATAATGTTCTGTGATTGGTAGTAGTTTATTTGCCACAAACTTATTTTAGCTGTCTATAGATATTATCTTGAACCATGTTATGTAAGTGCTATTTTAACATTTTTCACATGAGCATTAGTTTTTTGTTTTTGTTTTTGAGACAGATTCTCACTCTATTGCCCCAGGCTGGAGTGCAGTGGTATGATCTTGGCTCACTACAACCTCTGCCTCCAGGTTCAAGCAATTCTCCTGCCTCAGCCTCTCGAGTAGCTGGGACTACAGGCATGTGCCACCACTCCTGGCTAATTTTTGTATTTTTAGTAGAGACTGGGTTTCACCATGTTGGCCAGGCTGGTCTTGAACTCCTGACCTCGTGATCTGCCAGCCTCAGCCTCCCAAAGGCTGGGATTATAGGCGTAAACCACTGTGCTGGGCAGAGTATTTGGTTTTTAAATACATAAGAATAGTTTGGAGTCAAAGTACAATAATCAAATATAATTATTGAATGCTTCTGAAAGAAAATTATTATATCATAGTTAATTATTAGAAAATATTAAGGCTGGGAACAGGAGCTCATGCTTGTAATCCCAGCACTTTGGGAGGCTGAGGCAAGTGGAACACCTGAGGTCAGCAGTTCAGGACCAACCTGGCCAACATAGTGAAACACAGTCTCTACTTAGCCAGGTGTGAAGGCACGTGCCTGTAGTCCCAGCTACTTGGGAGGCTGATGCATGAGAATCACTTGAACTCAGGAGGCAGAGGTTTCAGTGAGCCGAGATTGCACCACTGCACTCCAGCCTGGGTGACAGAGCAAGACTCCATCTCAAAAGAAAAAAAAAAAGAAAGAAAATATCAAATGAATTTTAAGTGGACACTTTGACATAAATTAAAGAATCACAGATCAGTAGGAAATTTAGGTATTATTTATCTCAACCCCGTTCACCTAATGACTTCTGTGTGGGAGTTGGGACTAGACCCTTGGCCTATTAGCCATTGAGATTTTTGCTCTTAATTAAGATAACAGAATTCTTCAGATAACAGAGATGTTTTATTTAAAAATTGAGAAAATTTTAATTGATTTTTCTTAATATAAAAAGCTATGGTACAAAAATTAAGCAAATGACCATTTCCTTGATCCCAAATTTGAAAGACATCTTGGGTATGCCTAGAATAGAAGTTAGTTGATTTGGGCATTAGTTCCAGCTCTGCAGCTCATGAATTTGGTGACTTTGTACTGAATAACCCTTTTTCTCATCAGTTTTTCATGTTTCTGATGAGGGGATAAAGATGAGACCCCTGGGTTGTGCAGTGCTTGAGGCTCATTGCCTTGTCTTTTATAGTCAAGCTAAGTGTTAGACATTTCCAACCACAAAATCCAGGGTATATTTTCCACTTATTTTGTGAGAAATCATTTCACTGCATCTTAAACACTTGTCAGTGATTGCTTCACAGAGGGCAGCTGAGTAGGTTCAAGGTTTGTTAGAACTGTACTTGTATGGTTCAGTATATTTTATTCTGCTTAAGTCATAAAAATGTATGTTGCTGTATAAAAGCCTCAGCATTTGTTTTCTAATTCATTTGACCTTTAAGAACAAGTACACTCCCAGTTTTACCACTTCTATTAAATAACCAGCTAGAAAGGGCATGCATTTGCTACTGCTGCCTATGATGACTGAGAAACTATGATGTATGAGATGGTTCCAAGGCTATACAGTGTTACTGTGTATGTAATGCAGGCTATACAACATTTCATCGCATGTTCATGTTGTGTCAGTCCTATGTTGTTCCATAGCAGGCCAGCCAGAAACGTGGAGGTGAGAACAGGCAGTGCCTACGGGGTAACCTGATCAAGTGGTGGTCCTAGAGAAATATACATACACTGTGTCATACAAAATGGGGGTCATCTCACTGTAATAAGATAATATTTTTCGCAACAGGCACCCCTGGGCTTTTTGTTCATCTCATTAACAAGCAGTTTTGACTGTACATATGGATAAAATCTAGTTTGAATCTAGAAAGTACATCGTCCATTCCAACACCTCTGCAATAAATAAAATTTAAGACAGATGAATGTAAAAAACCAAGAAAACAAAACAACATCAGGCTTAATTGAGAATGCTTTTTTGAAAACAAGATAGTTACAGTAGTCCCCTCCTATCCACGGGGGTATATGTCCCAAGAGCCGTGGTGGATGCTTGCAACCGTAAACAGTACTGAATCTTAAACCTTACATACACTATGGTTTTCTTTCTATATATACATACCTATAACAAAGTTTAATTTATAAACTGGCTCAGTAAGAGATAAGAACAGCTAATAAAATAGAACATTTATAACAATATGTTACTCACAATTTCATGGATAGAAGTTTCATTATTACTACAGAGCTTAGTGGTCTTAGCATATGAACTTTTATTCTTTCCTTATTAAGTCAAGAACTTTCACCTTGGCATATCTGAGCTGCCAGCATCACTACTATTATACTTTTGGGCGACTATTAAGTAAAATAAGAGTTTCTTGACAACAAGTATTGGGCTCTCTGAACGGTCATTCTGGTAACCAAAAGGGCTAGTATGTGACTAAGGGGCAGACGGTTAGACAGCATGAAATCACTGGACAAACAGGTGTAACTGGGTTTTTCTTGGATGCCGGTGATCGTTGTGGGTTCTTGGCCTCCAACCTCTTAAAGAATAAGCGGTGGGGCCACTTCAGCTTTGCCGTATGCTCGCAAAGTGAGTATCAGACACAAAAAAGTGTTGCAGAAAGGTGATTTTATTTAGGTAGAGAAGAGAAGAGGAAAGGAGAAGAGAAAGGCTTCCACGAAGAGTGTGGAAGGGGTTTCCAGAGGGGAGAATCCCGGAGGGAGCTCCCACCGTGTGGGAGGGGGATTCCAGGAAGCTGGAAAATCCAGTGCAGGTGAGGGAGCACGAACTTTTATCCTGGGAGAACGCCACCTTCTCCAAGACCCTGGGCCAATGAAAGGAGTTTCTTAGAACTTCCGCTGGAGTGATTGACATTTAGTTTCTTCCCTCGCCCAGGAAATTCAAACATAAACTGTGGAGCACGAACTTTTATCCTGGGAGAAACCCCCACCTTCTCCAAGACCCTGGGCCAATGAAAGGAGTTCCTTAGAACTTCCGCTGGAGTGATTGACTTTTAGTTTCTTCCCCGTGCCCGCGAAATTCAGACATAAACTGTTGAATCTCCCGGATGGAGAGAGATGGGAGCGGGCATGGCGCCGGGGAAATTCTTGCCCTTAAAGCTACGCCCCCTCATGGACCCGGAAGAGAACACATTCCCTCACAGGGACTCTGCGAAGTAGACAAAAGTAGACAAAGTAGAGACTCTGACAAAGCTCAGAATGGTATGTAACTTATGAATTGTTTATTTCAGGAAATTTCTATTTAATTAATTTCTGCTTAATATTTTCAGACAGTGGTTGACCATGGGTAACTGAAACCACAGACAGCAAAGCTCAGATAAGGGTGGACTACTGCAGAGTCATTCTGAATACATTAGCTAATAAACAATAAAATCACGATTCTGTGTGAAAAGCTGAAATTGGAAACCAATACTTTAATTTTCAAGTTATTCCACATTAGCAGAAGTTCTGTGTGTTCTTCTCACTGTATGATAAAAACTCAGATTTAAGCTAAAATCACCACAGTAATTAAAATTCATAGTACATTTTGGGTTCATTTTGAATGAGTGAGATTTTCAACTAACCTGAAGTAAAACAAATCAATTAGGAAACCATCTGGGCAAATTAAATCTTAGGAAATAGAAAATAAACATGTGAACCCTTAACACTACCATGGCTTCTGATGGTTCTCAGAATGATCCACTGTCAGTTAGGTAACATTTAACCTTTTACATAGATGAGTACTTCTCAACCCTGTATGAGTCTTATAACTCACCTGTACAAATTAGAATAAATACTGCCGAAACCCAACCTCAGATATTTTGGTTTAATTGATCTGTTACAGGGTCTGGGCACTGATATATTTAAAGTTGTGCATGTGGTTTTATAAATTTCCATTTTCCCCATTATGCAGTAAGTAACAAATTACATCTCCTGTTTCCCTTGAATGTGGAAATAATGTTCACCAGTTCATTTATATGTTGTACATGGGCTATTAGAATACATTGATAAAATAACATGAAATCTTTTCTTAATATCTGTCTATTATCAAAATGTTAACATTCTCAAGTATCCTTATCTGCTAATAATGGGTGTATTCTTCTTTAGATTTTTCTTTTTAAGAATCTTGTCTCAAAATCTACAAAATCAGGGGAGAGGCATAAAAGAATTTTTACCGGTTAGATGCTTTTAATGCTATGTTATAAGGTGATTAAATTTTTATAGTAAGATTTGGGGTTTAGGACTGGAGCAGGACCTACTCTAATGAGCTGGAAGTAGGGGTTCGGTAGCCTGATAGTGGATCTGGGGCTGATGAAACATGGTAGGCAGTCATTAGGGACAGTAAATAAATTAGTGAATGGCTAAATGAATATTGGGCCTGCGATTTGATCAGAGAGGAAGACTTTAGCTTATGAAAGTTTATACATAGGATGTTTTTGGTGAGGATTAGGCTGAGATAGAGCTGTGTCTCCACAGAGTTGTGGCCTGATGGAACTGAAGACTTTTGTTGAGAAGACCCAGAGACTGTGAGACTGACAGCAGGGACATACCCTTAATGATGCGTGTCACTTAGAAAGACAGCAGAGATCAAAAGGGTTGAAAAGTAAGGGTGGAAGTCAGGTGCTGAAGTCCTTGAGGGACATGAAGTAGTGTCCCAGGTGGTAGAACAGGAATGAATAGAGAGAGTCATGAGAAACATGGCATGGGCTTTCGAAGAGATGCCATTGAGCAGTGGCCCAAAGAGCCACATTGCAGAGACAGAGAGAGAGAGAAGAACCCTTAAGCATTATGATGTAGTACATATGAAAACAATCTGTAAACTATAAAACACAAAACATGAATACTCTGTAGACACTTGCTAAGGAGCTCATATCTGAGCTAATGTGAGTGAAATAAGTTTATTTCTTTATACACTGATACCAATGATTCTTTGAGTAAGAATGACAATAAACTATTTTAATTAGGGATCTTAGAGAAATGTTATTTAGAAAACTGTACTTTTCCCTGTTGTATGGCATGGATGGAAAATCCACCTTTAATGTGAATATGGAGTAACATTTCTCATAAACTGGAAGTAGGAGTCTACTGACAAGTTCCAAGCGTGAGGCTGCAAGCCTTGAATGAATCATTCGATGGTGTATTGGGAAGAAAAAAACTAATGTGAGACATCCTGTGTGAATGACCAAGAACAAGGCTGGCTAGATTTCATTCTTCTTTTTAAAAAAATAGCTTTCTTTTTCAAACAGTGATTTGAGACCGTTCAATTTATTTCTAAAATTGTTACTGAGCCTGTCTTATAAAAATCGTAAGATGTTTGCTTTACTTATTTTCCTTTTTCTTTGTCTTTTTTTTTCTGTGTGCATGCTTGCTTGCACATATTCATTTCAGTAGAGAGTAGTCACGAATAATTGGCTAATATACTAACCCCTAGGGGCTACCTGAAAGAATAATGCACTTGGTTTTCTTTCAAAGGACAATGATTCTTAGGTCATGCAGACTTCCCTGATGGTGTCCAGAAGTTTGACTGGACCAAGGGACACAACAGATTTGATCCTCAGGGGATCTCCCCTCCCACTAACTACCTTACTCATAAAAGCTGCCATGTTCAAATGCATGTTGGATTTGACAAATTTGTCTCTCTCACCCTCACACTTTAGCCAAATCAAATAAACCTTTCTCTGTTTCTAAGCACTAATATGTCAGTGTTGGGCTTACTGTGCATCAGGTAACCTAAATGTGGGGGCTTCACACACACACAAAAAAAAACAAAACAAAGAAATAATAAAATAAACAAACTCTATCAACCTGTAAAATATAGAAAGTTGCATCTATGAGTCAGAAACTTGGTAGTTTTCCTACAAAATATGTTGCTGGTGAGACTGGATAGTAAGAAAAAGAAATAGTCTCTACATTTAGTGACAGCAAAGAGAGTTCCACTCAGGTTATGCAGGAGTAGAATGCACACAATAATATCTTAAATTCTCTATCTTAGCGGTTGGGCACGGTGGCTCACACCTCTAATCCCAGCACTTTGGGAGGCCGAGGCGGGCAGACCACCTGAGGTCAGGAGTTCGAGACCAGCCTGGCCAACATGGGGAAACCTCGTCTCTACTAAAAATACAAAAAATTAGCCAGATGTGGTGTCATGTGTCTGTAATCCCAGCTACTTGGGAGGCTTAAGCAGGAGAATCTCTTGAACCTGGGAAGCAGAGGTTGCAGTGAGCCAAGATCACGCCACTGCACTCCAGCCTGGGCAACAGGGTGAGACTCTGTCTCAAAAAAAAAAAAAAAAAAGAAAAAAAGAGAGTAAATCATGGAATGATTGGCGAAGGAGAAAGCTTAATCTTACAAAGGTTAAGATATACAAATAAGTATGTTAAGTGTTGGTGTTCAACTTATTTGGCTCCTTAACTCCCTTTCAGACTTTTATTGAATTCACACCAAGCAAGGCAGGAATATTGACAATGTAGAACCTTAAAAATGATAGTCATATCAATAAGAATCCATATTGTTTATTCAAAATATATGTGAATAGCCTAATTTTGATGAGATGCCTGCGCGCTCGCCACTTGTTATAATCACTTGCAGGTCAACTTTCCTGTATCTGAAATCTAGACCACATGTCCTTTCCTCTGTGCTACAACTGAAAGGAAGAATATGAAGTAATATCTTTGATTTCCTATAATTCCTCTTACTGTAGGCTGTTGCTGGTATTTGATTTTAATGAAGCTTCAGTGGAATGGAAAGGAATAAGATGACAGAAAAGTACCATAGAACAATGTTCAAGATTAAAGACTTGACACCTATGCTTTAAAATATTCATAGGGTTGGCCAGGAGCAGTGGCTCATACCTGTAATCCCAGCACTTTGGGAGGCCCAGGCAGGTGGATCACCTGAGGTCAGGAGTTCGAGACCAGCCTGGCCAACATGGCGAAACCCCATCTCTACTAAAAATATAAAAATTAGCTGGGCGTGGTGGCGCATGCCTGAAATCCCAGCTACTCAGGAGGCTGAGGCAGGAGAATCACTTGAACCTGGGAGGCAGAGGTTGCAGTGGGACGAGATCACACCACTGCACTCCAGCCTGGGTGGTAGAGTGAGACTCTAGAGTGAGACTCTGTTTCAAAAAAATAAATTAAAAAAAAATTAAATCAATAAATATTCATGGACTGTTCTGAATTGTACAGGGGCTGATATTTCTCAGGATGCCTCTTTATGCTGCTTGTTTCTTTCTCCTTCCCCTTCAGCTCACTTGCCTTACTTCCGAACTCTTCTACTTTCCCACAGTGAAAATGTCCCTGTTATTTGTTACTTTTTAGCTAAGCAATTTAAATATTTATTTGTTTTGATACCTTGATCTAAACTCTATGGGCTTCACTTTTCCCATGCACAGCCCAATTTCAAAGGATTTTGTTAATGTAACCAGCTGTCACCTCTAGAGATAATTCCCTTAGGAGCAGAAGCAACTGCAATCACCTGTGATTTAAAAGAGCAGATTTTAAAGACATCTGCTACACACAGAAAAAGTAACTCATAAACTTTTATTCAACAAATTGCATCTAAATTTAAGTCATTTTCAACAATTAATAGGCTTAGTGGAGCCTCTATCATAATAAAATCTTTGGATGTTATAACATTCTCCTCATCTCTGATTTACATTAAAATCTTTGAAGTATAACCTATAAAATCTGTGACAAAATCCATTTCAAATAAGGAGAATATATAGATTTTACTCTATGAAGAACAATGAAAAATCTTTACTTAATAGACTTAACCCAAGAGAATGAAGGAAAAAATTCATTCTCGATTACATCTGAGAAGACATATTATCTAAGAAATGGAGGGGGACGGGGAGTCTGGGCATCTGGTTAAAGTTGCACTCAGTGGCAAAGTCATATTTGACTTCCTTTGTATTATCAAGTGAAAAATGTAAAAATAAATGAACTTAACATATAATTCAGGAAGTCATAAAAAGGGAGATTAAAGATATACTTGAGGTAAGCAGATGAAAGTAATAGAGGTAAAAACATAAATTTAAAAGACAAATAGAGTTAACTAAATATATTTAAAATATAATTCTTTAAAACGATAAAATACACACAAAATTTGGCAAAGTTGTCAAGAAAAAAATATATCTCCTTAGACATATTACACAGAAAAATGGGTTTTAATCATAGGTGATTGACAATATGATAATATATTTTAATTCCTTGGTAAATGAATGATTTTATAGGACCCAATATCAAAATAGATTTTAGTAAGGTTAAAATTTTTAATTGTCAAATTATAACGGAAGAAATTGAAATATCTCTTCAAAAATATTGTCACAAAAATTTGGGCTCCAAGACTTTCAGGGCAAAATCTATGTTTTTATTCATAAATAGGTCATTCTAACACAGAGAAACAAGAAACCAATTTCCATTTGTATCAAAAGTATAATATGTTTTTAAAAAAGAAAAAATAAATACTATTTATAAATACTAAGGCACTACTTCAAAATAAAATATCAATTACAAAATCAAAATTATATCATTAATTAAAAGAAACACATTTTGACAAGTAACATTTGTTTTAATATTTTGAGAATATTTCAATTTCAGAAAATCTATTTCCAGGTTTTGATCTGCTCCAAGTGAACTCATCTCTAGACACTAAATCACAAACTCACACTCTTGGATTTTCCTAAAAAGTGGTGTCATTATGCCAGTTTCCCCCACTAACTCCCTGACTGGCAGACCATATCTCTCCAAGTCTTAATAAATCTGGTTTAGGGCTCTTTCAATTGTGTTTCAACTAATATATATTGGGAGCCACTAACTGCTCTTATTTTTAGGTCTTATGTTCATTATAAGATATACTATACAAGAGGATTTGATAGTTCTTAGCAAATGATACTTTATTTCATGAAATACCTGAAAGGGATCTTAGAGATCATCTAATTAAACATCCTTATTGCATTAAAGAGATACATGGCTTCAATTTTACTTGCAGGCTGAAAAGAAGAGAGATGACAAATTTTGATTCTGATGACTAAATGATATCATTAAGAGAAATATTTCAATAAAAAGAAGCAGTTTTAAAAGTGGTGTGGTGGAGCATGCTAGTTATACCCTAATGTCTCTTCTCTCCTTTTTTTTTTTTTTTTTTAGCAGTAAGTAATCCCCCAGAATTTGCAGAACATAAGTGTTGCCTAGAATAAAGTCTATGTATTTCCATCCTCTCTGGAACTGAGCATAACCATATAACGTCAGCAGAGGTAGTGCAAGCAGCTTCCAAGAATTGTCTTTAAAGGGCATGCTTTTTTTCCCCTCCTTGTTTCCTTCTTCCAGTTGGCTGGAATGCAGCCATAATCACTTACATTATAGAAATCTTGTAACAAGAGGTGGTGTGGGGAATGGAAGTCATGAATAGTAGAGGAACCAAAGAGAAGGAAAGTAGATCTCTGACCCAGTGTCTTGCCAATCAGCTGCAGAGTGGGTAAAGTTCTCTGTGCTAGTAGTTTGTTATTCTCATAAGTCAAGTTTTAGACCTAGTCTAGAAGAGAGCTCAGAGGAGTTTGACTATGGAGTGGTCAAGGAGAGAGTCTTGGTCAACTCCAGACATCTTTGAATATAAAAATGAAATGAATCCTGAAGTAATTTAACACTATCTAAGTGTCCTGAGCCCCAATCTTACTAATAGTAATGAATAAAAGTTGTTTTCTTTGAAATAGATAATACCAAGCCTTGAAAATGGAATACACAATAGCAGATGTCAAGCAGAGAGTTGGTATTTGATGCTGAAGCTCAGGAAGGAGATCCAGAGTGTTGGAAATTAACAAAGATTATATTGACAAATCCACGATGTTAAATTTCTCAGCTTCATTAAGAAGGTTCTCAAAGGTTAAGAATGGTTGGGGAAGAGAAAACAGCCAAGGATAACATTTAGAGTCATGCCTTCCTTCAGTTGCATGTCTTGAATTAATTTTTAAAGATTGATGTTGTATTTTCTTTGCTTCACTTATCTTTTAATTTATTAGAAGAGTACTGGTTGGTAGATAAAAGATGTAGAGGTTGTTTGATAAACACATTTAACAGGGACAAAACTATATTTTACTTTCTTCTTAAAGCAATTCTTCCTCCTTAATGAATAGAAAGCTATTCTCTTTGTTTTTAATTTTTACCCCATTGTTATCTAACATGAAGATTTTTTAAAGACTCTTGTTGCTGTAAAACATCTTTATTTGTCATGGTTCTTTTTATTTTTAAGTGGTTCTGATCATTACATTATATCTATATGAACCACTTGTGCTTATGTGAAGTTATAAATACAAAAAAGATACTAGTTTTTATTGCAATATAAAAAATAACTTGAAAAATCTTTGTGCCAATCTTCTGTAATACTCAAAGATAAAACATTATGTTGTATATTTATCTCAAGTCTCATATTAACATAATATTTTTATGCATAATTGTAGTCAGTGAGTTTGTCAATATTCAGACAGTTAACTTAAGGTTATCAATAGAGACTTTTTTAAAACCTTAATATTTTCCTAATTGAAACATGGATCTCCATATTAAATCCTCTCCCAGAGACTGAAGAAATAATAAGTAGACTTCTTGAGAGGAAACAAATAACCAACAACCCTATAGCAGTGGAGCAAACATCTCCAACATTGTTTACCCTGGATGACTAGTTTATTTGTACAGGTTCCAAGGCCCCACCTCTGCTTAAGAGAGTTTAAACATGACCAACGCCATGAATTAAAATAGTGGAATCATCAGCCTAGTGATCAAACTTTAGGACTCTTGTTTATGACTGATTCCTCATCTACCTCATGTGGTCTCAAAAGAGACATACTAAGGAATTAAGTCATGTTATCGTAAATTGACAATTTATAATTTTATAAATTTATGGGGTACAAAGAGATGCCATAATTTATGACTATGATGTGCAGTAAGTAAATCAAGCTGGATAACATATCCCTCAAATACTTACCTTTTTTGTGATAAGAACATTTGAAATTCATTCTTTTAGCAATTCTGAAATGTACATTATTATTAACTGTATTCACCATACTGTGCACACAACTAAACAAACAAAAACATAATCCTCTGGCCTAACTGATATTTTGTACCCTTTCATTATCATCTTCCCATTTCTCTATCTCCCACCTCTGTAACCCCCATTCTAGTCTCTGCTTCTATATATTTGATTGTTTTAGATTCCACATATAAGTGAGACTATGCAGGCCGGGCACAGTGGCTCATGTCTGTAATCCCAGAACTTTGGGAGCCCAAGGCGGGTGGATCACTAGAGGTCAGGGGTTCGAGACCAGCCTGGACAACATGGTGAATCCCCCTTTTCTACTAAAACTGCAAAAATTAGCCAGGCATGGTGGCAGGTGCCTGTAATCCCAGCTCCTCAGGAGGCTGAGGCAGGAGAATCACTTGAACCCAGGAGGCAGAGGTTTCAGTGAGCTGAGATCCTGCTACTGCACTCCAGCCTGGATGAAAGTGAGACTCCTTCTCAAAAAAAAAAAAAAAAAAAAAGAAAGAAAAAAAGAGACTATGCAGTATGCAGTATTTTTCTGTGCATATTTTACTTAGCATAATGTTCTGTAATTCCATCCATCTCATCGCAAATGACAGGATTTTCTTCTCTTTTAAGCCTGAATAGTATTCTATTGTGCATATTTTTTGTATATTTATCTGTTGATAGACACTTAGGTTGATTTCAAACCTTAGCTATTGTGAATAGTGCTGTAATCAATACGGGAGTGCAATGTCTTCCACAACTGATTTCAAAACTTTTGGGTAAATATCCACAAGTACATTGCTAGATCATGTGGTAATTCCATTTTTAGTTATTTGAGGGCTCTTCATACTGTTTTCCATAAGAGTTGTACTAAATTCCATTCCCACCACAAGTCTTCAAGGGTTCCCCTTTATCTACATCTTCAACAACACTTATTATCTTTCATCTTTTTGATAAAAGTCATTCTGACAGGTGTGAGATGATAGCTCATTGTAGTTTTAATTTGCATTTTCCCAATGATTAGCAATGCCGAGCAATTTTTTTCATATATATGTTGTCCATTTGTATCTTTTTTTGAGAAATATCTATTTTTTTTTCCTTGCTCATTTTTACATGTTTTTGGTCTTCTTGCTATTAAGTTGTTTGAGCTCCTTATATATTTTGGATATTAATCCTTTATCAGATGTATGGCTTACAGATATTTTTTCCATTCTGTAGGCTGTCTCTGTGCACTACTGATTGTTTCCTTTGCTGTGCAGCAGCTTTTCACTTTGATGAAAAATAGACATAATTTGTCTATTTTTGCTTTATTTCCCCACACTTTTGGGGTTAAATCCAAAAACTCATTGCCCAAAATCATGGGATATCGTTTTTTCTCCCTAGTTTTTTTCTAGTAGTTTTAGAGTTTCTGGTCTTAAGTTTAACCTTTTATTTTGAGTTGCTTTCTGTATATTGTGTAAAATAGGATCCAATATGTTCTTCTGAATGTAGAAATCCAGCTCTGCCAGCACCATTTATGATATATTGCATGTATTTATTTTTAACAGTTTTTTGGTGCTATCTGTAGGGTTTCTGTATGTAAGATCATGTCATCAGCAAACAGTGACAATTTCTCTTCTTCCTTTTCTATTTAGATACCACTTATTTCTTTCTCTTGCCTAATTGTTTGGGCAAGGATTCCAATACTATGTTGAATAAAAATGGTGAGTGGGTATCCTTGTCTTATAACCAATGTTAGAGGCTTTCAATTTTTTACCTTTAGTATACTGTTAGCTGTGGGACTCTCATAAATGGCCTTTATTGTGTTGAGGTACATTTTTTTATATGTAATTTGGCAAGAGTTTTTATCATGAAGGAATGCTAAATTTTGTCAAATGCTTTTTCTGCATCAAAGAAGATGATCCTTTCTTTGTCTTTTATTCTGTTAATTTAACATATCACATTTACTGATCTGTGTAGGTTGAACCATCCTTGCATTTCAGGGATAATGCCTCATTTATCCTCAATTCCAGGATAACATTCTTCTTATACTTGCTTTTGCTATATCCCATAAGTTTTGGTATGTTGTGTTTCCATTTTTATTTATCTCAAGATATTTTTAAATTTGCATTTTAGTTTCTTCATTGCCTATTTGTTGTTCAGGAGCAGTTAATTTTCATATATCGGATTTTTTTCCAAATTCCTCTTCTTAATTTCTAGCTTTAGACCATTGTGGTTAGAAATGGTACTTGATATAACTTAAATCTTCTTAAATTTGCTGAGACTTGTTTTGTGTCCTGACATGTGATCTATACTGGAAAATATTCCATGTGTGATTGAGAAGAATGTGCACTCTGTTGCTGTTGAATGGAATATTCTGTATATGTCTGTTAGGTTCATTTGGTCTAAAGTGTTGTTACAGTCCAAGTTTCCTTACTAACTTTCTATCTGAATGATCTTTCCATTGTTGGAAGTGGGGGAGTTAAAGAACCCTGCTATTATTGCATCACAGTCTATCTCTTTCTTCAGATACTTTAATATCTGTTTCACATATTTAGGTGCTGTCATGTTTGGTACATATATATTTACAATTGTTATAACTTGTTTATGAATTGACCATGTTATCATTACACAACATCCTTATTTGTCTGCTGATATGGTTTGGCTGTGTTCCCATGGCAAATCTCATCTTGAATTGCAGCTCCCATAATTACATGTTAAGCAAGGGACCCAGTGGGAGGTAACTGCATCATGGGGGTGGTTCTTTCCCATGCTATTCTCATGATAGTGAATAAGTCTCACAAGCTCTGATGGTTTTATAAAGGGAGTTCCCCCACACCTGCCTGCCACCAAGTAAGACATGATTTTGCTCCTCATCCACCTTCTGCCACAATTGTGAGGCCTCCCCCAGCCATGTGGAACTGTGAGTCAATTAAACCTCTTTCTTTTATGAATTACCCTATCTTGAATATGTCTTTATAAGCAGTGTGAGAGCAGACTAATACATCTGTTGTTATGGTTTTTGACTTTAAGTCTATTTTATTTGACATAAGCATAGCTACCTTTGCTCTACTTTAGTTTTCTTTTTCATGGAATATTTTTCTTCCGTCCCTTCACTTTCAATTTGTATTTGTCTTTAAAGGTGTGGTGAGTATTTTATAGGCAGCATATTGTTGGTTCTTTTTTATTCTTTTTAATTCATTCAGTCACTCTATGTCTTGTGTCTTTTTATGGGAGAATTTAATTCATTTACACTTAAGATAATTATTGATATGGAAGAACTTACTAATGCCATTTAAAAAATTGTTTTCTGGTTGTTTAAAGTTACTTTGTTTCTCTCTCTTGTTGAGTTTTTTGTGTGATTTGATAATTTTCTATGGTGGTATGTTTTGTATGTTTTTCATTTCTGTTTGTCTTCTGGTAAAGACTTTTGTTTTGAGGTTAACATGAGGCTTATATAGAACATCTTCCACTTATAACATCCTTTTTCCAGCTGATAGCAACTTGACTTTGATTGCATTCAATAATTCTACAATTTTAATTTCCTGCTCCCCCAATACTATATGTTTTTGATTCCAGAATTCACAACATTTCGTAATATATATTCCTTGACAATTTATCTATACTTATTTTGACTAGTTTTGTCATCTAACTCTAGTACTCAGGAAAAATTGCCTTACTTTATCATCACAGTTTTAAGGTATTCTGAATATGGCTCTGTTTTATTTATATCAGTGACTTTTGTGCTTTCTTGTGTCTTCTGTTATTAATGAGGAACTTTTTGTTTAAGTTTAAAGATCTTCCTTTAGCCACTCCTGTAAGACAAGTCTAGTGATCCTAATCTCCTTTAGCTTTTGTTTTTGTGGGAAGTTTTTTATTTCTCTCTCACTTTTGAAGGAGAGTTTTGCTGGCACCAGTATTCTTGGTTGGCATTTTTTACCTTCAGCACTTTGAACACCTCATTTTATTCTTTCCTAGTTTGCAGGGTTTCTGCCAAGAAATCCACTGAGAATCATATTGGCATCCTTTTACATATGATATGTTTCTTATCTCTTGCAGCTCTTAGAAGTTATTTTGTCTTTGATTTTTGATCATTTGATTATTATAAGCCTTAGTGTGCTCCTCTTTTGGTTAAAATTGAAGGGAGACCTCTGCACTTCCAGTACCTGGGTCTTGGCATCTGTTCCTAGGTTAGGGAAGTTTCCAGCTATAATTTGTTTAAATAATGCTGACTCTTTTAAATTTTCTTCTCCTTTTGCAAATTCAGTTATGTGAAGGTTTGATCTGTTGCTAATGTTCCATAATTCCTGTAACTTTCTTCATTCTTTTTCATTCTATGTCATTTTGTTCCTCTCACTGGATAATTTCAGATCTTCTGCCTTCCAGCTCACTGATTCTGTCTTCTGCTTGATTGAGTCTGCTGCTAGAGCTTTCTATTAAATTTTGCTGTTCAGTTGTTGTATTCTTCATCTTAATTTTTATCTCATTCTTTTTTTTTGTTTCTATTTTTTGTCAAATTCTCACTTTTTCTTAGTTTTCCAACTTTCATTAAATTTTCCATCTGTAAAACTACTTGTAGTTTCCTGAACTTCTTTATGAGTATTAATCTGATTTTTTTTGTTAGTCATTATATAGGTCCCCTTTACCTTCGGGTACATCAATTGAACTTTATTAGTTTCTTTTGGAGATGTCATGATTCCCTGATTGTTTGTAATCCATGTATTCTTGTGTTGTTTTCTCTGCATTTGAAATAGTCTCTTCTTCCAGCCTTTACAATTGCTTTTTGGTTGGATAGACCTTTACTATTTAGTTTAGCTGCTGATGATAACCCCTGGCAGGCAGAGCTTGTGCTGTTATTTAGTTGACTGGCCACTGCCTTTGCTCTGATGTTTGGTGGGGCTATTGGCTTGGCTCCATTCCCCTGTAAGACTGCTGCATGGTTCTGCTCTCAGGTGAAGCTGCTGGCTGGGAACTGTGATGGCTTCTGGTAGTGGTTGCCACAAGATATATTCCCTGATTGGACAGTTCCATAATTTGGGATTTGTTCTCTACTAGGGCTGAAGGCTGGTCTCTGAGGATAGGCAGAGTCACTGCTCAAGATAGGAGGGACAAGAGACTATGCTCCTTAGAAATGCAGGACTGAAGATTGAAATCTGTGAATGTGGGAGTCTCCCTGACAGGGCTGGGCTTTTGGGAAGGCTTTTTGGGCTTGTTGGAAATGCTGCTTGAGTTTATGTTCAAGCTGGTCTAGCCACTGTGTTTCTCTGAGATGTGGGGAGGTAGAAGTCTTTCTGTTTGGTTGGGGTTGTTTGGAGTGCTTTTTGGCTGAGTGAGGCTGCTGTTTGCCTTTCCAGGTCAAGTCAGTTTAGACCCTTAACTTGTCTGTAGTCTGTGGAGTTGGGAGTCTTCCTGCCTGGGCAGAATGGTTGGGTGAGCTTTTTGGCTGACTAAAGTTGCTCTTTGGCTTCTTGGATCAAGCCTGTCTAGGCCCTTTGCTTCTCTGAAATGGAGCCTGGGGGAAGATCTAAGAGAGTACGTGGGCTGTGTGGAGAATCTGGCTAAACTCTCAAGCCTGAAAAATCCATGGACTGTGTTTCCTGCCCCATGGTTCTGTTAGCTAATTTCTCTGGTATGGCATCTTCATTGGCCAGAATGCAGAGCAACCACCAAGATCTGTGGGCTTATTGCTATGAATCCCACCTCATTCTTTGTTTCTAACTGATCCCAAGTGATCAAGCTGGTGCTCCCAGTATTTCCTGTGGGATGATACAGGAGTGTGCCTCCTGCAGAGGGTCCCAGAATGGTGAGGGAGCTGAATGTTCAAGTCCAACTCACTTTTACCATTGTAGAAACCGTGGGTCCAGGGAAATTCTCTGTGTGGCGTTGTGCCAGCTTAGGGCAGGGATGACATGATAAAGAGAATATGTCTCTTAGCATTCCATTGTGACTTTTCTCAGTTGTATGGTCCAAAAAGGTGTTTGAACCTCACTTGAAAGTTTTTGGATATTCAGGATGATATTCTTGTCTGCAAAAAGTTACTAATTGTGTTTTCATGAGGAGAATGAAGCCAGAAAACTCCTATTCCACCGTCTTGCTGTTGTCAGCCTCTATTTCTTAAAATTATTTTTTTGTATGTGAAGTTTGGAAAAGAGAAACTTCCAAGATGATTTTTGGGCTATGGTTGTAACCATGAATAATTCTATTTGGTTTGGTTAAATTCAATTCACATCTTTTGATAATGACAATATGTTTAACACTATGCTATACTCTAAGAATCCATAGTTATTTAAGATAAAACCCCTTTGTCTGAGTAATTAATAAGAAAGAAGATAAATACATGGCTGTACAACTTAGTGTTGTGTATAGGGCAACATGGTAACAAGAATGGAGCAACTAACTTCTTGTATGTTTATAGAAGGAAAGTGACTTCATAAGTTCCAGAAACTGGCATTGGGGCCAGAACAGAGTCTAGAATCATTGCTGAACCAAGCAACCTTGGTGTTTTATAATAGAGACCAGAAGGGACAGGCTGAGAGGAACAGGAGAGATCAGAGAAAGGCTGCTGCTTTAGTCATGGCTTTCAGGCAAGCATACCCCAGGGGCTCAAAAGAGGGAAAGGCTCAGGTTATCTGCCAGTCTGGCAGAGCTTGTTACCAGTGTGGTCTAAAGGGACATTTTATAAGAAATTGTCCCCAGAGGAATGGACCACCATCTCATCCTTGCCTGCTGTGCCAAGGGAATCACTGGAAAGCACACTGTTCCGGGGGATGAAGGTTCCCAGTGCCTGAGGTGTCTGACCAGATGACCCAATGGCAGGACTGAAGGTGCCTAAAACAAGTGCCAGCACTAGCCATCACCCCTACAGAGCCCCGGATAAAGCTCACCATAGAGGTCCAGGAAGTTAATCTTCTCCTGGATACTGGCATGGCCTTCTCAGTATTTCTCTCCTGCTTTGGAGACTTGGTGCTGGTTAAATCTCTCCCCCTCAGACTCTCCCTCTGTGCCAATCCTGGGAAGGACCATTTTCAGTCATTCTGTCAACTCCAATGGCAGTTAAGGTGGTGGAAATGAACTCATGGATTCATCACAGTCGGCTGAAGCCTTGGACACCTCCTGAAGAAAGTCATAAACCCTCCACTCTGCAGACTGAAGTTCCAGGAGACAATCCTTTGTACCTCTGTGATCCATTACAATATCTACAACTACTTTTCCAATAAGATCCTCAGGGAAGTAACCACTCATAAGTCTAATTTATATCCTGGCATTAATAAGACTATAACCCTCAACTTTGATATCTCTCAAACTCCGAGTATCCTTTTCATAGTAGGAAGAAAACTTGTCTCTTTCTAGGAAAAATGCTGCTAATTTTGTAAACCAGTTAAGTGTTGTTTTAAATATAATTAAAGAACTCAGGAATCAGTCAAATATAGGGCTAAAGACCTTCAAGAACCTGCTCTATTCTCTCCTAGGCTCATTCATAACCATTCTATATTTGTTGGCCTCTGGGTCTCTCATCTCCAAACACCTTGTCACATTCATTTCTCCTAGAACCATAAGGTCACAAATAATCCTGCTGCTGGAACCCCGGATGTCCTTGGCTTGTGAGCTCTATCATGGACCTCTAGATCAACCTGCACCCTGAAAGCCTTCCCTGTGGAGGAAACCTCAACTACAGGGTCCCTTCTACACCCAATTTCAGCAGGAAGTAGTTAAAGAGCAATTGACGCCCGTGTTCCAACAGAAGTTGAACTTTCCTGTTTAGAGGGGGGAATGAGGGAAGGTGTTCTCTTTCTGGATCCACGAGGGGGGCGTAGTTTTAAGGGCAAGAACTTGCCAGCACCATGCCCCCCTCCCATCTCTCTCTATCCAGGAGATTTAACGGTCTCTCTTTTAATTTTCATGGGTGTAGGAAGAATCAAAAAGTCAGTCACTCCAGCGGAAGTCTAGGAGAAGGTGGGGGTTCCTCCCATGTTAAAAGTCCCTCTTCCACACCCCTTGGGACTCCATGTTTGGATCCCCTTCCTCTCTCTCTCTCTCATGTGGAAGCTCTCTCTTCTTCTCCTTTTTTCCCTCTTTCTCTGCCTAAATAAAATCACTTTTCTGCAAAAACTCTGTTTGGGGTCTGGTATTTACTTTGCGAGCACACCTGGTCCCCTCTGTCATTCTTGAGAGAGTAGGAGACCAAGAACCTTGGAGAAACATCCTCTCAGGGGAGCTGAGGGCATCCCTGAACCCCTGAACCTGGAAAAAATGTGACAAGTTACAACTATTAGAGAAGTTACAAGTATTAAAGATAGCTTAAACAGAGACAGTATATGCAAAAAGGTGAGAGGAGTTTTAAAAGGTAGAAAGAGGTGAGCTGCGGTGGCTCACACTTGTAATCCCAGCGCTTTGGGAGGCCAAGGCAGGTGGAGGCCAGTGCAGGTCAGGAGTTTAAGACCAGCCTGGCCAAGCTGGTGAAACCCCGTCTCTAATAAAAATACAAAAATTAGCTGGGTATGGTGGCAGTCCTGTAATCCCAAGCTACTCTGGAGCTTGAGGGAGAGAATTGCTTGAACCAGGAGGCAGAGGTTGCAGTGAGCCAAGATCGTATCACTGCAATGCAGCCTAGGGGACAGAGTAAGACTCCATCTCAAAAAAAAAAAAAAAAAAAAACACACAAAAAAAACAAAACAAAACAAAAGAAAAGATAGAAAGAGACCATGTTACTTATTCTACAATGAAAAATTTACCTTTACATAAATATAACAGAGAATTTTAAGCAGGCAAGTGTATTAGTCAGGGTTTTCAAAAGAAACAGAATCAATAAAATGTAGATATAAAAGAACTGTATTATGGGAATTGTCTCATGAGATTATGGAGACTAGGCAGTGCCATGATATGCCATCTGCAAGCTTAACAACCAGGGAAGCTGGTGGGGTAATTCAGTTTGAGTCTAACAGTCTGACAACCAGGGGAACCAATGTAACTCTCAGTTTGAGGCAAGTGGTGGTGTAAGTCCCAGCATCTGAAAACTTGGAGCTCCAATGTTCAAGGGCAGGAGAGGATGGATGTAGCAGCTCATGATCAGAGCAAAAATTACTCTTCCCTCTGCCTTTTGATCTATTTCAACCTCAATGAATTGAAGATGCCTGCCCACACTGGTGGAGGGAGATCTTTACTGGCTCTCCTGATTTAAATGCTAATCTTTTCTGGAAACACTCTCACAGGCACACCAAGAAATAGTTTTAACAGCCATCTGGGCATCCTTTGTCACGCATGTTGACATATAAAATTAAAGATCAGATCACAGAGAGCAACAGTTGAGATTTGTGGTTTACATATATGTTACTGCTGTTTTTCAGAAATTAGGAGCCAGGAGAGTGGAAGATATGAGGAATAAGTAGAAAGAATGTTCAGGCTGGTATCATTGGCTAGACTTAAAACCCAAAGAGAAGGCTGAGATTAGTGTAAAGGCGCTCAAAAAATAAATGTCTAAATTCATGTTATAACAGTGGAAAATGGGGAAGGATAACAAGATTTCAGACACATTAAAGAGGCAGATTAAGAACATTGGTGACTGACGGGATATGTAAAATGAGAGAGAGCTAAGTGTCTGGAATAATTTTTATGTTTTCTGTTGAATAAAACTCCATATTCATTTTGTTGTAGAATTCATAAAGGTTACCATGGGTCTATAGAGATTGGAGAATAGGAAATTGTAAAATGAGTTTAAGGGGGAAGGGTGATAAGAAATTACTTAACAGGTACAATGTACATTATTTGGGTGACAGGGATGAATACACTAAAAGCCAAGACTTTACCAGTTTTCAACATATACCTGTAACAAAATTGCATATGTACCCATTAAATTTATACAAATTAACAATACAGGGGTCCTACTAAAATGGCAGACTAGACACACACTGCCTAGAAATGCCTCTCCCACCAAGAGAAAACAAAACATCGAGGAAACCATGACACTTCAAACAGATCTTCTGAGAGAAGACACTGCAAGCTGATAGACAGGCAATGCAGACACCGTGGTCGAAGAGGACAAAGCTGGGATGTGTGCCTAGAGTTGGAGAGAACCAGGAGCATCTCCCCAGTCCTGAAAAAGTCCTAAGGAAAGGATGAGCAAATGAACCAGAGGGGTAACATACTCCTGCCACTGACCTCTTGAGATCCTAGCTACCAGAGATCCCACAACTCAAAAGATATTTGCATTGGTAGGAGCTCCCTGGAGAACAGACAGAGGCAGAACTCAAACTTACACAGATCCCAGAAGGTTCCATGGAGCACAGTGTAGCTGTAGCAAAACATAACCATAGGTGCCTATCTCTCACAACTCTCCATCTTACTCTGAGTGACTGTAGTGACTGCTGACTGTGCCGAGTGCCAGGCTTGGAGAGAGCAGGGCTGCCCTTCCTGCAGGACTGGAACACATCTGATTCTTACACCCCATTGTCTACTGGCTTCTTCTAAGCCTCCCTGCCTGACCCTCCCACAGGAAGGTGCCCACAGCACAGAATCCACTGTCCTACCTGAGTAATTTGTTGATGGCCTAGGAGCACCTCAGCCCCTCCAACACAGCCAATGCATAATCTGAGAGGCCAGATGACAAAACTGTGAGCCTGGTCCCAGTGCCCAGGATTTAGCACACAGCCTAGGGATATTAAGCTGAAATCTGTGGCCTGAACTTGAGCAGGGGAGGAGCCCCCACTCTCAGAACACTAAGAATAGTGTAGGGTGGGTTTGTGTGCCAGTGAGAAAGCAAAGGATCTCTCCCTTTGCAAGACTGGTCCAGGAAGCATGAGGCCTGATAGCCAGCTTTAGCTGTTGCCTCCAGGAGCCCTGCAGCTCCAAACACCTGCAGCAGCCCAAAGATCTGGATGCAGAAGGACTGGGACAAGCCTAGCTGCTAGGGCCTCCTCTTGGTGCAGAAGGATTGTTCCAAGAAGGATTGGGACAACTCTAGCTGCTACGGTCTGCTCCTGGTGCAAATGCTGGAGGGAGACCCAGTCAGAGGATTGTGAGCTGGATGGACCCCACAGCCATCTGCTGAGCTAAAAACCTCACAGCCATCTGCTGAGGTTGTAGGTGCCTCACTAGCTGTATACCTGTAGCACCACTGCTCTTCCCAAGGATCCTCTGCCCTTCACCCACTGCATCACCAGATACCTGCAGATACACCCCACACCTGCTTTGACTCTACCAAGCTCAGAGGACTAGCGGATCCCAGGGAGTTGCAGGTCTTCTGGTGACCTAATTTTCCACTGGAACTGTTCCTAAGGTAAAAGAAACACAACCAGCCAAAGTCCTCTGTACGTCTAAGGAGACATGGGTATGGCACCAGGAATTGTACAGGGATCCACCTAGACCCAGGAGCAAACTTGGTGAAGGAGTCATCTCTCATTCCCCAAACATCTCCTTTCCCAGAGCGCTGCTGTGTGTGCACTGAAATACAGAGCAGGTATGTGGCTAAGAGCCTATCTGCCAGACCTTACTCTTAAGTGCCATCTACTGGATTGCACCCTGAATTACAACATGAAACAAATTCTTTCAACAAACCATGCCTGTGAAACCCAATGCGAAAAACTATTCACAACTAAAGATCTCATATAGATTCTTGACTCTCTTAAAGTGAGACTGGGTTCTGGGACGTGGGGGAGGCTGAGCTTGCTCCTGAGTGGGTGGTTTCTTCCAGGATCTTGGTCCCTCATTCACGCAAGAATGGGAGAGGGGACCATGCCGGGCACGGTGAGCAATTAAGTAAATATTGGACCCCAAAGAATTTTGGAGAAAGTGATTTATTTAGGAGAGAGAGAAAAAAGGAGAAAGAAAATAGAGAGAGAGCAGCTTCCATGAGGTTGTGGAAGGGGATCTAGATATGGGAGTCTGCCCAGAAGGGGGGATGGGGACTTTTAACCTGGGAGGAATTCCCACCCCATTCAATTTTCCCTTCCTATGAAAGGAGTTCTCTTAAACTTCCGCTGCAGTGATTGATCTTTGATTATTTCCTGTGCACTTGAAAGTTTAAACAAAGACCTTTAAGATCCTGGATGGTGGTGGGGAGGTATGGTTCTGGGAAGGGCTTGCTTTTGAAACTACGCCCCCTTGTCAACCCAGGAAGATAATACATTCCCTCAGTCTCCCCCTCTGAACAAGAAAGCCCAACTGCTGTTTGGACACAGAAGTCAATTGCTCTTTAGCTACTTCCGGCTGAAATGGGGCATAGAAGGGACCCTGCAGTTGAGGTTTCCACCAGACGGGAGCCTTCAGGGATGCAGATTGATCCTGAGGTCCACAATAGAGCTCATGAGCCAAGGACCTCCGGCGTTCTAGTTGCAGGATTATTTGTGGCCTTATGGTTCTAGAAGAAATGAATGTGGCAAGAAGGTTAAAGATGAAAAGCCCAGAGGCCAATAATTATAGAATGACTATAAACAGGCCTCAGAGAGAGTATAGCCAGGATGGCCAGCTGTTAAACAAGCTCCACGGTACTATTTCTTGAAGGTTTTTAGCCCTGTGTTCGATTGATTCCTGAGTTCTTTAGCCTTGTTTAAAACAACACTTAATTGGTTTACAAAGTAGCATCATTTCTTCCTAGAAAGAGACAGGTTCCCTCTCTCTCTGTTGTTAGCAGGTGTAGGGCCCTTTTACTTTGAAGAGCTATGGCAGCCAAAGAGTTAAGCTGTTTTGCAGAGTGAGCTGCCTTGCAGAGAGAATTAGCAACATTTTTATGATATTAACTCCTGAGATAGCTTATAGTAACTGAATAGAGGTAGTAACTTTTCTAATGTCAGCACCAAGTTTTTCCATTATTTTGACCCTCCCACCCACTTCATGAAATGAATAATTGGAGTTTGAGAGATAGCAAAGTTAAGAGTTATAGTCCTGTTAATACTAGGATGTAAATTAGACTCATGGGTACTTTTCTGGGGATCTTGTTGGAATAGCAGATGCAGATCCTCTAACGGCTGGCAGGTATACAAAGGATCATCTCCTGGAACTTCAGGCTGCAGAGAGGAGAGTTTATGACTTTCTTCAGGAGGTGTCCAGGGTTTAAGCCAAGTGTGACGAATCCATGAGTCAGTTCCCACCAGCTTACTGCCGTTGGGGTAGACAGAATAATGGAAAATGGTCCTTCCCAAGATGGGCCTACAGAAGGAAAATCTGAGGGGAGAGATTTAACAAGCACCAAGTCTCCAGGGCAGAACAACTCTTTCCCTTTTTCCCTAGGGTGTCCTTCAGGTAAAGTTCTAAGAGCCTGTTGGTATTTAGCCAAGGAGGTTTTATCTTTTATTAGATCTGCTGTTTCCTTGTCTAATACAAGATCATTAGTAACAAAGGGCCGTCCATAAAGCATCTCATAGGGGCTGAGAGAAATATTGAGAGACTGTTTGTCTTAGGATTCCTCGGACAGTTACAGACTTAGAGGAAAACTCAGGCAAGAGATTAATACTGAGAAGGCTGTGCCAGTGTCCAGGAGATTAATCTCCTGGCCCTTTACGGTCAGCTTTACCTGGGGGCTCCTTGAGGGTGATGATGCGAGTTGGCACTTACCCTGGGTACCCTCAGTCCTGCAGTTGGGTCATCTGGTTACACACCTCAGGCCCTGGGAGCCTTCACCCCTGGGACAGTGTGCTTTCCAGTGATCCCCTTGGCACAGCAGGCAAGGATGAGGTGGTGGTCCATTTCTCTGGGGACAATTTCTTATCAAATGTCCCTTCAGACCACACTGGTAGCAAGCTCTGCACTGGCAGCTAACCTGAGCCTTTTCCTCAAATGAGCCCCTGGGGTCTGCTTGCCTGAGGGCCATGACTAGGTCTGCAGTGTTTCTCTGGTCTCTCCTGTTCCTTTCAGCCTGTTTCTCCTGGTCTCTATTATAAAACACCGAGGTTGCCAGGTTCAGTATTGATTCTAGACTCTGTTCTGGCCCCAAGGCCAGCTTCTGGAGCTTCCTTCTAATATCTGCTGCTGGCTGCATAATAAACTTGTCCTTTAGTATTAACTGATCCTTGATGGAGTCTGGTGACAGGGGAGTATACTTTCTTAATGCCTCCCACAATTGCTCAAGGAAAGCTGTCGGGTTTTCTTCCTTTTCCTGATTTATGGTGGATAACATTGTATGGTTCATGGGCTTCTTCCTAGTTCGCCTTAATCCCTCAAGTATGCAGGTCAAGAATTGCCTATGGCTCCAGTCCCCCTGTTCTGAATCAGGATCCCAACGAGAGTCTGTGCCCTCCTTGGGATCAAGGACTGCTTGTTTACCTATAAGAAATCTATCCTTTTCCTCTGGTGTCATTAGGTCATGCACTTGACTGGGGTACCAGGTGTCCCCAGACTCTTGAGCCACTGCTAGAGCAGCCTCTCTCTCATTGCTGGTTAGGTTTTGATTAAGCAATAGCATGATATCTTTCCAGTCTAATTCAAAGGACTGACCGAGGCCCTGCAGAACATCTATGTACTTGTCTGGGTTATCTGAAAACTTTCCTAAGTCGACCTTAATTTGCTTTTAAGTCAGAAAGTGAGAAGGGGGTGTGCACCTTGGTTGGGCCAAATTATCCTCCTACTGCCTATAGGGGGCAGAGTCTTGGCATCCTGGTAGCCTGAGATGCCTTAGCCCTCTCAGCGCTCCTTAGCTCCCGTTGGGGTACAGGGGCTGAGGAGCCCTGATTGGCATTGGTGGAGGTAGTAGCCACAGGGAATCCCAAATGTGAAGGTAGTCCTTAGGAGAGCTGAGTAGATTATGGGGAACAGGCCTGACAGAGCTGAGACTTATTCCTTAGGGAAAGGAAAAGTTGCATATAGGGGACCTCAAACCGTTTACCCTCACTTTTACAAAACAAGTCTAATTGTAGAATAGTGTCATAATCTATACTTCCCTTAGGAGGCCAGGTTTTTCCACTCTGCAGGAGATATTTTGGCCACACTGTTCAGCAGAGAAAAATGAGCCACTTCTTTTTAAAGATCGTCTGTCAAATTGGTTCCAACATTCCAGGATACATTTTAATGGGGACTTGATTTTGGGAAGAGTAGCACCCCATCTGAAATCGAACACAAGAGATGCCCACATCTCTGGTTATTAATTGCAATCATTCTGTGTGAGGTGTCCCTCAGATAAGGCACTGGATCTGGGGCACCCCCAGTCAGTACCTTGCAATTTCCATATGCCCAAGATGCGTGATCATCTTTGGGGCCTCCCATGTACTGGAATCAAATCATGCCTACCAGCGTCATGGGTACTCATGCTCACTGTCTGCGTGCCTTTAGTGACCATCAAAAGACGTGGACTTCTGGGATGGGTGGCTCATACCAGCAAGCCCCTGAACCAGGCCAGTGAGGCTTGCAAGATGGATACTAATATTCCCTAGCAAAAGTCAAATTTACATAGACCAGATTATAAAACTGCCCTAGTAGGGTAAACTTCTAGGGAGGGGCCATCAGAGCACACAATTCAAAGAAGTCTAAGCCGCATAGCTGAGTTGAAACAATACCCTCAGAACCTGGGCCTCCTCCCCAGGAACCAGTTTGACTATTATCTTCTAGATGGAGAATTTCTGCTGTAGAGAGAGTCAATCCTAAGCAAGACAAACTATACACAAAACACAAAGCCCCATAGCCTTCAGCTTCTGGATTCCCCCAATTCAAGACTGATATCACTAGAGATTTGAACTGGCAACCTCATGGCTGCCAGCCCTACAACTTAGCCCCTTTACCATTTGGCTGCTTGTGCTAAAGGGCTGCCAGGAAGAAGTCTGCTTTATGGAAATCTGGACCCAGGTGTGGGCCTGAAGCTCTGGGTGGGGCTTGCAGCCAGAGGCTGCATTTTGCTTCAGCCACTGGCTCCTTACAATGAACCAAAAGAAAAAGAAAACTGCTTGCCGCTATGAGTTTAAAAGCCAGTTGCGTCCTTGTTCAGGAGCCTCTTTACACTGCTGTGTTCCGGAGGGGAAGCCTTGCTCAACCTCTGCAGTGTTCCAGTCTGCCATGGCACCAGGACCATGTGTGCATTGGGCTGCCTCCCTGCACTGCTGCCGCCCACCCAGGGAAACTGGAGACACCTGATGGGATGTGCGCCAGGCTGCTATGCTCCCCAGTGGGCTTGGGGCATGTGCACTTTTAAAATTTGGCCTCTGGGACTGTGCTTCCATGCTCCCACGCAGGCCCTGGCTCTGGGACTGAGTGATGGTCCCAGGTTCCCACTTTCTGGCTGGGACACACAGGCTGGCAAGCGACAAGCCAGGCACTTTGGGTTTTTGAGAGTTGCCGGCACAGCAGCGGAAGCCTGTCTGGCTACAGCGCCCACAGAGCCAGGACCACAAGCTGTGGAGGCCGCCGTAAGTGCAGTTGCTCATGCAGGTCCAGACCATACCTGGCATCCTTCCCCCACTGATTTTCTCCCACCTGGTAACCTGGCCCAGAGAAGCAGCCGAGAGAGAGCAGAAAGCAAGCAGAGAGGGTTTGGAGGAAGAAACTGTGCCTTTAAATCTGGCTGGCCCATGCCACTTAAAGACAGGCTGGGCCCTGCCCCTGTGGCCCAGTGCAGCTGCTCCTGGTGTTTCCTGAAAGCGACAGGACAGAGTTTAAGTGAGAGAGGTCCGACTCACTTACTACTCCAAAGTACCAGTTTCTTATGCTGGGCTCCTGGCTGGTTCGCCAATACTGAGACCGGGTTCCAGGACCTGGGGAGGCTCATCTCACTCCCCCGGTGGGCTGTTTTCTTTCAGGCTCTTGGTCCCTCACTCACCCAAGAATAGGAGAGGGGACCACGCTGGGCACAGTTAGTGATTAAGTAAATATTGAACCCCAAAGAGTTTTGCAGAAAGTGATTTATTTAGGAGAAACAGAGAAAAAGGAGAAAGAAAATAGAGAGCAGCTTCTACTAGGTTGTGGAAGGGGATCCAGATTTGGGGACGGGGACTTTTAATCTGGAAGGGATCCTGCCCCATTCAATTTTCCCTTCCTATGAAAGGAGTTCCTTTAAACTTCTGCCGGAGTGATTGATCTTTGATTATTTCCCATGCACTTGAAAGTTTAAACAAAGACCTCTAAGATCCTGGATGGAGGGCAGGAGGAGGTATGGTGCTGGGATGTTCTTGCCTTTGAAACTACGCCCCCTTGTGCACCCGGAAAGAGAACATTCCCCTCAAAGGACCCAGAAAAAAAGCCAAGGATTGTGATGTATACACAACATACATCACAGTCAAACTCTCAAGGGAATAAATAATACAAAAGCAAAAAGTCCTATCTAAATGACAGCAATTTCCAAAATAAATAAACACTAAACACCTCAGATTAGAAGGAATCAGCAAAAGAACTCTAACAATTCAAAAAGTCAAAGCGTTTTCTTACCTCTAAAGTATTGCACTATCTCTACAGCAATAGGTCCTAATCAGATTAAAATGTCTGAACTGACAGACATAGAATTCAGATCTGGATTGCAAGTAAGCTCAATGAGATTCAAGAGACAGTTGATATCCAATCTGTGGAAGCCAGAAAAATGATTCAGGACTTGAAAGAAATAGACTTTTTTCTTTTTTTTAATTATACTTTAAGTTCTGGGGTACATGTGCAGAATGTACAGGTTTGTTACATATGTATACATGTGCCATGGTGGTTTGCTGCATCCATCACCCCGTCATCTACATTAGGTATTTCTCCTAATGCTATCCCTCCCCCTATCCCACCACCCCCCCGCTATCCCTCCCCAGCCCCCATCCCTGACAGGCCCTTGTGTTTGATGTTCCCTCCCTGGAAAGACACAGACATTTTAAGGAAAAACAAAAACAAAAACAAAAACAAAAAACAAAACTGGACCTCTGGAATTGAAAAACTTACTGTAAAAATTTCAAAATGCAGTTGGAAGCCTTCATAACACACTAGAACAAGCTAAAGAAAGAATTTTAGAGCTCAAAGACTGGTCCTTTGCATCAACCCAATCAGACAAAAATAAAGAAAAAAGTATTTAAAAAATTAACAGACCTCTGAGAAATATTGGATTATGTCATGAACCACACTTAAAAATTCATTGGCATTCTTGAGAGAGGAGAAAGAGTAAGCAACTTGGAAAACATATTTGAGGATATAATACATGAAAAATTCTCCAATATTGCTAGAGAGGATGACATACAAATTCAAGAAATTCAGAGAACCCCTGCAAAATACTATACAAGAAGACTGTCCCCAAGGCACAAAGTCATCAGATTTTCCAAGGTCATTGAGGAAGATAAAATCTTAAAGGCACCTAGAGAAAATGGTCATATTTAGAAAGGGAACTCCATTAGAATAACAGCAGACTTCTCAGGAGAAACTTATAAGCCAGAAGAGATTAGGGGCCTATTTTTAGCATTCTTAAAGAAAATAAATTTCAATCAAGATTTCCATATTATGCCAAATTAAGCTTCATAAACAAAGGAAAAATAACATATTTTTTTCAGACAAGCAATTGCTAAGGAATTTGTTACTACTAGATGAGCAATACAAGACATCCTTAAGAGAATTCTAACGCAAAAATGAAAGAATGGTACCTGCTACCATAAAAATGCATGTAAGCATTTAGCTTGTGGTCCGTGTGAGGCAACTACAAAATCATCACTACAAGCAACTAACAACAATACAAGATCAAAATCTCACGTATTAATATTAAACTTGAATTTTTATTTCATTGCATGTAGCCTAAATGCCCCACATAAAAGGCACAGAGTGGCAAGTTATATAAAACAAGACTAATTCTTCTCTGTCCTCAAGAGACTCATCTCACTCATAATGACACCCATAGGCTCAAAGTAAAAGGGATAGACTATGATTTATTGCACAAATGGAAAATAAAAAAGAGCAGAAGTTGCTAATCGTATATCAGACAAAAGAGAGTTTAGACCATCAACAGTATAAAGGACAAAGAAGTCGCTCACGCCTATAATCCCAGCACTTTGAGAGGCCGAGGTGGGTGGACCACCTAGGTCAGGAGTTCAAGACCAGCCTGGCCAACATGGGGAAACCCTGTCTCTACTAAAAATTAAAAAAATTAGCCAGGCGTGGTGGTGCATGCCTGTGATCCCAGCTACTTGGGAGTCTGAGGCAGGAGAATCGCTTGAACTTGGGAGGCAGAGGTTGCAGTGAGCTGAGATTGTGCCATTGCACTCCAGCCTGGGCAACAAGAGCAAAACTCCATCTAACAAATAAATAAATAAATAAATAATAATAATAAATGGTTCAATTTAACAAGAAGACTTAACTATCCTAACTATATACACATATAACATTTGAGCACCCAGATTCACAAAACAAGTACTTCTAGGCCTATGAAAAGACATAGCCACACAATAATAGTTGGGGACTTCAGCATCCCACTGACAATGATAGATCATTGAGGTAGAAAACTAACAAAAATTCTGGACTTAAATGTGATACTTGACCAGTTGGACCTAATAGACATCTACAGAATATTCCATGCAACAACCACAGAACATACTTCCTTCTCATCTGCACATGGGACATATTTTAAGATTAACCACATGATCAGCCATAAAAGCAAGTCTCAATAAATACAAAAATTGAAATTCCACCAAGCACATTTTTGGACTATAGTGAATAAAAATGGAAATCAGTACCAAGGGGCTCTCTTAAAACCAAAACCACAAAATTACATTGAATTTAAACAATTTGGTCCAGGATGACTTCTGGATAAACAGCACAATTAAGGTAAAAATTTTAAATTTGAAATAGCATCAAAGAGTTAGAAAGATTTCAAATAAACATTTCAAATACTGCACTTAAAGGAACTAAAAAAACAAAAACTAACTAAACCCTAACCTAGAAGAAGAAAATAAATAACTAAAATCAGAGCAGAACTAAACAATATCAAGACTCAATAATCCATACAAACGTTCAACAAAATTAAAAGTTGGTTTCTGGAAAGATAAACAAGATGAATAAACTTCTAGCTAGATTAACAAAGAAAGAAGAGAGAAAAGCCAATAGGCACAGTCAGATATACAAAGGTAATTTTTTACAATTGATCCCACAGAGATACAAAGGTCCTCAGAGACTGTTACGAACATATCTATGCACAAAAACTAGAAAACCCAGAGGAATTGTACAACTTCATGGTAACACACAACCTCCCAAGATTGCATCAGGAAGAAACTACAACCTTACATAGACCAATAACAAGTTCTGATATTGAATAGGTAACATAAAGTCTACCAGCCAAAAAAAAAAAAAAGAAAAAAAGCCTTAGAGCAGATGAATGAGCAGATGAATTCACAGACGAATTCTACCAAACATGCAAAGAAGAGCTGATACCAATCTTACTGAAACTATTCCAAAAAGTTAAAGAGGAGAAATTTCTTTCAACTCATTCTAAGGCCAGGATCTTCCGGATACCAAAATCTGGCAGACACAAGGAAAAAATAAAACTACAGGTGAATATTCCTGATTAACATAGACACAAAATCCTCAACATAATACTAGCAAACTAAATCCATCAGTGATCAAACGTACATTGACTTTGTTCAAGTTAACATCAAAACATTAATTCATCATGATCAAGTAGGCTTTATTCTTGGGATACAAATTTGGTATAACATATGCAAATTAACATATGTGATTCACCACATAAACGGAATTAAGAACAGAAACCATATAATCATCACACAGATACAGAAATAGCTTTTGATAAAATCCAACATTTCTTCATGATAGAAACCTTCAACAAACTAGGCATAGAAAGAACATATCTTAAAATAATAAGAACTATCTATGACAAATCCATAGCCAACATCATACTGAATGGGCAAAAGCTGGATGCATTGCCCTTAAGAACTGGAAGGAGACAAGGATGCCCAGTCTCCCCACTACTATTCAACATAGGATTGTAAGACCTAGCCAGACCAATCAGGCAACAGAAAGAAAGAAAAGGCATCCAAATAGGAAAAGAAAAAGTCGAACTATCTCTTTTTGCTAATGATATAAGTCTATACCTAGAAAACCCTAAATATTTTACCAAAAGGCTCCTGGACCTTATAAATAACTTCAGTAAAATTTCAGGACAAAAAATCAATGTACAAATATCAATAGCATTTCAATATGCCAATAACCTGCAAGATAAGAGTCAAATCAAGAACACAATCCCATGTGCAATAAATAGCCACACATACAAAAAAAAAACAAAAAAATACCAAAGAATATATCTAGCAAAGGACATGAAAGATCTCTACAAAGACAATGACAAAACACTGTTGAAAGATATGATAGATTACAAAAATATGTGGAAAAATATTCCATGCTTATGGATTGAAAGAATAAATATTGTTAAAATGGTCATTATTACTCAAAGCAATCTACAGATTCAGCACTATTTCTTTCAAACCACCAACAGCATTTTTAACAAAATTAGAAAAAAAAATTCTAAAATTCATATGGAACCAAAAAAGGGTCTGAATAGCCAAAGCAATCCTAAGGAAATAAAACAAAGCAGTGATCAGGCATCACATTACCTGATTTAAACTATACTACAAGGCTACAGCAACCTAAATAGCATAATAGTGGTACATAAACAGACACATAGACCAATGAAATAGAGAACAGAGAATCTGGAAATAAAGCCACTCACCTAGAACCAACTGATGTTTGACAAAGTCCACAAAAATAATCAATGGGGAAAGGACTCCCTACTCAACAAATGATACTGGGATAGCTGGCTAACTGTATGAGGTAGAAAGAAACTGGATCCCTACCTTTCACCATATACAAAAAGGTGATTCCTAAAACTATAAAAAACCTGGAAGAAAATACTAACAAATACCATTCTGTCCCTCAGCCTTAGGAAATAATTTATGACTAAGTCCTCAAAAGCAATTGCAGCAAAACAAAAATTGACAATTGGGACCTAATTAAATTAAAGAGCTTCTTCTTAGCAAAATAAACTACCAACGGAGTAAACAGACAACCTACAGAATGGGGGAAAATATTCACAAACTACGGATCTGCCAAAAGTCTAATATCCAGAATCTATAAAGAACGTGAACAATTCCACAAGCAAAAACAAAACAACCCTATTAAAAATGGAAAAATGACACAGACACTTCTCAAAAGAAGACACATAAGTGGCCAAGAAATATATATAAAAATGCTCAACATCACTAATCATCAGAGAAATGCAAATCAAAACTACAATGAAATACATTTCATACCTTCAAAATGGCTATTATTTAAAAAGTCAAAATATAACAGTTGTTGACAAGCCTATGGTGAAAAGGAATGCTTATACAATATTGGTGGAAATGTAATTTAGTTCAGCCACTATGGACAGCAGCTTGGAGATTTCTCAGAGAACTGAAAATGGAAATATCATTTGACCTAAGCAATCCCATTACTGAGTATATACCGAAAGGAAAATAAATTATTCTACCTTAAAGACATATGCACTTGTATATTCATTTCAGCACTATTCACAATAGAAAAGACATGAAATCAACCTAGAAGCTCATCAACAGTGAGCTGGATAAAGAAAATGTGATTCATATACATCATGGAATACTACCTAGCCATAAATAAGAAAGAAATCATGTTCTTTGCAGCAACATAGATGCAGCTGGAGGCCATTATCCTAAACAAATTAACATAGAAGCAGAAAAGCAAACACCACATGTTCTCACTGATGAGTGGGAGATAAGCATTAGGTGCATATGAGTATAACAATGGGGAAAATAAACACTGAGGACTATTAGAGGTAGGATGGAGGGAGAGGAATAAGGGTTGAAAAACTACCTGCACTTACTACCTGGGTGACGGGTTCATTTGTACATTGTACCTCAGCATCATGCAATATATCCTTGTAAGAAACCTGCACATGTGTCTACTGAATCTACAATAAAGGTCGAAGTTTTAGAAAGAGCATTAAAAAAATAAAAGATTCAGGGGCACCATGATTTGCTCATGTGAGTACCTTAAAACATCCTAGGCAGAAAGGCTAAGACTAGAAAATGTTGATGAGTTGTGGTACAGGATAACTCACAAAGACTGCATCAAATCCACTTATCTGTGAATTTTTAAGAGCACGTGAAGAAGTGTGGGGTTGTTTAACATAGATGATTACTACTTAGGATGCTTGTAGTTTCTAATATATTCCTGTGGTTGACCTGAGCAAATAAATTTTATTACAAGAAATTTAACACTGGCATTTATAAGTTTTTATACAGAACTATAAGCTCAAAGTATTATATTCATGGTATATACTGTTATTCTTTCATTGGTATGTTTTTAACTGCTTGGCACACAGAAATGCCAGAGCATAATCGAAATATCAAAATAATAGTAACAACTTACAAGAATATATATATATATATATATATATATATATATATTTATATTCAGACTTAGGTGTTGGAAGGTTTATCAATGGTATCTACAGTCCTGACAGCCAGAACATCTTGGTCCTGGAGGGGAGATCTTGGTGGCACACCATGACATCCATAATAGTCCATTCATTATGCCACTTGGTTCCACTTAGGTCATATAATATGTTCATTCCATCTGGAAAGCAGCCCTCTGGGGAAACTTAAAAGGATTTTAATGGAGTGAAATATTGTCCTCATCACTGCAGTTGGTCTTGGGGATACAACTGGCACTGATGTTATATTTCCTGTACTTCTCATCTAGATTCCCTGTACAGATGGAAATGAATCCCTACTGGCTTAGGAAGCTTACCTGATCCAGTAACTCAGACCTTCATTCCTGAGGGGTCTGATCTCCTGGGTGCTGTAATCTTATCAGTCAACTACATCTGTGCATTTACCATAAAAATTAAGTAAGGAAGGGCAAAGAGGTGTCCCAGTGGGCCAGCTCATTGCCAAAGGTGTTTTTCCTTTCTGCAATGTATACTAGAAGCACTATCTCCTCCTGATAATCAGAGTTGGTTGCACCTGCCTAGATTGTGACTTCTCTCCTGTCTGCTAGTCTTTTGGTAAAAGGAGTGGCAGCTATAGGTTAAAGTTCAGTGGGATTTTTCTGTGTCCTTGATGGAAGCATTTCTCCTCTAGAACCTGGGACCTCTAAAATGTAGAGTCCAAAATTATAGTGTAGGAAACACAGATTCCCTGAGTCTATAGGGGTGATGGTAAACACTGCTACCAGCCCTTAGTTTGGCACCCATACATGCTGTCTGTTGGGGACACAGCACCACATTACAGTTACTGATTTAGGATGCACTTTGTATCCTGTTGGTTGTTACCCTGTATGCACAGATTATAAACTTCTTTGGTCAGGCCTTCTAAAGACTATGTCATTGCTGAAATCAGGCCTCAATTGAGGGTGGTGTGGTATGTGACAGTAAAACATGACTATTCATCCTGTGGTGACCCAAATTAACTTCATCATTTATTGTACTAGAGTTCCTTGATGACAAGAGTACTTTGTAGCATATATTTCATTCCATTTCTTAGGTATTTGTATGTCTATCCTTCAACTAATTGTAAAATAATTGACCATGACAACCAAGTTTTATACATACCTTCTTGATGGCTAGCATGCCATGATGCTTGGTGTTATCCCCCTCATTAAATATTTATTGGGCACTTATTATGTGTCAGGCAATGTGTCAGACATTATGATTTAGAGCAAACGTGGTGAAAACTCTCAGACTTGCAATTCTCAATCTAAAAGAAGAAGAAATTAACAAATATTATTTACCAGAAGTGAGAAAAAAAGCTAACATTTTCCTTCCACCAACTACATTCCACGAATGATGCTTAGGAATTTGCATGCATTCCACACACTTCCTAAAACCAACTTACATGTTTGCTATTATTATCTTTGCTTTATAAAAGGATGCCTGGGGTTTTCTTAGCTCAACAAAGTCCTGGGAGTCACTATTAACCTTCAGGTAGAAAGAGCTCATAGGCTCACTCAATTTCACCCAACCTCCCCTCACTTCACTCACTTTGACAAGTGTAGTTATTCATTATAGCTAAAGGTTTTGTATTGTTTAATAGTCTAGGATGGAGCTATTGAATGGGTTTGCACCTTTGCAAAGGATCTCTCTCACCTAGTAACTTGGCTGAGATAGGCTTGGATATAGTTCCCACGGCAGTTTACTGGCCCATTAGTAGCTCCTTAAGAAGAGTGTGAAACAGGCAGTTTTAACCATTACTCTCAAAGTATTGGGACAAACTATCTTGTTTTTGCTATTCCCATTCTCGGTGGTCATTTCACTGGTGGGTTTCTGGCTTTTCCTTATGTCACATAGAAATGTCTATAACTGGATTGCCCTTGGAGGTAAAAGGGGATTTGACTAGGTTTGGTGCCAGAAAATATCCGTCTTCACATCTTAGATAAAGGAGACTTAAGTTCAGACTAGTTCATTAGAGTTCTAAATTGCAGTCTGGGGACAAAGCAAAACAAATAATACACTGTTCCTTTGCTTTTCTTTGTTTTTGTGTATGTGTTTCCCTATGCAGGAAATATGTAGTGAAAGCAGGATTTGGGTATTTCAGAAACTATTGTCCAATAATACTACATTCTCACTACAGTTTTTACATATGAACATTTACCCAATGTCAATTAGCATGACTTGAAATAATGGATCTATTTCATTTTATTTTGAGACAGCATCTCACTCCATCACCTGGCCTGGAGTGCTTGTCGCAATGTCACTCACTGCAACCTCAGCCTCCCAGCTTCAAGCGATTCTCCTGTCTCAGCCCTCCGAGAAGCTGGGACTCCAGGCGTGCGCCACCGTGCTTGGCTGATTTTTGTATTTTTGGTAGAGATGGGGTTTCGCCATGTTGGCTGGGCTGGTCTCGAACTCCTGGCCTCAAGTGATCTACCCACCTAGACCTCCCAAAGCCATCGTGCCCAGCCAATTTATCTATTTTAAATAGTACTTAAGGTCTTATTTGCCTATAGTGAAATGCACAAATATTAAGTGAACCCTTCTTATCACTTCTCTGCCTTGATCTTTTGGCTAAGATCAAGTGTGAACAGTCTTACACTTTTTTATACATGTGTTTACCCATGTGATCACCATCCAGATCAAGATATAAATAACTTTCACCACACAAAATGTTTTGTTGGGCCTTGTTTCAATTAGTTCTCTTCACTCTGAGTTATAATTACCATTCTGAATTCTATTCCTACGTATTACTTTTGCCTGCTTTAAATGCTACATAAGTGGTATTTATTGCATTATTTACTTTTTTGTTTCTGGCTTCTTATATTAAACCTAATGTTTTTTAGATGATTCATGGTATTGTATGCATCAGGAGTTAATAGCATCCACAGGGTATCAATGGTGTATCTGTTTAACTGTTGCAGTACTAATGAGTATCTAAAAAAAAAAAAATCAAAACCTCTGGATTGAAATGTGCAAAACTTCATAGTAATATGCAAAATCTCTTTCCTGGAAACAAACAAACAAAAAAATTACTAAGAGAAATCAATAAGTCCTAAATAAAAGGAGAAATAAACCATGTTCGTGGATTGAAAATTCAATGTTAAGATGTTAGTTAATACTTCCAAAAATTGTCTATACTTTCAGTTCAATCCAGTTAAAATTCCAGCATGCTTTTTAAAAAAGATATCGATAAGCTAAATCTAAAATTAATATAGAAAAATATGACCTAGACAAGTAAAATAATCCTTAATGAAAACTACTGGGACAGAACCTGGATCTCCCTGGGCCTGAGTCCCTAGAAGGATCGGTGGCTGCAGTGTCTGCATACCAGCAGACTTAGCCTTTCCTCCTGGTAGTTTTGAGGAATCCAGGCAACCCAGATGAGCAGGTTCCCCCCCCCAGCGAACCACACCCCCTCCAACAAGGATCAAAAAGTACTTAATTAAACAGGTCCTGCTCCCCATGCCACCCAACTGAGTGAAAACCTCCAACAGGGGTTGTCAGATACCCTATACAGGAGCAATCCTACTGGCATCAGGTTGGCGCCCCTCTAGGTCAGAGGTCCCAGAAGAAAGAGGAGACATCCATCTTTGCTGTTCTCCAGACTCCTCGAGTGACATCTCCAGGTTTGGGAGTGAATCAGATGAATAGGGCCTGAAGTGAACCCCCAGAAAACTGTAGCAGCCCTACAGAAGAGGGACCTGACCATTAAAAGAAAAACAATCAGAAAGCAACAACACCACCATCAACAATGACAACAAAAAAGCCCCACAAAAATGCCATCCAAGAGTCAGCTGCCTCAAAGACCAAATTGGACAAACTCACGAAGATGAGAAAGCATCAATGAGAAAATGCTGAAACCCAAAAGGCCTCTTCTCCTCCAAATGATCACAACATCCCTCCATCAAGGGCACAGAACTGAATGAAGGATCAGATGGATAAATTGACAGAATTAGGCTTCAGAAGATGGGTAATGAAAAACTACACAGAGCTAAAGGAGCATGTTCTAGCCCAATGCAAAAAAAGTAAGAACCTTGATAAAAGGTTAGAGAAATTAATAACTAGAATACCCTGTTTAGAGAGGAACATAAATGACCTGATGGAGGTGAAAAACACAGCATGAGAACATTCCATCCTCATGGATAGGAAGAATCAATATCATGAAAATGGCCGTACTGCCCAAAGTGATTTATAGATGCAATGCTATTCCCATCAAACTACCATTGACATTCTTCACAGAATTAGAAAAACTGTCTTAAATTTAATATGAAACAAAGAAGACTCTGTATAGCCAAGACAATCCTAAGCAAAAAGAACAAACCTGGAAGAATCATGCTACCGGACTTCAAACTATACTACAAGACTACAGTACCCAAAACAGCATGATGGTGGTACCAAAACATGTACTAACATGACAGCATGTACTGGTATCAAAACAGACATATAGACCCATGGAGCAGAGCAGAGACCTCAAAAATAGCACATCTACAACCATCTAATCTTTGACAAACTTGACAAAAGCAATGGGGAAAGGATCTCCTATTCAATAAATGTTGCTAGGAAAAGTGGTTAGCCATATGCAGAAAAGTGAAACTGAACCCCTTCCTTATATTTTATACAAAAAATAGCTCAAGATGAATAAAAGACTTAAATGTAAAATCTAAAACCCTAAAAACCCTAGAAGAAAACCTAGCCGATACCATTCAGGACATAGGCATGGGCAAGGACTTCATGACGAAAACACCAAAAGCAATTGCAATGAAACCCAACATTGACAAACGGAATCAAATTAAACTGCACAGCAAATGAAACTATCATCAGAGTGAACAGACAACCCACAAAATGGGAGATTTTTGCAATCTACTCATTTGACAAAGTTCTAATATCCAGAATTTACAAATAAATTGAACTCCTTTACAAGAAAAAAACCATCCCATCAAAAAGTGGGCAAAGGATATGAATGGACACTTCTCAAAAGAAGAAATTTACATGGCCAACATTTTTTTTAATGATGTTGAAAGAAAAGTTCAACATTATTGATCATCAGAGAAATGCAAATCAAAACCACAATGAGATAGCATCTCACACCAGTCAGAATGGCAAAGCTGGAAACAATAGATGCTGGTGAGACTGTGGAGAAATAGGAATGCTTTAACACTGTTGGTGGGAATGTAAATTAGTTCAACCATTGTGGAAGACAGTATGGCGATTCCTCAAGGATCTAGATCTAGAAATATCATTTGACCCAGAAATCCCATTACTGGATATGTACCCAAAGGAATATAAATCATTCTACTATAAAGACACATGCACAGGTGTGTTTACTGCAGCACCGTTTACAATAGCAAAGACATGGAACCAATCCAAATGCCCATCAATGATAGACTGAATAAAGAAATGTGGTACATATACACCATGGAATACTATGCAGCCATAAAATTGAACAATATCATGCCCTTTGCATGGACATGGATGACACTGGAAGCCATCATCCTCAATAAACTAACACAGGAGCATAAAACCAAACACTGCGTCTTCTCACTCATAAGTAGGAGTTCAACAATGAGAACAAATGGACACAGAGAGGGGGAACAACACATACCAGGGCCTGTTGAGGGTGGGGAGTGAGGGGGAGGAAACTTAGCGGATGGGTCAATAGGTGCAGCATATCACCATGGCACACATATAACTATGCAACAAACCTGCACATTCTGCACATATATCCCTTTTTTTTAGAAGGAATAAAGAAAAAAAATACTGAAAAAGATTTACACTACCCGCTACTTACATTATTACTGTGTTAAGATAGTGTGTTGTTATAAAGACAGATGTATCTGGAAATATTATGTAATTATTATATATTATTATATATAAACAGGTATTATTATTGTAATACATATTTTTTTCCTGTTAAAATGAAGAATTACATTAAACGTAAAATATTAAACCAACCTTGCATTTCTTAAATAAACTCCATTTGGTGGTGATGTATTATGTTATACATGGTTGATTTTGATTTATTAGTGTTTTATTTGGGAATTTTCACATGTATAATTATGAGAGAAATTTTCCTTTGATTTGACATTCTTTAAAAGCCCTTAATTGTCTTTTATTTTATTTTATTTTATTTTATTTTTTTTTATTGCATTTTAGGTTTGGGGGTACATGTGAAGAACATGGAAGATTGTTGCATAGGTACACACATGGCAGTGTGATTTGCTGCCTTCCTCCCCCATCACCTATATCTGGCATTTCTCCCCATGCTATCCCTCCCCAACTCCCCACCCCCCACTATCCCTCCCCTTTTTCCCCCCACAGACCCCAGTGTGTGATACTCCCCCTCCCCTGTGTCCATGTGTTCCCACTGTTCAACACCCGCCTATGAGTGAGAACATGCGGTGTTTGATTTTCTGTTCTTGTGTCAGTTTGCTGAGAATGATGGTTTCCAGGTTCATCCATGTCCCTACAAAGGACGCGAACTCATCGTTTTTGATGGCTGCATAATATTCCATGGTGTATATGTGCCACATTTTCCCTGTCCAGTCTATCATCGATGGGCATTTGGGTTGGTTCCAGGTCTTTGCTATTGTAAACTGTGCTGCAATGAACATTCGTGTGCATGTGTCCTTATAGTAGAACGATTTATAGTCTTTTGGATATATACCCAGTAATGGGATTGCTGGATCAAATGGAATTTCTATTTCTAGGTCCTTGAGGAATCGCCACACTGTCTTCTACAATGGTTGAACTAATTTACACTCCCACCAACAGTGTAAAAGCGTTCCTATTTCTCCACATCCTCTCCAGCATCTGTTGTCTCCAGATTTTTTAATGATCGCCATTCTAACTGGCGTGAATTGTCTTTTCTTTCTTTTGTCTTGTATTTTAGGTCAAGGTTATAACCATCAAATTGACAGTTTTCTCTTTTATTATTTCAGTTTTCTGGAAGAGATTGTGTAACATTTATTATATTTCTCCTTTAAAAGTTTAGAGTAATAATTCCCATAAAAGGTCAGCTAATCATAGAGATGGTTTCTTTGTTCATACATGTGTATGTGTGCATTTAAAAATTTTAAATTACAGATTCCACTAATTTTATAAGTTTACAATAATTAAGATAGTCTGTGTTTTCTTGTGTGAATTGTAGTTATTTGTGTTTCTATCTAGAAAATAGTTCATTTAAACTTTCATATTTATTGTCATAAATTGTTTTGCAGAATCCCTTCATTGTCATTATAATATCTTTGGAATCCACAGTGAGGTATGTTTTCATTGCTAATATTTATAATTCATGTTTTCTTATTGTTTGCTTTGTTGATCAGGCTTCCAAGAGGTTTATCAATTTCATTGCTTTTTCCAAATTTCCAATTTTTGGCTTCATTAATGCTCTCTACTATGCTTTTGTTTCCTTTTTGTTTTCATTTCTGTTGTAGTCTTTATAGCTTTTTTCCTCATATATAAAATTTTTTCCTTTTTTTGTAGAATTTGATAAATGTTATTAGTGTTGTAAAAGATGTTTGATTATAACTGATACTATTTTTTATTTGTAAATTGTGAGATTTTTCATTCCTAGATATTTATGAAAACGTTTACTCTCTTTTTAGTTGAAAGTACACGGTTACTTGTATATGTATCGTGGAACTTTTTCTGTTCAATACTTTCATTCACTATTTAGTGTTTCCTTTGACATTAAATCTTGGAAGTTTTCTTTATTTTTTCCTGTTTTTCTCAATATTCTCTTATATATTATTTCTTCTAATTGATCTCCAGCTCTCTCTCTCTTTTTTTTTTTTTGCTGTATGAATTTCTTCCATATATTTTTAAACTTGTAATTGAAAAATTTCTAGAACTTTTATTCTAATTCACAATTCATTTTTCTGTTTTTCCAATCTGAGATCCACTGCAACCAGCGTAATTAACGTAGAAATTGTAATTTTAATCCACTGCATATTTTTCTGGGTTTTTGTGATTGTTTGATCTTTTGTAGAAGAAATTTACTATGGAATTTTGCAATTTTGTAATCACTTAAATGAGAGATATCGTAAAGTTTTATATTTTCCCCTTTACTTTAAACAGTACTCTTAATTCTTTTTGCCGTGGTTTTAAGATTATGTCTGCATATGTCAATCTTTCTACTAAACAATGCAAATAACAAACACGATCTATAAACAGTGGGTGTGTTATGCCATATTCATAGCTTGATTTTGTCCTTAAAGCAATAACAAAACACCAAATTTGTAGCATTTAATGTTATCTTATTAACTTGTAGGATGATATTGCAGTTCCCTGCATTTAGGTAGATATAATGTGAAAATCTGACATAAAATGAATAGATCATACCAATGAAAAGACTCAGAAACATCCTAAGAAGAAAGCTTGAAGGAACTGGGCGAATGTGGAAATGTCTTCAAAAATCTCAAGCTGCCAGGAAGATGATTAAGTCTACTATTTCTGTGTAGCCCTAAGAAATAGAAATTCAGACAGTGCAATCTAAAAAGTAATATTTTAAAAAATTCAGTGTGCCAAAAAGAAAACTATATTTAGCAGTGGATGTATGAATATAAGAGAAATGTGGAAGAATCCAAACATGGACTTGAGGACACAGGGGCTGACCCGAATGGCTACCAGTATTCTTCCTGATCACGAGCTTCTTTGATTCTACTTTTTCTCCCTCTTCAATCCCAGTTCCTAAAAGCAGGATGAAATTTCATCAGTCTGGTATGGACAAGAAAACCTAAGATACTTTGGGATGCAAAGATGCATTTTTCCTAAAAAATGTGTGTGAATTAAAATATTACATATGCCCTTTTATAATTAACGGAGGTATTAATAGAAAACCTATACATGAATGTTCATAGAAGATTTATTCATAATTGCCAAAAAATTGGAAGCAACCAAGATTCCTTTGTTAGGTGAATGGATAAACAATCTTGGGTACATTTTATACAATAGCATATTATTCAGTGATTTAAAAAAAGAAATAGTTACCAAGCCACAAAAAGCCGTGTATGAATCTTAAGAACATTTTGCTAAGTGAAAGAAGCCAATCTAAAAATGCTACTTACTGTATGATTCCAACTACATGGTATTATGAAAAAGGCAAAACTATGGAGACAGTAAAAAGATCAGTGGTTGCCAGAGGGTCAGGGCTAGGGGTTGAGTAGAGGGTTGGAGAATGAATAGGTAGAGCAGAAGAAATTTTCAGGGTGGTAAAACTATTTTTCATAATATGGTAATGATAGACATATATCATTATACATGCATCAAAACTTACAGAATGTACAACACAAAAGCGACCCTAATGAAAACTATTCCCTTCAGTAAATAATAATGCATCAACATTGAGCCATCAGTTGTCACAAATGTACCACACCAGCACAAGATGTTAGTAACCAGAGAAACTGGAGGGTGGGGAGATGAAGGATGGAGCATTTGGGAATTCTCGTGCTTTCTGCAGAGAAAGTCCTGTAAATCTAAAACTGTTTTAAAAATGTCTATCAGTTTAAAAATATGTATAACTACTTACATGCTTTCATAACTGAGGGAGACACCTTTAAAACAATACAATAAAGTGATAAATACAATATTAAAATGGATACTTTTCTTTAAAAAATAAAAAGATGAAATACTATCCTGAGTGCTTTTTATTCTTCTTCTTAACTGAAAAGTCATGATAAATTTTACTGATGATCAGTGCTGATACTTTAGAGGTCAGTCTCCTACAAGTTTGTTTTATGGTCCACCATATTCGGCACAGCTAGCTAAGATTACGTGCTTTTTTATTGAGATGTGTTGTTTGGCTGAGTTTATCACTTTTTAAAAATACAAGGCTCCAGGGAATTTCTTGTTTTGTCTTCAATACAGATTTTATTTTTTATGTGGGAAATTCTTAATTGATGTGATCTATATTCAGTCTCTTCCACGTTTTATATATATTATGTATATTTATATACTAATCTATACACTGGCATATACGATTGTATATTTATGCACACACAGACCAACCCTAGAATCAGCTATGAATTGCTTAGAAACTGCACTTCTGCCTGATGCTGTGTGGGCTTCCTTCAAGGATATTTTCAATTGTGTATTTGAATCTCCCTGAGGCACATAGTTTTAAATGCTGGGAATCTGCTTCTCTGCTTCCAGTTAACTCTATATGTGGCAGTGGTGATTAGAAATAATCTATTCTTTAAAATTATACAATATAAATGGGAGAACTTGTACAGTTGGCAAATTGTTGCTTTTACCTATTAATTTGTCTTCTCCATGGTGGCTGAGTGGAATACATTATTTTTCTCCTGAGCCATTTTATTCTATGACTCTGGGTATAGATCCCGGTGATTTTTAGAATTGGATTCAACCCAAGTAAGGATTCAAACATGATATTCTCTGTTTCCTTGGAAACCTAAAGGACATTTCCTTCCCAAGTGGAGACTTGAAGCTTTTGGCGTCAATGTATTGTGCCTAACTCCCAGGGCCAGGCTCAAAATACTGGGGTAAGTCTCTCACTTTTGAGGGTGGGGGGAGGCCTTCTTTTAATCCCGGCAAATCTCAACTTCCTAGAACTGTCGCAGTTCTTGATACAAACTGGGAGATTTACCAAATTTTCCTTATCTTTTATAGCTCCATTAATTAAAACTATTTACAAACATCAGTGGAAAATTGCTCTGTCACTTTAAAAAGAGATTAGAACCTAAAAAAATGTAAAAGTAGGACATCCTCAATATCTTACTGTGTAAAGAAGTGCTCCCAATATTTGCTGTGTTTATACGAGTGTTCTCAAACTCTACAGTCTACCAGAATCACCTGGAAGTCTTGTTCAAACAGAGCTGAGCTCTCAGATTCAACATGCCTGTGTGGAGCCCGGGAATTTAGAGTTCAGACAAGTTCCCAGGTGTTGCTGATGCTACTGATTCTAGGGCCACATTATGAGAATCAACACTCTGTGGGAACCCTTTTCTCACAGGTGGGACATTTGGTTTTGGGCCTTAAATGTTGTTTGGACAGAGCTTGGTTTTAAGAAGCAGACAAACTGGATTTCATTTTTTACTCTGCATCAAATTGTATGACTTTAGATAAATAGTATCTCTAAACTGCAGTTAACCTCATCCATTAAATAATGGTAAAGATAATGCAGTTTTCTTTTAATCTGTAATGCATCTCTTCAAATTTTCTGTTTTTACATGAGTTAGTTTCAATGACAGTTCCTTTCTAGGAATTTTCCCACTTCATCTAAGTTGTTTCATTTGTTAACATATTTTTATTCATGCTGTTGTCTTAGGGTTATTTTTATTTTTATAAGATTGGTATTCAAATTCTCTCTTTCATCTCTGACTTCAATAATTGAGTTTTCTCTTTATTTGGTTGTCTAACTAAATACTTGTTGATTTTGTTGATTTTTCAAATAAGTAATATTTAGAGTTCTTGATTTTGCCCATTATTTTTCTATTCTCTATTTCGTGATTTCTACTCTATTCCTTACTATTTTCTTCCTTCTAACTATTTGGGTTTAGTTTGCTGGACTTCCTCTAGTTTAAGATTGGAGTTCCATCTCAACATTTTATTATGTTGTATTATTACTTTTATTAATCTCAAAGTATCTTCTAATTTCCCTTATGAGTTCTACTTGACCCATTGATTACTTAGGAGTGCCCTATTTAGTTTCCACATTTAAAAATTTTCCAAATATCTCTGTTTGATTTCTAATTTCATTCTATTGTGGTTGGAGAAGATACTTTGTATCGTAGCAATGCTTTAAAAGCATTATTTTATTTTAAATGTTCACTTGATAGAATAATTGTATATATAAGGTACATGTGTTGTCTGGCATATAGTGAAGTAAAAGACAATGAAACTATAACATGTGTGTAGCATGCAATGATCAAATTGCGATAATTAGCATTTCTATCACCTCAAACATTTGTCAAATCTTTATGTTCAGAACATCCAAAATCCTTTATTCTAGCTATTTTGAAATATATATTTATATATAAAAAATAATAATATGATAAATTATTGTTAATCATAGTTACCCTACTATGCTACAGAATCCTATAAAATTACTGAATCATGTTTTATGGCTTTTATGTGCTCTAACCTAGAGAAAGTTTCATGTGCTCTTTATGTCCTAAGGCTTTTATAATCATTTTTTTGCCTTATGTAAACAATTATTACGCTATTCAGAAGATTTTGATGTTTATGCAAATATAAAATTATTTTAAGAAGAGAATAAAATCAAGGCAGATACCATTATTTTCACTTCATTGGTGAGGTAACATAATTATAAGGAGCTAGGTTAAAGAGCATGATTATAATCTCTACTGAGGGCTGAACACCATTTACCACTTTATGGGGCACATTATTTGAGCACCTGCTGTATGTCATTTCACTTGAAGTTTCCATTGTAGGGGTCAAGACTTGTCCCTCTGAAGTTTTGCTGAGTAATCAGCTCACAAAGGCACATCCATAAGACAAAAGGCATACAAATTTATGTGATCATAATTTTACATGACATGGGAGCCTTCTGAATGAATACCCCAAAATATAGGGAATATTGTCCATTTTTATGCTTAGGTTCAAGAACGTATGAACAACTGTGTAGAAATATAATCTAATGCTAATAGACTGAGTGGGAAAACCCAGCCAGGCCCTCTCTGTCTAGATTTTTCTCAGCCTCTCTGAGCATGCATTCCTTCCTTTTGGGCCTAGGGCAGGGACCTCTATGGAATGGGGGTCTTGTGACTTACAGTCAAACAAGGTAGGTCAGATAATTTTTGGGGGGCCAGTTTTTTACAGAGGTAGGCATAGAGAAATATTGAGTGATATTTTTCAATTTTGTGGCTAGCTTTGGGGAAAAGAGGTTCTGGTTTCTATGATCTACCTTGTGGAAGAGGGATTCTAGTTCTATATTAAGCCCCAAAGGCACTGAGAGACAGGAGAACAGGAGAAGCTAAGAGAAATTTTTTTTTTTTGCTTCTGCGGCCTTTATTTTGGTGTATTGTTTTCTGAGTCCCAATAGCAAGAAGCTATCAATGAAATTAAGTGAAGACTTACTGGAGATTTTCTCTGTGTAGAGCATTTGGTAATGCTTCTTGTCTCAATATCATTATGTGAAATAATCATCTGTGCTGCCAATAACAGTGCTTGCACATATCACGTATTCAGCAGATAGTTTTTGATTAATTCACAATGGATTTCTTTTTACTTATTTTTTTCCAATACTAAAAACCATATGTACCTTATTTTTATCACAGGTATTCCTTATAGACTGTATTCTAGGGAAAAAAAAAAAGCAAAATAAAAATCAAGACCAGAAATGGGAAAAATATATACTCTTCCCAGCTATTTCTTTTGGGTCAATAGCAGCCTTGACCCAGGCATTCTTTGAATTCCTTTAAGCCTGCTTTCTCTGGCTTTTTCTTGTCTGAGGAGCACAGGTATAATTGATTATGGGAGTACAGAAAACAAAATGAAACCCAAACTCAAGAGTAATTTGACCTGGTTAAGGCATCCTGGTAGAAGCATAATAGAGACTCACACTTACTATGCAAAGCCCTCTACTCTTGGCACCTATTCCAAAGCATCCATATTTCTTCACAGAATGGGACTTTAAGAAACAATTGGTCTCTTTATTATTACAAAAGTAACAGATGATTTTTATGGGAAAAATACAGTAATATATACAATAAAAATCCAATTCTTATCTTTCTTATTTCTGTACCTCAAACTAACTACCTGTGCATTTATAGACATAGCATTTATTATTGAAACAAGGAAATATCACCAATTCGGCATCTTGATTTGGGGATTTAATAATTATTTCATGCATATTTTACATGGTAATTAAATACATCTGATGTATCATTATTTATCTTGACAGAACCTTTTCGTTGTGAGGAATTGAAACAGTCAAATTAACAAGAGATAAGTGTTTTCACTATATCCTTTTAATTTTAATTCCTCCAATAACTAATAGTATTGGGCATTTTGGGGATATGTGTATTATTCATATGTTTTCCTTTGCATTACCTTTGCATTATCTGCATTCCTTACCTTTCCATCTTTCACAAATTTTTTCAAGCAGTTTTTAAATTTTCAGTTGTATTTAAACTCTTGATATACAAAAGATATTGTTCTAATTTTCTGTTGGTAAATAAACCACTCAAAAATGTCATTGCTTGAAAAATAGTAACATTTATTTGTTCATAAACTTGTAATTTGGTCAAGGTTTGATGGGGACATCTTATTTCTGGTCAATCCTGCCTCATTTGAGCCAGGTTAAAAACGGGACTAGAATCTTCTAAAGACTTATTTATTCATTTCCATATTTCTTGGTTAAGCTGACATTCACTTTGGAAGTCAGCTGGAGCTGTTCACCAGACACCTACATATGGCCTCTGTTAGTGGCTTGGGCTTCCTCATAACATGGTAACTAAGTTTCAAGGGCAAACATCATAAAAAAGTTCAGGCAAAACAGAATTACCCTTTCTAAACAAGCCTTGAATGTCTTGCAGTGTCATTTCTGCCATCTTCCATTTGCTAGACACAAGTAGCTCAGACTGACCCACAGTCAAGGGGAGAAAAATTAGACATTAGCTTTCACTTTTCATTGGGAACAGTGTCAGAGTTTAAAGAAATGTTTTAAAACCACGATAGACATTAACCCTTTTTAGTAGTTTATTTTTTGTTTGTTTTATTTTAAATCATTTACTCACTTAGCCAACTTAGTAATGAGCTTTGTGGTTTCTAAGTTTTGACATCTTTAGGGAGGGCTTTCCTTAGTCAAGTTTATAAAGACATTCTTCTAGTTTTACTTTAGTGAGATGTAAAGGGTCTAATGTTATTTTTAAATGCATAAACAATCATTGCAATGCTTATTATTGAATGGCCCATCCTACTTTGAATGACTTCTTTATTATTGAAAACATTCTTACGTATTAATTACTCTGATCTTGGATTCTATTTAGTCCCACCAAATTATTGGTTTGTTTCACATCCGTTTTTCATGGTTTTTATTATTGCAGTCTTATGGACCTGTAATCTCAGTGTCAGCATCGGTGTCCTAGAATCCTTTTTGCTTTGTAGAGTAATCTTTACTATTTAAAAATAGGCTTCTGGGGTACCACTCAATTTAATGAGAAATGCATTGTCCATTGTTTTTCTCTAGAATGTTTTTGGTGGTGGGGGAGGGGGAGAGGAGTGAACATATTCGTCTGAAATTACTCATTTAAAAATTTTTTTTCTATATTTCTTTATGTCTTTCATGTTTTTGAGTGTTTTTCTGGAAGTTTGGGCTAATGGAAGGGACTAAAATGAAATTCCTGTCTTTAGAAGTCTCTTAGTCACTTCAGCCAGTAGAAATTGCTCATGTTCTGCTATTTTCTCCAGTCCCAAGACCATTTGCATAATATGTGTACCCTTTTTTTATAATCTCTTCACATAATTTTAATATGCCCCTTGTTTGTTTCCAATTCTCTCCTTCTCACGATGCCTCTGAAAATCCACTTTTCCTCACCTGTTCTTCAGAGTAAGGTAGTTTTCTTTTTGTGGGCCATTATGGTCTTTATATTAATACTTCTAATTTCACACTTAAAAGGTCCATCTACATTTTTAAAAACATGTATTTTCCCTTCTTTCGCATGAAATTTTCTAGATGAATTTAGAACCAAGTTCCTTAAAAAGAAAAAAAAAGGGATTTGAATTTAGAATGTTTTAAATTTATGGGTACATTTGGTTGGCAATTGTCATCATTATACTTTTGGAACATTTCATATTTATAAATCTTCCAAAGCTTTCCTTCTCCAATCTCCCCCCTCCCCTGAACATTTTTGTATATTTATTCAGTTTTTCAGCAATATGCTTTAGCATGTTTTTATTGTTTTCCACGTTTTGGTTGTTAACTCCCACTGTTGGTTCCTCTGGGAGGGTCCAGCATTCTTGGTTATAATAGGAAGTACAGAAAAGTTTTTAACTTGTGGACAGTTGCCACAGTTTATGTCCCAAGGCAGGAGGACTACATATTTCTACGCTTTCCAAGCCCATGTTCTTTCCAGGTTTCAGGTACTCTCAAAGACAACAGGTGAGCATTGGAGATAACCGACACATGACTTATCACTGGCCAGAGGTAGCTGAAAAGGTTTTCACCTCATCAAGAAGGGATTTTAAGCACATAGGCTCAAGATACTATTTGTATTTATAAAAAGAAAACTCATTCCCTTGGATGTCATCCCCTGTGGCATAAATCACTCTCAATCTCCTCTCCTGATACCTCTCAGGATAAGGTTAGCCAGCCACCTGTGATTCTGCTTCTAATTATTGTTTACTTCACTGTCAAAGTTTAAGCTGATAATACTGTTATTAATGCCAATTGAGAGGTTCTAGTGCTAGAGTAGATGGCAGTAGCAGAGGTGAGTGTCAGCCCTTCATTGAGGCATTGACTCTATTTTATTTAAACCACACTATCATTTTTGCTAATTTTTGGAATGAAAAAGAAGACAATAATCAAAGCGTTCTACAGTTCTGGGCTTGCTCTGTTGCTTGTGAGGTTTCTCTTGAATTTATACATTTTGTTCATGGTTTTCTTTCAATTACTTAATGGCTAATTTTCCTTCTGAATAACTCACTTAACATACTATATTACTTTTTCGTTTTTAAAGATATTATAGAATTTTTTGGCTAAGTGATGAAGCTTTTCCCCTATTTTAAAAAGTTTTATTACTTAATTTAAGAATTGATATTTTTGTTTATCTTGAAATATATATATATTATACACACATATGTACATACATATCTCAATTAGTTTTATATAAAAATATAGTTCTATATATACACATACATAAGTGTGCATACATATGTATGCTATATATATAATACACATAGATACATAAATCTCAATTTATTTTTAAATTCATTGTCATAGTATTTGCCTTTTAAAAACGTCTGTCTATAGGCACATTAGCTTTCATATTACTATTATGTATATTACGCATGGTCAGATAATTCAGAATTTGACTTTTCATCTGTCTTCTTTTTTTTTTTTAAGAACTAGCTCTTGGTTTCATTTTATTGTTATCATTTAATTGTTTTAAAATTTATTTTGATTTCTTTTTATTCTGAATAAAATAAAATGAAATTTTATTAGCTAATTTATTTTTTAGTGCTTTGTATTTTCCAGTAGAGTAAAGGATATGTGTGTGTGTGTGTGTGTGTGTGTGTGTGTGTCTGTAATTTTAAGTGCAATAGATAACATGTACAGAAGTATTCTCAATTTCAGTCACTTAAAATATTCCTGGCTGGGCACAGTCACTCATTCCTGTAATCCCAGCACTTTGGGAGGCTGAGGTGGGTGGATCACAAGGTCAGGAGTTCAAGACAAGCCTGTCCGACAAGGTGAAACCCTGTCTGTGCTAAAAATGCAAAAAAAATTAGCTGGGCATGGTGGCAGGCGCCTGTAATTCCAGCTACTCAGGAGGCTGAGGCAGGAGAATTGCTTGAACCCAGGAGGCAGAGGTTACAGTAAGCCAAGATCATGCCATTGTACTCCAGCCTGGGCAGCAGAGCAAGACTCCATCTTGAAAATAAAATAAAATAAAATAAAATAAATACATATATGTATTTCTAATTTTGGCTTTAGTTTCCTCTATAACTCAAATTATTGTGAAGATATACTATGTACATTTAATTTCTAAATTAGTAATTTTTGGATATTTGTCTTGTTAATTTCTTGTTATTTTATTGTTTTCACATAATTTTTCTATTTGCTTTATTTTTGTGTGATTTTATGAGCTTTGTGTATCACTTATAGTATTATATATTTTTGTATTTAAATATTTTTTGAGTACCTGAACATATTTAATTTTGATTGGATAAAAGGCCCTTAAATACAAAATACATGTCTCACAGAACTTTTATCCAACTTTTTTCTACATTTACGACATACCTCTATGTCATATATCAGTTTCTGAGATAACTGTGTTAAAATTCTCACTTTAGCATTGTGATTGTGCCATAAGATTTCTATTACATGTTAATTTCTGTTTCTGTTTTTTTCTTGTATTTATTTAGCAAGATGTTTCTTTAAATAGGCTACCTTGTTGGTAAGAATTATGTAAACTTGGCCAGACACAGTGGCTCACACCTGTAATCCCAGCATTTTGGGAGGCCAAGACAGGCAGATCGCTTGAGGTCAGGAGTTCGAGACCAGCCTGGCCAACATGGTGAAACCCTGTCTCTACTAAAAATACAAAAATTAGCTGGGTATAGTGGCACTTGCCTGTAATCCCAGCTACTTGGGAGGCTAGGGCAGGAGAATCTCTTAAATCCAGGAGGCAGAGGTTGCAGTGAGCCGAGATTGTGCCATTGCTCTACAGCCTGGATGACAAGAGCAAAACTCCATCTCAAAAAAAAAAAAAAAAATATTATGTAAAATTTATGCCCACTTTTCTAGTATCTAGGGATAGGAATAGAAATCACTTTCATGCATATCTTTATTCTGGAAAACAATCATTTTTGTGTTCTCCTATGTGTTTCAAATGTAGAATTTGAAAATGCCATTTTTTTGTTGTTAAATTTTATTTTCCTTTAGCAAGCTTGGCAGAAACCACTTTGGCTCTTGTTATGCAGCAAATTTCACTTTGGAAGATCTGTATCAACTTACAAAAGCCGAGTTGTCATATCCTTGGATTCTAAAATCCAAGGTTAAGAAAGATAATTGCAACAGAAAAAGAACCCAGACAAACCAAATTCCAGTAGTAAGGAAAGCCAGGGAAGATTCTGAAATAATATTACCTTGAAGAAAGAAAGATGTGTCTGGGACAGTGACCCAGCTTTAAGACGAAGGTTCATGTTTGATAAATGCCAACAGTCCAATAAGAACACGTCACCAAACATGACTAACGCTGGGAACGTGGGGGCCTGGAGATCCTTTCTTGAGAAAGCTGAAGTTTGGAGGACAAGTCCCACTTAACTGGCAATGTTGATTTCAGCATCACAGTGCCAAAATTAATGTGATTGTATAGGTACTGTTGCAAGTAGCTATACAATGTTGGGCAAGATAGCACAACAACAACAAAATAAATATTGTCAATGATGAAAGAAAGAGAAGGAATCCCTTCGTAGTAGAAATAAAGTAGGGTCTTAAAGCCTGCTTGTAGGTGACAAAGCAAAGCCCTGAGGAAGTGTCAGGAGTGGGCTGAGTCTAGAGTTTTGACTCCTGAAAGCTGGAAAACGATGTACTCATTGGGCCTTTGAAAGGCACAGAGATGGTACTGAGAACCTTTCAGGGAGGAAGAATCAAAAAGGACAAAGTGAGAAGGAAACTTGATTCTGTTCCTGGGAATCTAGATGACTCCTGTGAGAGATACTGGTGTGGAGTCCTAAATTGAACACCAACATGCTGCTGGAATTCTCTAGGTGAGAAATTACTGTAGGATGGTTTTAAACAATGACATAAACAACAACCCAAAAAGTACATACATGGACACACATGCATACATATGGCAGTTCTGAAATTAAAAACCATTTTAGAGGAAATTTGTCATATGAAGAGTGTATTAAATTCCCCTAGGTGGAGAGGCATTATAAATGAGAAAAAAATGGAAATACCCATGATTTGAGTGACTACAGCAGTCTGATAGCACAATAAAGTAAATATGTTGAGAGGATTATATGGATAAAATAAGGATTAGAAAAAAATGGAAACTCTAAGAACAGGCATATTTTAAAAGGAACCAAATAAAACTTCTAGAAACAAAATTACAGCTTTTGATATAAAAAACTCAATGAATGTTAAATAGCAGATTAAGCACATTTGAAGAATGATTTACTGAGCTGAAAGACGGATCTGAGGAAATTATCCACAGCGGCATCGAAAGGAAAAAAGAAAATATGAGAAGAGATATAAAGAAGAGAATGGAAACTTATCTAAGAATCAATCTGCCAAAGATGTGGAGAACTATTATAGAGAAAACTTTAAAATTTTACAAAGTACATAAAAAAAGACCTATATTAATAGAGAGACATGTCATTTCATGGATGAAAGACTCAACACCTTAAAGATGTCACATTTTCTCAAATGCAAATAAACATCTAAGTGTGTTTTTTACAGAGTTCAATGGAGTGATTTTAAATTCTGACAGATGAGTGAATTCCTGAAAATAGGAACTTTGTAGAGCAGAATAAAGTGGGAGGTCCAAATATGTGATAAAGCTGTAGTCATTGGAACCATGTGATATTGACAAAGTGGCTTTATGGGCAAACAGAACAGAATAGAGAGGCCAGAAGCAAACCCTTTATGGAAACTTGGTATATAACAAATCACCGTGTCATAAAACAGTGAAGAAATGATTGACTGGTTGGCAAATATTTTCTTAACGGGACAGATAGTAAATAATTCAGGCACTGAGGGTCATAGTGTCTCTGTCACAGCCACCTAGCTCTGTTGATGTAACACAAAAACAGTCAATGTAGAAAAAATGAGGAGAGTTGTGTTCCAGGAAAATTTTATTTACAAAAATAGTCAGCTGACCCATGGGCCCCAGTTTGCTATTCTCTGCTCCGTTTAATACATTGCTTTCAGATATTTGATAATTTGATTTAGAAAATGATGAGAATTGATTCCCTTCTTACCCTACACATAAATGCCACAAGGGTCAGTATTCTAAATAAGAAAAATAAATCTTTAGAATCTGCACAGTAAAATACAGGCAAATATCAAAGTAAGAAAAGATTTCATGAACAAGAAAAAACAAAAAATAGAAATGAAAAATATTGATAGATTGGCATTAAATTTAAAACACTTCTATATGTTAAAATACATAAACTTTTGAAATTGGCTACCGTTTGGAAGATATCTGCAACATACATAACCACCCAGTATTAGTAAAAAGAAAGCTTATAGAGTACTTACAGATCAATAAGATAAACTTACCAAAAGAAAAAAAAATTAACAAATGACATCTAAAGCCGATTTAAGAAGAGAAAATTCAAATGATTAATATTCATATGAAAAGATGCTCAATATTTGGTAATCACATAAGTATAATTTAAAATGCGAGATACCCATTTCAGGGTCACCAATATCACACATATAAGGAGGTAGAAAGTCTTATATTGCTACTCTGAGTGTGACTACATATTGCTATGTTGGAAACCAATTGGATAATATTTAGTAATATTGAAGTTGTGAATAACATATCCACAAATTTCTAATATACATTCTGGAGAAACTCTTACATATATGCATATGAAGAAATGCAAGGATATTACTATGGCATTGTTGAGAGTATTAAAAAACAAAATAAGTATTCATTAATAGTGAAATGATAAAAATTCCAGTATTAATGAATACATGAATACATTATTTTTACCACATATTGACATTTATGTGTATCAAAATAATAACATTAAGTAAAAACTTCTCACAGAATTATAATAAGATTACTTTTATGTAACAATAGAAAACGCCTGAAGTAATGCATTATATTGCTCTTTTAATCAGTTGATTGGTGAAAGTAAATATATATGGACTTAGCTGGAAAGGATACCACAAATTTCAGGAGAGTAAATGCCTCTTGGCATAGAAAAGAAAAATGGAATTGGAAAGAAGTACAAAGAGAATGATAACTGTATTAGTAACATTTTATTTTAAGAGTGACATTAAGCAATTTGGACATTGATTATATACAGGTGGTGGGTACCACTGGCATCACATTTTATTTTTGCAGTTTTCCCTATGCTTGAACAATTTAATAATTTTAAAATAGAAAGCTAAGAAAAATATATATACATATATGTCTGCACAAACATATAGCTAGATATATGTGTAAATATACATATATATACACACACAAACACATTCACAATATATGTACACAGATGAAAAGAGTAGATGTGAGAGAGGCTGGATTACTCAAGTGTTCAATGGCAATGAAATAATTGCAAAATTTCAGGGCTGCAGGTACAAGGTAAGTTTTGAAATGTTAGTAGGTAATAGATAATGCAGCACATTGTAAAGAAATAAAGAACTCCACCGAAGATTTTTAAATTGAGAGAAGATCGTTGTAAAAAATTGTTTAAAAGATCCTGCAGAAAGCAGTATGGAAAATGGACTGGAGGCTATGCCTGAACATTGTGGGTCAACCACTGAGGGAGTATTTTAGTAGTCCTCAGAAGAAACAATGGCAGCTTGTAAAGGTTCAGGATGTCACATCAATAGGACTTCGTGATAAAACAAGATAGGAAATGAAAGTATTAAAATGATTCTGAATATTTGGCCTATGTTGTTTCATCCCAGTTGTCATGGGATTACAGGAGAAGGTGAAGATCACAATTTTAGTGTGAATACGTGTAGTTAGTTTGATGTGAACTTGGGACATCTACATGGTCTTCCTGGAGCTCAGGGAGCATTTTGGGTTGGAGATTTGAGGGTTTTGCTTATATTGATAATTGGCACTGTGGGCTAATATTGGATAGCATGGGACAGCAAAGAATCAGATGAAAAGGGACCCTAATTTATAGCCTTGAAGAACTTCAACTTCCAATGGTCAAGATGAAGAGGAGGTGTCTTATGAAATAAAACTGAGAAGCTGTCAGGAAATTAGGAAGAAAACAAAGAAACAGAGGATCCAGTAATGACAAAAGAAGACAACGCTTCAGTGAAAAACATAGGAAAATAGTTTTGAAAGTTAGTGGGAGGTGAAACGGAAGGAGACTAAACAATATCCACTGGACTTAATGACATGGCTACTGTAGAAAGCACTGCTTTAGAGACATAATGGAACAGATAGCTGGTTTGTCTGATAACTCAGTGAAAGAGGGATAAACAAAAACAATGAATATACACCTTTTTGAAATCAGTTCATCTGAAAGAAGAGAAGATTGTGTCTGGAAAAAGCTGCTGGATCATGATTTTATTCAGTGGGAAAATAAATAGAAAGGATGCTATTGACTATACTAGACAGAAAGGCATGCAATTTAAGTTATGTGAGAATAGGTTTCTAAAAATGGTAGAGGAGTCACGATTGAATACAAGGAAGAGACAGTTTATCTTTTGTAACAGGAGGGAATGGATGCAGACACTGGTCAGTATGGTCCTCAGAGGAAGACTGAAGTCTTCTGATTTAATTTTTTCTTAAGTAGCAGGCCAGCCATCTGCATGGAGTGAGGGTTAGGACTGAAAAGTGGAGTGTTTGAGGTGAGTGGAGAAGGTATAAAATCATTATTGCAGAAAGTGAGGATGCATGTAAAAGAAAGAAGCAGAAGATGTTTGCCTAGCAGTTTCGCATGCACATTTGAGGTCATGTTCATGAATTTGTGACAGAAACAATATGCAATTATAAGTGAAATTCTCCAATGCCTTTGGCTTTTCAGACATAGGCAGAGAGAGAGTATACACTGGGGAATATACTGGGTTGGGTTTTTGCTCCACTAGTGCCATGACATTCAAGAAGTTTCTATAGTGAGGCAGAATGCACTGGAAAATACATTGGAACATTTTCCAACTCATATCTTCCCTTTCTGGGGAAGATTAATAACATAATTGTCAGGTTACATTTTCAAGTAAATTTTTCTGTTATTCAAAGATGATTTAAAATTATTATTTAAAATAGTAAAATTTCTGAGACCTTGTTTGCCCCAAATATTTCCCTGCCCCCACCCCAGGCTTAAGTAAATAATAACTTGATCAGGTATATTTTTTCTAGAGAGGAAAGGTGTATAGGGGTTAAAAGCACACACACTCAAATTAGTCTGTGTAATCCTGAATCCCACTGTGCTTCTAACTGTATGATTTCGCAGAAGTTACTTAACACTCTTTGCCTCATTTTCTTCATCTGTAATATAGGCATAAAAATATAATTTACTTATGTGAGGAAAAATGGAATATTACATGTAATGCACTTAAAACAGTGTCTGTACAATATAAATGTTAGTTGATTCAAAAATAGTGTCCAAACTACTTTCCTCTGGAATTTGAAAAACATTTTTCCATTTTTTCCCAGCATTCCTCATTAAAGATAACTCTAATCTCTATCAGTATATAATTTATGTTTAGATACATTTCTTTTTCTGCCTTAAACCTTTTTCTTGTTTTCTATTTATTTATTTATTTACTTACTTACTTATTGAGGCATAGTCATGCTCTGTCGCCCAGACTGGAGTGCAGTGAGGCGATCTGGCTCACTGCATCCCCCGCTTCTGGGTTCAAGCGATTCTCCTGCCTCAGTCTCCGGGGTTGCTGGGATTACAGGCACCTGCCTAACATGCCTGGCTAATTTTTGTATTTTTAGTAGAGATGGGGTTTCACCATGCTGGCCAGGCTGGTCTCAAACTCCTGACTTCAAGTGAACCACCTACCTCGGCTTCCCAGAGTTCTAGGATTACAAGTGTGAGCCACCACGCCTGGCTCATTTTCTCTTTATTCTTGAAATATAGAAATTTCAGCTGCATTAGAAAAAAAAAAAAAGAAAAAGCCCTACTTGAACACAGGGAGCTTTTCAATCTGAAGTCTCCACAAGCTTCACCTTGAGAAAATTCTTACTTCCAATCTTTGTATTACTATGATTAATATTTCTTTTGTTCTTATTCTACAATTTCTATTAGAATGCTATGGCATCTTTTGTTATTTATCCTGGAATTTCCTTACTTCCATTTTTCCCTATATTTCTAATTAAACTCTATTTCTCAAGAATTTTAAAATCTTTTTCACGAATGTTTCTGACATTGTATGTTTACTATGTTAATGTACTTTTCTCTCTTCTTTTAATGTGAAATAGTAATGCATACAGTCAGATCATAGTATTATAATTTAATTAATTATCATAAAGGAACACTTATATATACGTTACCCAGGTTGACAAAGTGTTTCTAGTTTGGAGAAGTGTACCATGTACCAATCACTAATTATAATCTCATTATTCTCCCTTAGAGACCATTATTATTATGAGTTGTATGATAGTGATTTTGTTTTTATTTATATTATTATCTATATATGTATTCCTAGAAATTATAGCTTAGTCATTTTTGTATTTTCAGTTTTAATATACAGAACTTTACAATGTGTATTCTTTGCTGTTTATGAGCTTCAGTCATGCTTTTGCAAGTGGCTATATTTCTATAATGTTTGTTGCTATGTAGTATAACATTATATGAGTATTTCACAATTTATGTATTTGCTAATGGTGGACATTTAGATTATACACATTTTGGAGCTGTTGTAAACAGTTCTTGTACATTTAGTCTAATACACATATGCTTGTTATCTTATGACTGGAGTTGTTGGGTTATAAGGTATAGTAGCTTTATACTTACTAGATAATGATAAACAGAATTCCATAAGAGTTTCAACAGAGTTCCATAAGAGATGAACAACCTTACATTCCCCACCCATACTTCATGACAGCACCCAGGGCTCCACATCCCCCCACACCATTTGATACTATCAAATTTTTCCAAATCTAATGGGCATGTAATTATGATAATATTCAATCTCCTTTATATTTCCTCTTTGCAGAGTGACTGATTAAGTCTGTTTGTCCATTTTTCTAATACAGTATTTGCCTTTTTCCTATTGACTTATAGTAGTTCTTTATTATGTTAATACAAATATTTTGTTTTTACATATACTGCAAAATTTTTTCTCAGTTTTTGGCTTGTCTCTATCTTCATAAAATCTTTTCATAAAGTTTTCAATTTTAAGGTAGTTAAGTTAATCAATATTTTTCTTTGTAGTTAGTACTTTTGTGTTTTCTTTTAGAAATATTTCCCTATTGTGACATCATAAAGATATTCTATCATCATCTTGTAAAAGCATTACGTTTTCTGGGTTTACAGTAAAGTGTTGAATCTACCTGACCTTGGTCTTTTGTGTTGTAAGATTTCAAATTAATTTTCATATATATAGTCAATTATCCCTGGACAATTTATTGAAAAAAATTTTTTTTTCCTCAACTGAGCTGCAGAGCAATCTTGTCATATGTCAACTCTCCATTACATTTGGGCTTGTTTTTAGAATCCCTTTTCTGACCTACGTATTTATCCTTGTATCAGTATGATGTCATCTTAATGAGTGTGTTTATGTAATAAATCTTGATACCTGGTTTAGCTAGTTTTCTTACTCTTCCTTTTCAAGACTATCTTGACTATACTTGGGTATTCCATTTCCTTGTTCCAATCGGGAAAAGAAAAACAAAACAAATAAAAAATTAAAGGTGAATTTTATTAGTTATTTATAAATTTATGATTATTTCCTGAAGAATAGATGTCTTTGTAATTCTGAGTTTTTAATCCAGTGAGAAAGAAAATCTCCTCTTGTACTGATATTTTCTTTAATAATTTCCAATAATGTTTTATAATAATCTCTTCAGAATTCTTAAATATAATTTGTTAAATTTATTCCTGGATAATTCTGATTTTTGATGCAATTTTAAATTGTATTTTTAAATGTTGTTTTCTAAACCTTTGTGGATGGTGTATAGAAAGGCAATTGATTTCTATATATAGATTTTGTATTGAGCTAACTTGTCGAACTTTATTATAAATTCTAAAAATATACTTCTATGTTCTTTCGGATTTACTACTCACACAATCATACCATCTGCTAAGAATAATTTCCTCATTTCTATCCCTTATGCCTTTTAGATATTTTCTTGACTTTCTCAGTTGGCAACATCCTGTACTATAGGGTTGTAAAATGTATTGAAAGTTGGAAATCTTGACTTTGCTCTTTAATGGACAGGATTTCTTTATCCATGGAGTATAATGCCACAAATTTTATGTGTCATCTCTTTTATTTTTTAATATTTATTTATTTATTGAGATGAAGTCTTGCTCTGTTGCCCAGGCTGGAGTGCAATGGCGCAGTCTTGGCTCTCTGCAACCTCTGCCTCTCAGATTCAAGTGATTCTCCTGCCTCAGCCTCCCAAGTAACTAGCCTGGCTATCTTTTTTTTTGGATTTTTAGTAGGGACAGGGTTTCGCCATGTTGATCAGGCTGGTCTCGAACTCCTGGTCTCAGTGATCCACCCACCTCAGCCTCCCAAAATGTTGGGATTACAGATGTGAGCCACCACACCTGACTGCATCCCCTTTAGTAAGATGAATAATGTTTTGTCCTAACATTACTTGTCTATAGTTTTCATACTGAAACCATATAGAAATATTTTTCTTGCTTTGTTTTCTTACATTTTTCCTTTAATCAAATTATTAAGTGCCAAATGGTAAGTCAAATCAACCTGTGTCCATGAAAAAAAAAATTGTCATGTCATATTATTGTTTTTATATGTTTCTTGATTTAGTTTGCTCATATGATGTTTAGGATTTTTGTAACTAAATATCTTAATGAGTGAATTTAACCGGTACTTTTCTTAATGATATTGTTCTTGTCAGAGTTTGCATTAAGGTTATGTATACCTTATAAAAGTAAGAAGTCTATTTTTTTTTTCTATTTCCTAGAAGACTTAGTTTAACATTATAATTTCTTTCTTGAATGCTTGAAGAAATTCACTGACAAATCCACTTGGGGTTAAAAGGGATGTCTGTGGGACCAGTGTGGGATATATTTTGACTACTGATTAATTTTGTGTTCTGTGTCTTCAGGTGTTCATTAATTTTATTAAATTTTTCAAAAATCAAATATTTGGCTTTGATGTTTCTCCCTAGTGAGAACACTTTTATTATCATAAAGTAAATGTTATTATTTTTATTTGTCTGATATTGATGTAATACCAGCTTTCTTTTTGTTCATTTTTAGTATATGTTCTGCTGAAGCAAGCACTCTTTTTGTTCATTTTTTAATGACATGGTGATTCCAACAATTTTCTCTCAATATGATTGCATTGCTTTTGACTTACTCTTATAAATAACATTGAGGTGGATTTCATTTTTTTTGTCAAGTATGACTATCTGTACTTATTACCAATTTTTAATTGCTGATGGAATGAAAATTTTGTGGCAGAGGGTTTAAATCTATGATTTTATTTTATTCATTCTATTCTCCTTCTTTCTCTCTAGATAAAAATATAGATAGATAATAGACAGGTAGATGATAGAGATAATAGATATAGATATGATATTTTACTTTACTTTTTTGTCTTCTTTAAGGTTTATTAAATAATTTGAAACTTTAGATTTTTCTATCAATTAACAAAGTTAGAGAACTTGCACTGCCAGATGTCAAGGTCTCTTGTTAATGTAACAATAATTAAGATGATGTGGTTTTGGTACAAGTCTAGATGAATAGACTAGTGGAACAGAAGAGAGAGTTAGAAATCAATGAATACATTTATGACCTTCTTATATAGAACAAAGGTGTCACTGCAATGCACTGGGGTTTGAATGGTACTTCTAATAAATAGTACTGAGTGAATTAGAATCAAAAATGAAAAAAAAGTTGATTCCTACCTCACACTATGCACAAAAATTAATTATAGATAGGTTCTAAAATATATATGGTAAAGCAATACAATTTCTAGAAGGAAACAAAAAACATTTTGATTTTGTACTCGGAAAAGTTTTCTTAAACAGAACATAATCCATTCACCCTTTAAAAAATTAATACATTATATTTTATTAAAATTAAGATATTTTAAAAAGAACCATTAAGATGGAGAATAAGTAAGCTGTAGACTTGGAGGAAGTCTTGGAGAAAATATATATTTTAAAATATATTTATAAATGTGTATATATATTATTTTATAAATATGTATAAATAATTCTTTCTATTATCTATTATTTATCTATCTATCCAAGAGCTCATATAGAATATATTTTTAGAAACTTTCTAAATCAATGAAAAGTGAAGAAAAAAACTACTGAATGGAAAACTTGAAAAGACACTTCATAAACTGGTATAACCAAATGCCCCCAATGTAAATGAACATGTTTTCGATATTAGTATTAACTACAAAAATAGAATAGCTAATGCTATCTATTAGCTTATAATTGTCTTGATTACATTTTTGTTGTTGTTTCTAGGTATTTCATTTCGTTATTGAATCTGATAGTTCATTTTCTATATTTCTGATTCTCGATATTTTTACATTTGTCTTGTATTATTTTTAATGGCAAAAATTATGTCATAATTTATGTTCGAACATTCCAGTTTCTGATGTCTTTCTTGGTCTTTTTTCCTAGTTCTCACTTATGGTATGCCTTCTTTCCATGTTAGCTGTTTTATTAGTTTTTATTTACTCATCATTTTCCTTGAAAAATAAGTTAATGCAAACCTAAGCTGCAAGTTTATTCAGTTAGCCCAGCAACAAAATGTATCAGGAATATTTCTCAGGGTTCTTCATCCCTTTAGTATGGATACTGATTGATACTGCATTATCTTGACAGTGGGATCATAGGCTCTCATTGAGGTGATAATGTGGGAGTGTCTTATCTTATATGCTTGCCTTGAGCAGTGAGCCTGGATTTCTTACCATTCAGTCTGTGAGTCTATTGGAACCAAAATACTACAAGTCTGCAACTTAAGCAAATGCCTACAGGGCAAAATAGGCTTTGTGTGTAAGTGCTACATTCACCTCTGAGTTCCTTTGCTTCCCTGGAAGTTGGCCTAGCCACTTACCTCTGTCTTTTAACTTTTTCCGGAATGTAAAGGCAGTTTCTTTAAATTGTTTTTTTTAAATTTTCATTTCCTCAGGAATTATGGTCCGAAATGCCTTGCTCCCAGTATTACCAGGAGTGCAGAATCTAAGTGGACTTTTTAATTTTTATATTTTTAACATGTTAACCTAAAATTATCAAAAGGCTCAAGTTCCAGTTAAGAGTTTATTCAAGTGCCAAATGTGAGGGTGGCCATTAGAGGAGCAGATCTGCACAAGAGAATGATCAGTGCTCCCTGCACGGGGAGAAATGAAGATTGTTTATGTAGGCAAAACAGAGGTGCCAAACAGAATTACATTTTCCATACAAAGGCTGACATAGATAACAAGATCTGGTTGGCTACTATTGATTACACTCTAAGGGATTGCCTGGCATCTCTATTGTAAAGAGATAACAATCACAGGGTTCTCTATCTCAATGTCATTTAGTCTAGGTTTGAATAAAGAACAGGGAATCAAATTAATGCATAACATCTCAACACAAAAGTAAGTGAGCTGTGGTCATGCACCAGAGAAGAAAAACCACAGTGTTACTTGAGGAAATTTCCAGGGCTTAAACTTTCCCCCTGGCATAATAAATTTGTAAGGTCCTGAAATTTTCTTTTCTTTTTACAACTGTCAAAAACCTTTTCTAATTTGTGTTTTCTCTTTCTACATAGCTATCTCTTATTATCAAATAGATGCTGTATTATGTTAGAAATCTCTGCCTACATTAATCAATATTTTTATTTGATTATCTTACTGACTCTGTATTCCTTTTCTTTTCCATGAGGCTGAAATATGTTGCTCAGTCATCCTAGAACTTCTCTAACATGACATTTGGTTTTTTTTTTTCAAGTTCCTGGAGAGTTAAACGGTCTGTTCATATTTTCCAATGAATGAAAAAATTAGTCATTTTAAGTAGTTGCCAAATATTTACTCAGTGGCTGAGACTCTGCTATGGACATTTCCACAGGATATAACTGCTGACTGCAAGTAGTGAAACAGGAAAAGTTCCCTTGTCCCCCGCACAGGGCATGTGATGAGGATGTGGCTTGCTTCTTCGATGCCCACTGCTCAAACCTCTAAAGGAGCATACAGATGGGCAGGCTGTGGGGCTTGGACCCCATGGCAGCGTCTAGAGGTGAATTTTTATAGCTGAAGACCCAGTGGTTGTGTGTTATAGGGTGCTCTTTTAGTTTAGTCACATAGGCGGCTTGTGTTAGTCAGCCCAATTAGACCCCTGCCTTGACACAAGGACAGAGAGCTTTCTGTATCTGGGGTTCTTGCCTTGGTGTATCATAAGAATCGGATCACACATGGGCTTGGAGAATGAGTGCAAAGTTTTATTGTGTTGAAGTAGCTCTCAGTAGAGGGGAGTAGGAGAAGAGAGATGGTTTTCCCCTGGAGTCAGGCTGCTCAGCTCCCGGCTCTTCTCCAACTCCCCGGGCCAAACTCTGCCTTGGTCCCCCAGTTGATGGCCTGCCAGCATGCTGGCATCTGTCCTGTGCTCTTCAGTCGTGTGCTCCTCTCGAAGTCCAGCTGCTTGTATCTTCTTCCAGCCATGTGTTTCTCTTGATGTCTAGCTGCTTGTGTGTCTGCCTGCTAGGGTCTTAGGGTTTTTATAGGCACAGGATGCGGGCATGGCAGGCCAGGGTGGTCTTGGGAAATGTAACATTTGGGTGCAAAGGAAGGTGTTCCTGTCCTTGAGAAGGTCTGTGGGCACAAGCCAGGGGAGGAGCCCTTGCCAGGGACCACACCCTTCCCTTCCCAGCACTTCCTTTCCTGCTTCTGTATTATTTAAAGGGACCACACCCTTCCCTTTCCAGAACTTCTCCTCCCTGCTTCCCTATCAGTAGGTGGCTGACAATTGCTAAAAGGCAGGTTGTCATTTAAGTTACATGATGAAAAGTAGCATCTAGGTAAGTAAGAAAGTCTTTATTTCGTCAGTCTAGAGTTCTGTTTCCCTTGTGGGTTTCCTGAATTCTGTTAGGAAATTCTATTGATTCTACTCTGAACGTTCCTATCTCTCCTCTCTTCTGCAGTCTTATGGCTGCCAAATGTTTTAGGTTCCTTTTATTTTTAACTTAAATTATTTCAACGGCTTTCTCAGTATACCTTCTGGCTTCTAAGCCCTTATCTATAGAAGGAGAGTGAGAGCAACGGGTGCCTGGAAGAAATGGAAGGACAGACTTAATGATTCAATAGCCATGAACCTTTCTAAATCTGTTGGCTTATTTTTAAAATAGAAGATAATAATTTTTTTAAATTAATTATAGGGACAGAGACTTGTTATTTACTAAAAATTATTTGCAAATTAAATAATTTGACCCTGTAAGTCCTAATCAAAATATTGTGGACATTAATAATAAAAGAAAAACCTTTTTTTTGGTATGAGTTGACTTTTCCTATTAAGACCCTTTAGCTATAATGTGTAGTCACCACCTTGATGACTTTATATTCTGTCTTTTTAAGTCCTGAGATCTCATTCATTGTAAGACATACCAGCAATTTAATGACAAGTTCTCAGGAAATAAAAAAAAGAAAAGCATATCCTCACACTAAATATATACATAGATTGTAAGAAATATTCTAGAGCCAGAAACATTTAAAATGAGAAATGTGTAAATACTAAAAAAGGAAATACGGTGGATAGAGAAACAGTAGTCAGAGTATTTCATATCAGCAGTAGGGAGGTAACAGAGTTCTCTATGGTGTTAATTTCTCCCATTTTATAGAAAAGCAAATTGAGGCTCAGTGGAGTTCAGGAATTTGACTAGGCTGTACAAATTATGGAAACAGCATGGAAATGCATGTGGTTGCGATTTGCATTTGCAGGCTCTTTTTGGTACACTGAACTGCCTTTGTAGATCGAAAAGCTATCACTACTTAATCCCAATAGAGGCACTGAATACCATTCTCTTACTTTACCAAATGATAATTTGGCTTACTTAAAAATTTAGTAAAACAAATATGTTCATTCTTTCTCTAGGGCTAATTATAATAATAATATCACTGTTCCTAGGGAGTAAAAATCATTCCAACTTACCTTTGTAAACCAAAAATAACATTCTGAAGCACCCCAACCATGTGAATGGACTTCCTCCTCGGCCAGGGCACTCTTAAAATGTAACCTCAAAGACTGGCTCAGGCCTTGATGTGGCAAGCCAGGTCTCACTAACAGCTGAATAGGCAGGTCTCCATGACAACTCTTCAGCACTGACTGAGTGGTTAAGTTAAATATTAAAAACTGATAGAGCCAGTGCCCTTCTACAAAGGCTGGAATCTAACAAAAGCCCACCAAGAGTTTTGCTTAGGCCTTTTCTGCACCTTGAAGCATCACAAGATAATGAAAAAAATCTTAACAGGATCCATTTAGGACTAAACAAGTTTTATCTGGGTTCTTGAGGAACTCTCCAGATCTCCACAAACAAGTTTTGTTGGGGTTAAAAGGAACTCTCCAAACCTTCCCACCCAGGCATCTGGACACATGTAGATTAAGTAAATTTACTGACACTCCAGAGGAAGGTCTTCAGGACTCAGGCCTTAGTTAGAGATTAGACGTTAATCACTTATGTCTTTAGATGAATGCACACTTACATGTAGACATGTAGCTTAGAAGGTAGATAAGTTCTGGAAAACTTTGTAATTTTGAGTTGGTCTTGCAATATTTTCCTGGCCTTCTCCCTGTACCCGGTTACACAAGTAAACTCTCTTCTTTCCCATTTCATCTGCATCTCGTTATTGGGCCATGAGAATATGCAGGCTGATCCTCAGTTCAGTCTGGGAACAATGATGGGAAGTGGGGGGTCAGGCATGTCTCCTTATACCACTCTGGCATTAACAGCAACACAGACCTTAAGTCTGATAAGAAGCATTTACAATCTATTTTATCTGAAGCCTGCTCCCTGAAGACGTCCTCTGCACAATAAGAACTCTGGGCTCCACAGTCTTCTTAACCCAGACCTTTCCTTTCTACTGATCCCAGGCCTTTAGATAAACTCACCAATTGTCAACTAGAAAATTTAAAAATCTACTATAACTTAGAACCACCTCCCACTTCAACTTGTCCTGCCTTTCTGAACCAAACCAATGTATTTCTTAAATGTATTTGATTGAAGCCTCATGTCTCCCTAAAGTGTATAAAACCCGACCACCTTGGGCAGAATTTCTCAGGACCTGAGGGCTGTACCATGGCCAATGTCACTCATATTTGGTTCAGGATAAATCTCTTCAAATATTTTATAGAGTTTGATCCTTTTCATGGACATCCTCAGACAGTAGTGATTAACAAAGCTGGCTGGGGAGTAGATAGTTTTGGGTGCAATTCAGCCTGTGCTATTTAATAGTTTGCCATGTATTCTAACTCCATTAACTTCAACTTTCTCATCTTTGAGGCTCAAATAATAAACAAAACTATTATGTGTAATGAGAATTAGACATCATGGGAAAACTTTTAAATGTCAGCATATAACATACTAATGGAAAACCTTTTTCCAAGTCTTTAGCCCCATTTCCTAGTACACCTGTTTAACTCGCTCCTAAGTAAATGTTTTCCTTTATCTTTAGAAATAGAGTTTTACATTGAAAATGTCCCTTTTCCTCTTCTTCCCTTTCTCCCTTCCTCTTTCTTTTGCCTGCCTGCCTTCCATCCTCCCTCCCTCCCTCCCTCCCTCCTTCCTTCATTCCTTCCTTCCTTCCTTCCTTCCTTCCTCCTTCCTCCTTTCTTTCTTTCCCAGAAGGAAAAAGAAAAGAAAAGAAAATCTGGGAAATCCTAGCAGGGAAGGAATTTCATGTGGCAGATGCATACAATCTTCATCTCTATATCTTAAAGACAAAATTAAACCGTGATATCCAGCTAGCTGATTCAATTATTGAGAATTTAAACATCTGTAGAGTTAATTAATACACAAAAATAGATTATTGTATGCTTAGATTCTCAGAGAAATAGTCCCTCTAAGTTAGACACATTTAGAAGGAGTTGATACTCAGGAGTTTGGTATAATGTATACATAAAAATTTTAAAGATTTTCAGATCAAAATTGGTTTCTAGGTGACCTTCAAATAATGCTTAGATTCCCTTCACAGGGTTTAATAAACCCTTCCGTAGTCAAAGCAGAGGCCACTTCTCTAGGACATAACCTTTCATCTACTCTTTTTTGTTCATTGATATGAAACTGCCTTCGCAAAATTATATGGTAAGAAAATCTAGCCAATCCCCATCATGACTTTAGCCCTCCAACTGCCTTCGATTATTCCTGGGGTAGTATTGGGAGACATTTAGTTTAAAGTTTAAATGATAATACCCAAAACTCAACTGCCTTTGTAAAGCTAATGAGAAGCCACCAGGCTAAGAGAAGGAGGGAAGCCTGAACCCTGCTAAGGCTCAGACATAAACGATTGTCAGCCATTATTCCAGAGGTTTTAAGACAGGCATCTGTCTTCTCCAGTTGCTGCTGTGAATAACATCACTCTTGTAGAACCTAAGATTTGCCTTTTGAGATATCTTTGCAGGTTTTTTACATGTCAGACACCTACTGCTTGACCAGATCCACCAATGATGGTTCCACTTGGACCCACCAACTGCTCCTGTGGCTCCACCCAGAAGCTATTCAGCCTGCTGGAGGAGCACTTCCAATACCCATATGATTGCAGCACCCCAACCAAACAGCAGCCAACCACACCTCTTCCCTGAGACTACCTTTGAAAAACCTTAGCCCCTGAATTCTTGGAAAGATTGATTTGAGTAATGATAAAACTGTAGTCTCTCATTCAGCTGGCTCTGTGTGAATTAAACTGTTTCTCCATTGCGATCCCTCTACCTTGACATATCAGCTCTATCTGGGCAGCAGGAAAGAAGAACCCATTGGATGGTTACACATATCCTTAGTTTTACACTTAAATCCTTGTTTAAAGCAATTAAAGTAGTTGGAAGGTTATTTTTTTTCCCCCTAGTATCCAGTATTACTCACAGGAGTCATTTATTTATTTATTTAAAACGAATAGAGGGATTCAGTTGAGTAAAAGTGTACCTTGGGGGTTTAGGAACCACATCATATGTATTTTATTTTGTAATTTATTCTAATGTCTTAAACTAATAAGAGATCTTGGAAAAATTGTTTAACTTTGCCAGAGTTCAAGTTTTTCAATGTTAAAGCTGTAGAGTTTACAAAGTGGTTTTTGAAGCCTTTTGTAGCATACCAAAGGGAGACTTCTGGAGATGAAGAGTTTCCCCACTCTTCAAATGTTACTGAAGGTGTATGCTGGGCAGAGTATTTAGATATTTCATGTGCTCTTCAGTGAAGAAGTAAAACCATGTACTAAGGTGATTCTTTGAACCTAGTTTTCTGAGGTACACAGATATATTAAATGACTCATCATTTTTTAATGGCAGTTTTGAGGACATAAGTGATATGTGCCAAAATGTAAATCATGAATTTTTCACTGAGTAAAGTTATAAGAATAAAAGATTCTAAAAATCTATATAACATTTAAATGAACAAGGAATTGGAAAGGGCAAACTGCGCATTTATGAATGCTGATTTACACTTCTGGTGAGCATAGTTAGGGTGAATTTTTGAAACAAATAAAAATCAAATGGAGTCTCTTCTAGTGCTACGGAATTCCAGAAAGTGGATTGCTCACAAAAAATCCATAAAAATAGTTTTCTCTTTTGGCTATGTAAAAAAAGAATGAACAAAATGGTATTAAACATGCTTATTTTATATATAAAGTTGACAGAATTAGTCTTTAAAATAACAATCCAATGATGTAGAGATCTTATTGTAAAACAATTAGTGGATGTTTGCAGATATTTAGTGTCTTACTTTAAATCACATAGGCAGTAGGTGACAGAGGTGAGAAGCCATCAGTGCTCTTCTGGTTACTAGACAAATGCTGTTTCCCTATCAAATGCTTCATGTGACCCTTGGGAGACCATCCCTTTTTTTTCCTCTTTAGGTCATCTGTTGTTGTTTTTTTCTAATGTTTCTTCTCACTGGTGCTCCAAAGTATTTATTGCTTGGTCATCGACTAAAGTAGATGGTTACTGTGAGGATAGTCCAGGGATCTGGACTTGAAGATCATTGTGCTGGTAATGTTTTATGAAAGAAAAATGTTTTCATAGCACTTGTTGAAGATAGTAAGAAAGATTGTATTAAAAAAGAGTTACTGCAGTGCGGCTTTGGAGTAGAGGAGACAGATTGGGCTCAACTCTAAATACAATAAGGACAAGCAGGAATTTATAGATGAGAAGCAGGGTAGGGGTCAGCGGAGAAAAATTATTGAAGGGAAACATCAGAGGAGAGGGAATTCTGGATAAACCAACTTGGCAGGATTCTTGCTGATTACAGGCCAGGCTGACAAAATATTGAGGCTAGAGAATGAGGAATTTGCTCAGATATTGTAGGTAAGTATTTTCCCTGAACTAGGCCATCAGGATTCTTACTAAAACTTGAATAACCAGGCCAAAGACAGAGTCAAGATCAAGGCCTATTTGAGAAGAGGTCTCAAAGAGCCTGACTCAGGTTTGGTCAAGGTGAGTATTTTTGTCGGTTTCTTTCATTCCATTGGTACAAAGAGAACCATCTGTTTCTTGCTGCACCCCTAATATGGTTGTCTTTTATCATCTCCACGACAGAAAAGATGTGAAAGCCAACGGACAAATATACTAATCTCACTTTGAACAAACAACCTAAGATGTGCAGAAAAAAAAGTCACTGCTTCTCTCAGTAGTTTGTGGAACGTTTCTTCCATGGGTAACTTTTTAGAGCTGTTCCAGGAATGGTGCATCAACTATGGGCCACAAGAGCTGAAATATGCAGAAATAGCTGTGTTGCTGGTGAAGCTTCATCTGTTCACCTTCCATTTCATATTAGTTTGAAAGCATATTAGATGCTTTTGCAAGAAAAAATTATTCTTATTTGCTTTTACTCACTTTTACCAAAGATGAAGGAGGGAGAGAAGGGGTCTGCTCTTCATACATTTCAAGTTGCAGACATAAGATCGGGATTGTAGTTCAGTTGTATTTGGCTATAGATCCTAGTGAATTCTTGTTTTTGTTTGTTTTGTTTTACTCCACACTATAACATATTCATTGCTCACTGATGTCTGAGATAGATTCTCTCTCTCCTATGTTATCCAGGATAGCTCAAGCTATCACCAACGCTCCCTGAGAATCACAGCTGGGTGAGAGTTACAGTTCATTAGGCCCAAGTAATGTACTTGCTTGAGTGAAACCCAAATTGTCTGGGATTAGGTGTGGGGACCCTTTGTGTGCTTCTCAAACTATTCTCACTGATGCTGAAACAGTATCATTAGACAAAGTAAGATGCACCTTTACTTTGTTACTTTATTGTGAATTCACTTAACACTTACCTACTTATAGATATAAAGAAAAATAACCTTTTACTTTACTTCTTTTAAAATGGACCAATATTAAATTTCACCAAACATTCTAAAATTTTAAATTTTAATCCTGAAAGGTCTAGGAAATTTTGTGCTCTTGGGAAATCTGGTGGCAGGTCTTGTTGAGAACTGATAAACTTTTTCACTCCAGATTTAGTGTATGTGCTATATACAGGTGCTGACTTCTTTATCCAGACTTATCTACCACCTGGGTGAGTAGACTCAAGTTTGGTGTGGTAACACAGTTAAAAGGCATGACAGTAGTTCATTTTTCTTTTTTTGTGGAGACAGGCATGTCACTGTGTTGCCCAGGCTGATTTTGAACTCCTGGCTTCAAGGGATCCTTCTGCCTTGGCCTCCCAAAATGTTGGGATTACAGGAATGATCCACTGTGCTTAGCCTATGACAGTAGTTTAAATGAGAGACGGTGGTAGCTTAGACCTGGAAGGTACAGCTGGAGATGAAGAGAGGTAGATTGGAGAGCTGTTGAAAACTCCAGGAACAGAAAACCAAATACTGCATGTTCTCACTTATAAGTGGGAGCTAAATGATAAGAACAAATGGACATGTAGAGGGAACAGCATATACTGTATCCTTTAAGGTTGGAGGGTGGGAGGAGGGAGAAGATCTGGAAAAATCACTAATTGATACTAGGCTTAATACCTGGGTGATGAAATAATCTGTACAGCAAACCCCCACGACACACATTTACCTATGTAACAAACTTGCACATCCTGCACATGTATCCCTGAACTTCAAATAAATGTTGAAGAAAAGAAAAATCCAGCTTTAAACCCTTGCAAGTATACAAAGACCTAACTTTTATTCTGATGATGAAAGCAGCACATGTCCTTGATACCTTAATAAAGAACTTGGAAAAGTTTTAGAAGTGAAAGACTAAATTAGCAATTATAAAACATTAACCCAAGTTATTGTTCAGAGTCATCAGATTTTAACATTCTTATGTGTCTGTAGAGATTGGGTGGGTGGACATTACTGAAACTCCAGGGGTTTCTGTCTAGGCCCTGCAACTTTCTGCACAGAAAGCCAATCATTGAGACAATTATTATTGCTGAGGGAAAAGGCTTTAATAGGGTGCTGCAGCAGAGGAGATGGGAGCTCAGTCTTAAATCCATCTGCCTGAGTAAAACTAGTGGTTTATATAGCAGGGAGAAAATGTAACAGTGTGTAAGAAAACGCGAACTAGGGAAGGGCAAGGTGGCATCTGGTGCAGTGATCTGGTGAGTTTCAGTTCTTTGATACCTCTTTGAGAGGCCTGAAGGTCCTTTCCTGAGGGAAAAACTCAGATAAAACAAATACAAGTCTCAAGCTTTAACAATAGAGGAGTCAGTTTCTATGTTTATTCAAAAACAACTGTCCATGGAACTATTGGGCCGGTTTCAGACAGACACCTGCACTTGAATGTATGCCAAAAAGACCAAAGACCCCTTTTCTCTTAATGCTTTATTGGGAAGATGACATGGTAGGTGAAACTACTTTGTGATGATGATTTAGGAATTGTCACATTTTGGGAGAGCAGTTGTAAATTTTTGTGAGTTTCACCTTCATATATGCAAGTTCAAAGAAGTATAAGCAATGTGTCTTCTTTACAGCTGTATGTTTGTTTATATGTTTATGTCTGTGTTTTGAGAGCTACAGAGCTGAGTTGACATTTCATTTAGGCACCTCTATTATTAGCTTCTGAGGTCTGAATTAATTTTGTAGATGTTTGGCAGGAGGTGGAACTGAGCTGAACATGGTCACTAAGAGCTTTTTGTCTGATAGTGGGAATTTCTATAAGGAAAGAGAGCCATAAACCTTTACAACTTTAAAAGAAACCTGTTAACATTTCTTTTCCTCGCCAACTTTATACTCTTTCTTGATTATAAAAGATACCCATTTATGTATTGTAATACTATTTACTTAATGTCTGATTTGTCTCATACTAATTTAATATTTTTGGTTAATGTTTACATTTTTGTTTGTTCTTATGGCATAATATTTAAAGTATGTCTATTGTAGCAGCTAATTGTTAATCCATTTTGGGAATCTTCATCATTAGAGACTGTACCACCTAATTTTAATGTAAATTACTGATATATTTGAGTTCAAGTAGAACTTGAACTTGAGTTGAAGTTAACCACCTTTAAGTTTTTCCTGTCCCATCCATTCTTTGTTCATTTCTTTCTTTCCTTTATATTAGTCAAGTATTTTTAAATTATTTTTTCCTGTAATAGCTTTAGTATTACTTTAAAAATATTTTTAAAATTAGGCTTATAAGAGTTATTCTAGAGACTGCAATATGAAACTTTAACTTGTTACAGTCTACTTTAAATTAATATTATTATCAGTTTTCAAGACTGAAAGAAACATAAAAGTTTAACTCCATTTAGCCTCTTTCCACTTTTCTATTATTGTTTTCCTATGTTAATCATTTCAAATTTTATAACTTCCTCAAAATATTATTGCTTTTATTTTAAACAGTCAGGAATCAAATGTATGTATTGCATTTTTATATTTTACATTTATACCTTTTTATGTTTATAGTTAGCTTCTTAAAAATTATATCATGGAACTTGCTGAAGTTCCATGTTTTATTTTATTTCCCTATGAAAACTTCCTTCAGCAGTTTTGTGGGACTCCTGCCCAAGATGTATATGAGAATGTGCAACCTTTTTGGGTCTCTTTTTTTCCTCTTTATTTTTTCTTATCATCTTTGTTGAGAAATATAATACTTATAACAAACTACATGATTTTAAATTGCACAATTTAGTTGGTTTTGACTATTATGTAAAACTACAAAACCCCTATCACAAGCATGATATAGAATGTTTATATCAAGCCCTCAACCATTTTTTTTATGCCCTTTGAAATGATCCCAAACTCTACCCTTTTATCCATAGGCAAGCACTGATCCACATTTTGTCACTATAGATTGGTTTGCATTTTATGGAAATGGAATCTGGTTTCCTTCACTAAGCATAAAGATGTAGAGATTCAATTGTGATCCTTCATACATCAACAAGTTTCTTGTTATTTCTAAGTAGCCTTCTATCATATGGCTCTACCACATTTTATTTATACATTTCCCTGTTGACGGACATTTGGGTAGTTCTCAATTTTTGGCTTTTATGAGTAAAATCTAACATTTTTTTACAAGTCTTTGGGGTTGGCATATGTTTTCATTTCTCATATGTATTCATTAAATACATAGGAATGGAGTTGTTGAGTCATATGTTAGGTATATATTTAACTTTTTCAGAAATTGCCAAACCGTTTGTAAAGTGTTTGTACAATTCTACATAACTACCAGCCATGCATAAGAATTCTAGTTGGTCTATATCTTTACCAAGGTTTAATCTTTTTTTTTTAATCTTTAGCCATTCTCTTATTTATCTGGTGATACCTCATGGTAGTTTAAATTTGCATTTTCTTACAGATTAATGATCATGAACATATTTACATGTGCTATTTGGCTACATTTTATACATATTCTTTTTTTAATTTTTGTGGGAACATAGTAAGTGTCTGTATGTATGAGGTATATGAGATGTTTTGATACAAGAATGCAATATGAAATAAGCACATCATGAAGAATGGGGTATCCATCACTGCAAGCATTTATCCATTGTGTTGCAAACAATCCAATTACACTTTTCATGTTATTTAAAAATGTACAGTTAAGATATTATTGACAATAGTCACCCTGTTGTTCTATCAGATAGTTGGTCTTATTCATTCTTTCTAACTATATGTTGTACCCATCTCTATTATATATATATTATTTTGTGAAATTCTTGTTTAAATATCTATTTGAAAAATTATGTTCTTTATTAAATTTTTGTATTGTAAATCTGGAAAATATGGCTTGCATTTATGTTTTCTTTTGTAGAATTTGTTTTGTTTTTTTGTTCACTTCTTTTGAAAAGTAGCTGTTCTTAATTTTGATAAAATCCATTGTATTAATATTTTCTCTTCGTATTTCATGATTTCAGTGTTTGAAACACAGGTTACAAATATCTTCATCTATGTTTTCTTACAATAATTTTATATTTTTACCTTTTACATTTAGGTTGCTGAATTTCAACTGAATTTTCACTGCGATGTTATGTTGATGTTTTATGCTGTACAGATATCCAATTGTTCTAGCACAATGGTTTTGAAATTTTGTTGTGTGTGTTTCCCAACTTTGTTTTTCTTTTTAAAATTGCCTTGAGAATTCTACATTTTACAGAATTTCCTATATATTTTAGAATCAGCTTATCAATGTTTACAACAATACCTTCTATAATTTGATGGTGAATTGCACAGTTTAAGTATTGAATGCCCATTAAATTTTTCAAAGGTTTATGTGTTTTTATAAATATTTTTAAAATATTATTTTCTAATTGTTTGCTACTTATTTATAAAACACAATTGATTTTTGTACATAAACCATGCATGCTGTCACTTTACTAATTTCTCATTTCAATTTTAGTAGTTGTTTTGTAGAGGCTGAAGATTTTCTGTGTAAAAATGATGTTCTGTGCAAGTAGAGACAGTTGTAATTCTTTGTAATCATTGTTCTGTTTATTTTACCTTTCTGGTTATACGGTATTAGATAGAGCTTATTTACCTCCTTTTAGCAATGCTTTGCATTATTTAGTATTTAGCTGTTGCATATATATTGTTAATGTTTTCTAAGTATTTTGCATTATGATTGTTTTTTGTTACTGTAACTATTTTAACATTTTATTTTTTCATTGTTTGCAACCATTAGTCACTCTATTTTGTTCCATTAGTCTATCTATTATTTCACCAATAGTGTGTGGTCTTTGTTACTACAGCTTTAAAATAGATATTGAAATCTGTCCTGCAGGTCCTCTAACTTTTTACTTTTTAGTATTGTGTTAGTCATTCTAGGAACTTTACCTTTCCAAATAAGCTCTAGAATATATTAATAGCTACAGAATTGCTTTCTGGCATTTTAAATGGGATTGTGTTGAATCTGGAAATCAAATTGGGAAGAATTCACATACAAATATTGAGTTTTCCAATCCACAAACATAAAGTATCTCTCATTAATTTGTATCTTTTTTAATTTCTCTCATCACAGTCTTGTAATTTTCCACATGTAAGTCTTATACCTATAATGTTAGATTTATACTTCACTATTTTGTTTTATAGTGTTATAATGAATGAGACCATTTTTTTAAAATCTCAAATTCCAGTTGTTCATTTGGAAAGCAATAGGTGGTTGTGTATTATTCCCATAATTTGTGACCTTGCTATACTCAGTAGTTACAGGACTTTTTTCTTAACTCTTTAAAAATGTCTTTATAGACAAGTGCATCACCTATGAAGAGAATCAGTTTTATTTCTTACTTTTTAATCTTTGTATCTTTTACTTTACTTATGTAATTGCACTAGCTATAACTTGTAACGGGATGATAAATAGGCCTAGTGAAAGAAGATGTCTTTAACTGTTTTCAGTCTTAGAGGAAAAGAATTCATTTTCTCACCGTTAAATATGATGGTAATTATAGATATTTCGTAAATGCTTTTTATTAACTTTTTCATATCTATTCCTAGTTCGCTGAGTTTTAATCATGAACATGTGTTTTATTTCTGTGTTAATTGCCATATTATGATTTTTCTTAGTATATTCGTGTGGCAGATTACACTGATTGATATTGAATGTTAAACCAGACTTACATGCCTGAAAGACATCCCATTTGGTCATCATGAATACTTTTTTGTACTTTGCTTATTTGATTTGCTAATATTTTGTTGAGGTGAAAGTGGGGGATGATTGTCTTGTTCCTGATCTTAGGGGAAAACTTCAATTTTTACCACTGAGTACGCTATTAGCCTAGAGTTATTCATAAATGCCCTTTATCCCATTGAGAAAGTTCTCTTACAGTCTGTATTTCTGAGGTTTTTATTTTTTATCATGAAAGTTAATGGATTTTGCCAAATATTTTCTCTGCATGGACTAAGATGATCATTTTTTTGCTTCATTCTATTAATGTGATGTATTATGTTGATTGATTATCTTATGTTCAACTGACTTTTTATTCCTGAGAAAAATTTCAGCTGGGAATATTGGTCATCCTTTTTAATATAGTGTTGTGATAGATTTGCTAGTATTTTGTTGAAGAATTTTGCATTTATCTTAATAATAAGACATATTATTCTGTAGTTTTCTTTTCTTGTGATATCTTTATCTGGCTTGGTATTAGGGCAATGTTGGCTATGTAGAATAAGTTATTTGTTCCCACCTAAATACATTTTAGAAGAGCTTGAGAATAATTAGTATTAATTCTTTAACTGTTTGGTAGAATTTGCCGGTTGAAGCCTTCCGGCCCTTGATGTTTTGTGTTGGGAGAAATTTTATTACTGATTCAATATCTTTACTTGTTATAGGACTGTTCAGACTTTCTATTTTTATGTGTGTCGGTTTTGGTAATCTGTATGGTTCCAATTTTTTTTTCTTATCTAAGTTATATAATTTCTTGACATGGTATTTTGGTATGTTGCGTTTTCATTTTCATTCATCCATATGTTATTTTCTAATTTATCCTGTATATATTTTCTATTATCTCTTGTTATGGTTGTTTAAAAGTGTGCCATTTAATTCACACTTATTTGTGAATTTTCTAGTTTTTCTTCTGATATAGATTTCTATCTTCATACAGTTGTGTCCAAAAAGATATTTTGTATAATCTCTGTCTTTTTAATGTGAAATAAATACCTCATGAGGAGTGGGTTATCCATCACCTAAAGCATTTATCCACTGTGTTGCAAACAATCCAATTACACTTTTAAAGTTATTTAAAAATGTACAGTTAAGTTTTATTATTGACTAGAGTCACCATGTTGTGCTATCAAATAGTAGGTTTTACTCATTGTTTCTAATTTTTGTCCCCATTAACCATCCCCATATATATATATATATATATATATATATGTAGTATTTTGTGAAATTTCTGGTTTGATTAATGCCCTCAGGGAAAAATCCAGGGAGAATACCTGTTTTAAAAATCATAAGCCTACTTTGATTGAATACAGCATCTGCAAAGAGTTGCTTTTTATATTTTGTTAACCTGTTATAGTTGTTTATGTTAGTAATGTAATTCTGATAATGGTTATCTTGTCATGACTAGGACAAAACAGTACCCTGAAATTGTATTCCAGTGTAAAATTTTTAATGAGCATTTCATCCAGTTGACATGCCTTTCTCTATTTTGGTTGCTTCAAACTTTTAAACACTTTAAATAATTATCTGTACAAATGTATTTATATATACCTATTATATTTATTAAAAAACATTTGTCTTGTCAAAGCCCATACATATTTTTGGATTTGTATATGGTTTTGGAGATTGTTATTCTGTAGTTTATTTTTTAAATTATTTTTTATTGTGATAAAAAACATATAAAATTGATGCAATTCATGAATAAGCATGCAATTTAGTAGTGTTAGGTATAATATTTGCATAGCTGTGCCACAAGCTTCCACAATTTTTTTGTCTTAGAAATGAAATAGAAGTTCTATACTCATTAAACAACTCTTAATTTTCCCTCCCCCCCAGCCTCTGGCAATCACCATTCTACTTTCTGTTTCTATGAATCTAAGTACTTTATATAAGTGGAATCATTTGTACTTGTCTTTTTGTGACTGGCTTATTTTACTAAGTATAATGTTCTAAGACTTCAACCATGTTATTTAGCATGTCAGAATTCCCTTCCTTTTTAAGATCGAATATTATTCTATTATACATATAGATCACATTTTGTTTATCCATTCATCCACTGATGGACACTTTGGTGCCTTCTGCTTATTGGCTATTGTATGCTGCTATGAGCATGGGTGTGCAAATATCTTGTGAGATTCTTCTCTAAATTCTTTTGAATATATATCCGTAAGTAGAATTGCTGATCATGTGGTAATTTCATTATTAATTTCTTGAGAAACCAACATACTGTTTTTCATAGCTGCTACACCATTTTAAATTCCCACCAACAGTGCACAAAAGATCCACATCCTTGTCAACACTTATTTTATGCTTTTTTTCATTGCTAATAGCCTTTTTACTGTATGTGAGGTGGTATCTTGTGGTTTTGATTTCCATTTCCCTAAAGATTAGTGATACTTAGCATCTTCTTATACGCTTGTTGTGTTTTGTTTTTTTGCAAATGAATCCATTTTCCTATATGTGTGCTTGTTTTCCTTTACACTTATCAATGCTGGCGATTGTTGTTATAATCACCATTGTTATTATCATAATTTGGTGTATTGATGTAGTAAATATGACATAATGTGTTTTATCACAAAAATGACTTCTCTTTACTGGTAAGGTTGAACAAAATTATGTTTTTTCATCATTTTAGAATCATTTGGCTCCTTATATACTTGCAGTTTTTCTTTTTATTAACCATTTTTTATTAATATTGAATTTGCCATTTGTATTTATCAAGTACTTATTTGCCATTTCAGAATGTTTTGTTTCTTCATATAGAGACATTTTCAAGGTATAAACTGTATGGACTGATTGTTTCATAAGAGTTTCTTTAATTTTTTTCTTTTTTTTTGTTTTCATTTCTATTTTTATACCCCAAATAGATAAATTTTGCCAAAATGTTACTTTACTCTGAAAAGATTACCCATACATGTTTCTTTTTCTTTTTCTTTTTTTTTGCTTTATGTCCCTTATAAAGATATGCCCAGTCATCAAACAGGCAAACTTTCACCAAAACATGACTTCACGGTTCAGGGGTCATACATGCTTTTCTTAAAAATCATTCATACTTCTGTCTTCTTTCTTATACTTTGCTTACATTTATTTTCCAATTTTATATAATATATAGTTATTACTTAAATTTTCAATGAGATGATACAGTAATTTTAACATATGCAGTTTGCAATGAAAACCATTGCCTCAATAGAAAAATAAACATTCACAAAAGTAACAATAAAATAGAAAAAACACACAATGGTTTGACTCTTCAAAAGTATAAATTAAAAAAAAAACCTTATAGATTAAAAAATTTAAAAGAATGTTAATGTCATATGTTGTGTTGAATGTATACCAGAAGTGTTAAATTCAGATTAACTTGGTAAATGCTTTCAGGTGAAAATATAACAATATGCATAAAGGCTTTTAAAATATGAAAACTCTTTGGCAAATCAATTGTGATTTTAGAAATTTCCTGTGAAAACATACAAATGAATTTTTAAATAATGTACTTACAAATACATTGAATACAGATTTATATTACATAATATTTTAAGACTGGAAACAAAGTTGATGTCAAAAATTGGAGAAATTCAGCACTTTATGATGTATTGATACAATGAAGTATATTCTATTAATAATAATGATGCCTATTTTGTATACACCCGGAAAGCACTTTTGTTATCTTCTTTACAAACACAATATGTATACACAATATTTTTACAGTAAATTTTTATATATGTGTATATGCATCTGGAAGTATGTATACATAAATATGAATAATCCTTGTTTCAGAGTGGTGCCATTTTAGATGATTTTATTTCATTTTTATATTATCTCTATTTTCTAAATTTTATAGTAATCATCATTAAATTATTTTATTTTATTTATTTATGTTTTAAATTTTTTCTGAGATGGAGTCCCACTCTGTTGCCCAGGCTGGAGTGCAGTGGTACGATCTTGCCTCATTGCAACCTCTGCCTCCTGGGTTCAAGCGATTCTCCTGCCTCAGCCTCCTGAGTAGTTGGGATTACAGGCATGCACCACCACACTTGGCTAATTTTTTTACTTTTAGTAGAGATGGGGTTTTGCCATGTTGGCCAGGCTAGTCTTGAACTCTTGACTCAGGTGATGCTCCCTCCTTGGCCTCCCAGAGTGCTGGGAATACAGGCATGAGCCACCATGCCTGCCCTAAATCCTTTTATTTTATAAGTTATTAAATAATTTAAAGAAACTGACAATTCAAATTACCTAGCCATGTGTGTGTTAAAGAGAGAGAGGCAGGAAGAGAGTGAGACAGAGGAGTTTTCTTTATAAATTGGACTCCTGGTCTGGTGGATTTTTTTTTTCTATTTTAATATGCCTTCTTTTCCATACCTATCTGAATATATTCATCAGTGCCAATGAAATTTGCTGATGAAAACTTACAAGTTACTTCAGATAACTTCTTGCATTACGAAAGGGGAGTTCTTTTCTTCACTGTGGCAGCCGTGAAGATATGTAGTCAGCAGCCTTAAACCAAAGTCACAATTACAAGGAGACAAGTCCTTGCTGCACATTTTCACACCCTGACCATAAAATATCTTTGGAAAGTCTCAGTCATTTCTCTGCTAATGCAAACCTTTCATTTATCATTGCTCCATAGAAATGATGTTAAGAAGTTAGCACATTTGTTTTATATCCCCTACTTTTTATGACCATTTTTCCTTTCACTTTACTGTGTCCATACACTCTTCATTCATCTTTATTAGATCTGAAAAAGGCTGAAAAAGCCTGTCTAGTGTGAAAGTTCTCGTCAATTATTTAAGGAGGGAAAGAGCTCTCTAAGATGGAAAAGCTTATAGAATTGTTCTGGTTTCTTTTTCTTATATACAGGGTCAATGTTTGCTCCCCAACCTTACAATATAAAGACAGATTTTCTTGAAAACCCCGTAAAACACGGCACACAAGATTTTACCTAATTGCATTAGGGAGCCAAAGGGAAATGAGACCTCCTCTAATGGTTAATGAGGTATGAATGGTGGTCTGCTTGGATTAGAATGTAATGACACATTTTAAAAGTTGGCCTTACAATCTGGCTAATTTTAGCAAATCCAGATAGAACCCACTCACAGTGATTTCCTAATCTCAGATCTTTTCTCAAACTTGATAATAAATATTGTTTTTAAAGTTTTATTCTTTTGGGTTTAGCACTCATGTGCCTTGTCCAGAGAGGTGAAGATGCCTAGGGTGTCACGCCTCATCAGTGGAGCTTCCTAGGCAGCTCTGAGGGCATCTTGGAGCCAAGGCAAGGCGAGTATATTGCCAGAAAAACTGAGAAGTGTCATGCAAAGAGGAAGCATGCAAGCCAAGAACCAATAAGTGAAGCACATGGATAAAGAGCCAGGAGACTGTTATTAAGTAGATAGTAAGATTAGAAGATTGAAATGGACGAGAGACAGGATAAACAAAGTGAGACTCTCAGCTAGACAAAGAATTCAAACAGAAACACCACATACAATCCATTTAATTCCATATTTTTGCTGGAATCCTAGTATTCTTTTATTTAAAATTCCTCCCATTGATTACATTTTATTTAAATGACCTGTAAAATATGTATGTAAAATGTAATGATAAAAATTGCTAATAACCCTTTTATCCTAATGTATTTTCTGTTGATATATTTTTTCATGTAGTTGTAAATACATTTTGAGGTTATACTGTATATGTGATTTTGTAGCTGGTCATGCTACCATTATTTAATAACCTTTTCATAAATGTTTCAATTAGCTGTATAAAAGTGTATAAATGGATAGGTTTTGTTTTTAACAGTTCCCATACATTTGAGATACTTTTCATTTTTTCTGCGATAAACAGTACTACCACAGATTTGTATATGTACTTTGAAAATATTGCTAAATTATTTTCCTAAAGATTGTAACACATTACCGTCTTAAAAGCAGAATATTTTATTTGACCAGTGTTTTTGAATTTCAGTGATCATATGAGTCACGTGGGGATCTGTTATAATTCAGATTCTGATTCACTTAGATCTTGGATGTGGCTTGAGATTCTGAAATTCTAACAAGTTCCAGGTGATGTCAATGCCACTAGCTCATGGACCATACTTTCAGGTGCAAGATAATAGATTACATGTTCAATACATCATCATCCACCATATTTTCATTTTTGAATAGTGGTTATTTCAGTAGTTGAGAAGGAGTAATCACAGAATCTTAATTCCCATGTTTTTATTGCTAGTGAAACTAATCAGTTTTGCAAATTCTTACTTTTCTCTGTTACTATTGGTCTGTTCATTTTCTTTCCCTTTGCTTAATTAGGACCTCTGACTGAGAAAGAATTGTTTTGTATATTTTAATATGTTTTATAATGCACTTGTCATTGGGCAATTTTATTTTGTACATCAGTGTACATCAGGGATACTGATCTGAAGTTTTCTTTTTTGTTGTCTCACTTCCCAGTCTTGGTATCAAGATGATGCTGACTTCATAAAATGAGTTAGGGAGGAGTCTCTCCTTTTAAACTTTTTTGAATAGTTTCTGAAGGAGTGGTACCAGATCCTCTTTGTATTTCCAGTAGAATTCAACTGTGAATCCATCTGGTCCTAAGCTTTTTTCAGTTGGTAGGCTATTAATTTATTGGTAGCCTCAATTTCAGAGCTTGTTATTGGCCTATTCAGTGATTTGACTTCTTCCTGGTTTAGTCTTGGGAGGGTGTATGCATCCAGAAATTTATACTTTTTTTTAATTTTAGATTTTCTAGTTTATTTGCATAGAGGTGCTTAGAGTATTCTCTAATGGTAGTTTGCATTTCTGTGGGGTCAGTGTTGATAGCCCCTTCTCCTTTTTTAACATGACTATTTGATTCTTCTCTCCCTTCTTCTTTATTGGTCTAGCTAGTGGTTTATCTATTTTATTAATTTTTTTCAAAAAAGTAACTGGATCATTGATTCTTTTTAGAGGGCTTTTTGTATCTCTAGCATCTTCAATTCTTCTCTGATCTTAGTTATTTCTTGTCTTCTGCTAGCTTTTGGTGTAGTTTGCTCTTGCCTCTTGAACTCTTTTAATTGTGATATTAGGGTGTCGATTTGAGTTCTAGCTTTCTGATGTGGGCATTTTAATCATATAATTTCTCTCTTAACACTCCTTAATCTTGTACCGGAGATTCTGGTACATTGTCTCTTTATTCTCATTGGTTTCAAAGAACTTCTTGATTTCTGTCTTAATTTCATTATTTACCCAAAAGTCATTCAGGAGGAAGTTGCTCAATTTCTATGAAATTGTGTGATTTTGAGTGCGTTTATAAATCCTGAGTTCTAATTTAATAGTACTGTCTTCTGAGAGACTGTTTGTTATGATTTCAGTTCTTTTGCATTTGCTGAGGAGTGTTATACTTCCAATTATGTGGTCAGTTTTAGACAAGTTTTCAGTGTTCATTTGCGTGGAATATCTTTTCCATCCCTTTACCTTAAGTTTATTTGAGTAACTCTGCAGAAGAGTTTAGCAGCTTCTTAAAAAAAAAAAAAAAAAAAAAGCATACATTTACTATATGACCCAGCAGTGTACATCTGGTCATTTATTTTAGGAAACTGAAAACTTATCTTTATACAAAAACTTGTGCATCAATGTTTATAGCAACTTTACTAATAAAAGCCAAAAATTGGAAACAACCCAACTGTCCTTCAATCAGTGAATGATTAAACAAACTGGTATATCCATACTACAAAGTATAATGATAAAGTTATAGAAATGAAGAATAGATTAGTGCCTTCCAGGTTTTAAGGCATGGGTGGAGATAGAAGGGAAGTAAATACAGTTTTAAAAGGGTAAGATAAGGGATACTTTTAGGGATGAAAATGTTTTGTGTCTTAACTTTGTAATGCCAATATCTTGGTTCTGATATTGTATTATAGTTTTTAGAAGATTTTACCTTTGGAGGGAATGGTAAAGGGTACATTCATGGATTTCTCTGTACTTTTTTTACAACTGTATTTGCATGTGAATCTTCAATTATTTCAAAATTAAAAGTTTAATTGATAAAATATAATAGAGGATATTATGAACATTTGTGCAATAAATTTGAATATTTACATGAAATTTTCCTACAAAAGTGCAACTCACTTAAATTCCCTCAAAACTATATATGAAATTTGAAGTTTCTTTTATCTTTTAAAGAAATAGATTTTTAATTAAAATAGTTTCCATAAGTTAATCCTCCAGCTCATTTGGCTTCATAAATGAATTCTCGTAAACATTTAAGGAAAAAATAGTCACCAATCTTATGTAAACTCCAGATGTAGAAATGGAGGGATTATTCCTCTGTTAGTTTCCTAAGGCTACTGTAACAAAAGTTGACAAATCTGATGACTTAAGACAACTAAAATCTCTTATTTCACAGTTGTGGAGGCCATAAGTCTAAAACTAAGGTGCCAGCAGAGCTATGCTGCCTTTGAAGTCTGTAAAGAGAATCCTACCTTGCTTGTTCAACCTCAGGCTATAGGAGTTCCTTGACTGGTCACAGGTAACTAAAATCTCTGCCTTTGTCTTCACATGGGTCTTTATGTGGACTTCTTGTCTTTTTGTGTCTCCATTCTCCCTCTGCCTTTCTCTTGTAAGGACAACTATCATTGGATTTAGGGCCCATACTAAATCCAGAATGACTTCATTTTATGGTCCTTAACTTAATTGCATTGTCAAAACATCCTCGAATAAGGGCATTCACATTCACAGTTCTGAAGAGGTAGGCTACAGATATATTTTTTTGGGGGTCACCATTGAACCTGCTATACTTTCCAATATATTTTGTGAGGCCAGAAGTACTTTATTAACTGTATATGACAAGGGCATTGCAAGAAAGTTGTAATCCAATATCCCATAAATTTGAATAAAGATTTCCTAAAGAAAATGTTATCAAATCCAGGATAATTTTTTAAAAGCAATATCACATTGAATTGTGTTTCTTCCAGAAATGTAACATTAGCTTAAATCCTTAAAAATTAATCATAACATTTGCTATAGTAACAACAACAAAAAAATAGAAAACATATGATTTTCACATCTAGTCACTGTAAAAGCTCTTATTAAGCTAGGATTAGAAGAGAAATTCATTGATACAATAAAGAGTAATTTAAGTAAAACATATTGGAAAATGTTTCCTCTATTTTAACATCCTCTACCAACACTACAGTACCATTCCTTGCTGGTGTCATACAACAGGAAACCAATGGTAGAGGCCATTCGAGGGAAGAAATAAGACTGTCATCATTTGCTGATGACATAAATGGTATGAACATTTGAAAGAATCTTTACTTAGGACTTACTAAATGAATTCACAAGATAGCTGGGTAAAAGGTCAACATAAGAAATCAATTTTATTTCAATGTAACAATGAAAGAATAGAAAATAAATTTAAGAAATGTTCCCACTTAAAAATAGCATTATCAATAAAATACTTGGAAAAACATCTAACAAAAATTTATTAATTTTCTAAAGGTTACATTTGCAGTACAAATTTCTGACAAGACTATTATCCACAATACATGAGGAACACCAGCAAATCATTTTTAAAAAAATAGCCAACTAGATGGAGAAAAAAAGGCAGGAGATTTAGAGGCACTTCACAAAAGAGGCTATCAACATGGTTGATAAATTTACAGAAAGATACACAACCTCATTAGTTATCACAGAAATACAAATTAAGACCACATTGACATCATGTCTAAAATAAAATGACTAACACCAAATATTGGTGAGAATGTGTAGCATTGGCAGTTATGAACCACTTCGGAAATTGCTTGACAATATCTACAAAGGCAGAATATACACACACACCAAGATCAACATTTCCACTGCTAGGGATATATCTAACAATATACAAACATATGTTTACTAGAATACACATACATGATGTTTACAGTGGCACTACTTGTAATAACAGAAATTGGCAATAATAGATGAATAGTATATGACATATACCTATGTAGAATACCACTTTGCATCAATAAGAAGGATCTCAAAAACATAAGTTTGAGCAAAAGAGTCATGGTGTAAAGAGTATATACAATAAGATCTTATTTATATACATTTCACAAACTAATCAATGTTTTTAGATACTATTAAGAGTTGGCAGGGTGTGGTGGCTCACTCCTCTAATTCCAGCACTTTGGGATGCCAAGGTGGATGGATCACGAGGTCAGGAATTTGAGATCTGCCTGGCCAATATAGTGAAACCCCATCTCTACTGAAAATCCAAAAAAAAAAAAAAAAAAAAAAAAAATAGCGGGGCATGGTGACGTGTCCCTGTATTCCCAACTAATTGGGAGGCTGAGGCAGGAGAATCACTTGAACCAGGAGGCAGAGTTTGTGGTGAGCTGAGATTGTACCACTGCACTCCAACCTGGGCAACAGAGTTAGACTCTGCCCCCCCCACCAAAATAAAATGTCACCATGGGAATGCACTGGTTAACTATGTAAGAACTAAAAAAGTATGAGCAAACATTGTGATTATTTTGAGGTAAAGGGAGACTTTTTGAGTGTAAAAAAAAAAACAAGATAATTAAAGTGAAGAATACACATATTTAATCATATTTAATATGAACTTTTAAATAATAAAGTATCATATACAAAATAAAAATTTCAATATCAATTTATTGATCAGACATGTGATCAACAATTTTGATATAGAATTATTTGAAGTTAATTAGAAATCAATCATATGGTTTAAAAAGCGCAGAGAGGAAAATCTCTCAAAGAAAAATATATTAATATAAAAATGAGAAATTCACTTTTTTTGCAGTAAAAGAAATGCAAAGGAAATACAAGACACTGCTAATTAGCAGTGACAGTGCAAAAGAAATAGAGAACAGAAAGAAGAAATGAAATAAAATAATACCATAGCAAGTATTGTCAAGTGGTAGGAGGAAAAGAACCTCCCACATAGGTAGGAGTTTTTTTTCCTTTCTTTTGCTTCAATGTGTTTACTGCAAAATGAAACAGATTCAGAAAAACATAATAATGTCTAACTTAGTGAGATATTAGAAGGCAAACACAATCCAAGTCTAGCAATCACATTTTGTCAGTCATCCCAGATATTCTTGAAGTCTCATACTCTTTACCCTCAGAAGGCTCACAGCCTCACACATTCACTCCCCCACAATCTGGACTTTTATATAGTAAGCATATTCTTGAGTCTCTTTATAGTTTTATCTCACAAGATTTTATCTTTATAACTTGTAAGAGTCTTAATACACTGACTCCTCCATCTCTCTTTTCTTTGCTGTTTATCTGTTGAAGAACCCTTGGTTTTTGAGCTATAGAGTTTTTCACAGTCTGAATATTGCTGATTGCATCTTTAGTCAGGATTGTACCCTCAACTAGTGAAAATACAGAAAGGATATAAAATCTGGATGGCCTATCTTTGGTGTTATTAGTGACTGCTGATACTCAATGCTTGGATCCATTAATTCATTGGGAGGTTGCAGTATGGTGATATTTGACTTTTCTAACTGCTTTTTCATTTATCATTTAGAATGCCTTTATAAAACAACATTTTCTTTTATCCACCAATATTTTATTCCCCAATGGTACAGTTCATACAGGAATGGCAGGAAAAAATACTTGATACCTGCTTTTATTTTCATCTTTTCAAGATAATAGATTAGTTTCCAACCATCTTCTTACTTACTAGCTTTTGTTTTAATATTTTCATTAACTTACCGATTTAAACACATTTAGTGGGTTTCAGTAAATCAAAATTGTATCCTTTTTGAAGCTCAAACTGTCCCATCTGTGGCCAAAGCCTATTCAGATAGGCTTTCTTGACCAACTATAGTAGTTTCTGGGAGTTTTCTTGCTTTCTGTTATATTAAGATGTACATTTAAGATGAGTTTTTAATGTAATTTCTTTTGCATTGTGTCTGTGTCTCCTTCTGAGAATCCTGGTTCTTAAGGATACAGTGTATGATAGACTTAAAATATCCCATAATTACAAATTTACTTTATGCCCATTTATACACAGTCATTTCAGAATAACATTGTTAATTCTACCACCAACAGTATACCTTCAAACCAAATTGTTTTCCTGTTCTCTCCACATTCTCTTTCCCTCATCTTAATACTTGTATAACATCTAAATTGCCTGAGCCTAGAGCCATACATACTACACACTTTCTTTACAATCCTAATTTATTCTTAATTCTATAAGTAACTACATGTTTAATGATGACTATTTAATTTCAGGGAAGTTTTGAATTAGAGTTTTTGTATTTGTTAATTCTCTTATTTCGGTTTCATTCTGCAGGCACACTTATTATCTATAGGATGAATTTATTTCATAATTTGCAATGTTCTCTCCAAATTTTTATCTGTTTCTGTATTTCTTTTTTATTTTAAAGGAATTATTTAGTGTGTTTGTTCACTCTTGTGTTATTTCTAATTCAGTCTCCATTTGAACATTATCATTTATTTATAATTATTTCCTGACTTTTTCATATCATTTAAGGTTTTCAAAATTCTGATTAATGTTGTTCTATCATGCCTTAAAATGCTTTCTTAATGTCTTTTAACTCGCTTTTAAGGTGTGTATTTTGATCTTTCTTGTGATATATCTTTCTGGTGTGGTTTCAGAATACATAGGGATCTTATTCTCCTTATTCTAATTTTTCTTTTATTAACTTAGTGTGGAAATTGCCCTTAATACTTTTCTGTTGCTCATTTTTTGTAAAATTAATTATCCTGAACTCCTAGAAAGTGGTGTGGTTCAGAATAGCTTTCTCATTTCACACAGCTCTCTCTTCTGTTCTCTTCATGTAGACTTTAACATTATAGTGGATTGCTCTCTGAAATTTCTTGACTCTCTTCTCTTCTCCACTTTACCTGTACCTTCTTTTTTACTTTTCGTTATTATCCCTGCCCTACTCAACTTAATTCCAAACCTAACAGTGTCTTTTCAATCTGGGATTCTAGGGTCTAATTCTAGAGGGAGCTCTCTAGCAAGTGGGTTTTGAGAGTTCACAAGCAACAGACTAGTCCAGCCTCTTCAGTCTTTAGTATACTCTCCTTGCACCCAACCTCTACTGAAAGGGACAAAACTCATTTCCAACTGGTCAGTCATGCTAGCCAGTGAAAGTGTATGGAGAATATATTACAATCATGATAACCAGTGAGAGTGTATGTCTGCCAGCCATTCCATTCCTTCCCTTTGTTCCCTTCAACAGAGACACTGGTATCAGGTAGGTTTTGTGGCTAATGGAAGTTTATAATTATCTGCTTGTACTGTGAGGTTTGTAGGTAAAATTTGTAACCTAATTTTATTGTAAATATTTTCCACGTATTCGGTTTTGCTTCTATTTACTCGGTTTGTCTTAATATACAGATTTGGAGATGTTCAAAATCTATGCCATTGTTTCCTACATCTCATGGCTTCAGCAGCATCCTCATGAGCTGGCTCTTAAATTAACAATTAATACTCTTACTCATTGTACTAATCTGTTTTCACATGCTATAGAGAACTACCCAAGACTGGGTAATTTATAAATAAAAGAGGTGTAATTGACTTTCAGTTCTGCATATCTGGGGAAGCCTCAGTAAACTTATGATTATGGTGGAGGGGAAGGGGAAGCAAGCACCTTCTTCACAAGGTGGCAGAAGAGAGACAGCAAGGAGTGAAGTCCACACTTTAAAACCATCAGCTCTCATGAGAACTCACTCACTGTCATGAGCATAGCAAGGGAGAGACCGCCCCTATGATCAGATCAGGTTCCACCAGGTCCCTCCCTCCACATGTGGTGATTCCAATTTGAGATGAGATATGAGTGGGGACACAAAGCCAAACCATATCAGTAATTTAATGAATTCAGTTCAGTTAATGTGTTTCAGTTTGGCAATACACACAAGAACCTTGGCTGAGATTTTACTTCTCAGAACTTATCCAAAGTGCATAATTGTATAAAACCACGGTTATGTTTGACAAGAGTTATCAATGGGAGAGTATTTATAACTGAAAAAATTAATAACAATGCACACTTGCAATACAAGTTACTTGGTTCAATAATAAATGAGTGAAACGGTATCTATCCATCAAGAATCTGATATAGAAATATATTCAGAAATGAAATAAGTGAGAATAAAAGTTAAAAAACAAGCTGTATAATACAATCCTTGTAGCTTACAGATCTAGATATAGACATATCTCTTTATATAGCTGTATCTGTGAAGATAAATGAAATACTACAGTAATTGGTTAGTATGGTGGAACTTTAATAATTTATTTATACCATTAACTGTATATATATTTTAACATGAATTCAAAATCTTCTTCATTCAATGCTCTGACCTACTTATGGTTGTTAAATTGTACCCTGAAAGGAATGGTTGCCGAGAAGTGGCAAAATTGGAGTTGTAAATAAATTCCAGAAAGTCTATTTCTAGTGGTGTATATCACACAAAAAAAGGAATTTTTCCTTCCTATTTACTTTTGAAGCTTGGTTTATTTGCAATCACTAAAGAGTTACAGATTTGCAACTTCTGATTTTTAGCTGGGGGCTGCTATTTCCCATTACTTAGCAACATCTGTGACTTTTCATTAGGCTTTTGGAAGTGAGTTCAAAAGGAAATAAAATCCTCTAATCCACAGGTAAACTGAAAGAAATAAGAAAACAAAATCTCTAATTTTTTTCTGTCATGTTTCATTGGTTTTTAATGAACTGTTTAAGTTTATTGAGTAACAAAGGCAGCCAGATGTTTAATGGTCTAATAAAGTAATTAATCAGTACTTCTGGTTTAACAATGTTTTGCCTATCAGCCTCCATGGCCCAATTTCAAATATATTGGATTGTTTAATTGCATTAACCATGCCTAGTTAAACCTTTATCAACAACTAATGAAAATGGGGTATTTTTTCTTTATTTATTGCTTTTCCTTTACTTATATTACTATATAGGTGCATAAGAGTTTGGATTTGAAACCTTACCAATTTCCCTATTCTTATAACAATTAACATTTGATTAATCATTATATTTTGCCCATTCTACTACAGATTCTTTTTTCTTTTTTCTCTTTTGCTGTTTTTCTTTTCTTTCTTTCTTTCTTTCATTCTCTCTCTCTGTCTCTCTCTCTTTTTTTTTTTTTTTTTTTTTTTTTTTTTTTGAGACCAAGTCTCACTCTGTCACCCTGGCTGGACTGCAATGGCATGATCTTGGCTCACTGCAACCTCCACTTCCCGGGTTCAAGTGATTCTCCTGCCTCAGCCTCCCCAGTAGCTGAAATTACAGGTGCCCACCACCACATCCAGCTAATTTTTGAATTTTTAATAGAGAATGGGTTTTGCCATGTTGGCCAGGCTGGTCTTGAACTCCTGACTTCAGGTGATCTACCCACCTCTACCTCCCAAAGTGTTGGTATTACAGGCATAAGCCACGGTGCCCAGCCCCCCTCTTTGCTACTTTTCTACCTCAGGTATATTTTATCTGTCTCCTGAAATCTTAAAACTTTTCTCACCTTGTTTTAACACCTGTTTACACGTTTGTGAAAATGTTCTTCTTGATAACCCAGTTCTTAGCATGTTACTCTAGATTCAAAATGTTTGATGGATCATTATATCTCATAACAGGGTTGCATGCTCAAAATGCTTTTGGGGGCCAGGCAGGTTAGCAGGTCACAGAAACAAGAGGAGAGCCAAAACAATGCAATTGAGAGCAATAGAGTCTGTGGAGTGCTGAACAGCCAGTGAATTTAGAAACATCCTGCCAAGCAAAGGGAATTCATCTGCAAGCCAGAAAGCTATGTTTGTTACCTCTGCCCTAGAAAATAGAATTGCACATCCAGATGTAAGCCTATGAAGTAGCTGCTACCCTATTCCATACCCATCTTTCCATTTGTCAATATTCTCTAATGATGACAGGCACTGTTTCCAGATAGGCACAGGCCCTCGTTCTTCCATGCCCTCCCTCCATACAAACACACACTTTGTGATCATACTTAATCAATTGCAGTATTCAAATCTGTTTCTTTCTTTTGTGTAGAGTTCTCTAGTATTTTAGTTTCTTCTCCAGATGATAAATTATACTTTGAGCTGCTCCCTTATTGTTCTCTGTTCATTACTCAATTTGCATATATTATCATTATATTCCTATTATTTATTGATCTGGGCTTCTTAAGATACTCTCCAAACTTCTTGAGAAAAAGGACTGTGGGGATCCTCCCCCTGTCAACCTGTGGTACTTCCAGTGCCATGTTTGTGTTTAATGAACACACATGAATAAGTTTATACTGCTCTTTGATTTGTTCATAAGAAAAGCAATAACATTAATATTTTTTGTTTAATTTTGTTGTTGTTCTAAAACCTGGATTCTAGTGTGCATCTCAGCAGAACACACAGTTGGTTACCTGTTTAATGTGTTTCTTGATTTTGCTGGTAACATTGTTGTCAGAGGTGTTTGAACCAGAGTGACGCCATCTTGAATAAGGGCTGGATAAAATAAGGCTGAGACCTACTGGACTGCACTCCCAGGAGGTTAGGCATTCTTAATCATAGGATGAGATAGGAGGTCGGCACCAGGTACAGATCACAAAGACCTTGCTGATAAAATGTTGTGGTAAAGAAACAAGTCAAAATGCAACAAAATCAAGATGGCGATGAGAATGACCTCTGGTGGCCCTCACTGCTCATTATATGCTAATTATAATGCAATCACATGCTAAAAAACACTCCCACCAGTGCCACAACAGTTTACAAATGCCATGGCAGTGTCAGGAAGTTAGCCTATATGGTCTAAAAATGGGGAGAACCCTCAGGTCTGGAAATTGCCCATCCCTTTCCCAGAAAACTCATGAATAATCCATACTTTGTTTAGCATGTAATCAAGAAATAACTATAAGTATTAACAGTTGAGCAGCCCAAGTTGCTGTTCTGCCTACGGACTAGCCATTCTTTTGTTTCTTTACTTCTCTGATAAGCTTGCTTTCACTTTATGGATTCACCCCAAATTTCTTCTTGTGTGAAGTCTAAGAGCGTTTTCTCAGGGATTTGGATCGGACCCCTTTCTGGTAACATTTTGACTACTGAAGATCAATAACAATAGTAGCAAAATAAAGATAACAACAACAACAATAATAATATAAAGATAGAGCCTGTGGATTATGAATAGGGTCAGAATAAAGACTTCACTTAGTGCAAGATTTTGGAAAGACGATTTATCTTTTCATCCTTTTCAGTGTATTCAGAGGAATCAACAATACCTACTTTGTCAAGTTGCTGCCAGATTGAAACGCCTTTGCAAAATTATGACTGTGTCAGTGAAAGAGATCTAACTTAACCAACTCCATCTTGCTTCTAACTTCCAAGCTGTGTTCATTCCTAGGCATAAGCTGCTAACTTTGGGAAAAACTTGATTTGTAGTTTCAAACAAAGATGATAACAGCCCTTTCCCAAAGCAGACCTCCTTCTTGCCTAGGGACTAGATTGCCTTTGTAGGACTAACAAATTAGCCACAAGATTAGAAAATTAGGTTTAGGGATTCAGCTGGAGGCTACAAGATTCTGACCCTCCCTAAACTGCCCCTAAGATCAGTACTTGAGATATTTTGCAGACCCTGCATTTGATGGATCTGCTTGCACCACCCAGATTGATAAATTGGCTCATCTGATCTCGTAGCCTCACCAAGGAACTGACTCAGTACAAAAAGACAGCTTTGACTCCCTATGATTTCATCTCTAACAAATCTGCTCTCCTGGTTCACTGGCTTCCCCCTCACACTGGCTTCCCCACACCCATCAAGTTGTCCTTAAAAACCCTGCTCCCCAAATGCTGAGGGAGACTGATTTGAGTACTAATAAAACTCTGGTCTCCTGTACAGCCAGCTCTGCATGAACTGCTCTTTCTTGATTGGAATTCTCCTGACTTGAGAAATTGATTCTGTCTAGGCAGTGGGCAAGGTGAACCCATTGGGTGGTTACGAAAGTATAATTAGGTACTAGATACAAAATGCACAGTGCCCACACATTGTAGGAATTGACCATCTCTATAAACCAGGAAAACTGCTCCCTCTTCTCTCTTGCCCGTGGCAGCTGAATAGTAACCCCACTAAGAACATGCCACAACAATCAGATCCTACTAAATTCTATGATAGACATTATGTTCACTGCATAACATTGTTGAGATCAAAGCCAGGTATGAGAATTTTAAATAGTTTTAGAGAAAGTATTTCAAACTCTTACTTTACCTAAAAACCATTTGCCAGTTAAACCTGGTTTGAATTCAAGTGCTCTGCTCCACTTGAAATTCCAAATGTGCCCTTAATTGTCTCAGGAAAAAAAATCCCAGTGTGGGCTTGGATGTGGTCCTGGTGTGTGTTTTATGGAAATGGTCAGCATTTCCTCTACCTGAGGATAAACAGTGATGCTATTACCCAAGTCTTAGCTGATACATTCATGAGCACAGATGAACAGTTTGGGTTTAGGACATAAAGCATGATGGTATTTTGACTGTTTGGACATATTGAGTTTCCTCACTGAACATCTTCAGATGGACAATCCATCAGGGAAAGACCTTTAGTTCATATCACTTGGAAAACAGTATGAGGAAGAATAACAGAGAACTTATATAAAGGCAGCATTTCTCATTAACCAAAACAAACCACCTCAATCTTTACTGGTCTGAATGTTTCTGCTTCTGGAAATTCATGAGAAGCATTTGGACAATAAATAACAAAGCCTTATAAAACAAAACTAAACAAAAAACAGCTTCCAGCTGGTTTTTCGCTGAGGCAGCAACCAGGTGCTGAGCAAATGTAACCAGAGCCCCAAATTTAGTTAGTTTCATGAAATCCAATCTTTCCCTGCATCTTGTGATTGCCGTATCTGACCAGTCTGTGTTTGAACACACCTGAAATCCATCAGCACATACAGAAAAGTGCCTCGTGCACCTAAAAGCCCCTCACATATCATGGATATCTTCATTACTACTTTTTGGTTCCATTTCAATGCCAAAATTTCTTTAGCAGTATGCATCTGTATTATTGAACAATAAATGTGAGCTCACACACTGCTGACTCACATTCCAAATCTGGCTTTTGTTCATGTACCGCTCTTACCATCACACAAAATGCCTGGCGTTCTCAGTGTGGCTTTTCTGTCCTGTTTTTGACTCCTGTGTCCAATATATACTATTTCAATCCATTCTCACCCTTAATTTAACACATCCGAAAGATGAAAATCTGCTGTTAAACATAAATATGAGATGAAAAAATGTATTAGGTGTCAACTATATATCTTCATTCCAATTTATTGACTTTCTGAGAGCAACTACCATGAGAAATAATTCAAATCTCCTAAGTATCCACATAAACAATCTTAGAAGAATTCTATTTCAATGCATTTCCTTTGTGGTAGCTTAATGGACTTCTTTAGTATGCCCATGCAACTCTAAAGGACTCTTCAGCTTTATAGAAGAACAAATCATTAGACAACTATGGTTTATCTGTCATTCTCAATCACTTACCTTCCCTGACTATTGCATCTGATTAGAATTAACCTGTCTTTCTACCACCTGAAATTTGTGTTGTCCATATCTTTGAATTCAATACATTTTTTTGGAACCAAAATCAATCACATTAGCATTAAACGTCTCTGCTTAGGGAAACTCTGATGTCAGTACAAGGGATATTTTTTCTTTTCTGGCATTTGGAGACCATGCATTTAGAGCCACTGGTAAGCCTAGTGTCAGTGCCCTTTGTGAACCTAATCAAATACAATTTTTAATTTAACTGAAGAATTAATTAGTCAGATGAGACTGCAATTTTTTCTTAGTGTTCTGTTGAGAGCACATGAGTGAATGGCTGCCATTTGTCTTACAATCTGTCTCTTAACCACAGAGTTCCCCAGTTTCAAATCAGTGTTCAATATAGTTATTTAATTTTGGGACTGAAATGGTTCCCAAAGATAGCCAGTTCTTCGTTTTAGAATGAGGACATCGAGATCTGGTATTATTCAAATAGTGAGTGGTAAAGCTGGCAAGGAAAATCACATCCCCTGAACTTTCAGTTCAAGATTATGGTCTGGGACATTACAAACAACTTAGAAAAACATCAGATCATTCTAATGCAGAGCACGTTAAAAGTAACACAGAAAGATTCACAGTCATAAATTTTAAAAATGTGGAATCTGTATATAATGTATATACATATATGTTTAGATATGTACATGTGCTTATACACATATGCTCAGGTATCATCTGGAGTATGAGATGACTTATAACAGTGGTTTGAAGATTTTCACTGTTAAATGTTAACAGGGAACATTTTCAAATATAGATGCCCATAATTTCTTCTATATATTTTTATTCAGGTTTTAGGTGGAGCCCAATAATTTTATTGCTCTATCTGAATACAGTTACGGATATCCATGAGCCATACTTTTAATTACACTGTTTTACAAGGTCCCTTTTTATCCTGAATATGGGCAAGTCTATGATTTTAAATAACACCTTTACCCTGCCAGCTGAGAAAGCTTATCCTTAGGTATTGACCATTAGTCATTGCAAGAAAAAGTGAAATGTCTTTAAACCCTTCAGAATGCAGTAATGCTGCATTTGATATTCAAATTGAAGGTATCCAGGAAGTCACAGGATGACAGCTGAAATCAGAGAATATTTTTGGGATAGTACCCTGATATTACTTTGTCTCTGAGGCTTTAAACTCAACAAGTGGGAGAAATGAAAGGGTCCTTGAACTTTTTAATTTCAATAACTGATTTGCTGTCTTTTTATGGTTAAAAATGTACATGGTATCAGGTTTTACAGAAACCTCCCAAATTTTAGTTGTGGCCCTACTTATGATGTATGATGAAATGTATAATTTTATTTAGTTTGGTTGGGGACTAGAGGAACAAGGGGAGGTAAGGAGCTAAACCAGAGTCTGGGCTGTGGCTAGGGATTGGTGAGAATGAAAGGATTCAAAATTGATTTTGTTTTTGTTTTATTCTCATAACAGTCAAGAACAAGGGTAAGAGGTGTTAAAGGCACAAGTCAGGGAATGTGGCTCCCCATTGATTACCTCATGGAGTTTTTATTCTCAATGAAGTTTGCCCAAGGTTTGGTGTTCTTAGTGTTTTATACAGAGGATGTCTCTTGGGTACAAGGAGTGTGGAATTTAAGGTATATTGTATTTTAAACTCCTGCAATGTAAGAACAACCTATTAACATGGACTATTTACACAATCTTTAAAAAAGCAATAATTCTAATACTCAGCAAGCCATGTCCTTCAAATATCAGATCAAGGTTCCAGACTTTGACATGACAGCTGGGTCATCACTGGAGCAATCTCTCTCTATTTTTCAACACTGTGTCTAGGGATTTTATTTTTGCTTTTGTTGTTTCTACCTAAAATCTTTCTGAGTAGCTCTAATGTAAGCCCAGTTTCTTACATTAAATTTTTTCCATAATTCTCAGCTCCAAAAAGTTGCTGCCTTTTAGATAAAGTAGAATTATGTTGCTGTGGGCTATAAGAGCCAAATCTTTATTCGAGAGCCACATAATCAGTGGTGGAATTCAAGTGCATTCGAGATCTTGAATTGTGGAACCTGTCTCCATCTTTATTGAACACTATTTTTCTTGAATGGGTTTTAATTCTTCCTGCAACCACGGATGGTTCCTTTGTCTCTGAATGCTTGTGAGGACTGCGCCCTATCTGTGTTTGAGGAAGAGGAGGTAAAAGTCACACAGAGATGCTGGCAGTGTAGGAGTGCCCCAGGGAAGGCCTACAGTGGGGCTGAGGCAGCCTGAGTACTGGGCCAAAGCAAACAGGAAGAGAGCTTACCAATAATAATGTCTGTAGGGGACAATGTTTATAGAAAATAAAACACACCAGGGAAAAGATTTTTAAACACTGCAGGTCCAAGTGCAAAATATGGTTGGAGGTGAAAAGACTTGGTGAGTTCTTATGTGTCTGCAAGTAATGCAACATATGCAGGCTGAGTGAGGCATCTATGTGAGCTGCATGTGCTTATACTCTAGAAGCGAGGTGTGTAGCTTTGCTTTCTAGATACAGTTAATGTTATCAGTAGCATTGGCAATGTTTTGGAGCTTATGGAGGAAGTGTGTGCTGTTTAAGAGGCTCACTCTGCCATATTGTAGATCAGAAATAAGAAACAAGGTATAACCTGGAGTTTCAACCTAAAGGATTCATGTGGAATCTCTGGAGAGATCATGAAGACTCTTTTCTTGCTAACGGACTTAAAGGGGAAACAAAAACAAAACGCAACTCTATCACTGCAAGACTATAATTAACTGTAGTCTATTACATACATCAGCACAGTCTCAGTAAGAAATTTCAACCACCATGCACTCCCTCATCCTAAGAGAGGAGAACATTATTTGGCATCCCTATGTATTTATTCTAAAATCTCTACAGATCCCTGCTCCTCTTCTTTGTGACTCTCATTGTAATGATTAATATTGAGTGTCAACTTGATTGGATTGAAGGATGCAAAGTATTGATCCTGGGTGTGTCTGTGAGGGTGTTGCCAAAGGAGATTAATATTTGAATCAGTGGACTGGGAAAGGCAGATCCACCCTTAATCTGGGCATTGTCTAATCTAATTAAGTGGGCACCATCTAATCAGCTGTCACTGTGGCTAGAATATAAAGCAGGCAGAAAAATGTGAAAAGACTAGACTGGCCTAGTGTCCCAGCCCACATCTCTCTCCTGTGTTGGATGCTTTCTGCCTTTGAATATCAGACTCTTAAGTTCTTCAGTTTTGGGGCTCGAACTGGCTCTCTTTGCTCCTCAGCTTGCAGATGACCTATTGTGGGACCTTGTGACCATGTGAATTAATATTTAATAAATTCCCCTTTATATATATATATATATGCTATTAGTTCTGTCTCTCTAGATAACTCTAACTAATACAGACACATACTGTGGAAAAGCATAGTGAAGGGGCTCTTATTCCCCCGGACTTTAGACATAAATACTTAAATCTTAAAGTACAAAAAGATTCTCTGAGGTCTTTTCAAATTGTTGATTGCTATTTTATTCCCAAATAAATGTAGAATTCTTTATGTATTATGCATATAGTCATCATCTTTGTACATTTGCCATATAGGTGGGATAGATGACTTTGTGTCATATGATATGTGTTTGGTATGCTATGCAAAACTATGTCATATTTAGATTGCACTTGATTTACATTTTTATCTTGGCCATTATAAATCCTGCTTTTGTTAGTTTGTTTTGAACTTTTTCTTTAGTTATTAAGAGCAGCTGCTTCAATCAGATTGCCTGGAGAATGTGCTGATGCAACCACTTTTCAGCTGTGTGCTCTCTGGAGCAATTTATTTAATCTTTCTAAGACTCAGATTTCCAAACCATAAAATCGGGATAATAATAGTAATACTCACCACATAGGGTTATTGTTAAAATTAAGTGAGAAACTTTACATAAAGCCCTTAGCACATATTAAATGTTCATCACACCAGAAGTATTATTAAATGTTATTTGAATTGCCCGTTACCCTGGACTCTGTAGATCACCTTTCCATTCTACCAAAAACTTAAAAACATCACTATAATAATGCTAATTATAAAAAGAACCCAACAGATGCATATATTGCTTATTATTCTAGACACTGTTATAAGTCCTCTATTTACATATTAGCTCCTTCAGTCTTAAAAATAGCCCTCTGAGGTAGGGAGTTGACTGCAGGCTTTTACAGATGGCAGGGGGAGCAGCTAGTGCAGGCCACCATGTCTGTGATCTTTTCTCCAGCCGTCTGCTTTGGCACTATTAATTAAGTGGTGATCTTTATGGTCTTCAGTTATTTTCTATTTTTTGATGTGAGACAAAGAAGCTTGCAAGAGAATTTTTTCTTCTCTTTTTCTTTTCTTTGAAACGGAGTCTCACTCTGTTGCCCAGGCTGGAATGCAGTTGCACAATCTAGGCTCACTACAACTTCCATCTCCCCAGTTCAAGCAATTCTCCCTGCCTCAGCCTCCCAAGTAGCTGGGATTACAGTTGCCCACCACTACACCTCACTAATTTCCTTATTTTCTTTAGTAGAGACAGAGTTTCACCATATTGGCTAAGTTGGTCTCAAACTTCTGACCTGAGGTGATCTGACCGCCTTGGCCTCCCAAAGTGCCGGGATTACAGGCATGAACCACCATGCCTGGCTGAGAATTTCTTCTTAAAGCAAGAACAAATAATATTTGATTTCTCTTTTGTCAAATTCAATTAGGGTAGAGTGTAGAAACCAAATGCCAATTTTTCTATTTGGGCTGGAAGTTTGTTATGATGTCTGTTCGAAGCCAGATTCATTGCACTGATTTAATAAATCTAGAATTTTGCTTCAGCAGCAAAACAACGTCGAAACATACCTGCTTGACCTTGATTCTGCTGAAACTCCTCCTCAGATGCTCTGAATACAAGGGTCAGCATCACAGCAATTTGACTCCATTTGACACCCTGTTGGGAAATGTCAGCTCCCAAGATCTTTTTCCTTTTGCTGGGATCCAGGAAAATATAGTAATGGCTCCCTTCTGCTTATTGGGAAGGGGTTTGTTGGGTTAAATATTATTATTTTAGCTGCTCTGTGCATTGAATTGCAAGATTTTTTTTACGCCTTTTTAAAAAATAGTTTCCTGGAATCATGTGACTTAGATATTCTGCTTCTAATGACAGATTTTATGTCCAAACATCTCCAAAGGGTTACAATGAACCTTGTAAAAACTTCAAGTTTTGTAGTTGAATCTTTAGGAGTGCATAGTTTTAATGTTTAATTGTGTGACACAAATGCAATTTTAAAAGTAAGCCATATTTATCTCACCATATGGTGCGTGATGCCTTCAGTCTCCTGCAACTAGTCACTAACTGACTATAAAAGACCATGATGCACGACGTTTTTGCTTGGGTATAATCCTTATTTGATTGGGTTTTCATTTTATTTTAGAATGCCACCTGAATCTTCTTAATTTGCCTTCATTAAAAGGTTGCTATTTAAAATTCAGGGCAGGGGTAGTTTTTATTGTTGATGTGTTGATAGGGGTTTCATTCACTCATTGTTCATTTAAAAGAATAAATTCCTAACAGATTAGGTCAAATAAAAAGAGGCCCAATCTCAGCAAGACAAAGGGCAGCAAAACAGTGAGCTGTATTAACTGGTACAAGGTCTACTCAGGAAATCAGCGAGAGAAGCCAGGGATGGTTCTACTCAATGCAAATATACTAGGTATAAACTATACACTAGTCTTCCCCTTCTTTTAAATTACAACTCAAAGTACACCCGTTCCACAAAAACTTTCTGATTTCCTTTTTATTTTACTATATACTGAAAATAATTCTCCTGTAAATATATATGGCCCACAAGACAATAATTATAATAAAAATAACCATTTGAGTGCTTATACATAAATCCATTACCATATTCAACTGCAGTTTTACATTTTATTTTTATTTACTGCAAGTCTCATAGCACAATGTTTGGCATGTAGAAAACCAAAAATAAGATGATTGTTGAAAGAAATAATTGAAAAAATAGTGAACAACATGAAACATTGAAATACTTCGTTTCCATTAGCCTCACTTTTTCCAATTTAACCTGATTTTTATTTCAAACACACAATTTGATTTTCCCTTATTTTTCTCTCTACATGTTGCCCTCTTCCGTAATATTCTAGAACTACTATTTCTTGTCCATTGATGTGTCTCATTACTAAAATGTGTCATACTTTAAGGTTAAACAATGATTTCTACAGACGATTCAAAAATCCTAATCTCTCTATCCCAAATAGAATGACCAGTCCCAATTGATATGGTTTGGATTTGTGTCCCTACCTAAATCTCATGGTGAATTGGAATCCCCCGGTGTTGGAGGAGGAGCCTGGTAGGTGGTGACTGGATCATGGGGACATTTCTCCTTGCTGTTCTCATGGTAGTGAGTGAGTTCTCATGAGATCTGATTGTCTAAAAGTGTGTAGCATCTCCCCCTTCCCTCTTTCCTCCTGCTCTGGCCATATAAGACATGCCTTCTTCCTCTTGTCCTTCTCCTATGATTGTAAGTTTCCCCGAGGCCTTCCCAGCCTCACTTCCTGTACAGCCTGTGGAACTGTGAGTAAATTAAACTTCTTTTCTTTATAAATTATCCAGTCTCAGGTAGTTCTATATAGCAGTGCAAGAATAGACTAATACACCCACTTACTTTGTACTTCCTGAAACAGAGATACCCACTGATGTAGCAAGCTAGAATCTGAGCAGTGTGCTCTCTATAACACAGCTCTGCTTATCTCATGAGTGTTTTCATTAGGCTATCAACACAAGAGGAAGACCCAGGTTTAAAGAAGCCGGAGTTAGAGGGCCAGAGCTCAAGCTGTCTGAAGAGCATTATTAATGTACATGTAACCAAAGCTCAGTAGAGAAGCGGGGCAAACCTTCCTCGGAGAAAGATAATTCAAGAGTAAGTTTGGTGTTAGATTTGTTAGGTTTGAGCTCCTGTAGTATTGCTAAGTGCCAATATCCTTGTAAAGGATTTTAAGGTTATGCTTCTTGGGCAATAAAATGAGGAAGAAATGTCATAGAGTTGAAAAAGAAATCAAAGCGATGAGATCCCTGAGTTCGTTAGCACTGGAGTGAAGCTGACAACACAAGGGAGAGTGAGGCTAAGGATCTTTCATAACTCTTGGTAGATTAAGAAAGGTCTCCATTTGGATGAGAAAAGAAACTTCTTTATTTTCAGGATAAAATTCATAAGGATATAATGCATAGTGTTGTATCTGAGTCTACATCAGCTACTGTTGCCTTCTTGTCAAGATACACCCAAAATACATAAAACTTAGCTTTGAAAAATGCAGAATTGTTTTTTTTGAGACAGAGTCTCATTGTGTCACCCAGGCTGGGAAGTGGCATGATCTCGGCTCACTGTGACCTCTAACCCTCAGGTTCAAGCATTTCTCCTGCCTCAGCCTCCCAAGTAGCTGGGACTAGAGATGCCCACCACTACACCTGGCTAATTTTTGTATTTTTGGTAGAGATGGGGTTTCACTATGTAGACCAGGCTGGTCTTGAACTCCTGACCTTGTGATCTACCTGCCTTGGCCTACGAAAACGATGGGATTACAGGCATGAGCCACCGCACCCGGCCAATGCAGCATTTTTATAACCTACACATCATTGCTCAGGAGAAAGAGAAATTAATAACAAACTGTAGCATAAAACTCAAATGACTTGTACATTTGTAAAGAGCAAACACACTATCTTAAATAAACGCTGAGTCAAAGGATAAACCAGACCTAGAAATTAAAAAAAAATCCACCAAATAAAATAATAAGAGCCATATGCAAAAAACAAACAAACAAAAAAAAAAAAAAAAAAAACAAAAAAAGAAAAAGAAAGAAAAAAAAAGAAAAAGGGGAAAAGAAAAATGCCTGGGTCTTGCCAAAGCTTTTACTGGGCACAAATTTACAATCTTAGACAATTTTGCTAGTAAACAAAAACAATAAAAATGAATCAATTAAGTATTCAATGTTAAAAGTTAGCCTAAGAATAAGAGAACACAAATAAACAAAACAGAAAAATCAATGAATACAAAGCAAAAGTTATGGAATTTGTAAACAGAAAATGGTATAAATTAAATAATATCCAGACCTACTTATGAAAACAAAGAAGAACATTTCTAATTTGTAACTAGCTTAATCAAGAAAAAAGAAAAACAGGATCAAAGATGGCGGATTAGAAACAGCTCCAGTGCACAACACCAAGTGAGAGAGACACAGAAACCCAGAGATCTCCTAGCTCCAACCGCGGTACCAGGTGCATTTCAATGGGTCTGGTCCGAGGGTGAACAAAGCCCACTCAGGGCAGACCAAGGCAGGGAGGGGTGCTGCGTCACCCAGAAAGTGCATCTGACTGGCGATTCGGGGGCTCCACCTCTTGTGCTCCGGTCCAGATACAATGCTTCCCCCAAAGCATCAGCAATACATAGAACAGGGGGATCTTTACCAGTCAAGCGCCAGAATTACAAGTGTAGAGTTGAATAAAAGTCTGCGGACTGAGCTATCACCCCCTCCCCATGACCAGAGAGAGAGGGAGCTGTAAGCAGGAGCAGCTGGGTGGCCCCTACTCCATGACCGGAGAGAGAGAAAGCTGAAAGGGGGAGACTGCTGGGTGCGGCTGGGTGGGTCCCTACCCTCCCCCACAAACCCCAGAGGGCTGAAGCTCTGACTCTAGTGGATTGCGTAGCCAGTGCCACAGTCTGAGATGAACCCTGAATGATCCAGCCCAGTGGAGGAGGGGCACAACCCACCACTAGAGGGGTGGGACTGGGCTACATGCTTTAACAAAAAACACAGGAAGCCTACATAGCAGTGGGCCGCGTTCTTGACAACCCAGCAGCGCCTACAGATCAGCAGAAGAGGCGGGCCTAATCTCCCAGCATAAACAAAAAAGACACAGGAAGCTTCCCTAGTAACCTGAAGGAGACCCTAGAAACCCAGTAGCACCCCCCACTGGCAGACAAGCGACCTCATCAAGCAGCTCTATGATACCACAGCCAGGTAAACCCACAAAGATGGGAAAAAACCAGCACAAAAATGGTGAAACCATCAAAGACCAGAACACCTCTTCTCCTTCAAGGGACCACAACTCCTCAACAACACAGGATCACAACTTGACCAAGAAGGAGTGCGAAGAATTGACGGAAACAGGATTCAGAAGGTGGATAATAACAAACTTTTCAGAGCTAAAGGAACACGTTCTAACTCAATGCAAAGAAACCAAAAACGTTGAAAAAAGGTTAGATGAAATGCTAACTAGAATAACCAGCTTAGAGAAGAACATAAATGACTTGATGGACTTGAAAAACACAGCACGAGAACTACGTGAAGCAAACACAAGTTTTAATAGCCAAATCGATCAAGCAGAAGAAAGGATATCAGAGATTGAAGATCAACTCAATGAAATAAAAAGAGAAGGCAATACAAGAGAAAAAAGAGTGAAAAGAAATGAACAAAGCCTCTAAGAAATATGCGATTATGTGAAAAAACCTAACCTACGCTTGATCGGTGTACCTGAATAGGACAGGGAGAATGAATCTAAGCTGGAAAACACACTCCAGGTTATTATCCATGAGAACTTCCCAAGCCTAGCAAGGCAGTCCAAATTTCAAATTCAAGAAATTCAGAGAACTCCACAAAGATATTTTTCAAGAAGAGCAACCCCAAGGCACATAATCATCAGATTCACCAGGGTCAAAATGAAGGAAAAAGTGCTAAGGGCAGCCAGAGAGAAAGCTCAGGTCACCCACAGAGGGAAGCCAATCAAACTCACAGCAGATCTCTCGGCAGAAACCCTACAAGCCAGAAGAGAGTGGTGGCCAAAATTCAACACCCTTAAAGAAAAGAACTTTCAGCCCAGAATCTCATATCCAGCCAAACTAAGCTTCATAAGTGAAGGAGAAATAAAATCCTTTACAGACAAGCAATTACTGAAAGATTTTGTCACCACAAGACCTGCCCTACAAGAGCTCCTGAAAGAAACACTAAGCATGGAAAGGAACAAGTACTAGTCACTGCAAAAGCAAACCAGTTGGCAAAGACCAAAAATGCAATGAAGAAAATGAGTCAACTAATGAGAAAGAAAACCAGCCAGTAACAAAATGGCAGGATCAAATTCACACATAACAATATTAACATTGAATGTAAATGACCTAAACACCCCAGTCAAAAGATACAGACTGCCAAACTGGATAAAAAGTCAGAACCCATCGGTGTGCTGTATTCAAGAAACCCATCTCACATATAAAGACACACATAGACTCAAAATAAAGGGATGGAAGAAGATTTACCAACCAAATGAAGAACAAAAAAAAGCAGGGATTGCAATCCTAGTCTCTGATAAAATGGACTTCAAACAAACAAAGATCAAAAGAGACAAAGAAGGACATTACATAATGATAAAAGGATTAATCCAACAGGAAGAGCTAACTATCCTAAATATATATGCCCCCAACACAGGAGCACCCAGATACATAAAGCAAGTTCTTAATGACCTAAAATGAGATTTAGACTCCCACACAATAATAGTGGGAGACTTCAATACTCCACTGTCAATATTAGACAGATCAACAAGACAGAAAATTAACAAGGATATCCAGGACTTGAATGCAGAGCTGGACCAAGTGGATCTAATAGACATATATAGAATGCTCCATCCCAAATCCACAGAATATACATTTTTCTCAGCACCACATTGCACTTATTCTAAAATTGACCACATCATTGGAAACAAATCACTCCTCAGCAAATGCAAAAGAACAGAAATCATAACAAACAGTCTATCAGACCACAGTGCAATCAGACCAGAACTCAGGATCAAGAAACACACTCAAACCCACACAACCACTTGGAAACTGAACAACTTGCTTCTGAATGTTGACTGGATAAACAATGAAAAGAAGGCAGAAATAAAGTTGTTCTTCAAAACCAACCAGAATGAAGACACAACTTACCAGAATCTCTGGGATACCTTTAAAGCAGTATCGAGAGGGAAATTTATAGCAATAAATGCTCACCAGAGAAGAGAGGAAAGATCTAAAATCAACACCCTATCATCAAAATGGAAAGAACTAGAGGAGCAAGATAAAAAAAACTCAAAAGCTAGCGGAAGACAAGAGATAACTAAGATCAGAGCAGAACTGAAGGAGATAGAGACACAAAAAATCCTTCAAAAATCAATAAATCCAGGAGCTGGTTTTTTTGAAAAGATGAACAAAATAGACAGACCGCTAGCCAGATTAATAAAAAAGAAAAGGGAGAAGAATCAAACAGATGCAATAAAAAATGATAAAGGGGATATCACCACTGATCCCACAGAAATACAAACTACCATCAGAGATTACTACAAACAGCTCTACTCACATAAACCAGTAAACCAGGAAGAAATGAATAAATTCCTAGACACTTGTACTCTACCAAAACTAAACCGGGAGGAAGCTGAAACCCCTGAATAGACCAATAACAAGGGCTGAAGTAGAGGCAGCAAATAGCCTACCAACCAAAAAAAGTCCAGGTCCAGATGGGTTCACAGTCCAATTCTGAAACTGTATCAAACAATACAAAAGGAGGGGAATCCTACCTAACTCATTTTATGAGACCAACATCATCCTGATACCAAAACCAGGCAGAGACTCAACTAAAAGAGAAAACCTCAGGCCAATATCCATGATGAACATTGACGCAAAAATCTTCAATAAAATACTGGCAAACAGATTGCAACAGCACATCAAGAAACTTATCCATCACGACCAAGTAGGCTTCATCCTGGGGGATGCAAGGCTGGTTCAAAATATGCAAATCCATAAATGTAATCCATCACATAAATGGAACCAAAGACAAAAACCACATGATTATCTCAATAGATGCAGAAAAGGCCTTTGATAAAATTCAACAGCCCTTCATGCTAAAAACTCTCAATAAACTAGGTATTGATGGAACGTATCATAAAATGATAAAAGCTATATATGACAAACCTACAGCCAATATCATACTGAACGAGCAAAAGCTGGAAGAATACCCTTTGAAGTCTGGCACTAGACAAGGATGCCCTCTCTCACCACTCCTATTCAACATAGTACTGGAAGTTCTAGCCAGAGCAATCTGGCAAGAAAAAGAAATAAAGGGTATTCGATTTGGAAAGGAGGAAGTCAAACTGTCTCTACTTGCAGATGACATGATTATATATCTAGAAGACCCCGTCATCTCAGCCCAAAATCTTCTCAAACTGATAAGCAACTTCAGCAAAGTCTCAGGATACAAAATCAATGTGCAAAACTCACAAGCATTCCTATATACCAATAACAGACTAACAGAGAGCTGAATCAAGAGGAAACTCCCATTCACGATTGCTACAAAGAGAATAAAATACCTAGGAATACAACTAACAAAGGATGTAAAGGACCTCTTCAAGGAGAACTACAAACCACTGCTCAACGAAATAAGAGAGGACACAAACAGATGGAGAAACATTCCATGCTCATGGTTAAGAAGAATCAATATCGTGAAAATGGCCATACTTCCCAAAGTAATCTATAGATTCAATGTTATCCCCCATCAAGCTACCAACGACCTTCTTCACAGAACTGGAAAAAACCACTTTAAACTTCATATGGAATCACAAAAGACCCCACATAGCCAAGACAATCCTCAGCAAAAAGAACAAAGCTGGAGGCGTCACACTGCCAGACCTCAAACTATACTACAGGGCTACAGTAATCAAAACAGCATGGTACTTGTACCAAAACAGAGACATAGACCAATGGAACAGAACAGAGACCCCAGAAGAACACCACACATCTACAACCATCTAATCTTTGACAAACCTAGCCAAAACAAGCAATGGGGAAAGGACTCCATGTTTAATAAATGGTTTTGGGAAAACTGGCTAGCAGTGTGCAGAAAGCAGAAACTGGACCCCTACCTGTCACCTACACTAAAATTAACTCCAGATAGATTAAACATTTAAACATAGAACCTGACACCATAAAAACACTAGAAGGAAACATAGGCAAAACCATCCAGGACATAGGCATAGCCAAGGACTTCATGACTAAAACACCAAAAGCAATGGCAATAAAAGCCAGGGTAGACAAATGGGATCTAATTAAACTCCAGAGCTTCTGTACAGCAAAAGAAACCATCATTAGAGTAAACTGGCAACCAACAGAATGGGAAAAAATTTTTGCAGTCTGTCCATCTGACAAAGGGCTAATATCCAGAATCTGTAAAGAACTAAAACAGATATACAAGAAAAAAACAAACAACCCCATTCAAAAGTGGGCAAAGGATATCAACAGACACTTTACAAAAGAGGACATATATGAGGCCAACAAACACTAAAAAATTCTCTTCATCAGTGGTCATTAGAGAAATGCAAATCAAAACCACACTGAGATGCCATCTCACACCAGTTAGAATGGTGATCATTAAAAAATCTGGAGACAACAGATACGGGAGTGGATGTGGAGAAATAGGAACACTCTTACACAGTTGGTGGGAGTGTAAATTAGTTCAACCATTGTGGAAGACAGTGTGGCGATTTCCCAAGGATCTAGAAATAGAAATTCCATTTGACCCAGCAATCCCACTATTGGGTATATACCCAAAGAACTATAAATCGTTCTACTATAAAGACACATGCACACGTATGTTCATTGCAGCTCTGTGTACAATAGCAAAGACCTGGAACCAACCCAAATGCCCATCAATGATAGACTGGACAAAGAAAATGTTGTACATATACACCATGGAATACTATGCAGCCATAAAAAACGATGAGTTCGTGTCCTTTGTAGGGACTTGGATGAATCTGGAAACCATCATTCTCAGCAAACTGACCCAAGAACAGAAAGCCAAGCACTGTATGTTCTCACTCATAGGTGGGTGTTGAACAACAACACGTGGACTCAGGGAGCAGAGCATTGCACACAGGGGACAGTTGCGGGGTGGGGAGGGATAACATGGGGAGAAATGACAGATATAGTATGCACCAAAAGTAAAATAAATAAAATAAAAAAATTTAAAAAAAAGTGTAACCTTACAGATATTAAAAAAAAAAAAAGAAAAAAGAAAAGCAGGCTGCAATCTTATAAGATCTGAGTATACCAGGAACAAAAAGAAAATTCTGTGTATGCATCTATATTAGTAAAAAATAATTGTTACTTAGAAATGTAGCACTTAAGAAAAATAGTGATCATGACTAAAGAAACAATTAAAAATCTTGGTAAACTAACAACTACAGAATCCCGGTCTTGTTTGTTCAACTGCCTACTTAGTGTCTCAAAGATACCTCAAACTAGACTCGGCCAAAGTGAGAAGCTGAACTTTTTTCAGGTAAATGTGTTCCACCCAACTCAGAAAATGACACCTCTTTCTTCCCATTTTTTAGGCCAAAAATCTTGATGTAATTTTAAACTATTTTTTCCAATTTAGTGAAGCCTGTTTTCATTATCTTTATATTGTATCCAGAATCTGACCTATCCCCACCTTCTCACCCTACAGGTCTGGCTTTTTCTCAGCTGGAGAGGCCTCCTTTTGCAGTCCTGTTACTTTTCCTCCTTCCAGTTCTTTCTGCTTCTGTTCTCAGTTCTTTTAAAACTTAAATCATGTCTTCCAAACTTTCTTTGCCACCCTCCTCACTCATGGTGAACCTTCAAGCCCTCACCATCACCTCTAGACACTTTATGGTCTGGGCTCCCAGTTTCCTCTCAGACTGTCCTTTCCTCCCTCTTCTCCCACCACCATGTACTCATGCTTTGCACCTGTTAACCCACTGCCTGTGTAGGCTAATTTGAAAATAAGTACGAAAAGCCTTTAAAAAACATGCATATCCTTTATTCTAACAATTTTTTGTTTCCAAATTCATAACATAACCACAAGTTTGCTCACATTTTTTTTTGGCAAGGAAGGACATTATAATGATATTTTAATATTAAAGAAGAGTACAATCTTAAACATCTGGTAAAAGTAATCAATGAACACCTAAATAAATTATGGTATAGGTATTGAATGGAACCACTGATATTGATAATTCAAAGGTTTGTTTTATAGTGTGAGAGATTTTTACTATATTGTAGGGATAACGTGAAGGTACAATATATGCATTATAACCTAAAATTTGGATACACACACACATAAAACATATATATATATATATATATAGTGTGACTTCAATATTGCATGGATATTCACAAGTGAGTGTTGAGCCTGTATGTCTCTTAACTGGATTAAACATGAATTTCAAAATTTTGTTCAATAACCTTTTCTTATTTTCCAAAATTTAAAAAGACAATTATTGATTTTTAATCATAAAATTGTAAGTTTAAACAGAACTGAGAAGGCTTTATATGAGAAACTCTCTCAAAGTCCATCGATTTTGATGCAGGATTTTTTCAGTGCGGCCTCTCCAGCATGGAGACCTCCATAGCCAGCGACACCCCTCCCCAGGGCCTTGCTGGGTTCCGGACACACCACCGAAGGTACCCTGCCCACTTGGCCCCGTTGAGCTGCCCGTGGCTTGCACCCCGGCCCAGATCCCACACTTACAGAGGGATCTATGCTCAGCTAGTGGCTGGGCTGGGCATACTTCAACCTGCTTCCACCTTGGGTGCTGGCATATGGACGACGGAAACACAGTGGCGTCTGAAAAACTCAGAGATTCCAGAAACCACAGAACCCCAAAGAAGGTGTTACCGCATGTCACAGCTCTGGCTTGGCAAGCCCCAAGGTCTGGGTCCACGGAAGTGTGTTAGCTCTTCTCTCCTTCCTGGGGCATGCAGCCCAGTGAATGGGTGCAGGCCTGTTTTAGTCCGTTTGGGTTACAGCTCATTCAGTCCCACCACTCTGCTCTGGCCCATGACTCCTGGGCTGGCCCCGCCTATTTGCTGCTTCTCATCGTGTGGGGTAGCTGCCCAGCACCACTGGAGGGCAGAGGGCTACAGTATTACAGCGTTTTTCATACTCATGTATGGCGGGTCCTGGGTTCTTGTCCCATGTTTAAGAATGAGGTTATGCTGACAATCCGAGGGTGAGCAGGGCAAAGAGTTGATTGAATGGTGGAACAGTTCTCAGTGGAGAGGGTCCCAAAGTAAGCAGCTCCGTATCCGAAATTGGGTACTTGCCAAATGTGGCTGAGTTCAGGGTTTTTAATGGGCACAGAATGGGGGAGGTGTGACCCATAGGCAGCATTGGAAAAGGCAATATTCAATGGGTTAAAAAGCATTATTCATAAAAAACCAATGGGGAAAGAGCGTGAGAATAGCAATAGAAGTTGTCACTAGGGGTCACAGGCTTCAACAGGAACCAGCAGCCCGGTCTTCACGCTTCAGGCCGTTTTTGGCTTAAGGTGGGGTTTTACTAGAGACCTGCCCGTCTGCCTAGGGTTTGTCTACTTCCTGGTGCTATTAATTCCTTACTACTATTATTGATACTGGTTACTATTTATTGAGAGTTGATTACATGTGGCAATAACTCACGCATATTTAAGTATTATTTTATTTCAAACAGCAGTTCTGTTGTTTTGTCCCTTTAACAGATGAGGGTACTGAAGAGCCCAGTGCATTATACTAATTATATCACATGTATACAATTGTTCTAATTATGCACCCTTCATATGCTTATGTCTTTGTGGCATACATATTTTGATTTCACAAATGAGTTGTAAATACTTGCAAAGGACAGAATGCGTTAGAGAACATCAAACATTTTCAAAACGTTTTAGTATCAAAATCCTCTCATTTTATATGAGGGTAGCTTGTTTTTCCTTCATATCAATCTTCTTTCATTTATATGTATACATCATAATAGTTATTTTCAAACCCACAATTCTGATTGTCTAATACCTTGCAACTCAGCATAAAGTCAGTGAAGCAGGTATCCCCTGGGAGCTTGTTGAAGTGCTGAATCTCATCTCCCACCCTACCTTCCAGACCTGCTGAATTTGAATCCGCATTTGAATAAGGTCCCAGGCGATCTGGATGCACATTGAAGTTTAAGGAGCTCTGATGTAAAAACTTTCTTAAAACATCAAATGAAGGAAAACCTTTCCTTTTTTCTTGGTTTTTCACATACTGATTATGACACATTGTCCTTGGGAGTACCAGAATTTTTTTCTTTTACGATGCAAGCAATTGCATTTGGCCGTCTTATGAAGTCTTGCTCTAGGGCATCTCCCACAGAGCACCTGGCTTGAAGTAATCAGAGTAAAACAAACACATTGCATTTTTTTCAAAGTGCTGGAGAGACAGGATTTCTCTTTTCAGTTTGCTGCTTTTCATATCTGAGTTCACCTTGACTTCTGGCTTTCTTTCTCAGCTCCTATGAGTGTGTGGGCTTTGGTAGCAAGGAGGTGCGCTGGTACATGGAGAGGGCCTCTGCTCCTTGCACTCTTGGGATGGCTCAATGACACCATTACCTACACAACAGCAGTTTGCAAAGAAGCATGTGAGGCCTCAAAGGCTATCAGATTGTCTTCCTTCATGTCTGTTGGACGTGGCACCGTTTCTCATGTGGAATGGCCCGGCTTCTCAAAATAGAAGGACTCCCAAAATGTCACCTTCCTATCACCTCCAGGAACTTGGGCTGTGAGTGCCTGACTCCTCAGAAAAATTATCTGATGGAAACAGCAAATCCATATAGTCATTTAAGTTTTACAGTGTGATTCACAGATGCTAATCTCAGACACAAACCTGTGAAGTAGGTATTTGTATTCCATTTGCTAAATGGACTAATGTGTCTCAGAGAGTTTGGTAACTGCCCTGAGCGTCATTTTAGTGATGAGTCTTGTGTTCCCCATCCAGATCTCTGTCTGAGGCACCAGCCCCAGGTCTGGGAAATTAGATAGGAGGGTGTGATTAGGCACCTAATGGGCAGAGGAATAGCACGCTCTGCTGGCTTTGGCGGCGTTCCCTTTCCACAGTTCTTTCTTCTCTTTCCCCTTGCCTAAAACTACAGCCTATGGGACCTATCCAGCATCGAGCATCTCCTCTTAGCCACAAGTGGTTCCTTTAACCGTCTGCTCCACCCTAGGCTGCAGTTCAATTACCCTATAAAAGGGAACGACGTCCTCTCTCCTGCTCCTCCAAACTCATCCTGTCCCACTTCATTGCCTGTTAATAATTGAGAAACACATTCATTTTACATTTCTATCCTTGTCGCACCCTTTAGATTTACTGTATCCTGTTGGAGTTTTGTCTGTTCAGGTCAGCAGACCCTTACTGGGTTCCTTATATCAGACCACACAACATGGTATGATACCTTATACTTGTCCATACATTACCCTCCAGGGGCAGTGGGTGCCACCAGCTTGCACCCTCACATCTTACAGGGGGCACTCAGGCAGCTCCACTGCTCACATCTGTGGCTCAATCACATTTGTGCACCTATTTTCAAGTCCTGGGTTTTGTCTTGTCCCCTGGGTCTGGTTGCTAATCTTGGCAGTGTATCCATTACCAAGGATAGCACCTGGCTTCTCCTTGGCCAATTGTTTCATTTTCTCTGTATCAGATTGTGAAATCACAGCTTGTGTCTTGGGTCCTGCCACTGACAAACAGTGGTGGCTACCTACTTTTCAAGCACCCTCCTCTTTCTCCCTGTCTTGTGCTGTGTTCTCCCTCTGGGACCCTTCATCACTTCGTCTGGGTCCCTGATACAAAGAGCTTACCTGTACTGTGATTTATGGATAGTGCTCATTTTGGATGCTGCGTTCACCTTCAAGACAACTACCCTTCTGTTTTTGCCACCCGCTTCCTTTATCCTCCATCACTCCGTATTCTGTCTTCAGCGAGTGTCCAATTCTAGGACTCACCCTCTCCCTGCCTGTAGTTATCCATGCCCTGACTGACTAGCCTCCTTTATAAAACAGAAGATAAGAAGAGGGACAAATGAGCATGTAAATGTTTCAGCAACAAACTGCAAACTTCACAGTTTTTCTTTTCTGTTCAGCTTCCTGTCCTAAAGAATGATGATTTATGATGAGGACTGAGTTGCATCATGGCACCACTGCTTGTCCTGCCCTTTCCAATCTTTGACAGAAGATAAGCAGATTCCTGGAGAAAAACTTACATCTAGTTGTTCTTTCCCCCACTTCCTTTCCAATACTGTCTCTATTACTATGGCACAGTGGCCTGGGAAGAGAAAATGGGGGGCATTTTGGCTACTCTGGCAGTCAACAAGAATGTTGAGATGTATTACCCTTTTACACTGTCAATGACTTTATAAAAATAACCTTTTCACTTCAGTACAAAAAGTGGCCAACTTTTTATACTGAGACAACAACAAGTTGTAGGAAGCTTTCCTTCCTCTTCTCACTCTCTCTCTTCCATTCTTTTCTTCCCTCTCTTCTTTCTCCTTCTCTGCCTTCTTCATTTTCTCTCTCCAGTAGCATCTAGCATTAATCAAGAAGTGCACCCTTTAGCTCCTTGAAAAGGTCCTTGCATCATCATCATGCTTGAGTTGGCAGGCATTAATAAATGATTCTTTACTGTATATGAGTCAGAAATGTATGAAACCCTGCCTAGAAATCCTAATTTTTCTGAAAAATTCCTGACCTGGTATTCAATTTAAATGCACTATTGCAGTTCAGTTGGAATGGGAAACTACGATTTGCAGTATGCTTGCTGTCCCTAATGTCTTCCCTAAGTTTTAGATCCAAGACTAAGTACAACTACTTAATAACTTCTTTTCAGTGTAATTTTTGGCCTTCCGTGATATCAGTAGGTTATTAATTATAAGAGGAAGGGTGAATTTTTAGTAATTTACACATATATCTCTCAGTTGTAAATCCCAAGTGAAGAAATGAACAAAAAGACAGTGGCATATCTTTGAAAACCTTGCCAGATATCTTTACAGTTAAAGCATGTATAAATACCAGACTCACAACTAATTCTTTGCAATAATCACTTGAACTTGGGGAATGTACAACTCTCGGTTGTAGAAGATCTGATGGCACCTCACAGTAGCAAGATAGCATTACCCTCAATTTTACTAAATGGCCTAGAAAATTGCCATTTAATGTCTGTTTCCAATATATATTTTATGCATATACATTACTACGTATTTATCTGTGTATTTCGGTGTATTATCTATTCCCTGTTTCACATACAAAGATTTGAGAACTTAAGTAGTAAGTAAAGAAGATTTTTGTTTTTGTTTTTGTTTTTTTGAGATAGAGTCTCACTTTGTTGCCCAGACTGGAGTACTGTGGCATGATCTCAGCTTTCTGCAACCTCTGCCTCCTGGTCTCAAGCGAGTCTCATGCCTCATCTTCTTAAGTAGCTGGGAATACAGACATGCACCACCACGCTGGACTCATTTTTGTATTTTTAGTAAAGACAGTGTTTTGCCATGTTGGCCAGGCTGGTTTTGAACACCTGGCCTCAAGTGATCTGCCCACCTCTGCCTCCCAAAGTGCTGGGATTACAGGTGTGAGCCACCATGTCCATCCATAAATAAAGATCTATTTGGAGTTGTTTTTGTGCTGTATCACCCTAGAAAGTAACCTACCCCTTTATAGGCTTAGTATCTTTATTTTTAAGATAGAGGCTTACAACTATTCTCTGTAATATTTTGTGAGAACTTAATTTTAAATTTGAGACCTTGTAAAAAAAAATAGAATATTATATACACTGCTCTCTCTCTTTTTTCTTCTCTCTCCCTCTCTCAACAGTTTTAGTTATTGTTATTCATTTTGACAGCAGGTTATCTTCTAAAAAATACATAGTATTTTTATAATGGTATAATGCTCAGTGCTTGATTCATTATATAAATTGAATACATTTGGATATATGCTAAATGAAGATGTGAAAACTAGACAAAGGTTAGATGCTGTACTTTGGTTTCAAGTATAACAAACACTAAATAATAGTGTTTATTGAATGGCTACTATTTATTTGACAAGAGCTAGGTTTTTACATTTATTATTAACCAGCTGGCAAAAACTTTAGAGGTTAGTATTATGTCCCAATATATCAATGAAGGGATTTGAGCTTAAAGTTAAAAACTTATATATAGTCAGTAAATGTCAAAGCTAGAATTTGAATTCAAGGAGGACTAAATTAGCAGGTACTCCAACTCATACTTCTGCCTACTCCATTTTAAATATCTTAGGAAACTAATATTGGAAGGCGTAGGTGTTATGACCACTTGGAGAATGTTTTTAGAATTTTGTTTAATCATCTGATTAATTTTGGCAGCAGACTTATCTCAATGCATCTGGGGATAAAATTACTTTGATCAAGCAAAGTCTATTTACCTGGATCATATTTTTACTAGTTAAGACTACATTTAACACATGCTATTAAAAATATCATATAAAATCTACTCATAGATATTTAATCATAGTTTTGGAATACCATAATCAGTTCAGAAACCTGATAGTTATATTGAAAGCTGCCCTTGGCTGTGGAAAGATGACTTATTCATCATTTTTACTGCTTTTTACCTGAACAGTTAGGGTCTTGCTTTGAAGCTAAGGTTTTTTATTTCAAAACAGAACACTTAAATTAAGTTTTTAACTTTATGCTCAAATCCCCTCATTGATACACTGGGTCATAATACTAACCTTTAAGGGTTTTGCTAGCATGAATGATAATGAATGTAAAGAACCTAGCTCTTTGATGGGTGACACGTCTTTTCTGTCAGGTGACACATATCAGGTAGGGCCCTTAGAGCCCCTCTTATGCTAGTCAAAGGAAGAGCCCTCATCCAAGGGGAAGGCAATGCAAGAATATATTCTGATGAGAAGTCCCATTTGGCATATGTGGGATTGGGTATCTCCTACTTGGAGTCTCTCTTGGACCAGGCTCCCAAGTGGTCTCAGGTGTAGATCACTGGATAGTAGGAGAGGCTGAAGTAGAGAGCACTATTTAATTAAAACAAAACAAAACCTCTTAAGACTAGGACCAAACATGCCCCCAGAACAGAAGATATCTTAAAGGGCAAGGGGTATTGACCCCCATTTCTCACCAGTACGTATCCACACATCTACAATCATATCTATGTCTCCAGGACATCAGTTTTTGGACACTGTGAGGCCCTCAATTTTGCTAAATAAGATGTAGCAGTGGAGTCTAGTAGAACCAGCTTTCAGAAGTACTTAAGTGGCAAAGTCTGATCAAAGCAGCAAAACCCAGAGCTCCTGGAGAGGCATCATCTAGCAGAAGAGACTGGGCGCAGAGGGAGAGTAAAGAAACCACAGACATCCCCAGCAATCAACCAGGCAGATACTCTGAATTGCTTGAGGTCAATGGGGTTATACCCTGTCAACATTCCCTGGTAAAACTTTGTGGGCACCTAAAGGCTTTTTCTTGGGCTTTTGACCTATATTAGCATATAATGTTACATTGAAACTTAGGTTAAATTAAATAACTTTCTTTTTATGATACTTCCCTTTAAAAGTGAACAATGTAATGGCTTTGGGCTTCCAAGCTGTCTTTTTCTTTTGCTCTAGTTTTTAAGTGCAGTCAATATTTTTGAAAATGCCTCAGAGCACTGAATGCATTTCCAGCATATGATGTAGCCCCAGTTTCATTTTCGGTGTTGAATTTCTGCCGTATTCAATCTGAAATACAATTTTAGAAATTACAAATTTTAGCAGTTAAAAGTGAGCCAGGGCCCACAGTTATTCTGTAGCACATGGTACCATGTCAGTCAGTTCTCCTGCCCTGCTAGAGGCTTTGTGAGCAAGATATTGGGACCTTGGCTGAACATGGGGACATCGTATTTCATGCCTGTGAAAAGGAAGGTTCATGCCTATAAGGTTACACATGTTGACACCAAGAAGAATAATTTGTACTTAGTTATAAAGTTCAAATGGGATAAATAAACCATGGGGAGCCATGATGCGTTTATGGACATAGTTAAAAAGAAGCCTGGCAGAAGTCTCTGTAGTTCCGATACTGACTGCAAAATATCAGCCATCGGTGCCTTCAGTTCAGCGAAAGAAGCAAACAGAAAACATGTAGCAACATATTTAGGTATGGGAATCTTAAATACCATCACTCAAAGCATGTGATTCCAGCTCAATATGTATTTCATTCTTCCTTTCTTCTGTGAAAAATTCCATTATTAGCACATTTTCCATTTCTGCAAGAAACTCATGGGCTATTAACTGATTTACACTTAGTTTCCTGGAGCAAAGTGACTTGGAAAGATAACTTGTAAGCCAAACTTGCTCTGTCAGTTCTGCTAAAGCATTTTCTGTATAAATAAACTACTGTGTGCCCAAACAATTTTCTCCATGCAGCTTGAATGTGCTCTAAGATAGGAAAGATAGTGATTTCCAGCCAGACAGATGTACAGTAATGGTAATCGCCTCATGAGATTAAACTCACCAGAGCTGCAGGGTACTTTGTAAGAGGGTGAGTGATCCCTACTGTCACTCGGTGAAAAGATACAGAGTAGCTAGAAGCAAGAAATGGCTCAAAATCCATTACCACCATCCCAAGGCTTGTCTCTTCTGACATCTTCCCTATTTCATTAATAGTGTCAGCTTCCACAGTCTCTAGCCATAAACCTTGTAATTATCCCTGTTTTCTCTATCACCCTTACCTACTTATCTAATGAGTCTTCAAGCCCTATCCAGACTATAGTGCATAGAGAGCTGTGGAGTTTTAAGTCATTTGCAGGGTGGGTGGATGCTAATGTCTCAATGAGACAGAAAAACACATACATTTATATAAAAAGAAAAATTGTCATCATTTCTCAGACTGGAAGGATTTTGTGGCCTTAGTTATGAACCTCAACATTAAAAATTTAAAAACTCTAACATCGCAAAAATCTGTTCATTCACATTCAGGCTTATGGCTTCTGTGTCCTGTTTCAATGTTCAACATCTATCCTTTCCCAATGCTCCTTAAAATTCCAAATCTGACCAGGTTATATCATTGCTTAAGGAAAAAATCAACTCCCAATCATTTCCACACAGTGTAACATTGCTTCTTAGCTTCAGCTTTAGTCATAATCCTACTTTCCAGGCGTAGACGCTTATATACAGTTTTAAAACAATAATAATTTTTCAGACTTGAATGTCTTTAACATGCTGTTTCAACGCCACACAGTTGCTCTCTTTCCTAACCACTTCCACATACCTATTATCCTCATGCCTTCTATCGCTTCCCCTTTCTCTTCTCAACTTTATAGTCAGTTCCTGACTCAAGTCTTTGCTAACCCCTTCATGCAGAATTAAGCACTTCTACATCTCTGATGTGATGACCATCTTATTCAAACTGCCAATCATCACATACCATTCACTGTATTATGATTTGATGTTTCTGTATCTGCCTTCCTGGATTAATTATGACTATATGGAGTTCAGACCTTTTCATGCCCTCATTTCCAGAGTCTAGCACACTGGCAAATAGTAAGGTGCTCAACATATATTTAAATTAATTAAAAATAAATACTAATTTATTAGTTTACTTTTCAGGGTACTTATCCACCAATGCACAGTTAAAAACATATTTGGACTGAATTTCATACTCCAAGTGATGACATCCATTTTCTTGTTATCACTCCCTCCAGTCCCGAAAGTTCTGAGGTTTGGTTTAGGAAGGGAGAATTTTTGAGAAAGAAGGGTGAGAATAGTAAAACAGATCCATTCACAAGACAAATCATTTTTTAAGTTTTTTATAATTAGGATTTAATACAGAAAAAAATGATATTGTATACCAGGAAATCTAAATTTCTTCAACTGCCTTCTTATCAATAACTTTGAGTAAAGTCAGCTCTACCTCTACAGTTGTACTGTACAAATCAGGATCTGCCGGCCAGATGTGCACTTCAATTTCAATTTCAATTAATGAAATCATATAAATTAAAAATTCATGTTTTTTTGTAGCACTGGCCACATTTCAAGTGCTCAATAGCCACAGGTGGTCAATGACTGCCATATTAAACAGTACAGATACAGAAATTTCCATTCATCATAGAAAGTTCTACTGAACAGCAATGATCTGTAAAATTTCCCAAATTACTGAAAGCTATATTTGCAAATGCAGCATGTTTATGTAACTCTAATGCCTAAATCCTTTACTGGATGGAGATCATGGCTAAGATCAAATTCGAAGGCTTTAATGTGTATCCCTTGCCCTTTATGAACTGCTTCTCTTGATGATCTCTTCAGCTTCATGACTTTTCACAGTCCCACATGCATTCTGTGTGCTAAAGGAAGTGGTGCTCTTTCAAGCTGATAAATTGACGGAGCTCTGACCACTTGTGTGCCTTTTGCCTGGCATTATTATTTATGTGACTAATTCCCATGATCTTTCCAGCTACAACAACTTGAAACCTTCCTTGGTTCTCTCAGTTGGTGATGCCCAATCATCTGTGTTATTATAATTCTGTGTCCTTCTCTCTCATCAATTAATGTGCTACATTTTCCATTACAGTTTTCCCTGCACAGTAGTTGTATGCTGTTCACTTCAATCATATGCTGAATATGGTTGAAGAAGCATAATGATTTATCTTGTGGAATAAGAACATCAATGTTCTCTTACCTCTCATCTTCAGCTCCCAAAATGGAGATAAGGCATACATAATTCCTAAATGTGGTTATAGTTTAAATTACATATCTTTATAAGATTGATTTATGGCATGTATCTGCACTATACACTGATTTACAAACGTATTCTTTAATATCTCTTTTTAAAAATAAAAATGTAGCATCTGTTTTTGAGTTAGTTACTTATTTTATTTAGTTGCCCACTTTATTTTATTTATTGGTTTTAGTATTCTTATGCTTTGCCTACATCAAGATAATGATTACATATTCAGAGATGCCTTTTTAAGCAGAAAGAATAGCACAAGAAGTTCAAGAAATATATCATAAGATACAATATTCAGAGAAATAATTGAAGGATATATTATATTGTCAACATTTAGCTGTTATAATCAACTTCAGTCATCAGAGCTACCTTAGAGTCTTTAGTATTTTAACATTAATTTCAAAATAATTTATTCTATTATTACACTGACTTTCATACTAATGTAAATGAACTTAATAAGATGAAGCTCAAATGTAATGTTAAAACAGAAGCATAATAGAAATTGTAACCCAAATGAGTATACTCCAAAGCAAAGAGGTTTTTTGGCTGGCTTCTGTGGAGGAATTTTCATTTCCTTTAATCCATATCACAGACTTGTCACATTCCCAAAAGGGTAGGTGAAAATTCTAATACAATCTTTTTTGCATTTAAATGATAACTCATATTCTGCATTCATTTGCCTTTGAAATTGACTGCTCAGAAAATATGGGCACTACAGGGTTAAAAATACAGTGATGAATCTCACTTGCTCACACACAGTCCTGCTCTCTCCCCCACACTGCTTTCATTTCACAGACATTTTTTCTAACTCTTCATTCTTATTTATCAGTTAAAGACAAAATGATCTTTGTTTAATTGTAATTTTTGGAAATTATAAATAGTACTCGATTAGCTTTTGTCATTAACTCTAATCTGCATTGATTACCTGAGATATAATGACAAAAATTAAATACGCCTATTTAACTTTTAAATCCTAGATAAATATTTGTTGATGTGTCATTATTCTAATTAAAAATGGCGAGAATATACAAAGGTGTATAAACAACACACCTTTGAGTCCAAGGATATGTGATATGCACATGTGATGTGGGTTAGTCTTTGCAGTTTCTTCACCTTCTCTGTTGCTCTTCACCATGAGAATTTCTAACACTTAGTTCTTATTAACTATAGTATAAAGTAAAATATTAAATAAGTAAATTATAATATTTTGATGCTCTGAAAATAGTATTAGGATTATTAAATACTGCATTATCTTTCAGGTCAATTTAATGAAAGCACATTTTATGACATTAATAACCAAATAATTAAAAGAAGTGAGTGACAGAAAACACAGGCAGGACACAAGCATCTTTTATGTCTGTTACTACTTCACTCTTTCACCTTTTGATAATGTTAGCTCTGGCCTCCCCATTTCATTTTTCATGCTAAACACATGCGTGTGCATACACACACACACACACACACACACACCTGTACAAGTAGGTCATCTTCCAAATGTCACCAAGTGTGACACAATACACACCATTTTGTTCTCAATCTAACACCTTTGCTTTCATAACAGGTTCCAATCACTTGTGTTCAAAGTGCCAATATAGAAAGAATCATCTTTTATCCTTGTCACAATCCTTCTTCTATGGTATATTCATGCATTTTCCTTCTCATCTATGTAACCATCACTCATTCAAAAGGCTATGCTTGAAGATGATTTTCCTTTAGACAAGCTCAATTGTAATTCCTTCTAAGGCAGAAATTCCAAGAATTACAATAATCTGTGCATACTTAAAACGTCCAGATTATTCTAGGATAGAACTTTAAAAACAGAACTTCTTTGCAGTGACCATTTGCTCTAGCCTGGGGTTTCTGCTCTGTCATTACTCTCGCTCTCTGTTTTGGCCTCCCAGGTAGGCTATAATTAAGGCCTTTTAGTACAGCAATGTTTGTAAAAGAATCTACAATATTGCAATTGCTTTTGACCACGGTATCTTCAGTAATAAATTGGCAACTTCATAAGTCACACTCAACTCTTAGAAACTTACTTTCTATATAAGCCATTGGAAATCACTTAAAAAAACAGAACGCTTATTGAGATTAAATTTTCATGTGGGCATACTTACTCAATTTCTAAATATCAGTGTAGTAGTCTGTGGTTATTGGTCCCATATGGGCCAGAGGACATTAGAAAATTTGCTAAGACCTGAAAGAACATCAGCAAGAGAAAGGAATACTTCCAAGAGCTCATTCCTCTGCAAAAACATCACATTGAACAACTATCTATACACAAAATTACCTTCATAGGAGCAAAGGAAATCAGGTAAGAGATTATAACACCTACAGATAGCACAGAAATAAAAAAGGACACATTGAGAAGGGAAGGAAGGACAGTTTTACATTAATCATGTCACCCCTGCTTCAGCCCCTGGCAGCAAAGAGTAAAGAGAGATACCTTTTGCATGAGGGAGAAACAGGGAAGTGAGCACTGAATTTTGCATTGGACCTCAACATTGGACCTACCCAAGCAAAAGCCTACAGCCCCTGATTCTGTGCTGATATCCATGGACTAATCCTCCAGACTTAAATGCCAGGAGAGGTACCACAGTCTCAGGTTCCAGGAAGGCCTGGTGCATTTGGCATATTGGCCTATGTTACTACTGGAACAACCTTAGAGGTCCTAGGCTCCAAACTGTCCCCAGCACTAGGGTGACCTCCAGGTCTCTAGGCTTCAGGCCCACCTCAGCACCAGGCCAGCTTCTGCAGTCTGAGACTTGAGACTGGCACTTCAGAACCATCCTCCAGGCCAGCCCTTGTGTAATAGGCTCAGGTCTACCCAGGACTAGGCTAGACACTGTGGCCCTGGGCTCTAGGCCTGATCCAGGTTTCAGACCAGCCTAGAGCCATATTTCCCCATATAGTCTCATATTTCTGGACTGCTCTATGCCAGGTTGGCACTTCTGACCTCAGGGAATCAGCAGCCCCTCCCTTCAGGCCAGCTCCTGTGACCCTAAGCTCCAGCAGACTCAGGGCCTAAGTCCAGTAATGTCAGTACTGAACCAACCACCATAGACCCAGGCTCTAGTGTCCTTGTGAATACAGATTTCAGGCCAACCCCTGGGGCTCCGGGACTCAGGCCAGCCCTCACAGACCTACCCTTCAGGCCAGTGTACTCACACCTGGTCTCTAGGCTAGCTTCAGAAGTTCTAGGCTACAGGCCAGTCCCCATAACCCTAGCCTCCAAGCCAGCATCTATGGCTCCAGGCCCCAGCCAGAAATCCAAAATCTCAGGCTCCAGACTAGCCTCTACAGACCCAAGTTCCATGCCTGCCCCAGTACCAGACATTACCCAGTCTCTAAGTCAATTTCTGTGAACCCAGATGCCAGAGGACCCAGGGTCCAAGCTCACTCCAGGAGACACTAGTGACAGATTGGCTCTTTCAGACCTAGTCTCCATGACTTCCCTCACAGATCCAGGTTCCAGGACAGCCCCTGTAGATGCAGACACCAGGTCTATACCTGTAGACTCAGAATCCAAGCCTGTCCCAGTATACCCAAGTGGTAAGCCTATCACAGTGCCTAGCCGGCACCTGCAGGCTTAGGCATAAGGCCTGCCCCAGTGACAATGAACCTCTGTGAAACCAGTATCCAGACCTACCCTCACAGACCCAATCAATAGGCCCACCAGAGTGGATCCAACTTCCAGGCCCAGCAACCTGCTAAACTAGGCATCAGGTCAGTCAACTGGACAACTCCAGCAGAAATCTTTCCTGAGAATCATGCCAGATAGGCTACCCAGAATCTCTAAATGGAATGACTAGCGAAATGTCCTTTTCAAAAAAGCCATTGTACAAAGACTAGAATAAAACTACTACTTCACACATATGAACATCAATGTAAGTCGATAAGATACAAAAAAATAAAAAAGACAAAACCACCAAAAAAACAAAATAATATCCCAGTAACTGAATCCAGAGGAATGAACATAAACAAACTGCCTAAGAATTAAAATTAATTGTTTTAAAAAAGTTCAGTGCATTTCAAGAAAATGTAAACAAATCCACAAAATTAGGAAAACAACAAATGACCAAGACAAAACACTTGACAGAAAGATGTAAATTATCTTAAAAATATCAAATTCTGGAGCTAACAAGTAGAACAATCTGTGAACTTGAATAAAGATTATTGAAAATAAGCAATCAGAGGAGAAAAAGAAAAAGGAATAAGGAAAGTTAATTTGATTTATGGAACACCAGCAAAAGAGCAAATGTTAAAATCATGGTAGTTTATGAAGAAAGAGATAAATAACAAGAAAGATTATTTAAAGAAATAACAGCAGAAAAGTTGCCAAATTTAGAGTAAAATAAGTATTGAGGTACAGGCCAGTCAAAAGCCTCAAGACAGACCGGAAGCAACAAAGGATTTACAAAACAACCAAACAACAATTTTAAAAAATGACATTAGTAAGTCATTATATATACATAATTACCTTAAATGTAAATGAAATAAATTATTGGATAAAAAAGAGATATAATGGTAAACACATATAAAAACAAAACCCAACTGTATGCCGCCTACAAGAAATGCACTTCACTTTTAAGAACACACATAGATTCAAAGTGAAGGGAAGAAAAATGACATTCCACATAAAAGGAAATCCAAAAGAGAGCAGGGGTAGCTATATTATAACAGATAAAAAGACTTTAAGTGAAAAGCTCTAAAAGGAGAGAAAGATCGTCATTATATAATAATAAAGGGGTTGATTCACCAAGAGGATATAATAATTGTAAATACATATGTACCCAATATTGGAAAACCAAAATATATAAAGCAAATATTAAATGATATAAAGAGAGAGAGAGATTGCAATATAATAATAGTAGGGTATTTCAATACTTGACTTCCAGCAATAGACAATTCATCCAGATAGAAAATGAAAAAGAAATACATGACTTAAACTACATTTTAGAATAAATGGAACTAAGACAGATATATACAACATTCCATCCAGCATACACAAATCTGTAAATGGGATGAATCACATTATGAGAATAAAGAAAAAAAATATGATCATTTCAATAGATGCAGAAAAAAGCATTTGACAAAATACAAAATACTTTCATGATAAAGACTTTCAATAAGTTTAGTCTAGAAGGAATACACCTCAACACAATAAAGATTATAGATGACAAACCCACAGTTAACATCATACTCAAGGATGAAAAGTTGAAAGCTTTTCCTCTAAGATCAGAAACAAGACAAAGATGCCCACTACCCTACTTTTATTCAACATAGTACAAGAAATTCTAGCCAGAGCAGTTAGCAAAAAGAAAGAAAGAAAAGGCATCCAGATTGGAAAGGAAGCAGTTAAATTGTCTTTGCAGATGACATTATCATATTTATAGAAAACTGTAAATACTCCACCAAAAGTATTAGAATTAATAAACTAAATACTTCACTGAAAGTGTTAGAACTAATAAACTAATTCAGTAAAGTAACAATATACAAAATTGACATAATATTTTCTATACACTAACAATGAGCTATTTGAAAAGGAAATAAAGAAAACAATTCCATAACTATATAAAAATAAAATAGGAATAAATTTAACAAAGAAATTAAAAGACCTGTAAATGGAAAGCTATAAAACAATGATCAAAAATTTTAAGAAGACAGAAACAAATGAAAAGATATCCTATGATCAAGGATTGGGAGAATTAATATTGTTCAAGTGTTCAAACTACCCAAAGTCATCTACATTTTCAAAGCAATCCTCATCAAAGTTCTCATGATATTTTTTGCAGATATAGAAGAAAAAATCCTAAAATTCACATGGAATCACAAAAGACTCCAGACAGCCAAAGCAATCTTTAACAAAAACAATAAAGCTGGAAGTATCTACCTGACTTTAAAATATACTACAAAACAATAGTAATCAAAATAGTATGGTAGTGGCATAAAACAGAAACATAACCTAATGGAATAGAACAGCGATGCCTCCAATTCTCACATTTATGGTCAATTGAATTTTAATATTCAACAAACATGCCAATAACACATAATGGGGAAAAGACAGTCTCTTCAATAAATAGTGTTGAATTTCACCCCACCAAAGAATAAAATTAGACCCTTATCTCACACTGTATACAAAAATGAACTAAAAATGCATTAAAGACCTAGTATATTACCTAAAAATGTGAAACTTCTAGAAGAAAACATAGGGAAAATAATCTGGGACTTTGGTCTGGGTGATTTTTTTTTTTAATATGACCTTAAAAATGCAGAGACCAAAAGCAAAAATAGACAAATGGGTTTATATCAAACTAAAAGACTTCTGCACAGGAAAGGAAATAATCAACAGATTGAAGAGACAACCTACAGAATGGGAGAAAATATTTGTAAGCCATACATCTTATAAAAAGTTCATATTTAAAAGATGTAAAGAACTTAATAGCAAGAAAACAGCCCTTTTAAAAAATGTACAGAGGAGCTGAATGAACATTTCCCCAAAGAAGGCATGCAATTGGCCAAGAGGCATATAAAAAGTGCTCAATATCACTAATTGTCAGAGAAATGCAAGTTAAAATTACAATGAGATATCATCTCACATATGTTGGAGTAGTTATCAAAAAGACAAAAGGTAAGTGTAGGTTAGAATGTGGAGTAAAGGTAACCCTTGGATACTGTTGGTGGGAATGAAAATTAGTATAACCTCCATGGAAAAAATATGGGAAGTGTCTCAAAAAATTAAAAATAGAACAACTATATACCTAGCAATCTCGCTACTGAGTATATACCCAGAGGAAATAAAATGAGTGTATTAAAGAGACACCTGCACCCCCATGTTTATTGCAGCACTATTCAGAATTGCCAAGATATTGACTCAACTTAAGTGTCGGTGGATAAAGAAATTGTACTGTGCATACACAATGAGAATATGCTTCAGCTTCACCAAGGAAGAAAACATTGTCATTTGCAACAACATGGATAAGGCTGGAGTACATTATGTTAAGTGAAATAGGCCAGGAACCAAAAGGCAAATACTGCATCATCTCATCCATATGTGGAATTTTAAAAACTTGCACTCAGAGAATAGTGGTTAACAGCGGCTACGGTTGTGGGGTTAGAGAGATGTTGGTCAAAGGATACAAAATTTCAAATAGGAGGAATAAGTTCAAGGGATCTTTTGTGGAATATAATGACTATAGTTAAAATAATATATTATTGAAAATTGCTCTGAGAGTATATTTTAACTGTCTCTTTCCACAAAAATTGATAAGTTATGAGATAATGCTTATGTTATATAGCTTTATTTAGCCATTCCACATTTATATAGATTTAAGAATAGTAATGACTACTGATGCCTATCATGTTATGTATGATAAATATGTACATTTTTAATTTATTAAATATTTACTTGTTTATTAAAAAAGAAAAAAATAGCCCGAGCACAGTGGCTCATGCCTGTGAACCCAATACTTTGGGAGGCCAAGGCCAGTGGCTCTCTTGAGGTCAGGAGTTCAAGTCCAACGTAGCAAAATCCCATCTCTACTAAAAATACAAAAATTAGATGGGTGTGGTGGTATGCTCCTGTATACTCAGGTACTCGGGAGGCTGAGGTGGCAGGATCACCTGAGCTTGGGGGGGCAGAGGTTGCAGTGAACCGAGATCTTGCCACTGCACTACAGCTGGGCTACACAGAGAGACTCTGTCTCCAAAAGAGAAAATAATATTTCTAAGATAATTTTGAGTTGTTGAAAACTTTTACCTCTGAAATAATGTTGCTATATTTGAGTCCTAACTTCACTTCTTCCTAACCATGAGACCTATACCTCAGTTTCCTAGGTTTTTATTAGTTTCCAAGTATAACACAGAGGTAATAATAGTACCTTCCACATAAGATAGTGAGGATTAAATGAAATAATTTATAACATACTTAACAGAGTGACTGGCGCAGAGTTAGCTGTCTATAAATATAACTTATGATAATTTTTAGGAAGCATACATGAGATTTCTAAATACATGGCCTATCTACTATCATCACGACTTTAGCACACTGGTTACGTAAGTGAATTTTTCAAATGTATTCAAGTATTTATATTCAGTTATATTATACATGTTAATAATATTTGCATTCCCAGTACTTGCATACTTCCTAGTGTTGTATGCAGTAGGCATGAAAAGTTCTTTATCTGATGATCAGATAAATTAATGATTTAATGGATAAACATAAACATTATATGAACAACTAATTGAAATTATAATGTAAATAGCTAAAACCCCAATTGCATTGAAAATATTATTTTATTCACTAATTTCTATAAAACTAACCATTATTTGTAAAATATTTATTAAGGCTAAAATGGAATAAAGTATATTTAATCTGGAATTTCTAAACATTAATCGTAGAAGGTCCACTGTTCCCAGACATTGTCCTAAAAGTTATGAGTTCCCGTGAGAATCCTCCTGTCTTGTTCTTTTTCCCTACACATATCTTCTAAATGGATTTGTACCATCAGATAGAAATTGGGCTCTGTAATATTTCAGTCAACAGAGAAGGGAGAAAAAGGAAAGGAATATGATGTAAAGTAATGTGGTATTTATTTAGCATCCCTGCCTTGGGGGCCACCTCTCTCTAAATCTATACTCCTGGCACAGTTATGAGTTGTGGTGTACTACCACCACCCCACAGGTAAGCAGTAATTTTCATCTGGGGAGCCAGAGCCCTTTGCAGGACATTTCTGAAAGTGCTAATGGGAAGGCTATTTCCTGCTTGGGAGACATAATGCTGGCAGGATGTGAATTTAGGTCTGTCAGAGGCAACTTCTCTGGACACTTGAAGGAAGCCCATATGTCCTAGGAAAGAAGCAGGTCAGCCTTTAGAAGGAAACAGATCCAAGCAATTGAGAGTAAAAGAGAAACTTAGTAACTTTATTTGAAATACTGGATGGAGCTTTGTTTGAAACCACTTCCTACACCTCCTCCAGAAGCTTCCCACTTACAGTGGCCAATATATGTATTTTTTAAATTCAAGTTTATTTGAGTTGTATTTTTGTCACTTTTCTACAGCATGCATCCTGATTAATTTAGCTATAGAAAAAATTGAGATAACTTTGATTTTAATTACTTCCTAGTATCCAAGAAAAGGAAATAAAAAATTAAAAGAAGCCATGACCTAGAATTAAGATTTTTTTTAACTACTCATACATTTGTAAAGTATTTATTGAGCACTTACTATGAGCTGGACAGTTTTTCCTAATTGGTTAGAAGGGATCAATATACCAAACAGGCAAATATTCTTGCCTTTATAGAACTTATATTCCAAGAGAAAAAAAGCATAATTATTATGTAGGTTCTTTAAAAGTCATATCTCTGGCAGGGTTTGAGTAAATTGATACGGGGAAAAAATGTGGGACAGGATAGGATGTGTACATATTGGGGAGGCTAAGGAAGAAATTTTGCATAAAGTGGTCAGGTTGGGCCTGTTTGAGTATATGAGATTTGAGCAGGTCTTTGAAGGAGGTGAAGGTGAAGTGTTCTCCAATAGTAGGGACAGCCAGTGCAAGGACCCCCCCAAGGTGAAAGCATACCTGGAATATTTAAGAAACAAAGGGAGTCCAAGGTGACTCTAGTAGAACCAGCATGAAGAAAAGCAGGGAGAAGTTGCAAGCAAGGTGATGCAGGATCATCTCCCAGAAGACTTAGAGATCCATTTAAATTTTGTTCTAAATGCAATGAAATTCATTGAAAATTTTGAGGTGAGGAGTGGCATCATATGACCTCCAATTTGAAAGTATATTCTGCTGCCCTTTGAGACTAGTTATTGGGGACATGAAGGGGGTGAAAACAGAATGAGGGAGGCAAGGGAGACAGATATTGCAAGGATCCAGGTGAGAGATATTGGTAACTTGTTCAAAGTGAAAGTGCTGAAGGCAGTATACAATCACTAATTGGCATGTATATTTTGAATGCAGAGCTTACAGTATTTTATTCCAGGTCTGACATGGGGTGTGAGAGACAGAGAGGAGATAAGAATGATGCCAAGATTACTGCTAGGATGAAAAATGCTGCAGAAGGAAGTTTGGTTAAAAGATAAAAAGTTTAATTTTGGATGTGTTACATTTGACATGCCCAACAGACTCACAAGTGGAGATGTTCAGTAGAAACACTTTAATATGAGAGTCTGGGTTTCAGGAGCTAGATGAGAAAACATAAAAGGAATTGGTGAATTACAGATGGGTTTTATGTAATGAGACTGGCTAAAATCACCAAGGAGATAACATCGATAGGTAAGTGAAGAGGACCAAGGACTGAGCCTTAGGATATTCCACATCAGGAGTTAGGGTAGAAGAGAGGGACCTAACAAAGGAAAATGAAAAGTGACCATTGAAATAGAAAAAATACAAAACATGCATTATATCCATTATATCTGAGAAGCCACATGGAGAAAGTGTATTAAGGAGAAGGGAAGGATGAACCCAGTCAAAAACTGATAAGAAATCAAATAAATTGAGAACTGAAAATAGAGCATTAGATTTAATAATGCAGTTGTCATCTGGTGACCTTGATAAAAGCATTTTTATAGCACACGGGTCAGGGAATTACAAGAACATAATCACAGTAGTGACAAAGAAAACATTTGAAACAATGATGCAGACGACAGATTTAGGTAGTTTTCCGCAAAGGGAGCAAAGGCATGGAGTAATAGCTGACAAGTCAAGACAAAGTTGGGTGGGGTTTTTGTTTGTTTATTTTCTTTTCTTTTCAAATTTTCCATATAAATATATATGGACATATATATCCCATATGTTTCTCATTGAATGACCTGATAGAGGAAAGGACAATTGATGATGTAAGAGAGAAAGAAGAAAGAGAAGTGCTAGGGTGATGGCCTTGATTATGAGTGAGAAAGGATGGCCCTATTACCAAAGTTGAATTTACTTTGCATGGAAACATGGATAATTAATCGTTGGTAAAATGTGAGAATGCAGAGTATGTGAGTCTAGGTTTAAGTAAGTAGGTAGGGGAGTGGGGATGGGAGTCTCTAGAACCCTCAGTATTTTCAGTGAATTAAGTGTCAAGGTTAACTGAGAATAAGAATGTGGGAGGAGGTATTGGGATATGCTGTGATAGAGGAGGATTACAAAAAGTCACTTAAGAAAGAAGAGAGAGCTAATAGGTATTCTAAGTGGAGTATAATTGCTGAGTATTATTAGGGGTTGGTTTGGGACCCATGTTATGTAAATCAGTTTTGGGTCATGTATTTAATGAGGCCATTAGCTAGGTTTTGTGTTTTGTTCCTATTACATACCTCTTTATGAACATAGGCACAGATAGAACAGGATTACAATTTTACCAGAGAAATGCCATAAAGACAGGGGCAGAGAAGTATGTATATGCAATACAGTAATTATAATTGACTATTCAATTTATTTAGGAAAGGAGAGGGGGAAAGGATGTGAAAGGATAAAAGTTAAATTTTATAGGATTAATGAATTGGGGGCAACTGGTAGGTCAAGGGTAGTTGTAAGTCAATGAATAGCTTGAGTGATTTGGGAAGAGGAGAGACAGTGCTTTCTAAGAGCGCTCAGAGGGCGACACATGTGTTGGAGATAATGGAAGGGTATCAGGTATTGATGGCTGAAAGGCCTAAGATGTATGACCATGGGAATGAGTGGCTGAGCTGTGGTGGGAGGCAATAGCGTTGGAGGAAAGGATGTTAAGGAAGTGGCAGGTGAAGATACTGAAAGTATTATTTCCATTTACTTTGAAATTTCAAAGAATTAAGGCAGAAGGATAATAATAGCAAGAATGACAAGAAGTGAGAAGCTAAAATCATTGAAACATAAGGGAAAATGAGCATCATTAAAGAGTAGAATAATGCCGAGTTCCAAAAAACCCCAATCTCTGGGACCATCTGTGAGAAATGCTCTATCAGAACGCAATGATTCATGGGCTAGATTAAAAAACAATTACTAAATGACATTATATCTGAATCTAACAGTCTATGCAGATTCTCAATTTAGGATAAATTAAAGAAACTTGGAAAAAATTTGATTATCTGTGGATAATTGGACTGGACACATATTGAACCCACAACCTCTGCCCTGATTTCAGGGTTCCTTGTGTGGTTTGTAGAGCCTTGATTATATTGTGTCAGGCTCAAGGACTGAATTGTCTTACATACTGATGGCCAATGATGAATAAGAAGAATTTCCTTACTTATTTCTTTATTGGGGTCACCTAATGTTACTCATCACGAGCTGACAGGAAGAGTCGTTAGGAATACGGATTGTTTGGTCCAATTAGCTAATTTAGATGATACAATTTATAACATGAAAAATAATCACAAAACGTGTGTAATCAATGGAAACTATTTTTCTAACAGAGTTTAAATTTGTCATGAGTTTTCATTTCTATATGGCATGAAAACTTTAATGCCAACACCTTCAGGTATATTAGTGTGAGTTAGTTGCTTTTTTTTCTAATAAGCTAAGTACAATTGGCTGGGCGTGGTGGCTCACACCTGTAATCCCAGTACTTTAGGAGGCCGAAGTGGGTGGATCACAGGGTCAGGAGATGGAGACCATCCTGGCTAACATGGTGAAACGCCTGTCTCTACACAAAATAATAATAAGAAAAGAAATTAGAATCATTTCTATCCTTGTGTATGAAGTATACTTGTATGCCAGATATTCAAGGGTGAGGAAGTCAAGCTGATGCGTGGGGTTATCTTCTTTCTACTTTTTGCCCATTTTAGGGGGAGTGTGTGGGGGAGGGCTGAATTAACCAAGAGAAATCCAAAACAAGTAAAGGGAACCTCACTCTATCCCTTACAGAAAACAGAAGAAAGGGAAAGTTACTGTGACTCTTAGAAGGTAACTCTAACTGTTGTGGGTAGGAGTAAGAATCCCGTAACACTAACAGAAGGAGGCCCTAAACTCTGTTCCATATATCTTAATATGGACACTTTAGCATTTGAATCTGTGGTGGAACCTGGTCAGCTTGGGTAGGATACATATTCAATCATTAATTCAATTATCATTTAACTCTCTACCTAATAAATAATCTAAACCAATAAATAAGAATTCATGTCTTATTACTTGTCTGTACTGTTGGCTGAACTTAGGAGCTAATAATTTAAAAAAATTTGTTGTATCACCTCCACTCATAAAGCCTATATTCTAGAGCCTAACTGTAGGCTGTAAAAATTAGAGAATGTGTAATTTATTATTTAAGTGTTATATTGCTTAAATAAAAGACAGTTTCTAGTTCACATGCATTTATTGTTAATATATTTGCCCATTTTTTTGAAGACCAATCAAGAACTCTCCTTTTCTTTGGAAAAAAGGTAAGAATTTGGCTATTTCCTATGCTTTATTTATTTTATTGAAATTCTGCTCACCTTTCTAAATACCCTTCTGTTACAGGAATTTTCTCTGCAGTTGGGAACTTCAGTAGAGAATTTATGTTCACACTATTTTATGCTAAACTTAAAACTTTGACAGTCACTAATGGTACAGTAATGAAATAATAATAGGTCCAATTTTCTGGTTATACAAAGGGAGAAAATTGTTCTATTTCTTGAAAGTGTTGAGCTAATTGGAGAAGATAGTTGGGGGTAATCAAAATGGTTTATTCTGATAAGAAGGTAGCTGCAGTAATTTTATTTTTATTTTGCATATTGATTATCTTCATAATTACTGAGATCAAGTGTTCATTTAATAATTAATTGCATTTTATCATTTAAAAATCTTTTCAGGCAGTTATCACAGGGAAATTCTACAATGAATTATTTCACATTAACTCTAAACTCATTGGGCTATTTAGTTTATATAACATCAAGTAAGCTACTATTAACTTTGGGTGGGGAGGGGACACAGTAGCTCATGTCTGTAATCCCAATACTTTAGGAGGCTGAGGTGGGAGAATTGCTTGAGGCCAAGAGTTTAAACCAGCCTGGGCAACATAGTAAGACCTCATTTTTTACTGGAAATTTAAAAAATTAGCTTACTGTGGTGGTGTACATCTGTAGTCCCAGCTACTTGGGAGACTGGGGTGGGTGGGTGGCTTGAGCCCAGGAGTTTGAGGCTGCAGTTTGCAGTGATTGTGCCACTGCACTCTAGCTTGGGAGAAAGGAGACTCCCCTCTCTAAAGAAAGAAAACAACAACATAGGATAGGATGTAAATATAAAGAAATATCTCTAAGGGTTTTAGATAAACTAATAAATGGCAAATTAGGATCTTTGTGTAAAAAATTATTATATTTTGAGAAAAAAAAACACATAATTCACCAAGTCCCTTATTTTACATCTACTTCATCTTACAGGGGGGAGACTATATCTAGTTGAAAAGAAATTACTTTCTCCAGATCATAAGTGAGTAACATTTGATAAGATAGATCTAGATATGTTTTGACAATTTGATAGTATTACAGCAAGTTAATTATCCCAAAGTTATTTCTATTATTAAAGTTAGAATTCTGAATTGACTTATTTCCTCTTGTCTTATATAGTTTAAAAATTTTTTTATTATTGGTTCTACATAATTAACCAATAGTTGGATCTTTCTTGAAGAGATCACTGGAAATTGGAATTATTACATTTAGTTATTTCTAATATCCCATCCATAGACTATTTCATTTGATGTTTATATCTGAAATTTTAATTCACTTTTGAAAATGTAGAAACTACATCACAGAGAGATTAAATAGCTTTCTTAAAGTTATATCTAGCTGAAGCTAGAATTCAAACATTACTTTTCGGAATTTAAATATTTACTATTTTGGTGATATTCTGCAAGTGTAGAAGTCAATAACCTAATATATTTCCAGGGTGGATGGTGACTCATAGTTTATTTTTTCTTCATTTTAAGTCTTATACTTTATATATATAGTGATTATATTGGAACTGGATGGAGACTAGAGAAATTTTTAGTGGTTGTCAAAACTGTCAGCATTTGCTCAAAACTAAGCTATTTAGTTCTTACTATTAAAAAAGTGAACTGAAAAGGATTAAAGAGCTGAACCACCCAGATTGGCATCCTCTATCTAGATTCTTAAACTCAAGAAGAATCTCCACCAGATTTGGTTTAGTATCTATATTATTTATTTTCAAAAGATGCTCTCTGATGATATGGAGAGAATAATCATATCAGCAGTTCTACACAGCAGTTATTTTTGGCATGTGGTAGATGCCAGAAAACTACATGTTAGTTGGAATAAGGGCCATTACAAGTTCTTCTGATACAATCAGATAGATTTAGGTTCTACTAGCTCTATTATTAATTTCTTTGTGCATTTAGGTAGGTTAAGAAATGTCTCTAATCTTAAGGATTTGGGAATGGTAATATTCTTAAAATGTTATTCTGAAATGGTCCATTCCAAAATCTGACTGATGGTAACTGACCTATATATTCTTATTTCCTTTGGTAGAACTTGAAACTAAACATGGTAGGGCAAATAGGGATTAAAAAGCAATGAAGAATTTATCCATTTTCACCAAAATACCTTTGTTGCTTTTTGTTGATATTTTACCCTAATTGCACAGCAATTGCAGAATTTCGTTAATTCAGTTCTTAGCATCAGAAAGGTCAGGATTCTTTCCCCTGGATTTGGCCTTCTCCAATGAACGTTACTCAACTGTACTGGGTCTCAGTTTCTTCCATTGTAAGCAGGGAAATAACTCCCTTATAGAGTATTATCTTCAAAGTAACTATGGCCAAATGTCATAAAAGTAGTGAAAATAATTTTTCAACTACATAGTGCAATATAAATGCACAGGCTGTTTTTTTTCACTTTTATTATTATGATTATTATTTCAAGTTCCTATAACTTTGTAGATCTATGAAAAGACACTTAACAAAAATTTACTAAACATTAAGGTGCTTGCTTTTTTTCTACAACCAAATTGAAAAACCCCAAGGGAATAAGCTATAAAAACATCCACAAAAGCAGAACTAAGAAAAGCACTGTGTTTTTTCTGAAATAAATATTTAATTTAAGAATGCATACTGTATTATAAAATTTGTAAACTTTTGAAAAAGAGTAAGATAGTAAATTAAATCCTACCTTCTTTGCAATTCTGTAATCAGCCCGTTTAAAACATGATAAATGTGGCATTCTATTTAATATAGCAAGTAGTCTGTTAAGAATCATCTTTCAGAGTTCTCACCTTGTTTTCCATAATTCATAATAAAGTCACATCTCCTATTTATGTGAGACCTATTTGCTCCAAATGGTACCTCTTCCTCTGATCTCATAATCAGGCTGAGATGTGCTCTTGCTAGAGCATCACAGCAGAAACCATGGCCGAGAGTTCAGAATTTCTAAGCCTGATTAGTTTCTGCAAGTTGTATTGCATCATTGACATATCAATCTTTAAATAGATTGAGAACTGTATATGTTGAAATGAAATTTACATGTTTAACAACTGAAGAAGATCATTCATTTTTTGAAAGGAATTAATTCACTTCTAAAGAAAGATGAAAGACCATCTGAATCATTCATTAGTTTAACTTTTTCCATCTCCTAAAAATCAACCCATCATTTACAGGACAATGCTGACACAGTATAAGTTCCCATATACCTAATAGTTGGTCAAAATAATTACTTCAATCTTTACTAGGAATTTTCACTTTAAACATTTGTTTTACCAAATTACTAATATATGAGTATCAGACAAATCAAAAATAAATAAAATGTATTGAGATAATACTTTATGAGTTGTTCTTTCATAATTTCCCTTAGCTATACATCACAAGCTCTGGAAAGAAAGCACTTGTAACAAACACTAAGACAAGGTACCTTTTTCAAGCTTTTGTAAAAATTAAACTAAAATCTTACAAAAGTAAGTATAAGAATACAAAATATTTTAAAGACAGAAAATCTGCCAGATAAACCCTTTGATGGAAGAGGCTTAATCCCTCTTCTAATCCCCAAGAGTTTAAGAGCCAAACAGTTGTACAAACCTGAAAACTGGACATCTGTCTCTATCACATGATAGGCATAGTGTCTCTGTGTGTGTCTGTGTATCTGTGCGTGTGTGTGTGCATCTGCATGGCCATACATAGCTCTTGCCTATCCACCTCACTTCTATTACTTCTCATTTAACTAAGATTTGACAACAGTATCAGCAACCAAAATTAGGACAGGGTATACAAGGCTCTGAAAGTGGGATATTACTGTGTTTATTACCTGTGATATGGTTGGGAAGAAAAATGATAATGCTTTATAAAAATGGCAGTTTGAACGGTTTGTTGATTAAGTGTTAGATAATTCAAATTAACTTTGCTTCATGATGTCCAAAAATTTGAATGTGATCGATCGAGTTACTGGTCACATTTTGTTAATGTTGCCATTTACAACAAAAATTTCTTCAGACTTCAGATTCAAAATGTAATGAGAGTATCCTTTGACAAAACATCTAAATTTTAAAATATTTTAATTTCAAATATTGTATTTAAAGTATTATATAAAATTGAGTATGCATTGAGCCTGAACCAACAGCTAGAGTGATTTAATCTCTTTATATGTGTTATTATATTTAATATTCACAGCAATTCTATGCAAATTAGATTTATATTATATCTATTTTTCAGATGATGACACTGGGGCATCATTTGAAAGGAGATGATAAGTATGGAGAGGATAAATATGTTGTTCCATATTGCCACTTTGTGTGTGAAAATGTAGGTGGTTGAGGCAGAAGCCAATTTGAGCCTAGATTTTCTAGTGCTCTTTTTATTTGCCAATTTAAAGACACAAAGATCTATCTTTTTTGTCTCTATTACTGTCTTCCACATTTATCAACTTCTCTGAAATTTGTTTAAAGTCTTTGTACTTTTCTTCTACATTGCTGCAGAACACCTTAAATTTTTCTTTTATATCACAAATTCAATATTCTGAATGTGATGCAGTTGAATTTTCTTTGATGAATTTGTAGTTTTCCTTACTTTAACAATTCTACTTTTTAAAAATAATTTCCTCAAGAGTGGTAACCACATGTTTTCTCACACTTCTTCCTCTGAATCATTATCATCATTGATGTCATTGTCCTCATCATCGTTTCCCTGTTCCTTTGGTACTATACTTAGTCCATTATCCTCTGTGGAGAATGAGCTATATGTCTCATGGCTTCATGGGGAGGGAACTCCCATTTCACTCATGGCTTGTCTATACTTTCCAGAACTCACACAAAAATTAATTCTGTGTTTGCCATGTTTGCCTGCTTCTTTTCTTACAATACAACACTGCTACGGTTCAGAGGAGTTCCAATAGTTAATCCAAAACCTATATAATTTCTGTAGATGTCACCAATTTCTAGTTGAGTTATATGTTTTCCACCCTGTTATTGTGTTTATTTGATAATTTTAATAAGATTTAATATGATGGGCTAAGACATTTGTTTTCATGGACCCATTGTTTTCCTAAAGTCAAAGTTTCATGTCCTCTTAATGCTTATGAAGAGTGTAATTAGATTATACTAGATTTTTTTCCCTCACAGTAGAACAGTTTATGAAGGAGATAATACCAATACTGTTGCCTAGTTTCAAGTGATTTTCCTCTGTTTTATTTAGTTTTTAATACACTGGGTTGGTCAAAGTTATTGTTTAAATTTTACCATTCCAGATGAAGATAGCAGGACATGGGCTAGTTAGGCAAGGATAGGCCGCAGTAACAAATAGACCCAAATGTGTAATTTGTCAACATAATAGAAATGTTTTGATTTCCCACATCAAGGTCTAGTGTGGCTGCAGTTTGTTGGGCAGGAGAGTGGGAAGGGTGAGGAAACTAGAGTCAACACAGGTATTTGAGAATTCATGCTGAGATTAGCTCTGTTGTCTTTTACACATGGATTCCTAGATTCCCTGGATTGCTGTCAGTCAACAAGGGGACCAATAATGTGGAGCAGCACAGGAAAATTTTTTTGGCCAGGTCTGGAAGTGTCTCATAGCACCATCTGCTCACGATACATAAACCTCAGCTGACTGAAAGAGAGTCTGGGAAATACTGTCTATCTGTGTTCCCAGAAAGAGGAAACATTTTGGCTTGGGGAATAATATCTAGCAGCATACTTTATTCCATATATTTTTGTACTGCCTATTTAGAAACTTATCATTTTCTATATGTGGGTTACATGTCTGTGTGTGGTGTGTATGTATGCTCTGAACAAGTGTTGCCTTGAGTTTCCTTTCTGCTTGTAAGGAAAACCTCTTACCTCTGTAAGGGGATCTTTCCATGAGGACTCCACATAAGGAAATACTTTCCATGGATAATGGAAAGATATGAAACTACTCATTCCCAACTTCCAAAATCTATTATTTCCAATGCTTTAGTATTACGTATGATTGTGTTAGTTGCACTTCACTGGTGTCTGTGTTCTCACTTTTCTATATAACTCTTCTTTCACAGCTTAGAGACTTGGGTACTAGGCTATTCTTTGCAAAAAAAAAAAAAAGTTCTATAGTTAAGAAAAATATTTAGAACTGTCTTGATTTTACCCTACAACAATTTTCAGGAATAATATAATTTTCTAATTTATCAATGCATCATTTAAGTGGGAAATCAAGCTAAATGGTTAGTTATCTGTACTCATTTTGCCTTTTTGCCTAGAAGAAAGAAAGCAAAATAATATTTCATGCAAAGGCTATTTTTGCTTCCTGAATTTACTTGTTGTGAAATATTTTATGAGTTGAAGAAAACAAGCAAAGCTTCATGTATGTTATGTTTATATTTTTATTCAGATACTTGTTATTTTGCTTAAATTGAGATAAATCTATTATGTTTAATATAAAGGCATGAGGTCATAATTTTGTCTTCTAAAGATATGACAATGTCCATTATTGAAAATATACACATATAATTTCTAAAGAATTTAGGAGTTCTGTGCTGCCATACAAAAGCTGATGTTTTAATAAGCTATGGGAAAACTACCTTCACAGAGCAGGAGAAGTGAAAGACTATGATAATGCTGATTACAGATTTGTGAACTGTGCAGTTAAGGCTTTATCCATTTCTTCTACCCGTATCTAGAGCATGTTCCCTTATGGTAAATAGCAAAGGCTCCAAGTGTGTAATGATGATTCAGATTCAACCTTGACAAAGTAAATTTGGAGAGATTAGATCATGATTTTTTATTATTCTATTTTAAAAACACAAAAACTATTAAACTGCAATCAAAAGGCCTTATCCTTTTGGTATGAATATGTATAGTACTTAAAATTTGTGTACTGCTTAATGTCAGTTATAAAATCCTGAGATTAAAATAATTTAACATTTTTTTTAACTCTAGGATTTCTCAGAGGCTTTTGATAGAGATCAAGCATGTATTACTTGCTTGTCCTATTTAATCACTGTTTTATAACACAAATGTCAACATCTGCTAAATAATTTTTCTGCAGAACACTTTCTAGAAATGCAGACAAAGAGCTTTAAAATATACCACAGCTGTAATTTACATTCCCATGACTCTGTAACTTAAGGAACTGGTGTTTTAACTAATTTACCAGCCACTTTTCCTTGACATACTATTATTAGTGTGAACATGCTTTCCAGATGTCAGGCATATGTTGCTTCCAAGGACTTTGTGTCTTCTCACCCAATAGAGTGGGCATACCTGCAAAGGAATCAGCTCACTGACCATTTTTAAGGTCAAAACTAAACTAATCCTGAATCAATTTACTTCTGTTATTTCACTGTATATCTTCTTTATTCTGTGAGCAGAAATGATAAAGAATGCGAATATTTTCATAGTAGCATGAACCTACTAGGCTAGGAGAAAGACTTAGGGCATTTTCTAACCAGCATAAAAAGTTTTCTTGTTCATTTCAACATTAAGTCTAAGAAACCTTCCTTTCATTTTAAATAATTTGGCTTTCTTAGGAGAGATTTACATACCTAGACACTTGCAAAATCTATATTTTTAGCAGACATTATATTTTTAAGCCAATCTGAACCTGTTTATTTCTGAACAAGATAGATATAAAGAATAAAAGATTCTAAAATATTGAGAGTATTTCAAGAAAGAAAAGAAAGACGAGATATGAAATAGAAATCCAGATGCCATTTTAAATAGAGGTAAATGTTTTAAAAACAGATATTGATAGAACTCTTTTCAGGCTTATTATACGTTAGAGAGAATGAAGGTAGCATCAATTAAGCCTCTCTTTGACCTCAGCAATTGCCACCCTATGATTTGAAGATGATAAAAGAAAAATATATTAATTCATTAGTGCTAATATAGCATGTTTTGTTTTATAAAGCTCATACAAAAAATAACAATTTTATAAAGCAGTTCATCTTATAAGAAGCTTAAAAGATAATAAAACAGAATGTCAGAAATGTAAAGGAACATTTAAGTTTGCATATTTAGGAAGGCCTTCAATCAAGATTTTCCCCTATATTCATTCTTTTAGTCATTGCAATATATTATATTGTCATTTGACAAGAGAATAAATACATTTTAAAGTGTCAACTTACTTTAGGAATACCAAGTTCATGTGAATGTAAGAAGTTACAACAATGTTATGTTGGAAATGTAGGAAGGTAGAATTTCTACTCCGTAAATAATGTACGAGCAGAAATATTTTGAGTCTCTGTTCATTTGGAGACCAGTTGGGAAGGACCAAGGAACCTAGAGAATGGAAAGTATCAATTACCATCATTTACATGTATATAACATTTTTCCTAATGTAATACAGCATGTACTTGCAAGACAAAAAGGCATATTTGATCCTTCAAGTAGGAGGTAGCTTTTAAAAAGGCATGTTTGCATCTTAGAACTACTATAAATTTGGTGTATATTCATGGAGAGTATGTTTAAACATTTTCAGCCTTTTTTTTTCCTTTGGTTAGTAGTGATGATAACAGTGTCCAGCTGTTACGCATCATTGCAAATAATCATATGGTGAGTTGTACATTACTTTTGATACTGTAAATTGCTGTCAATTATGGTTGATTTTATCAAGAGCTTCAACAGCTAAAATGTTATGGTTTTATTACTGCTGTTTAAATTTCAGTATTTTTTCCCACAAATGTTGTCTACCATGATCTTTGGAACTTTGTCTGATTCCAGGTTCTGCCACCTCTCAGCTGTATGACCTTAGTCAAGTCATTTAGTCTTTCTTAATTAGAGATTCCTCATCTACAAAGAAGTCATAATGGGTACTTTTAAATTTGATTCAATGTTCCACTTCCACTTAGGATGAAGAAACCTTCAAGAATATTGCTCTCACCTTACCAACAAGATAAGCCAGCTGTTGGACATGATAACTTTGAGCCTGTCAGAGAGCTCAGGTTCTGAAGCAATTGGGTGGACTGAATCCCAAAGTATAAGAAGTCCCCTCAAGGATTAAAAGGAAAAATTCTTTTATTTTGTATAGAGTATGGAAGGATATGTGGCAGTTTTCAAAGCAATAGAAACAGAACAACTGACATGTTTACAAATTCTTAAAGGTCAAATGAAAGTAGTGTGACAGTGGAAAAAAAATCTATGTGTCCCAGACCAGTCTTTTCCATGGACTACCACCAAATATTTATAAGAACAACTCAGAGCAGAGCAGGAGACCTGAGAAGTCACTTGTCACCTACCATAAACCAACAGTAGCAGAGGTATGCAGGGTGAAACTATTAGAGGGATAAATAATGAGAGAACCTGGAAACTCCTGTCTAAGCAACAGGTATTGCATATGAACTAGGTGGTGATCTATCACTGGAGGGTGACCTAGTGGGGAAAGTAGACCTCATGCACACACAGAAAATGTAAGAAATCAATAAGGAGATAGAAGGTTTAATTTTTTAAACTGACTTCACCTAATTCATATTTATAGAACACTCACACAACAATAGCAAAATGCATATTATTTTCATATGTACTTGGACCATTCATTAAAAGAGAGTATATGATGAATAATAAAACACATTTCAAAAACTGTAAAGCACTGAAGTAAATAATATTGAGTGCTTTAACTACAACAAAATTAAATTAAGAATCAATGCTAGATAGCAGGAAACCCCAAATATTTTGAAATTATTCAACATTTTTCTTTGTAATGAATAAAGAAATCACAACTGAATGAAAATGAAAATACATCAAATTATGTGCAATACACTTACAACAGTGCTTCACAGAAATTTACAGATTTAATGCTTTTAATAGAAAAGAAGAAATGTTCTCCAAAGAATGGTCTAAGTTGTCATTTTAAGGTGATTCCCAAAGCAGAAAACAAGCAATAAAATGAAAAGCAGAAAAAGAAGAGAAAATTCAATCAAATAAAAAGTTAATTTTGAAGACTTCAATGAAATTGATAGATTTCTAGTCAGTCTAAGATAAGCAAGCCTACCAGTTTTAGAGGTGTTAAGGCAAGTATACATACAATTATTTTATATCTATATGCAAACAGTTATTGCTGAAAAAATTAAGGACCTAAATAACTTGAATCATTCACCTTGTTTATGGATCAGAAAACAGTATTGATAAGATATCAGTTCTCTTCAAAGTTGTCTATTGTTTCAGTGCATTCCCTAGTCTAAATTTCAGCAATCTATCTTCCTGGTAGATAGATTTTTATAATGACATTATAAATACAAAATTTAGTTGACATTAAAAATATAAGAGGTCCTAGAATTGACAAGACAATTTTTAAAAAACAGTAAAGCCACAGGCTTTCCACATGTACACATATTTCAAAACATCATGTGGTACACAATAAGTACATGTTATTTATTATAATTTAAATTAATGAATTAAAAATATAAAACTAGAGGACTCAAAATGTCTGATTTCAAAGCTATAGTTAAACTAACTACAGTCAACAAGAAACTATGATATTGGAATGAAAAGAAAATTTAGGTAATTAAGGCATAGTGATCTCTCTTTTCTTTCTCTTTCTCTGCTTCTCCCTCTTTTTGTATATCCAATTGGGTTTAAACAAATATTCCAAGGTAATCCAAAGGGTAAAGGAAAATATTTTCAAAAACAGTGCTAGAAAGTAGATATCTATATATAAATAAAACTCAAACTTGACCACACATATTTTAAAAATTTCCTGAGAAAAATCCCTTTTTTCTGCATCCTTGCCAACATCTGTTATATTCTGTCTCTTTAAAAATAACTTCTGGAAAGGGCAGATAAAGATGGCGGAATAAAAAGTTCACTATTTATGAGAGCAAAACAGAGAAAGGTAGGCCCCTATACAATAATAGCTGGAAACTTTAACACCTCACTTTCAGCTTTGGATAGATCTTCCAGACAAAAAATCAACACAGAAATATCACATTTAAATCTGTACTACAGACCAAATTGATCTAATAGAGATTTACAGAACATTTCATCCAAGAGCTGCAGAATATACATTATTTTCCTCTCACATGGATTATTCGTAAGGACAGACCATGTGTTAGGTCACAAAACAAACCTTAAAACATTCAAAAACACTGAAATAATATGAAGCATATTCTCTGACCACAAAGAAATAAAACTAGAAATCAATAACAAGAGGAATTTTAGAAGCTATTCAAATACATGGAAATTAAACAATATGCTCCTGAATGACCAGTGGGTCAAAAAAGAAATTAAGAAGGAAATCAAAAAATTTATTGAAATAAATGATAATAGGAACACAACACACCAAAACATATGGAATACCAAGGGCAGTACTCAAGGGAATTTATAGCTGTAAGTGCCTACATTAAAAAAGAGGAAAAAGTTCAAATAAACAATTGTATGATGCAGCTTAAAGAACTGGAAAAGTAAAAGCAGATCAAACCCAAAATAAGTAGAATAAAACAAATGATAAATATCAAAGCAGAAATAAGTGAAATAAAAAAACTAAAATCAAAGAAACAAAAATTTTTTTAAAAAGTTATATGAAATGACAAAACTTTAGCCAGACTAAGGAAAAAAGAGAGAAGGGCCAAATAAATAAAATCAGAAATGAAAAAGGAAACATTACAACTGATACTGTAGAAATTCATAGGATTGTTAGTGACTGCTATGAGCAACTATATGCAAACAAACTGGAAAATATAGAAGAAATGGACAAATTCCTAGATATATACAACCTACCAAGAGTGAAGCAGGAAGAAACCTGAACAGACCAATAACAAGTAACAAGATCAAAGCCATAATAAAAAGTCTCACAGTAAAGAAAAGCGCAGAAACTTAACGGCTTCATTGCCGAATTCTACCAAACATTTGAAGAAGTAATACCAATCCTACTCAAACTATTCTGAAAAATATGGGAGGCTAAAATACTTTAAATACTCATTTTTTGAGGCCAGTATTATCCTGCTACCAAAATGAGACAAAGACACACACACAAAAGAAAATAAAATGAAAAAGAAGAAAGAAAACTACAAGCCAGTATCTCTAATTAATATTGGCTCAACAAAACACTAGCAAACCGAATTCAACAATACATTAGAAGGATCATTCATCATGACCAAATGGAATTTATCCCTGGGATACAAGGATGGTTCAACATATGCCAATCAATGTGATACATCATACCAAAATAATTAAGGTAAAAAACATGATAATTTCAATTGATGCTAAAAAAAGCATTTTATAAAAATCAATATCCCATCATGATAAAACCCCTCAAAAATTGTGTATAGAAGGAACATAATCATCATCATCATCATCATAAAAGCCATATGTGACAGACCCACAGCTAGTATCATACTGAATGGAGAAAAAATAAGTTGTGGGCAATAGGATACCTATTGTCACTACTGTTATTCAACATAGTACTGAAAGTCCTAACTAGAGCACTTAGACAAGAGAAACATATAAAGGACATCCAAATTGGAAAGGAAGAAGTCAAATTATTCTTGTTCACTGGTGATATTATCTTATAGGTGAAAAAACTTAAAGACTCCACAGGAAAACTATTGCAACTGATAAATTTAATAAAGTTTCAGGATACAAAATCAACATACAAAAAGCAGTACCATTTCTATATGCCAATAGTGAACAATGTGAAAAAGAAATGTAAAAGAAATCCCATTTACAATAACCACATATAAAATTAAATACCTAGGAATTGACCAAAGAAGCGAAATATTTCTGTAATGAAAACTTATAAAACACTGAAGAGGAAAATTGAAGCAGATACCAGAAAATGGAAAAATATTTTATTATTTCATGTTCATGAATTGGAAGAATCAATATTGTTAAAAAGTACATTATACCCAAAGCAAAATACAGATTCCGTCCAATCTCTATCAAAATACCAATGACATTCTTCATATAAATAGAAAAAAATTCCTAAAATTCATAGGAAACCAGAAAATACCCAGAATAGCCAACACTATCCTAAGCAAAAAGAACAAAACTGGAGGAATCACATTATCTGTCTTCAAATTATACTACAGAGCTATAGCAACCAAAACAGCATGGCGCTTGCATAAAAACAGGCAAATAGACCAATGGAACAGAAAAGAAAACATAGAAATCTACACACATACAGTAAACTCATTTTTGACAAAGATGCCAAGAACATACACTGGAGAAAAGACAGTCTCTTCAATAAACGGTGCTGGAGAAACTGGATATTCATATACTCAAAAATGAAACTAGACTTCTTTGTCTTTCCATATACAAAAATCAAACCTAAGTGGATTAAAGACTTAAATCCAAGACTTAAACCTATGAAACTGCTACAAGAAAAAATTGGGAAAAATCTCCAGAACATTGTCTGGGCAATGCTTTTTTGAGCAATGCCCCACAAGCATAGGCTACCAAACCAAATGTGGATAAATGGGATCTCCCCAAGTTAAAAAGCTTCTACACAGCAAGTGAGGCAATCAACAAAGTGAAGAGACAGTCCACAGAATAGGAAAAAATATTTGCAAACTACCCCTCAGGAAAGGGGTTAAGGACCAGAATATATGGGGAGCTCAAACAACTTTACAGGAAAAAAAAATAAATCTAAGACTCTAATAAAAAAAACAGGCAAAAGATTTGAAAAGACATCTCTCTAAGGAAGACAAGCTGTTTAACATCATTGATCATCAGAGAAATGCAAATCAAAACTACAAAGAGATACCATCTTATCCCAGTTAAAATGGCTTATATCCAAAAGACAGACAATAACAAATGCTGGTGAGTATGTGGAGAAAAAGGAACTCTTGCACATTGTTGGTGGGAATGTAAATTATTACAAACACTATGGAGTACCATTTGGAGATTCCTCAAAATACTAAAAGTTGAGCTACCATATGATCCAGCAAAAAGAAACAAACTCCATATATCAAAGAGATAGCCGCACTCCTATATTTGTTGCAGCACTGTTTACAATAGCTAAGATTTGAAAGCAACCTAAGTATCCATCAACAAATGAATGGGTAATGAAAATGTGATACGTAATGGTTCACCATGCCTGAGGTGTACACAGTGGAGTACTATTCAGTCATAAAAAATAATGAGATCCAGTAATTTCCAACAACATAGATGGAACTGGAGATCATTCTGCTAGGTGAAATAAGCTAGGTATAAAAAGACAAACATCACATGTTCTCACTTATTTGTGGGATATAACAATCAAATTATAAAAATCAAATAAATTGAACTCATGGACAAACATAGTAGAAGCATGGTTAACAGAAGCTGGGAAGGGAGGTGGGGGATTAGAGGGAGATGGAGATGGTTAATGGGCATAAATAAATTAAAAGAATGAATAAGACCTACTATTTGATGGCACAATAGAGTGAAGGTAGTCAACAATAACTTAATATTATATTTTAAAATAACTTAAAGAATAATTGGATTATTTGTAACTCAAAGGATAAATGTTTGAGGGGATGTATATCCCAATCTCCATGATGTGCTATTCCACATTGTATGCCTGTAACAAAACATGTCCTGTAGCCTATGAATAACACACCTACTATGTACCCACAAATTAAAAAAAATAAATTAAAAATAAAAAAATAGCCATTCTGATTTAGGTAAGATGATATCTCATTGTAGTTTTTATTTGAATTTCTTTGATAATTAATAATGTTGATAATTTTTTAAATATACCAGTTTACTTTGATATGTCTTCTTTTGAAAAAATCTATTCATGTCCTTTGCCCACTTTTTAATAGGATTATTGGTGAAGTCTGTTTTTGTTGTTGTTGAGTTCGAGTTTCTTTTACATTTTGGATATTAGTTCCCTTTTGGATGAATAGACTGCAAATATTGTATCACATTCTGCAGGTTGCCTCTTCACTCTTGTTGAATACTTCTTTTGCTATACAGAAGCTTTATTAGTTTAATTAAGTCTCATTTGTCTGTTTTTGCCTTTGTTGCCTATGCTTTTGAGTTTTAATCATATATATTTTTTTGTGCCTAGATCAATGTCTAGAAAAGTTTTCTGTAAGAGTTATTCTAGTATTTTTATAAGTTCTAGTTCTTATGTTTAAGTCTTTAATTCATCTTGAGTTGATTTTTTAATATGGTAAGAGATAGGGGTCAAGTTTCATTTTTCTGCATGTGATAATCCAGTTTTCCCAGCACCATTTGTTGAAAACGTTACCCATTCCCCAAATTATGTTCTGTTGGCTTTGTCCAAGACCCATTGGGTATAAATATGTGGCTTTTTCCTGGGTTTTCTATTCTGTTCCATTGATATATTTGTCTATTTTTATACCGGTACCATATTGTTTTGGTTTCTATAGCCTTTAATATAACTTAAAGTCAGGTAATGTGTTACTTCCATCTTCATTCTTTTGATTAGGATTGCTTTGGTTATTTAGGCTATTCTTTGGTTCCATATACATTTATAATTTTATCTCCCAATTCAATGAAAAATGATGTTGGCGTTTTGATAGGGATAACATTAAATCTGTAGATTGCTTTGGGCAGTGTGGTCATGTTAACAATATTAATTCTTCTAATTCATGCATTCTGGATTATTTTTCCATTTCTTTATGTTATCTACAGTTTCTTTTGTTAGGTATTTGTAGTTTTTCTTGTAGAGATCTTTCACTTCCTTGGTTAAATTCATTCCTAGGAATTTTACTTTTTTGTAGATATTGTAAATGGGATCGCCAGCTTGAATTTGTTCTAGCTAGATCATTATTGGTCTATAGAAATGCTACTGGTGGTTATACATTGATTTCATATCCTGCAACTTTAATAAATTCATTTATCAAATCTAAGAGGTTTTTGATAGGGCCTTTAGGTTTTTCCAGAATAAGATTACATCATCAGTGAGCAGAAATAATTTGACTTTTTCATTTCCAATTTTAAGACTTTTTTTCCTTCTCTTGACTGATTGCTATGGCTAGGACTTCTCGGATTATGTTGAATAGAGGTACTGAGAGTGGGCATCCTTATCTTGTTCCAGTTCTTAGAGGAAATGCTTTTAACTTTTCCCCATTCTATATTATGTTGGCTGTTGATCTGTCATATACAGCATTTTTTATTTTTAGGTATATTCCTTTTTTGTCTAGTCCATTGAGTTGTTTTTTTTTTTTTTCCATGAAAGGATGCTGAATCTTATCAAATGCTTTTCTGCATCTTTTGAAATATATGGCTTTTGTTTTCCAGTCCATTGGTAGGGTGTATCACATTTGCTGATTTATGTGTCTTGAAATATCCTTGCATCCCTGGTATAAAACCCACTGGATCATAGGATTATCTTTTTAATATGTTGGATTTGGTTTGCTAGTATTTTGTTGAGAATTTTTGCATTTATGTTCACCAGTGATATTTGTCTGTAGTTTGCTTTTTTGTGTGTATCTGATTTGTGCATCAGAATGATACTGGCCTTGTAGAATTAATTGGAAAGATTTCTCTCCTACTCTATTTTTTGGAACAGTTTTAGGAGGATTGATATTCGTTCTTCTTTGCATGTTTTGTAGAATTTGACTGTGAATCCATCTGGCCCTGGACTTCTTACTATTAGTCTGTCCAGGTTTTCAGTTTCTTACTCAATCTTGGGAGATTGAATGTTTCTAGGAATGTATCTATTTCCTCTAAGTTTTCTGGTTCATGAGTTTACAGTTGTTCATGATAATCTCTCATATCTTTCATATTTCTGTAGTATCCCTTGTAATGTCTTTCATCTCTGAATTTATTTGGGTCTTCTCTCTTTTCTTTGTTAATATAGCTAAAAATGTATCAATTTTATCTTTTGAAGGACCAATTTTTCATTTCATTGATACTTTATGTTGTTTTTGGTCTCTATTTCATTTAATTTTGCTCTATTATTTCTTTTCCTGCTCTGTTATTTCTTTTCTTTTGCTATTTTTTGGTGATTTGTTATTGTATTTCTAGTTCTTTGACATCCATCATTAAATTTTTAATTTGTAGTCTTTCTACTTTTTTGATATAGGCATTTAATGTTATGAACTTCCCTCTTAGCATGGCTTTTGCTATATCCCACAGGTTTTGGTATCTTGTGTTTCCATTTTCATTTGTTTCAATTTTTTTAAGTTTCCATCTTAATTTATTTGTTGACTAGTGGTCATTCAGGAGCCTATTGTTTAATGTGAATGTATTTGTAAAATTTGTGAAGTTTTTCTTGGTATTGAATTCTAGTTTTATTTCCATGTGGTTTGATAAGAAATGATGTATTTTTTATTTAAAAAAAATTTAGTGAGACTTGTTTTGTGGCCTAACATATGGTGTATCTTGAAGAATGATTCATGTGTTGATGAAAATAATGTGTGTTCTGAAGTTGATGAGTAGAATGTTCTGTAAATTTCTGTTAGGCCTATTTGGGCAAAAGTCCAGTTTAAGTTCAATGTTTCTTTCTTGATTTTCTGTCTAGATAATCTGTTTAAGGCTCTGAATCGGGTGTTTAACCTTTTCATTATTATTTTATTGATTTCTTTCTCTCTTTAGGTCTAGTGATATTTGTTTTATGAATCTAGGTACTTCACTGTTGAGTACATACATATTTAGAATTGTTATAATATCTCATTGAATTAAATATTTTGTCATCATATAATAACCTTACTTTTTTTTTTTTTTTCTGTTTTTGACTTAGTCTGTTTTATCTGATATTTGTATAGCTCCTCCTGCTTACTTTTGGTTCCTGTTTGCGTGGAATAACTTTTCTATCCTTTTACTTTTAGTCTGTATGAGTCTTCACAAATAAGGTGCTTCTCATAAGCAGTTTACAGTTGGATCCTGTTGTTTATATATTTAGCCAATCTATATCTCTTAAGTGAAACATTTCATCTACTTATGTTTAAGATTATTATTAATATGTGAGTTTTTGTGATATTATTAATTGTTTTCCAGTTGTTTTATAAATTCTTTTTTTCTTCCTTTTTCTCTGTGATTCTACAGAATTCCATAGTAGGGTTATTTGATTATTTTTTGTCTCCTCCTTTTTGTGATTGCTTTATTGTTTTATACTTTCCTTTCTTTTCATGGTAATGAATGTAGTCATTTTGTTTTCAAATTTAGGACTCTTTTGAACATTTCTTGTAGCTCCAGTCTAGTGATCATGACTTCCTTCAGATTTTACTTGTCTAGAAAAGACATTACTTGTCCTTTATAAATGTTAGTCTTGCTGGATATCATATTCTTGAAGAACAGATTTTTTCTTTCAACACTTTGAATATGTTATCCCACTTTCTTCTGGCATGTAAGGTTTCTGCTGAGAAGTCTGCTGTTACTCTGATGGGGTTTCCTTTATAGGTTACTAGACATTTTTCTTTTGCTAATTTTAATATTTGTTCTTTTACAGTAAATGTAGACAGTCAGATTACAATATGCCATGGCAAAGTCCTTTCTGCCTTGGATTTTCCTAGGGTTCTCTGAGCCTCCTGTGTCTGGGTGCCTAGATCTTAGGAAGTTTTCATATGTAATTTTGTTAAATAGATTTTCTCAGCCTTTTGGTCTCTCTTCACTCTTGACAATATCAATACTTTGTACATTTGGTTTTTATGACATCTCAAATTTCTCAAAGGCTTTGTTTACTTATTCTTTTACTTTGTTTTGTCTGACTGAATTGTTTCAAAAGACATGTCTTCAAGTTTTGAAATTCTCTATTCTGCTTGGCATAGTCCATTGCTAAAGCTTTGGAATGTATTTTGTAATTCCTTCAGTGATTTTTTTTTTATTTCCAGAAGTTATGTTTGTTGTATTTTTAAAGATATTTATCTCTTTGGTAAATTTCTCATTAATATCCTGAATGGACTTTTCTGAGTTCTTTGTATTGGTTTTCAAATTCTCTTGCATCTCAGTGAGCTTCTTTCCAATTAATATTTAGAATTCATAATCTCTTATTTTGAGGACTTTTTGGTTAAAAATCTATTGCTGGAGAATTATTGTGTTCCTTTGAGGGTTTCATATTACTGTGTTTTTAATATTTCATGTAGCGTTACATTGATTTCTGAGCATATAGTGTAATATTTGTTTCTCCTTATTTTTGAATTTACTTTCATTGGGGGAGAAGGATATTTTCCTTGAGATCTGATTATGGTGTTGACTGGGCTGGGTGCTTTGACTTTACTTTGAGGTGTGTGCAGTAGTGAAGACTCTGGGATTTTGTTGACTACAAGTAGCATTAGTGGCATATGTGCTTTCTTTTGGTATGTTATGTTGCAGTTATTGGTGGAGGCTGCATTGAAATTGTGCAGGAAACTGAAAAGCCAGATGGATGTATCTTCACATTTCAGTGATAACGGTGGCGGACTAAGCATGTCTGTCCTTGCTTCCTGGGGAGACATATGCTGCCACCTATGTTGGTGGTTCCAAGCAGGCCAATTCTTGGGCTTCTGGGGGACTTTCTCAGATGCCACTTATAGTAGGAGTATACCAGGTGGGTGAATAGAATCTTCTAACACCTGGGCAGCCAGTGTGGTATAGGCAATGTCAGTAGCAGTGGTGGTGAAATGCTCTTCTGATTCCCAAACACTGTGTGCTTGTATTGGCAGCGGTTGCAGTGGACTGTGCAGACTATGCTGCAGACCAGTAATTGGGGGGGATGCCGAGTGGAGTCAAATCAGGCAAGCTTGTGCTCAGTCCCCCAATGATGAGTGCATTCACCAGCCATGATGAAGGATTGGAGTGATCCTGAGGCCCCTGGTGAAATGCATGGGTGAGGGGTCACCATTGCTATACTGAGGCCCTACCATGGGGAGAGTAAGAGCAGTCTTACTGGTCACTGGCCAGTGGATGTGGCACTTACATTCTTCTCTTGCCCCAGTCCTGGTGGGGTTTTCTACCTCACTCCATCTGTTACAGCTGAACTGGCTGTCCAGTTAGACCTAGCAATCTGTGCCTAGCCCTGAACTCAGCACTTGTAGAAGCCCCTGGCTCCTGCCATGTCCAGCTCAAGACCAAGTTTCTATGACAACTGCAGCAATGCTCATCTTGCTTAGGTCCCAGGGGCATTGACCACTTCCAGCACCAGCAGCTGCTGCAGTTCAAGCCTCACTCACTGAGTTCTCAGACCTGTTTGTGAAAGCCCATGTTACACTCATGACCCAGCTCTGCAAGCAGCAGTCCAAATTTTCCTAATGCTTGAGACTTGCACCAGTGGTTCCCTGGACCATGCACAGTCAGTTAAAAGCCAGAGCAAGAGTGAAGTCTTACTGTAGCTGCACAAGTCTCAAAAAAGACATGAAACCCAAGGTGTATTTCTTCGCTAAAGCAGTTTCTTCTTATCACCTGGACTGCTCCCCAAGTCAGAATTAGATAGTCAAAGTGCTCTTCCATAGCCTAGATTTTATGATCACCCAAAGGAAAAGTGAGCTACAGGAAGACACTCAATTACCCTTTACCATTTTGGGGATTCACTTCCAGCTCCTGGCTAGTCCTGGCCATAGTCTGTTTTTCTTCTTTTCCTGCATTTTAGCATTTCCTATCACTCATCTGTTCATTCTCCATGTTCCCTCTTAGATAATGTATTCCAAGTGTGATCAACTACACACTATTTTGGTTCCTATAAGTGGATGAGGGTGCCTAAAATACCTCTAGTCAACCATTTTGGAAAAAAAAACTGTCCAGAATTTTAAAATCTCAATAGTATGAAGAGAAACAATCCAGTAAAAAATGTGGAAATGATTTTAAAGAGTGTGCCAAAGAAGATACATAAATGTTCAACGACCATATAAAATATGACCAAAATAATTAATAACCAGAAAAATGCAGACTAGAGTCACAATGTGATATCACTGCATTCTCATTCAAATAGCTAATGTTCACGGAACTGACAATACCAAATATTGACGATGACGCAGAACAACTAGAACTCTCATAAACTGGTAATTATGTAGAGCAACTGAAACTTTTATACATTGATAGTAAGTACACAAATTGGTGCAATCATTTTGAAAAAGGCACTTTAAAAAATAAAGTTAAACAAACCCTTACCATACACCCCACCAATCCACTCATATTTATTTACCTAGGATCTAACCATGTATACATTATACATGTATAATCAATAAAAAAAGATTTATTTCTAAGACCTCTATGTTGGAAAAAAACAAAATATCAAACAACTAGCAAATGAATAATCAAATTATGGTCTATCTCTTAATTAATGGGTTTTTCTCAGTCATAAAAAGGAATGAACTACTGATCCATGGCAGACCATGAATTAATTTCAAAAGCATAACATTAAAAAGCCAAAACAACAACAACAGAATATATTATATTCTGTATATTATAGAAATATAATATATTTCTATATATATATATTATATTTACAGAATAAATATAATATATTCTGTATATTATAGAAAAGGCAAAAATATAGGAAAAAGAAACAAATCAATGGTTGTCAAAGGATCATAAAGGAGAAAATGACTCATTGCAAAACAAGCATCGGGTTAATTTTGGGGATGATGGAGAGTTTCTATATCATGATTGCAGCATTGGTTATGTGGCTGTAAACATTTATCAAATCATCAAACTACATACTTAATTTTTAGTAGCTTTAATAGGGTAAAATTTATATATACTAAACTGCCTCTGCTGTAGTGTACAATTTGATGTGTTTTGACATTAATAAAACCAGTGGCACATTCAAACTAATAAATAGATGCATAAATCCTCAAGAGTTTCCCCTTTTGCAATTTCTTCCCTTTCTTTCCTTTCCATCCACCACTTTTCAGGTAAGCATTAATCCGCTTTCTACCACTATGAAATTCATTTTCTAGAATTTTGCATAAATAAAATCATACAGTATTTACTGCTTATCTGACTTCTTTTAATATAATGACTTTGAGATTCATTCTCATTGAATTAATTATTTATTTCTTTGGATTACTAAATGGTATTCCATTTTATGTATGTACTGCAAACTGTTTATCCACTTGAATTTTGGTTTCCATATTTTTGTATATATAAATAAAGCTATTAGGACTGTTAAAATACAAGTATTTGTATGGATACATACTTTCATTCCTATTGGGTAAATGTCAAGGAGTAGAATGACTGGGTGATATAAGTGAATATTTACTATTAAGAAACTTCTAAACAATTATGAAAATATTTGTAACATGTATATTCCTACAAGGCATGCACGAAAATTCTGATAACTCTATCACCTCACCAATACTTGTTATATAGTCAGTTCCTTTAATTTTCTTACAGATGTGTAAGAGTGTTTAATCGTGATTATAAGTGTACTTTCATTTTTAAAAAATAGTTACCCATGAAGTTACCTTCACTTACTTGCTTCAAGGAAACATGCAAAACTGGGTTTCTCATATTTCCTCTCTCTGTCACTTGGGAACTAAAGATTGCTTAGATAGGGGAAGTGCAGTGACTCACTCATATAGTCCCAGCACTTTGAGAATCTGAGGCAGGTGGATCACTTAAGGCCAGGAGTTTGAGACTAGCCTGGGTAACATGGAAAAATCCTCTCTGTAAAAAATACAGAAATTAGCCTGGAGGCTGAAGTGGGAAGATTACATTAGCCCAGGAGGTCAAGGCTGCAGTGAGCCGAGACTGTGTACACTCCAGCCTGGGTGACCAGAGCTAGACCCTCTCTCAAAAAAAAAAAAAAAAAAAAAACTGGAAGAAGAAGAAGAAAGGATTGCATTTAGTTAAACTAAACTTGCATTCTTCCTTGGCCAAGGCATCTTGTGCCATCAAGTTTATTCTGAAGATGCTCAGCCCCAAGTTGCTATAAGGCTGGAAATATTTTAAACAAGAGACAGTGTATTTACATTTGTGTTTACATTTCTTATCCATCTATATGATATATACACTGTAGGATTTTAGCTTGGAAATGAGAGATATAAATACATACTTCAGTTATCTTTCATACCCTATCACTTTTCTTCTTTTTAAAACTCCTTGGTAGGATATTAGGGAAAATTGATTGCTCTTCCATTTTCAGACTAGCTGGCCTTTTTTTTTGGAGATGGAGTTTTGCTCTTGTTTCCCAAGCTGGAGTGCAGTGGCACGACCTCAGCTCACTGCAAACTCCACCTCCCAGACTCAAGTGATTCTCCTGTGTCAGCCTCCTGAGTAGCTGGGATTACAGGAGTGTGCCACCACGCCCAGCTAATTTTTTGTATTTTTAGTAGAGACAGGGTTTCGCAATGTTGGCCAGGCTGGTCTCGAACTACTGACTTCAAATGATCCACCTACCTCGGCCTCTCACAGTGCAGGGATTACAGGTGTGAGCCACTGTGACCGGCCGCTAGCTGGCCGCCAGACTTTTAAGAATGAACTTTAGGTCTTTCACTCTTTCTAGATCATATCATTCTTTCTGATTCTGGCTTCTTGGCTTTACCTCAGTTATAAGTGAGTGGGGCTTAGAAGTAAGCTCGAATTAATAAAAAGCGTAAATCAGCTGACATTTGAAAACGTCATACCTGTTTTCACATATAAAAAATTAAATTGTGTAGATATGTACAAAAACAGTCACTTCTCCAATATTAATCTACAAAGCAGACAATTAGAATGAATGGTTCAAAGTGAGTTTCATTTTAAGATACAGAGAAAAGATTTTTGGAAGCTTTTATCAGAACTCTAAATTCACTCTCATGTATGTGGAACGCTAACACAGCCAGCTGTGCATATTTTTCTGAATAAAATTGCTTTTGTAAGATAGAACAGAAGTTAACCATCTCCTTGGGGAGATGAAACACAGAAATGGACCTTTTATACAATTTGATCAATGTGATCTTAAGGCTATACTGACTAAAGAAACATCACTGGGGAAACCTTTTGGTTTAGAAAGGTGGTAGTTGTACCTGGTATTTGGTGTGTCACACTATCTTGAGAGTAAGAATGGAGCCATGTTGACTGTAGTAGACTAATACATCTTCCACTCTGCTGCGACTTGCCTCTCTTTAGATTCTTCTAATGTGGTAGTAGAATTCTTGGGAAAGTTTGCCATTTTTATCTTCTCCAGCTTTTCTACTTATACCAATGTCTAAAGTGACAACTATACCATTAATGCCCACTAAATGTTACCACACTAGTGCGCACAAAAGGTATCCATGCTGCTGTTATTTTTTCCTCATGTTTGCCCCAAAGCACTCCCATTTTTTTTTATTTTTTATTTTGATACTGAGTCTCACTCTGTCGCCAGTCTGGAGTGCAATGGCACAATCTAATATCCTTGGTAGGATATTAGAGAAAATTGATTGCTCTTCTGTTTTCAGACTAGCTAAACTTCTTTTGTTTTGGGACAGTTTTGCTCTTGTTGCCTGGACTAGAGTGCAGTGGTGTGACCTCGGCTCGCTGCAACCTCGCCTCCCAGATTCAAGCAATTCTCCTGCCTCAGCTTCCCAAGTAGCTGGGACTACAGGTGCATGCCACCATACCCAGCTAATTTTTGTATTTTTAGTAGAGACGGGGTTTCACCATGTTGGCCAGGATGGTCTCAATCTCTTGACCTCCTGATCCGACCACCTCGACCTCCCAAAGTGCTAGAATTACAGGAGTGAGCCACCATGCCTGGCCAGCACTCCAATCTTGTTTCTGATGGCCTCATGCAGCATCTCTTGACATGTACACAGTAGATGACTTTAACATTGAGCATATCTTAAGCCTTTTATGTCCCATAGATCTGGATGATAAACAGCTGTTTTGTTTTGTAAAAACTATTTTGTTGCAGCATGTTGTAATCTAAGGAACAAGGCATGAATCCGTAAGATAGTTCCAGAAGACAATTTTAGTGAGAAACGCTAGACTGTGCTAAGAATCACTGTCCCTCGCTCACTCTTGCAAAATTACTTGAGTTGAAGTTATGATTCTCAAGAGTCTTCAGCTGGAGTTCCTTCTTCCATGGAAATTTGTTCAGTCCCTCATATTTATCTTAACTCACTCCTTTAGACATGCATAGAGACAGTTAAAAAAATGGGGAGACTATATTAACTAAAATAGAGGAAACTGAGAAAAAGAAAATCAGACTTCAGGTAGGAGGAAGTCAATCATTTTGTTTTGAACATTTAAAGTTTGAGTTTCTATTAAAGTAACTCATTATGAAGCAATAGTAACTATAACGGACCACATATCATAAGTATTAACAGTATAGAGATATCTTTTGACTTCTAGAAAAATCTTCCAGTATTTCAAAATAACTACACAGTTAGGATATGTGTAGTCAAGAGGTGACACCAGGGGTCACGGTTTATCTCAGCTCAAGGAATCATTTCTCTAGGATCTTTTCAGGTATTTTGTTCTAATCACATAGTGATTTTCATAACATGTAACTTGCTCTCATTCTCTGATGTAGGTACTCATTACAACTCATTACAAATTAATCAGTAGAAATTTTCAGTGCGGTGTGTTCAGTGTGCTAACTTTGGCTTTAAAAAATTTTTAAAAAAATTTTTTTAAAAATTCAGTGTGCTAACTTTGGCTTTAAGAAATTTTCAGTGCGGTGAGTTCAGTGTGCTAACTTTGGCTTTAATCTCATTTAGCTGGATTATGGTAAAATCTTACACATTCTTTGAGTTAATGTTATGTATAGGATCCAACAAAGGGTCAATCCTCAGATATTTCTGACATAGAAATCAACACAAATCTGCTATTAACTTTTTCTTTTGGTAATAATAAGTATTAGCTATTAAAAACCTACTATGAAACAGCCTATATGCTATTTCACCTATTTATCACATTCAATCTTCATACTAACCTGAACAAAATAGAAAGATTTTCAGATGCAAATAAACAAAACCTAAAATCTCCAATAATATGTCAGATAGCTTTGGCTGTATAGCAAAACATACTAAAATGTAAAACAATTATTATTTCATTTAGCTCTTGGTTCTGTGGAGAAGCTTAGTGCTCTTTCTTTTCTAAGTTCTCTTGACTTATCTGTCTAAGGTCAGGTGGAGGGTTCAGTGGACCCTGAGTGGCTTAGAATAGCCTTCTTACATGTCCAGGGTTTGGCATTTGTCACGAGGGCACCTAAATGCCTACCACAAGGCCTTTCCAGTAGGCTAACTAGAGTTTGTTTACAAGATGGCTTTAAGGTTGCATACACAGCAAGCATCAAAGCCTCAATGTGTAAGCTCTTTTAAACTGTTTGTTGATGTCTCATTGGCCAAAGCCAGTCATGTTCCAAGCCCAGAGTCAATGGAGTTGAGGACAGTCCAAGGGAGTAGATAGAGGTAGAGGAATATATCAATATTTCCCTAAAAATATAAGAATATTTTTCTTGCAAAAAAAATATTGATAAAACTACCTTTGAGGCTTTTTATTGTTTAATTTCTTAGTGAGGATGGAATGAAGGAAGTGAGAGAAGTAATGAGACTTCATACTTTAATATAACTCCAATAGGTGTGGCATAGCCAAGCATGTCATCTTAGTGGAAATTTTTGACCTCATAGGGGAATTCTGAAAATTTAATGCATATGTGCATTGCTTACTTCTTATTTCTTGTCAGTTTTCTAGATTCTGATTTGGTGATGGGAATCATTATATCAAAAATCTAGAACATAATGTACCAATTTTATGACTCCCATCTAAGATTTTAAATTCACATACCTTATTTTAGGCAAATAAATTGCAATTTTTGGTTTCCCACGACTGATTTTGTCTTCTTTATTTGATCTAATTTGTGTCTTTTTATTGCATTTCTTTGTCCATTTGCTGATTTATAAATGCTTATTTGTCCTTTACAAAGCCTTCTCTTCCTTTCTCCGATTGATATTGATTGATAGAATCAATGTATGGATGAAACTGAATGTCTGACAATTGTTTAAGGTAAATATAAGATTCAAATTGATGTTTTATATAATAGCATATTCAGAAATTACCACATATGTAATATTAGCCTTACTCTCTTTTTTTTGTGTTGATAGAAAATCCTCAGTTTGAAATATTCAAACCTTTAAATATCTATCTTTTAAAAAGAATTCACCCCCTCTCTCTACCCACCCCGTACCCTGTGTGTGTGCATGTATGTATATGTGTATTTCTAAAGTATTAGTAGTGTTTTATCAAATCTAGTTCGATTTGTTAGATTGGCACAAAACAATCATTAATCATAAATACTAAGATTTCTATGGCCATGAGACTGTGAGGTCTTCCTTCTCCCAATCTTTGCATTTCATACTCGACATTCTGTCAGTCATTTATATTCTTTCTCCCAATGCTGATAGAGAATCCCAATGTAGAATCAATCAGCATTTTTTGAATATCTTCCATGGGTCAGTCACTGTGTTTAGTGCTTCTGCAGTTCCAACCTAACCACAACTCATTATGATGCTGCAATTTTCACCTGTCTTCACTTTAGCATTGAAGAAGCTTACATTCAGAGAGGTGGCAATGAGGGGAGGAGCCCAGCTGTAAAGCACTACAGTTGTGGTCAAGTTCCAACTGAGTCAACTAGTAATGAAAAATGAGGAATCCGAAAGGTAAAAATCAAAGAACAGATGAGGCCTGTGACTGGATCTTCTATAATTTCAATTATAAATCCGGCTTGAATATTCCTACAAGTGTGACTGGAAGTTGTTAATATCAGGGCATAAATTAGATCCATGGGTTGAGGGAGAGAATACCAGAATTCCCTTGAATTGTGTTTTGATGCAATGTAAGCATAAAAGATCACCTTGGATTCTTCTTTGCCTTCTAAAAGCCATTATGATGATATTAGAAGAAGAGGAAGAAATTCAGGTATAAAAACTCTGTTTTAATAACCTAAATGATGGTACTTGGTGAGTCTTGGTTCTAAAGGTTCCGAATGAGAAAGCCAAAGTTCTCAAACTGCTGCATAGTTTGGCAAGGAAAGTCTGTTTTTGTCTTTCAATCTACATTTACGACCCAAGTCAGGTAAACACACCTGGTTTACGTATTTAACATTTTTATGCAGACAGTCTGTTATATACTATGGTTTCAGATGTGCAATAATTTGTACAATGGTTTATTCCCAAGTATGCCTTAAGCAGAACAAATGTTTTTTTCTATATAGTTTCTTGCTTTATAAATATGTAATATGAATTTAATCAAATTTTTATTTTGTATATTTGTTAACAACAAAGTAAAATGAGCAATTTGTGTAGCTTCTATTTTGCATATTCAAGATTGAATTGTTTTAAATAAATCTGTAATACTTTTATCTGAAAAATCTTTGAGAAAAAAATTATGAATATACTGAGAAAATATTTTTTGAATGAGGGGGAAAATAAAAGCATTTTTAAACAAACAAAATCTAAGAAAGTTTATGACCTTCCTCCCAGATAAGCAAAATAAAACTCTCTAAAGAAAATTCCAAAGGGTATACTTGAAGGCAATGGATCTCAACCAGCAGCAATTTTGCCCCACAGAGGACATCACTACTGGTTGTCACTACTGAGGGAAAGTTTTTATTGGCATCTAGTGAGTAGAGGAAATATCTAGGATGATAAATTTATTGATACAAAAAGGAATATTAAGTACCAAAATCAACACATAATACATTTAATTTATGAGAGGAAAACAAGTTAGTTATTCGCTTTTTTTCAGGTGCCTACTGATATCACTAATAAAAAGTACTAGGCAAAAATAACAAGAGTTGGTTGTGAGTAATTAGTTTTAAAGCTTTCGTCTTACGTTTTCAAAGGAAGCTAAAGAAATTGAATAGGTTTAAACCCTATTAGCTATACAAGGTAAAATAGTTAATGATGACAACTACAGGCTCACTTTGCTTCATTGTGCACTTTTTATTTTATTGCACTTTGCAGATACTACTTATTTTATTTTTATTTTTTGCAAATTGAAGGTTTGTGGCAACCCTTCTCTGAACAAGTCTATCAGTCATGTTTTCCCGACAGGAGGTCCTCTTTTTTGTTATCTGTGTCAGCATTTTTTAGCAATAAAGCATTTTAAATTAAGATTTGTATGTATTTTAAGGCATAATGCTATTGCACACTTAATAGACTACCATGTAATATAAACACAACTTTTATATGCACTGGGATACCAAAAAATTTGAGTGACTTGCATTACTGCAATATTTAGTTTACTGTGGTAGTCTGGAACCAAACTGGCAATATCTTCAAGGTATGCCTGTAAAAGTAAAACGTAGGGGAAAGTAGCATGAGGAAAAAAAAAAAGCCCATCCAAAAGAAAGTAAGAAACAGAAAAAGCGTAACAAAGGGAAAGGACTATGTGAATCAAAATGAAACTTTTCAAAGATGTCTGCCTTTGCACTCTCTCCATCTCCGCACGGGCCGTTTACAACTTGACCTATATAAATTTACCAAATTCTTTTACCAAATCACTAATGATCATCATGTCACTTAATGGGCATTTTATTATTCTCATCTTATCTGACTTTAAATTAAGTTTGACTATCCCTTCTTTGAATGTCCTCAACTATTATATGACTTCACATTTTCCTGGCTTTTCCTGGTCTCCCTCTCTGTACTTTCTCAATCTAACTCATTCTTCTCTTTCTGAAGTCTAGATGCCTATGTTTCTTAGAGTTGAGTTATGAGTTCTTTTCATGCCTTACACTCTTTGTTGCTATGAAAGGTCATCTGCTTCCATGGCATCAGTTACTGTCAATTTGCTGAAACTTTCAAATGTATATTTCCAGGTAAGATTTTTACTCTGAGCTCTAGACTACTGCATTACTCTTAATCCAGCTTATTTGCTTGGATGTGTTACTGACACATCAAAATCAGCATGTCTAAAGTCAACCTCATCATCGATTTTCCCTCAAATCTGATCCTCATTCAGATTTTCTTGCCTCAGATAAGTAACCAAGTCTTATAAACTAGGCCCTTAGGATTCATATTTGATCCTCTCTCTTCATTGTTTCCCATAGTATGTGATCAAATTCTGTCAATGCTAGGTAAAGGTAGCACCAAAGGGAGATTTTCAGTTTTTAAAAATAGCCCTTTCAATAATCTTAAGCAACAACTTCATCCTGACCTAAATAAACATCTCCTAAGTACAATAGTACTTCGTACTATAAATTAACCTTCACGTTAAATCTTCCCCGAATTCCCTTCCAGTTAAATTACTTCTCTTACGTCTCTCTAACATCAACATTCTAAGGTCACCATTGATAGTATCTCTCAGGCTGGAGTTCAGTGGTGTGATCTCTGCTCACTGCAACCTCCGCCTTCTGGATTCAAAACATTTTCCTGCCTCAGCCTCCAGAGTAGCTGGCACTACAGGCACATGCCACCACGCCCAGCTAATTTTTTGTATTTTTAGTAGAGACAAGATTTCACCATGTGGCCAGGATGGTCTCCATCTCTTGACATCCTGATCTGCCTGCCTTGGCCTCCCAAAGTGCTGGGATTACAGTCTTGAGCCACTGCTCCAGGCCGATGCTCTCTTAACTGTCTTTCAAATTCATTCTCTGCACTGAAGTAAAAAAAACCTATAACATTCCAAAATGTATGCACTACCTTCTCATTTTAAAATCCTTTGTTGGATTCCCACTGCTTTTAGAAAGAAAAAAATCTCAGAAATTAGCATAGTGTATGCATATGATCTAAACACATCCCTGTCCTAGATTCTAATCACATCACTGGCTTTAACTTATGCCACTCTTGCATCTTACTCTGTAACTTAGCTACAACAAACCAGTTTGCAGAATCTTTAATGAATTGTTCTGCTGCCCATATTAACCATTTCACTTTTTGTTCTCTTTTAGCTGGAAAACCACTGGACACTTTAAGCATTGAATTGATCCTTTAAATAGAATCATCAATTTTCAGAGAAGATCTCTTTAAATTCCCAGTGTGAATTATTTTCCCCGAGTATAAGTCCTCTTATTATGTTTTTAAAATTTGTTTATAGAACTTACGCAAATCTATTTAAACAATTAAAAATATAATTGACTATTTAATATTCCCCCTCTAGAAGGTAAATGCTCTGAGTTAAGGGATCATGGTCTACTCAACTCACTGTAGATTCTATGTTTAACATAGTACCTTAAATACAGTGGGTCCTCTATAGCGATTTGTTAAATAAATGCCTGAAACAATGGATCCTATCTACCTATTTTTCTTCTCTTACGCTTCTAAGACCAGCATGTCCTATAACTACCTACTTTAAGAATACAAAACGTAACTTTTAAAAACAAATAGTAATAATAATCACTACTACTACTATTTTTATTAATAGGTAGAACAACATTTAAATCCAAATTTATGAAATAAAAGTCTCTAATGAAAATATAACCTCTCATGACATAAATCAGCTGAAAGATACATTCTGTTTAAACTAATAGACATAATACAACATCTCACTCTGAAGCATACTGATTCTTATAGTTTTATTGCACTCAGGTCTTCTACTGGAACACAAAGCCCTTGCTTTATATTTGCATAATAAAAGGACTCACTAAATTCTATCTTCCCAGAACAAAGGGACATTCTGATAGGGAGGTAAAATTCGGTTTTAATATAAAAGGAAGATGTGAGCAGAAACTTTAAGCTGCAGTTTTCTGCAATATTGACCTTCAGCCATCATCCCACCTGCTAGTCACACACAGGAAAGTCTCACACTGAGTGTGTGTACACATGTACATGTAGAAATATGTGTGCATGCATGTGTACTTTAACATGTGTGTATATGGGTGTGTGATTGTGTGTTCTTGTGTTGCACAAGAACAACACAGTGTATGTTTTTCCCCTCTATGTGTCCATGTGTTCTCATCATTTAGCTCCCACGTATAAGTGAGAACAAGCAGTATTTGGTTTTCTGTTCCTGAGTTAGTTTGTTAAGAATAATGGTCTCCAGCTTGGGCCATGTTCCTGCAAAGGACATGATCTCATTCTTTTTATGACTGCTTAGTATTCCATGGTGTATATGTTCTGCATTTTCTGTATCCGGTCCAATATTGATGGGCATTTAGGTTGATTCTGTGTCTTTGCTATTGTGAATAGTACTGCAAGGAACACACACATGTGTCTTTATTATAGAATAATTTATATTTCTTTGGTTATATGCCCAGTAATGGAATTGCTGGATCAAATGATATTTCTGTCTTTAGGTCTTTGAGGAATTGCCACACTGTCTTCCATAATGGTTGAACTAATTTACACTCCCATCAACAATGTAACGACATTCCTTTTTCTCCACAATCATTTCAGCATCTGTTAATTTCTGACTTTTTAAATTCTAGCCATTCTGACTGACTTGAGATGATATCTCATTGTGGTTTTGATTTGCATTTCTCTAATGATCAGTTACGTGCTATTTTGAAATTGTTGACCACATGTATGTTTTCTTTTGAGAAGTGTCTATTCATGCATGTCCTTTGCCCACTTTTTAATGAGATTGTTTTTTCTTGTAAATTTGTTTAAGTTCCTTATAAATGCTGGATATTAGACCTTTGTCAGATGCATAGTTTGCAAAAATTTTCTTTCATTCTGTAGGTTGTGTGTTCACTCTGTTGATAGTTTCTTCTGTGTGCTCTTTAGTTTAATTAGATCCCATTTGTCAATTTTTGCCTGTGTTGCAATTGTTTTTGGTGTCTTTGTTGTGAAATGTTTGCCCATGATTACATCCTGAACGGTTTAGCCTAGGTCGTCTTCCAGGCAACCTTGAAGTTTTGGTTTTACATTTATGTCTTTAATTCATCTTGATTTAATTTTTGTATGTGGTGTAAGGAAGGGAATCAAGTTTTGATTTTCTGCATATGGCTAGCTAGTTCTCTCAGCACCATTTATTGAATAGGGAATTCTCTTCCCATTGCTTCTTTTTGCCAGATTTGTTGATGATGGAATAGTTGTAGGTGTGTGGTCTTATTTCTGGCTTCTCTATTCTGTTCCATTGGTCTGTGTGTCTGTTCTTGTACCAGTACCACGCTGTTTTGGTTACCGTAGTATAGTTAAAGCTCTGTAGTATAGTTTGAAGTCGGTTAGCATGATGCCTTCAGCTTTGTTCTTTTTGCTTAGGATTGCCTTGGTTATTCATGCTCTTTTTTGGTTTCATACTAATTTTAAAATCGTTTTTTTCTAGTTTTATGAAGAATGTCAGTGGTATTTTAATGGGAATTGTGTCAAATCTATGAAAGACCATTTTAACTATATTGATTCTTCCTATCCATGAGTATATAATGTTTTTCCATTTGTTTGTGTCATCTCTGATTTCTTTGAGTAGTGGTTTGTAGTTCTCCTTGTAGAACTTGTAGTTCTTCCTTTATTAGCTGTATTCCTAGGTATTTTATTCTTTTTGGGGCAATTGTGAATGGGAGTTCATTTGTGATCTGGCTCTTGGCTTGACTCTTGTTAGTGTATAGAAATGCTAGTATTTTTTGCACATTGATTTTGTTCGCTGAGAATGTGCTGTAGTTTCTTATAAGCTTAAGAAGCTTTTGGGCTGAGATGATGGTGTTTTCTAGGTATAGGACCATGTTGTCTGCAAACAGGGATAGCTTGACTTCCTCGCTTCCTATTTGAATGCTCTTTATTTCACTTGCCTGATTGCTGTGGTCGGAACTTCCAGTACTATGTTGAATAATAGTGATGAGAGAAGGAAACTTTGGTTTGTGCCAGTTTTCAAGGGGAACGCTTCCAGCTTTTGCACATTCAGTATGATGTTGGCTGTGGTTTGTTATACATAGCTCTTATTATTTTGAGGTATGTTCCTTCAATACCTAGTCTATTGAGAGTTTTAACATGAAGGGATGTTGAATTTTATCAAAAGCCTTTTCTGCATCTATTGAGTTAATTATGTTAGTTTGTCTTTAGTTCTGTTTATGTGATCAATCACTTTTATTGATTTGTGTATGTTGAATTGAACTTGCATCCCAGGGATGAAGCCTACTTGATCATAGTGGATAAGCTTTTTAATGTGCTACTGGATTTGATTTGCTAGCATTTTGTTGAGAGTTTCTGAATCAATGTTCATCAAGGATATTTGGCCTGAAGTTTACTTTTTTTGTTGTGTCTCTGCCAGGATTTGTTATTGTGATGATGCTGGCCTTATAGAATGAGTTGAGGAGGAGTCCCCCCTCCTCCTAAATTTTTTGGAATATTTTCAGTAGGAATGGTACCAGCTCTTTGGACCTCTGATGGAATTCAGCTGTGAATCCATCTGGTCCTGGGCTTTTTTTTTTTTCTTTCTTTTTTTTTTTGGTTGGTAGGCTATTTATTACTGCCTCAATTTCAGAACTCATTATTGGTCTGTTCAGAAATTCAATTTCTTCCTGGTTCAGTCTTGGGAGGATGTATGTGTTGAGAAATTTATCAATTTCTTTTAGATTTTCTAGTTTATGTGCATAGAGTTATACTATTCTCTGATCATTCGATTTCTGTAGGGTCAATGATAATATCCCCCTTACTATTTCTGATTGTGTTCATTTGAATATTATTTCTTTTCTTCTTTATTAGTCTAGCTAGAGGTCTATCTATTTTGATAATTTTTTTCAAAAAAAAAAAACAATGAGTTCCTGAACTCCTTGATCTTTTGAATGGTTTTCCATCTTTCTATTGCCTTCAGTTCAGCTCTGAGTTTTGTTATTTCTTGTATTCTGCTAGCTTTGGGATTTGTCTGCTTTTGGTTCTCTAGTTCTTTTAGTTGTAATGTTAGGTTGTTAACTTGAGATCTTTCTAGCTTTTTGATGTGGGTATTTAGTGCTAAAAATTTCCCTCTTAACACTGCCTTAGCTATTTCCCAGAGATTCTGGTATGCTGTATCTTTGTTCTCATTAGTTTCAAAGAACTTCTTGATTTCTGCCTTAATTTCGCTATTTGCTCAAGAGTGAGTCAGGAGCAGGTTATTCTTTTTCCATGTAATTGCATGGTTTTGAGTGAATTTCTTAGTCTTCAGTTCTAATTTGATTGCACTGTGGTCCAAGAGACTGTTTCTTATTATTTTAGTTCTTTTGCATTTGCTCAGGAGAGTTTTACTTCCAATTATATAATCAATTTCAGAGTAAGTGCCATGTGGCAAGGAGAAGAATGTATATTCTGTTGTTCTGGGGTGAAGAGTTGTATAGATACAGCTATCAGGTCCATTTGATCCAGAGCTGAGTTCAGGTCCTGAATATCTTTAATTTTCTGTCTTGATGATCTGCCCAGTATTGTTAGGGAGATGTTAAAGTCTCCCACTATTATTCTGTGGGAGTCTAAGTCTCTTTGAAGGTCTCTGAGAACTTGCTTTGTGAATATGTGTGCTCCAGTGTTGGGTGCATATATATTTAAAATAGCTCTTCTTGTTGAATTGAATTGTTTGCCATTAGGTAATGCCCTTCTTTGTCTTTTTTGCTTTTTGTTGGTTTAAAGTCTGTTTTATCAGAAACTAGGATTGCAGTCCCTGAATTTTTCTGTTTTCCATTTGCTTGGTAAATTTTTCTCCATTCCCTTATTTTTTTCTTATTTTTATTTTTAAAATTTATTTATTATTTCATTAGTTTTGGGGGGAATAGGTGGTGTTTGGTTAGATGGAATAGTTCTTTATTGGTGATTTCTGAGTTTTGGTGTGCCCATCACCTGAGCAGCATACACTGTATCCAGTAAGTAGTCTTTTATCCTCACCTCTCTACCACCTTTCCTCCCAAGTCCACAAAGCCCATGGTATCATTCTTAAGACTTTGAGAACTAATAGCTTAGCTCCCGCTTACATGTAAGAATATATGATGTTTGGTTTTCCATTCCTGAGTTACTTCTCTTAGAATAATGGTTTCAAACTCCATCCAGTTAGTTGCAAAGGCCATTATTTCATTCTTTTATGGCTAAGTATTCCATTATATATATTTATCTTTTATATATATATTTATTTATATATATATATATATATATAATGGAATATATATATATGTATCTTTATCTACTCATTGGTCAATGGGCATTCATGCTAGTTCCATATTTTTGCAGTTGTGAATTGTGCTGCTATAAACATGCATGCACAGGTGTATTTTTATATAATGACTTCTTTTCCTCTGTGTAGATACCCAGTAGTGGAATTGATGGATCAAATGGTAGTTCTACTTTTAGTTCTTTAAGTAATCTCCCTACTGTTTTCCTTAGTGGTTGTATTAGTTTATGTTCTCACCAGCAGTGTAAGTGAGGTCCCTTTTCACCACATTCACACCAACATCTATGGTTTTGAGTGTTTAATTATGGCCCTTCTTGCAGGAGTAAAGTGGTGTATAATAGTGTTTTTGATTTGTGTTTCTCTGATAATTAGTAATGTTGAGCATTTTTTCATGTGTTCTGTGGCTATTTGTATATCTTCTTCTGAAAATTGTCTATTCATGTCCAATTATTTTTGATGGAATTATTTGTTTTTTTCTTGCTGATTTGTTTGTGTTCCTTGTAGATTCTGGATATTAGTCCTTTGTTGTATGTACAGCTAATGAAGATTTTCTCCTACTCTGTGCGTTGCTTGTTTACTCTGCTGATTATTTTGTTTGCTGTGCAGGAGTTTTTTAGTTTAGGTCCCATCTATTAATTTTTGTTTTTGTTGCATTTGCTTTTGGATGCTTGGTCATAAACTCTTTGCATAAGCCAATGTCTAGAAAAATTTTTCTGATGTTATATTCTAGAATTTTTATGGTTTCAGGTCTTAGATTTAAGTCTTTGATCCATTTTGAATTGATTTTTATATTAGGTGAGAGATGAGGATCCACTTTCATTCTTCTACATGTGGCTTGTCAATTATCCCAGCACCACTGGTTGAATAGGGTGTTCTTTCCGCACTTTATGTTTATGTTTGCTTTCTCAAAGATCAGTTGGCTATAAGTAGTTGGCTTTATTTCTGGATTCTTTATTCTCCTCCATTAGTCTACATGCCAATTTTTATACCAATACCATACTGTTTAGGTAACTATAGCCTTGTAGTATAGTTTGAAGTAAGGTAATGTGATGCCTCCAGATTTTTTTTTTCATAGTCTTGCTTTGGCTATACAATTCTTTTTTTTTTGTTGTTGTTGTTCCATATGAACTTTAGAATTGTTTCCTCTGGTTCTGTGAAGAATGATGATGGCATTTTAATGTAGGTTACTTTTGGCAGTATGGTCATTTTCACAATATTGATTATACCCATTATGAATATGGGATGTGTTTCCATGTGTTTGTGTCATCTATGATTTCTTTCAGCAGTGTTTTGTAGTTTTACTTGTAAAGGTCTTTTACTTTTTTGGTTAGGTAAACCTTACAGTCCTAAGGTTTTTTTGTTTGTTTGGTTTTTTTTTTCTTTTTCTTTTTTTTTCCCATCAGTTGTAAAAGGGGTTGAGTTCTTGACTTGATTCACAGCTTGGTCATAGTTTGTGTATAACAGTTTTATTAACTTGTGTACACAGTTTTTGTATCTGGAAACTTTACTGAATGCATTTATCATATTTAGGAGCTTTTTGGATGAGTTTTTAGTGTTTTCTAGGTATAAGATCATATCATCATATCAGTGATCACTCGGTGAACAGTAACAGTTTTAACAGTTTGACTTCCTCTTTAACAATTTGAATGCCCTTCATTTCTTTCTCTTAATTATTCTGGCTAGAATTTCCAATACCATATTGAATAGAAGTGGTAAATATGGGCATCCTTGTCTTGTTCCAGTTCTCAAAGGGAATGCTTTCAACTTTTTCCCATTTAGTGTAATGTTGGCTCTGTGTTTGTCATAGACAGCTTTTACTACCTTGAGATATATCCCTTCTATGCCGATTTGTTGAGGGTTTTAATCATAAGGGGATGCTGAATTTTGGCAAATGCTTTATCAGCATCTATTGAGATGATCATGTGATTTTTGTTTTTAGTTTTGTTTGTGTGGTGTATCACATTTATTGTCTTGCATATGTTAACCATCTCTGCACCTCTGGTATGAAACTCACTTGTTCATGGTAAATTATCTTTTTGATATGTGACTGTATTTGATTGGCTAGTATTTTGTTGAAGATTTTTGCATCTATGTTCATCAGGAATATTGGTCTGTACTTTTCTTGTTTTGTTATTACTTTTCTGATTTTGGTATTAGGGTGATACTGGCTTTATAGAATAATTTAGGAAGGATTCCCTCTTTCTCTATCTTTTGAAATAGTTTCACTAAGATTGCTACCAATTCTTCTTTGAATGCCTGGTAGAATTCAGCTGTAAATCTATCTGGTTCTGAACTTTTTTTGATTGGCATTTCAAAAACGACTTTTTCAATCTTGCTACTTATTATTGGTCTGCTCAGAGTTTCTATTTCTTCCTGATTTAATCTAGGAGGGTTGTATATTTCAGTAATTTGTCCATCTCCTATAGATTTTTTAGTGTGTGTGCATAAAGGTGTTCATAATAACCCTGAATAATCTTTTATATTTATGTGGTATCAGTTGTAATATCTCCTGTTTTGTTTCTAATCAAGCTTATTTGAATGTTCTCTCTTCTCTTTTTGGTTAATTGGCTAATGGTCTGTCAATTTTTTTTTTAATCTTTTCAAAGAACCAGCTTTTTGTTTCATTTACCTTTTCTAGTTTTTGTTTATTTCAATTCCACTTAGTTCCGCTCTCATATTCACTATTTCTTTTCTTCTGCTGGGTTTGGGTTTAGATTGTTCCAGTTTCTTTAGTTGTTTGACGCATGACCTTAGATTGTGTATTTGTGCTCTTTCAGACTTTTTGATGTAGGCATTTAATGCTATAAACTTTCCTCTAAGCACTGATTTTGCTGTCTATCAGAGGTTTTAATATAAGCGTGTCACTATTATCATTCAGTTCAAAAAATTTTTAAATTTCCATCTTGCTTTTATTGTTGACCCAAAGATTACTCTGGAGAAGATTATTGAATTTCCATGTATAGTTTTGAGGGTTCCTTTTGGAGTTGATTTCCAATTTTACTCTGCTCTGTCCTGAGAGAATATCTGAAATAATTACTTTATATTACCTATTTTTGCTATTTCAGATTTTTTGATGTAGGCATTTGATGCTATAAACGTTCCTCTTAGCATTGCCTTGCTGTATCCTAGAGGTTTTGATAGGTTGTAGCATTATTATCATTCAGTTAAAATAATTTTTAAATATCCATCTTGATTTCATTGTTAACCCAATGATCATTCAAGAGCAGGTTATTTAATTTCCTTGTATTTGCATGGTTTTGAGGGTTCCCCTTGTAGTTGATTTGAATTTTATTCCTCTGTGGTCTGATAGAGTGCTTGATATAATTTTCTTGAATAAATATTCTGAAATTTATTAAGACTTGTTTTATGGCTTATCATATGGTCTATCTTTTACAATGTTCCATGTGCCGATGAATAGAATGTACAGTCTGTATCCAGTTGGCCAGAATCTTGTATATCCTGGAGACGTCTTGAACTTGTGGTTAGCTTGTGAAGTGAGGGCAATCTTGTTGTGAACCATGTCCTTTAATTTATGGACTCTGTACCAATTTCATGTGGTAATGTCAGAATTGAATTGCAGTGTACACAATTGGGATTGGTGTCCGAATAGTCTCATACTTTACTGGTTCTGAGTTACACATTAAAAAAATTTACATTTTAATATCCCTGAAATTTGAAATGCACTTTACAATTGGTGGTATGTTATATGTTAAATGGTAGGTTTTTCTTCCCTTAGTGGTATGAAAATTAAATGTAGATTTTACAGATATATAAGATTTGAAGAAAATATCATAAACAACAAAACCAACCCTGATCTGAGAAAGTCTAGATCAAACCTGAAGTGAGGAAAGGTAAGAAACAACTCAATTTACACCAATAGAATCATTGCGATTCATAAAATTCATGTAGTTTTAAATTGGGAAGTAAAGGGGAAGCGGGATTAAAATAAGGATGACTGAATAAAATCTGTTTGAGAAATAGGTAGGAAAGAGTTTCTTAGAAAAAAATGAGGGACAGGGTATAAGTGACCTGAAGTCACTAAACTGAAGGTAAGACTATCACCCCTAGCCTTCTGATTCCCCCTCGGCTTCTAGAATGTTGCCAGTAGAAACTTCGCATTACAAGAAAATTAGAAAAACACTCTGGAATACTAGATGAGTACAAGATAAAAGACCTAAAGCTTCTGACAAAAAGGTTATCTTATAAATGGACTTTCTTGATCACCATGTGACCTTGTTTGCTGGTGGTCCTGACTTGCATCTACTGACTTATTGTAGTAATTAATAGAGTCATTTTTTTGCTCTCAAAATAGTCCTAGTTTGCACCATAAATTATATAGTTACCCAATTTGTTAGCAGGTCTGAAAATTATCAGAGCTTTCAATAAACTCTTAACTGTGAATTAAGACTAATGTGAAAGATAGAGGCAGAGTTAAATAACCAAACCATCATGGAGACAGACAGAAAATAGAGAGGAAACAATCTCCACGTAGAAGAAAGCGCCAAAGGAAAAAAAAAAAAAGCTGACCTTAGGGATCCAAGATGTTGATTCTGTGCATCAAGCATACTTACTCTAATGAGGGAGCTTCAGGAAAATTAAAAAATAGAGAAAGGGAGAGATGGGGTGGGGAGAAAAAAAGTAAGAAAGGAAGGAAAGAAGAAAAGATATCTTAAAGTTTAAAAACACAGTAGTTAGAATGAAATATTCAGTAGAAGCATTAGAGATAAACTTGAGCAAATCAGCTAGAACATGAAACAAAAAAGACTGCAAAGAGTAGAACCAAGACATAAAAATTGGAGAACTAGTCTGAGAGAATACAACATTTCTGGAAAAAATTGCTTTTCCTTTGCAAACCTATAATTTTACACACACACACACACACACACACACACACACCAATCAATAAAATGTAACCTGCTGTGGTTGTTTTTATCTAATACCTGGCATAATTTGCACTATGAATTTAATTAAGATGAGTGACATTTTGCTTGCTTGCAGGTGGTGTTAAGCAGTTACCTATTTTGGTAAATGACATTCAAGTTATCAAGGCAGAAAACTTCTATGACTATCCTCAGCTAACATTAGAAGTGTCTCCTCTGAAGTCCTAGGGCTTCATTTCATATCATATTTTCTTATTTTGTCTAAACTCTCTTAGTCTCTAAATTTGGCTTTCTCTAAATATTGAGTAGTTAGTGAGTGCTCACATCGTGCTTAACACCAGCCTTAAACCTTGGCACCTTGTTCGATTTTATTGATTATGCCATTTATTGATAAATTATAGATAGTGTGTCACATTATATTTTGTTTATATTTTATACTGTGATTTATTATTGTATTCTCACAAAAGATGGACATTAAAGAGGTGTGTCATGTTTCATACCTCTAGGTTTCAATGGAAACTCATAGACATCAGGGAAGAAGGATAAATCACATTAACATTTATAAATCTCCTATTGTGTGCCAAGTACCATAAAGTGGTTGTTACTACTTACATTTTTTAGATGAGAAAAACACATCAATCATGGCTAATATTAATGAAAGTGGAGTCTGTCTTTCCTGTCTATAAAGCCTGGTCAATAAGTACTTATTTATCTAATAAATATGATCTGATTTGATGAAATATGCTTGATTAATGAGAATTTAAAATTAATGTCGCTTTCTCTGTGTCAGAATGCTAGATCTCCATGGACTATTAATGATATTGTAGTATTAGTAAGAATGATGTATTCCACTGGGGGGCATGCTGTTTTTCTGTAGCCAGATAAATCATCTTCTCAATTTATTTGATCTTTGAAAAATCAGTTTGAAAATTCTCAAAGAGTTATTCATTTCAATTCTTTTAATACCAAAGGACAGTTTATTTTCCACACTCAATTAGAAGAGATACCAAAACATCTGTGGCCATTAAGTAATATTACTGAGAAATAATGAAAGTATAACTTATGTGATATGCAGAGCTCTTCTTAGTTTGTTTTCATGTATCTATAATAATTATAAAACATTAAGCCTTAATAATAAATAGAAATATTTGTGACTGAAAGGAAAAGCTGCAGCTGGCTATTTCACCCAAACGCACATTAGGTGTTTTGTTGTTGTTGTTGTTGTTCACTTTCCCAGAATGAAATAGCTTAGAAAAAAACATGCAAGGAAATTCCTTACTTCTCAAAGTAACAAATGGTCCATCCGAACAACATCAGGACAGTAAATAACTCATGCTAATAAATAGCATTCATTTCTTGTTTTCGTTTAAAATATTAAAAGAAGACATCTGGCTTTGTAATAAAACAATGTAGTACATATTGAGAAAAGTCGTATTGTCACTCTAAGCAAATGACTTTAGCAATACACTGCTATGGAGCAGAAGCTCCTTTTGAATGGACATAGGGAATATTTCTCAACTGACAGGGCTCTGTTAGCAAAGATTACAGACTAGGGGAAGCCTTCCTGCTGATCAGAGACGTAAGAGAAACTCAGCCGAATAAACCTGGAAATAATCAAGAGTCACGGAAATGCACAAGTTTCACCATTTGTTGCTCCTGCAGAAGCTGTGATAAGTGCCCAATCCATAAAGAAATAAAAATACTTGGCACATTTGGTTTGTAAAGGCCTCCTGCCCCCTGTTAGCTCTTAAATAGGAATTGGCACAGCATCTGAGGCCACAGAGGGCCAATCTCTGAATGTGCAGGTTGCCTCCTGGTGAGATCCATTTGCACTCAAGGGAGTAAACATTTCCATTTAGCAAATCTCCTCTCACTACATTGTGTCAAAAGTGAACATTTTGCTGTTTGTACATTGCCAACAACCAAGATTTTGCAAACCTTTAGAGACTTTGGTGACAACAATTCATGCCCTTTTTCCCCCCCTTATGGCCATGTCAGTCATGTATTGATTAATCATAGGGATATGTTCTGAGAAATGTATCCTTAGGTGATTTTGTCTTTCTGTGTACAACCTATACAGTGTACTTCACTCACACAAACTAGATGGCATAGCCTACTACATATTGAGGCTGTGTATTATAGCCTATTTCTCCTAGGCTGGAAACATGTACAACATGTTACTGCACTGAATACAGTAGGCAATTGTAGCACAGTGATAAATATTTGTGTATCTAAATATATTTAAACATAGACAAGGTACAGTAAAAATATGGTATTATAATCTTATGGGACCATCATCATACATGTGGTCTGTTGAATGAAACATCAGTAGGCAACGCGTGGCTGTAATGAAGATAATTCAGACTAAATTAATTTTAGTTTTCCTAGTTTACCTATTTATTCAGATTTATAAACTTTTTGATAATTCCTATTTGAATAATTGATAAATATTAACAATGTTGTTACTATAGATTTGCCTAGTTTGCCCAGAATCCTGATGCCTTCAATTGGCCTTCCAGGAAATCATAACCTTACACAGCTATAGATATGAAAACTTTACATAAGAATTCTGTGCCAACTGCTATGGAAAATCCAAAAGATCCCAAAAGCCATGGCTAAATTAGTTCTGGGAAGATTTTACAGAGTTTGCATTTGCTTTTTGATATATATAAGGGCAAATAAAATTAACATTTATTGACATAATGTATCCTCACAGTGCTAAACACTTTGTTTAAGCTATTTCTGCTGATTTTTCACAACAACCTAGTGAGGACTCGTTGTCTTCATTTTACAATTAAGGAAACAAAAGTTCAGATGGGGTAATTAACAAGAATGTAGATAACCAATGAAGAAATGGGAAAGCAGGATGTAAACTCATATTCTCATACCAGTTGGGGTTTCTGGAAATTTCTATAGTTGAAGAAATGGATTCCTCAATTGTATCTAATGACCTTTTTAAAGTAAATTTGGGATATATAAAGTAAATGAAATCTCTTTAAAGTAAATTTCAGATAGGAAATATCCCAAATATGGAATATTAAATAAAAATGGACTGTGAAATAAAGGTGATCATTTATTATTATTATTTAAATTTCAACTTGCATTTTAGATTCAGAAGGTACATGTACAGGTTTGTTACAAGGGTATATTGCATGATGCTGAAGATTGGGATATGATTGAACCTGTTGCTCAGGTAGTGAGCATAGTACCTAATGGGAGAGTTTCTTAACCCTTGGCTCCCTCCTTCCTTCCTTGCACTTGTAGTCCCCAGCATCTGCTATTCCTGTCTTTCTATCCATGAGTACACAATGTTTAGGTCCCACTTATAAGTGAGGACATTTAGGATTTGGCTTTTTGTTCCTGGGTTAATTTGCTTAGGATAATGGTCTCCATCTGCATCCATCTTGCTGCAAAGGACATAATTTCATTCAATTTTTATGGCTGCATAGTATTCCATAATGTAGATGTACCACATTTTATCCTATCCACTGGTAATAGGCACCTAGGATGAGTTCACCTCTTTGCTATTGTGAAGAGTGCTGCAATGAATATACAAGTGCATGGTTTTTTTTGTTTTTTGTAGAATGATTTCTTTTTCCTTGGCTATATACCTAGTAATAGGATTGCTGGGTCAAATGGTAGTTCTGTTTTTGAGCTCTTTGAAAAATCTCCAAACTACTTTCTACAGTGGCTAAACTTATTTACATTCTTACTAAGAGTGCATAAACATTCTTCTTCTTTTTTTTTTTTTGCAGCCTCAACAACATTTATTATTTTTTACTTTTTTTATACTTTAAGTTTTGGGGTACATGTGCAGAATGTGCAGGTTTGTTATATAGGTATACAGGTGCCATGGTGGTTTGCTCCACCCATCCACCTGTTATGTACATTAGGTATTTCTTCTAATGCTACCCCTAGCCCCCTGCCCCCTAACAGGCCCTCGTGTGTGATGTTCCCCTCCCTGTGTCCATGTGTTCTCATTGTTCAGCTCCCACTTATGCGTGAGGACATGCAGTGTTTGATTTCCTGTTCTTGTGTTAGTTTGCTGACAATGACGGTTTTCAGCTTCATCCATATCATTGCAAAGGAAATGAACTCATCCTTTTTATGGCTGCATAGTATTCCATGGTGTATATGTGCCACATTTTCTTCATCCAGTCTATCATCCAGGGCAATCAGGCAAGAGAAAGAAATAAAGGGTATTCAATTGGGAAAAGAGGAAGTCAAATTGTCTCTGTTTGCAGATGACATGATTGTATATTTAGAAAACTCCATCGTCTCAGACCAAAATTTCCTTAGGCTGATAAGCAACTTCAAAAAAACCTCATAATACAAAATTAATGTGCAAAAATCACAAGCATTCCTATATACCAATAACAGACAAACAGAGAGCCAAATCATGACCAAACTACCATTCACAATTGCTACAAACACAATACAATACCTAGGAATACAACTTACAAGGGATGTGAAGGACATCTTCCAGGAGAACTACAAACCACTGCTCAAAAAAATAAGAAAGGACACAAACAAATGGAAAAACATTACATGTGCATGGTTAGGAAGAATCAATATTGTGAAAATGACCATACTGCCCAAAGTATTTTAAAGATTCAATGCAATTCCCATCATGCTACCATCAACTTTCTTCCCAGAATTGGAAAAATATACTTTAAATTTCATATGGAACCAAAGAAGAGCCCACATAGCCAAGACAATCCTAAGCAAAAAGAACAAAGCTGAAGGTATCATTCTACCTGACTTCAAACTATACTACAAGGCTACAATAACAAAAACAGCACGGAACTGGTACCAAAACAGATATATAGACCAATGAAACAGAACAGAGACCTCAGAAATAACACCACACATCTACAACCATCTGATCTTTGAAAAACTGATAAAAACTAGCAATGGGGGAAAGGATTCCCTATTTAATAAATGATGTTGGGAAAACTGGCTAGCCATATTCAGAAAGCTAAAACTGGATCCCTTCCTTACACCTTACACAAAAATTAACTCCAGATGGATTAAAGACTTAAATGTAAGACCTAAAAACATAAAAACCCTAGAAGAAAACATAGGCAATACCATTCAGGACATAGGCATGGTCGAAGACTTTATGACTAAAACACCAAAAGCAATGGTAACAAAAGCCAAAATAGACAAATGGGTTCTAGTTGAACTCCAGAGCTTCTGCACAGCAAAAGAAACTATCATCAAAATGAACAGGCAACCTACAGAATGGGAGAAAATTTTTGCAATCTCTCCATCTGACAAAGGGTTAATATCCAGAATCTACAAAGAACTTAAACAAATTTACAAGAAAAAACAACCCTATCAAAAAGTGGGTGAAGGATATGAACAGACATTTCTCAAAAGAAGCATTTATGCAGCCAACAAACATTTTAAAAAGCTCATCTTCACTCGTCATTAGATAAACGCAAATCAAAACCACATTGAGATACCATCTCACGCCAGTTAGAAAGGTGATCATTAAAAAGTCAGGAAACAACAGATGCTGGAGAGGATGTGGGGAAATAGGAACACTTTTACACTGTTGGTGGAGGGGGTAAATTAGTTTAACCATTGTGGAAGACAGTGTGGTGATTCCTCAAGGATCTAGAAATAGAAATACCATTTGACCCAGCAAGCCCATTACTGGGTATATACCCAAAGGATTATAAATCATTCTACTATAATGACACATGCACATGTATATTTATTTTGGCACTGTTTACAATAGCAAAGACTTGGAAGCAACCAAAATGCCCATCAATAATAGACTGGATATTTTTCGTTTTTTAATAATGGCCATTCTGACTGGTGTGAGAACATATCTTCTACTGGTTTTGATTTGCACTTCTCTGATGGTTAGTGATGTTGAGCATTTTTTCATGTTTGTTGTACACTTGCATGTCTTATTTTAAAAGTGTGTGTTTACAGCCGGACGTGGTGGCTCATGCCTGTAATCCCAGCACTTCGGGAGGCTGAGATGGGTGGATCACGAGGTCAAGAGATCGAGACCATCCTGGTCAACATGGTGAAACCCCATCTCTACTAAAAATACAAAAAATTAGCTGGGCATGGTGGCGCGTGCCTGTAATCCCAGCTACTCAGGAGGCTGAGGCAGGAGAATTGCTTGAACCCAGGAGGCAGAGGTTGCGGTGAGCCGAGATTGCGCCATTGCACTCCAGCCTGGGCAGCAAGAGCGAAACTCCGTCTCAAAAAAAAAAAAAAAAAAAAAAATTGTGTGTTTACGTCCTTTGGCCACCTTTCAATGAGGTTATTTGTTTTTGGTTTGTTGATTTGCTTAAGTTCCTTGTTGATTCTGGATATTAGACCTTTGTTGGATGCATAGCTTGTGAATATTTTCTCTCATTTTGTAGATTGTCTGTTTACTTTCTTTCACTGTGCAGAAGCTCTAGTTCAATTAGGTCCTACATGTCAGTTTTACTTTGTGTTGCAATTGCTTTTGAGGACTTATTCATAATTCTTTTGCCAAGGCCAATGTTGAGAAGGGCATTTTCTAGGTTTTCTTCTAGGATTTTTATAGGTTTAGAACTTTATATGGAAGTCGTTAATCCATTAACGACTATTTCAAAATAAAATTAAACACTTTATTAGTTAAAGATATAAAAATTTAAAAATGTAGACTGGACTTACTGACATACATTCAGGATTAATTAAAAATACACTTTTAAAATATATTAGGGTTAAATTTATCATAAAAGAGTAAAGACAAGTTTCCAGAGATAAAACAAATCAACAGTAGGATTTCATTTGAAACAACAGCTGCAAAGTTAAACTATATCATCTATAGATTATTAAAGAAAATGAATAGAGATTCATTGATATAATGAGCAAAAATATTACTTCTGTTGAGATATATAAGAACATTCTGAAATATGAAGTTTCAGAGAGATCACTCATTTGTCTAATACCACAATCAATGAATCTTTAGTTAAATATATAGAGAAGATAATGATGTGATTGGGAATTTGTGTTTGGTAAGAATTCTTTTTATAATAGATTAGATTGCAAAGAAAACCTTAGTAATAAACTATCACCAAACTTTTAAATTATTCTTATTGTGAGAATACATAAGATTCTGAAATGAATTTAAAATTTGACAGTCCAGAAAAATAAAAATAGGCAGAAAATTTGAGAAACACAATCAACTAGCTAAATTACATAGATATGTTGAACCATTTGCAACATTTAATTCCTATGAAGAAATAAACACATTTTTTTCTTATTCATGGAAATTATTCTTTTAATTATAATTATACATAATTAGCCATAATCTTTGACTTAACTAATAAAAATAGAATGATAAAAAAAGAAAATCTACGTGAAAATTAATAAATACTTCCTTAGTTTCTATCAGGATCATGGAAAAACTCAAAATAGATACTAAAAGATGTATATCATATAAGAAAAAGGAAAACGATTCATAAGAATACATTGAGGACATAGTTAACGCTGTACTCAATACCATACACTTGAATTTTTTTTTGCTATTATAGAACTAATACTGGAAACAGGAACCAGACAACTTCAGAAATTAGAAAAAGAGAGAAAAACAAGAAAATGTACAAATTTAGAAAGAAAAGTTATAAATATTAAAGTCAAAATCTATAAAAGTAAAAACTGCAAAATCGTAAAAAAAAGTTGACAGATTTTCTAAAACATGAATTAATAAAGTAAACAAAGTTTTAAGATATTCAAGTAATAATTTTTTCAAGGGAGACATTGCAAAACTTATAAAATATTAAAATAATTTGTAATCATAATTATTGGCTAGTTTAAAATACTTGAATTTTTATATAAAACAATGTGAAAAATATTAAACCTAAGATCATTGTATGATGTTTTTTAGCAAAATACAAACTACCAAACTTGACTTAAAAAACAGTAACACAAGTGTACCGATAAAGAAAGACATGTATAATTTGAAAATCTGATCTCAACAGGGCACCATAGTTTAATATTGCAGTAGTTTATTCAGTACCACCTTGTATATGTTTTGTAAGGATAGATCACAGTTTATTGATCTAATCTATTATAGATGGATATTTGATTTCTGTTGAGTACTGCAAATGATGCTCTGCTTATTCTATGTGAGCTCAACTTATCAGGACTGTTTTTTGATATGCTTTCTTCCTAAAATAACTCGTCTTTCTCTTTAAATTGTGCACATCTTTCTTGGAATAATGGTTAAATTCTCATATTTTATGTATACAATTAAAAGATTTTTTGATGACCTAATGACTCTGTACCTCACTCATTCCAAATAAGAAAATTAGGCACTCAGGATACATGAGAAAAATTTTCAGTCATATTTTTAAACTATTAACTAAAACTGAAGAAATTAAAATTGTTATAGCATTTACTTTAAGTAATAGGGTGAAATGAACATAATTTTAAGCAAACACATCTTCAGAAAAGTATCAGTTTTACTCTAACCAGAAAGTAAATTAAAGAAATTTAGAAGTTAGAGTGAGTAAATAACTTGGTAAACT